>CM053333.1:25636825-26990350 GCA_028583605.1 Dastarcus helophoroides
GTTGGTCTTTTTCCGAATTTCGAGTATTATTAATTTTTTTCTAGTTTAATTCAAAGAAAACAAAAATCAAAGTTAATGGATAACAAGTTTTTAGAAGTGTAAATTTTAGGTCAAATTATCGATTATTTTTAAAAAATCGTAACATTTTGGGAGTTATTTTTAAAAAAATCGTAAAATTTTGCAAGTTATTTTCAAAAAATCGTAAAATTTTGCGAGTTTTTTGTAAAAAAAAATCGTAAAATTTTGCGAGTTATTTTCGTAAAATTTTGCAAGTTATTTTCAAAAAATCGTAAAATTTTGCAAGTTATTTTCAAAAAATCGTAAAATTTTGCAAGTTATTTTCAAAAAATCGTAAAATTTTGCAAGTTATTTTCAAAAAATCGTAAAATTTTGCAAGTTATTTTCAAAAAATCGTAAAATTTTGCAAGTTATTTTCAAAAAATCGTAAAATTTTGCAAGTTATTTTCAAAAAATCGTAAAATTTTGCAAGTTATTTTCAAAAAATCGTAAAATTTTGCAAGTTATTTTCAAAAAATCGTAAAATTTTGCAAGTTATTTTCAAAAAATCGTAAAATTTTGCAAGTTATTTTCAAAAAATCGTAAAATTTTGCAAGTTATTTTCAAAAAATCGTAAAATTTTGCAAGTTATTTTCAAAAAATCGTAAAATTTTGCAAGTTATTTTCAAAAAATCGTAAAATTTTGCAAGTTATTTTCAAAAAATCGTAAAATTTTGCAAGTTATTTTCAAAAAATCGTAAAATTTTGCAAGTTATTTTCAAAAAATCGTAAAATTTTGCGAGTTTTTTGTAAAAAAAATCGTAAAATTTTGCAAGTTATTTTCAAAAAATCGTAAAATTTTGCAAGTTATTTTCAAAAAATCGTAAAATTTTGCAAGTTATTTTCAAAAAATCGTAAAATTTTGCAAGTTATTTTCAAAAAATCGTAAAATTTTGCAAGTTATTTTCAAAAAATCGTAAAATTTTGCAAGTTATTTTCAAAAAATCGTAAAATTTTGCAAGTTATTTTCAAAAAATCGTAAAATTTTGCAAGTTATTTTCAAAAATTAAAATACAAATCTTGTCCCCTAAAACCAAGAAAGATTAAAAAACACAACAAAGGTTGCTCTAACGTGTTTCGATAGCCCAAGCTATCATCTTCAGAAAGATAGTGAAGATGAAAGCTTGGCTATCGAAACGCGTTAGAGCAACTTTTGTTCTGTTTTTTAATCTGAATTGCTTTCAGGGAACAAAATTTGTATCGGTTTTTAACTTTGCCCAAATTTAAATTCAAAATTTTAAGCTCAAAATAAAATGTCTTAACAATTTCTTACGTTTTCTCGTACTTCCCGTTGAAGCTTGAATTTATCTTTATAAATTTTGAAGTTTTCCTTAATAAAGTTCACGTTTGAAAAATAGAACGAAAACCAAATAAACACTCGCAACATTTTGAGAAAAATTATAACTTCAAAATCGTAACTTCAAAATCGTAACTTCAAAATGGTAACTTTTCAAAATTTTGACTTTTTTCAAAATCTTAACATTTCAAAATTTCGGTATTATTAAAACATGTCTCCTTCTATTCAATACTTCAGTTTTTTTTTATTTGACTCCGGAAATTGCTTTTTACAAATTATGTGGTTGGTTCCGTATTTTTAAATTAAACATTTCGAAATGAATGCGGAAATGTTGAGCATTATTTGTGACATTTTTCTCCAAATTCAAAGTTAAAACTTGACATTTCTATTTTTGAAATAAAATTTTCAGGCAAAAAAATCAAAATTTCGGGATAAACTCGGAATTAAAAAAAGCTTAATTTTAAAACAAAGCACTTTAACGCTGTTTAAACATTCGCGACTTTCATCTACAACGGGACTTTCCCTTCCTAGGGGAGGGGGGCAATGTGTATTGGGGCACATTTTAACTTTTTTGAAAATGTAGCTTTTCATAGGGTAGGACTTTTCAAAATTTCGACCTTTTTCATAATTTCTTCAAATTCAGAGTTAAAACTTAACATTTCTATTATTGAATTAAAATTTCCAAAAAAAAAACCCAAAATTTCGGAATAAAAAGTCAGAATTAAAAACAAATTTCAAAACAAAGTATTTTAAAGTTGTTGTTGCTCGCGATGGTTCTTCCTCCCTAGGGGGAGGGGGTAATGCGCATTCGGGCACATTTTGACTTTTTTGAAAATGTAGCTTTTCATTGGGTAGGGTTTTTCCAAAATGTCGACCTTTTTTCATAATTTCTTTAAATTCAGAGTCAAAACTTAACATTTCTATTTTTGAATTAAAATTTTCAAAAAAAAGCAAAATTTCGGAATAAAAAGTCAAATTTAAAAAAAATTAAATTTCAAAACAAAGCATTTTAAAGTTGTTGCTCGCGACGTTCATCTAGAACAGGACTTCCCCTCCCTGTGGGGGGGGGCAATGTGTATTCGGGCACATTTTGACTTTTTTGAAAATGTAGCTTTTCATAAGGTAGGACTTTTCCAAAATTTCGACATTTTTCAACATTTCGATTTTTTCAAAATTTTGACTTTAAAGAATACGACTTTTTCGAAATTGTAACTTTTCAAAATTATAACTTCAAAATTATAACTTCAAAATTATAACTTCAAAATCGTAACTTCAAAATCGTAACTTCAAAATCGTAACATCTAAATCGTAACTTCAAAATGGTAACTTTTCAACATTTTGACTTTTTTCAAAATCTTAACATTTCAAAATTTCGGTATTGTTAAAACATGTCTCCTTCTATTCAAAACTTCAGTTTTTTTTTTAATTTGACTCCGAAAATTGCTTTTTACAAATTATGTGGTTGGTTCCGTTTTTTTTTTTGAAAATTTGGGTTTCCTCAAAAGATTAAAATTTGTTCTCTATTTTATTTCAGAATTAAAACTGCTTTGTCCTGCATTTAGATTTGTTTAAAATTTTCGACTTTTTCCCAAAATCAAGATGTTTTTCTAAACTTTTACTTTCAACATTTTAAAAAATTCAAAAATTTAAATTTCTGAAAAGTTTGGCTTGTTCGAAAATTTGGATGTTTTTTTGATTTGACCCCGGAAATTGCTTTTTACAAATTATGTGGTTGCTTCCGTATTTTTTTTTTTTTTTTGAAAATTTGGGTTTCCTCAAAGGATTAAAATTTGTTCTCTATTTTATTTCAGAATTAAATCTGCTTTGTCCTGCATTTAGATTTGTTTAAAATGTTCGACTTTTTCCCAAAATTAAAATGTTTTTCTAAACTTTTACTTTCAACTTTTTAAAAAATTCAAAAATTTAAATTTCTGAAAAGTTTGGCTTGTTCGAAAATTTGGATCTTTTTTTGAAAATTTTGAAATTTCAGAAGTTCAGATTTTTCAGAATTTCCTTTCCTTTTTTAATTTTTCTATTTTTTTCAAAATTTGAACTTTTCTTGAAAGCTACGATTAGATGTCAACTTTTTTAGGTTTAGTTATTGCTTCAAAATTTCGATTTTCTTATCCTGACTTAAGTTAAACTTCAAAAAAGTGAATATTTTTTCGATTTCTCTAAAGCTAGACATTTCTTTACAATGTGGCCTTTTTTGAAATATTCCCATATTTTGTAAAACTTCGGCATTTTTCAAAATTTTGTCTTTGAAATTTCGACTTTTTCTTTTAAATATTCGCCGCTTTTTCCAAAATTATGATTTTTTTGAAACTTTTGGTTTTCAAAATTACGACTTTTTTACAATTTATCTATTCTTTCCGAATTTATATTGTCTTTCTAAAATAACACGAATTTTCTTCAAAATTGCAAATTTTCACTCCAACTTTGCTTTTTTTGAAAATCTTAACTTTTTATTAAAATTTCGACATTTCTTAAAATGTTACCTTAAAAATTCTATGCAAGTAGAATGCAACCTAGACTACAAATTCATGCAGCCCTTCAGTCGTGAATAGTGGAATCATAGGTAGCTGAACTACCAACAGTTGAAACACTGTCACCTAGCGAAGTGGTTGCTCTCTAGGAAAAATTTCCCACAAGACAAGGATTCTAATGCACAGACCAATAGGTTTGAACATTTATTAGATTCGAAATTTGGAAGCCAACGCCCGGTGTTCAAACCTATTGGTCTGTGCATTAGAATCCTCAAAAATTCTACTTTTCTAAATTTTTGCCCCTTTTAAAAATTCGGCTTTTTTTAAAAAATTCGAATTGCCTCATATTAGTATATGATCGCTGTAAAAACTTTCCAACTATTAACTATTAGTCGACCACATAAATACTTAACGGACGCGGGTTCCATCGAGTAGTTGTGAGGTTTTCCACTATATTTTGCGAAGAATATTTTTGTGTATACCAATTGAAGCAACTATTACTGAGAATTACAACCAATTACAAACATTTTGGAAGATCAGTAACGTTTCGGCTGACATTAATAATGAAAAAGATTAAGCCAACAAAGACGAAGGAATGATAGACAGGCTAGAACTCATTTATTTTCAATATCATTGTAGTTATTTTTCAGAACATTATTATCTTCATGTTGAAGGGTTTTAAACCTCAAAAGGAAATTTTAATCAGTTGTAGCAACGAACCCAGGTTTGAATCGATACGATGAGGAGAGTTTCATGATGCTCTCGTTAATTAAACCATTAGATAGTACGCTTCAGAATGTCAGCTCTGCTAGCGAAATACCTAACGTGTAATTACTGCTAATTACAGAGGTTTTTCTACTGGTTTTTATTAAAAAAAGACATAATTGCTTCAGCAATAATATTGGTATTTTGTCGTAACTGTTGTTACACCAGTAATTGTTAAGATTCATTACAAACGTGGCGTTGTGAAAGATAAAACTGCTCCGACGTTAATTTCAACTACCATTTATTGTCAAGTTCTTTGTGAGATCAGTATCATTGACAAACTGCTTCAGTTTAAAACACTTCAACATCGTATAATTAAGAGTTCATTTAGGAAACGAATTAATGGTAAACTAATACACTTAGACTCAAGAACATTGAGCACAAACAATCCAGTTTTCATGATCTCAACACGATTGCGTTTGCGATCCCAAGTCGCCGTTTATCTTGCTTCGTCTTTAAACTTTCATGTTGAGAAAAATCGGCCAACTGACATAAAATCAGTTTTCGGAAAATTCGAAGGGCGATATAAAATTGTGATCGATTCGAGCGAAAAAATCGAAACTTGATATAAAAATTAAAACTGCGAAAAAAAAAGGTATCTCGTAGTCTCAAAAAAAAAAAAAATGTTAATTTCCATTAAATCAAACTTTAAATAAAGTCAAAATTGTCGAAGTCTGAATATTGAAGAAAAGCCAAATTTATTAGAAAATTCGAAATTTTCATAAAAAGACCAAATTTTAAGGAATTAATATTTGGAATAAGGCAGTTACTAATGTTAAAAGTTTGAAAATAACAGTTAAACATTTTTTAAAACACTAAAAATTTTCAAAATTAAAATTTTGGAAAATTATCGAAATATTTAAAAACGTAAACTTTCAAAAAAGTCACAATTTTGAAAAAAAGTCGACGTTTTGAAGAAAATAGAAGAATTCAAAATTGTGCAAAATTATCCAAAATTTTTAAAAAATTCAGCATTTAAAAAATGTGACACTTTAAAAAAATCGAAAAGTTCTGGTTTAAAAAACAAAATTAAAAAAATCCAAAGTTTACAAAAAGTCGAAATTTTGAAAAATTTTAAAAATAGTCGACATATTCAAAAATTCTACATTTTCAAAAAAAAAACCTTGAAAAATCGAACTTTTCAAAAAAGTAGGAATTTTCGTAAAGTTGGTCAAAACGTAAACAAAAGACAACAGAAGATGACAGCTTGGCTGTCGAAACGCGTTAGAGCAACCTTTGTTGTGTTTTTTAATCTTTCTTGGTTTTAGTGGACAAGATTTGTGTATTTCAATTTTTAAAGGATAAACTTTAAAAAAAAAACGTAATTTTCGAAAAAATATGTAATTTTGAAAAATCAAAATTTCCAGAAAAAATCGATATTTTTAGAAAAAATTTAAACTGAAAAAAGTACAGAATTTGAAAAAAAAAAGTAGAAAATTTGGAAAAAAAGGAAAAAATTTGACAAGAGTCGAAAATATGAGAAAAAGTTGAAAGTCTTTAGAAAAAAGAGTCCAAATTTTGACAAAAAGTCGAATTTTCCGAACAAAAATAAGAAATTTTGATATAACATCCGTATTTTTAAAAAATTCTAGTTTAAAAAAATTTTGATTTAAAATAAAACGAATTAAAACAAAACGAAATTTAAAAAATCGAAATTTTCCAAAAAAAGTCGAAATTTTAAGAAATAATATAAATTTTAAAAATTTTGAAAACAAAAATTATGAGAAAATTGGAAAATTTAAAAAACTGACATTTTGAAAATAGTGTAGCTTTCAAAAATTCAACATTTTTAAAAAATTACGAATTCTCAGGAAATTTGAAAAAAGTTTACAAAAAAAGCCAAAAATTGAAACCTTGAAAAATCGAAATTTTCAGAAAAGTAGACATTTTCGGAAAAGTTGGTTAAAACGTGAACAAAAGTCGAAATTTAAAAAAAAAGGAAAATTTATTGAAAAATGCAAAAATGTCGAAATTTTCAAAAAATAATCTAATTTTGAAAAGTCAAAGTTTTAAGAGAAAAATCGATATTTTCAAAAGGATACAAATTTTAGAAAAAAATTAAGCTGATAAAAGTATAAAATCTGAAAAAAAAGTAAAAAAAAATTAAAGAGTCGAAACTCCTCAAAAAAAAAGAGTCCAAATTTTGACAAGTCGAATTTTGTAAGAAAATACAAATTTTGATACATCCATATTTTAAAAAAATTCTATTTTAAAAAAACGAAATTTAACAAAATCGAAAGTTTACAAAAAGTCGAAATTTTAAAATATAATTTAATTTTGAATATAGTAAGCATTTTCGAAAAGTAACGATTTTTCAAAAAATTCAAATTTTGAAAACAAATATTTTTTAAAAAATTCGAAAATAACTTACATTTTGGAAACAGGCGAGCTTTCAAAAATTCTACGTTTTTAAAAAATTACGAATTTTCAACGAGTGGAAATTTTATAAAAATGTCAAGATTTTAAAAAGGCCAAGTTTAGAAAAAATTTAAACCTTGAAAAATCGAAATTTTCAAGAAACTAGAAATTTTTTGAAAAGTTGGTCAAAACAATAAAAATTGAAATTCAAAAAAAAATGAAAGTTTTTCGAAAAATGCAAAAATGTCGAAATTATCAAAAAAAATCTAAATTCTCGAAAAAATCTAAACCTTGAAGTCAAAATTTTCAGAAAAAGTTGACATTTTCAAAAAAGTACATTTTTAGAAAAAAATTAAGCTGAAAAACATAAAAAATTTGAAAACAAGTTTAAAATTTCAGAAAAAAATAAGATATTTGAAAATAATCGAAAATATGGGAACAAGTCGAAAATCTTTAAAGAAGAGTCCAAATTTTGACAAAAAGTCGAATTTTGTGAAAAAAAATATAAATTTTGATATAACATCCAAATTTTTTAAAAAAATGCTATTTTAAAAAACCAAATTTAACAAAATCGAGGGTTTTACAAAAAGTCGAAATTTTGAGAAATAATTTAAATTTTAAAAATTTCAAATTTTGAAAAAATTCGAAAATTTAAAAAATCAACATTTCGAAAATAATCCAGCTTTGAAAAATTCTACATTTTTAAAAAATTACGAATTTTCAACGAATGGAAATTTAAAAAAAATGTCAAAATTTTCAAAAAAGCCAAGGCTCAAGTTTAGGAAAAAATTGAAACCTTGAAAAATCGAAATTTTCAAGAAACTAGAAATTTTTGGAAAAGTTGCTGAAAACGTAAACAAAAATCGAAATTTAAACAAAAGGGAAGTTTTCCAGAAATGCAAAAATGTAAAAATTTTCAAAAAAGCCAAGATTTTAAAAGGGCTCGAGTTTAGAAAAAAATTGAAACCTTGAAAAATCGAAATTTTTAAGAAACTGGAAATTTTTGGAAAAGTTAGTCAAAACGTCAACGAAAATCCAAACTTAAAAAAAATGGAAAATTTTTCCAAAAGTTCAAAAATGTCGAAATTTTCAAAAAAAAACCTAAATTTTCGAAAAAAAATCTAAATTTTGAAAAGTCAGTCTTCAGAAAAAATCGATAATTTACAAATTTTAGAAAAAATTTAAGCTGTATAAAGTACAAAATTTGAAAAAAATAAGTAAAACATTTTAGAAAAATAGAAAATATGAGAAAAAGTCGAAAGTCTTTAAAAAAAGGTCCAAAATTTGACAGAGTCGAATTTTGTGAAAAAAAAAAACAAATTTTGATACAACATCCATATTTTAAAAAAGTTCTGGTTTAAAAAAAAAATAATTTAAATTTTGAAAATAGTCGACATTTTCAAAAAGTAACGATTTTTAAAATATTTTAAATTTTGAAAAAAATGTTGTTCCATGCGTCAAAAATTCTACGTTTTTAAAAAATTACGAATTTTCAACGAATGGAAATTTTTAAAAAATGTCAAAATTTTCAAAAAAGCCAAGGTTCAAGTTTAGGAAAAAATTGACACCTTGAAAAATCGAAATTTTCAAGAACTAGAAATTTTTGGAAAAGTTGGTCAAAACGTAAACAAAAATCGAAATTTAAAAAAAAAGAAAAGTTTTTCCAAAAATGGAAAAATGCCGAAATTTTCAAAAAAGCCAAGATTTTAAAAAGGCTCGAGTTTAGAAAAAAAATGAAACCTTGAAAAATCGAAATTTTCAAGAAATTGGATATTTTTGGAAAAGTTGGTCAAAATGTAAAGAACAATCGAAATTTGAAAAAAAAAGGAAAGTTTTTCAAAAGTTCAAAAATGTCGAAATTTTCAAAAAAAATCTAAATTTTCGAAAGATGTAATTTTCGAAAAGTCGAATTGTCAAAATCTTCAAGTCATGATTGTTTTTGAAAATAACGTCATTTTTTTAGTTTTGGAATTTCTTGTGAAGACGTTTTTTTTCCCAAAGTTTCGCCTTTTTTGAAATTTTTGACCATTTTTCACAATATCGACTTTTGTAAATATTACAAATTTTCAACATTAAATTTTTTTTGAAAATGTCGACCTTTTTTCGAAGATTTTGACATTAAAATGTTTATCTTTATTGTTTAAATTGTTGTCTTCCAAAAATTTTAACTTATTTTTTCAAATTTTCGGATTTTAGAAGGATGTCGACATTTTTTCAAAATTCTGCGATTTTTCAAAAGTTTTGTGAACACCGAAGTTTTAATTTAATTGATAATTTAGAAATGAATGTGGTAATTTTTTTTATTGTAGCTGTAAAAACTTGAAAGGGTAGCATGAATATATCATATTCAGGAGAGGCTCAACATAAAAAAGATTAGACGCCGCGCTATGCCATGACACTGAATATTATCATGGCGCTATACCCCATGTTCTAAACTCATCATGATACTCTAGAATCTAGAGTATCATGATGAGCCTTTCCTAATTTCTTCACCACGCCTTGTACGTGTTCAAACAGTCACATATTTACTAGGAAAACTAGCTGTAATGTACGTCCAAGTATGGTATATGTTAAAAGGTAAATATACAACATGAATGAAATTATGAATAATAAAACGAAACTTCCGGCTTCAAACGCAGGAACAGAGTGAGTAGTTTCGAGTGAATCACTGCCAACAATTTAACACAGAATTCCAACAAATTATTTTGGCATCAATCTGAATTTGCAATAGTAAAAAAGTTCTGGGTATGGTGAATAGGTATTTCCACTCTATTGTATTTAGTGACTAAACCAATTTAAACAAGTGTAGTACTTCAGATTTGTCAGTTCAATCAAGGCGATTTCCAAGAGTACTGTTATATCTGCATACAACAAACAGTAATGAGTTTTGTTCTACTTCACCTACAAGGTATAGTGGCTTTATTTACCTAAGATTCACTTGTTTTGTATATCAAACAAATTAGGCTAGGCTATTTTTCATACAATAATTTTGCTGCCAAATAAAAATGATTTAGATTTAAAATGATAAACAAGAAATATTGAATGAAAACAGTTACAAAATCTGATTTGTACAATTGTGTAGATTCCATTCTTTTAATATTACAGTTAACATCTAATGACACAAGTGCTAATCATGATGTTAATTACGGAGTTAATCAAATCACGCAGTCATTAAAACAACACATTATATAAATAATGACAGTAACATCATTGGTTTCATGGATGTTAAACTTTATTAAAAGTTGCATTTTATACTGCTAGATTTATAATAAATGAATAAGAGTTTTTTGTCAGTTACAATGAAATTAACGTGCCATAATAATCGTTTAGTTCAATCTAGGTATTATCTAACGAATACATTAACTAGCTTAATGAAGTGTAAAAAACAAACACATTGAAGGTAAATTCATATCATCACGAAACTGAACCATTTTTTGTAAAAAGAGCCGCAAATTACCTTGTTCTACATTATACTAAAAGATACTGAATACAAATCCCCAGTTGAAATCAGCTGAATACAAATTCCCAGTTGAAATCAATTTTAATGTTGTATTCAACTAATTTGCTTATAAATCTGGAATATTGTATATTGTATGGGATCCCAAATTTAAATATGTAATATTTCTTAGGAAGATAAACGTGACAATAAAATATTTCATGTTTATTTATTTGAAGAAGAAACGATAGCATTTATCTATTTTTAATAGCTTGATGATATACAAAGGCTACGGTTTGACCTAATTGGATAAATATTGAAATGTTTAACCAAAAGTATTAATTTTACAATTGAAAACAGAATTAGAATTTCCAATTTTGTGTTCGTAAAAATCTATATAAGAGATTTTTTAGGATTCGTCCATTTAGCTCTTTAATGCATCTAGTTGTCATTCGGAAATATAACATATTTTTGTATTCAAATCAGAAAATAAGGCAAAGATTAGAGTGTTTCGTATTGTATCCTGTTTATACAATATAAGTGGTTTTTAACTGGCAGCGCTTTCAGTCCATAATGAGGCAGTTGAACAGGGAGGCGCCCAGAAAATAACATATTTTTACTTAAAATTAAATTTCCAAATTTTCTGAAAAAATTAAAATGTCGGAAAACAGTTATATTTTATTTAAAAAAATAAGTTCTAAATTTTAGCAAGAAAGTAGAACTTTACGATATAATCTTAGAATGGGGGGGAATATATATTTAAAAAAAACATAGATTATGCAAGAAAGACAAGTTTAGGTAAAATTTCTTGAAATTTCATATTGAGAAAACATGAAAAATTGGAACGATTAAAATATTAAACGAAATGTCAAAAATCGAAAACTAATTTCAAAAATGTGTAAAACTATCAGAATCGACATTTGTAATTCAAAAAATTAAAAAACAAAGGATTTTATTTTAAATTGAAAATTTTAGCAAAAAAAATTCAACATTTCAAATTTAAGTATAATTTTTTTGGAATTCGTACTTCACAATTCAAATTTTTAAAAAATTAGAACTAAAAATCGGATTTTCAAAAAAAGTCGACATTTTGAAATCAGCATCAAAACTTATGGGAAAAAATTCGCGATTTAAGAAGAAATCTTTCTAAACTGGAAATTTTAAGGAAAAAATTGAATTACAGTCCAAACAAGGCTTTGGCATGCCGTGCTGGTTCAAAAAAGGTGTTTGAAAATAACAGAATTTAAAAAGAAATCATAATTTTCTCCAATAACGAATTCGTTGAAAGCTTTTAAAATTCGCAATTTAATAATGCAGATTCTTTAAAAAAACCATATTTTCAGGACAAAGCAAAAGGGGAAAAAGTAAGGTCGACAATTTAAAAAAAAGATCAGGTTTTTAAAAAAATGATCAAAATTTAGAAAAAAAAAATCGAAATTTCTGAAATATCTAAAAAAAATGAACTTCGATAGGAAGTCTATGTTTGGTTGAAATTTTCAAAAATAAGAAAAAATGGAAATTCTGAAAAAAGGTAAAACATTTCAAAGTCAAATTTTTGAAGATGTTGATTTTTTATGAAAATAAATTTAGGTAAAAGTCGCAACTTCCATAAAAGGTCGAAATTTTCAAAGAAAAAAAAACCGGAAGTGAAAATCTTTGTAAACTTTTTTAAAAAAACTTAGAAATTTGCAAAAAAAAGGTCAAAGGTTTGATAAAAAAGTACTTCAAAAAGATCGAATTAACAAAAAAGACCAATTTTATGTCAACGTTTTAAAAAAATTAGATATTTTCAAAAACAACGTTTTAAACCCAAATAAAAGTCATACAATTTTCCAAGTCAACAATTTTCAAAAAAGTGAAAATTTTGAAAACGTCGAAATTTAACAAATAGGTCAACATTAAAAAAAATTGAAATTTTCACAAGTGTCTTTCAATAAAAGTGGAAAATTTTCAAAAATGTCGACATTTTGTCAACATTTTTAAAAAATGAAAAAAATCGAGTTTTTTTGAGTCATCTTCAGAAGGTCGAGATTTTTGGAAATATTCAAAATCTTAAAAAAGCATCAAAAGTTTTAAAAACAGTCAAAAATTTTAAAAAAGGTCTAAATTTTTAAAAAATATAACTTTTCTTAAGTCGAAATTTTCAAACAACTCGAAACTTCGAGAAGTAATCGAAAAATTTGAACGAGGTCAAAATTTTCAAAAAAAAAGGTGAAAATTTTTTTAAAATGTCGACATTTTGTTTCAACGTTTTCCAAAAATTCGAAATTGTCGAAATTTTCACAAATATCAAAATTTTAAATAAAAATGTAAAAATCGAGTTTTTTCAAAAGTCATCTTCAGAAGATCGAGATTTTTGGAAAAATTTTAAATCTTAATAAAGCATCAAAAGATTCAAAAACAAACATTTCAAAAAAGCTCAGAATTTTCAAAAAATATAACTTTTCAAAAAGGTCGAAATTGTCCAAAAACTGGAAACTTCGAGAAGTAACCGAAAAATTTGAACGAGGTCGAAATTTCATAAAAAAAAAAAGTAGAATACTTTACAAAATGTCGACATTTTGTCTCAAAATTTTCAAAAAATAATTCGAAATTGTCGAAATATTCACAAAAGTCAATTCAAGAAAAATGGAAAAATCGAGTTTTTTCAAAAGTCATCTTCAGTAGGCCGAGATTTTTGAATAAATTCAAAATCTTAATAAATCATCAAAAGTGTCAAAAATGGTCAAAAATTTTAAAAAAAAGGTCAGAATTTTTAAAAAATGAAACTTTTCAAAAGTCGAAATTTTCAAAAAACTCAAAACTTTGAGAAGTAATCGAAAAATTTGAACGAGGTCAAAATTTCCAAAAAAAAAGTGGAAAATTTTTAAAAATGTCGACATTTTGTGTCAAAAATTTCAAAAAATTCAAAATTGTTACAAAAGTCAAAATTTTGAATAAAAGTCGCAAATTTTCGAAAATGTCGGCATTTTGTGTCAACAATTTCAAAAAATTCGAAATTTTCGTAATGTTCACAAAAGTCAAAATTTTCAATAAAAAAGGAAAAAATCGAGTTTCTTTAAAAGTCATCTTCAGAAGGTCGAGATTTTTGGAAAAATTCAAAATCTTGATAAAGCATCAAAAGTTTCAAAAACAAACATTTCAAAAAAAGTCGAAATTTTCGAATAATTTGAAAAAAGTCGAAATTTTCAAAAAAAAGCGGAAAATTTTCCAAAATGTCGACATTTTGTATCAACATTTTCAAATAATTCGAAAATGTCGAAACTTTTACGAAAGTCAAAATTTTCAATAAAAATGGTAAAATCGAGTTTTTTCAAGTCATCTTCAGAAGGTCGAGATTTTTGGAAAAATTAAAAATCTTAATAAAGCATCAAACGTTTCAAAAACAAACATTTCAAAAAAGCTCAGAATTTTCCAAAAATACAAATTTTCAAAAAAAGTCAAAATATTCAAAAAAACTCGAAACTTCGAGAAGTAATCGAAAAATTTGAAAGAGGTCGAAATTTTCCAAAAAAGTAGAAAGTTTTCAAAAATGTTGACATTTTCTCAACATTTTCAAAAAATTCGAAATTTTCGAAATGTTCACAAAAGTCAAAATTTTCAATAAAAATTTAAAATGTTAATAAAGCATCAAAAGTTTCAAAAACAGTCAAAAATTTTAAAAAAGGTCTGAATTTTCAAAAAAATACGTTTCAAAAAAGTCAAAATTTTCAATAAAAATTTAAAATATTAATAAAGCATCAAACGTTTCAAAAACAGTCAAAAATTTTAAAAAAGGTCTGAATTTTCAAAAACATACGTTTCAAAAAAGACGAAATTTTCAAAAAAGTCGAAACTTCAAGAAGAAATCGAAAAATTATAACGACGTCGAAATTTTCAATAAAAATGGAAAAATAGGGTTTTTTCAAAAGTCATCTCCAGAAAGTCGAGATTTTTGAAAAAATTTAAAATCTTGATAAAGCATCAAAAATAGTCAAAAAGTTCAAAAAAGGTCAGAATTTTTAAAAATAAAACTTTTCAAAAGTCGAAATTTTCAAAAAAAAACTAGAAACTTCGAGAAGTAATCGAAAAATTTAAACGAGGTCGAAATTTTAATAAACAGCAAAGAATTTTCAAAAATGTCGACATCTGAGTCAACATTTTCAAAAAATTCGAATTTGTCGAAATATTCACAGAAGTCAAAATTTTTAATAAAAATGGCAAAATCGAGTTTTTTCATAAGTCATCTTCAGAAGGTACAGCTTTTTGGAAAAATTTAAAATCTTAATGCAGCATCGAAAGTTGCAAAAGCAGTCAAAGATGTCAAAAAATACAAATTTTGAAAAAGGTCGAAATTTTCAAAAAACTCGAAACTTTGAGAAGTAATCGAAAAGTTAGAACGAGGTCGAAAGTTTCAATAAAAATGGAAAAATCGAATTTTTTCCAGTCATCTTCAGAAAGTCGAAAAATTCAAAATCTTGAAAAAGCATCAAAAGTTTTCAAAAACAGTCAAAAATTTCAAAAAAGCTCAGAATTTTTAAAAAATACAACTTTTGAAAAAAGTCGAAATTTTCCAAAAACTCGAAAGTTCGAAAAATAATCGAAAAATTAGGACGAAGTCGAAATTTTCAATAAAAATGGAAAAATCGAGTTTTTTAAGGTAATCTTCAGAGTCGAGATTTTTGTAAAAATTTAAAATCCTGATAAAGCATCAAGTTTCAAAAACAGTCAAAAATTTCAAAACAAGGTCAGAATTTTGAAAAAATTACAAGTTTTCAGAAGTCGAAATTTTCAAAAAAAAAACCCAAAACTTCGAGAAGCAATCGAAAAAATTTAAACGAGGTCGAAATTTTTAAAAATATTTGTGTCAACATTTTCTAAAAATTCGAAATTGTCGAAATTTTCACAAATATCAAAATTTTCAATATTCAATTGTCATCTTCAGAAAGTTGAGTTATTTGGAAAAATTCAAAATCTTGATAAAGCACGGAAAGTTTCAAAACAATCAAGAATTTCAAAAAAAAGTTAGAATTTTCAAAAAATACAACTTTTCAAAGTCGAAATATTTAAAGAACTCATAACTTCGAGAAGTAACCGAAAAATTTGAACGAGGTTGAAATTTTCAAAAATAGCGATATTTTGTGTCAACATTTTCAAGACATTCGAAATTTTCAAAAAAATGAAAATAAAAAACGCAGTATTTTTCAAAGTCAAGAATTTTTTAAAAAGTCGAAATTAAGCTAAATAGGTTAAAATTTGAAATCAAAATTTTTAACAAAAAAATTCGTTTTGAAAAAGTCCACATGTTAAGAAAAAATCAAAATCCTAATAAAAGGTCAAGTTTAAAAAAAAGTGGAAATTCTGAAAAAGGGTCAGAAATTTCAGCAGATCAAATTTTTTTTTAAATTCGACTTTTCAAAATAGTTGAAATTTCAAATAGTCGAATTTTTTAAAATAAGTCGTATTTAGTAAAAAATCAAAACTTCGAAAAATAAGTCGAAATCTTCAAAACACTTAAATATTTTCGACAAAGTTGAAGTTTTTAGAAAAAAATGAAATTGCAAAAAAAGTTTAAAGTTACAAAAAAATTATTTTAAAAAGATCGAGTTTATACAAAAAGTCAAAATTGAAAAAAGTGGAAATTTCGAAAAAATGTCGACAGTGTAAAATTTTTTTTTAAATATGGTAACTTAGCCTTTTGAAAAAAGTGAAAATTTCGACAATTGTCGACACTATGGAAAGTTTAAAAAAAAATTCGGAGCTTAAAGTCAACCTTTTGAAATAAGTGAATTGTAAAAAAGTTGAAAATTTCAAAATAAGTCAAAATTTGAAATAAGTGGTAACCTTCAAAAGAATCGAAACGTTCAAAAAACTCAACATTTTCAATAGAAATGGAAAATCGTTTCATCGAAGTCATCATTTACAGAAAGTCCAAGTTTTAAGATGACGTCAAAGAAAATCTTTAAAAAAGTCGACATTCAAAAAGAATTAGAAATTTTAAACGAGTTAAAAGTTTGCAAAGTCAAAATTTCCAAAATATTCAAATTTTGGAAAGTAATTGAAATTTTTATAAAAGTCGAATTTTAAGTCAGATTCAGAAAAGTCAAAATTTCTGGAGTTTAAATTAAAAAGAAATATAAAATGTCAATAAAAAGGGGAATTTTGAAAAAAGATCGAAAATTTTAAAAATAAGCCAAAAATTTCGAGATGGTCAAAATGTGTATATTCAAAAAAATAAATAAATAAAATTTTGAAGAGTTAAATATTTTAAATTTCCAAAAGGGAAAATTTTTCATTTAAAAAATTTTCAAAAAAAGTGGAATTCTTTAGAAAAATTAAAACACAAACAAAAAAGTCCAAACTTAAAAACTTTTCAAAAATCTAAATTTCGAAATTTTAAGATAAGTCAAAATTCGAGAAAATGTCGAAATTTGGGAGTCGAAGTTATCAAAGACAAATTGAAATTGCAAGAAACGGACGAGTAATTTTTAAAAAAGGACGAAATTTTCAAAGTAAATCAAAGTTTTTAAAACGTCAAAGTTTTCAATAAAAGTCGAATTCTTCAATAGTCGGAACTTATAAGTCAAAATTCTCAGGAATCAATGTTTTTGAAAATGTCGAAGAAACCTTCAAGGAAAGGCAAAGAATTTTCAAAAATATCGAAATTTTGAAAAGCCAAATGTTCAAGGTTAAAATTTAAAAAATATTTTATTGATTTGATGTTACAATGGAAGAAAAATCTTTTACTGATGAATCCTACTTTCGAAAAGCCCCCAAAAAAAAGGAATAATGAATGGACCTAAATACTGCTGCAGAATTTTTATGTGAAGGTTAAATGTCAATCTGGCGAGTTCGAATCAAGTAAAGAACAGTAATGACAATAGCACACTAGATTAGAAAACTTTTTATACACTTTGTATAATTAACTTTTTTTTTGCAAATATCTTATTTGACAAAACTGCGTTACATCGTTTTGTGTATCTTACCGGTGACATTGACGACTAATGAAATGTAAAACGCCTTGTAATAGAATCATTTTCAAACGACCATAGAAAAAATTAAATTGTTTTATCTTTCATTGTATTGGATAGCAAATTGCCAGTAGAAATTCCAATAGAGGAATGATGCAAAGAAATGTATTGTTATTAGGAATTACAAATTTGATTATGCAATAATGTTCTTGCAAATGTAGTAATTTTAATTCAGCGTTCCAGTCTACAAAAGCCAACTTTCTTCTGCTCGGTTGTGATTCATATCGAATCTAATGATTCAATTGAATGCCGAGTATTTGTAAAAATTTATTTTACATAATTATCTCCCTCCTTTGTAAGCCTTCCGACCCGTTGTGTTCCAGTTTACTTCATAAATTATTTTCATGGATATATACAAAGTAAGAGTTTTTACGGGAAGTAGTCTACTTTTTTTTAATAGGTTATGCACCAAGTTACATAATATATCCGATTCATCTTCGAATTAAATTAAAACCAGTTTGAAATTGATGAGACGTTCAGGTTTTGCTAACCAACGGAATTCATTAACAGTTATTTAATGCAATGGTTTATTACTGATGGTGTTTTAAATTATGTCACTTAATTAATCTGCAACATCAATCTGGGTCAGTTAAAAAGTTTCTAAAAGTTTATTTACAACCATAAGTCACCATGTGGAAAATTGGGTTGTAATAATTGATATGTGGACAAATTGGAAGTTGTGTATTACTAAATTAATTAAGCCAATTACCAGCTCAATTTATACAGATTTTTTACGAGTTTTCGAAATAGAAGGATTAATAACAGAATAGACTGATTAATTCAAAACCTGAAGTTGAGAAATCAACTTTCAACAACTTTGTCGAAATGTAATTCTTTTATGAAAATTATCTCGTGCGTAGTTAATATTGTGGCTTTCCAACTCTTCGCAGCTTAGAAAAAAATTAGCAACATTTATTTTTAAAAAAAATTTAAAATAACATTATTTCCCAGTTTATTTTACTAGTTAATATTTCATCCGATTCCACTCACTGTTGCCACGGCCACTTCTTTCGTTTAACGTGTAATATGAAACATTTTTGATATTTTTTGAACATTTCTATTTTTTTGTTTAAAATGTTCGTCTGTTTAAATTTCATTTTTTTTTTTCAAAATTCTCTAAAATTATTTTGAAAACACTATTGAAAATTTCTACTTTCAAACCTTCAACTTCTTTCGACGACTTTCTGAAAAATTGGTGGATTTTTTCAAAATATCAATTTTTTTAAATTTTGACGTCAAATGACGTCGAATTTTACAAATGGTTGAATTTTTTTTGCGTTTTTACTTTAAAAGTAAAACTTTTTATTAAAATTTCGACTTTTTTCAAAACATTGTCTTTTTTAAAAAAGTTCGACTTCAAAACTTTATCAAAAATTTTGGCGTTTTCCTAAATTTTAATCCGAAATTTTTGAAATTTGAAAACAATTGAAATTACCAAAAGATCTAAAAATGTTTTAAAAAAAGTTCGAAATTTTCGACTTTTCTGGTAATTTCAATGTTTTTCAAAATATTATTATTCCAAAATCTATATTTTTTTGTTTTTTGCAAAATTCTACTTTTTTGTCTTTTACAAAATTCTACTGTTTTTGTCAATATTTGGATTCTCTTTTTAAAACTTTCAACTTTTTAATATTTTCGACTTTCAAATTTTTTACTTTTTCAAAATTTCGACCTTTTATAAGTTGAGAATTTTTCTAAAATTTGTACTTTTTTGAAAATATTGATTTTCTTTCGATAATCTCGACTGTTCAAGATTTACATTTTTCTCGAAAATTTGATTTTTTTTTAAATTTCGACTTGTTTACGTTTCGACCAACGACAAAGTAAATTTTTTTCTAAAATTTATCCCTTTTAAATACTTGACATTTTTTGAAAATTTCGCCATTTTTTAGTAATTTCCGTTCTTTGAAAATTGGTACTTTTTTAAAAGTGGAAAATTGGAAGCTAAATTATTTTCAAAATGTTAGTTTTTTAAAGCTTGGACTTTTTTCAAAATTTGACTTTTTTGAATTTGAAATTTTTTAAAAATGTCTACTGTTTCTAAAAGTGACGTCGAATTTTACAAATTGTTGAATTTTTTTTACGTTTTTGTTTTAAAAGTACAACTTTTTATTAAAATTTCGACTTTTTTCAAAATCTTGGCTTTAAAAGTTTGACTTTTCAAAACCCCCAACTTTATCAAAAATTTCGGCGTTTTGCTAAATTTTAATCCGAAATTTTTGAAAATTTCGCCATTTTTTAGTAATTTCCGTTCTTTGAAAATTGGTACTTTTTTAAAAATGGAAAATTGGAATCTAAATTATTTTTAACACGTTAGTTTTTTAAAGCTTCGACTTTTTTCAAAATTTGACTTTTAAATTTGAAATTTTTTAAAATTTTCGACGGTTTGTAAAAATGACGTCGAATTTGACAAATGGCTGAATCTTTTTTAGGTTTTTACTTTAAAAGTACAACTTTTTATTAAAATTTCCTCTTTTTTCAAAATCTTGACTTCTTTAAAATAGTTTGACTTTTCAAAACTTCAACTTTATCGAAAATTTCGACCTTTTGCTTAATTTTAATACGTAATTTTTGAAACAATTGAAATTACCAAAAAAAAGGTCTACCTTTTTTAAAAAGGTTCGAAATTTTCGACTTTTCTACGTTTTTTACCAAATTCGACTTTTTGTCAACATTTTAATTCTCTTTTTAAGACTTTCAACTTTTTGATATTTTCGACTTTCAAATTTTTTACTTTTTCAAAATGTCGACCTTTTTTAAGTTGAGAATTTTTCTAAAATTTGTACTTTTTTGAAAATATTGATTTTCTTTTGATAATCTCAACTGTTCAAGATTTACATTTTTCTCGAAAATTTAGTTTGTTTTTAAAAATTTCAACATTTTTCAGCCTTTCATTTTTCCAACAATTTTTTTTTAATTTCGACTTTTGTTTACGTTGTGACCAACGATCAAGTTTAAATGTTTTTCTAAAATTTATCTCTTTTAAATACTTGACATTTTTTGAAAATTGCGCAATTTTTTAATAATTTCCCCTCTTTGAAAAATCGTACTTTTTTAAAAATGGCAAATTGGAAGCTAAATTATTTTCAAATTGTTAGTTTTTTAAAGCTTGGACTTTTCTCAAAATTTGACTTTTTTAAGTTTGAAATTTTTTAAAAATTTCGACTGTTTCTAAAAATGACGTCGAATTTTACAAATGGTTGAATTTTTTCTACGTTTTTGCTTTAAAAGCACAATTTTTTATTAAAATTTCGACTTTTTTCAAAATCTTGGCTTTAAAAAAGTTCGACTTTTCAAAACTTCCAACTTTATCAAAAATTTCGGCGTTTTGCTAAATTTTAATCCGAAATTTTTGAAATTTTGAAACAATTAAAATTACCAAAAGATCTAAAAATTTTTTTAAAAAGTTCGAAATTTTCAACTTTTCTGATAATTTCATTTTTTTTCAAAATATTAATGTTACTTCAAAATCTATATATTTTTCGTTTTTTAGCAAATTCGACTTTTTGTCAACATTTTATTTCTCTTTTTAACACTTTCAACTTTTTGATATTTTCTACTTCCAAATTTTTTACTTTTTCAAAATTTCAACCTTTTTTAAATTTAGAATTTTTCTAAAATTTGTACTTTTTTGAAAATATTGATTTTCTCTCGACAATTTGGACTATCCAAGATTTAGGTTTTTCTCTAAATTTCGGATTTTTTTTTGAAAATTTCGACATTTTTTAAGCATTTTTCATTTTTTGGAGAATTTTTTTTCAATTTCGACTTTTCTTTACGTTTCGACCAACGACCAAGTTTAAAATTTTTTCTAAAATTTATACCTTTTAAATACTCGACATTTTTTGAAAATTTCGCCTTTTTTTAATAACTTCCGCTCTAAAAATTCCTACTTTTTTAGAAATGGAAAATTGGAAGCTAAATTGTTTTTAAAATGTTAGTTTTTTAAAGCTTCGATTTTTTTAAAATTTGAATTTTTCAAATTTGAAATTTTCAATAATTGTAATTTTTGAACATTTTGATTTTCAAAAATTTCGACTATTTTTGAAATTTGAATTATTTTTCAAAATTTCGACTTTTCAAACGTTCGACTTTTTTGTAAAAATGGCGCCTTTTTTAAAATTTGTACTGTTATTTGAGAATTTCGATTATTTTAAAACGCCTTTTTTTGTAAATGTCAAATTTTCTTGAAATTTCCGATTATTTTGCAGAATTTCGTCTTTTTTTATTTTTTTTAACTATTCGAACTTTTTCAAAATGTCTTTTTTTCAAAATTGTGACTAAAAATTTTTGACTATTTTAAAAAATTTCAAATATTTTTGAAAATTTTAATTTTTTGAAAATTTTAATTTTTTGAAAATTTAAATTTTTTGAAAATTTTAATTTTTTTTTGAAACATTTTTAACTGCTACTTCAATATTGTAACTATTCAAAACATCACTTTTTTGCCAAATATTAATTCCTCAAAATTTCGTATTTTTTTGAAAATTTCAACTTTTTTAATTTTAGCTTTTTTTTCAATATTCCGACGTCGACAATTTTAACCTTATTTAAGATTCGAATTAATAAAAAGTAAAAATTCGAGAATTTTTGAAATTTTGAAAATTTTGATATTTTTTCAAATGTTTTATCCAAAAATTTTCAACCAAAATCGCGACTTTTTTAAAATAATGTTGGACTTTCCGGATTTTGTATTTTTTTCATTAACATGCCTTTTTGAAAATTTAGACTCTTAAAAAGTTGATTTGAAAGTTTTTTAGTGTTTTAAATCCCGATTTTTTAAATTTTGGATTTTTTAAAAATTTTAGATCATTTCTCAATATATTAACTTTTCGAAAAATTTAGAATTTTGTTGGAAATTTTATCATATTTTGAAATACTCGAATTTTTTGTTAAAGAATGTCAAAATTTTGACATTTCTTGACTTTTTTGAAAATCTCTTATTTGGACATTTTAACTTTCTATAAAAATCGTCACATTTTTTCAAATTTCGATTGTTTTAGAAAATGTTGGTTGCAAAATTTTCGTATTTTCCAAAATTTTAACTTTTTTCAAAAATTTCGTTTTTTTTTTCAAACATCCCAATTTCTTTCAAAATGTTAACGTTTATTGACAATTTCAACTCCAAAGTTTTGACTTCTTTTATAAATTTGAAATTTTTTAAAAATTTCGCCCATTTTCAAATATTAAATTTTATCCAAAAATTTCATTTGTTCTAAATTTTGACATTTTTTAAAAATCAAACTGATTTTTAAAATTTCGTATTTTTTTAAAAACTCAAAATTAAATGTCGACTTTTTCAAATTTTCGACTTTTTTTTTAGTTTTCGCTCTTTTAGAAATTGGCTTTCAAATTTTCGATTTGATATTTTTTTCGAAAATCGTAACTATTTTTGAAAATTTCACGTGTGTACTTAAAAATATATTCAGGTCTCGTTTCGTTAGAAAAATATCGAACTATCTAAGGAGTTTCGACTATTTCTTGAAGTTTTGATTTTTTTAAATTCGACTTTTTTTTCCAAAATTTCGATTTTTTCTCGAAGTTTCTACTGTTATGTAGTAAATTGGACTTTTATTTGAAAAATGAAATAATTCGAAATTTTTTGAAGTTTTCTTTTTCTGAAAAATTAATTTTTTCCAAATTTCCACTTATGAAATTTTCGAACTTTTTTCGTAATTTTCACTTTTTTAACTTTCAACCTTTTATCATCAAATTTCGATTTTCCCTCAAAGTTATGGCTTTTTTAGAATTTTAACTTTTTTTAAAATGTATAACGTATTTCAAAATTTCAAATTTATTTAAAATACCTAATTATTTCAAAATTTCGACTTTTGGGAAACGTCAACTTTTTTTGGCTTTAATTAAAAAACTTGAATTTCTACAAAAATGTTTCTTCATTTTCAGTCCAAAGGCAAAATTTGGAAATGATAACGAAATTTCAAAATGTCTAAAAAAATCGACATTTACCGTTGTATTCTTCATGGTAGACCCTTATTGAGCGGAAATATTATGTTTTTTTCAATTTATCCAACATTTCTTATTCTATGTAAAATAAACTAACCTCTTAATTTGTGAACTGTCATGAACTAACGTTTTCAATAAATTTAAATATCACGTAGTCGCATTTCAAAAACTGTTTAGAAAATTGTCAACAAACCATAAAAATTTAAATATTTCCAATCTGGGCCAGAGAAATGTTAAATAAATTGAAAAAAACATTTACCGTTGTTTTGATTTTCTTTCAACATTCCAACTTTAAATTTGATATATATTTTGATTTGTTTGGGCGCTTTCCTTGATCATTTCTGTCTTTTTTTTAATTTTCTGTTATGGAAATTTCCATTTTTTTGAAAATATCCTTTTCAATATTTTAAATTTTTTCTAAATAATTTGATTTTATCTCGGTTTTGATTTTTTTTTGGAAAATTTCGACTTTTCACATTTTGGACCTTACTTTTAAAAATATTGATCCTTTTTCAAAACCCCCACCTTGTTATTGGAAATGTATACCTTTTTCAAAATCTTGAACCGAAATTTCAATTTTTTTTTAAATCTGACTTTTTGAATTCGATTTTTTTAAAACACTTCAATTATTTTTAAACTCTTCAAGTCTTTTTGAAAATTTCCACTTTTGAAATTATTGACCCACTTAAAATGTTGATTTTTTAATTTGATTTTGGAAATTCGAATTTTTAAAATATAAAGTTGAAATATTCCAGAAAATTAATAAAAATTGGGAAGCCATTTACAGAAAGGTACAATTTTGAGTAAAAGCCAAAATTTTGACGATTTTTTTTTTTTTTGAAAATGCAGATCTCTTGATTTTTATTGAAATATTTCCCAAAAATTGAAATAGAAATCTTGTTCCCCGAAATCAAGAAAGGTTAAAAAACACAACAAAGGTTGCTCTAATGCGTTTCGATAGCCAAGCTATCATCTTCAGAGAGATACTTCAAATTCTAATCTATTTTTATTCCTAATAACTAAAGTGTCTCTCTGAAGATGATAGCTTAGCTATCGAAACGCGTTAGAGCAACCTCTGTTGTATTTTTTAATCTTTCTTGGTTTCAGGGGGCAAGATTTGTATTTCAATTTTTGAAGATAGCCAAAGACCAGTCCGTTCCACCAAAAAAAAAAGAAATTCTTCCCGTTCCTGGACATTTCTTCGGACTTTACGTGTAATATTTTAAAAATTTCCATTGTTCCACTTTCTTATAATTTCCAGATTTTTCAAATTTTAGCTTATTTTGAAAATTTGAACCCTTTCACAATTTCACTTTTAATATTTTGATTTATTTTCGAACTTTTTGAAAATGTTGACACAAAATTTTGACCTTTTTTGAAAATTTTGGCAGTTTATATTTAGATTTTTTTTAATGAATCTGATTATGTTGGCTCAACCTTTTTTAAGATCTACATTTTTTTTTAGTATCCCATCTTTGTTGAAATTTGTTTCTCGAAGTTTTGACTTTTTTTTTTGAAAATTTCGACTAACAAAATTTTGACTTTTTGTAGAAATTTCGACCTTTATGTAGGAAACTAGACTTTTCATTTTTTTTCACTTTTAAAATTTTTCAGAACTTTCAGCGGTTTTTTTAAACCTCTACCTTACTCAAGGTATCCACTTTTTTTGAAAATTTGCATCTTTGTTTAAATTTTTTATTATTTCTTTCGACTTTTTTTTGAAAATTTCTATTTTTTTCCAAAACTGTTGATTTTCTAGTAAGTTCGACCTTTATCTGGAGTTTTATTTGAAAAACTGAAAAATTCGACTTTTTTTTTGAAATTTTTAACTCTTAAAATTTCGATTTTTTACCTTTTCCGAGATATTCACTTTTTTTCGAAAATTTGCATTTTTGTTTAAAATTTTAACTACTCGAAGTTCAGACTTGTTTTTGAAAATTTTAATTTTTTTTTAATTTTGACTTTTCCTCAAACTTGCGACCTTTATGTAGCAAATTGGCCTTTAATATGAAAAGTTGAAAAATTCGACTTTTTTCGAAAATTCCCACTATAAAAAAAATAATATTTTGCAAAGGTTCGACTTAAAATTTTCAGAATTTTCACTTTTTTTTGGAAATGTTTTAATACTTTTATTATCAAATTTAGACGTTTTCACAAAGTTGGGACTTTTTATCTCACAAATTTTGTAAATGGCTTGTGAATTTGTCGCGTTTGAATTCAGAATTACTTGGGGAAAGTTTTAGGAAAGCTTAGGTGGGACATTACAATAAAAGGAACGACCGCCTTAAAATGAATCAAGTTACCAAAGCGAAGAAAGCTATTAATCTTCAACCCCGTTGGCAACCTATTTTTACTTGGCCCCAAGAGACGTTCGTTTTAATAGCAGAGAGCGAATCTTAAAACTTGTCGCATTGTTTTAATTATAAAACCACGGATGTGGTGTCTATTTTTGAATGCAACTGATTTACATCTGGTCAGTCCTAAAATATATCTTCGTTATTTAGATTTAACTGATCTAGGCAGGTGTTCCGAAATAGTGGTATTCTTAAATAAATATTGGGTAAACTTTTAAAATATAATATAAAAAAGGGGGTGCCATAAACGCATCACTTTTGTAAATCATCTGAAAGCGTGTTTACCTGTTAAATATACGATCCTTGTTGAGATGTAACAAAAATTTTTATGGCGGTTCCAAATTAGCCTGCATGAATGTTTGTACTTGGAATTTAACTTTCAAGCAGTATACTTTATTGGACCAATATTTATAAATCTAGAAAGCCATATTTTCCCTCAACTGACAGATGGTTATTTACCAGTAAAGGTTACCATTTCAATAACTTTGGTTGCCATTAGTTTCAGCGTCGACCATTACACGTGTCATGGGCCTCAATTTTTACTTAAATTAGTCTTAGATGAGGGTGGTTCTTTGACTCGTGTTTTTACAGTCAACCTCGGATGTAACGAACTTTGTACATAACGAACTTCGTATTTAACGAACTTCGCGTATAACGAACTTCGTATTTAACGAACTTCGCGTATAACGAACTTCTTGTATTACGAACTTCGTATATAACAAACTTCTTATATAATGAACTTCGTATATAACGAACTTCGTATATAACGAATTTCGTATGTAACGAACTTCGTATATAACGAACTTCGTATATAACGAATTTCGTATGTAACGAACTTCGTATATAACGATCTTCGTATTTAAGAACTTCGTATATAACGAATGACCGTTTATAGCGAACAAAATTATGGTAAAAAGCTACTTAAATGTATTTCTTGTTTGTTTACAACGAACCCCTTGATGGTTCGTTATATCCAAAGTTGATTACACTCCAACCCCTCCACGAGATCGATTAAAAGAAATCGCTATATAGTCAATTCCTTATTCCCTCGTTTGTTGTTCATATTTAAACAGTGTTGTTAATAACGAATATTTTACTGGTGCTTTCCTTCTCGTTTCTATTGCATAAATCACGATACCGCTTTATCTATAGAAAATTTGTACAGCGCCATCTATATAAATAATTTTGTAACATTTTACTGCTTTTGTTTCAGGGCGGTGAAAGCGTTTCAACAACTTCTCTATGTCTCCCCGGGTTTCCAAAGAGCCAATGAAGTCCATTTACGGCTTGGGTTAATGTTCAAAGTAACTCAAGAGTATGAATCTGCTCTTAAACATTTGCAACTTGCTCTTGTCGACAACAGCCCTTGTACAACATCCAAAAATATAAGTAAGTACATCTAACCATCGTATATGTCGATGTTTACGTGAAGGTGGATCCACACCAATAAAAATTTGTATTGTGCGTTGTATTTTCAAATGAAAAACATGTTTTTCACGCAAGGTCAATTATTTTGTGTGTTGTGCCGTTTTCTTTAATTAAAACTTCGAGAAAATAAATCGAATTTTCAATGGAACAAAGAAAGTTTTCAGAAAGTCCAATTTTTGAGTCATTCTCTGTATGTTCTTTGCGAAGTAGTGTTATTTTCATTCATGTTTTATTGGCTTTTTCTTCGCCAGTTACTCCTTCCACAATTCCACAAGATATTGTCAATTCTTTTAACCGAAGGTTGCTGGAAATCCAGAATTGTGGAAGTAGTAACTTGCAAATAAAACGAAAATTTCGGGTCAAAGTTGAAGTTTGACTCGAAATTTAGGGTTTATTTAAAATTTTTGAATTTTCTGTAGACATTTGGACTTTTCTTGAGAACAAAAATAATTTGTTGTGGCAATTTTTTTGTAATAAGTTTTATTAAAAAAGAATGCCAAATTTTCGACTTCCTTCTCTAAATTTCGACCTTTTCCTAAAAATGCAGCTCGGAGTAAAAGTCGAATATGCGTCAAAACTTAGGTTTTAACCAGAAACTTTTAAGCATGAAGGTGTAAAATTTTTTGTGATTTTTCAATTTTTTTCGAAATTCTATTTTAAAATGTTTATTACCGTAATTAAATCACAGTCATTCGCCATAGGGAGAATTCCAAGATCTGACAAAAATTCGCTATAGAGAGGTTTTCGTTATAGGGAGGTAGTATTAAAAATACGCAAATCACATGCGAAATTTGATATTACACATTTATTTAAAAATATATAAACAAACGTATGCAAATAAATTAAATTTAATTAAAAAAATCTGTTATCTGTTAACAGAGAATTTAGAAAATGTTTTCTGTTCAAAAAATACTTGGCATTTATTTAACGCATGGAAAACAAGTTCAGGTTTGTTCTCAAACTGTAAACCCCCTTTATATTAGCAGCTTAATAATGTCATTAGCATGGGCTACCCCAAAAATTGACTATTTACTTATTGTGAACGAGGGGAAATTATTAACTAATCAAACCTTGGAATGTCATTAGCATGAGTTATTAAACAATTTGTCCGATCGGAAGGCCATTATTAAAACTAATTAAACCTTGAAAAATCTTGGTTCAAAAATTCCTTGTAAGGAGGTATCCTATTCATTAAATAGAGGTAATGTTACGTGTAAATTTGCTTAAAATGCTACGTTCCCTGAAAAAATTCGTTATATAGAGGAATTCGTTATATGGAGGCTCGTTATAGGGAGGTTTGACTATTAAATTGTTATAATTTTTTTATAACTTTAATAATTTTTTTGTAAATTTAATTTCGAATATTTTCCAGTTTTTTTAATCAAAATTCTGAGTTTTAAACTCATTAGTTCTTTATTAAAATTCCATGAGAAGAATGAAAATCTCGATAAAAAAAATCAAAGTTTTTAGAAAGTCTATATTTCGAATCAAAGTTTAAAGTTTGTTTCACACTTCTTCAAAAAAATTAAACTTTCCTTTCGAAATTACTACTCTTTCTTGAAATTTTAATAATAAAAATTTGACAATTTGTTAGCGAGTCGATGTTATTAAAAAAATGCGAAACTTTCGATTTTCATCTGTAAATTGAGACTTTTCCCAAAAAAATGAAGATTCAAGTAAGTTATTTTTAACAAAACTTAAAATTATTAAACACGAAGATTAATTTCTTTTATAAATTTCCAACTTTTTCCGAAATTTCATATTAAAACTTGAAACTTATTATTCTTTCCATTTAGAGTTCTTCGAAATTAAAAGTTTTCTCAAAATTCCGGGTTTAACCCTTAATTTTGTTTGTGAATTTAAAAATCGAATTTCTCGAAAAAATCTAAATTTTGAAAAACATTTCAAAAAAACCGTAATTTTAAAAAAACATGTTTTTTTTAATTTATTTAACATTTCTGCGGCCCAGTTTGGAAATATAGACGTTTCATCATCAATTTACTGTGTTAAAAATTTACTGTGTTAAATATTTAAATATTTGAAGCCCGATCCACAAGAAACAACTACTCCGAGGGCTAATACCCCTTCCGGCATTGAACTACACTTGTGGTTCGAACTTACATGCTCTTGGTGACTACTGTTCCTAACCGCTGAAATCTATTCAGCTTGGTAGTTAGAAGCACTCACCATTTGCGGAGTCCTTTCGATCCGTTAGAGGAATAGGTTTATTCCTCATGGTCAATAAGGGTCTACCATGAAGTTTAAAAAACATTTTAAAAAAATTGTAAATTTTAAAAAGGGATGAAATTTTCCAACAGTCGTAATTTTTAAATAAGTCAATATTGTGAAGATTTAGAATTTTCAAAAAAAGAATTTAATTTGTAATAAAGGTTGTTAAAAGAAAAATTACTCAATGGAAATTTTAAAAAGTTAAAGTAAGTCAAAATTTTTAGAGTAAGTTCAAATTTTGAAAAATGTGGCAATTTGATCTCGAAATACTCAAAAATGTCGAAATTTTCCAAAAAAAAAGTCGGAATATTCAAGAAAGGACGCAAATTTTAATCGTTAAAATTTGTCCAAAGTTTTCAAAAAAGTTAAGATTGTTAAAATCACAATTTTTTTTAAAAGTACCATAATTTAAAAAAAAAGTAATTTTTCAAAAAAAGTAATTTTTCACAAAAAGTTATTGTTTCAAAAAATTCAAAATTTCTGAAATGGGCAACCCTTCAAGAGAAAGTTGAAATTTTCGGATGTTAACTTTAAAAAAAGGAATATTTTCAACGTTTTCTTGAAATTTTACTTTTTTTTTTAAATTGTGAGAGCTTATTAAAATTTGATTTTTTTTTTTGAAAATTTCGAAAACAATTCTGTATCCGAAAATGTCTCAGTTATCAAAAATGTCAAAATATTTAAAAAATATTAACTTTTAATTTAAAATTTTCTTTTAATTAAACTTTCAAGAAAACAAATCTAAATTTCGAGGGAAAAAAATTGAAATTTTTAGAAAAAGTCAATATTTTTAGGAAAAGTCTACACTTAAAGTCAAAGTTCGAAGTCGAGAAAAAATCCACAAAGATCTAGAAGTAATAAAATAAAAAATTTAGAGTGAAATCCTTTTTTATTACAATTATAAGAAAAAAATCTAAATTTTGAGAGAAAAACGACAGAATTCTTAGAATCTTCATGTCAGAGTTATTAGAAAAAGGACAAATCTTCAAATTTCACCACAAAAATGTTGTCGTCTTTTTACGAAAATGTCCGATTTTCCAAAAACAATTTAAATTTCCAATTTCCGAAAAAAAAATTTTGAGTAAAGCAACTCCAACGTTAACCAGACATTTTTAGGCAAGAAGATTTTGTAAAATTCCTTATATAATTTTCCAATTTCACTTTTAATGAAAATTTGAAAAAAAATCGGGAATATCGAAGAAAAGACTGTAAAATTTTGAAGAAAAAGTCTAAATTTCTAGTTAGTCAAAATTTTGACATTAGATCAAAATGTTTAGCTAAAAATCCAAAATTGCCTGACAAAAATCCAAATTTTGAAATATGTCAAAATTTCGAATTAAAAATCGAAATTTAAAGATTAAAATAGGAATATTTCAACCTAACCAGCGACGAACTTTCAAAATCAAAGGACTTTACATAGTTTAAATTTTCAAGAAACTAGTCGAAAAGGTAGCAAAATACTTCGAATTTAGTAAACAAATTTCGAATTAGCAAACAAAATCTCGATTTAACAAAAATTGAAATACACATCTTGTCCCCTGAAACTAAGAAAGATTAAAAAACGCAACAAAGGTTGCTCTAACGCATTTCGATACCTAAGTCATCATCAACGTTTCAGGGGACAAGATTTGTGTTTCAATTTTTGGACCAACGACCAGTCCGTTTCACCAAAATTGATTTGACAAATCAAAATTGGAGTTAAAAGTAAAAATGTCAAATATATATGGGGAAAAATCATGGGCGCCAAGGGAAATTAAGAGAATTTAAAAAAAAGTTAAAACTCCTAGATAAAGTAGAAGTTAAAAAAACAGAATTTTTAAAAAATTTAGTTTTTCAATGTCGACTTAAAAAAGAGAATGTTTGAAAAATAATGGACATTTTTAAACAAACTAAAAATTTTTGAAAAGTAGAAATTTTCAAAAAATCTCAAATTCATATTTCATAAAAATGTTTAAATTTTCCATGGTCAACAACTTGTTCGAGAAATGGTGGAAATTTACAAAAGAAAATTGGCAGAATAAATCAAAATTTTGAGACAAATTCAAAATTCTAAAATATCGAAATTTTCAAAACAGGTAAAAATATCCAAAAACAGATGGTTTTTTTAAGTTTTGTAAAAATTTACAAAATGTCCAAAAAAAAGGAGCAATTTTCGAATTCTCAAAAAAAAATTAAATTTCTTAAATTAGCAAAATTAAAAAAAATAAATTTTTCAAAATCTCAATTTTCCAAAAAAAAACAATTCAAGAAAAAGTAAATGTTTGAAAAGGGTCAAAATGTCCAACTCGAAAATATTCAGTAAGCTGAAATTTTGTTTAAAAAAAAAGTAAAATCAAAAATAATTTAAACTTTGAAAGGTGGAACTTTTATAAAGGGGTCGAGATTTCCAAAAAGGTCAAAATTTACAAAAACATCGAGACAAAGTTGGAATTTTTCTAGAAAGTAGAACTAAAAGAAATTTAAAGTAAAGATTTTGAGAAAGGTCAAAAATTTTGAAAAGTCGAAATTTTCAAGAACAATTCCAGTTATTCTAAACGGATTGAAATACTGAAAAAGATCAAAATTTAAAGAAATCCAGAATTTGAAAAATCATAATTTTCAACATGAGTTAAAATTCAGAAAACTCAAAATTGTGAAATTTTGAAATGAAAATCTAATTTAAAAGACTGAATTTTCAGTAAAATCGTATTGGTGGAACGGACTGGTCCTTGGTTATTTTCAAAAATTAAAATACAGAACTTGTCCCCTGAAACCAAGAAAGATTAAAAAACGCAACAAACGCTGCTCTAACGCGTTTCGACAACCAAGCTGTCATCTTCAGAGATACTGTAAAATCGTAGTTTTATGTTCAGTAAAATCGTAGTTTTATAGAATGAAAATTTTCAGTAAACCTTGAAACGCTCAAAATTTTCAATAAATCCAGAATTAAAAAATCATAAATTTCTTCATTGGTCAAAATTTAAAAAACTCAAAATTTTACAATGTGAAATTTTGAAATGAAAATCCAATTTAAAAGACTGAATTTTCAGTAAAATCGTAGTTTTATCGAAAGAAAATTTTCAGTAAACCCTGGGAGTTAAAAAAAAAGTCGAAATTTTTCATAAAACCTGAGGTAGTTGAAATTTTAAAAAAATCGAGGCAAGAGTTGAAATTTTCAAAAAGAAGTAGGATTAAAAAAAATGGTGAAAACTTTGGAAAAGATGGAAATTGGAAGATGTCGAAATTTTGAAAACAAATCGGACATTAATTTAAAAAAAATAAAATGGGTTAAAATATTGAAAAAGGTCAAAACTTTTCAACAAATGCAAAATTTAAATCATGATTTTCAAACAAACGTTATCATTTTCAAATAGTTAAAATTTCGAAGATTGAAATGTCAAAATTTTGAAAAGCGTAACTTGGAAACGTCAAATTTTTCAAAAAAAAAGTCAAAGTAAAAAAAGTTGGAAATTTCAGTGGAAGTCATAGTTTGGAGAAGGACAGAATATTCAATAAAACGTTGAATTTCATTTCGAAGATTGAAATGTGGAAATTGGAAACGTCGAATTAAAAAAAAAAAAAGTCGAAACAAAAGAAGTTGGAACTTTTACGTAGTAGAAGTCGCAGTTTTGAAAAAAGACAACGCAGTTTTGAAGAAAGACAAATTATTCAACAAAACCTAATTTAAAAAAAGTCCACACCATTCAAAATAAAATTGCAATACAATTAAAAAGGGCAAATAATTCAAGAAAAAGTTGAAATATTCAAAAGGGGTCAAAATTAAAGTGGAGATTTTGAAAAAGGTCAACAATTTGAAAATATCGAAATTTTTAAAAGTCGAAATGTTCAAGAACAATTCCAGTTATTCTAAACGGATTGAAATACTGAAAGCGATCAAAATTTTCAAAAAATCCAGAATTCAAAAAATCATAAATTTCTTCATTAGTCAAAATTTAGAAAACTCAAAATTTTACAACGTGAAATTTTGAAATGAAAATCTAATTTAAAAGACTGAATTTTTAGTAAAATCGTAGTTTTATGTTCAGTAAAACCGTAATTTTATCGAAAGAAGATTTTCAATAAACCCTGGAGTTAAAAAAAAATTCGAAATTTTTCATAAATCTTGAGGTAGTTAAAATTTTAAAAAAATCGAGACTAGAGTTGAAATTTTCAAAAAGTAGGATTACAAAAATGATGAAAACTGTGGAAAAGATGGAAATTGGAAGATGTCGAAATTTTGAAAGTAAATCCGACACAATTAAAAAAAAAATAAAATGGGTTAAAATATTGAAATAAGCCAAAACTTTTAACAAATGCAAAATTTAAATCATGATTTTCAAACAAACGTTATCATTTTCAAATAGTTAAAATTTCGAAGATTGAAATATCAAATTTTTTAAAAGCGTAACTTGGAAACGTCAAATTTTTCAAAAAAAAATCAAAGTAAAAAAGTTGGAAATTTCAGTGAAAGTCATAGTTTGGAGAAGGACAGAATATTCAATAAAACGTTGAATTTCATTTCGAAGATTGAAATGTGGAAATTGGAAACGTCGAATTAAAAAAAAAAAAAAAGAGTCGAAACAAAAGAACAACAATTAAAAAGAGCAAATAATTCAAGAAAAAGTTGAAATATTCAAAAGGGGTCAAAATTAAAGTGGAGATTTTGAGGTCAACAATTTGAAAATATCGAAATTTTTAAAAGTCGAAATGTTCAAGAACAATTCCAGTTATTCTAAACGGATTAAAAAACTGAAAAAGATCAAAATAAGAAGGTTAAATGTTTCAAGAAAAAGTTGAAATATTCAAAAGGACTCAAAATTTTGAAAAATGTCCAGAAGTCGAACCAATTGGCAAATTTATAAATAAAAAACCCCAAATTTTTTCAACAAAAAAAGTCCAAATTTGTATTAGAAAGAAAGCGAAATTTTCGAACGAAGACAGATTCCTTAAAAACCCAGAATTTTCAAAAATATATATATAAAAAATCGAAATTTATTAAAATAAAATCGAAAGTTTAAAAAATTTTCAATGATCAAAAATTTTTAAAGAAATGCTCGAAGTTTTGATATGAAAGCAGTAATTTAGAAAACAAAGGTGAAAATCTTTGAGAAAATTAGAAATTTTAACAAAGGTCATCGAATAAAAGTAGAACAAAATGGATTTCATGATACGTTACAAAATAGTTAACTAAAAAAGTCTTAGATAAAGCCCCGCCCCTCCCAGGTCATCCTAACTTAGCCCGCGGGGAAAACGAATAAATTTTCCAGCAACTCTTGGGGGGGGGGGCGATGAATTTTCGTGCAGCTGCTATTTTTTAACAGATGTTACAAGTCGAAGAGAAAATAAAAAATTAGTACTTTGTACCTATGCCGAGTATTTAAATTAAATTTTCAGTAATAAAACTATAATACATCCCCATTAAACAACAAAATTGCAGTGATTGAAGGGCACAATAGGATTACCTTTTGTGAGAACGACGCTTAAAAAAATAACTATAAATTACAATAAAATAATAAAGTAATAAAAAATATATGCAGATTTACGTATTGCGCGTAATAAACTCAATTTTGTCGACCTAAACTATGTAGCAGTTAAAATTGTAATATTGGAACTTTTACAAACAATTAAAGCGTGAGAGAGTACCAAGTCCACTAGAATTCGGTGAATTGAATTCGCATATAAAGAAATTATTTCAGCATTACGTTGCAAATACTGACCTAAGGCAATTATACGTCAGCTGTTCTAACCTTGGCACTATTTACAGCTGCATTTAGTAAACAAAACCCAGCAAGTCCACGTTAATGTTTAGATATCGAACTGGGAATTTCCTATTTTTAGAAAACGTCAAGTGAATTTAGCATCAAGATAAGCAATATATTTTAGAGATAATTATACTGAAAATTTAATGCTTTGCGAGGTCATTTGACTTCATATGTCCTATTGTCCACATATTTATTTAACCATAGTGCGCATATTATTAGATATTGGGAAATCATCTACGCAAAAATAGTCAACTTCGGATATAACGAACTCCACACATAACGAACCACCGTTTATAACGAAGAAAATTATGATTCAGAGCTTCATAAGGAAGTATGTTCGTTTATAACGAACATCCGGCTACAACAAATTATTACGATCCTCTCGGAGTCAACTTCGGATATAACGAACTCCAACTGTCACGAACATCCGGCTATATCGAATTATTACGATCGTCTCGGTGGTTCGTTATATCCGACTTCGGATATAACGAACCACCGCTTGTAACGAACCACCGCTTGTAACGAACCACCGCTTGTAACGAACCACCGCTTATAACGAACCACCGCTTATAACGAACACCCATCTATAACGAATTATTACGATCGTCTCGTTGGTTCGTTATATCTGAAGTTGACTGTATATTCAATAGACTAGAAACAAAATTTCGGAAAAAATGTAGCAATTTTTCCGAAATTTAGTAAAAAAATTTCGCCTTTTCCATAGGTTTTAAATAAAAATAGGAATTTAAATTTATTATTAAATTGTTTCGACTCTTAAACAAAATGTCAGGAATCAAGTTTGGAAGTCGAAACTCAAAGAATCAGGGTTCAAAATTTTGAGATCAAATCCCAGATTTCGTCCTTATTTCGAAATTTTAGGCAAAAAACATTTCGAGTCTAAATTTCATGGGGGTTATAAAGTCGACACTTTAAGAAGCCAAAACTTCGACAAAAAGTTCAATTTATATGAAGTTCAAAGTTTTCAATTTTTCTTGAACAAAATTTCACTTAAAAGTAATAATTTCTAGAAAAAACAAAATTGCGAACTTCTACCGAAGAGTTATTTGCAGAAAAATTAAATTTCGGAAAAGTCAACAAATTTAAATTAAAATTTCATTTTTTAAACTCCTACTTTTGAAATCAAAATTCCTTTAAGAACAACGTCCAAATTACAATTCAAAGATTCCTTTTTAATTTCGTTTTTTTTTCCAAAATTTCAAACGCAAAGTTACAATTTATAAAACTATTTTTTTCAAATTTGGATTAACAGTCGACAGCACTGATTTTGAAATTTACAAAAAATTGTTCTAGATATTTCAAGTTTAAAAAAAAAATGTTTGTTGGGTTAAAATTTCAAGGTTAAACTCGAAACTTAAGGATTAGGATGAAAACAAGTTCGGAATATTCTCGAACTGAATTTAAAGTCGAAATTTTGAGAAAAAGGCTGACATTGTCCAAAAAAACAAACTGCTTCCAAATTTCGAATTAGCTAATTGCAGTTAATAATTATAAGGTTGAAATTGAGATGTGTTAATTAAACTGGTAAAAACCTTGTATTTTTTTGTTGAGAAATATTGTGATCATATTCGAGTAACAAAAAGTCGAAATTTCGAGGTAAGCAAATTGGTTTTAACTAATATCGAAATTTGTGGAAACATTTGTTAGTTTTTCCACAAATTTTGAGTTTAATTAAAACCAATTACTTAACTTGAAATGTCGACTGTTTGTTACTCGAAGATGATGACGATATTTCTCAACAAAACTTTTTTTCAGACAATGTCTTTTAAAGTAGTTAGTTAAATAAATGATAAAAAGGGATTTAGAAATTGCATTACTTCAGTTTTACTGCCGAATAAAGGTTTATCTTTTTTTTTCCATAGAACACATTTTGGGAAAGTATGCTTTTAGTTTCTTTTAAAACTGTCTGGCCCCACCTAATCCTTTATGAATAACGTAATCAATAACATTTTTAAATGATAAAAAAGCATTATTAGGTAATTATTTCAGTAAAACAGGTGAACAAAAGTTATCATTTTTACTTGTGGAACGTAGATTGGGAAAGTACTTTTCTATTTTAAAACGATGTATATTCTTATCTAATCCTTTATGAATACTGCAATCAATAACATTTTTAAATGATAAAAAAGCATCATGATTTAATTATTTCAGTTTTACAAGAGGACAAAAGTTTATTATTCTTTGTCTGCTCAAATGCCTAAACTGATAACCTGGAGCATTTACTAGATTTAGAGATTGGGAACCGGCGACCGGTTTCGAATCTTATTAAATCTAATCAGTCTCGTTCCCAAACTCTGAATCTGATAAATGCTTTAGCCCAGTAACGGAACAAATGTTGTTGAAAATATGGTATAAGGCACACTATTTCTTAACGATCAAAACCACCCAAAAGTGTAATTGGCTCCCAAGCCTCCTGACGGCGTTAGACACCTGCCTGGTTTACTTGGATAATACGCCACTGTGATGCGCTTTGATTTAACAAAGTTTTGACCACCAATAACATTATAGTTTTAAAATGGAATGATTTTACGCAAATAATGATGACGGGAAAATGTTTCCTTTTATAGAAATTTGTAATCAGCTCTTAAGAATCTATGGAATATCCAATCAATATGGTATAACTAGAAACGTCCACTTTGTAAAGATAAAGCTGTAGTGGGAAAAAGAAAATATTACTGATGAACCTCAGCTTATCAAAATGTTGTCCACCAATAATTGAAATAAAAATCTTGTTTCCTGAAACCAAGAAAGATTAAAAAACACAACAAAGGTTTTACTAACGCGTTTCGACAATCAAGCTATCATCTTCAGCGAGATACTGTATCTCTCTGAAGATGACAGCAGTTGTGTTTTTTTAATCTTTCTTGGTTCCAGGGGACAAGATTTGTATTTTAATTTTTGAAGATAACCAAGGACCAGTCCGTTCCACCAAAATTTTGACCACCAATAACATACGCAATACACAAAAATGAAAACGTTTGGCTTCAAAGGTTGTCAGACTCTGGTATTCTGAAGCGGGAATGTACAATTTAGAAAATTGTGTATAATATGAAGATAAAATTATACGGGAAAAAGAAAATGTTACTGATGAAATTGGATTGGATTTGTTGTACCCTAATACGTAAGATTATGAAGGTGGTATGCTATTCAGTTTTAAGTGATGCAGAAGCATCACTCGAAACCGAAAGGTTAGTTTCAAGGGTCTCCAAGATAACCATCCAATAAGGTACAGCTTAGAAAATGTTCCATGTGAAGGCAAAATTATGCTGGAAAAAGAAAATATTACTGATGAACTTTCAATTTTTATTGAAATTTTGACCACCAAATGATTATTAAGATTAAGGTTGTGTCGGAATAGGGGAGATTATGATGACGATATGCTTGTTACGTTTCAAATGAAGGTTCCAGTTAGTTTCTAGGGCATCTAGGGTAACTTTTCTGTAAGGTACAGCTTAAAAATATGTATCACATGAAGACAAAATTGTAGTGGAAAAAGAAAATATTACTGATGAACTTTCCTTTTCCGTTGAAATTTTGACGACCAAATGATTATTAAGATGGATTTATTGTACCCGAATACGTTAGATTATGAAGGTGGTATACTATTCGGTTTCAAGTAATGCTTCTGGTTAGTTTCAAAGGTCTCCAAGATAACCATCCGATAAGGTACAGCTTCTTCCATATAAAGGCAAAATTATGGTGGAAAAAGAAATTATTACTGATAAACTTTCAGTTTTTATTGAAATGTTGACCACCAAATGATTATTAAGATGGATCGTTTGCGTCCGAATACCCGAGATTGATGGCGATATGCTTTTTAGTTTCAAATGCAGCTTCCAATTAGTTTCTAGGGTATTTAGGGTAACTTTTCAGTAAGGTACCACATGAAGACAAAATTGTAATGGAAAAAGAAAATATTACTGATGAACTTTCCTTTTTCGGTGAAATTTCGACCACCAAATGATTATTGAGATGGATTTGTTGTACCCTAATACGTAAGATTATGAAGGCGGTATGCTATTCAGTTTCAAGTGAAGCAGAAGCATCACTCGAAACCAAAAGGTTAGTTTCAAGAGTCTCTAAGATAACCATCCGATAAGGTACAGCTTAGAAAATGTTCCATATGAAGGCAAAATTATCGTGGAAAAAGAAAATATTAGTGATGAACTTTCAGTTTTTAGTGAAATTTTGACCACCAAATGATTCTTAAGATGGATCGTTTGCGTCCGAATACCCAAGATTGATAGCGATATGCTTTTTAGCTTCAAATGGAGCTTCCAATTAGTTTCTAGGGTAGCTTTTCTGTAAGGTACAGCTTAAAAATATGTATCACATGAAGACAAAATTGTAGTGGAAAAAGAAAATATTACTGATGAAGTTTCCTTTTTCGCTGAAATTTTGACCACCAAATGATTATTAAGATGGATTTGTTGTACCCTAATACGTAAGATTATGAAGGTGGTATGCTATTGAGTTTCAAGTGATGCAGAAGCATCACTCGAAACCAAAAGGTTAGTTTCAAGAGTCTCCTAAGATAACCATCTGATAAGGCACAGCTAAGAAAATCTTCCATATGAAGGCAAAATTATGGTGGAAAAAGGAAATATTACTGATGAACTTTCAGTTTTTATTGAAATTTTGACCACCAAATGATTATTTAGATGGATGGTGTCCAAATACGTAAGGTGATGGTGGCGATGTGCTTTTTGGTTTGAAATGAAGCTTTCGTTTAGTTTCTAGAATATCTAGGGTAACTATTCAGCAAGGTACAGCTTACAAGAATGTATCACATGAAAACAAAATTGTACTGAAAAAAGAAAATATTACTGATGAAGTTTCCTTTTTCGTTGGAATTTTGACGACCCAATGATCATTAAGATGGACTTATTGTACCCGAATACGTTTTAGATTATGAAGGCGGTATGCTGTTCGGTGTCAAGTAATGCTTTTGGTTAGTTTCAAGGGTCTCTAGGATAACCATCCGATAAGGTACAGCTTAGAAAATCTTCCATATGAAGGCAAAATTATGGTGGAAAAAGAAAATATTACTGATGAACTTTCAGTTTTTATTGAAATGTTGACCACCAAATAATTATTAAGATGGATCGGTTGCGTCCGAATACGTGAAATTGATGGCGATATGGTTTTTAGTTTCAAATGAAGCTTCCGATTAGTTTCTAGGATATCTAGGGCAACGTTTCAGGAAGGTACAGCTTATAAAAATGTATCACATGAAGACAAAATTGTAGTGGAAAAAGAAAATATTACCGATAAACTTTCCTTTTTCGTTGAAATTTTAACAACCAAATGATTACTAAGATGGATTTATTGTACCTGAATACTGAAGATTATGAGCGCAGTATGCTATTCAGTTTCAAGTGATACAGAAGCATCACTTGAAAGCAAAAAGTTCATTTCAAGAGTCTCTTAAGATAATCCATTCGAGAAGGTGCAGCTTAGAAAATGTTTCATATGAAGACAAAACTATGATGGAAAAAAAATATTTTACTGATGAACTTTCAGTTTGCATTAAAATTTTGGCCACCAAAAGCATTGGTAAGCATTAAGAATGAGCGGTTTTAATTGAATGCAAAATGTTGCGGCGAAAGTATTCTATTTAGTCTCCGAAGAAGCGTCCAGTCAGTTCTTAAAATCTGTAGCATATTCAACGTTTAGATACAATTTTCCAAGTAGGAAGATAAAGTTGTAATGAAAAAAAAAATATTACCAACGAATTTGAGTATCTCAATGAAATTGTAATCGTTAAGGGCGCCACATATTTTGATTTGCGACATTTACATTGCGACGAATCGGACAAAAAACAAAGCAGTAATACAAAAACACTTACCCATATTCTGGATTTATGGAGTTAGGGTGGAGTATCAAAAAGTAACACTGCCCGATGTTATTGTACCATTCCTGTTGTCCTCTTAAGTGAAATTTCCAATGTTAACAGCTCCAAACACAAATTGCTGAAATAGAAATCCAATTACTTAACGTTTTCAGACAACCGGATTCACCAAAAACAATATCCCAATAACCATTTGACATTTTTTACAATAGAAAAAACATCGATCGTTATAGCGACAGTACCAATTTTAACATATTTGGTATGCTTATAAAATCCCAGCGAATGCCACACACCTATACCAAAATTGTTGTTATGGTTACAATTAACAAAATAATTTTACTACTATGCGAAGAAAAAAATGTCATTAAAAACTGGTAAAAGAAACACAAAATGCGTTGTAAAATAAATCTTGTTAATGTATTAATTCGATCAGTTTATTTTTAAAGAAATATTATACAGATGTATTATTTTTGGTAAATCCTGGAAATTTTAAGAAGTCAATTTTCAAGGTAATCGAAAAAGCATCTTCCCCCCAAGTGTTAAAATTTTTACAATTATTTGTTAAGAAATAATCACTTACCTTGTTGACAAGCGAAACTTGACGCGACAAGAACTTTTTCCAAATATTGAAATAACATTTTTACGTTTTATACGGGATAATGCTTATTTTGCAATACTAAACGAGAGATTCCTTGGTTTATTTTGAGGAAGAGCCCATTAGAATCCAGTTTTCGGATTGTTAGTCTTCTGCAAAAATAAAATTTATTATTCACTGCCTTGGCCATGCCTTTTAGACATAATTAATCTCATTGGGAATAAAAAAATAAATATGATTTTATTCACACACTTTGAGGTGCTTTTTTAATTCAGTAAAAATGCTTTTTTTATATTATCTAGGAAAAAAGAGACGAAATTTTGAATTTTAAAGTCAGAATGTTAGCAAACGATGAAAGATTTTAATTCAGAACCAAAAAATTTTGGACAAAAATCAAAAATATTGGAAATTACGTGAAATTTATTTAAACAAATCTATTTTTAGAAAGGGAAAACTTTCCAAAAAAAAAAACTGGAAATTTATAATATTTTCAATTAAAATCCAATCAATTTTTAAATTGCTATTTTTTTAAATTTATATTTTTCAAAAAATACCAACTGTTTTAAAATTCGGGTTTTTGAAAATTCGAACTGGAAAATCTTGAATTTCCGAATGGCGAGATTATTTAAATTTCGAACATTTCCACATTTTGCCCTTTTTGTACTTTTCGACCTTTTTAAAAATTACGAATTTTTTCCAAATTTCGACGTTCTTTTCGAAGATGTTAATTTTTTTCAAAATTTCTACTTTCCTACAAATTAAAATTTAAATTTTTTGAAAACTTCGAAATTTTCAAATTCCACATTTTGAAAGTTGTTTTTAAAAAATATTGAATATATTTAAAAATTACGCCATTTTTGTAATTTTTGTATTTTTATTTTGAAAATTTCGACTTTTCCAAAATTTGGCCTTTTTGTGCTGTTTGGCTAATTTTCAATATTTTGGCTTTTTTCAAAACTTTCTTTTTGAAAATGTTGATATTTTTAGTCAAAATTTCTGCTTTTTTCAAAATTTCTACTTTTTTAAAAATTTTCAACTTTCTCTAAAAATGTTTACTTATTTTGAAAATTTGGATATTTTTCGAAATTCTAACTTTAAAATTACGTATTTTAAAAAATTTCCGATGTTTTGAAAGTTTGAACATTTTTGAAAATTTCTTTGAAATTTCAACATTTTCGAATTATTTTGAAAATTTCGATTTTTAAAACGGTTCAATTTTTTTTATATCCGGGAATTGTTTAAAAATTCTCATTTTTTTTTTCAACCCTTTTCAGAAGATTTTAATTTTTTTATACAAGTTTAACATTTTATCAAAATTTCGACATTTTTAAAACTGTTCGCATTTAAAATTTTCAATATTATTTTGCGAATTGCAAGAGTACTAACAAGTACCTGGTCTGGTTGGGATTTAAAGAAACGAAAGGAAATTAGTTCAACTTACTTCTTCCTATTCATCTTGGTTTCATGAAGATGATCCCTGGATACTTTTTGATAATGAAGGGCATTATTTCGAGTAGATGCTTATATCAATCTTTGTCCAAAACAGCTTAGTTTCCCCGTCATAGGACCTTCCACTAAAAAAAACAGATAATTTTATTTACGATTGAAAAATCCTTATTCGTTTGATTTAAATTAGGTGGCAATCAGTTTTTAAAACTTGCGCATGCATAAAAAATTTCTAGAACAGGAACGTACGCAGGCTTGCTTCAAGTATTTACCTTGAAATACAGAACTTGTCCCCTGAAACCAAGAAAGATTTCTTGGTTTCAGGGGACAAGTTCTGTATTTCAATTTTTGAAGATAACCAAGGACCAGTCCGTTCCACCAAAATGTATTTACCTTATCGAAAGTTGCAGAAACGAAGTTGGTCATTCTAAAAGTTGATATGGTAGCATTTTTCATTCAGAATCATCGGTGGGGAACTCTCCATAGTGAAGGGGATCCCTTCTTAAATTTTTTGAGTAGATGCTCAAATGAATCCTGGTTCCAAACAGCTTGGTCGAGGGTCTTCCACTAAAAAAGACAAATAATTTTGTTTCGAATTCGAAATTCCTTCAACATATTTATTTGAAACTTTCATACATTGGTCATCAGTTTTCTGGAACTTGTGCACAAGCATTAAAAAACTTTCAAAAATGGGAAGAACGTACGCAGGTACTTACGTTGTTGAAGCTTGAAGAAACGAAAGAATTTAGTTGTAGTATTTTCCAAAGGTTGAAATAATGTCGATTCCATAGAGAATGATCCGTGGGGACGTTCCGATAGTGAAGGGGGGTTGTTGCCTCTTGGATATTTTCGAGTGGATGATTAAATGAATCTTCATCTCAAACAGCTTGGTTTCCTTTTGGTCTTCCATTGAAAAGGTGAAATAATTTTATTTATAATTCGAATATGTTTAAAATTTAACTTACTTCCAAGGGTTGAAATCGCGTCCATGTATTTCTCATACACAAAGATCTGTAGGTACGTTCTGATGACGAAAGGGATCGCTCTGTTATTTTCAGTGGAATTCCAAATGAATCCTCATCCCGAGCAGCCTAGTTCCCTGGTTGCAGTTTTCCTGAAATATAATGTTACTAATAATGCAGAAATCCTCTAATTCATTTGACTTAAATTTAGTTGGATTGGTTTTCTAAAAATTTTCCTTTTGTGGAGGCCGTTATAGACCCAGTAACCTAGATTCCAAATCCTTTGTAACTCGGAAGCATTAATAATAATTAAAGTCTAGAATAGTAATAGCGTACTCATAAGTACTTACTGGAGGTTGAAGAAACAAAAGGAAATTGATCGACTCATTTCAAAGGATTGAAATGAAGTCAATGTCCTTTTCATACGGAATGATCCCAAAGTGAAGAAGGTTGCTCCTTGCATTATTTTAAATAGATGCTTGAAGGAATCCTCGTCCCAAACAGCCTCGTTTTCTGCTCATGGGGTCTTCCACTGAAAATAAAAAGTATACTTTGGAAATCCTTTACATTATTTGATTAAAATTTAATAATTGCGATATGAGTTTCCTAGAATTTATGCATGGATCTTTGGGAACAGCGGAGGCATTTAGGGGTTGAAGAAAGCAAAATAATTTTGTTAGACTTACTTCCAAGTGTTAAAATCACGTCCATGCATCTTTCATATCGATGATCCGTATGTACGTTCAGATAATGAATGGAGTTGCTCCTGGAATTTTTTCGATGATTCTAAAAATGAATTCTTGTTCCAAACATCTTGGTTTCCTCTTGGTCTTCCATTGAAGGGGTGAAATTTGCATAATTCGAACATGTTTAAAATTTAATACTTACGTTGGTCATCAATTTTCCATTTGGGTATGCATTAAAAAACTTTCAAAAACAACAGGAGCATATACAGGCCTATTTCTAGGTACTTACCTTATTGAAGATTGAAGGAACGAAAGAATATTAGATGGACTCACTTCCAAGTTGCTTCTTGGATTTTTTTGAGATGCTCAAATGAATTCTTGTCCCAAACAGCTTAGTTTCCTGGTTCCAGGGTCCTTCACTAAAAAGAAAAAATAATTTATTTTTTAATATTGAAAAAGAATAGGAATTAGGATTTTGACAATTGAAATCTCAAAAAATGGGAAAAATGTTAATGCACGAGAAATAGATCATACTTTAAAATGTTAATGTTATATTTCCAAACGTCCAAATTTTTAGAACAGTTGAAAAATCCTAGGAAAATAGAACCATATTCAGACTTCAAAACCCATCCAGAAAAATTGAAACTTCCAGATTGTGGTAGACATTTTGAAGAAAAATCACCAAAGACGCATAAATTTTGAGTTTAAGCTTAAAAGAAGTCGTAATTACAATAAAGTGTTAAACAATATTTACACACAACGAACGAAATTTCGAATTCCGGGAACGTCACAAAAAAGTTAAATGTTCGGGGAAAACCAAAAAATTTTGAAAACAGAATGTACCAGGGGTTGCTTAATCGTGACACGTGACATGTTTTTTTTTTTTGCAACGTTTAACCAATCATTCTGTTAAATAATTCTTGCAATTGTAGTTTCCAAGGACCTTTTTCAAGTTGTAAATTCTCCGTTCCAAGCCTACTTTTTTTAAATGTTTAAAACATTTGGTTGGCCACCAAGGAAGTGGCATGGCATGGCAAGCAGAAAGAATTAATATTTATAATAACAATTATGTGCCACATCAAATACCTACAATTACAGCAACATTTCTTGAAATACATCCTGTCATTACAAAGCTACTAATGAATAATCCAAGAACAAAGGAAGATTATGTTTTAATATCCTGAGAGAAATCAATTATTTTGTCTGCCAGTAAACTCGAGCAAAACCACGTTCAATCTATCCCTCAAAAATTTAATTATGCAGCCCCAATACGTAAATTAATATTTAATCGAAGCAAATAGTATAACTATAAAGATTTTGTTTTTAATTCCTCAGTTTTTTGGACTTTAATCTCCATCATAAACCCCAAAAAAATATGTTAGAATCCAAATTAAAATTTTACATTTAAAAATCAAAACTTCCAGGTTAAAATCACTGTGGCCTTTAAAACAGAAAAAAAGTCCTCAAAATGTCGAGTTTTAATGTCGCAATTGCCAATTGGTATCGAAATTTTGACTCGAAACTGAAGTTTTAAAAGAAAAATCAAAGTTCACAAAAAAGATGCTATTTCGAAAAAAAAGCAATCCAATTTAGAAACAAACTTTTGCTTTCAATTTGGAGTAAAAAAATTAAAATTTCGCACAAAAAAAAAATTAATTTCATCCCGGAATTTCTACTGGAGACTAAAAATTTTGAGTCACTGTTAAAAAAAATTTTGAAACAAACGTTTGCTCGAATTTTCTAGTTTAAATCAAAATCTCGCATTTCAAAGTCGAAAATGCATCAAAAAATTTTACTTCGTCTCGAAATTTTACCTTCAAACTAAAATTTTGAAAAAAGTGCAAAGTTTGATTAAAAAGTAAACTTTCGGAAAGGTTTGACATTTTGAAACAATTTTTTGCTCGAAATTTCGAGTTTGAAAGTCAAAATCGCGCGAAATTAGAAATAAATTTGACTTTGACGCGAAATTTTGAAAACTGAAAATTTTGGAAAAAGTGAGTTCTGTTAAAAAAGTAAACTTTCGGAAAGTCTTAAAATTTTGGAACTCGAAATTTCGAGTTTTCAAGTCAAAATTTCGCACTTTTTTACAGTTAATATTTCAAAACAAAAAAATTTCATTTCGAAATTTCTACTTGAAAGTTTGAGAAAAGTGCAATTTTGGAAAAGTCAAAATGTCGCATTTTAAAGTCGAAATTACAACAAAATTTGTCTTCGTCTCGAAATGTTACCTTCAAACTGATTATTTTAAAAAAAGTGCAGTTTTAATTAACAAGTAAACTTTGGGAATGGTTTGAACATTTTTTTGCTCGAATTATCGAGTTTGAAAGGCAAAATCGCACAAAATTAAAAAAAAAATTGACTTCGACTCGAAATTTTGAAAACTGAGAATTTTGGAAAAAGTGTTTTATTAAAAATGTAAACTTTCGGAAAGTTTTAAAATTTTGGAACTCGGAATTTCGAGTTTTCAAATCAAAATGTCGTACTTTTTTAGAGTAAATATTTTAAACAAAAAATATTAGTTTCATTTCGATATTTCGACTCAAAATTTTGAGAAATGTGCAATATTGGAAAAGTCAAAATCTCGCAATTTAAAGTCGAAATTACAACAAAATTTGACTTCGTCTCAAAATTTTACCTTCAAACTGATTATTTTAAAAAAAAAGTGCAATTTTGATTAAAAGGTAAACTTTAGCAAAGGTTTGACATTTTGAAACAATTTTTTGCTCGAAATGTAGAGTTCGAAAGGCAAAATCGCGCAAAATTCGAAAAAGAATCGACTTCGACTCAAAATTTTGAAAACTGAGAATTTTGGAAAAAGTGAGTTTTATTAAAAAAGTAAACTTGCGGAGTTTTAAAATTTTGGAACTCGGAATTTCGAGTTTTCAAGTTAAAATGTCGCACTTTTTTAGAGTAAATATTTTAAACAAAAAATATTAGTTTCATTTCGAAATTTCGACTCAAAATTTTGAGAAATGTGCAATATTGGAAAAGTCAAAATCTCGCAATTTAAAGTCGAAATTATAACAAAATTTGTCTTCGTCTCGAAATGTTACTTTCAAACTGATTATTTTTAAAAAAGTGCAATTTTAATTAAAAAATAAACTTTGGAAAAGGTTTGATCAATTTTTTGCTCGAAATATCTAGTTTGAAAGGCAAAATCGCGCAGTTCGAAAAAAATTTGACTTTGACTCAAAATTTTGAAAACTGAGAATTTTGGAAAAAGTGTGTTTTATTAAAAAAGTAAACTTTCAGAAAGTTTTAAAATTTTGGAACTCGGAATTTCGAGTTTTCAAATCAAAATGTCGTACTTTTTTAGAGTAAATATTTCAAACACAAAATATTAGTTTCATTTCGAAATTTCGACTCAAAATTTTGAGAAATGTGCAGTATTGGAAAAGTCAAAATCTCGCAATTTAAAGTTGAAATTACATAAAATTTGACTTCGTCTCGAAATTTTACTTTCAAACTGACATTTTGAAAAAAGTGTAAGTTTAATTAAAAAGTAAACTTTGGTAAAGGTTTGAACTTTTGATACAAGTGTTTGCTCAAAATATCGAGTTTGAAAGTAAAAATCGCGCGAAATTAGAAAAAAATTTGACTTTGATGCGAAATTTTGAAAACTGGGAATTTTGAAAAAAGTGAGTTTTATTAAAAAAGTGAACTTTCGGAAAGTTTTAAAATTTTGGAACTCGGAATTTCAAGTTTTTGAGTCAAAATTTTGCACTTTTTACAGCTAATATTTTTAAAAAAAAATTCATTTCGAAATTTCGACTCAAAATTTTGAGAAAAGTGCAATTTTGGAAAAGTCAAAATCTCGCATTTTAAGGTCGAAATTACAACAAAAAATCGTTTTGAAATTTCGACTTAAAATTTTAAGAAAAGTACAATTTTGGAAGTCAGTTTTTGAGATGGAAACAAATTTTTTCCATGATAAATGCCTGATATTTTAGATTCAAAATTACAAAAAGATCTCTATACTTCAAACTTGGATGCAAATTTTAAACAAATTTATCAACAAAATTTGAACTTTTGCTTTTAGAATCAAAATTTAAATGTTTACAATCAAAATGTTTTATTTTAATTAATTAGTTAATTTTAATTAATTAAGATAAATCCTATTTCTAAAAGTAAAAGGCCCCAAAATTTTAATAGAAAACAGTCAAAATTTCGAGAGAAGGTTTAGATTAAAAAAAATTCACAAGTCATTTTTATCCTACGCAAATTTCGAAACAAATCATATTTTGGAATGTCGGATTTAAAATCGAAATTTTAGATTCACGAAAAATCTTTCACAATTTAAAAATTGACGAAGAAGAGAACAAAAATTTCGAAATTCAAGAAAATTTAAATTTCTAAAAAAAAATCTTTATTTATTTCTATTCTGTGCACATTTCGAAACAGATTTTATTTCGGAATTTTAAATTAGTCCGAATGCTAAGATAAAGTCGAAACAATTTCGAAACTTTCGAAATAAAAATCCTGAAAAACCTGGAAAAAATCAAAATTTTGGGAAAACCAAAATTTCAGATTCTAAGCCTAAGTTTTGAGAAGACAATTTCACAGCTTGTTTTCATTCTACTCACATTTTGAAGTTTTATTTCCAAAAGTCGAATAAGTCGAAAGGTCGAGATAAAGTCGAAAAAACTTTGGTCCTTTTGAAAGTAAAATAATATGAGAAAAAGCTGGAAACTTCAAAAACTTTTTATAAAATTCATTTGCATTATATTCATATTTCGAAGTTAAAAAACTTCGTGAAAAAAATCCAAATTTTAGAAAAGAAATCGAGTTCAAAGACCAAATTTTGAGAAAGCAGTCTCAATTTCAATTCGAAGGTCAAAATGCCAAAAATATCTTACATATCGAGTGTAAAGTTGTGTTGAAACCAAGTCGAAAATATTTCGGAACTTTCAATCAAATTATCAAAATTGCGAAGTGACTATACTACTTTAGAACCGAAATTTAGGAAAAAATCCAAAATTCAATTTTGAAGTCCAAATTTTACGAAAGCCTTGGCTTCCTAAAAAAAATTCACATGCACTTTCGAAACAATTACATTTCAAAATTTCGTTTGGTGGAAATTTTCAAATTCGAAAAAACTTCAGAACTTTGAAAATTGAAAACTTGCCAAACAAAATCGAAATTTCGAAGTAAAAAGTCCAAATTCCCAATTCAGAAATCCAATTTTGCAAAAAAATAGCTATTTCGAACTCAAAATTTTTATAAAAACATTATTTTTCCGAAATTGCAAAATTCATTTCCATTCGTCAAAATAGTAATAAAAATAAAAAATGTTTTTATTCGTACCTCTTCGACTAATTTAATAATAAAAACATAAAATTCACTGTTATTGTACGAAGTGATCAACTATCGAATTCAAAAAAATGGCGCCAAACTTTGCCGCCATGTTTCTTCTCTTGATCCCATTTTTGCAATTTACCAAAAAATGCAATTAAATACAAAAAAAAAAGTAGAACCATGGGGCCAGTATAAGCGGAGTCGAGAAAATCTTAAACTTCACGCCTATCTAGTCCTTGGATTGGGCAACAAGACCAAAAATTGGTAAAATACTTTCAAATTACAAATTTCCAGAAGCCACACAATTTGGTCACGTAGGCAGGATGCCGCCATTTTGTTGCAAGCTTCGTGTTGAATCCGCTAATTTCTAAAAAGGTCTAGCAGTCATCTTAAATTTACTATTGCGCATTTTAAACACTGTATTAATAATTACAACAATTAACAGGATTTTTACCCCAGTAATCAATTTTAATAAAAACAACTGGCAACAGGTTATTTTAGTGGGAAAACTAGACCACGCCATTAAAGCATCAAAACTAAATCCACGTTTATCCAAAAACATCGAGGTTTAAAAAAAGGTTCAAGCTTCCATCTTAATATATTTAATGCAGCAGCGTTTAAACAAACTAATATTTAATACATTTAAGACTCATAACTCAATTTCCATAATTATAAATACAGCCATTTTCGCCATTGGAAGATAAATCGACGTATCGGAAGATAAATCGACCTATCGGAAGATAAATCGACGTAAATCTCAAAAAATTAACATGAATCTATTGTAAAATGTACTCTTCTGCTGTTCAACCATCATAATAATTGCAATTAGGAATGTATTTACCTCAAATTGCTGCAAAATTACTTCAAAAAGCACTAAACACTTCACCACTTAACCTCTACAACGCAACCACTACCGCGCACCATGCTGGAAAGGCTACGGCTGCGAATGACAACTGTTTTATACGAGTGGGCGTGGAACGTTCTAGATCGCCGGAAATCAAAAATTTTCGAAGCGAAAATGCAGCTAATTAATCAACCCAAGCCAGTTTATTCCAAATTTCGATTTCATCAGCTAAGTCACATCCAAAAACCTTATAAATTTGTTTTCTTGTGGTAATTCATACATTAAATTATGCAAAGTTTGATGTTTTTTGGTATGTGGCGCGGAAGTCGTTGTATTCAAAATGATTTTTGAAAACTTTGTTGAAATTTATTGCCGTTTTGACGCGAATTTCGACAGATTTCAAGGTATAAGTGGATAGACTGACATATTAAGATATAAAATAAGTGTGGTCAAAGATTGAGAGTCTTAGGGCTTGAAAATAACGCGTATTATGATTTTGAAAGTTTAAAACTCCCTTCTTGCACAGTTGTCACTTTTTTGAAAGCGCAATTTTTATCAGCAAAGATCAAACTAAGAATAATTTCTCCGATTAATACAATATTTATGTTTAATTGAAGAAGTCATTGGTTGTTGTTAATAACATTTATTAACTTGTATAAAAACACTTATGTTTGGCGTAGTATTTGTTCAACGTCCGGTGGAATGTCAAAAAAAGCAGCTAATTAATCAACCAATGTCAGTTTATTCCAAATTTTAATTCCCTCGGCTCGAGCATGTCCAAAAACTATATAAGATCGTTTTCTTGTGGCAATTAATACATAGAATTTGGGTAAGTTTGGAGTTTTGTACTATTTTGGCGCGAAGTTGATTTTTTTCAAAATGGATTTCGTAAACGGCGGTTTGAATGTAGGGCTTTTTTGTCGTTAATTTTGGCAGATATCAAGGGACGAGTGAATGGGCTGAATGCTCAAAATATATAATAAGTTTTGACAAAAGATTAAAAACTCAGAACTTGAAAATAACGCGTATAATTATTATTTTGAAAATTTAACAACTGTCTTCGGACATAGTTTTACTTTGTTATAATTTTCATTAACAAAAATCAAGTTATAACTTGATCTATACTGATTAATAGATTTAATTAATACAATTGTTACACTATTTATTAACTTGTAAAAACATTTATACTTTGGATGATGTTTTTTTAAATTTCGAGGAAATGTCATTTAAAATTACTTGATGATTCTTCATTAAAAGATATTAAGCAGATTATAGGACTTAGGTTTACTTGAAAGGAGCTTAAACTCATAGATTCAAAATTCTAAATGCATCTGGCAAACGAATTTCTGTCACAAGATTTCGTAGAAACAGTTTTGATGTTTACTTTCGCCAGAGACGTATTTGTCCAAAATTCATGGGCATTCACGTGAGGGCACATCACGAGAATTAAGGTAAATGCAAGACACAAGAGAAACCATCAAATTACTAGAAGAACTGCCAAGTTCCTCCTTGTGTAAAAAAAATTCCAAACGCGTATTGTTATGTAAAAAAAGTTTGTTTTTCGAATTAAAACTTTCAGTGGTGATCAGTTTTGTTCGTAAAAATAAGAAAAATTGTTTTTTGTCATTGGGGCAACCAAACGTAAGTGGCGTTAAATTGTAAAATGCATCCCTGGCCTACAAATTTTCTTTTAAAAAATGTAGATAATCAAAACGAGTTTTCTTTATACTTCAAAATCCTAGATGGCTTGAGAGTTCCAAGCTTTATTCAACTTTAGAGCTCTAAACGAGTTCTATGGTGAATTTACTCCTCTAGATTAATTTCCTATGCATTTGGAGCCTTAAATAAGGTTATCTCAAACTTTGGAACCCTTAGATGAGTTGTACTTTTACTTGTACTTGTACAAGCACTTGAGAAGTGCTTGTTTTAACCACTCATAAATGCTTTTTTTCAATGTTGATCAGTTAAACGAGCATTTTTCATAAATTAATGTTCCAAATTAATTTTCTTGAGATATTAGAACACTAGACCACCTTCGATGCTTTGGAACTGTAGATGAGTTTCCTTAGACGTTTCAGGCTCTCTATTTTAACTCCCTCAAGAGTTTAGATCTGTAATGAGTCTTTTTGGGACTTCAGATGAATTGTTTCATGGTGAAGTACTCTAGATGACTTGTTTTTAATTGAGCATGTGAAGTGCTCCCAAAATTAATTTACTCAAGACAGTAGAACACTCGACTATTCATTCTTTCAATAGTTTAGAACTCTAGAAGAGCTTCCTTAGACGTTTAAAGCTCTGCTTGAGCTTTCTCGAGCGTTCATATCTTCAGTGAGTCTTTTTGGGATGAAATTATTTCATAGATAAGTACCCTAGATCCAATTATTTTAATTCAACATATGAAGTGCTTCCAAATTAATTTGCTTCAGACATTGAAACACTGGACAGTTTCCTTAATATTTTAGAACCCTAGATGAGTTTCCTTAGGAGTTTCAGGCTCTATTTGAACTCCCTCGAGGTTTCAGATCTTTAATGAGTCTTTTTGGGACTTCTGATGAATTTATTACATGTTTAAGTTCTCTAGATCATTTTCGTTTTAATTCAACATGTAAAGTGCTTCCAAATTAATTTTTTTGAGACATTAGAACACTAGACCACCCTCGATGCTTTAGAACTCTGGATGAGTTTCCTTAGAAATTTCAGGCTCTATTTTAACTCCCTCGAGAGTTCAGATCTTTAATGAGTCTTTTTAGGACTTTAGATTAATTTATTTCAAAGTTAAATGAGTATATATGATGACTCATTTTTAATTCAACATATGAAGTGCTCCCAAAATTTATTTACTTGAAACAATAGAACACTAAACTATTCCCTCGATACTTTAGAACTCTAGATGAGTTTCCTTAGGCGTGTAAAGCTCTGCTTGAGCTTTCTCGAGAGTTCAGGTCTTCAATGAGTCTTTTTGGGATGAATTTATTTCATGGATAAGTACCCTAGATCCAATTATTTTAATTCAACACGTGAAGTACTTCCAAATTAATTTGCTTGAGACATTAGAACACTAGACAATTTCCTTATTATTATATTATATTATATTTTAGAACCCTAGATGAGTTTCCTTAGGAGTTTCAGGCTCTATTTGAATTCCCTCAAGGGTTCAGATCTTTAATGAGTCTTTTTGGGACTTCGGATGAGTTTATTTCATGTTTAAGTACTCTAGATCATTTTCATTTTAATTCAACATGTGAAGTGCTTCCAAATTGATTTTCTTGAGACATTAGAACACTAGTCCACCTTCGATGCTTTAGAACTCTAGATGAGTTTCCTTAGAAGTTTCAGGCTCTATTTTAACTCCCTCCAGAGTTCAGATTTTTAGTGAGTCTTTTTGGGACTTCAGATGAATTTATTTCATAGTTAAGTACTCTAGATGACTTGTTTTTAATTCAACATGTGAAGTGCTCCAAAAATCAATTTACTTGAGACAGTAGAACACTAGACTATTCCCTCGATACTTTAGAACTCTAGATGAGTTTCCTTAAGCGTTTAAAGCTCTGCTTGAGGTTTCTCGAGAGTTCAGGTCTTCAATGAGTCTTCTTGGGATGAATTTATTTCATGGATAAGTACCCTACATCCAATTATTTTAATTCAACACGTGAAGTGCTTCCAAATTAATTTGCTTGAGACATTAGAACACTAGACAATTCCCTTGATATTTTAGAACCCAAGATGCGTTTCGTTAGGAGTTTCAGGCTCTATTTGAACTCCCTCGAGGGTTCAAATCTTTAATGAGTCTTTTTGGGACTTCGGATGAATTTATTTCGTGGTTAAGTACTCTAGATCATTTTTATTTAAATTCAACATGTGAAGTGCTCCAAATTAATTTTTTTGAGATATTAGAATACTAGAGACCATTCCCTCTATGCTTTAGAACTCTTGATGAGGAATTTTAAAGCTCTGCTTGAGCTTCCTCGAGAGTTCAGATCTTTAATGAGTCTTTTTGGGACTTCGGATGAATTTTTTTCATAGTCTAGAACTCTAGATGAGTTGCCTTGAGAATCTAATACTTTACATATTCATTTTTAATAATTCTTCTAAAGTTATCAATCTTAACAAAGCTATATTAAAAATTCGAGGCTCCAGATAAGTTTTATTGATAATTCAGTGCTCTTTCTTTGAGGCCGCAGATTTCTAATAAAATTTTCCAATAGCTTCAAAGCTTTTATTAAGTCTAATGAAAACTTTAGCTCTAGATGAATTAATTAGAGCTCGAGATGGATTTTTTAAGGATTTAATATTCTCATTTTTAGTTTGTTTGAATGTTAAAGTCCTTATAAGAATTGCTTCAAAATTATAGGATTCTGTATGAATTTTACTCATAACTTAATTGTCCAGTGATGTCATTTTAAGGCTGTGTTCTCTTCAGACTTTTAGAGCTCCAAATAAGATGCTGAAGAGTTTAACATTTCAGATATTCATTTTTGGCATTCTTGAGAAGCTGGGGAGCTTAGGAAAGCTTCGTTAAAAATTTGAGACTCTGGATGAATTTTATTCACAATTAAATGCTCCAGATGGAATTGCTTCAGACCCTACATTTTATGTCACCAAGAAAGACATTAGAGTTCTAGATGAATTCCTTCGAATTTTTAGAGCTTCGGATGAGTTTCCTTAAAGATTTAACATTTTATGCTCATTATTAGTGTTCTTTAAAAGTAAAGCTTTTAATAAGTCTAATGGAAACTACACTTCTAAATGAATTAATACATTGAGTCTTTAAAACCCCAGAGGATTTGAAATTTTCTATTCTCATTTTTAATTAAATTAAAAATTGCTTTAAAATTGTGAGGTCCTATATGAGTTTTCATTATAAATTAATTGTCCAGGGATGCTATCTTGAGACTTAGGAGCTGCAAATCTCTTCTCTTCAGACTTTTGGAGCTCTAAATAAGGTTCTGGAGAATAATATTTCAGATGTTCATTTTTGGTATTTTTGAGAAGCTAAGAAGCCTAGAAAAGCTTCCTTAAAAATTTGAGACTCTAGGTGAGTTTTATTCATAATTAAATGCTCCAAATGAGATTGCTTGAGACCCTACAATGCTAATGAAATTTCCTTCCAAGTAGTTCAAAGCATTTTATGTCACCAATAAAGGCATTAGAATTCTAGGTGAATTCCTTCGAATTTTTAGAGCTTCAGAGGAGTTTCTTTGTAGGTTTAAAATTGTATGTTTATTATTAGTTTTCTTTAAAAGTGCTGCTTTTAATTATTCTAATGGACACTACACTTCTACACAAATTAATTCCCTTGAGTCTTTAGAGCCCCAGAGGCTTCAATATTTTCTATTCTCATCTGTAGTTTGTTTGAAAGTTAGGGTTTTCATAAAAAGTGCTTTAAAATTGTGTGGTTCTGTATAAGTTTTCTTCATAAATTAATTGTCCAGGGATGCCACCTTGAGACTTAGGTGCTGCAGATCTCTTCTCTTCAGACTTTTGGAGCTCTAAATAAGGTTCTGGAGAATAATCAGATTTTCATTTTTGGTATTTTTGAGAAGCTAGAAGCCTAGAAAAGCTTCCTTAAAAAGACTCTGGGTGAGTTTTATTCACAATTAAATGCTCCAGATGAGATTGCTTGGGACCCTAGAATGCTAATCAAATATCCTTCCAAGTAATTCAAAGCATTTTATGTCACCAATAGAGACGTTAGAGTTCTAAATGAATTCCTTAGAATTTTTAGAGCTTCAGAGGAGTTTCCTTGAAGGTTTAACATTTTATGTTCATTATTAGTTTTCTTTAAAAGTGCATCTTTTAGTAATTCTAATGGAAACTACACTTCTACAACAAATTAATTCCCTTCAGTCTTTAGAGCCCCAGAGGCTTTAATATTTTCTATTCTCATCTGTAGTTTGTTTGAAAGTTAAGTTGGTCATAAAAAGTGCTTTAAAATTGTGTGGTTCTGTACAAGTTTTCCTCATAAATTAATTGTCCAGGGATGTCATCTTGAGACTTAGGTGCTGCAGAGCTCTTCTCTTCGGGCTTTTGGGGCTCTAAATAGGGTTCTGGAGAATAACATTTCAGATGTTCATTTTTAGTATTTTTGAGAAGCTTGGAAAAGCTTCCTTAAAAATTTGAGCCTCTGGATGAATTTTATTCACAATTAAATGCTAGAGATGAGATTGCTTGAGACCCTACAATGCTAATGAAATTTCCTTCCAAATAGTTCAAAGCATTTTATGTCACCAATAAAGAAATTAGAGTTCTAGATGAATTCCTTCCAATTTTTAGAGCTTCGGATGAGTTTCCTTGAAGATTTAACATTTTATGTTCATTATTAGTTTTTTTTTTATGGTGAAGCTTTTAATAACTAATGGAAACTACACTTCTAGAATGAATTAATATCCTTGAGTCTTTAGAGCCCCAGAGGATTTAGTATTTTCTATTCTCATTTTTAGTTTGTTTGAATGATAAGGTTCTCGTAAAAATTGCCTTAAAAGTGTGAGGTTCTATATGAGTTTCCCTCATAAATTAATACCCCATCCCGGGACTTAAGTGCTGCAGATCTCTTCTCTTCAGACTTTAGGAGCTTTAACTAAAGTTCTGGTGAATAACATTTCAGATGTTCATTGTAGGTATTTTTGAGAAGCTAAGAAGCTTAGAAAAGCTTCTTTAAAAATTTGAGACTCTGAATGAATTTTATTCACAATTAAATGCTCCAGATGAGATTGCTGGAGACACTAGAATGCAAATGAAATTTCCTTCCAAGAACTTTAAAGCATTTTACGTCACCAATAAAGACGTTAGAGTTCTAGATGAATCCTTTCGAATTTTTAGAGCTTCGGATGAGTTTCCTTGAAGATTTAACATTTTATGTTCATTATTAAGTTTTCTTTTAAAAAAATAAGCTCTTAATAAGTTTAATGAAGACCGCAGCTCTAGAACGAATTAATTGCCTCGAGTCCTTACAGCCCCAGATGAATTTTCTTGAAAATTTAATATTTTCTATTCTCAGTTTTAGTTTGTTTGAAAGTTAAGGTCCTCGTAAGAATTGTTTGATAATTACGGGGTTCTATATAAGTTTTCCTCATATATAAGTTTTCCTCATAACTTAATTGTCCAGAGATGTCATTTTGGGAATGCCGCTTCAGGCTTTTGGATCTCCTGAAGAATTTAACATTTTAAATGTTCAGTTTTGGTGTCCTTGAGAAGCTGAAAACGTTAGGAAAGCTTTGTTAAAAATTTGAAATGAATTTTATTTACAATTTAATGCTCCAAATAAGATTTCTTGAGACCTTAGAATGCTAATGAAATTTTCTTCCAAGACATTCAAAGCTTTTTATAACACCAGTAAACTATTGACCTAACCTAGTTGCCCAGAGATGTTATCTTGGGACTTAAGTCCTGCCGATATATTCTCTACAGGCTTCTGGAACTGTAAAGAATACCCGTAAGGATTTAACGTTTTAGATGTTCTTTCTTGGTACTTTTGAGATGCTGAGAACTCTTGGAAAAGCATTAAACATGTGAAACTCGCGATGAACTTTAATTCACAATTTAATGCTCCAGTTGAAATGTCTTGAGACCCCTGAATGATTAAGTCCATAGCAGCTGTGTGCTGAATGATAATGGAATTTCCTTCTAAGAATTCAAAGCATTTTATGACACCAATAAAGTCACTGGAGTTCTAGATGAATTTATGAGACAATAAACTATTGTTGGAGTTTTAGATAAATCCCTTCGGATCTTCAGAACTTCAGATGAATATCCTTGAAGATTTAACATTTTATATTCATTATTTGTTTTCTTTGAAACTGAAGCTTTTACTAAGTTCAGTGGAGACTAGAGTTGTAGATGAATTAATGCCCTGGAGTCTCTAAAACCCCAGATGAATTTTTTTGATAATGTTATATTTTTCATTCTCGTTCTTAGTTTCTTTGAAAGTTAGTTTGCTTACAAGAATTGTTTTATAATTAAAGTGCTCCTTGTAAATGTGGTAATTTAGTTCCCCAGCGATGTCATCTTAGGACTCTGGTGTTACCAAAGTTTCCTCTTGAAACTTTTGAAGCTCTAAATAAGGTCCTTGTTCATTCTTGGTATTCTTGAGAAACTGAGAAGCCTTGGGTGAGCTTCATTAAAAAGTTTACACTGGATGAATTTTCATAACAATTTAACGCTGCGGATGAGATTTCTTGAGACCTTTGAACTGTAATGGAAAGTATTCCCAAGAAGTCCAAAGCTTTTCATGAAACCAGTTGCGACTGTTACTATTCTAGGAATTCCTTCGGATCTTTACAACTCCAAATGAATGTTATGTTCTTATAGGTGAAGCTTCCTGAATCGCTTTAAAATTGTTGTTTCCTATACTAGTTTTCCCTTTAATTTAGTATAGTCTAATAGATGTCATCTTGGAACTTCGAACTCCAGATGCTGCGTCTTGAGCCTTTAGAGATCAAAATGACTTTCTTGAAGATTTTAACAATTCACATGTTCGTTCTTCGTATTTTTTGAAAGTTGGAGATCTTTGATAAGTTTCTTGAAAAATTGCAGACTCTAGATCAGGACTTCTCAACCAGTGGGGCACGCATCTCTGTGGTGGCGTAAAGGAAGGACCCAATCTGTTCCGATTTTTACTACATCGGTGTTAAAAGCCAGTTATGGAAATTACTAGCAGTTCAGGCTCTATTTTATGAATTTATATATCATTAATTTCGGTCATGCTTCATCAGGAAAAATAACTATTTGTAAAAAGAAGATACATGCATAAACAAAACGTCAAAAATGGGAGAATTTCATATTCCAAAGAAATCAATGATTAATTCCCCTTCTAACAAAAAATCACAGAGCCTCAAAAAGTACTAGAGGAAAGAAGTACTAGATGAAATTTTACAAATCGTTAGAGCTCAAGATGAATTTCTTGGAGATTTAAGGTTTCACGTCCATTTTTAGTTTTCTTTAAATGTTACGATTATTAAAGAAGTTGTTTGTTTCCCATAATACGTCCTCCTATTTTAATACTCTAGAGATGTCGCCTAGCTACTTTGAAGTTCCGGATGTAGTCTGTTGAGACTTTAGGGCTCTAAACAAGTTCATGCAGGATTTTAACACTTGAGATTTTGGTATTTTTCAGAAGTTAAAAACGTCTGAAAACTTTTTTTTAACAATTTAAGGCCTTAAATGAATTTTTTGACAATTTTGTGCTCTTGATGATGGGGGCAGCAGTAATCGACAGAAATTTCGTTGCAAAAACTTAGGTTTTTAATGCATTTAATGAAGACTTTGAAAGTCTATATGATTTTTTTCAAATCTTTATTGCTCCAGATGAATTTCTCGAAGATTTAACGTTTTACATTAATTCTTAGTTTTCGTTAAAAGTTAAGATTTTTAAAAAACTTGTTTTCAAGGTGTCTCCTTTCGGAACTTAAAGCTGCAGTCTGTTAAGACATTAGAGCTCTAAATCAGTTCTTGAGGATTCTAACACTCCAGAGGTGTTCACTCTTGATATTCTTGAGAAGTTATGAACTTTTTTGAAAAGATTTTCTAAACAGTTGAGGCTCTGAATGAGTTTTTTGACAATTTATAGCTCCTGATGGATTTTCTGGAGGCAACACAATTTTAAAGAAACTTTCTACCAAGAGCTTCGAAGCTTTTAATGAATCTAATAGTGTTTGGAGTTCTATATGAATTCTTTCGAATCTTTAGAGCTCCAGATGAATACTATTGAACACTTAGCATTTTATGTTAATTCTCAAGGTGTCTCTCATCTTGGAACTTAAAAGTTTCAGTGACTTAAGACATTAGAGCTCTAGATCAGCTCTTCAGGGTGTTAACACTTCAGATGTTCTCTCTTGACATTCTGGAGAAATGATGAAGTTTTTTGAAAATATTTTCTAAAAAGTTGAATCTTTTAATGAATTTTCTTAACAATTTATTGCTCATGATGGATTTTCTGGAGGCAGCACAATTTAAAAAAAATTCCTACCAAGAGCTTCGAAGCTTTTAATGAATCTAATGGAGTGTCTAGAGTTCTAGATGAATTCCTTCAAATTTTTAAAGCTTCAGATGAATGGTATTGAACACTTAGCATTTTATGTTAATTCTCAAGGTGTCTCTCGTCTTAGAAATTAAAAGCTTCAATGTGTTAAGACATTAGAGCTCTAGATCAGTTCTTAAGGGTGTTAACACTCCAGATGTTCTCTCTGGGCATTCTTGAGAAGTTATGAACTTTTTTGAAAATATTTTCCAAAGAGTTGAGGCTCTGAACGAGGTTTTTTGACAATTTATTGCTCCTGATGGATTTTCTTGAGGCAACACAATTTTAAAGAAATTTCCTTCCAATAGCTTCGAAGTTTTTAATGAATCTAATGAAGTGTTTGGAGTTCTAGTTCTAGATGAAATCCTTCGGATCGTAGAGCTCGAGATAATGCTATTGAAGACTTAGCATTTTATGTTAAATCTCAATTTTCTTTAAAATTTGGGGTTCTTAAAAAATTATCTTTTAGAATTATGGTTTTTGTAGATGTTTTTCTTATAATTTAGTGCCCTAAATACGCCGTCTTGAAACTTTAAAGTTCCAGATACTGTCGTTCCAGATTTCAAACTCGAAATGAGCTGGTTAAGAATTTTAACGTTTTAAATGTTTTCATTCATGATATTCTTAAAAAGTTTCCTTAAAAATTAAAGGCTCTTGAGCAGGACTTCCAACCAGAGGGGCGCGCCTCCTTCAGAGGACGTAAAGAATTCATAAGGGGAATGGGGACCTAATGTGTATTCGGGCACATTTTGACTTTTGTGGAAAATGTAAAGTTTTTTTGAAGGGTTGGATTTTTCCAAAACTAACTTTTGTCAAAATTTCGCTTATTTAAAAATTTAGACTTTTTTCGAAATTTTGCCTTTTTCAAAATGTTGACTCTTTTAAAAATCTTGTCATTATTAAAAAATTTCTGCTTCTGTTCAAAACTTCGGCTTTTTTAAATAAATGTTTACCTATTTCCAAATTTTGACTTTTTTTAAGTTTCGACTTTTTCCAGAATGTCATCATTGTTAAAAAAAATATGCGTCTGTTCAAAACTTGCAACTTTTTACAAAACTTTGGTTTTTTAAGCTTCTTTTTTTGAAAATGTCGAGCTTTTTGAAAGGTAGACGTTTTTTCACTTTATTTTTCTTTTTTAAAATTTAAACTTTTTTAAAATTTAATTTTTTTTTAAATTGTCGACGCTTTCTTAGGATGTCAATGTTTTTTAAAATATTTGACCTTTGAATTAAAATTTCGATTTCTTTTAAAGTTTTGACCTTTTTGAAGAAATCTGACATATTTTGAAACTTCGAAATTTCAGAAATTTAGATTTTTTTGGAAAAATTTGGGTCTTTTAAATTTTCGGCCTTTTTTAAAATTCTAACTTTTTTGGAAGTTTTCATTTTACAGTTTCGACTTTTTTCCAAATTCGATTTTTTCCGAGCTCGACATTTCTTCCAAATGCGGCCTTTTTTGGAATGTGACTATTTTTAAAAATGTAGGATTTTTTCAAACTCGAAGAAATTTTTTAAAATTTTGACTTTTCAAAAAATGTTATATTTTTAGAAATTTTAAATTTTTATGAAAGTTTCGACATCTTTCAAAATGTTGACTTTAAAAGTTCGAGTTTTTTTGAAAATGTTAAATTGACGAAATTTTTTAAAATTTTGACTTAAAAAAATGTTATATTTTTGGAAATTTTAAATTTTTATGAAAGTTTCGACATCTTTCAAAATTTTGACTTTAAAAGTTCGAGTTTTTTTTGAAAATGTTAAATTGACGAAATTTTTTAAAATTTCGACTTTTTTGAAAATTTCGAATTTTTATGACATTTTTCGACATCTTTCAAAATTTTGACTTTGAAAATTCGAGTTTTTTTTCAAATTTTAATTCCCCTTGACAAAATTTTAACTTTTATTTTTTTGGAAATTTGAAAATTATTTTAAAAACTTTGTTTTTTTTTTAATTTGAATTTTTCAAAAACTGCTCCATTTATGAAATTTTTGGATTTTTTTGAATATTTTGACTTTTTAAAATTATATGAATTTTTGTAACATTTTAACTAATTATACGAGTTTTTGTAAAATTTTAACTTTTTATGGAAATTTTGACATTTTTTAAAATTTTGACTTGAACTTTTCGGCTTTTTTCAAATTTTCACCTTTTTTCAAAATTTTAAACTTTTTTATTGTAAACGTCGATTTTTAACAATCTCGACTTTTTTTGATTTCCAAAAATTGCGCCGTTTTATTTTAATTTTAAATATTTTGGAAAAGTGACTTTTCAAAATTTAAACCTGTTTGGAAAATTTTGACTTTAAAAGTTCGAGTTTTGTTTGAAAATGTTAAATTGACGAAATTTTTTTAAAATTTCGACTTTTTTGAAAATTTCGAATTTTTATGACATTTTTCGACATCTTTCAAAATTTTGACTTTGAAAATTCGAGTTTTTTTTCAAAGTTTAATTCCCCTTGACAAAATTTTAACTTTTATTTTTTTGGAAATTTGAAAATTATTTTAAAAACTTTTTTTTTAATTTGAATTTTTCAGAAATGCTCCATTTATGAAATTTTTGGATTTTTTTGAATATTTTTGCTTTTTAAAATTATATGAATTATTGTAAAATTTTAACTAATTATACGAGTTTTTGTAAAATTTTAACTTTTTATGGAAATTTTGACATTTTTTAAAATTTTGACTTGAACATTTCGGCTTTTTTCAAATTTTCACCTTTTTTCAAAATTTTAAACTTTTTTATTGTAAACGTCGATTTTTAACAATCTCGACTTTTTTTGATTTCCAAAAATTGCGCCGTTTTTTTTAAATTTTAAATATTTTGGAAAAGTGACTTTTCAAAATTTAAACCTTTGTGGATAATTTTGACTTTTTTAATGTAGACTTTTTTAAAAATTATTTTTTTCTTCAAAATTTCAATTTTTTTGAAAATCTTTAAAAATTAAAAAAGTTTAAATTTTAACTTTTAACTTTTTATAACAATTTCGACATTTTGAAAAATGTCGACTTTTTTAATATTTGTTCAGAATTTTAACTTTTCTCGAGCATTTCAAGTCTTTACAATTTCGACTCTTTTAAGAATTTGGAATTATTTGGAATATCTCCCCTCATTGTTCAAATTTTCGATTTAAAAGTTTCGGTTTGATTCAAATTTTCGACTTTTATTGAAAAAAGGTAAAGGAGGGTATGAATACATTTTTCGTATTCCGGGGGGGCATAACTCAAACAAGTTTGGGAAATCCTGCTCTAGGCAACTTTTTTGACAAATGCCCCTAATAAATTTTCCGGAGGCAGCAGAATTTTCAAGAAATTTCTTTTCCAAGATCCTCAAAGATTTTACTGAAAGCTGAAAAAGCTGAAAGATTTCAAAACTCAAAATTCAAAATCTTAAAGTTTTGAGTTTTTACATTTCAGGGCTTTCTCGATGTTTCGACGTTAATCCTAAAATTTATTAGATTTCAATCAAGGTAAATGTCGAAAGCGAAGACTTTTTAATATTCGAAAAATCTAAATTTTGGAAAAAGGCCGATATTTTCGAAAAAAATTCGAAATTAAAAATTGAAGTTAAAGTTTCAATAAAAAAAAGTTAAAACTTTGATATTTTGACTGTAACTGAAGAAAAATGCCAAAATGTGAGATAATAGTCGGAATTTCTAAAAAAAAAGTTCTTGACTTCGGCCTTTTATTATAAATTTTTCATTTTGACCCAATTTTAATTTCTCGAAATTTCGAATGTATAGTCTTTTGGTCAATTTTTTTTAAGTTTTAACTTTAAGTTTTCTAAAAAAAAGTTTCCAAACTTCAATTTCACTGTTAATTAAAAATCATAAGCGTTTAGGAATCATTAGGTTTCAATTCTTTCCGAATATCAGTGTACTTTATTTAAAAACTTCGGCTTTGAATTTAAAAAAAAGATGTCATATCTAGAGAACCCTAGATTTTTGAAAAAAAAATTCAAGTGTAAACTCACAATTCATATTTTTCTTGAAATTTCGAAGTTTTTTGTTTCGGTGCTTTCTGGAATTTTCGACGTTAATCCCAAAATTTCTTAGGTTTAATCAAGGTACATTCCAAAAGCGAAGTCTCTCTGATTTCTAGAAGAAACTAAATTTAGGGAAAAAACCCGATATTTCTAAAATATATTGATCTCAATCTCGGAAATTCTCGTTTTTTTTTTAAATTTTAGCTTTGAAGAATACCCTTAAGATTTTAAGCCAAAAGTTTAAATTTTGAGATTTCGTCTATAACCCCGATAAAAATGACAAAATGTGAAGCAACACTCAACATTTTTATTAAAAAAGATTTGCTTTTGGTCTTGCCGTCGAAATTTTGAACGTAGTCTCGAATTTTACCTTTTTCATCGTGTGGTTATGGTAATAATTCTAAAATTTCAATTTTTTTTTTACGTTTCAACTTGAAGTTTGTAGAAAAATCTCAAAACTTCAATTTTACTTTTAACTAAAAAACACGAACTATTTTATGAGTCAGTAATCTTCAAACGAAAAGGTTGATGTGTTATAGTGTTTGTATTTTTTGCAGTTAAGTTTCACATCGCCCATTTGTTTGAAGTCCAAGGGAAAGTGAAAGGAGCGAAGGATCGGTACGAGTTATTATTGAAGGATAAATCTATCTCTCAGAATCTGCGAGCTGAGATTCTTAAGCAATTGGGGTGGCTGTACCACTGTCATGATTCATTCGGTGATAAAAATCAGAGAATACCATTCGCCATCCATCTTCTTCAAAGAGCAATAGAAGCAAATCCTTTCTCTGGCCAAACGTTATATTTACTCGGAAGGTGTTACGCTAGTATTGGAAAAGTTCACGATGCGTTCATTGCGTATAGAAATTCTGTTGAAAAATCCGAAGGAAACGCTGACACTTGGTGCTCTATAGGGTAAGAACGCATCACAATCTCAGTATCATAAATAACATAATTTTGATCGCAGAGTACTCTACCAACAACAAAGTCAGCCTATGGATGCCCTCCAAGCGTATATTTGCGCAGTGCAGTTGGATAAATGTCATTCGGCAGCTTGGGCTAATTTAGGAATTCTTTACGAAACTTGTGGTCAAGCCAGAGACGCGTATGCATGCTACTTGAATTCGAACAGAGGACTCTCGAGTAAAGGAACTGTGGAGGAAAATTATTTTTCTTCCAAATCACCAAAAATCACCCTCCCATCGGTGGGAATGAACCCACACCTTACCCAAAGAATTAACTTCCTCCAAACGCATCTTTCAAATGCCCCAATGCCAAGCATTACCAGCCAGTAAGTATTTAATCCTAGGAATAGCGAAGGTAATTTGCATTATTAATTTTTGCTGTTTTCTTAAAAAAAATCATTTTATATTTAATTTAGAATCAGGAAAGCAAAAGTGAAAAATGCAAAATTTGAGAAACCACAACCTGAATTTGCAGCATTTGTGGTGGTGGGTTTTAATGGAGCAGGATTTTTAGCTAGGAATCCCTCTTTGATGATGATACAAGTTGAAGGAACAACTTGGCGATTCACCTGAGAGAGGTGAATGTTTTATTTTATTTCGTGATTTTCTTGCAGAAGAAGACAACTTTTGTCTATTGAAGAAGCTTGGAATCTTCCCATTTCCGCGGAGATGTCTTCGAGACAACAACAACAATCCACACAACCACCCAGAACAACAAGTCAAACATTTTCTAAAAATTATTCTCAAGGTCCACCTCCACCCTATCCGTCCCCGGGTAGTGGACCTAACAAAAGATTTAAGCCCGATCCAGATCAAAAACCTGCTGTACCGAGTCAACCACCACAATATCTCACTTCTCAACAACTTCAAACCCTCCATTACCTCCAGTCTTATACTGGAACCCTTACACCCCATCAACAGGTAAGTCATCTTTTGTTTGCCCGAATCTCCTAGGCCGACAAAAATGGACCTAAGATTGGTAAACCCGACATCGACTCAGCGGCGGCCCTACTACGGATAGAAGGGGTGCAGGCTCCAAGGGAACGAATGAACCGCAGAAATGATACTTGAAACCGTTTTCCTAAAATTTCGTCAGTAAATTCGAATTTTCAATTTTATTATAAACTCGAAAATTTCAGTTCTGAACTCGAACTTACTGTTTTTATTGCTAACTAATTTTTATAAATGTAGATTTTTTGCAGTTTTGTACTTTAGATTCTGAATTTGTATTTTTCCCATAACATTTCAACTAAATTCAAAATTTCAATTTTTTTGAAATGTGTATACTTTTAGTTTCCAAAGTTTCGCTTTCAATATCTCGGGATCAAACAAAATATGGTGATTTTGTTCTTGCAAATCTTTTTTTGCGGTTTTGACATTAATAAAATTTTCTTCAAGTTTTTTTTATAATTTGGATTTTAATCGCAAGTAAGCTTTTTCTGCACATTTTGAGTTGTTATGTAAACATTCCGATCTTAATTAAGAATGTTGTCCTTTTTCTCAAACGTTAAACTGTAAACTCGCAAAGTTTCGAAATTACGAGTTTAAACAGAAGCTTGAATTTTTCTAACGATTAGAATTTTTTTAAATCTTATCTCGAAATATCGAGTTTGCCTTCAAATTTCGAATGTGCACTTTTAAATATTATTTTTTTATTTGCCTTTTTTGAAATTTCCGCTTTGTTTAGTTTGGACTTTTTTCAAAATTTCGACCTTAATCTGTATATTTCAAACTATTGATTTTGATCTCGATTGTTGTTTCTCAGAAATCCTGTAATTCTTTGAAATATCAACTTTCTTCTTATATGTCCAGTTTTCACTGGAAAGTTATATGGAAAGTTTGGATTTTTTCTGATGATTTTAATATTTTGGAAGCCTATAATCTAGAAATGTCGCTTTTTTTTATTTAAATTTTGAGTGAACAGTTTCAAGTAATTTCTTTTTTTAATTCGCCTTATTCGAAATTTAGACTGTTTAGAAAGTTTAACTTTTTTTCAAAATTTTGAAGTTCATCTCAAATATTTCAAATTGTTGATTTTAATCTTGATTTTTGTTTGTTAATAAGTTACAAGTTCGCCTTTTGTCCCCACAATTTTTATTTTACATCTTCGGTTTTTGTGCTTTTTTTTTCTTACATTTTATCTGCTTGTTTAGAATTTATTAAATTTTTATCAAATTCTAGTTTCTAAATGTTCGGAAATATTTACAGGAATTTTTGTTGGAAACTTTGTAACCAAAATTTTGGTTTACATTTTTAATTTTTGCTTTTTTCTTAAAAGTTCTAAAATGAATTAAAAGCTTTATAGATTTTTTTTAGTTTAAACTTGAAAGGTACTTCTTTTTTAAAATGCCATATTTACTTGAAATTTACCTTTTTTGTTTTAGGCAATTCGTCCAAAATTTTCAAAATGCACATTTTAAAAAGTCAGAATCTTTTTAAAAAATTCAAAAGGTGAATATTTGGAAGCTAAGTTCACAAAAATTCGCAATTTCGAAAAATAAATCCAAAAAAAAGTCAAATTTTGGAAGGTCTAAGTTTTCAAAAAAAGTAGAGATTTTGAAAAAAGGTCAAAATGTTGAAAACAGTTTTGAATAAATTCAGAACTTCGACCAAAAATTAGAGATTTTGATAAGAAAAAAAAACATTTTCGAAGGAAGTGGATGGATATTTTGAAAAATGGTCCAAAATTTAAAAATAAATCCAAAAAAGAGTCAAAATTGTCCAAGTCGGAATTTTGGAAGGTCTAAGTTTTCAAAAAAAAGTCGAGATTTTGAAAAAAGGTCAAAATTTTGAAAACAGTTTATATTCTGAATAAATTCAGAACTGGGACCAAAAATTAGAAATTTGGATAAGAAAAAAAAAACATTTTCGAAGGAAGTGGATATTTTGAAAAATAGTTCAAAATTTAATAATAAATCCAAAAAAAAGTCGTAATTTTGGAATGTCTAAGTTTTCAAAAAAAAGTCCAGATTTTGAAAAAAAGGTCAAATTTTTGAAAACAGTTGAAATTCTGGATAAATTCAGAACCTCACCCAAAAATTAGAAATGTTGATAAAAAATAAACATTTTCGAAGGAAGCTGATATTTTGAAAAATGGTCCAAATTTTAAAAATAAATCAAAAAAAAGTCGAAATGCAACTCGGAATTTTGGAAGATCTAAGTTTTCAAAAAAAAGTCGAGATTTTGAAAAAAGGTCAAAATTTTGAAAACAGTTGAAATTCTGAATAAATTGGAACAAAAATTAGAAATTTTAATAAGTAAAAAAAACATTTTCGAAGGAAGTGAATATTTTAAAAAATGGTGCAGAATTAAAGAGGTCAAAATTTTAAAAAATCTAACTCTTCGAGAAATAGAAATTTTCAAATAAAACTTGAACTTTTTTTTCTCAAAGTGGAAATTTTAAAAAAAGGTCGAAGGTTAAAAAATAATTCAATATAGTCGAATTTACAGAAAGTCGAAATTAAAAAAAAATCCAAATTTTCAGAAATTATTGAAAGTTTTAAAATTTTCGAGATTTGCAGAAAGAGTCACAATTTTCACTAAAAGCAGAATTAAGGAAGAACTATAATTTTTCAAAAATGTTCGAAGTAACACAAAAGGCAAAATTCAAAAAAAGTCAAAAATTTAAGAAAAAGTCGAAGTTTTCAACAAAAGGTCGAAGTTTTAAAAAAGGACGAAATTTTGAAAAAAGTTGAAATTTTCAATAAACTAAAAGTCGAAAATTTGATGGTAAAAGGTCAATTTTTTTTAATGGAATCTCTGAAAATAGGTCAAAATTTTGAAAAATCCAACTCTTTAAACAAGCTGAAATTTAAAAAAAAACTCGCGTTTTTCTAAATTAAATTTAAATAAAAGTCGAAAACGTAGAGAAAAGACCAACATTTTAAGGAAAAAAAAGTCGTCAACATTTTGACCAGAGGTAGAAATTCTCAAAAAAGTGAAAATTTTGGAAAAAGTCGAAGGTTAAAAATGTACTTCGATATAATCGAATTTACAAAAAAAGTCAAAATTTTGAAAAAGTGGAAATTTTGAGAAATGGTTGCAATTTTTCAAAAATTCGAAATTTGCATAATCAAATTTTTAACAAAGGCAGATTAAGAAAAACTAGAATTTTTTAAAAATGCCCAAATTAACAGAAAAGACAATATTTCAAACAATTCAGAAATTTGAAAAAAAAAATTAGAAATTAAGCAAAAAAAAAGTCGAAATTTTGAACAAAGGCTCGAAATTTTCAAAAAAGGCGTCATTTTGAAAAAGTTTAAATTCAGAATAAAGTCAAAACTTCGAGTAAAAGTCGAAATTTTGATGATAAAGGGTCGAAATTTTGATGATAAAAGGTCGAAATTTTCACAAATGTGGAAATTTGGAAAAATGGTCGAGAATTCAAATAAAGTTGTCGAACTTCGAGAAATATTTTGAACAAAGGTAAAATTCTCAAAAAAGTGGAAATTTAGAAAAAAGTAGAAAATATTTCGAAACAGTAGAACTTTCAAAAAAAGTATAAAAATATTGAAAATGTTGATATTTTGAAAAATGATTCGAAATTTTCAGAAAGAGTTAAAATTTTTAAAAAAGGTTTAAAAACCTAGATCTTTAAAAAAGGATTAAAAAACTAGATTTTTTTTTAAATGTCCATAGCTTAGTCAAGTGAAAGTTTCCAAAACAACTCGATAATTTTGAAAAAAGGCGAAATTGGGAAGAAGTTGAAATTTTCCAAATCCAAGTCAAAATTTCCAGAAAGTGAAGATTTTGCAAATAATTTGGAAAATTGACATTCCAAATTTTGGAATTGAAGTCTTCAAAAAAGTGAAAATTTTCAATAAAAATAGAAAAGTCAGATTTTTCAAAAATATCATTCTTGATAAGGGGAATTTTGAAAAAAAGTCAAAATTGTTGAATATCAGTCGAAAATTAAGAAGAAAGTCGAAATTTTCCAAAAAAAGCTCAAAATTTGGAGATGGGTCAACATTTTTTAAAAAATCAAAATTTTGAAAAGGCGGATTTGTCAAAAAAAATTCCAAAAAAAAAGAAATGAGTTATACTAAAGACATGAAAAAAGTAATATTTTTCAAAGGTGTTTGAATGATGGTCCTTATTTAAGTTATATGGCAATACAGATTAACAAAGAACAAATATATTCACGTTTTTATACATAACATAAAACTCTCTAAAAAACGGTTGCTAACACAACTAACTATTATTTGTTTCATTTAACAAGGTGGAGGTATTTTGATTGTCTCGCTCTAACACTCCCCCTCGAATGAAATGCCTCTACGTTGTGATGCCGCTGTCGACCTTCAATATTCCCAATAACTCCATGCATTTATGGTGTTTTTCCCTTGGGAGTGCTTTCGTGAAGATGTCGGCTGCCATCTCGGAGGTTGGAATATATTCCAGCTCGATGTGTCCACTTTTCAAGATTTCTCGCACGTAATGATGTCTTACATCAATATGTTTCGATCTTCCGTGGAATACTGGGTTTCGTGCGAGTAGTTGAGCCCCTCTGTTGTCGTTAGCAATTACAGTTGCTGCGGTTTGTTGGAACCCGATTTCTGATAAGAATGCTCTTAGATACAAGGCCTCGCGAGCAGCTTCTGTTAGACTCATGTATTCGGATTCAGTTGAGGACAGTGCAACTGTTCTTTGCTTTCTTGATTCCCAGCACACTGCGGCATTGTTCTTTGTGAATGCGAAACCTGTATAGGACCTTCGGTCGATTTGACAACCAGCCCAATCTGCGTCTACGAAGCCTTTCAGGTTTCCAGGACCTCTTCTGTAAACGATGCCGTAATCGATGGTTCCCTTCAGGTATCGCAGGACTCGCTTTGCAGCTTTCCAGTGTTCTTCTCCGTAACATGTGTTAAACTGGCTTAGGTAGCTCACCGCATAAGAAATATCAGGCCTGGTAGCTACCGCTAAGTAGTTTAGTGCTCCAATTAATTCCCGGTATGGTTTCTTAACATCGCATTCTTCTGGGTTTTCTTCTTTTGCGAGTTTCTTATTAGGCTCCATGGGAGTTGACACTGGGTTTGAATTTTCCATTCCAAATTGATGTAATATCTCTCGAATATAACTTGATTGCGACATTGTTATGCAATTTCCTATCAAGATCTCGATTCCTAAACAATACTTTACGTCGCCCAGATCTTTCAATTCAAAATCTTGCATTAGTTCGTTTTTAATGAAGTTCAGATTCGATGTTTTATTATATGCAACGAGTACATCGTCAACGTAGATTAAGACGATTATCAATTCGCCCCCTCGTTTCATATAATATACACATGGATCTGCGTTGGTTGGTTTCAGCTCCATACTTTGCAGTTTTTCGTCAAATCGTTTGTTCCACTGATGACCAGCTTGCTTGAGTCCATACAGTGCCTTCTTGATTTGGCAGACTTTATCGCCTTTTGTAATTTCGTTTAACATCTTCTTTGCACGAACGCCTATGTAGTTATTTCCGTTTCGTTTTGTAATTTCTTGCAATAATTCAACAAGGAGTTGTGGTTTCTCCATGTAAATTTCTTCATCAATTGTTCCATTTAAATATGCTGTGGTGATGTCGAATTGGTGAATTTTCAGGTTGAATTCCGCTGATAATGCTAACAGCAATCTGACGGAACTTAGTCGTGCCACGGGAGCAAATGTTTCGTGAAAGTCTACGCCGGGTTGTTGCGTGAAACCCTTTGCGACTACCCGAGCCTTTCTTCTCTGGATGCTTCCATCAGCATTATACTTGTTTCGTAGTATTGTTCTGCAGCCGATGACTTGTCTATTTCTTGGACGATCGACGATGTTCCAAGTGTCATTTTTAACGAGACATTCTATTTCATCGACGATGGCGCTTTTCCAATCTTCTGAGTTTGGCCCATTGATTGCGTTTTTCCATGAGATTTCAGTCATATATGCGAAGTTCGTTTCGAAATTCTCAATTTCATCAGTCGAATTTTTAGAATAATGTTCGTCTGATTCAATTTCCGATGTTTCTTCTTGGCTTGCAGAATTGATCAGATTGTATTGTTTCCTCGGACGGCCGGGTTGACCTGTCTTCACTTTCTTTGGACGGCCAGGTCTTCTTTTGATAGCTTGTTGAGGTTTGGTATTGACCACCGGGAGTTCGTTGATGTCTTCTTCAATATCGTATTCCTTGGGTGTATGTTCGGCAGGCATTGGCTTTTCATCGGAGTTGATGAGAAGTTCAATGAACCTTGGTTGGGCTTCTTCAGGTCGTTGAACTCGATTCGAATCACCAGATTTTGCAATATTCTCCCCCTTAAACATACTATTAGTGAATTTTATGTCACGGGCAACAATAACCTTTTGAAGACTAGGTATCCAGATTCGATATCCCTTGGATTGTCCGTCGTATCCAACAAATGTGCCCTTCAGACCGCGCTTATCGAACTTTCCCTTCTTTGGATTCTTGTCGAGCGTATAGATTTCTTCGCCAAATGTTCTGAAGTGCGTCACGTCTGGTCGCCTATTCTTCCACACTTCGAATGGCGTTTTTCCGTTTAATACGTCCGTGATACAGCGATTCCTGGTGTAATTTGCAGTTGCAATTGCTTCTGCCCAAAATGACTGTGGTAGCCTCGATTGAGACAGCATGCAGCGTGCCATTTCGACCAGAGTGCGATTCTTTCGTTCCGCTACCCCGTTTTGTTGTGGCGTGTGCTTGATTGTCAGTCGGTGATGAATTCCTTGGCTTTTTAAATATGCATTGAATTCGTTGCTACAGAATTCGCCCCCATTGTCAGATTGAGCAGCTTTCACTTTCTTCCCTGTTTGGTTTTCTACGAGAGCTTTGTAGTCTTTAAACACTTGAAGAGCTTCATCCTTCGTTTTCAGAAATCGTACTTCACTCCAGCGTGAGAAATCATCGGTGAATGTCATAAGATATTTCGCTTTTCCCATGCTTTCCGTGCGAAATGGTCCGCACAAGTCAGTGTGAACGATATTCAGAAGTTCACTACTTCTCTCTCTGTGTTTTGGAAATGGTTGCGCTGTAAATTTGTTTTCCAGACAAATTTCGCATGGTGGCATTGATTTGTCGTTTCCCAAATCTAGACCTAATACAGCTTCTTTCCGTTGCATTTCTACCAAGTCGCTTCGATTTAAATGACCAAATTTCTGGTGCCATTCCATTAATTTTGATTTGGTACTCTCAGTCGTAATTGCGCAAGCATGTTCGGGATTAGTTTCTTCAATATAATATAGGTCGCCTTTTCTGTAGGCAACCAGCAATACTTCTCCATCGCAATTTGTTACCATAGCTTGCTTTTTGTCGAAGTTCACGATATTTCCGTTGTCGACGATTTTCGAAACTGAGATGAGATTCGTTCGTAAGTCAGGTACGTGCAACGTATTTTTCAGCTTGAAATTCTTGACATTATTGCCCACTGGAGCAGAAATTCTCACCGTGCCCTTCGCGGTAACTTCGGCTGACGCGTGGTTCGCTAATTTCAGTTTTCCACTATCTGAGTTTACAATTTCGAAAAACTTTTCTTTGTCATTACACAAATGTGAAGTACATCCGCTATCTAGACACCAGCGATTATTTCTTTCGCCATTGTAAGCAACTTCTTCCGCGGTAAATGCAGAAAATGACACATCTTCCGCGATGGTGGCTTTCTCACGTCGTTCTGGACGCCTTCCATTGTTGTTTACTGTGTTTTGGGTACATTCAGCTGCTTTGTGACCCACCTTTCTACAACGATGACATTTAAATTTAAAATATCCGCTTGAGTTTGGTTCCTTTTTTGCTTGAACTTTTCGTTTGTGTGACGAGTTTCGTGCTAACAATGCGTCTTGGTTGTCATTTTGAGAGCGTTGCTTCCTCGTTGCAGACTCATCTAAAATTTTCACCTTGAGGATTTCGGGATCTGGCAAGTTGTCACGTGATTCAATAGCACATCTGAAGTTTTCGAAACTTTCGGGTAGACTGTGTAACATGATAATGGACTGTAATTCGCTGCAGACTTCGATTGATAGTTCAGAGAGTTTATTAATGACGTCGAGAAATTCTTCTAGGTGACGTTGTACATCGCCTTTTTCTTCTAACCTTTGCGTTATGAGACGCTTCCAAAGTGATGCTTTCCGGGCCGGACCTTTTGATTCAAATATGGCTTCCAATTTCAACCAAATTTCCCTAGCCGTAAGACAATTTTTGACTTGTTTTAATTCAGCGTCATTAATCGCTAAATACAAATCTGCTTTGGCTTTATCGTCCTCTTCTTGCCATGCTTCTATCGCTGCAGGAGGTGCTGAAGGCTTTACTTTCTGTCCGTTGGCGTATGCCCATGTTTTATTCTTTGTCATTAGAGCTTGCATTCGTAATTTCCACGTATCATAATTGTCTCTCGATAGCACTGGAATACGCGAGATGCTTCCTGCTTGGAATTCCATGATTCACACTTGACAAGTGCGTTACGTCACTGTCAGCTTTTTCTCAAAATGTTATTAATTTGCCACTTCCCACTTAAATTAACACTTAGCGTTATTCTGGGCCCATAACCTGTTTGAATGATGGTCCTTATTTAAGTTATATGGCAATACAGATTAACAAAGAACAAATATATTCACGTTTTTATACATAACATAAAACTCTCTAAAAAACGGTTGCTAACACAACTAACTATTATTTGTTTCATTTAACAAGGTGGAGGTATTTTGATTGTCTCGCTCTAACAAAAGGAAATCCAAATAAATACAGGAAGCCAGAATTTTAAAAAAGTGGCTCTGTTTCTAAAAAAGTTAAAATTTTGAAAAAAGTCGAAATTTTCAAATTTAAAATTTCTAGAAAAGGTTGAAATCTTGAAAAAGATGGTTATTTTAAAATGTCCTTTAATTTCGAAATGTCGACTCTTTTTTATATAAATTTCGATTTTGTTGTATTTCAACTTGTATCTCAAAATTTTAATTTTTTCTCGTAATTGCGAATTTAAACGTGAAATTTCGAAAGTAATGGCAACATTTTGAAAAAGAGGCAAAATGTATGCTTAAATTAACAATCAAAATTGTAGGAATATAAACAAAAGCTGAATAGGGCAATTTCCGAAAAAAATCAAGGTAAATATAAAAACCGTATTTTGATTTAAATCCGGAGACATTAAAGAAGAAAAGATAAGAAGCTTTCCAGAAGTTGAAATTTTGAATTAAAGGTCGAAATTAAATTGAAAATGTTTACTTTTTTTTCTAATTTAGTTTTTAAACTCAAAATTAACATTTTTTCTATAATCCAAACGTAAGGTTTCATTTTTTTAGTGTGGTCTGAAATTTCGATTGCAAAAATTTTTACGAACATGGTATTTAAAATGAATTATGGATTCTGAATCATTAAGAATTTCGATTTTTTTTTTCTAAAATTGTCGTCTTTGTTTTTCAAATTATTTTTTATTCCCTTGAAAATTTCAATTATTATCTAAGCGAAATTTGGAGAACTTTTTTTGAAATTGTGGTTTCCTTTAAAATATACAATTTTTTTTCAAAATTCCGGCTTGGCATTTGCAGATTTTACCAATTTTTTCAGATCGTTCGATTACAAATTGCGGATTTTAGCTTTTTCGAGAAAACTTAAATTCATTTTTGCAATTAGAAAATTTACTTTTTTTTCTCGTAATTTCGAGATTGAATTGAATTTTTCTTATAAATTTGTGGCTTTTGCGAAATTTAGCCTTAATTTTCGTAATCCCAATTTTTATTTTATGCTAACATTTAAATTATCAATTTGTTTTATAAAAACTTCTAATGCATGCAAAAAAGTCAGTGCATTTTACATCTAAATTGTCAATCATCGATGTTTTTTCAAGTATCAGTGGCACGTGTTAACGTTATCGGAAAAGCCTCAAAACGTATTTCTGGGTTAATGAATGGAAATCAAAATTTTCCAAAAATAAGAGCACTGATGTCATTCAACACTTATTTTCCACATCAGTTGAGGGAGTCAACGTAGTGCCTGCACCCCGGCGCCTGATGGTTAGGGCCACCGCTGCCCCTACTCTAACTCGGACTGCGCCCAAACTTACTAGCGTATATTTTTTACAGCAAGTGTTGAATCAATTACAACTGCAGTACCGATTGATGCAACAATATCAGCAGCAGGTCAGGAATCAACGACAGACCACGCCAACGACGTTAGCGAGTCCCGTTAACAATGCGTCTCAATTTAATGGCAATCAGGGCTTTTCGAGACAGTCACCGCAAAATAACGGTTCCCCACTTAATACTGCCAAAAGTTTTTCACCCAACACTGCCTCAAACAAGCTGCTGCAACCAGCGACAACCGTAGTACCTTCGTGCGTGCGGGATATGTCGATGCCCATATCTGGCCAGTCTTCGGCGGATTTGGACGTCAGCGAAGAAGAGTTGAAGGATTTGCTGTCGCAGAAGGATTTGGCCACCACGTTAGCGGAAAATCTTCTGAAGCATTTTGGTTCCGAAGACATGGATTTGAAGGATCAGAACATTAATGGTACTTAGCCTGGTCTTTTTATTTTAATGTTTTATCGTAAATATAAATTGCGTTGTCTTTATTTCTAAAGCACCTTTAGACCAGATGGATTCTTCTATCTCCTTATGGATCTTCCATCTAGACGCCTAGGATACCAATATGTAACTAATAAAAATTATGCCATCCATTCCCGTTAATAAAAAATGTACTATTTTAACCACCTGGTAATGTATTGGAGTAACTAATTAAATACTGTTACCTCTTAGGTTTAAATATTATTAAATGGGTGGCATAATTGCAAGTGTTAGGCGTGAAATTGATTTCGTTTCTATTTCTAAATCAACAGAAAACAGCACGCTGTCGTCCGGTCCGTTTTCACCGTCTAATATAGATCCTATGATAGACGTGAAACAGGAAATGGGCGGCGAGTCGAAACAGCACATGGAGCCTCCACCTCGTCAGGAAAGCATCCTCACTATCAAATCTGAGCCACCATGGGATCTGGATTCCATGCACTCCATTGAGAAGAGGACGGATGTCGAGTACTCCATTGATATGGAGGCCAAAACCATTTTGAAGCTTTGCAAGTAAGTTTAATATCTTAGCAATAATCTATCTGTCTTGGTTACTGTATTATTTTACTGAGCTAGGCTGCTAGTTAGATAGGATACCTCCGAAAGGTACTGATTTACAAAGCCATTGGACGAATATAAATTAGTTTTTTTTAAAGGTCTCCTTTTTCTAAAATTGAAATACAGAATTTGTCTCCTGAAACCAAGAAAGATATCTTTCTTGGTTTCAGGGGACAAATCTGTATTTCAATTTTTGAAGATACCCAAGGAGCAGTCCGTTCCATCAAACTCCTTTTTCTAGAAATTATTTCTCAAATTCTTTCTAAAAGTCTTGTTTCGAAATTTCGGCTTTAAACCAGAAGTTTGGTGTAATTCATTTCGCCTTTTCGACTTTTTTCTTGCTATTTTGAGTCGTTTTTGTGTCGACTTTTCTCTCAAAATTTCGAGTCTTTCCGAAATTTCACCTTTAAACTCGAAATGTACGCTTTGAGCTTATTTTCACTTATTTCTCAAAATTTCGACTTTCACACGATTTCGCCAGCGAGCATTTTTCTGGTTTGATTTACTGGATTTTCTTTGAAAAAGTCGATATTTTTGAAAATTTCGACTTTTTCAAAGTTAGGATTTTTTTGAGAATTGCGAATTTTTCACGTATTTTGCCATTTTTCTAAAAACTTCCTTTTTTGAATTGTTCGATTTTTTTTGAAAAATCAATGTTTTCCATAATTTTCAGCTTTTTCAAAATTTCCACTTTTTTCAAAATTTTGTTTTTTGATGAATTTCTACTTTTCACGTAATTTGCAATTTTTCTAAAATCTTTTTCTTTTTGAATATCTAGCTTTTTTTTGAAAAATTCGACTTTTTTCAAAATTAGAGTTTTTTTGAGAATTGCGACTTTCACATAATTTCCCATTTTTCTGAAAACTTCTTTTTTTGAATATTTCAATTTTTTTAAATCAATATTTTCCATAATTTTCGCCTTTTTCAAAATTTCCACTTTTTTCAAAATTAGTTTTTTTGATGAATTTCCACTTTTCACGTAATTTGCAATTTTTCTGAAATCTTTTTCTTTTTGAATATCTAGCTTTTTTTGAAAATTTCGACTTTTTTCAAAATTAGAGTTTTTTTGAGAATTGCGACTCACATAATTTGCCATTTTTCTGAAAACTTCTTTTTTTGAATATTTCAATTTTTTTAAATCAATATTTTCCATAATTTTCGCCTTTTTCAAAATTTCCACTTTTTTCAAAATTAGTTTTTTTGATGAATTTCCACTTTTCACGTAATTTGCAATTTTTCTGAAATCTTTTTCTTTTTGAATATCTAGCTTTTTTTGAAAATTTCGACTTTTTTCAAAATTAGAGTTTTTTTGAGAATTGCGACTCACATAATTTGCCATTTTTCTGAAAACTTCTTTTTTTTGAATATTTCAAATTTTTTTTAAATCAATATTTTCCATAATTTTCGCCTTTTTTAAAATTTCCACTTTTTTCAAAATTAGTTTTTTTGATGAATTTCCGCTTTTCACGTAATTTGCAGTTTTTCTTAAATCTTTTTTTTTAATATCTAGCTTTTTTTTTGAACATTTCGACTGGTTGAAAATCACTCTGATTAAAGATTTTTTTTAATTCCTATTTTTTTTAGCAAAAGAGTGGAAATTATGGGAAAAGTAGAAATTTATCAAAATTTCAACAAAAAATCGATATTTTCAATAAAAAAAACTGAATAGTCAAAAATTTTTAAAAACGTCGAAATTTTCTAAATACGATTTTTTTAAACATTGGAAATTTTCTAAATAAAAATTTGAAATTTTTTGAAGAAGTCTGAATTCCTATTTTTTTCAAAATTTCGATTCATCACAAATTTCAACTGTTTCTATTAGTTTCATTTTTTTGAAAAATTCAACCTTTTTTCGACTTTTTTCGAAATTTTGACTCTTCCTAACAAAAAATCGATATTTTTTAAAATTTCGACTTTTCAAAATCTGTTTTTTTTTTCTTAAGAATTTCGACTTTTACACATAAAAACTAAAAACTTTCGTTTTTTTTTTAATTGCGTCCTTGAATATCTTGACTTTTTTGTGGACAATTGAGCCCTTGAATATTCCGACTTTTTTTTTAATTTCAATATTCTGAAAATTTTTTCTGGCTGAAAATCTCCAAGCTGTTGAAAATTTTGTCTGGCTGAAAATCTACAAGCTGTTGAAAATTTCGACTTTTTTTAAAAATTCCTAAATTTTTTTAGAAAGTTTCGAGTATTTTTGAAAAATTCGTCTTTGGAAAATTTCGACATGTTTAAAAATTTCTATTTTTTTTATGGAAATTGGAACTTTGACAAAAACGTTTTCCATAATTTTCGCTTTTTTCAGAATTTCTACTTTTCTTAAAAATTTAGGTTTTTTTGTTAAGTTTCGACTTTTCATGTAACTTATAATTTTCTAAAAACCTTCGTTCTTTCTGAATTTTCGATTTCTTTTTTTTAAATTGTACCCTTGATACTATAATTTTCTTTAAATGTCAAAACTTTTTTGAAAATTTTGATTGGGTGAAAATCTCTGATTAAAATTAAAATTTTGACTTTTAAAAATTCCTAATATTTTGATAGAAAAAAAACGGAAATTATGAAAAAAGAATTTCCACCTTTTTCAAAATTTAGTTTTTTTGATGAGTTTCGACTTTTCACATAATTTGCAATTGTTCTAAAATCTTTGTTTTTTTCATTATGTAGATGTTTTTTTGAAAGATCGCCTTTTTCTAGAAATTTTTTTTCAAATTCTTTCTGGAAGTCTTGTCTTTTGAAAATTTCGTCTGGCTGAAAATCCCCAAGCTGTTAAAAATTTCGTCTGGCTGAAAATCTCCATACTGTTGAAAATTTCGTCTGGCTGAAAATTTCGTCTGGCTGAAAATTTCCAAGCTGTTGAAAATTTCAACTTTTTTTTAAATTTCCTAAATTTTTTAGAAAGTTTGGAGTATTTTTCAAAAATTCGTCTTTGGAAAGTTTTGACGTGTTTAAAAATTTCTATTTTTTTTTATTGAAATTGAATCTTTGACAAATACTTTTTCCATAATTTTCGCTTTTTTCAGAATTCTACTTTTTTCAAAAATTTAGTTTTTTTTTGTAAGAGTTTCGATTTTTCACGTAATTTGAAATTTTCTAAAAACTTTCGGTCTTTCTGAATATTTCGATTTTTTTTTTTTAATATGGTGCCCTTGAAGACTACAATTTTTTTGAAAATGTCAAAACTTTTTTGAAAATTTTAATTGGGTGAAAATCTCCACTGTGATTAAAATTTCGAGTTTTTAAAAATTCCTAATTTTTTTGTAGAAAAAAAAGCGGAAATTATGGAAAAAGAATTTCCACCTTTTTGCAAAATTTAGTTTATTTGACGAGTTTCGACTTTTCCCGCCATTTGCAATTGTTCTAAAATCTTTGTTTTTGCAATTATTTAGATTTTTTTTTTTGAAAATTTCTACTGATTGAAACTCACTCTTAACGATTTTTTTTTAATTCCCAATTTTTTTTTAGCAAAAAAGCGCAAATTATGGGAAAAGTAGAAATTTGTCAAAGTTTCAAAAAAGATCGAACTTTTCAATAAAAAAATTAAATATTCAAAAATTTTCAAACACGGCTAAGGAAGAATTTTTTTGAAACATTGGAAATTTTCTAAATTTGAAGTTTTTTAAAGTCAGAATTTCCAGTGTTTTCAAAATTTCTACTCATCACAAATTTCACCTTTTTCTATAAATTTCTTAACTTTTTTGAAAAATTCAAGTTTTTTCGACTTTTCTCGAAATTTGGCTTTTTTGTAACAAAAAATTGATATTATTTTAAAATTTCGACTTCTTTTAAAATCTGTTTGTTTTTTTCTTGAGAATTTCGACTTTTTCACGTAATTTGTAATTTTCCTAGAAACTTCGTTCTTTCCGAATATTTCGACTTTTTCAGTAAATGTTGACTTCTTCTGAAAATTCTTTCGATTTTTTTCTGAAGAATTCGACGTTTTTGAAAATGTCAACTTTATTGAAAATTTCGACTCTTGGAATTTTTGCATTGAAACTTTTTTTTTAAATGCTTTTTCAAATTTTACACTTTTTTCAAATTACAAAAACTTTGAGTTCTTAATTTTTTTCAAATAGTTGACTATTTAATAAAATTTTAACATTTCAAAATTTCCATTTTGTTTAAATTTCTAACTTCATCAAATTTTTGAATTTATTCAACATGTTTACTTCAAAATTTCGAGTTTTTCTCAAAATTATGACTTTTGTAAATTTCGAGATTTTCTCAAAATTATGACTTTTGTAAATTTCGGCTATTTAAAAAACATTGAACGAATTTTCCCTTCTTTTAAGTTCTCATTTTTCTCAAATTTACGAATTTTTCCCAAAAAATAGTTTTTAATCATTTTTTTGAAAATTTTAACTTTGCCTTTTTCTCAAAATTTTGGATTATTTTAAAGGTTTCAATTTGTTATCTAAATGACGACTTTCTTTAAATTATTACTTTACTTTTTCGAAATTTGGACTTTTTGTAAATTTTGATTGAAGAATTATTTTCCTTTTTTTGTCTTTCGACTTTTTTGAAAATATTGTTTTTTTTTTAGAGAATTTCGGAATCTTTTAGACTTCCATCTTCAGATTTTGACTAAAAATTTTAACTTTCTTTTAAATTTCGTCATTTATTATTTCCATTTTTTTTTTTTTCAAAATGTTCACGTTTTGCAAAATTTTGCCTTTTTTTTTGAAAATTTTGGATTATTTTAAAGGTTTCAGTTTTTTATCTGAATATTTATTTTCTACCAAATATTAATTCATTTTGAAAATTTCATATTTTTATCGAAATTTTGACTGAAAATTTTTCACTTTTTTTTGCTTTCGACTTTTTTTAAAATACTGATATTTTTGTTAAGTTCGGAATCTTTCTTAATTTTTTCAAATTTTGACTGAATATTTGGACTCTAAAATGTTGACATTTAAAATTTCCAATTTTCTCTTCAACATTTCCACCTTTTGCAAAATTTCGCCTTTTTCCCAAAATTTTGGATTTTAAAAGTTTCAATTTTTTATCCGAATGTCGACTTTCTTCAAAATATTAATTTATTTTGGAAATTTCAACTTTTCCTCTCTTTTTGCAAAATTTAGATTTTAATTTTAATAATTCCACTTCTTTTTAAAAATTTCTATCTTTTGAATAATTTAAACTTTTTCAAAATTACGGGTTTTCAAAATTTTGACCTTTTGAAAAGTTTAACGTATTTTTCAAAATTGTGTTTTAAGAATTTTTCAAAATCTTAATTTTTTTTGAAAATTCAGCGGAAATTCTCATTTTTGTCAAAGTTCCGACTTTTCCCCAAAATTTTAACTTTTTTGTAAATTTCGACTATATAAAAAAAATCAACATTTCAAAAGTAATTATTATCAAACATGACATTTCGAAAATTTTGATTTTTTTTTTTTTTTGAAAACGTCAAATTTTTAAATTTTGCCTTGTTTGAAAATTTCTAATATTTAAAAATTTTAGTAAATTTCACTATACCTTTTTGAAAATATTGACTTTAAATGTAGTCTTTTCACTTTTCCAAATTTTAAAAAAATCGATTTTCATAATAATATCCACTGTTTACAAACAAATGTGATAGATTTTGAAAATTTCGACTTCTTCTTGAAAACCAGCTTCATAATTTTCGACTCCTTTAGAATAATCCTTTTTTTTATTTATTTATTTTTTTAAATATTTCGATTTTTTCAGAATTTTTTTTCTCCGAATTTCACCTTTAATCTCAAAATATTAAATTATACTTTCGACTTTTTTTTCGAAATTTCAACTTTGTACTTAAATCTTCTGGAAATTATTTACTCCCGTAAATTTCAATTGAAACTTGAAATTTCGGGTTTCAGCTCAAAATTTCGATTTATTTTTCTAAAAGTTTCTTCTTCTAATTTCATTTTAATTAAATTCAAATATTTTCGAATTTCCTTCAACTTCTGACTTTTTTTCTCAAAATTTCAACCTCGAACTTAACATATTCTCGAAAGTTCGAATTTAATTAATGTTGAACGTTTAATTTTCAGTTTGAGATTTCGAGTTTCTAGAAATTTCAATTTTAAATTCGAAATTTCTACTTTTTTGTCAAATTTGAACTCGAATGTCCTCGGAAATTCTTTTACCTCGAAAGTTTGATTCAGATTTTTTCCAGTTTAATCCTTGTACTTAAACCGCTAAATTTTAACTTTAAACGCAAAATTTCAATTTGAAGTAACGAGAAATAGTTTTGTTAGCAAGTGCAACCGTTTTTTCGAATGGATAAACGCGAGAAAAATTCAATTCAGAAATTTTCAGTTTTTCCATGGTCTGTTGACATTTTGTTAAGTCTCTCCAGATTTACATTTAAATTTGACCTATTGACTCCAAATTTAGAGAAATATTTTTGAAATTTTGAAGTTTTTTAGCATTGCGACCGAAAACTAGAAATTTGAAAAAGCCTTTTCTGAAAATTGCGACTTTAACGGCGCCACTTCAACTTGAATTTCAAAATTTCGAGGAAAAAATTATTTAGTCAAGTGTTTTCTTAGATTTCATACCTAGACTTGATTTCTTTTGACTTTAACTGCAAAGTGTTGGTTTTAAATTCTAAATATCGGGAAATTTAAAAATTAAAAGTTTTTCCAAAATTTTTTAATGTTATATGGAAGTTTCGACCTTTTTCTCAAAAGGGTACTAATTCGAAAGGATTTTTTTTTTCAAAAAAAGCAGCTTCGAAGCGTTTTTCCTAGAAAATTCGAGTTTTTTCCGAAACTTACCTTTAGCTCGAAGATTCGAATTTTTCCTCTGGATTTTTTAAATTTGAAATTGAAAGTCGAAAGTTCAATATTAAGGTCGAAGATTTCAATAAAAAATTTGGCTTTTTTTAGATGTGAAAGATATTTCTCAAAATTTTGAGTTCGACAGTCTCATATTACAGTTTATTTCAGAAAAAAAAATAGAAAAATATTCTCTCAAAAGTTAAAATTTTTAGGTTACATTCGAAAGTTTGATTTTGATACTAAAATTTGGATTTTAATGTCGAACTTGGAACGGGTTACACTAGAATTTTTGAGGGAAGTTCCAAGAAAAATGTAAAAGTTTTCAGTCCAAAAAGGACGAAGAAAGGACGAATGTTTCATAAAAAGAATTGTAATTTCTAACTGATTCAAAAGCTAAAGTCGAATTTTTCAGAAAAAGTTTAGATTTCCAGTTTAAAATTGAAATGTGTTACGCCAAAAAACATTTTAAATAAGCTGAAATTTCAAAAAAGAAAGCGATTTTTCTTTTAAAATTGTGACCCCCAAAATGTCGCATTGAATCTTGGTAAAAAGTTTGATTTCGCTGGTAATACTTTAAAAATTTCCAGTGCAATTATTGAAATGCTTGCCATATTAAAAACAAAATTCATGGAATTAAATAGTAATGTTGAACAGTTTTTTAAGTAACTGGTAAATACTTGGTTGGTTGGCCCCATTTTGGAATAAAACCAAACATCTTGTGCCTTGCATTTACCATGTCTCTCACCCTGTAACTTTTTATTCTTTAGGGACGAAGGCTTACGGGGCGACATCAGCAACTCCCTGATATCGGACCGCGCTCCACCCCCTTCACCACCGGATCCCCCAACCATCAGACTAAACCACCAGCAGTTACTTCCGCCTACTCCATCAGTGTACCTAGACAACAAGAAGCATGCGTTTAGTCCGCAGCTTCAAGAATTTTGCCTTAAGCATCCGATAGCTGTAGTCAGAGGCCTAGCCTCCGCTCTAAAATTAGATTTAGGATTGTTTTCAACAAAGACTCTAGTAGAGGCTAATCCGGATCACAGTGTGGAGGTTAGGACGCAAATTCAGCAACCCTCCGATGATAATTACGATCCTCAGACTGGGAAGAAGGTTTGGGCTTGTATTTCTCATAGGTCGCATACGACGATAGCGAGGTATGCCCAGTACCAAGCCTCCAGCTTCAAGGAAAGTCTAAAGGTATGTATAAGTTAGCATTGTTTTTAATTCTCTCTATGATATAAGTTTTCTGGTATTGGAAGCATCGTTCAAGTCAAATATCTTCAGGAACAAAAATAAAAATCAATACAAAATAACCCAATGCCAGAAGTGAAACTATTCAAGTGAAATTGTGGCAAAAAATTCAACACAGATCACTTAACTATTTTGACTTTTGTCTCAGATTTGGTTAAGATTGTAGTCTTGGTTCCTGATTTTTGTTCCTGAAGAAACCAGTCATGATTAGGGATGCAAGCAAGATTTTATCTGCTAACTTTAAATTTTAGAAGAAAGTAAATATTTTGACGTTGAAACCGAACTTTACAAATTTTCCAAGTCTTTTCTATTAAAACCTGTAACGTGGTATTTGTTAGTTTATTGTGTTTGTTATTAAAAGGATAAGTAAGCGGCTGACGTGACATGCGAAAAAACTGTATTCCTTCTGCAGTGACGTTCTGGTTGTACACGAGTTTTACGCTAGGTGTCTATACTTTACAAAACCATTTGCAGGGTTTGCACATTTGGTTTTAGCACCAATTTCATTCTTATTTTACTAAGCTCTTAGTCGAAATAAATTAAAAAAGAAATAAATTTGTCATAAAAACCAAAGAGGGGGGGAAAATATTACAAACATTTTGTAAAAGAATATTTAAAACATTGGAAAGAGGTCGATGTATCAATCCTGAATATCTGAGATGTTACTTTTTCATTTTTATTTTTTTAAGAACCGATAAGTTTATGAGCCATGTTGCATCTCTACTCATGATGATATATGAAATACATTAAGCAGTATCATGATACTATCCAATCCCAGAAATCTATGTTGTTTCCGACGCTTCATGCTCAAACTGACGTTATTTTATTGCAGGAGGAGAGGGATAAATCAACGAGTGGTTTATCAGATTCTGATTCCAAAGATTCGGGTAGCTTCGTAAGGCGCAAGAAAGGTTCCATTTTACCTCCATCTTCAAATACGAAGGGGGCTAATCAGCCAAAAATGCTAAAGTAAGTTATTTTACGAAGTCCTCATCCAGGGATTCATAATTTATGGAAATCACGTCTTCAGGTTTGGTACCAATGTAGATTTGTCAGACGATAGAAAATGGAGGCCGCAATTACAGGAGTTGATGAAGTTACCAGCGTTTGCTAGAGTTGTTTCTGCTGCCAATATGCTCTCTCATGTTGGTCATGTGATACTTGGAATGAACACAGTACAACTTTACATGAAGGTAATCTTTAATTATAAATATTGTTACTCAACACGCATTTGCATGTAATTGTTCAAATGTGAGCATTACACCAATGACGCGATAAGTCTCCATTGCAAGTAATGCTCAAAATCAAATCATGCGACTGCTTATGGTGAGTTTAATACGATTTCAATTCCCGGCTTCGCAAGATCTATCTAAATAAAACCAAACTATTACAGGTCCCAGGAAGTCGGACCCCGGGCCACCAAGAGAACAATAACTTCTGCTCAATTAATATTAATATAGGTCCAGGTGATTGTGAATGGTTTGCGGTGCCCGATGCGTACTGGGGCGCCATCTGCGCTTTATGCGAGAAAAACCAAATCAATTACCTCCACGGATCTTGGTGGCCTATCCTGGAAGACTTGTATAAAGCCAATATACCAGTCTACCGCTTCGTTCAAAGGCCGGGAGATTTAGTTTGGGTAAACGCCGGATGTGTTCATTGGGTTCAAGCCGTCGGTTGGTGCAACAACATCGCCTGGAACGTCGGTCCTCTTACAGCGAGACAATACCAATTGGCCATCGAAAGATACGAGTGGAATAAGTTACAAAGTTTCAAATCGATTGTTCCCATGTTGCATCTTTCGTGGAATTTGGCCCGAAATATTAAAGTCTCGGACCCTAAACTATTTGCCCTAATTAAGTAAGTGTTTGATCTACATTCAAGGATTGATTGTTTAACGATTTTCGTATCGTAGGAATTGCCTTATGCGAACGTTGCGACAATGCTCGATGATTTTGGAGTTCGTTACACACAAAGGTGTTGAAGTCAAATTCCACGGCAGAGGGAAGAACGAGGCGTCTCATTATTGTGGACAGTGTGAGGTAGCTAACATTTCATTTTTTAAAACTGCTGAAGAACTCAACCAGTACCCTTTTTCTCTCAGCAACAACATTTTATTACTCTTTTACTTACAACTAAACATAAAATGTTATTACTTAATTCTTTATATAGATGTCACTGCTAATAATAATTTAGAATCAAAAAAATACAAAATTATACGTAAACTTGTAACAGCATTAAGGAACCTATAAGGATATGAATTCTCACTTTTGGGACTGTGCTGCAACCATGCTTTATCATAGACACTCACACTAGAAAGACTGTGCTAGTAAATTTACAGAATTGGTTATTTACCGATAAACCTGTAAATAATATCGATTTATCAGTAATTGACAGCTTTAAAGTTCAAAGTTACTAAAAGAGATTGTTGATATGCATTTACATTTTTTCCAAAATTTAAAATTTTCAACAAAGTCGAATATTTGAGTTTTGTCAAAATTTCAATTTAAACGCGAAAAGAGTTTATGAAATTTGTTTTATAATTTTGCTGTTTTTCTCTTAATTTCGTCTTCAGGCTTGAACTTGTCTTTATAGACATTTCTTTACTCAAAAAAAGAAAAAATTGAAATTCGATAAATAGAATGAAAAAAATAGAAAAAAAAGTGTGAAACAGTTTTTAAAATTAATATGGAAAGTTTAAGAAGTATTTTTTCCATAAATGTTACGCCTATTTTTTCGAAAATTGTGACACTTCTCCAAATTCGGAGTTTAAACTTGATATCTCCATTTTCTTTTTTGTTTTTTTAGTTAAAATTGAAGAAAAAAATCAATTTTCTAGTCAAACTCAGAGTTTAAAGTTACTTAAAAATTCATGAATATTTCAACTTCCATCGAGAAATTTCTACTTTTTCCAAATTTAAACATTTTTAAAAACAAAAATAAATTTGTGAAATTTTCTTTATAATTTACAATATTCTCTCTTAATTTGGTCTTAAGACTTGAATTAGTTTTATATAAATTTCGAAGAAGATTAAAGTTCAAAAAACAGAACGACATTCATTAACAAAAAATTGAAAATTCCGAGAAAAAAGTGAAATACTCACATTTAAAGTCAATATTTCGAAATTGAGAAAGTTATGGAAACTTAAAAAAAAAAAGATGAATCAAGTTTTAAATTTGGAATTCCTATTTTTTTTTCTTAAAACTTCCACTTTTGAAATCAAAATTACAAAATATTTTAAATTATTTTATAAATTATCTAGCGTGTTTCTCAACTTGTAAGTTCGATTTAAATTTATAACAATAATATTCAGCCAGCAAGTCACGAGTTTAAAAGTTTCCCGTTTGTTTAGATTTTAAACACACGATTTTGAAAATAAAGTCCAATTTCCAAAAATAACTAAAGTTTATGTAAAATAGCTTGAGTTACATTGTGAAATACATTAAAATATCTAAAAAAAAGTCTAGGTTTCGAGTTTTAATGCGACGAGAAAATAGAGAAAAAAAACATTAAAAATTCAACAGCTTAGAATTTTGAGAAGTAGCGCAACATTTGTATAAAATAGTAGAAAATTTGAGAAAAAAATCAACGTTTCGAGATTAAATTCCAAGTTTTAAAAACATTTTTTTAATAAATCAAGCTTTTTTTAGAATTTCTTATCAATAATCCTAAAGTGTATATAAAAAAGTTATCAGATTTAAAAAGTCTGAAATTCCAAATTTAAAAATTCAAATTTTGAGAAAAGCTCAAAATTTAGGAATTGATAAATTCAAGTTTTAATACGAAATTTTTGGGAAAAAATCAAAATTCTATTTCACTTCTATTTTTTTCTTTCTTTTTTTTTCCGATTTTTTCTGGAAATTTCGACTCTAAAATGGAAAAGTTATAGATCCTAAAGTCGATTTTTCCATTTGAAACTGAAAGTTTCAACTCCATTCCAAACGTTAAGAGTCGAAATTATGGAAACCAAAACAAAACTTTTGAAAGTCACAAATTTTAATTTAACAGTTAAAGGGAAGAAGATCGAAATTTCAGTTTCCTAAACTTTCGACCTAAACACATTTTTTTAAATAAACTCCCAATTTTTCTCAAAATTTTGACATTTCTTCAAAATTTTGCATTTCACTTTTATTTCTTTTCGTTTTCCAAGTTTTGTTCTGAAAATTTCTATTATAAAGTGGAAAAGCTTAAAATTTGATTCCTCAAGTCGATCTTTCAATTTTAAACTGAAATTTTCATTTCTAATTTGAAGGTCGAGTCAAAATTTTGGAAACGAAAATAAAACCTCATAAAAGTCACAGATTTTAATTTAGTACAGAAAAAAGAATGAATTCAAATTGGTAAAGAAAATAATGGAAATTTCCGAGAAATTTCGAATTAAAACATTTTTTTTTTACATAAACGTCCAATTTTTCTCGAAATTTAGGTATTTTTCTCAAATTTTTGCATTTCATTTTTGTTTCGTTCTTTTTATTCCCCCTTTTTTTCTAAAAATTTCGACTGTAAATTGGAAAAACTTAAAATTTTGTTCCTAAAGTCGATCTTTAAATTTTAAACTGAAATTTTCAATACTATTTTGAAGATGTGGAGTCTAAATTTTGGAAACTAAAATAAAATCCTTAGAAGTCACAGATTTTAATTTAAAACAGAAAAATGACAAAATTAAAATTGTTAGAGAGAAAAAATCGAAATTTGGAACCTTTCCCTGAAATTTCGAGTTAAAACACATTTTTTTACATAGCTTCCAATTTTTCTCGAAATTTAGGACATTTTTTTCAAAATTATACATTTCACTTATTTCGTTGCTTTTTTTACAAGTTTTGTTCTGGAAATTTCAACCATAAAGTGGAAAAGATTAAAGTTTAGTTTATCAAGTCGATCTTTCAACTTTAAACTAAATTTTCAGTTTATTGCGAAGATATGGAGTCGGAATTTTGGAAACCAAAATAAAATCTCTAGAAATCACAGATTATAACTTAATAGAGGAAAAGGAAAGAGTTTAAATTGTTAAAGAGAAAAAAAATCGAAATTTCGATCATCTTCCTGAAATTTCGAATTGAGACACATTTTTCTATATAAACTCCAAATTTTTGTCGAAATTTGAAAATTTTTCTCATAATTCTGTGTTTCACTTTTATTTCGTTTCTTTTTCCCAAGTTTTGGTAAGGCAGTGTCGACTATAAAGTGGAAAAGTTTAAAATTTGGGTCGACTCGATCTTTTCAATTTAAAACTAAATTTTTAGTTTTATTTCGAAGATGTAGAGTCGAAATTTCGGAAACCAAAATAAAACCTCTAGAATTCACAGATTTTAGTTTAATACAGAAAAGGGAAAAAATTGAAATTGATAAAGAAAAGCAATGGAAATTTGCCAGAAATTTCGAGTTAAAAATTTTTTTTATACATAAACATGAAAATTTTCTAGAAATTTGGGCATTATTCTCAAATTTTTAGGTTTCACTTTTGTCTCCTTCTATTTCTTCAAAGTTTTTTTCCAAAAATGTCGACTTTAAAGTGGAAAAACATAAAATTTGGTTCCTCAAGTCGATCTTTTAATTTTAAACTGAACTTTTCAATTCTATTGCGAAGATGTAGGTCACAAATTGTAATGTAATACAGAAAGAAACAAAAATTGAAATTGTTAAAAAATAAAAATAAATTTCTATGCTTTTCCTGAAATTTCGTGTTAAAACACTGTTTTTGCATAAACTTCCAATTTTGTTCGAAATATATACATTTTTCTTAAATTTTGCCTTCTACTTTGATTTTGTTTCTTTTTCTCCAAGTTTGGTTCTGAAAATTTCGACTATAAAGTGGAAAAGCTTAAAATATCTATTTCGTCCTCGAAATAAGACTTCATCTTGGAGAGTAGAAAAGTCGAAATTTTTGGAAACCGAAATAAAATCTCTGACGGTCGCAGATTTTAATTTAATACAGAAAAAAGGGAAAATTGAAATTGGTAAAAGAGGAAAAATCGAAATTGCTACCCCTTTTCTGAAATTTCTACTTAAAATATTTTTTTTATATATAAAATTCCAATTGTTCTGAAAATTAGGACATTTTTTTTAATTCTGCGTTTCGCTCTTATTTCCTTTCTTTTTTTCGATTTTTTTATTTTTCAACTCATAAAAGTAGAAAAGGTTTACATTTGGACCCTAAAGTCGATCTTTCAATTTTAAACTGCAATTTTTATCTCCATTCTGAAGATTGGAGTCGTAATTTTGGAAACTAAAATAAAAACTCTAGATATCACAATTTTTAATTTAACACAGAAAAAAGTAAACAAAATTAGGATTGTATGAGATCGAAGAAAAAAAAAATAAATTTATAAGAAATCATTTGAAGTTTATTAATTTGATATTTTAAATAAAAGAAGTATAAACTTTTGAGTTTTAAGTTTAAATTGAATTCAAAAAGGGGGTAAACTGAAGATGTAAACTCACATCAGAATCAAAGTCAGTATTTCAAAAATATAAAGTGAAATCTCTCGAAAAGGACAATGTGCATTATTAAGTCGAAATTTTCTGATAAATGGTAATGATTATAAGCTTAAACCTAGTATTTTGATTTAAAAAAATCAAGATTCAACGAAATCTCTTTAAAAAAATTGAAATTTTCAATTCAAAATTTAAAATGGGAAAAAATATTCAAGAATTGGAAATGGAGACACATAATTTTAAGAAAAAAAATCGAAATTTGGCAGTAAAGTTTGAATTTATAGAGAATTTATAGTTGGAATCGAAAACTGACCAAGAAAACAATGAAAACTCTTATTCAAACAAAATTTTCAGTTACAATTAAGAGATAATAAAGTAACATTATAAGTTTTGACGAAAAATTTTCAGAAAATTGAGAGACTTTTGAGATTAAAAGAGGAATTTCACAACAAAAGGTGAAAATAAAAGGCACAGAGAAAGGTCGAAATTTCGAGAAAAAATCAAAATTTATAGAAAAAGTTTTATAGTTGAAAAATTGAAAACCCCTTTCTCTTTTGAGTGTTTGCTTGAAAATTTAGTTTTAAAAAAAGAGAATTGTAGATGTAAATTTAGAATCTTGCGAAGAAGTCGAAATTTCGAAAGGAAAGTTGTAATCTCTCGAAAGAGGCAAAATTTGATTATGAGGAAATTTTGGGATAATCAGTAAAAACTGTAAATTTGAACTTGCAATGTCGATAAAATAAATCAAAAACTTTAACGAAATCTTTTGGAAAAATCAACATTTTAATGAAATCTCTTGAAAAAATCAACATTTAACGAAATCTCTTGTAAAATTTGAAATTTTCTTGATCAGCTAAAAATGAAAAATTTAAGAATAGGAATTGAACGTTGAAACTTAAAATTTCAAGAAAAAATCGAAATCTTCCCAGAAAATCCGAATTTATAGAAAATTTTAGAATCTAAGGGCAAAATTTAAAAGGAAATAAAATCAAAGCTTCTGGAAAAGCAAAATTCAGTTACAAGTCGAAGATTAAGAGATATGAAGGTACTAGTGAAAGTGTAAGTTCGAAGTTTTGAGAAAATAGGGGGATTTTGGAATTAAAGAACGCATTTTAGTACTAGTGAAAGTGTAAGTTCGAAGTTTTGAGAAAATAGGGGGATTTTGGAATTAAAGAACGCATTTTAGTACTAGTGAAAGTGTAAGTTCGAAGTTTTGAGAAAATAGAGGGATTTTGGAATTAAAGGACGCATTTTACAAACAAATATATGAAAACCTCCTGAAAATAACCAAATTTGGTGTGTTAAACCCGAAAATTGTAAGACTTCGAGATTAAAAAGCGAATTTCACCACAAAAAGTGAAAACAGGTGTAACAGAAAAAAAGATCGAAATTAGAGAAAAAAAATCGAAATTTATAGAAAAGGTTTTATAGTTTAAACATCGGAAATCTGTTTCTTTTTTCAGTGTTTAATTGAAAATTTAATTTAAAAAAAAAGGGAAAACTAAAGATGCAAATTTAGAAAATTGAAGATGTAAATTTAGAATTTTGCTAGAAGTCCAAATTTCGAAATCAAAATTAACATTTCGAAAGTAAAATTGAAATCACCCTAAAAAGACCAAATGTCGAGTATTATGAAAATCAAAATTTGAACGAAATTTCCTGACAATATTGAAATTTCGTTTCAGCTGAAAATTAAAAATTAGAATTGAACGTTGAAATTGAGAATTTTAAAAAAGAAAAATCGAATCTGAATTTATAGAAAATTTTAGAAGCTAAATTCAAAATTTGCAAAGAAATAAAATCAAAGCTTCTGGAAAAGCAAAATTTTTAGTTACAAGCTGAAGATTAAGAGATAAGAAGATACCATTGAAAGTGTAAATTCTTAATTTTGATAAAATAGAGGGACTTTGGGATTAAAGGACGAATTTTCCAAAAAAAAAAAATGTGAAAACCTCCTGAAAATAACCAAATTTGGAGTATAAAGCCGAAAATCTGAAATCGTAAAAGAGACGATCGAAATTTCGAGAAAAAAAATTAGAAATTTATAAAAAACGTTTATACCTTAAAAACTGGGAATGATAAAGGTGTAAAAACGTTTTAGTTTTTAGTTGAAAATTTAATTTCACAGAAGAGAGAATTCAAGATGTTAACTGACAATATTTCGAAAATAAAGTTGAAATATCTCAAAAAAGACGAAAGAGGAAATTTTGCGAAAAACAATAAAATTTGTGATTTTGAACCCTGAATTTAAATGAAAAAACTCAATTTTTTTACGAAATCTCTTGAGAAAAATCCAAATTCAGGGGTGTAAATTGGAAATGAATAAAAAATTGAACTTCCGAACTCTTTTGAACAAAATCAAACTTTTGTTTTAATTACACTTTATGGTGTCACCATTAGGTAAAGTAATCCCAGATTTAACAAGATATTTTGTTTCAGATTGAGGTGTTCAACATTCTCTTCATCAGAGAGCAGGAAAAGCGTCACGTGGTCCATTGCATGGGATGCGCTCGCAAACAGTCCCCGAATCTGGAAGGATTCGTTTGTTTGGAAGAATATAAAATGCAGGAGTTAATGGATGTCTATGACAATTTTATTTTACATCCTACGGTTAGCGCTACTGCCGAACAATACAGACTCTAGTAATCAACCAAAAAGTCCCAATTGAATGGAATGTTTTCCGACGTGTTGTACATTGCTTCAAAAGTTCAAAATTATTTTTCTTAATTTCCCAAATAAGATGTACAGACAGATTTGTAAATTTATACAGTTCTTTTTATAGACCAGCAAGATATCACTGCCATTGCAACTAATGTACAACATTGATGTAGAAAAACATCGTTTGCTTTTTGTATTGAAATTTGCAAAACCGTGATAATGTAGATAGGATGTAAATAAATTGTCCATAGATTTTCTAGACAGATCAGTTCTGTGTTAACTCCCCCCAATGGTGATCTCATTATTTTAAGTAGCCCATGGTAATTGTATATAATATTTAAAATAAATATATTTATACAATATATTTATTTTGTTAATAAAAAACAACTAGTGATGTAGCTATGTATTCCTTATTTAAAATAGAGTTTTAATTCATTTGGCAATTATTCACATATTTAATCGTTTTATTTAATATATACATAGCATATGATTCTATTTGACAATTCTCGCAATAAGGTCGATGTTGCCCAAAATTCGTGGTGTTTTTATAGACGAGTACAGCATGCGGTATTTTCCATTCTCATTCTCTTCGCTTCACATATGTATTGCTACTAATTAATTTACCATAAAGACCTTTTCTAGGGTATAATGTAAAAGGGTAGTTCTATAAAATAAATGTTCAAAATATGTGCATTTATAGTTCATTTAGTTTTAAATGTGTTAGTTGCAAAAGCTTTAAACTTTCTACTTTCTAATTTAAAGTTACCTTGTTCAAAACACACTAGTTTCAAATTTGTACTAATGTTTTTCTAACAGTATAATTTGAGCCCTTGTTGCCTTATCTTTGATTTCACAAGGTTTTTTAGTAATGCTATTTTTTACTATTTATTTTTTTGCAATGCTTCCGGTAAAGCTATTGCCACATTTTTATTTTGTGTTAAACCCATGTCCTCTAATATAGTAGAAATAACTAATTTCATTTTTTTTATCATTCAGTTCGCTTTTGTTAATAATAATAATATAGATTAAGGTTTTGTTAAAAGTTATATAATTCAAAATTTTGTAGATTGATCAAATTGTTAGTGAATTTAAATTCTTTTTCTTGCATTTTCGTTAATATTCCCGAGTACACTTTGGCAATACTGCCGAAAGAAATACAATTGGGAAAACTTTTCTTTCTAAGTAGATTTTAGTGAAGAAATTCATTAAAATTCAAATTGATGATTTGTATTGGTGCAAATTATTTGCATTTTAAAAATCTTTGCGAGTACATTTTTTTTCAGTTTCTATTCGCAAATTTTTATTTCTGTTGGGGTATATGCTTACCACAAAGACTTAATTTTTTGATGTTTGAGTAGGAAATTGTTGAATTATTGTCAGAATAGAATAAATATGCTTTTAAATCCGTAAGTTGCTCTCTAGTTTTTGGTTAAATTGAATTTAAATGTCCCTTTTCCAGTAGTAATTATAATTTTGTAAACAAATAATAAATTTAAGTAAGGCATGATTATTATGCTTGGGCTTCATTTGGACAAATTATGTACCAGTTGTACGTTTGTGAGCTTGTGTAGCTAAAGATTGTCGTTATGGTAGACAATTTCTGTTCAGTGTGGTTAGGATTGGGATATAATTTGGTTGGAAGTGCATTTGATGGAAATTAGGAATCATGAGAAAATAGTCACTGCCAATTTGTGATAAAAACTGCCGAACCAAATTATGTTCACCGATAGAGCCTGGGTTCATTCATATTGTGCCTTCTCCCTGTAACTGTCTAAAAATTATACACAACACAAAATCAAAGGAATATTTTTTGCATTCATGAACCAACAAATTCAACATTTACATAGTCTACATTTTTTTGTACATAATAATATTAGTAAATTCAGGAAAAGCTAGCTCAATTTTTCTATGTAAGTGTATATTATCCTCTTATCTTTCACTTTTAGTAAATGTGTTTTATAATATTCACAAAAGTCTGATTTATAATTGTGTATTGTATAGTTTTATCTTTAATGTAGCATATAAGTTGTATTTATATTTACATAAACAAGTTAATTTTATCACATTTTTTTTATTTCCCTCCCTATCCCAATATTAAGTCACTAGGAAAAGTACTGCAGAGTTAATCATAATATTAGAACACAATTCGGAAGAAGTTGAAAGTTTCAGTTTAAATTTAGAATTTTCAATCTGGTAAGAACAAGAGTGACTCACTCAAATGGGGCCCTGTACTAAACTTCAGCAAAAAACTATTTTTCTATTTATACATTTTTTCTAAAGATTGATAACTATTGAAACCTAGCTTTAGAACGTTTATCACGGGAGAATGCAATTGATCTAATATGGATCAAAGGACATTCTGGGGAAGAGGGAAACAAACGCGCTGATAAACTGGCGAGGAAGGGTTCAGAGGGACAATTCGTTGGACCAGAACCAACCTTTCCCCTGGCGAGATCAACCGTAAGATCCCTACCTAACAAAGAAATTTATCGTAAACACAAAGCCATATGGGCATCAATAACAACATGCCGACAAACTCACGCATTTATTAGAATGCCGTGCAGGGTGAGGGCCTACGCCTACAACTTTCAAGGGATAACCTCGGGAAACTTGTAGGGATTTGGATAGTCGATTAAACAAACACCTCCACAGAATGAGAATTGTAAACGACCCGAGTTGTATGGGGTGTTTAGAAGAAGATGAGAGTGTCGAGCACTTGATATGTCACTGCCCGGCACTAGCATCAATCAGAGGATCCACGCTGGGGACTTCTGGCCTAGTGTGACCAGTTTGAGAGAAGCGCATCCAAAGGACGTTCTTCAGTTTCTCGACAAGGCTGGGTGGCTGAATGAATGACCAAGGACACCTCGATCACGGGGATAGCACAATGGGCCCGGGAAAGGTGGCTTAAGTGCTGGCCTAAACTTTAGGCAACTTACAACGAATCCAGATCCAGAACTATTGACACATTACACTTGTTTAGAAAGTCGATCCTAACATTGACTCGAGCTTTTTTACTTTTTTCTTAAAAGTACCATTACAAACCAAAATTTCAACCTTTTTTAGAATTTATGACTTTATTTGCGAAATTTTGATCTTATCTGATCGCAATGAAATTTTAGAGAGGCTGAAAATTTTGCTTAAACTTGTTTTTTCTTCTACGAATTCTGCGATTTTTGTTGGTGTTGATTTTTTTGTCCACATTTTAAAACTACACTGTCAATTTCAACTTAATTACTAAATTTTGGAGTGTAAGCTAGGGTTGTTAGAGGTACAATATTTTGGATCTAGATATTGTGAATATTATTTCAGTTACGGATACAGATATGAAATTATTTCGGATATCCGATACTTTCGAATTATCTAAATTATTTTTGTCATTCTAAAAGAAAAGATCCCCAAGTTATATCTATTTAATAAAACTCTAAAAACTGATTGACGGACAACACATAGCTTAAACTGATCGGTTTAAAAGCATGAAATGTCGCACCAACGCCTCTTACACACGGACGGTTTTTGGCCGGTCGGCAACAGAAAAACCGACCAAATTTTAAATAACAAGCAATTTAATGCATCTTTACACACGACAGCGGCGACGGCAATTTGGCCGACCGGCTGCCGCAAAAGTTAAAATATTGACGGCGAACACACGGTTGCCGGTCGGCTTTTTCGCCATCGCTGAGGTTTTGTTAGCTGGTAGCTTATGTAGGTTTGTAGACTAACATCAACAAAACCGTCGCCGCGCTAAATATTTTACAGAAGTCAGAATCGGATGAAGACTTCTCTAAGATTCTGTTTACGGGTGTAATTTAATTTCTTCGATGGACTTCTAAATTTGTCTTATCAATCGGCAATGGAAAATGATGATAGTAGTGATGCAAAACTTTCTGACGATATTAATCACTTTTCGCCACTTCCAGCGCCTGTTAGTCCTGTCATATCACCAGGTCCATCTACATCATCGGTATTTTCAGCAAGAATACCATCTAAACGACCAACGAAAAGATTGAAGCAAGGTGACCAGTTTGAAAGTGCGTTATTAGAAATATTGCAGAGAGATAAAGGCGACGATGAAGACCTTTTATTCTTAAATTCGCTGTTTCCTAGCTTGCACAAATTTGACGAAGAACAAAAATTGGAATTTCGTTTGGAAGTGATTCAATTAATAAAACGCATTCAGCGCAGACAAGCAAATGATCGAAAGACGAAATAGACATCCGAAAATAATTAAAAAATTTTGATTCATTTGATATCAATTTTGTAAACAGGGTGTAGAAAGCTCCAACAGTGGTTCTTTCCTCTAATAGCGGATGTATCCATATTTTCCTTTCCCTTCTTTTACGAGATTTGCGTCGTTCATATAAAACATATGCACATAAAACTTCAGTAATGACTTTTGCCATTACGGCTCATGTAAAGTTAAAATATCTATTGCTACGGCAAATTAAACGCCGGTGCCGTGTAAAAAGGTAGCGTCGGTTTTTGTGCTTGCCAACCGGCGAAAAACCGTCCGTGTGTAAGAGGCACAACAAAGAATTATTAAAAATTCGTCCAGTAAGAATGTTAAATAGATTTAAAATAGGTTGTATTATTTAAAGTTCCTCATTTTTGAAGTTAAATATACGAAAATTCGTATTTAGACTTTAGTTCAGGAAGAACAATTAGTTTATCAGCGTTTTTTTTTGGTAGTTCATCCCCTCAAGGTAATATAACAATTTTGTATTCGAGTGTACAAAATATAGGGTAGTGATATCGATTTTCAAAAGAAAATTTATCTTAAATTGCAATATTTTGAAAAGAAACCATGATTATTAAATATAAATGTCTTCAAAAAATGCAATACAAATTCAGAGAGAAGATGATGGCTTGGCTATTGAAACGCGTTAGAGCAATCTCTGTTGTGTTTTTTAATCTTTTTTGGTTTCAGCGGACAAGATTTGTATTTCAATTTTTGAAGATAACCAAGAACCAGTCCGTTCCACCAAAGTTTAGTGAATCGATTAGGGAAATAGGTAATGCTATCGAGATTTGTTGTGTATCGAATCATTTGTTTTCTTCATAAATGCAACAACTCTCAGATAATTCGGCATTAGTCTAAAGAAAACAAGCACTTAGGTATTCCTCCAACTACACATGTAAAATTTTGAAAAATAGTCACAATTTTCCAAAAGATGGTGGAATTGGAACTTTCAGTCGTCCGAGGTAGTACCACCCCTCGTATCACTAGGAGGCGGTGAAATTATGCTTACATCATGTTTCCGTCTCTGACACGTGAGTCGGTTTCTGCTGTTCTTCTTTCCTCATCCTGTCCTTTTCCTTATTTCCTTTTTTCCGTTACTCTGATTTTTTCTTCTAATTCTTAAAAACAAAGATGATGGATTCTCTTCATGCAAAAAATTCCGGAAGTAAACTACCCTACCGTTCGGATGTCCGGGTGGAGGGTGTACGAGGGAATCCAAAATCGACGGAAAATTTTAATGTACCACGGGCCAAGTTTCTTTCAAACAATTCATTCAAAATTAAATTCTGTAACATTCGGGATCTAAACTCAAATCTAAACTCGGTTCAACAACACCTTCAAAATGAAAGACCACATGTGCTGTCTGACAGAAACCCAAGTCTCCCCATCCATCAATACACTCCATTTGATTTGCCCTAACTACCACTTGCACACAAAATTTTGACATAAGAAGGGAATTTGTGCTTTTACGCGAAGCGACCTGTCCTGTCAACGAGAAGAAGCACTGGAATCTGCTGATCATGATGTAATTTGGCTGAAAATCTGCTCCAAAAACAAAGTAATATTCATTTGTTCACTTTTTATTTGTCTCCAAACCATCCCTCACACAGACAGCTCTTCTCTTATCTCTCCGTAACCTTTGATCACCTACAGACGAATTATCCAAAAGCTGAGGTTGTCTTTCTCGGTGACTTCAACGTACACAACATCCCCTGGTTAAGGTTTTCTTCCCAAACTGATGACGCGGGAAGGGTGGTAGAGGCTCTCGCCATCACTTGTGAACCCACAAGAATTCCTGATGTAGATACCCATCAACCTAATCTACTCGACCTTTTCCTTACAAATTCACCAAATTCGTACAAAATCTCCGCTTGAAAATTCGGATCACAAGCTTGTAGCAGCCTCTCGCTCGCTTCATATACCACCTCCTTCCCAGGCGCAGTCCCGTAGGGTTTGGCAATTTAACTCTGCAAACTGAGAAGAATTTTGCATTTTTCCCATGGCAGGAATTCTGCTTTAACTCAGGCAACCCTTCCTTAGTCGCGGAATCCATCACGGAAACTATCCTGATTGGTACGGAATGCTCAATTCCCCACTCCCAAAAGAAGTCTGCCTCCAGTAAATCTTGGTTCAGTAAAAAATGTGCTCGAATGATTCTCGAAACGCAGAACCCCCTATTCTTCCTAAGGTTGGTAACGTGCGCCCCAGAGTTGACTCCTGTCCTGAGCAAATTGTTCACACTCTCTTACAACAAAGGTGTATTCCCTAACATCTGGAAATCTGCTAGAGTGCAGCCTGTCCCTAAAAAGGGAAAAAGGAATCTGGCTAACAACTATCGCCCTATACCTTTGTTACCCGTTATATCTAAAGTGATGGAAAAGGTTGTCAACATCGAGATTCCCAAATATCTGGAGAAAAATAGAATCATCTCCGACAGGCAATACGGTTTTAGACAACAACGTTTCACTGGCGATCTACTGACATATATTACTCATATCTGTAACTCAGCTATGGAAAAACATGGTGAGGCTAGGATTGTGGCATGGATATCTCAAAGGCTTTCGACAGAGTCTGGCACCAATCTCTTCTCGCTAAATTAACATCTTATGGTCTTCCTCCTGGACTCTGTCATTTGATATCCAATTTTTTCGCTGACAGATCACTGCAGGTCGTCGTCGATGGCATCTCATCCGAGACATTTGCGATTAACGCAGGGGTGCCTCAGGGGTCTGTTCTGTCTCCTACTCTATTTCTGTTATATATAAATGATCTCTTAGCTTCAACTTCCAATCCTATATACAGCTACGCAGATGATAGTAATCTTGTGTCATCTTTTTTCTCCGACAAACCATTATCTATCGCTGCTTCAGATCGACTAAGGAAACAGCAGATACAGACGATTAATTGGGATCTCGAGATGATTCTGGAATGGGGTAAGAACAATTTGGTCGACTTCAACGCTTCAAAACCTCAGGCCGCGGTTTTCTCTAAGACAACATTAAGGGATAATGCAACAAACATACTAATGGACGGTAAAATCCTTCCGATGGGATCTAATCTATCTGTCCTAGGAGTGAATGCGGGCACTAACTTCTCTTGGGACGATTATGTGCGCGCCATTGCCAAATCCGCCTCTCAGAAGCTAGGCTTTCTTTTTAGAGCTAAAAAGTACTTCACATCTCATCAGCTATTAACACTATACAAAGCTCAAGTTAGGGCAACACTAGCCAATACTGTTCTCATGTTTGGAGTTCAGCCCCAAAACACACTTTAGCTCTTTTGAATTCAATTCAAAGAAGAGCGATTCTCCTAATTGATGACGAGAGTCTGACCGATTCTCTCCAAACACTTGAGCACAGGCGTATGGTTGGTGACTTGTCTATTTTCTACAAGTACTATTATGGAAGATGCTCGCAGAAACTAATAGGATTGATCCACCCAAGGGCAAGATTCTTGAGGCGTACTAGACAGTCGGACCCAGCAAATTCCTGTGCGGTCCAGCTTGACACAGTGAGGACTTCTGTCTACGGAGACTCTTTTTTCTATAGAACTTCCAAGTTATGGAACTTGTTACCGAAAGGAATTTTCCCCAAAAATTACAACCTATCCTTGTTTAAAAAGGCGGTTCATCGCCATCTATCCTTGTTTCCGCATCCTACTCGCAATGCTTTGAAAGCATAATGGGGTTACCCGTTGCGAGTGGATTAAAGTTTAAAAAAAATCGAAAATTCGAATTAATAAAGTTCAAAAAGGAAAATTTTTAAAAAAGGTCAAAATTTGAAAATTTGGAGATAATAAAGGGTCAACATTTTGAAATATAGAAACTCGTTAAACAGTTGAAATTTTTTCAAATTCCCAAAGCAAGTCGCAATGTTGACAACTAGACCGAATTCTGAAGTCGATATTTTCAAAAAATTAGTCATTTTAAAAAGCCGCAAATTGTGTGAAAAAACTCGAAAATATCAAAAAATATAAATTTTGATTAAGGCTAAAATTTGGAAGTGATAATTTTACAAAAGAATTCGAAATTTTGAAACATGAAGCAATTTTCATGGAAAGTTAGAATGAAATAAGATCCTGATTTTCAAAAATAAAATAAAAAAAAAGTAAATTATTGAAAAAGATTTTCAAAAAATTCGTGGATTTGAAGAAAATAGAAAATTTTCAAAAAGTTCGAATTTTTAAAAAATATACTAAAATTTAAAAAATAGTTAACAATTTGAGAAAATTTGAGATTTAAAAATGGTCAGTCAAAATTTTAATAATATTCGAAATTTTTGAAACCTAAATTTTTAAGAAAAGCCAAAATTGTTAGAAAAGTTTATTGTTTCAAAAAAAAAAGAAAATTTGAAAAGTAAACAGCTATGGGTAATTAATGTTATTTTTAAATTTCGAAATTTTATAAAGCCAAGATTTCTAAAGAAGTTAAAATCGATAAAAATGGACATTTTAAAAAAGTCGAAGTTTTAAAAAAAAATATAAAACATTAAAAGAATCACAAAATCACAGGGAAAAATTTCAAAAATATTGACACTTAAGAAAAATTGAAATGTAAACAAAAATTGGAAATTTTTAAATAAAGTCGATATTTTAAAATAACTGAAATTAAAAAAGTAATCAAAATTTTGATTTTTTAAACCAGTTTTTAAAAAAAAATTAAATTTTGAGAAAAGAGTGAAATTTTCAAAAAAGTGAGAACTTTTAAAAAGAAGAAATTTTGCAAAAAAGTCTGAATCTTCAGAAAAGTCGTTCTTTTCAACAAAAAATGCATAGATTCTCTAAAAAAATCCAAACTTCGAAGTCGGAATTTGTAAAAAAAATCGAAATTTTCAAAATAGGAGACATTTTTGGAAGTCGAAGTTTTCAAAAACAGTAAACATTTTTAAAAAGAACCCAAAATTTGACAATAAATCAAGTTTTTGCAAAAAATCGACATTCCTAAATAAAATCGCAATTTTGGAAAAATCCACTCCTTCAAAAAACTCAACATTATCAAAAAGTTTTATTCTTAAATTGTCAGAGAAGTCTGAAATTGTTAAAAAGTAAAATTTTGAGAAAAGTCGAAATTTTGAAGAAGGTAAAATTTTGATAAATGAAACCTTTCAAAAAATCGGAACATTGCAAAAGGTCGAAATTTTGATTTAAAAAAAAGTTGAAATTTTGAAACGAAGTCAAAATTTTGAGCCGTGGCAATAGTGAGTAAGGTCAGGTGACAAGCCAACTAGTTTGTTTCATAATTTTAGTTAACCAAAAAAAAAACAGTCGTCGACTGAAATCTGCAAAATTATTTGAAATAATACCCGAAATTATCCGAAACATTTATATCGGTTTCGGTTGCGAATTCGGATATTTTTCTGTTTCGGATATCCGATAGTGTCGGTTACGGTTCTCCATAACATCCCTAGTGGAAACGCCGGTTTATTTATAAAATAAGATTTTTTATTTGAAATATTAAATGTTTGGCAAACATTTCGGAATTAAATTTAAGCAGAAATTACAAAGCAGTTTTTCCTTTAGCAATTTTGTGGGTACGCTTCTGAGGTCAAGGAAGGCCGAAACCGGTCTATGGTTGTGGTTATAAATATTTTCAATGTTGGCACGTTTAACTGGTTAATTACAAAACATTGATTGGAACATTAGAAGGTCCAAAGTTCAAAGCCGAGATTTCTAAAATAAATTTTCTATAAATTTCAAGTTTTTTCTCGAAATAATTTTGATTCAAAAGAGGAAAAAAGTAACATTTTGAACCTGAAGTCAAACCTTTAAATTAAATGTGAAATTCTGTTTCCGAAAAGCTTATTAAAACCAGTGAACTCTAGAGTTCACTGATTAAACCTCATGATACAATTTCATATACGTTAAGTTGTATATTATGTTGCCTATACTAAAAATCCTTGAAACATTGACAGCTGGATATGTCAATATAGATAAACAATGGAGATGAGAACACGTAAGTTTTATAAAATTTATTCACTACTAATTTAAATTCCTTGTTTTTTAGAAAAATCAACGGAAAAAAGGGAAAAATTGCTACATTTTTTAAAGACGAATTGCTTAGGATGTGACCTAACTTTGTCATTATTTATATCAACTTTAAATTCCTACAGACCTGAGAAATGCTTAAGGCCTTTTCCCCCAATGTTCTTAAAAGATGGAATAAAAGACTTTGACAGCTTGGTACGTTGTGTTTCAGATTTCGGTGGTATTAAAGAAATTGTTTGGACCTAAGTTACGACTGCATCATGAATTGGAAACAAAATTATATCGGCAAAGGGGGTTGAAGGTAGGCCCATCAGGCATTCCGACTTGCAGTGGGTTGTCCAGATTTTATATTACTTATTGCGTTATTGCGTGGGCGGGATTTATGGAGGTATTTCTAATACCTCACTGAATAACCAGGGTTTTCAGAAACAAAGTTAAGGCTTTAATAATTCTGGTTTCTGCAGAATCTACCAGTTCTTGTTTATACTATCTTAATTTAGACAGCGCTGTATAACTTTTATGAATTCAATAGCTAGATCTAAAGTTGTTTATGGATTCTGAACAACATTTCTTAAAAATTTTCGGCTGTATCTGTAACACTAAGTTAAATATGGAAAAAATACATTTTTGAGTGAATACAGTGGGTTGGTGTGGAAACTCTAAATCATAAAGAGATGCGCCTTTAAAAGTTTCATGACAGAAAAATTTTAAATCGATCTATTGAAGAATAACCAAAATACCTCCACTTGAGACGAAGACACTGGAACAATTTTTCAAGTTAGTTTGGGAGCCACAATCGACAATCTATTTTTAATTCCAGAATCAGTTTTGTCAACTATTACCACAATTACCTGATTTAATTCGACATCCAGAAAAGTGTAAATTTGAAGAGGTGGATTTTTTAACATGGCTTTTCTTTGAGAATCAGCCAGTTCTTAAAATTGTTAAACAAGTAAGATTCAAGGCTACGATTTACTTTATCATAAATCGTAAACTTTTAGGATGAAATAAAGTTACCAATCAAAATCAATAAAAGTTTTACACCTCAATACGTATTTCAAGTTATTTATTCTGAAAGGATTGAAAATGATTTCCTAAGGCGCAAAGGTGACAAGGAATTTATTTGGGCGTATCATGGAAGCTCCGTTGACAACTTCTATTCTATACTAAAATTTGGTTTACAGCAACATTTTAGTTTGGAGAAGGAAGTGATTTTTGGTAAAGGAATTTATTTGTCTTCGGAGATTGAACTAAGTGCCAACTATTCACAATTTAGAAAAACTTGGGACAACAGTTTACTGGGAAATAATTTGAGCGTTATTGCTGCATGCCAAATAATTAGCGATTGTAATAAAATAAAATGTAGGGGTAACGGACTTGCTACGATGCCTGATAAATATTTTGTAGTTCAAGATAGTGAAATGGTGCAAATTAAATATTTACTAGTATATAGGCGCAAAAAAGCTCCTTGTGCTTCATATGCTTTTGAGAATATGGGACTGATTAGTCTGCTGTTGTACATTGTGTTGCTTTTGATAATAGGTTTTGTTAATGGAACAAATTTTTGGACTAGGATACTTAAGTATGTTGGAGATATGACCAGTCTTGTTAATAAATGATTTTGTTTAGTTTTGTTATTTCTGTAACCTCATATTCTCTAATCTTATCTTTATACTTAATTAGCTACTGGAAGATGATATTATTTGAGCCGTATTCTCCCTCTACAACATAATTTAGGCATCTGATACTATTCTGAGTAGTCAAACTGTGAGAATGAAAGGGGTTCTAGCAGTGGCGTTAAAGAAGAAATTTTAAAATTATTAAAGTTGAAATTTTGGGACTTTTTATGTCTCAAAATTTGGAGAGTAAAACCCACTTAACTCTTCTGGTTTTTTCTGTAACTTATTTATTTAAAAATTTCCAGCTTTTTCTGAAAACTTCAACTTTTTTGTCAAAATTCCGACTTTTTCTGGGGATTTGTCACTTTTTTTTTCTAAATTACTACTTTAAAATCAAAATTAATTTTTTTTTTAAATTTTTCTCAAATTTTGGGTTATATTTTAGGTGTTGCTTAGTTTCGATTTTAAATTCAAAAATTTCTTCTATGAATTTAAGGTATCTTGAAATTGCGATTTTAATGTTAAAATTGAGACTAAAATCTTGAAATTTCAAAAAACCAAAATTTAGAGACCAATCGAAACTAGATTTTTGGCCGAAACCGAATTTCAGTTCCTGGTTTAGGCTGAAACTGGAAGTTCCTAAAATTACATTCATAGTAAAAACCGGCCGAAGCTTCGGTTTTGGCCAAAAAAAATCGACACTTCATTTAAGTTTAAATTCTGACTTTTAACAAAAAACTTAAAAAATTCTCAAAATAAACTCCTCATTTTTAAAACGAATTCGACATTTAGCTCAATACCTATTTCGTTATTGACGTTGAAATTTTGGAAATTAATTCTAAGTTTAAACTGAAATGTTTCAGAAAAATGCCTAAAATGTTGATCCCTTTCTCAACCTTTCCAAATATGTAATATATTATCAAAATTTCATTCTAAAATTCAGTTTATTTAAATAATTATATATTATTTATTATTATTTTTTGCTGGACTATTTTCCAAAACTTCGGTGTTTACATAAAATAGGTTTGCGAATAAACTTTTACTTTTAATTTCTAGTTTTTTTATAATCTCGACTTTTTTCTAAAATATTTTAAACTTAAAAATTATACCCACTCTTTAAAAGTTCAACTTTAAAAACCAAATAGGTACGTATCGAATTAAATCTCAAATGCGTTTTATAAATGACGCGTTTTTACTGAAAATCTTGTTTTTTTTTAATTCCGAATTTAAATCTAAAATTCAAGCTTTGGCTAAGCTGAAGTTCCAGCCTTATTGTGGCCCGAACTGAAACTGCGTCCAAAATCCGTTTTTTGACCAAAACAAACCAAAACTGCGGCCAGTTTCTACTAAAAATGCATTCTTAAAATGATATTGGTTGAAAATTTGGGTCCTGTAGAAAAACACTTGATTAGAAGAACTCAGTGCTTTATTGAAAACGTAAAACTAACAAAAATTAATCACATATACAGGACATAACCATCAATTATATAATTAAAAATAAAGCCTTTACAATCATCTAATAAAAAAGAAGCAGCTAAGGAAGTAAATATGATTTACTAGCTGTTGTTAAATTCGCAAGGGCAGGTGGAGAACTATCACTTTGAACTAGAACACCTTTTTTGGGTTTATGCCACAAAGCTCCAATTTCTGTGAAGAAAAAACGGCAAACGTGAATTAACATAATATGAAGGCTATATTGTACTATCAGCGCGCCAAATCCTTTGTACAATCCAAGTGCCCCTTCTGTAGCTAGACAGGTTTCGTAGCAATCAATAGCGCCCATGTAATTCGTCTGAATTGACAAAACTGATCGCCCATTGTCTAGATTATCCACGATTGTTCGAGTCCCCTACAATTTGGGCGCTGTTTTATTTAAAGCATAACTCTTGTCCCGCTTACCTGTAAGTGTAATCTGTGGACTATTGTTTCACATGGATAAAAAATAATATCGCTGCTTATTGTTGCTATAAGAGAAGCTGTCGTTTTAATAACATCTGATTCTGCTGTATTGGAAATATCTTTAGGGAGAGCTCCGGTCATCTCATGTTGGTACTTATGCTTAGCATGAAGTACAAGGGAGGCCGCACCTCTTGCCAGCATGGAAAATAGATACTTAGCCAACCCCAGCGTTACTGTAGGTACTATAAGTGCCCAAATTGGTATCATACGCCCTTTAGAGGTACTGCTCCAATGTAACAACCTGATGAATCCTTCACGAAAAACATCTAAAATCCCAGGTTTTTCACTAGCTATCTGACTTTGTACAGTTTCCACAAATGATGCTGAATAAAATGGGGTCACAATCGCCAAACTAATACTAAAACTGAATAAATTAGCTCATGTTGATATGAAGTTTTAAAATATTACCATTTCAAGAGGGCATGCTGACAAAATTGAGTTAAGTTGCTATCACTTGATATTTCTCTGTAAAATTTAAATTGCAAATAATTAGAGTTCGAGCAAATTCGAGTCGAGTTTTGTAACTTACTTTGGCCATGGTGTAATTTTAGAAATTAAGTCTTCAATGCCCAAACTAATGCCGCGGACTAAAAGAACGGAACCTAAACCTTTCCATAAGCATGTCAAACCTTGGTGCTGATGCAGGTGATATACAGTCGGTATTAGTGTAAATGGTAATAAGTGGTATCTTTGAGAATTGTGATGAACCTAAATAAAAACAAAAGTCGCAATTAAAAAAATATATTTAGAAATAATAAATAAAAAAAACATTTACACCAAACATAAAAAGTTTAAATCGCGAAGAAAATTCACAATTTAAATTGGTTTGAAATTTTGCTATAAAAATAATAAGCATTTTATGAGATAACTCGCAGTTGGTGAGATGAGAGTCCAACTATGAGTTACCTCCTAGTTCAATTATGAGTTGACTATTAGTTCAACTACGGTTATCTCATACTTGGTAGAGAATGCGTTAAAGATTTTTTAAATTTGCAGGCAAAATTTCAAAATTAAAATTAAATTAAAGTCAAAATTTCGACACAAACGATCAAAATATATGAAAATGCTGAGTTTACAGTCTAAATTTCAGAAAAGTGGGAACATTTCATTAGTGCCAAAATTTTGAATTCGAGATTTACTTAAAGCAAGGCTATTTTGGCAAAAACTTAAAACAGTTAAATTAAGAAAGTCAGTTTTTCTGAAAAATGACAATTCTACAAAATTGGGTTTCTAGCTCATTACTCACCTGACATTGCCTTCGCAGCACTAAAAATGGATGACTTAACAAATTCTCGGCAACTAGACTAACAAAAGCGACGCCTGAGCCTATATACCTTTTAATAGCAACATCTAAAATACAGAAAATAATCACCGAAGCTCAGGTATTAAAAAAAATTTACCTTGTTGAGTTTGATACTGCTGAGCTCTATTGAAGGTAGGAGGAAATTGGGGATAAGCGCCCCGATTTCTTAAATAATCGTCTTCAAATGGGTAATTCTGCTGCTTTGGTTGTTGAAATTGAAAAAATACATCTTGAGAATCTTCCGCTTGAAAGTTCAAATTCTGGCCAGCCATAACCTTACTTTTTTAAGTTGGCAGGATTTTCTTTGCTGGCTACTTAGTACCTCACTGTCAAATAAGCATTTTTGCACCGACTTTTTAAAATTTGCCAAAATATTTAAAATTGTTTCCAAATATAGCACTCGTTAATTGATAAAATTAACAACAAACGTCAAATTTGACAAACTTCTTCTTCTTAATTTTTTCATCTACTCTGTGACTTTTTTCAAACACCGACGTCAAGCAGTGTTGCCAACGCTACCATAGAGTAAACTCTATACCAGTGGTGCTCAACATATTAGTTGATTAGAGCCACATACGGATTATCCGTGGAACCACATCACAAGTTAAAAGTTTTAAAGCCAGCCGCAAAGACAAAAAAAATAAACAATAATAAAAAATGAGTAAACAATAGAAAAAATTGCCACGAGTGAAGTAAAGACTAAAAAAAAGATGAATCACCGCCAGCGACGACGGCCCGGCGGTCTGCGCGAGCCCGCCGAGACACGCCGGGCCGTTTCCAGAGCAGATTGTAGGACCGATCCCCTTTAGTATTATGACGTAATTTATACCTCCATCTCTCGAGTTTTTTGTCGATTTTTTTTGAAAATAAACAGAAAGTTTCGAAATAAAATGGAAATTTAAAGAAAAAAGAATTGTTTATAACAAACATATTTTCGAATATCCAAATTTAAAATCTTAGCAGAGAACTTTAAGAAGAAACTCCAAGTTTCGACAAAAAGATTTAATGCAATACCAAAATTAAATTTTAACACGAAATATAGAGAAGTTTGGAATTTTCAGTTTAATTTCAATATTTTGAGAAAAGCGGTTGAAGTTTTGAGAAATCCTATTAAAGTGTCACAATTTCTAAAAAAATCCTAAATTTTAAGATTTATGTCAAAAATTTTAGAAAAAAAAATTAAAATGCTTAAACTCAGAACTTATTCTACATTTCAAAAATAAAATTAGTAATTTATATTACGAAAATCCTAAAACTTAAATTAACGACTTAATCTGGAAAGAAATTTTAAATCAAATATTTAGTTTTAAAAATATATAGAAAATCTTGAAATTTCAGATAAATCTAAAATTTTAAAATTTTGTTGTTGATTAGTTAACCTTTTTTAGAAATTATGAAATTTATGAGTTTTCGAGTTTAAAGTCTTCGAACCTAGGGTTTAATACTAAATTTGGAAGGAAAATTTCAAAAAAAAACTTGATAAGAAAAATTACAAATTTCCCATTTTAAAATTTTTAAATTTCACTGAAAATTTTGTTTTCAGAAGTTTAAAATTTCTAGAAAAAACGAAATTTCAGGATTGACATCGAATTAAGAAACTTTTTATATTAAAGTTCTCTCTTTTAAACTGTATACTTCAACTCAAAATTTAAACTTTTTTCAAAAATCATTACTTCTCTTCCTTGAAATTTAGACTTTCTTCTTTTAAAAGTAGTCTCACTTCGGGATTTTCAGAAAACATATTTGGAAAAAAGAAGTCAAAATTTCTCTTCCTAATGTCCAAAATTTCAAAAACAAATCAACATTTTAAAAAAGTTTTTCTAAATAGATTTGACTCTGATTTGAAGTTTTGACGATTCCAAATTCCTAATTTATATTTGCAATTTTTACGTTTTTTTTTCCAAAATTGCGACTTCAAATTCGAAATTCTCACTTTTTCTAGAAACTATGACTTTTATCTTGATAATTCCACTTTAGTTTGCAAATTTCGACTCTTTCCTTTAATTTTTTTAAAATCTAAATTTAAGAAACTGAAAATCTTTGATAATTTTTACAAAACCTCAGCTTTTTGGTCGAAAATTCTAAAATTATGGTTAAATAGAAAAATTTGATATTAAAGTCGAAGTTTTGAAAAAAAAATTAATTCTTCACAAAATTAAGATTTTTTTTATTGAAAATTCAAATTTTAAACTATAAAATTGAAGGTTAAGTTTTGGACGCTTTTGGAACGGACTGCAGCCGAAATTAGTTTTTGTTTTTGGCCGAAAATGGGCGAGACCGAAACCTCGGCGAATCTCTACTAGAAACCATTTAGTAACATAAAATTGTTTGTTCTTTAAAAAATAAGCCCAAGACTTTTGTAAAACGGAAATATTCATTTTTCTCACAGGCCGCAGGGCTCCTAAGTGGCGTGTGCTCATAGGCCTACATTACCTATATGGGTAATCCGGCACTGGGGAACGTATTGTAACGCAATGTAAATAGATGAAAATGATCGAATATTACAGCAAGATCCTGACGAAGCCGGAGAGGAACTATTGCACTACCAGGAAGGAACTACTTGCGATAGTGAAGGCCGTGGAACACTTTCACAAGTATTTGTACGGGCAAGAATTCCTCATCAGAACAGACCATTCGGCACTTTCTTGGTTACTCCGAATGAAGAACGCAGAGGGACAGACGGCTAGATTGTTAGAAAGGCTTCAGCAGTATCACTTTAAAGTGCATCATCGACCGGGACGACAGCATAACAACGCTGACGCTTTGTCCAGAAGACCTTGTGGGGATTGCAAACATTGCAGACGAGTTGAGGACCATGAGGACATGGTGGACATGTGGGTCACTTCTGTCCAGCCAGAAGACGAATGGACTGTTGAAGGTCTTCGGAAGCTACAGAGGAGCGACGCTGATATCGGACCCATATTGGAATGGAAAGAAGCGGGAGACAGACCGGAATGGCAAGAGGTTTCCGACAGAAGTCCAGCTCTTAAGAATTTGTGGGCTCAATGAAAATCGCTCCAGGTCGAGGACGGGGTACTGAAGAGAGCATGGGAAAGCGCGGATGGAAAGCGTGTCAACTTGCAGTTGGTAGTGCCTCAGGAGAAGATTCCACAGGTCTTGTGGGAGGTGCACAATGGGACCTCTGGTGGACACCTAGGGATGAACAAGACCCTGCAGAAGGTTCGAAAACGGTTCTATTGGGTTAAATGCAGGGAGGACGTCGAGCGGTGGTGTCGGAAATGTGTCACCTGTGCTGCATCCAAGGGTCCTCGAACGAGAACCAAAGGGGCCCTGAAGCAATATAATGTGGGAGCTCCATTCGAAAGAATTGCAATCGATGTGGCAGGACGATTCCCAGCTTCAGACGATGGAAACAAGTACATCCTGGTGGCCATGGCTTATTTCAGTAAATGGCCTGAAGCTTATGCCATCCCGAACCAGGAAGCCACCACAGTCGCAAGGGTTCTTGTGGACAACTTCATCTGTCGATTTGGTGTTCCCTTGGAACTACACTCGGACCAGGCAAGGAACTTTGAATCGGGGGTTTTCCAAGAGGTGTGTCGTCTTCTTGGAATAAGGAAAACTCGAACAACACCTCTTTATCCACAGTCTGACGGAACGGTGGAGAGATTTAACAGGATCTTAGAGGAACATCTTTCGAAGGTCGTTTCCAAATATCAGACCGACTAGGACCGACATCTACCACTGTTTCTGATGGCCTATCGCGCGGCAACTCATGAAACTACAAGTCAGACTCCGGCAAAAGTGATCTTCGGGAGGGAACTGCGGCGTCCGTGTGACTTGGTGTTTGGATCACCAAGGGAGATCCCCAGGGAAACGATGGGTTTCGTAGATGACGGATCAACGACTTGGTATACAGGATCCAGCGTAGTTCCAGGAGTAAAATGAAAGTGGTACACCTGAACAGACTATGCAAATTTAGTGGCGAAATGACATTGGAACTGATCGGGACGATCATTCTTAAGGGGGAGGGAGTGTAACGCAATGTAAATAGATGAAATAGGATTTAGAATAGAATTGTAGAATTTAGTAAATAAAAAAAGTTTCTAGAAGGATCTGATAAGGGGAAAGCGGCCGCGATAACGAAACAAATGGCAGATAAGCGTTCCAGAAATGTCGGTAAACGATAAGCCTTATCTGCCGAAAAGTCCTAGAAGCTGGGGGCCAAAACTATAAAAGGCGGTCAGCTTTCCTTCGAGTCAGTCAGTTAGAAGTCAGTGCAGTTAGTGGGTTAGCAATTAGTAAATAAGTAGTGAGTTACTGTTCAGTTGAAATGTGCCGAGTTAATTTGGTAATAAAGTGGTATAATCCATTACGTGTAATCAATTCGAACCAGATAAAGCGCGTAACAGTATTATTTTTTCTTACAACTAATATTCTGTGTAAACTTGCAAATTTAATGTTTTTTTCGTCTAAAATTCCGTTTTTAAACTTAAAATTGGACCTTTCTAGAAATTTTAAATTTATTTCTTCAAATTTCAGGATATACCTTGGAATTGGACAAAATAAAAATGTTTGGACTCCGACTATTAAAAGAAAGGTGGAACGGACTGGTTCTTGGTTACCTTCAAAAATTGAAATACAACACTTTTCCCCTAAAACCAAGAAATATTAAAAAACACAACAAAGGTAGCTCTAACGCGTTTCGACAGCCAAGCTTTCTTCTCCGGAGAGATACTGAAGATGATAGCTTGGCTGCCGAAACGCGTTAGAGCCACCCTTATTGTGTTTTTTAACCTTTCTTGGTTTCAGGGGACAAATTTTGTATTTCATTTTTTATTAAAAGGAAAGTTATATAGTGAACAGGGATGGCCCGAGCAACTTCGGTCCTTGTCAATAAGTGTTATTGCTATAGATTGTTATGCACGGGACTACTCTTTTTAATCGACAAGCTGATTTTTTCCCTGAAATTCTGACGAAAAATATCGAGAATTTAAAAAAAAACAGAGTATTTTTACAAAAATTTAATTATCAAAATTTTGGTTGTAAATTTATATTTTTTTTTCCAAAAAAATTTTGCCTTTTGTTAAACATTGTAAACTTAATTAGTCATTTTGAAAATTTTGATTATGAACTCAAAAACTATTTTTTTCACAAAATCTGTATTTTAAAACTGAAAATTGTACTTTTCTAGTGATTCTAATTTTCAGCGAACTGCCACTTTCTAAATTTTGTTTAGTTTCAATATTTGAACATATTTCAGTAAAATTTCGATTTAGAAGTGGACATTTTGTTTACAATTTCATTTTCTTAAAGTGATCTTTCGAAGTAATGCTTTTTTTCTCGAAATCATAAACTTTTCTACTAAAATGTGAACAGTTATATGGAATTCTAACCCTTTAAAACAAAAACCATTTCTAAAGCTGAATTTCGTGTTTCGTTTTGGCGAAATTTCTCATCTGTCACGAAATTTTACGTTTTTCGGGAAATTTCGTTTTTTTTTTCAAAATTTTGCTTTATTTAGTGAATTTCAGTTTTCGAACAATTTCGAGTCTGCCAATAATTTTCTTCATTTTTTCAACTTTCACTTTTCTTCTCTTAAATCTGCAGGTTTACGAGATTCCTAATTTTTTCTTCAAGTTACGATTTTATTTCTTCAAATTCGGCTTTTTTCGTGACATTTTATTTACGATATTTTCATCTACGATTTTTTAACTTTTTTCTTGAAAGTTTAACTACTTTGTCAAATTTCGACTTTCATATTGAAACTTTTCAATTTTTTGTCAAAATTCTGAAATTTGACACTATCCACAAATAATTGGAAATGTTGACCCTATACAGCGTGTCCCACTAGTGCGGGAAAGGCCAATATCTATGTTAAAATGAGGAATATATGGATTATTCTTTTTACGGTGTTGTCACATTTCTCGAAATGTACAAATTAAAAATATTTTCAACTACACAGGGTGTTCCACTTTTCCTGGCCAGACACCAACTTTTGTTTTTTAAATAGAAACACACATTTTTTATATTTTTTTCGGATTCTACATAAATAAAGGGTACTTTCTGTAGAATAGTCCTATTCGAATATTCACGGTTTTTGAGTTATCTCGCTTGAAAGGTTTTTCTAGTCGATATTGGCTGCTTACATTATTTGATACTAACAGGTTATGCTAAAAGCTACTATGCCCATTTTTTTATCAGATGTTTAGTATGGACGATTCTTTCGAATCGTGCTCCAAAAACTGCCCTGCGTTATACAGGGTGACCAAAATTGATATTTTGGTCACCCTGTTTGGTTTTGATATGATTGTCAAAATTGACAATTTAAAAATTGAAAAATTTCGAAAATTTTAAATGCAACACCCTGTATATTTTCATACCATGACATGCAGAATTAAATTCTCTACAACTTTGCTACACTTGCTCATATACCTAAATTCATTAGTTTCTCATGAAATTTCATTTTTATGAAAAAATGCGAAATTTACAAATAGTTTATTTGTAAGATAACGTAGTAGGCACCTGTCGAAGGATAATCATACAAATTTTCGAGTGACATAAAGTTCAATAGAAAAGTTACACTAATAATTGTGAAATGAATTACTCTAAAGAAGAATTAATAAATATGGTATACGCCGTAGGAGAAGCTCATGGTAACTGTTTATTGATTGATTATTCTTTGACAGGTGCCTACTACGCCATCTTACAAATAAACTATTTGTAAACTTCGCATTTTTTCATAAAAATGAGATTTCATGAGAAACTAATGAATTTAGGTATATGAGCAGGTGTAGCAAAGTTGTAGAGAATTTAATTCTGCATCTCATGGTATGAAAATATACAGGGTGTTGCATTTAAAATTTTCGAAATTTTTCAATTTTTAAATTGTCAATTTTGACATGATATTTTGGTCACCTTGTATAACGCAGGGCAGTTTTTGGATCACGATTCGAAAAAGTCGTCCATGCTAAACATCTGATAAAAAAATGGGCATAGTAGCTCTTAGCATAACCTGTTAGTATCAAATAAGGTAAGCAGCCAATATCGACTAGAAAAACCTTTCAAGTGAGATAACTCAAAAACCGTGAATATTCGAATAGGATTATTTTACAGAAAGTACCCTTTATTTTTGATGTAAAATCCGAAAAAAATATAAAAAATGTGTGTTTCTATTTAAAAAACAAAAGTTGGTGTCTGGCCAGGAAAAGTGGAACACCCTGTGTAGTTGAAAATATTTTTAATTTGTACATTTCGAGAAATGTGACAACACCGTAAAAAGAATAATCCATATATTCCTCATTTTAACATAGTTATTGGACTTTCCCGCACTAGTGGGACACGCTGTATAATAAAAAGATGAAAATTTTGTTAAATATGTTGAAACTTCGAAATCAAAATGAAAAAGAGGAAAAACTTCAATTTTAATAAAGTCAAAATTTATAAAATAAAAGAAATGTTGAGAAATAAATAGAAGACAGCAAAAAAATCGAAATTTAAACATGAAAGTTAAGACACTGGGACTACTGTTCAACTTTTTTCTTGACATGTTAATTACTTGTTCGATTCTTTATTATTTTTATCCAAATTTCAAGAAATGATTGGAAATTCTGAGTTTATATATTTTGTTTAAAATAAAAAGCCAAAGTTCTAGAATTTGTTGAGATCTTTATTGGATTTAGCATTAAGAGTAAAAACTGATGTTTGAATTTTCAAAGAAACTATAATGTACAAAAAAATGTTTGCGAAATTTCGAGAAAATAGTTGACGTTTCGCAATTAATATTGAAATTTCTAGAAAAAAAAATCCGTGTTTTCGAAAGAAATACATCGAATTTTGGAAACGGAAAATTTAAATTCAAATTTTTGGACAAACAAGTAAAAAATCACACTTTGAAGCTTAAAAAAAAGTGAAAATTGTGAGTTTATAAGTAAAAATAAACAAAAATTGAAATGTCAAACACTGATTTTCTTAAAGAAACGAAGATTTCGAGGAAATACTCAAAATTAATTTTTTTAAATGAGTTTTCTTGGCTTAAACTCGAGAGTACTGATTCACGAATTTCTTGTTCTTTTCTTGCGTTTTTTGTTTTTTCTGCAAGAACAAGACAAGTTTGTGAACAAGAAGAAAAGACAAGAAGTTTTATTAGCAAAAGCAAGATTTCTTGTCAAAACAAGACAAGTTTGTGAGCAAGAACTATACAAGATAAGAAGTTCTTTTAGCAAGAGCTGGTTTTTTACAAAACCAGTTATTTTATTGTTATTTAGAGAAAACAATCTAATTTCGAGTTCAAATTTCCATAAACATAATTTTGAAGTACAACACGAAATTTCGAAAATTAGGCGAATTATTCAAACTAAGCTAAAACTCCCAAAAGTCAAATTTCAAGCAAATTTTTAGAAAAAGCTAAGTACTAATGAAAATAATTTGAAAAAATAAATGATTTTTGAAAAATACAGTCGAAATTTAGAAAAAATGGTGACATTTTCAAGAAGAAAACCAGTTTTGGGAAAAAAATTAAAAATCAAAATTAAACTAAGACATTAATATTTCGGAAAGATCGAAAAACCTCAAAAATTCGGAAATATCAAAATTTCTAAAAGTCAAATTTTGTGAAAATGAAGTTTTAATTTCATACAATATACTTTCTCGGAAAAAAATCGAAATTTCAGAAACATCGAATTTTGAAATTACAATTTGAAATCTCGACAATCTTGATACACGAGCTTAAATTTTTAGAAAATAAAATTTAAAAAGGTCAAACTTTTCAGAAAAAAAAACATACATTAAGAAAAATGGCGAAATTTTGAAAGGGACAGAATTTTTTAAGAAAAGTCGAAAAAGTATAATTTTGAGAATAAAATCAAAATTTATAGAAATACGTTTTTTAGAAAAAGGCAAATTTCGGGAAAAAGACTTATTTTACAAGAAGACAGTTCGAGGAGAACTAAATATGGAATTTGTGTTAAAAATTTGAATCTTATGAAATCGGTAAAAATTTCTGTTAAGTCAAATTCGAAAAAAGTTTGAACTTTCAGAAGCCTAATATTGAAAATATAACGGAATTTCGAGAAGAAATCGAAATACCAAAAAAAAAGACAAAACTTCGAAAAAAGATCACCTTTTTCAGAAAAAAAATTAAAAGTAATTAAGAAAAAAACATCGATTTAAGTCGAAAAAAAGACGCATTTTGAAAAAAATAGTCGAAATTTCGAAGAAAGGTAACATTTCAAAATAAATGAATATTTGCATTTGTGAAATTTTTGAGAAATTATTTAAGAGTGTGAATAAAATTGTTTGCAATTTTTATCTTTCCAGAAAAATTCATTTTTGAGAAATATTTAAGTTCTGAAACATATATTGTTCGCAAAATTTTGACAAAAAGACAAACTTTGATAAGTAAGTTGAAATTTGAGGAAAGCTCCGTTAAAAAAAATCGAAGTTTTTAGAAGAAAGATAATTTGAAAATAAAAACAACGAATTTTGAGACAAAAATTGAACATTTTTAGAAAATTAGATTTTTCAAAGAAAAATCTAAAAAATCACAATTTTGAAAACGACAATTATAAAGAAGGAGAGAAATTTCGGGATAATACGAATATAAGGGAAAAATTCAAAATTTTAAGGAAAAGACAAATTTCAAGGAAATATTAGGGTTTCTAATTTTGGAAAGAAATAAAAATCAAAATTTCACGAAGAAGGCAAAAAATACTGGAAATTTCCAAAAAGTCAGGTTCTAAGAGCCCAGTGTTAATAGATACAAAAAAATTTCAAAATAAAATCAACATTTCGAGGAAAAGCTCGACATTATAAGAAAAATACCTAAAATTGAAAAGAAATCCAGAATTTTTCACAAAAAGTCAAATTTCAATACAAAGAAGTCGAATTTTGCGAATAAAGTCAAAATGTGGAAAAAATGACCAGTAATAACAAAATTCTAAATTTGGAAAAAGACGACCTTTGATGAAAAAAAATTTTCAAAATAGAAATTGAAATTTTTCAGAGAAAGTCTGATTTTAAGAAAGTTTGAGAATAAATGTGAATTTTTCAAAAAGATCAATATTTGCCTTTTTACAGAACTTCCAAATATTTTTCAAAATCTCCCAATCAATATTTTTCTCCAAATCTTTGTCTCTTTATCAAAATATCGACCAAATTGAAAAAAAAATCACATTTTGGTTAGTAAGGCGAAAGTTGCAGAAATTAGAATTATGAAAAGAGTCGAAATTTTCATAAAAAAACAAATTTTGAGAGATGGCGAAAATTTGAAAAAGAACTGACGAATTTGAAGATAAAAATTCAAAATTTTGAGGAAAAAAGACGACAAGTTTTAGGAATACATTTGAAATAAACGAAAAACGAATAAAAGAAGTCGAATTTCGAGAAAAATGTCGAAATTCGAAGGCAAAAAATTAAGGAATCAGCTGAAAATATTCCGGAACGTTAGATTCTAAAAAAATCGAAACTTACAGAAGAAGCCCGACTTAGTTGAAATAATCGAGAAAAAGATCGAATTCTAGAGAGAAAAGTCGACATTTTGAGAAATTGAAATTTTAATTTGAAAAAAGTAGAATTTTGCGAATAGAATTATAATTTTGAAAGAAAAGACGAATTTTGAGAAAAGTAGTATTTTCGAAAAAAAGGCGAATTTGGGGGAAAATTTGCCATTTTGACATAGAATGGAAATTTCGCAGAGAAAACCAAATTTGAGAATAAAGTTTAAATTTTTTGAAAGAAAATTTTCTCACAGGTTATATTTTTTATAAAAATGCAATATATTTTCAAAACTCGAAACTGTAAATAAATATTTTTTAAAGATTTTTTACTTTTTTATCAAAAGATCGACCAAATTTGAAAAAAAGCTAAATTTTAAGAAATCTGAGGAAAGTCATATTTTAAAAATAGTCGAAATTTTCAGAAAAATTTGAACCTTGAGAAACGACAAAATTTTGAACAAAAAAGGACGAATTTTAAAATAAAAATTCGAAAATTTGAGAAAGTCAGATTTTAAGGAAAACAATCGAATTCCAGGAATATATTGTTTTTTAAATTTTTTTTGTTTCAGGGGACAAGATTTGTATTTCAATTTTTGAAGATAACCAAGGACCAGTCCGTTCCACAAAAAAAATATACATGGAATTTAAAAAATAACGAATTTGTTGGAAAAACTCTAAACCTCGAGGAAAAAACGAATTTTGAAATACAAAAATAACATTGCTATGAGAAAAAGGTCTTTTTCCATATACATATAAACCTATAATAATAAAAATTTATAAATGCCATTTTATACCTTTTTACTTCCATTTTCGCCTATTTTATTTGCCATTTATGACGCCAAAATTTTACTTTTTTACTGCCACAATTTCCGGGCTATATTTATAATTATTCTTTTTCAACATCTCTTTAATTTTACATAAATTGAACAAATCTTTATGTGGCTAACTATGGAAATAAACTTTGAAAATTAACAAAATTCGCTTTTAACATAAAGTGATAACTTTCATATAACTCCTCACAGTGGCTAACAAAAATATTCACATTTCCATTAAATATAAGAAAAACTAAGTTAATAGGAACATTCTTATTTGAATTAGGAAATATGATCTGAAAAATAACAACACTTGCGTCACCAAACTTTTTAGTTAAAAATAAAAAAAAAAGTTTTATTTCAAGCATGCATAGCAACCTCGGTGTGTTAATTTATGGTACTTGCTTGGAATAAAACTTTGTATTTTATATTAAAAAGATAACCTATGTACAGTGTGATGTCAAACCCGAAAATCCCTGGATAAGAAAAATTTAATCCCGAAAATTTCGGTACTGAATAGTTGTCGGGATCCCGGGATCCCGAAAATCGGGATCTCGGGATCAAATCCTCTAATGTCAAGGCAATCCAGCTCCTTGATAACACCAACATGACAACCTTGATAACACCAACATGACAAGAAGCCTCAAGAGAGTGAAGCCTTTTGTGCTAGTCAAGTAACTGTCTCGTTGCGTTGGTGAAAAAGCAGAGCTTATCCGGTTTTGTGTTACACACTAGTTTAGTGTAACTAACAAGGAAAGTACCCGAGGTGTACCCCACCGATTTTTTCATTTTGTGACATGTTATAAATAAATTAAGAGAAAAAAATATTTTGCAACATTTAACAAAATGTTGCAAAATATTTCATTAAATTAAATTCATTAAAAATACAAAAAAGCCCCAAAATCAAAACTATGCTAGGTGTTTACTGTAGTGGGTCTCTAGTTACTTTGCTATAAATATCTTAAGCCTAACTTGTACAAGGTGTCCAAAATTAAATGCCAAATTGGATAAAATATGAAGAAATTTTTCTTCGTTTTTTTAAATAGAACACCGTGTATATTTTTTTTCAATGAGATACGGAATTAAAAAATAAACATTTTTGGTACCTACAAATATTTCGAAATTTTTATCGGTTAAGCAGATATTCGTCGAATTATTACATATGGCTCTTTCGACACTAAGAGACAAGACAAAAAATCATAGATGGCTTTGATAAAAATTAATTACCTTATTATTATTTTGTAAGTTAACTGCCAAGCTCTCTTAGGACTACAAATAAATAACTAAATAACAAAACATCCGACCAATTCAAACCACTAAAGACTACCTTAATAAATGTTCAAAACGCCTTAGACTCTAAAAAAGAATGTGCGTTGAAAAAAGTTGAAAAAATGTTCGTGTCATAAAATTAAATGAGAGATTTAATATTCGCTGAAAAGAATTTGGTTGATTTCATAGATCTTCAAATAAATTTTAGTAAAGATGAGCTTGTAGATATGATTTTTTTGTTAAGTGAAAGTGACAAGAATTGCCTATTAGCAGGTAAGCTTTATGCTAGTCAGTATTCTGAAAGAAGGCATCCCGAAGAAATTACTTTTAGAAGACGCTGTACATGTGACCATATTTTCCTGAAATACATCCTTGTACACAGTTAAGGTCTGAATGTGAACGGAATTGCTAACTTCTTTATTATAGGATCTATAGATGCCCGACGCACTGTTGCAGGACCCTGTATAGACCCTAAGGTATACTATTGAGTAAGACTTTAGTTTTAAGATTTAAAGCATAGTTAAGTTAGGGTAAAACCAAATTACTCATTAACCGTCTCTTTTGCTCAGATTATAATATTAGTAAATACCTTTCGGGGCCTTTCTTAAATAAAAAAAAAAATAGAGACATTTGAATTTTGAGAAAACTTGGGGCTTCAGATTACACTCGTAGTTTTAAGCAAATTATTTCGATATTAAAGCCGAAATTTGGAAAAATTCAACATATTTAGAGAGTCACAATTTTGAATTTTTAACTACATTTTTGGTAAAATTGAAACAAAAAGGACAAATACATAATTGAGAAAATACAGGTCTCGCATGTGTGCAAATTGTCTGGAGACAGGGCTTCGCCCGCAGCCCGTCGGTTCAGTCCGTCACTGAAAGGTATGAAGATATAGTACAATGACATAATTATTGTAAAAGCAAAAAGAATACAACACTCCTAAAAAGCTAAATAAAAATCCAAGAACATTTTTTATATCCTTTAACGCAGTTCACTAACTACCATTAATATAAGTAATTTAAAAAGTTTCGCTTTGAATGTTGCGACTAATATTTAATAATAAAGATACTTATTGCTCCAATGCCATTATTTAAATCAATGTTAAATATTAATTCAAATTACCTAAGTGATCATATCCTTTTATTCACTTAATGCGTAACGAAACTCTGCAGTCTTCAGTTGCCTACAATTGACGAATGATGTCAATTTAAAATGGGTGAATCAAAAGTAACACTAGAATTTATAAGAGAAATTTTGCGCAAAGAAGACCCTTCAATTGATATTCAACACCTTGAAGTAAGTAAAATCCAAAAATTTTTAAAATAATATAATACATCTTTTCACCAAAACTCCACATCAGGAGTCCCCAGGTTCTAAACGAGGGGACAATTACACAGCCAGTTTGTACAGAGTCAGTGTTAGTGGTTTTAAAAATTCCAAACCTTGGGAATCCTCGGTAATATATAAATGTTTACCAGAAAATGCAGCTCGAAGAGAAGCTTTCAAAAGTGATGCGCTATTTCAAAACGAAGTTGCTTTCTATAACAAAATTGTGCCCCTTTTCAACCAATTTCTGGTAAATTGTTGTTATTGTGTACTTCTATATTTGAAGTGTTTCATTTTAGGCCTCTAAAAGTTTAACAAAATTCGGTGCACTACCGAAATGTTACTACGCTTCTCGAGATTTAATAGTGCTGGAAGATTTAAAAAATCGTGGCTTTGTTATGCCGGATCGCAAGAAGGGTTTAAATTTAACCGAAATAGGATTTGTTCTTCCAGAATTGGCAAAATTCCATGCAATATCCATGGCTATTAAAATCTTACTGCCATCTGAAATTCTTCCTCTACTGAACTCCGACAGTGGTATATCTGAAGTTCTATTCGCAGAAAAAAATGAGGAATGGTACCGGAATTATTATAAATGTGCCATAGAAAACGTATTGAGCATGGTACCGGAGTCCCCACTTTATTTTATGATTAATTAAATTAATATTGTTTAAGGTTAAACGTAAACTGAAGTCGGACCCAAATCAGAAAAAGTACATCGACAAGTTTACTAGTTTTGCTAATGAATCCTTCTTTAATAATATGATCAATTTGATTTCTACCAAAGGGCCATTAGCTGTACTTTGCCATGGAGATTGCTGGACCAATAATATTATGTTTAGAAGAAATAATATGGATGAAATTCTAGATGTAATGTAATGCTTCGTTAAGACTTTTATAATTAATTATTGATTTTTAGGTTTGCTTTATTGATTTTCAACTTTGTCGATATGGATCGCTAGCGTTAGACTTGGCATATTTGATATATTGCTGTACCACTTACCATTTACGAAAAAATCATTTACAAAGTTTACTAGAGAAATATCATCTTTCTTTTCACTCGACTCTTTCGCAGTTCCTATCCAATACAACTCATAAGAATCATGAGTTGTTAAACATGGATTTTTCTTGGTCTGTTCTTCTGGCAGAATTCAGGAGATGTTCACTCTTTGGACTAGGTTTAGCCATAGATATGATTCCCATATCGACCTGTGATAGTCAAGAAGCACCAGATATGTATGAAGATAAAGAAGTAGACGATGAATTAGTCCCAGTGACAGTAGCCAGTGATCTTTGTGCGACAAAAATGGTTAATTTAATTTGCGAATTAGTAGATAAGGAAATTTTGTAGGATTTAAATAAAACCAGAAATTGAGAAAGCATGTCATTTATTGTAGCTTTTTATTAGTGCTTGATTATATTAAGTAAATAGTGCAATAATAAAAAGATATCGGATTTAATAAATTGAATTTATTAAAGCTTATAAAATCAGCTTTTCACTCATGTTTTTAGTTATATTCTGATAACCTGCTTTAAAATTATTTTTTTCTTTTTGTTAACTCTTACAGAAATTAAAGCTTTATTGAGAAAAAAATCTCGATAAACATATTTGTTTATTTTATTTAAGGACACATCTTATTATCCGTGTAGGTGGTGTTTATTAACTCTGAATAAAAGAAAAAAATTATCATGTTTTTAATTAATTCTTGTATAAATTGTTTTTGATATGAAAGTGTTAGAATTATTCTTTTTTTAATTTTGTTAACATTACTACATTTTAAAAATATCCTTAATTACTCTGAGGGCACCGCATTTGAATGAATAGGGGCGTTCCTTTCGGTGTTGCATTGCGTGTCCAACATGCAGGCGGTTAAATTTGCACAAAATAGAAATTTTAATTCACTGATGTTTAGCAGGATGGGCAGTGCTCACCCAAGTGCCCAACCAAATTTTATAATAAATATGCGCATTATTACGTATAAATTTAAAATAGTCTAATAATATATTATCAAATTTCCCAGTTTAGACAAAAGTTTTAAACCCTACTGTTTGACCATTTTTTATAAATGTCAATATTTTATCGAAATTTTGGTTTTTTTATGGAAATTTCCTAGTAAAACTCAATTTTTTTATTTTTTAATTTGAACCTTTATTTTAAATCCAGAGTTTATTCTTAAACTTTTTAAATTAAAAAATTTAAGAATTCATTTTGTAAATTCTAAGACTATAGAACCAAAAGTTCGAGTAATAAAACTGATGATGAATAGAAGTTTCGATTGTTATACCGAAATTTGTAGAAATATTTAGCTTAAGAGTTTTCTACTTATATTCCAAATTTCAACTTTAGACATAAAATTTTGAGAAGATTTGTTCTAATAGCAACTGGGAAATTTATACAGTTCGACATTAAATTCGAATTTTTGGCTTTAAATTCGATAATTTAACTTTAAAGTTTTAGATTAGAAATTTCGATAACTTTTTTTCTAAATCCCATAATTATTTTTTCGACTTTTTTTTAAATTTCAAATGTAGTTTTAAATTTCCAATTTAAAGTTACAGTTTGAAGAGAATAATTCGATATTCTATGTTTAAAATCGAAATTCTAAAAAAATTGATATTTCTAAAAAACGGAAATATTGAATTTTGACCCTTTTCTTTAAATTATTGATTTATAAAAATGAAGGTTTAAAAAAATTACTTAAATTTCAAACTGTTCTGGACATAGAAGGTGCCTTTGATAGACCTAACTTCAATAGCATTTCTTCGGCGCTTGAGCGTAGTGGTATTGAACCCGCCTTGCGGGAACTCATACGACATATACTTGAGTGGCGAGCAATACAAGTTATAGTAGGAGACTATGCGGTCAGAGGAATTGTAATTAAGGGATGTCCGCAAGGGGGTGTATTATCCCCCCTTATATGGTTAATCATAGCGGATGACCTTATCCGAAAACTCAATGATCGGGGTCTCTATACAATTGGCTACGCAGATGATATAACCATTGTGCTTTCAGGTAAACACGAGGAAGTACTCTTCGAGTTAATGCAAGACGCCTTATATATAGTCGAGAAATGGTGCAAAGAACATTCCCTAGCATCAAATCCTGCAAAGACGGAAATGGTCCTTTTCACAAATAAAAGGAAATTAGCGCGACTAAGATTTCCCAAACTCATGGGAACCCAACTCGGTTTGTCAAATCGAGTGAAATACCTTGGTATTGAACTTGACAGCAAACTGAGCTGGAAGTACCACATTGAAAATAAATTAAACAAAGCTTACAAGATCTTCTGGCAATGCCGTGTGGCCATCGGGAGGTGACCTTTTGGCTATACACGGCAGTCATCAGACCAATTGTAAGCTACGGAGTTATAGTTTGGTGGCCAAAGACAAAGTGCACCACTATAAAACCAAAGCTAAATCACATCCAGAGACTAGCGTGTCTGGCAGTGATAGAAGCAATGAAATCCACTCCAACAGCAGCAATGGAGGCGATCTTGTGCCTGCCACCTCTCGATATATTTCTTGAGGGGGCGGCACAGGATTCTGCTCTCCGTTTGCGAGCAGGAGGAATGTGGAATACGGTAGGTAAAATGGTGGGTCACCGGCGCATAATGGAGGAGGCGCTCCAAAAGGTACCTATTCTGGATGCGCCGATGGACCATCTACCGGTGAAATATAATTTGACAAAATCCTACCGTATAAAAATGGATGAAGTACAAGCAAGGATACCAGACGTAAGTATATACACGGATGGACCAAAAACAAATACGGGCACTGGAACAGGAATCTTCTCGGAAGACCTGAACCTAAGTGTAAGTATTAAGCTAGATAAATACTCAACAATCTTTCAAGCGGAGATGTTGGGAATTTTATATAGCGCCGAACAAATGACGCAACTAAACATTACAGGAAAATACATCCAAATAAAGACGGACAGCCAGGCAGCCCTTAAGGCCCTGAGGAATGTGAAAACAAACTCAGTGCTGGTATGGAATTGCCACCTAGCTCTAGAACGTTTATCACAAGAGAATGCAATTGATCTAATATGGATCAAAGGACATTCTGGAAAAGAGGGAAACGAACGCGCTGACAAACTGGCGAGGAAGGGTTCGGAGGGACAATTCGTTGGACCAGAACCAACCCTTCCCCTGGCAAGATCAACCGTAAGATCCCTACTTAACGAAGAAATTTATCGTAAACACAAAGCCTTATGGGCATCAATAACAACATGCCGACAAACTCACGCATTCATTAGAATTCCGTGCAGGGAAAGGGCAAAACTATGCCTACAACTCTCAAGGAATAATCTCAGGAAACTTGTAGGGATATGGACAGGTCACTGTCGATTAAACAAACACCTCCACAGAATGGGAATTATAAACGACCCGAGCTGCAGAGGGTGTTTAGAAGAAGATAAGAGTGTCGAGCACGTGATGTGTCACTGCCCGGCACTAGCATCAATCAGAGGATCCACGCTGGGGGACTTCTGGCCTAGTGTGGCTAGTTTGAGAGAGGCGCATCCAAGGGACGTTCTTCAGTTTCTCAACAAGGTTGGGTGGCTGAATGAATGACCAAGGACACCTCAATCACGGGGATAGCACAATGGGCCCGGAAAGGGTGGCCTAAGTGCTGGCCTAAACTTTAGGCAACCCACAACGAATCCAGAATCCAGAATCCAGAACTGTTCTCAAATTTGTTGTCGACATTTTGGCGTCAAAATATCAAAGTACATATTTCAAATTCAACTTAAAATCTCGAAGTTTCGATTTCATAATCTCTCAACTGTCTCAACTGTCCGAACGGTTTCAGGTCCTTTTGGGGATTTGCAAAGTCGATTGGAAAGAATTTTACACCTTCAAATTTTCCACTTTTACTCGATGAAAATAGCAATATTGCTACTACCTCCAAGGAAAAAGCTGACATCATATTAGCCTTAATGTTTGCTGAAAATTCCAATCTTGATTCTCGAAACGCAGAATCTCCTATTCTCCCTAAGGTTAGCACTTCGATGCCTGAAGTTGTTTTCAGACAACGCACAATCAGGAAGATTCTCCTTGAGCTAGACACCTCGAAAGCTTCTGGCCTTGATGGTATTCCCGCTATTGTTCATAAAAAGTGCGCCCCAGATTTGACTCCTGTCCTAAGCAAATTGTTCACACTCTCTTACAATGAAGGTGTATTCTCTAACATATGGAAATCTGCTAGGGTGCAGCCTGTCCCTAAAAAGGGAAAAAGGAATCTGGCTAACAACTATCGCCCTATATCTTTGTTATCCGTTATATCTAAAGTGATGGAGAAAGTTATCAACATCGAGATTCTCAAATATCTGGAGGAAAATAGAATCATTTCCGACAAGCAATACGGTTTTAAACAAGAACGTTCCACTGGCGATCTATTGGCATATGTTACTCATATCTGTAACTCAGCTATGGAAAAACATGGTGAAGCTAGGATTGTGGCATTGGATACCTCAAAGGCTTTCGACAGAGTCTGGCACCGATCTCTTCTCGCCAAATTAACATCTTATGGTCTTCTTCCTGGACTCTGTCACTTGATATTCAATTTTCACGCTGACAGATCTCTTCAGGTCATCGTCGACGGCATCTCATCCGAAACATTTGCGATTAACGCAGGGGTGCCTCAGGGCTGTGTTCTGTCTCCTACTCTATTTCTGTTACACATAAACGATCTCTTAGCTTCGACTTCCAATACTATATACAGCTACTACGCAAATGATAGTAACCTTGTGTCATCTTTTTTCTTCGATAAAACATTATCTATCGCTGCTTCAGATCGACTAAGGGAACATCAAATACAGACGATTAATCGGGATCTCGAGATTATTCTGGAATGGGGTAAGAACAATTTGGTCGACTTCAATGCTTCAAAAACTCAAGCCGCGGTTTTCTCTAAGAAAACATCAAGGGATAATGCAACAAACATACTTATGGACGGTAAAATCCTTCCGATGGGATCTCATCTGTCTATCTTAGGAGTGAATGCGAGCATAACTTCTCTTGGGACGATCATGTGCGCGGCATTGCCAAATCCGCCGCTCAGAAGCTAGGGTTTCTTTTTTAGAGCTAAAAAGTGCTTCACATCTCATCAGCTGCTCACTCTATACAAAGCGCAAGTTAGGTTAACACGAGAATATTGTTCTCATGTTTGAAGTTTAGCCCCAAAGCAGACTTTAGCTCTTTTGGATTCAATTCAAAAAAGAGCGATTCGCCTAACTGATGATAAGAGTTTGACGGATTCTCTAGAAACACTAGAGCACAGGCGTATGGTTGGTGACTTGTCTCTACTATCATGGAAGATGCTCGCAGGAACTAATAGGATTGATCCTCCCAAGGGCAGGATTCTTGAGGTATACTAGACAGTCGGAGACACCAAATTCTTGTGCGGTCCGGCTTGACACAGTGAGGACTTCTGTCTAGGAGGACTCTTTTTTCTATAGAATTTCCAATTTATGGAACTTGTTACAGAAAGGAATTTTCCAAAAAAATTACAAGCTATCCTTGTTTAAGAATGCGGCAGATGGTTGGTGACTTATTTTTTGTTTCTACAAGTAGGGGAGAGTGTTGTACCTTGGATCAATTTTAACTTTGTTTAAATTTAAACATTGTCTTCATTTAGTTGAAAACAACTAATAATGCTAATCGATGTAGAAACTATTTAGATTACCAATTATGATTTCAAAATCTATTTTATTGTTAGTAGTTTCTGTAAAACAGGTTTTTATGAAATCCTAGCAGTGGTCCAAGGTGCAAGCTAGCAATGTACCTTGGACCAGTTGGTGTTGAACCTTGGACCAGTTAAAAAAGAAAATCAAAAATAATTTGAACTCTCAAAATAACTTTTTATTAATTGTTTAATAATAACAAAATAACACCTAGTGCTACAATTATAATCATTTATTTAACGTTGTAACTACTAAAGTCTACCGAAAATTGTAGCGCTGCAGCGTGACGTGCTGTTCTTCTCACCTTGCAGGGTGTTGGAAGCTTGAACAAAATGTCTTCTTGTAAGAAGTCAAAGTTTTCTGTGGCATCATTTAAAAATTTATTGGACTTGACAATGCGACGTAAGTATTTTAGTTCGTTGTTATTATTTTGACAGTTAATTATTTCTGCAACATAGTAACTTACATTTTTTTTCGGGAACTTTTGTGAATACAAAATCACCATTATTAATGTTACTATTTTCAATTAAAGATTCTAGATCTCTTAGGTTTTTCTTCTCACTCACTACTATATCAGCAAATGTTTCACAATCGCTGGCACTAGAATGGAATGAGGAAACTTCAGAGTCAGATTTCTCGAGTGATATTTCTTTTGGTATTTGGGCTGGTATTAGTCGTTTAGTAACTCTCTTAACATCTTTTGAATGCGACTATTTCTTCTTTTTTCCGGAGTATCAGTCAGAATTCGTTATTTTCCTCTTGATTTACCCCCTTTAGATTTGCGTTATGGACGTATCATTTCGGGTGTAACATGATTGTTGCTATGTGATGAGGAAGGAAAATTATTTTCACTGCTACATGTGACAATCGGAGTTCCACTTTCCTCTCGTTGCTCAGCTGAAGCGATTTTATCCAAAGGACAATCAATCACGTACGCCGTCAAAAATTCATGATTTTCGAAAACGTTTTCGTTCACTGAATAAATTCCTGTTACTTCAAAACCGTTTTGAATGTTGGAAATTGTAAATGCTTTTTGCCAATAAGTTCAGCTATCTCATAAATACTTATGGGCCGTGATGGATTCATAACCATCCATTCACCACAAGCCAGGTTATAATATGTTTGCAAGGGTCCGAATACTGTCCTATCCAGAGGTTGCATTTTGTGGCTTGTATGAGGATGGAAAGTTAACATAACGATACCATTACTTTTACAGAAATCGATTACGTTGATATTGACATGATTATCATGGTTATCAAAAATTAAAATCACTGAATCATCGACTGTAGGTTTAACATGATTCGTAAAATGTTCGAGGAACTGTAAAAATAAATTTTCGTTAGACCAATCACTTGGATTAGCTTCCGCGACAGTTCCTCAAGGGGCTCCCTTAAGCATATGTGTCTTAGAATTGACGCGTGGAAATACCATCATAGGTGGGATATGGTTACCAATCGCGTTAATAGCCGCAATAATTGTTACCTTGGCTCCTCTTTCACCTCTGGTCATTTGTCCAATTTGTTTTATACCTCTTGGACTTAAAATCTTTCGGAAAATGTAACTAGCGTCCCAAGCTTACTAATTACATCCGTAAGGAGGTATCTAGCTTCCCGTATTTGTTTCGGGTCCTACGTAAGAAGCGTCCCAACTACCTGCTCTTAATGGGACTAATGAATGGTAAAATAACTATACCAAATTTAAAATTTCCACATTGAAATTCCGGAAAGCATTCCAGCCATAGAAATGACTACAAGCTTTAATTGCACGTTAATGTGGAAAGCCCTATAAGTATCTATTTAATTGCAATTTAATTATTAAAGAAATTCCTAACGAGTATTAGGGGTATAAAAACGTGGTTGGGAAATTTTAACTTCATTATGGTTTTTGGTTTCCTGCTTGTTTCACGTAGTGCATTGAATAGATAATATGGAAGTTACAACTAGTTTTAAAAATCGAAGTATCTTTGTGATAGACGGGTACAGATATCGGTTTCACAAAATGCTGGTAAATGATATTGAACGTTGAGCCTGCTCTATAAAAACATGTAAATCGTTTTTAAAAATGAAGAAGAAACAAGAAATCTTGGAAGGACCATTTTCACACAATCATGAAACTATCGAGGAAAGTGTTCTACAACGCTACAAACTAAGTAACAGCTTAAAACGAAAAGCTGTGGATGATGTCGGTGCAAGACCATCAAAATTAATCCATCTTTCGCTCAAAGACGGAGGGACTGACTCATTCACCCAGAGGGATCTATCGTATATCAAGAGGAATATATACAACGCTCGGAGTTCCATGTATGTGCGGCCAAAATCCATGGAAGCGACTCTTACTACCCTTTCGACTATGGAGATAAAAACCAACGCGGGTGAAGATTTTTTGATTGTGAACGATTTTCGAAATAACATTATTGGATTTGCTACAAAAAGAAATTTAGATGTGCTTTGTCGTGCATGTAATGTATATGTTGACGGTACCTTTAAAAGTTGCCCCAAGTATTTTTACTAGTTATACACGTTTCACGCTTTGGTGAACCATTCCTATGTGCTTCTCGCTTTTTTTCTATTACCCGATAAATTTACGGAAACTTACAGTAATTGTTTGAAGAACTTAGTCGATAAATGTTTAAGTATTGGACTTTGTTTTTCCCCTGTAAATATATTCATTGATTTTGAAAAAGCCACCCACACAGCAGTGGAATTAGTATTGCCAAATATAAATATAAGGGGGTGCCGCTTTCATCTTGGGCAAAGTTGGTATAGAAAAATTCAGACACTTGGCTTGAGTACAGAATACAAGTCCAAATCTGAAACTGCAATGTTTTTGACATTATTTTTTGGACTTCCATTTTTACATCCTCGCCAAGTGTCTGATATATTTACAAACCATTTAATGGCAATTGCACCTAATGATACGAAAGTGACAGAATTTTGCGATCTTATCACTTATATATCTGAACAAGCACCGTTTCCTCCCAAAATTTGGGCCGAATTTTTTTCTTCTGCTAACAGAACAACAAATAATTGTGAATCTTATAAATAAATAAATGTATGTATTTTTAATATCTGTGTATTGTACAAGTTCATAATAAACTGTATACTATATCCTATATTGTTTTATTAACGTATACATATTTTGACGTTGCAACTTCCAATCCCAATGAGTATAACCCTATCGAGAACAATACATATTTAAAATCTCCAGAATGTGTTCAAAAAAATAATTCTTTAATACTTCGGGTAGGTACATAATTAGGACGCTAGTTATACATACAGTTATTTAATGAGGAGCGCGGACGCTTGTTACGTACCTATAATTTTTGTGCCGGGACGCTAGTTACCTAGTCAGGTAGAAATGGGACGCTAGTTACCCCGACCCAAAATCTTTGATAGAACGTGGACGGTTGTGACACCCGTTTCATCACAATTCCATATTTTTTCTGGAGGGAAATTTCCACGAGATAAAATGTCTTTATAGTTTTTTAAAAAATTAGACACATTGGTTTTGTTAAACGATGTTGATCGTGCCAAACTCGTGGAGGCTTTCGAAGCGACAAATTAGTATGCCTCTTACGAAAATATCGTAACCACTCTTTACCAGCAGCTTTTTGTTGTCCCACGATACGGGATATTTTTTTTCATTTGCAACGGCATATTGATATGCCAATCATCTAACTTCTTTTTTCGTTAAACCGTAGTGGTGACGTGACGTTACAATTGGGTATTCCTCTAAAGCAATTTCTTCCTCTTTTGTAAAGACTTGGTTAGTATTATTATTTGATTTATATTTGAAAATTAAGGTTCCTGAATTTTTGAACGACCCAATATGTCTGATTAATGTTGTTTTGGATATATTAATTATAACGCCTAGCTGCTTCTCGAATAGACATATTTCTACTAAGACACCGTTTTGCTGCTGTGTTAAATTTTCAACATTTACTGCAGCTCGCTTAACACCAGATTTACTTTGGGGCATGTTCTTAAATATTAGCCTGAAAAAAATATATTTATTTTACTTCATCTAGAGAGACTACCAAAAATAATCCTAAACATTGCTTTGTTGAACCTTGATCCACCCAGTAGGTGTACCTTGGTCCGGTCCAAGGTACGACATATATTACTGACCCGAAGTACAAGCATGTGTCACCGGAAAGATTAATATAATTTTCTAGGTTATAGTATCCATTACAAACAAAATACATGCATATTTAAAGAACCTAGGAATGTGTCTTTCAGAACATATCCTAGGAAAGCAACGGTACCTACCAACAAATTAGATGACAGCAGATAATGACTATATAAAATATTTACTTCACAGATATGAAAACATAGAAACCTTATTAAATCACGATGTGCTTAATGTACTTTAGTTTGCACTAACTGCCATCTATTGCTTGGAAAAGACCACTAGAATTTTACCGCCAGCACAAAACAACATTACAAATTCCTTTAATATTTCATTGGTCCGAGATACAAACGTATCCAAGGTACAACACTCTCCCCTACTTTCATGGGAGATGCTCACAGAAACTAATAAGATTGACCTCTCCAAGGGTAAGATTTCTAAGGCATACAAGACAGTCAGAGACAACAAATTTCTATGTGGTCCAGCTTGACACAGTGATGACTTCTCTCTATGGAGACTCTTTTTTCTATAGAACTTCCAAGCTATGGAATTCGTTAACGAACGAAATTTTCCCCAACCTATTCTTGTTCAAGAAGGCGGTTCATCGTCATCTACCCTTGTTTCCACATCCTACTGGCGGTGTTCTAGAGGCCCTTTGCGAGTGGATTGAACTTAAAAAAAAATAGAAAACAACATTGCCCCTACTTTCAAAGTTCAAAATCTCAGTTTATTTTCAAAAAATCGGTAAATCGGTTGCATCAATGTTTTTAGTGAGCAATAATTAATGCATAGCTTTTTTTTCACTTTTGAGACACTCAAGAATACTTTATATAATATTCAACAGTGAATTTAGTCACAAAAAATGAGTGAAAGTAACCCTGGTTTACGGTAATTAGTTTTAAAGTATTTTATTAAAAATGAGTCTCTTGAACTAATAAACTACCAGCTAAATGATTGGAAACTTTTTATAGGCAGTTCCAAGTGAGAAAAGGGGAATAAAAGGAGTAAAAATATGAAATAATTCTATTTTTCGACACCTATCAAATCTCGAAAACTCCACGCACAATTTCAAATATTTTATGTATCGTTAGAACCAGCCTTAAGGAGCATCTTTTTAGAAGCAATTTTAATCTTTTTGCTACCAAACCCATTATAAACCTGTGTAATCCGCCACGCCTCTGTTGTGGTTGTTGGTGGACTTGTTAACGAATTGTCCGAACGTTGGGCTAGAAATCTGGGCTTACTACCACTATTCGGGGGTTGTATTGTTTATTAAACGCTGTTTTTGCTTTTTTTACATTTTGTGGATTAATTGATTGAAGCGCCTTCAACGCTTCTAATGTTTGGCATTTCTTTTCTAAAAAATCCGTAAATTTTTTGAATGTGGGCAACTCTTTTTGGAGAATCAGTTCTCGTTTCATTTGATAGTCTAATTTTTCACCGATTATGGGAATTAATAATGAATCCTATTGTTTTACTGGAAGATCTAAAACCTCTAATGAGGTCATATTTGTGTTAAACGCGTCAATGAGTTGTCTCAGACCTGATTGTGTAGATTTTGCGTATTAAGGAATATTTAGGATATTTGTAACATGTTCCTGGACAATTAAACGCTTATTTTTCAAACGATTTTGTAGCAATTCTATTGCTCTTGAATAATTGCTAGTTGATAAGGATAATGATTCAATGGCGCATAATGCATTTCCTTCCAAAGAATCTTGAAGATAATAATAATAATATCAGATACACGTTTATCATCGTGAACTAAAGATTTGAATGAATCAAAAAATGAGTACCATTGGCTATGTTTTCCCGAAAAAGTGAGCAACGATAACGGCTTTAAATTAGCAATACTAGAAATACTCGAAACTGCTGTTTCGGGAATGTGATTTGAATTTGAATCCGAATTTGAGCTGGCCCTGTTTGATAATAATGATGGATTTTTTTCAATTTATTTAACATTTCTTCGGCCCAGTTTGGAAATATTTAAATTTTTATGGTTTGTTGACAATTTTCTAAACAGTTTTTGAAATGCGACTACGTGATATTTAAATTTATTGAAAACGTCACTTCATGACAGTTTACAAATTAAAAGGTTAATTTATTTTACATAGAATAGGAATAATGAAAAATAGGAGACCAAACATTAGATATGAAAAAAATAAAAATTTTGTTTTTTTGATAAATTAGGAAAATATAAAAAAATACATCAAAGAGGTTGTAGCACTGGACATCGATGTTTCGCTCTCATTTGAGCTCGTCAGCAGTGCATACCATGGAAAGGGAACAATGGAGAAGAAATACTTAAAAATAATTTTTTTTTAAATATAAAAAAGAAAAATAAAGAAATTTTAACAAGAATAGACGTTTCATCATTAATTTACTGTGTTAAAAATTTAAATATTTGAAGCCCAATCCACAAAAAACAACTACTCCGAGGGCTAATACCCCTTCCGGCATTGAACTACACTTGTGGGTCGAACTTACATGCTCTTGGTGACTACTGTTCCTAACCGCTGAAATCTATTCAGCTTGGTAGTTAGAAGCACTCACCATTTGCGGAGTCCGTTCGTTCCGTTAGAGGAATAGGTTTATTCTTCATGGTATAATTATTTAGTTGTTTCTTGTGGATTGGGCTTCAAATATTTAAATTTTTAACACAGTAAATTAATGATGAAACGTCTATTCATGTTAACATTTCTTTATTTTTCTTTTTTATATTTAAAAAAAAATATTTATTTTTAAGTATTTCTTGTCCATTGTTCCCTTTCCATGGTATGCACTGCTGACGAGCTCAAATGAGAGCGAAACATCGATGTCCAGTGCTACAACCTCTTTGATGTATTTTTTTATATTTTCCTAATTTATCAAAAAAACAAAATTTTTATTTTTTCCATATCTAATTTTTGGTCTCCTATTTTTCATTATTCCTATTCTATGTAAAATAAATTAACCTTTTAATTTGTAAACTGTCATGAAGTGACGTTTTCAATAAATTTAAATATCACGTAGTCGCATTTCAAAAACTGTTTAGAAAATTGTCAACAAACCATAAAAATTTAAATATTTCCAAACTGGGCCGAAGAAATGTTAAATAAATTGAAAAAAACATAATATTTCTGGTCAATAAGGGTCTACCATGAAGAATAATGATGGAGTTGACGAAGCTGATTGATTTACTACATGGTACTTTATGTCAGCCACAATTTTGTAGTACTGACATTCAATACTATCACGTTCGTTGTTGGTTTCGTCTTCCCAAGCTGCTTTATCGTTTAAGTCTACTGGCTCTGATAAACGCTCATATTTGGACTGAACTGAATCGTATTCTTCAAAAATACTGTGTAATTTAGGTAACCGTGCTTCTAATTGTAATACATTATCACCCTGTTTAAATTTATGAATAAAGGTTTCATGTCTTGTTATAGATTTTTTGATTGGAGTTCGTCTCTGCTTAACTTCTTCGAGAGACATGTTTGAAATTATGTTGATAGATGAAGAGTGTAAAACGTCTTTTTTAAAATTGTTGATTAAATAATAGATTAACGATAAGGCTTGATTGATAAGTGGAAAGGACTGACTTGTTAGGTGCTTCTTTGCTGGTGACCTCTAGGTGCTATTCCTCCACGTTGACTTCCTTCGGTGGGCTGGTTTCGATCTGGCTCGGAGGACCAAATTTTGTGGCTGGGTTCGATCCGGTTCGAAGGACCAAATTGTTGTGGCTGGATTCGATCTGGCTCGAAGGACCAAAATGTTGACGGTTTGGTTGTTTTTATTTGAAGTCGGGTTGTAAGGCCCACTTGTGTAACAAATTGTCCGAAAGTTGGGCCAGAAATCTGGGCTTCCTATCACTAGTCGGAGATTGTATTGTTTATTAAACGTTGTTTTTGCTTTTTTGAAGGACCACTACACTCGCGGTAGATGAAATAAAAAAAAGAGGTTGGTTTATTAACAGGATTTATTACTTGTTTACTCTTCGGAGGTTGCTTGGTTTCTTTCATAGTACTTGTTGGCACGACTGCCCTTAAATAAAATTTATGATCCCTTGTGACAGGGCCAAGCAAGAAAACTGGAGTAGGGCGACCGACAGGTATATATAAAGACATCGGAACAGTCTCAATACTTATCATAAAAAGCTATCATGCCACTGACTTAAAAAATAACACCATCTTGTTGAAAAAGATGATTTCAAATGTAAGGTAGTTAGTTTTTAATTTAAAAAAACTACAGAATTGAAAGAGTGGATAAACCAAATTTTATTCATAATGCTCCAATGAAACAAAACCCCATAAAATAATTCAGCGAATTATTCCAACGCTTTAAATTATCATATGTCTGTAATGTTCATTTGTTTCTCTGTACCTAATTGTTAGTTAAGTTTTATGATAAAAGTGGCATTGATTTATGCTTATAACACTATTGATTAAATGATGTTACTCTATAATGCGCTCTTTGATGTAATCAGTTTCACACAAACACAAACAAAATTGATTGATTAATAATTAGTAAGTCACTATGGAAACAACTGTAAAACATTCTTCCACGTTATATTATCGTTTTTATAGACAGAAAATAAACAACGACATGGAGAACACATGTCTGTTACTTTATTAAATTATACTGCAATAATAAGTTTTTTACTGTTTATCATTTTAATTATATGCGTAACAGCAAAAATCGCAAAGAAAAAACGACGAGGCAAAATATATTTAAAACAAAGAATATTAGATCCAAGAACTGATGTTTTATTCTGTACAACTTCTGGAATATGTTTACGAAGATTGGACAATGGAGCTTCGCAATCAAGTTTTGCAAAATTGCGGGAGTTAGTGGGTGGAAAACAAAAATTTAAGAAAACATTATGTGACATAGAAATGCAAAATTATAATAGATTTTAAATATCTGTGATATAATTGAGTGCTGGATTATAATTTATATTAATAGAGTGTGGAAATGAGATTTGTTTTATTTTTGCTTATAATTTTTATTCGTGGTAAGTATTCTTATTTATACAGAAGGAATATTTAGTTTACGAGTGGAAATGATTACTTAATTACAAATTATTTTGGTAATTAAGACGAGATAAACAGATATAATTAAATTGCAAATAAAACAAAATAATGAAACGATATAATTCTTACAACAGCGAACAACTTGCGTTAAGATGTGGGGAATTTATGTTAATAATTCCTAGTACCTACATAAGTGTAGATTAACGTCATTGTTGTCCAGAAATATCGTTATCATATAGAAATCAAACACTGATATAAACAATTTCAGTTCATTTTTTTATCTTATAAGGCAGTGGCGATAAAAGTCATAATACGGGTCCCTGTAGAATATTTGTTTTATCAGTTGCTTGAATACTATCAGTAGCATTCAAACAACTAAGGCTAACGTTACGTCCAGTAATTTTAAAAAGCGTATTATCATTTAATATTTATTAAGGGATGATAATATATGGGAGCCTCTATTTTACCAAGAATTGTGTCTGTGCATAAGTCCAGTTTAAGTGATTTTAACAACAATTCGAGAAATCGTCGCAAATTACAGTGTCAAAACCAATGCGTTCAACAGCAAAAACAACTTGAAATGGTAAGTACAAAAATACTTTTAGTTTACATTCGAGAAGCCATTTTAATTCCCACTTTTCATAGACTTATCATAAAAAGTCGTTGGGGCAAACATTGTTCACAGATAACAGACAAAGTACATATATTAAATAGTTTTATCTGCCGTTACTTTGTTAAGCTAATCAATATTAATGCATTTATATTGTTAAAAAGTTTCATAAAATATAATAATTAAATTTTGATTTCGTTTTAAAGTCTGAGACTACCTCAATTGTGATATGTTCAACAATCGTAGTAATATTATTTTATCTAAATTATAATATGACAAAATACAAACGATAGAACTAATGACTTTAAAAATAAACTGAACTTTGGCCATAAATGTATAAAAAGGGATATTCTTACACGGTTTGAAAATAAGCTTGACAAAGTAATTTTATCAGCTAAGGCAGTTTAACTTTTTCATTTTAATTTGTTGTAATTTGTCGGCAGATAATATTTGAAGAAAAGCTATTTGAGCGATATTAATGATAAACGCTTAAGAGGTCAGTTGCGAAAAATAGTTCAATTGTTATAGAGCACATTTTAATACACTGTTAGAAAGAAAGTCGTTATAAACGAAGCAAATCATAATTATGTGCATCAAAGGATATCCATCCATTACAATTTAACTTACAAAAAAAAACCTTATCAGAATTGTAAATACTTAACAATTTTTTAGGCCTATGTTCTCCAATGGTCTTGTGCTAAAAATATTTAGATTAATCAGTGTTATCACGCAAGGAATCTAGTTGTTGGATTTGTGATCTACAATGGACTTTCCAGTACTATTTAAATGTACCTTAAAAATTGTAGATTATCGGATTTAATTGTTTGTTTATTTTCGAAGGCGTAAATAAATCATTTCTCAATTATTTATTCATAAAAAGAAGATTGTCTACAAATTATAAAATAATCAATCTTCCCTTGATCAGTATTTAAACTTTATGTAACTTATAATCTAGGCTTCAAGTTGAAAAATGTATTAATTTTTATTTATTATTTTGAATCTATTCAAAATGACATATAGAATCTATTAATTTATTTAATAAAACTCTAAACACTGACTGACAGTCAATGCATAATCTAACTAAACCAATGGGGCTAGATCATGCATTTTGGCACATGAGTTCCTCATACAGTGTTTGTTAGTCTGAATAAATTCAGTATATCAAAGACAGTTTTTTTTTCGGAAATATGTTTGAACACGTCGATTAATATTTTAATTTGCGCTTTTTCTGATGTGGGAAAATTTTATACAGCATGTCCCAAATGTAAGTAGACAAATGTAAGTAAATGGCAGCCCCATTTTTTTCTTGACTATTCTTAAAGGGTACATCAAGCTACACATGCATACCAAATTTCAATTTTTATTTCTTGTCATTTAAAAGATATTTACATATTTAGTAACTAATTCGAAAAATCAAGAACTCTGATTTAATTCAAAACAATTTTCATAAAGATTAAAAATCTCGTATCAGAAGATATTTATTTGACATTTTTTGTCAAACTGGATTGACGTCTTATCACAATCTTATAAAAGAAGTGAATAAAAACAAATAAGAAGAGTAGTATCGTACTGATCAAAGAGGCTATTAGTTTGGCGTTTAGTGAGAAACACCATTTATTGAAAAATCGACCAAAATGCCGTGCTTAACTGAAACCCACAAGATTGAAATTTTAATAATCATTGGCTACGGAGATAGAACAAGAACACAAAATGTAGTTATTCATTTATTCAGAGAGAAGTATCCTGATTTACCACCCATATCGCAAAGTACCGTAAGCAAGATTGAAAAGCAGTTTCGGGAAAATGTGCATTTAAGAAAAAAAAGTAATCTTCGTCAGAATGCGCTCAATGAAGATCTCAAAATTAATGAACTTTCCTTTGTCCAAGAAAATCCTCATGTGCTTACTAGTCAGATAGGTAGGGAACTCGAAATTAGCCAGTCTTCAGTTGCAAGAATTTTAAAAATGCAAAAATTTCATCCTTATAAAATGACAATCCTCCATGAACTCTTAAAAGACAATCCGGATAGAAGACTCCAGTTTTGCGAACAAATCATGGATCTACTGGACAGAAATGTTTCAAGCATAGAAAGTATCCTGTTTTCAGATGAATCAACGTTTATATTAAATGGTGAGCTAAGTCGTCAAAATTGTCAAAATTGTCCTTACTAGGCAGACAATAACCCACGCTGGATGAGAAAAGGCCACACTTTACATCCAGAGAAAGTCAATGTTTGGGCAAGGATTGTGGGTGATCGAGTTATAGGACCAATTTTTTTCCAAGGAAATCTCAATGGGGCCGGATATTTAGAATTCTTGCAGGAAGAGCTAATTCCTGATTTAGCTATTTTATTTCCTGATCCGGTCGAAGCTGATGTCCCGAATAGAAACATCTGGTTTCAACAAGATGGTGCCGTATGGTGAGTATCTGAATGATGTGTTTCCAAGTAGATGGATTGGTGGAAGAGGACCTTTTGAATGGCCATCCGGGTCTTCGAACTTAACACCTATGGACTATTTCTTTAGGGGATATTTGAAGAGCAAAGTTTTTAAAACCAAACCTGCAAATATTGAGGAGTTGAAAGGACGAATAAGACTGGAGTGTAGACTAATTTCCCCCGAAGTAATTAGAAATGTTCAAAACGAGTTTCGGTTCGGTTTAGGGTATTGTCAGTTAGTAAATGGACAACATTTTGAACATTTATTGAAGAAAGATTATTGAGTTGAATTAGATTCCTTGATTTTTCAAATTAGTTAATATTTGTTAGATATCTTTTAAATGATAGAAAATAAAAAAAATGAAATTTGAGATGCATGTGTAACTTGATATACTCTTTAAGAATAGTCAAGAAAAAAATAGGGTTGTCATTTAAAAAAATTGTCGATGACATCATATCTTAAATTTGGGATATGCTGTATAAAATTTTCCTATATCAAAAAGAGAGCAAATTAAAATATTAATCGACGTATTCGAGCATATTTCCGAAAAAAACTGTCTTTGATTTACTGAATTTATTCCAAGTTACAGACTAGCACTGTATAACGTACGATTTTTAAAAATCCAACCAGGAAATTTGGTTTTTAGATTTCAGTTTATAATTGAAAGTCAGAGTTTTTAACAATTCATCTCTAAAGGGTTAACGTTTGCATATAAAGTAACAAAACGAATTCGTGTTCCTAAATACAAAATACAGTGTGGAACAGCCAAAGGGAATAAATTTCGTATCTCAGTTACTCTACAAATTTATGAAAAATCTCGAGACACCTCTATTTTAGATTATAAAATGACATCCTCCACCATAAAAATTTCATCCCTAAATGCCTTCGAGTGACAGTTGCAACCCCTGAATTTTTAAACCAAAAGTAGGAGCTTGTTGTATCTCATTTGAAAGACCTTTTTATTATCTATTAAAAAATGTCATGGTTGCCATATTTGTTTTAAAAATTAACAGTAAAAAAATTAATTTCAATTTTTAACAACAAAATATAAATCTAATATTTTCATTTATTTAAACAAGAAACACCCCATACTTAATGTAGCAGATGTTCAAAATGGGACACCTTCAACATCTTGGTAGCTTCCTAATCGTAAATAAAAATATCTCCTGACAATCGCAAGCATCATTCTTGCCCGTAAGTCAGCTACGTCGCAGGGTTTGATTTTATACACAGTACTTTGCACATAACCCTATAAAAAAGTCCAGATGCGTCAGCTCTGGTGATCGTGGTGGCCATTCTACCGTACCTCGTCTCCCTATCCATCGATTTGGAAATGTAAAATCGAGATATTGCCAGACATTGACTTGGTAACGTGGTGGTGCTCCACCTTGCTGGAACCATATTACATTAGCTGGAACATGTGGATCTTCTTGAGCTGGATGTAAGTTTACCAAAGCTGGTACAATGTTGTTTTGGAGCAATGCTAAATAATTATCTCCATTTGAATTTCCATTAATGAAAAATGAACCAATGACATGATCTCCAATAATCGTTGCCCAAACGTTAACTTTTTCAGGGTTCTGTGTATGCAATTCTCTCATCCAGTGGGCATTTTCACTAGCCCAATAGCGACAGTTTTGACGATTTACATGACCATGAAGAGTAAAACTGGACTCATGAGAAAACAATGTTTCCTAGTTGGATCACATCATTATCTAATCTTTGCATCATTTGGTCACAAAAATAAGTTCTTCTATCAAAATCGCCTTCATTGAGCTCTTGCCATGGTGTCAGTTAATAAGGATGCATTTTATTTTCTCTCTGTAAACGAATAATCGAGGAATGACTAACATTCAGTGCTGCAGCTACTTGTCGACTTGAAGAATGTGGATTTTCTTGAAACTCATTCATTACTTCCAATTTGGTATCATTAGTTAATGCATTGGAGCGTTCTTATTTTAGCTTTCGTACATGTCCATGTTCGAGAAAATGCTTCTCGATTTTACTAATTGTACCTTGGGATATAGGCTATAAATCAGAAAATTTTTGTTGAAATAGACAAGCGACTTCGGCCTGTCATCTTGCTCGCTCTCCGTAACCGATCATTTGTAAAATTATTATTTTGTGCATTTCTATTAAATGACCCATAATAAAACATTGAAATACAAATCTTATCCCCTGAAACCAAGAAAGATTAAAAAACACAACAGAAATTGCTCTAACACCTAATCCTAAAATTAACCCTTATATACTAAAAATATTCACTTTGAGCATAGGCTTGACACCTTAAAAGCGTCTGGCCTTGATGGTATCCCCGTTATTGTTCTTAAGAAGTGCGCTCCAGAGTTGACTTCCTGTCCTAAGCAAATTATTCACACTCTCTTACAACAAAGGTGTATTTCTAACATTTGGAAATCTGCTAGAGTGCAGCCTGTCCCTAAAAATGGAAAAATGAATCTGGCTAACAACTATCGTTGTATATCTTTGTTGCCCGTTATATCTAAAGTGAGGCAAAAGGTGATCAACATCGAGATTCTCAAATATCTGGAGGAGAAGAGAATCATCTCGAACAGGCAATACGGTTTCAAGCAATAACGCTCAACTGGCGATCTGCTGGCATATATGTGAGGCTACGATTGTGGCATTGCATATCTCAAAGGCCTTCGACAGTCTGACACCGATCTCTTCCCACCAAATTAACATCTTATGATCTTCCTCCTGGATTTTGTCATTTAATATTCAATTTTCTGGCTGACAGATCTCTTCAAATCATCGTTGATGGTATCTCATCCGAGGCATTTGCGATTAATGCAGGGGTGCCTCAGGGGTCTGTCCTGTCTCCTACTCTATTTCTGTTACACATAAACGATCTCTTAGCTTCAACTTCCAATCCGATATAAAGCTACGCAGATGATAGTAGCCCGATGTCATCTTTTTTGTCCGACAAACCATAATCCGTCGCTGCTTCAGATCGACTAAGGGAACAGCAGATACAGATAATTAATCGGGATCTCGAAATCATTCTGGAATGGGATAAGAAGAATCTGGTCGACTTCAACGCTTTAAAAATTCGGGCCGCGGTTTTCTCTTCAATGGATAATGCAGTAAACATATTAATGGACGGTAAAATCCTCCCAATGTTATCTAATCTGTCTCTCCTAGGAGTGAATGCGAGCATGAACTTCTCTTGGGATGATCAAGTGCGCACCTTTGCCAAGTCCGCCTCTCAAAAGCTAGGCTTTCTTTTTAGGGCTAAAAGGTATTTTATATCTCATCAACTACTCACACTATACAAAGCTCAAATTAGGCCAACACTAGAATACTGTTCTCATGTTTGGAGCTCAGCCCCAAAGCGCAACTTAGCTTTTTTGGATTCAATTCAAAGAAGAGCGATTTGTCAAATTGATGACGAGAGTTTGACCGATTCTCTCTAAACAATAGAGCACAGGCGGATGGTTGGTAACTTATCTCTTTTCTACAAGTACTATCATGGAAGATGCTCGCAGAGAGTAAAAGTGCAAGATTTTTGAGGCGTACAAGACATTCAAAGACAGCAAATTCCTGTGCGGTCCAGCTGGACACAGTGAGGACTTCTGTCTACGGAGACTCTTTTTTCTATAGAACTTCCAAGCTATGGAACTCGTAACCGAAAGGAATTTTCCCCAAAAATACAACCTATTCTTGTTTAGGAAAGCGGTTCATCGTCATCTATCCTTGTTTCTTTGTTTCCTTGTTTCCGCATTCTACTTACACTGCTTTGAAGGAATAATGGGATTAACTTTTGCGAATGGATTAAATTAAAAACAAAGATATTATCCAACTTCGAATGTAAACCCTAAAACATTTAGCTAATTAGCAATTAACAAATAGATAAAATGAACATAAAAATTACTATGCTTTAGATAAAAAATGTATTCCACCAAAATTCACTACAACATAAATTAGTTAACTTCAAAACAATTACAGCTAACTTTTAACTAAATGCTTAAACTTTAAAAATATACTTTTAAGGCTATTGAAATTTGGAAGGTAAATTTGGATAAAAAACTAAAAATTTCTGAAAAAATGAAAAATTTAGGAAAATTTGAAGTGTTTAAACAATTTTGAAAGTTAGAGATTTTGAGCAAAAACTGGAAATTTCGATATTTTCAAAAACAATTTCGAATTTTTTTCAGTATTTGTTTTATTTTCTTCTCACAGTCTAAGTTTACGATTTCAATTTTTTGAACCAGAAATTTTGAATTTTTCAATATTAAATCCAAACTTTCGATTTTGCTTTTGGAATTGTGCTTTTAAATTCGAACTTTCGAGATTAAAATCAAATAGTTTCAACAATAAATGAAAAAGTACAAATTACAAAACCTAAATTGGTTTGAACCGCTATTTTTTTCGTTTCGGTTTTCGTTCCGGCAAACAAATTATATCGGTTCAGTTCCGGTTTTCGCTTCGACAGAAATAACGGTTTTTTTCGGATTTCAGTTTTCGGTTCAGCTCCGGGTGACTTATTTTTTGATCTTTAAAAGTTCTTCGAATTAAAAAATTGATTGATTGATTTTTGAACATAATTTAGAATATGTGATGTCTTTTTTTCTTTAATATTTCTTTAATATTAAGTCGAAAATCTCGAAAAAAAAGTTAATAGTTAAAATTTTAATTTTAGTTGAAATATTTGAGAAGAAAGTTAATATTTTCTAAAAAATGTGGAAATTGTGAGTTTCGGATCTAATCTAATTAGAAATGAGAGATGAAGATGAGATGAAAGTTGCATGGAATTGTGTAAAATTTGGAAAAAAAATTGAAATTTCAAAAAAAATCCAATCTTAAGTATTAAGTAAAAACTATTTTAAGCATATAAATTCGACGAACCGAAATAAACCGATATTTTTTTTCGGTTTCGTTCCGGTTTTCGTTCCGACGAAAATAACGCTTTTTTCGATTCAGTTCTGGTTCGAAGCCCTGGTTTTAAATCCAACAAAAAAACTTTGGTATTTAAGTTAAAAGGTTGAGATTAAATCTAGATTACGAGAAGCTAGTCTGAAAGTCATAATTTTAATAAATGATTAACATTTCGAATAGAAATTTCGAATTTCAAAATCAAATTTAAAATTTTGCGAATTTCGAGAAAACAAGACGCAATATCGAAATGAATATTGAAAGCATATTAGATTCATTTTGTATTATGGAGCCTAGTTTGAGAAATATTTTAAAATGAGAGCGAAATGAATATGTGGACATTTTGCGATTTGGGCATTTCTTTCAGAGTGGACAATGCCCACTCTAAGCCTCATTTAAGTATAAGCTCTGTGCAACGAAAAGGGAAGACTGGTATAGTTACGTACCACTGTTATTTTTTTTTAAATTATAAATGCAGTAAAATTTTATTAATAAGTGATAACATTCCTAATTGACTGTAACTTCCTAATCTGTGTCAGGTTTTATTTATCTATGTATTATACTAAAGTTGAAGACTATCGTCTAGAAAGATAAGATTCCAGTTATACAAATAGATTCCTTCTAGTTTGATTATACCATTTACACTTCTTTAAAAAGACTCCAACAACATCTATTATTCGAGAAAATGTTCCTATTGTTTCTCGTTTTTTTAATTATCAAGGTTTTAATTAAATGAAAAATTTTACTGTTACTGTATTATACATAAGTATTACATGATTTACAGATACACATTTTGTTATTTTTACCTGATATCTGACCAAATTTAAATCACAGATTAGAGAAATAATTTTACGACTATTTAGCACTTTTTTTGTGAACATATTCTCTAAAGAAAACATTTTAAAAATCATTATAATTTGGTAGCTTTGGTAACGATTTTGCTCTAAAATTTGGTTAACTGTCTTGATAATAAGCTTCAATAATTTTTTGCTGCCTGGGTAGTGTCGCGTAGGTTACAGTTGTAGCATAAATTTGTTTTATTCTTCGCTCTGTAAAAAAACCATTGGTATTTCAAACTCATTTTTTACTTTTCTTTTTCAGTCGGTTATCTTTAAAGATATCTCTTCTTTTCACTTTACTCTTGGGTCCACCACTTGACCGGCTTTTAGAACGTTTTCCCACATCTTTTAACTAACAATAATAGTTTAATAGTGATTTTCTCATCCAGCCATCTTCAGTTTTTCTTCTTTAAAGCCAACATTTCTAGATAAAGGTGGGAATTTCCAAAAAAAATGTTTTTTTTCGAACAGGTTCGCAGATTTCTTATCTAGATCCTGGAGATAAATTTATTATACATTGCATACGAAAGCACATTTTCTTTGTATTTGTATGGCTTGGCAGAGGGCCTTTCCAGGTACTAATAATTCTCTGAATATTGATGTTATTTGTTGCCCTGCGACCCAGTATTGGAGGGTGAATTTTCTATTCTTTTTATGGTTTCAAAATGCAAAACTTTTGCTTGTTTTGTTTTGTGAATAAAATCTATTACGTGTAGTATCAATAGCACAGCAAAGTAGGGTTAATTAAGGTTTCATGTCGCATTTGTTCCATTCATTTGTGAAGTTGTTTAATGATAATCAAACTTAGAGTATTTTATAGGACAGAATACTTTAAATTATTTATTTAGATAATCACTCTGCAAATAAACGATATAAAAAACGATTTTAAATAATACTAAATCGGACTCGTGTACTGTGATATCATCATTAAAATGTTTAATTTATCCAGTAGCAGCTTTAGAGAATATAGAGTAGTAGTTTATTAGGATAACTTTGAATTTTTTCTTTTTTATAATCTTAAGTTTTAATTCAAAATCCCGCACAGTGGGTCAAAATTAATAATTCTTGGCCAAAACTTTGAAAATTATAAACCTTACTTAATAATAGTTGGTCATTACAGAAGAAATATTGAAAAAATTATCCCCAAGAAATTAGGCTGAGTATTAGGAGTTGAAATTCTAACTAATTTAAAAAAATAATTCGGGGATAATTCAATTTAAAAGTATTACAAAATTTGTAAAACAATTGTTTTGTTGCAAAAATAGAGTAAGGGGTTTGAAATGATACGAGTCAAATTGAATCGGTCGTTAACTCCCAAAGTGGGAATTTCTCTCATCTGCATCTTTCTGTTTAAAGCGTTATGGTAGAAAAAGGCGCAGCTAGGCGCAGCCAAAAATTGTAGAACATCGAAGTCCATACTTCATTCAATACATAAAAAATACGACAAGGCTAAAGTTTGTTAAAGTAAATATGAAACAAATAAAAATATTAATTTTGCTGATTTTACCTTACGGATTTCTGATACCTTTAATCTGATGACAGACTTTAAGGCATAAGCCGCATGTTATTTTTTTTAATGAAATATTGATCTACAATAGGACACTTAACTTGTTCCATATGAGATATGGCCAATTTTTTAAATTATCAAATTATATGACAATCGCAAATATACTGAAACCTCACTATGCAACTATTTACTTAAACACCTCTTCGTTCTAAGGGTTGCAGTGTGAAATGGAAAAATATATGGGAATTATAATTAATTGTTCTCTTAACAAGAAGCTTCATTCTTGCTAATTAACTGGCTAAAAATCTGGCTTAAATCGAAAGCTATTTTCCTTAAATAGAAAAAATTCACTCCTTAGTTTTGGCCAGAAATTAATCAAATTGACCCAATGTGTCCCGGGGAAAAAAAACAAATTTCAAGAGAAAAATCAAGATTAAACAAAAGGTTTAAATTTCGAAACTTCGAAAAAACAGAAAAACAATTTTTCAAAATTTCAACCCCGACCATTTTGACTTTATAGGATTTGTTTGTTTTTGATTAAACAGATTTTATCCAAATTCCAATTTAATATTGTAATTTTTAGTTTCCTTAGCTTGAGTTTTGAGAAGAAAGTCGAAATTTAGAAATTAGATTTAAAAAATTGAATTTCAACAACAGGAAGTTATAATTTCTAAAAAGGTTTCAAGTCTGAACTCGAAATCTTTAGAAACACAAACATTGTAAATTTAAATTGGGATTTTGAGTAGAAGGAAAAAATTTCGAAAAAAGCTGAACCTATTAACAGAAAGTTTCCCAAAAATTGTACTTTTTTTCTACAAATTTTATCAAATATTCGGGTTTAAGGTCAATTAAAGTCGAAAGTTTGAGAAAACAAATTTCGAGTTTTTTTCAAAATCGAAATTTAAAAGTTTTAATTTTTTGATTTCGTGTTTTAACTGGAAATTTCTAGGAAGAAAATACTAAATTTCGATAGAAAAATATTAATCAGAACAAATACAAATTTTACGTTAACTTTGAAACTTCCTAAGAAATCCAAATTATTAAAAGAAAATTCTCGCAAAATTTCGACTTTAAGTCCCATATTACTGAAAGTTTTCACTTTCTAAGTAAAACGTTGAATTTTTGATATTTTTGTCCAAATTCCGAGTTTAAACTTTTTAAACTCAAAAATTTGAGGATTTGTTTTATAAAATTGACGTTTTTGTTGAAATTTTAATGGTTAGTTATCTCGAAATTTAATTTTTACAAATTTTGTGTTTTTCTGTAATTTCTACTTGCCTCAATATTTGCACTTTTCTCTAAATTTTGAAATTGTCTTGTAAATTTCGAGCTTTTACAATTTTGATAGAAAAGGTGAAAATTTTAACTTTTGATGAAAATAATTTTTGAGGATTTTGACCTTTTTAAAAACTTCGACTTTTTATAAAAATCTGATTTTTTTTTAATTTCGAGTCTTTTCAAGATTTCTATTTTTTGAAATTCTATCATACAACTTATTTTTAAAATTTGGACTGCAAATAAAATGCAATCTAGACTACAATAATGCAGTTCTCTAAGCATGTATAATGAATCATAGGTAGCTGAACTACCAACAGTTGAAACACAAACACTTAGCAAAGCGGTTGCTCTTAGGAAGGTCCCAGAAGACAAGATTCTAATGCACAGATCAATAGGTTTAAACATTTATCAGATTCAGAATTTGGAAACCAAAGACCGGTTTCGATCTTGTTAGTATTTACTTGCCGGTTAGCATTCGGATTGGATATACCAAACTGACGAAATCTAACAAGATTGAAACCAGTCTTTGGTTTCCAAACTCTGAATCTGATAAATGTTCAAACTGATTGGTTTGTGCATTAGAAAATTTCGACCGTTCGAAATTTTGACTTTATGAAAATTTTTACTATTCGAAGTTTCATCTTTTTCCCGAAATTTTGACTTCCTGTAAATATCGACCTCAGGAAAATAATATTTTGGAACAATTCAATGTTCGTTTAGAAAATTTTGAGATTTCAATATTTTTATTTTTTTAAGGCTACTTCCTATTTCCAAATTCTCGAGATTCCGGATATTTTGATATAATTTTGAAAATTCACCATTCGACTTTTTATTTAAATCAACTTTTTTAAAAATTTCGAATTATCTGAGTAATTTGATTTGTTCTAAAAATTTAGATAATTTTTGACTTTTTTCGGTAATTTTAACTTTATTTGAAAATTTTGACTTTTTTCAAAATTTATTTTTAATCTAGATCCTACTGCGGAACGTATCCGCGGGGGCCATGTGTGTTTTAGTTGTGGTGCGTTTTTGAGAAATTTGTTTCTTAAAATCTGGGCTTCTTTCAGAATTTTGGACTTTTTAAAAACTCACCTTTTTCAATATTTCCACATCTTTTGAAAATTTCGATCTCTGAAAATGTTTAGTTTGTTTTAGAATTTAGTGGTATTCTTCTCAAAATTTCGACTTTTTTGTAAATTTGACTTTCAGATTTTTCGAGTATTTTTAAAATTTTGACTTTTTTTAATCTCAATTTTTCTCACGTTTTTCGTTTTTTTTAAATGTCGTCCCTTTTTTCAAGATTTAGATCCTTTCCTAAAACTACACATTTTCGTGGATTTGACTTTTTGAAAAATTCGAATTTGAAAATTTCGACCCTTCAAAATTTTCATCTCTCTTTCAAGATTTCCATTTCTTTTGAGAATTTGGATCTTTTTAAAAATGTTGGTTTTCAAAATTTTCATCTCTTAGATTTCCATCGAAATTTGCACTTTTTATTTTTAAATTGGACTACTTTCACAATTTAGACTTTATCAAAATTTCAACTTTTTTAATATTTCGACTTTCTCTTGAAATTCTGATTCTTTGAAAGTTTTGGCTTTTGGAAGAATTCAAGGTTTTCAGGAAATGTAATTTGTTTCAAAATGTAGAGTGTTGAAATTGTTAGTTTTTTTGAACATTTGGTTTTTAAAAAAATAGCTCTTTCTTTCTGTCAAATTACGTTATCATTTCGCCGTTGATTTCGACTTGTTTCAAAATTTAAGCTCTTCCTTCCTGTCAAATTAAAATATTATTTCGGCGTTTTCACATACCTACTTTAATACTATGGAAATAATTGCATCTATTTTATATTTTTGTTGATAATTAATCAACTGGTCTGACGCTACCACCACGGGCGTTCCTAAATTTTCAGCTCTGTCATTTGATTCCAATTTTCTCGCTGATAGATCTCTTCAGGTCGTCGTCGATGGCATCCCATCCGAGACATTTGCGATTAACGCAGGGGGCCTCAGGGGTCTGTTCTATCTCCTACTCTATTTCTGTTACACATAAACGATCTCTTAGCTTCAACTTCCAATCCTATATACAGCTACGCAAATGAGAGTAACATTGTGTCATCTTTTTTTTCCGACAAACCATTATCTGTCGCTGCTTCAGATCGACTAAGGAAACAGCAAATACAGACGATTAATCGGGATCTCGAGATTATTCTGGAATGGTGTAAGAACAATAGACGGTAAAATCCTTCCGACGGGATCTAATCTATCTATCCTGAGAGTGAATGCGAGCACTAACTTGTCTTGGGACGATCATGTGCGCGCCATTGCCACATCCGCCTCTCAGAAGCTAGACTTTCTTTTTAGAGCTAAAAAGTACTTCACATCTCATCAGCTATTAACACTATACAAAGCTCAAGTTAGGCCAACACTAGAATACTATTCTTAAGTTTGGAGTTCAGCCCTAAAACACACTTTAGCTCTCTTGGATTCAATTCAAAGAAGAGCGATCCGCCTAATTGATGACGAGAGTCTGACCTATTCTCTTGAAACACTCTTTCTTTTTAGAGCTAAAAGGTACATTATATTTCATCAATTACTCACACTATACAAAGCTTAAGTTAGGCCAACACTAGAATACTGTTCTCATGTTTGGAGCATAGCTCCAAAGCACACCTTAGCTCTTTCAGATTCAATTCAAAGAAGAGCGATTCCCCTAATTGATGACGAGAGTTTGACCGATTCTCTCTAAACAATAGAGCACAGGCGTATGGTTGGTGACTTGTCTCTTTTCTACAAGTACTATCATAGAAGATGCTCGCAGAACTAATAGGATTGATCCCTACAAGGGCAAGATTCTTGAGGCCTTGAGGCATAGTAGACAGTCGGAGACAGCAAATTCCTGTGCGGTCCAGCTTGACACAGTGAGGACTTCTGTCGACGGAGATTTTTTTTTCTATAGAACTTCCAAGTTATGGAACTTGTTACCGAAAGGAATTTTCTCCAAAAATTACAACCTATCCTTTTTAAGAAGGCGGTTCATCGCCATCTATCCTTGTTTCCGCATCCTAATCGCAGAGCTTTGAAAGCGTAACGGGGTTACCCTTTGCGAGTGGATTAAACTTTAAAAAAAGCGGACTGCATGTCTGTTTAAATGTGGCCTCCTCAAAGTATTTTTTTCTGATGAAATATGAAGGTAGGTAGGATCTATTTCATCGAGTCCAGTATATAAAATATTTGAATTATTACTTAAATAAATGAAATTGTTTACTTTTCTGAAACTAAAATAAATTTGGTGTAATTCAAGACGAGTCAAAAAGGATCCAAAATAGAAAAGAAAAAACCAAAATGCCGGGAAATTTCGAAATTTAGAGCTTAAAATCGACACTTACAAAGACTTCAAAATATAAGGTTAAACTTGAAATTTAAGAAAGATATCATAACTTTTATGTTACAATTACAAGAAGACAATTGAAAGCACAAATTTTCATTTATGAGAAAAATGTCCTTTCCGAATTGAAAAAAATTTAAATTTTTAATAATATATTCGAAATTTTGTAAAAGGTCAAAATTCTTAAAAAGTAAAAATTTTAAAAAGTAAAAATTTTAAAGGGTAAAATTTCAAAAATCTAATTTTTTTGAAAAAAGGCAAAAATATGTTTATAAAAATTTGAAAATTTTTAAAAATCAAGATTTTCAAAAGAAGTCGAAATTTTGAAATTTAATAATACTCAAAACTTTCAAAAAGTTGGAATTTCAAAAAGTAAACAATTTTAATATTTGGAAAGTCGAAATTTTCCAAAGAAAAATAAAACTTGTTTAAGTCGTATTAATTTTAAAAATATAAAGTTTTGAAATAGGTAAAATTTTTAAAAAAGTCAAAAATTTGTAAGAAAATGAAACTTAAAAAGGTGTTAAAAAATTAAAAACTAAGAAACGACGAATATTTTTAAAAAAATTAAAATTTTTAAAAGTCGACTTTTTCAATAAGCGCTGAAATTAAAAACAATGAAACTTTTAAGAAAAATGTTTTTGAAGAAAATCGAAATTTAAAAAAAATTCAAACTTTCGTCGAAAGTAGTTGTAATTAAAAACGTGAAAATCGTATGGAATAGCAGTTATCAAAATTTTCAAAAAAGGCGAAATTTACTAAAAAATGTTAGACTTTAAACAAGCCCAAAATTTAAAAAAAAATGAAACATTTAAAGAAGTTAAAAAAAGTTAAAAAGTTAAAAATGTGAAAAATTCGAAAGAAGTCGAAATTTTGAAAAGGTGAAATAAAAAAAAGTCGACATTTTCAATAAGTGCTGAAATTAAAAACAATGAAACTTTAAAAAAAAATGTTTTTGAAGAAAATCGAAATTTAAAAAAAAAATCAAACTTTCGTCGAAATATTTGATAAATAGTTGTAATTTAAAACGAATGTGGAAATTGTATGGAATAGCAGTTTTCAAAATTTTCAAAAAAGTCGAAATTTAGTAGAAAATGTTAGACTTTAAACAAGCCCAAAATTAAAAAAAATTGAAACATTTAAACAAGTTAAAAAAAGTTAAAAAGTTGAAAATGTGGAAAATTTGAAAGAAGTCGAAATTTTGAAAAGGCATTTTAAAAAAGTTAGAATTTTCAAAAAGACTGAGAAATATTAAAAAAATACTCATGTTAATAAAAAAGTCAATTCGAAAACACTCGTAACTATGACAAAAATCAAAATTCTGAAAAAAGTCGGAAAATTTGAAAAAAGTCGAAATTTTGAAATAGGTAACATTTTTAAAAAGGCCGAAATTCTGGAGCGAGTTTTCTAAAAGTCAAATACTAAAAAAAAAGTGAAATTTCGAAAACACCCAATTTCACACAAACAATATTTTTTACTAATCGAAGTTTTGAAAAAAGCTCAAGTCAAATTTTAAAAAAGCAGACATTTTTCGAAACATATAAATTTCCCAAAAATTAAAAATAGGCAAAAATTTTTAAAAAATTGAAATTTTGAAAAGTATTAAAGAATATCTTATTGACTAATTTGTTTGATCTGTCAAATTCTTCGATCTTTGACAAAAGTCTAAATTTGCCAATAATTTTATTTATATCTAGAAAAGGTCGAAATGTAGATAAAGTTAAAAGATTTAAGAAAGAACTTAAAGATAGAATTTCTCGAAAATTAATCTTTTTCTCTTAAATTTCTGTTATTCATTTGGGTTATATGCCTTTATAGGAGGAAGTGAATATAATATTTTACTGTATGGAATTATCGACCTTGCTGTTCTGTTTTTAAGTAAAAAAAGCTTTTCAAAAATTCTTTTAATCAATGACACGCAATGCAATACCTGTAGGAACGCCCCTGGCTACCACTTAATTATCTGGATATTTTCATCTTTCATGCATATTGTAACGCAACGTAAATGGATCGAATAGAATTTAGAATAGAATTGTAGAATTTAGTACATAAGGAAAGTTTCTAGAATGATCTGATAAGAGGAAAGCGACCGCGATAACGAAGCAAACGGCAGATAAGCGTTCCCGAAATTTCGGCAAACGATAAGCCTTATCTGCCGAATTGTTCTAGAACCTGGATGCCAAAACTATATAAAGCGGTCAGCTTTCCCTCGAGTAAGTTAGTTAAAGTCGGTGTACTTAAGTAGTGAGTTAGCAGTTAGCAATCAATAAATGAGTTAATTGTTCAGTTGTAGTGATCCGAATTAAGTTTAATAATAAAGTGGGTCTTATTCAATTCACGTGTTAATCAATTCGAACCGATAAGCCCGTTACAATATGCATATATGGACATTTTGTATCTTAACTATTTCTCCGAATGGCATTGAAGATATGTTGACAGTTCGACAGGTGATACACATATTGTAACGAAATGTAATTATAGAATTTAGAACGTAAGGAAATTTTCTAGAAAAATCTGATAAGGGAAAGCGGCCGCGATAATGAAGGAAACGGCAGATAAACGTTCTAGAAATTTCGGCAAACGATAAGTCTTATCTGCTGGAAACTTCTAGAACCCGAAAGCGGGACCTATATAAGGCGGTCGCCTTTCCCGCATTTAGTCAGTGTAGTGAGCTAGTAATTAGAAGTCAATGAATAAGTGAGTTAATTATTCAGTTGGAGTGTTCCGAGTTTAGTTTGGAAAGAAAGTGGATACAATTCACCATTCATTCAGTAATCATTCGAACTGATAACGCGCAACAATATAATTTTATCGCAATTGTTGTATTCTCCAGTGATATTTTGAACATTGATAAGGCAATTGAAATATTTCAATCTGGGCTTATTTCGAACCATTGTTTTTTTTTGGTTAAATGGACTGATTCTTCGTTATCCTCAAAAAGTGATATACAAATCTTGTCCCCTGAAACCAAGAAAGTTAAAAAAACATAACAGTTCCTCTAACGCGTTTCGATAGCAAAGCTATCATTTTCCTCTGATTTGGATATCAATTTTCGAACCATTGTGCCTATAAAATAAACTTTAGACATTATTATTATATACGATTTCATCCCCCCCTTTTTTTTTAAATATAACAAATATGTACCAAAAAATGTTTTTGATATTCACGTATTAATGCAGAAGATATTGGATAAGGCGTTGATCAAGTTAACCTGGATTCTGGATTCGTTTTGGGTTGCCTAAAGTTTAGGCCAGCACTTAAGCCACCCTTTCCGGGCCCATTGTGCTATCCCCGTGATTGAGGTGTCCTTGGTCATTCATTCAGCCACCCAACCTTGTTGAAAAACTGAAGAACGTCCCTTGGATGCGCCTCTCTCAAACTGGCCACACTAGGCCAGAAGTACCCCAGCGTGGATCCTCTGATTGATGCTAGTGCCGGGCAGTGACACATCCCGTGCTCGTCACTCTCATCTTCTTCTAAACACCCCCTGCAGCTCGGGTCGTTTATAATTCCCATTCTGTGGAGGTGTTTGTTTAATCGACAGTGATCTGTCCATATCCCTTCAAGTTTCCTGAGATTATTCCTTGAGAGTAGTAGGCATAGTTTTGCCCTTTCCCTGCACGGCATTCTAATGAATGCGTGAGTTTGTCGGCATGTTGTTATTGATGCCCATAAGGCTTTGTGTTTACGATAAGTTTCTTCGTTAAGTAGGGATCTTACGGTTGATCTTGCCAGAGGAAGGGTTGGTTCTGGTCCAACGAATTGTCCCTCCGAACCCTTCCTCGCCAGTTTGTCAGCGCGTTCGTTTCCCTCTTTTCCAGAATGTCCTTTTATCCATATTAGATCAATTGCATTCATTCTCTTGTGATAGACGTTCTAGAGCTAGGTGGCAATTCCATACCAGCACTGAGTTTGTTTTCACATTCCTCAGGGCCTTAAGGGCTGCCTGGCTGTCCGTCTTTATTTGGATATATTTTCCTGTAATGTTTAGTTGCGTCATTTGTTCGGCGCTATATAAAATTCCCAACATCTCCGCTTGAAAGATTGTTGAGTATTTATCTAGCTTAATACTTACATTTAGGTTCAGGTCTTCCGAGAAGATTCCTGTTCCAGTGCCCGTATTTTATTTTTGGTCCATCCGTGTATATACTTACGTCTGATATCCTTGCTTGTACTTCATCCATTTTTATACGGTAGGATTTTGTGAAGTTATATTTCACAAGTAGATGGTCCATCGGCGCATCCAGAATAGGTACCTTTTGGAGCGCCTCCTCCATTATGCGCCGGTGACCCACCATTTTACCTACCGTATTCCACATTCCTCCTGCTCGCAAACGGAGAGCAGAAGCCTGTGCCGCCCCCTCAAGAAATATATCGAGAGGTGGCAGGCACAAGATCGCCTCCATTGCTGCTGTTGGAGTGGATTTCATTGCTCCTATCACTGCCAGACACGCTAGTCTCTGGATGTGATTTAGCTTTTGTTTTATAGTGGTGCACTTTGTCTTTGCCCACCAAACTATAACTCCGTAGTTTACAATTGGTCTGATGACTGCCGTGTATAGCCAAAAGGTCATCTTAGGGGATAACCCCCAAGACCTCCCGATGGCCCCACGGCATTGCCAAAAGATCTTGTAAGCTTTGTTTAATTTATTTTCAATGTGGAGTTTGCTGTCAAGTTCAATACCAAGGTATTTCACTCGATTTGATAACCCGAGTTGGGTTCCCATGAGTTTGGGAAATTTTAGTCGCGCTAATTTTCTTTTATTTGTGAAAAGGACCATTTCCGTCTTTGCAGGATTTGCTGCTAGGGAATGTTCTTTGCACCATTTCTCGACTATATATATAAGGCGTCTTGCATTAACTCGAAGAGTACTTCCTCGTGAAAGCAGAATGGTTATATCATCTGCGTAGCCAATTGTATAGAGACCCCGATCATTGAGTTTTCGGATAAGGTCATCCGCTATGATTAACCATATAAGGGGGAATAAAGCACCCCCTTGCGGACATCCCTTACTTACGATTCCTCTGACCGTATAGTCCCCTACTGTAACTTGTACTGCTCGCCACTCAAGTATATGTCGTATGAGTTCCCGCAAGGCGGGTTCAATACCACTACGCTCAAGCGGCGAAGAAATACTATTGAAGTTAGGTCTATCAAAGGCACCTTCTATGTCCAGAAATACACCCAGGGTGTGTTCTTTTACTTCTAGCGATCTCTCGATCCTGCTAACTACTGAATGTAGCGCAGTTTCAGTAAATCTGCCGGAAGTAAAAGCATGTTGATTTGAATGTAAGGGGTAGTGTATATCGAGGCTATCCCTTATATGTCTGACGCACAACATCTCCAACGTCTTCAGCAGGAAAGACGTTAGGCTGATTGGGTGACATGATTTAGCCTCGCCTTGAGGTTTACCCGGTTTTGGAATAAAAATTACTTTGACTTCCCTCCATTCTCGGGGTATGTATTTAAAGACAATACACGCCCTGAAAATTTGCACCAGGTATTTTTGTATCCACACCATTCCCCACTGAAGCAGGGCAGGGTACATACCGTCCAACCCGGGCGATTTGAAGGGAGCAAACGATTGTACGGCCCAGTTTACTTTTGTGTCAGTTACCATCTGAACAGCCAGCTTCCAATCCCTATTTCTAGGGTGAGAGGCTGAGTGTCCTTGCCACTTATGGCCTGGTATAAATAACACGGCATCCTGTAAAGTGCGTGTTTAAGAGCTCTGAAGCTGTTTGTGCGGGTGTACTGGTTTATGTACCGTCGGCCCGCTTTATCATGCTTACCTGTTGGTTTGGATCTTTCGAGAGTATCTTTTTCAGTCGGGAAACTGATGTAGTAGACTCTACGTCACTACAGAATTCTCTCCACTTTTCCCTTTGTCTCTTGCGAATAAGTTTCTTGTATTGTTTCCGGTGGTTGTGGTAAGCCTCCCAGTCACATACCAGTTTTGTCTTCTTCGCTTTGTTGAAGAGCTTGTTTGCCTGAGATCTAAGTTTTTCGAGTTGCCCGTTCCACCAAGGGGTTGCCCGGGTTTCTTGAAGTTCAGTTCTCATTGGACAAGCCTTCTCATATGCTGTAATGATATTTTTTTTGCACTAAAGTGACGTATTTTTCGATCAGTTCAACTGTCCCGATTCTCTGTGGGGTTTCTACTGTCCCTAGGAGCCTTTCCAGATGGGTATTATAGTCCTCCCTGTTGGTGCTTCTGGGATTCCTGTACGGTTTGGGTTCCAACCTACAACATAAAATATTGAATTTTATATATTGATGGTCAGACATTGTTGCATCCTTTGATACATGCCAGCCATTTATAATTTTGGTAATACTCATAGACGCCAGGGTTATGTCGATAACACTCTGGCATCTGGAGGTAGCAAAGGTAGCTTCTCTGCCTCTATTGAGTATATCTAATTTGGTACTACTTAAGTATTGTAGTAAAGATGTACCTCGAGGGTTGTTTGTTTCGCTCCCCCAAGCTGTATGGTGGGCGTTTGTGTCACATCCAATTATAAGTTAACCTGTTAGTGATTTATTGCTGTTTCTAATTTAGACTTCCCTTAGAATATCTGGATTTAGCATCTAAAAAACTATTTAATGTTTTTATGCGGAGGTTTTATTTCCCAAAATTTTTAAAATAGGAAGGGGGATCAAGTAATATGTCACTGAAATGGGTTTTTAATTCTCTACAGACTGACGCTCCCTGTTTGAAATGCGGTTAATTCTTTTAGAAGTTACGAGATTTTGAAGTCAAATACATTTCTCGAAAAATGCAAAAGTTAAATCGATTTTATTTAAAATGAAGAAATTTTGTTGTTTTTTGATTGTAGATCAGAGACAGGCCCGTAACCAAGGAGGTGCTAGGGGGCTGCATCCCCCCCGAAATTTTTTGGCTTCGCACTAGATAGAACTGAACTTTTCAGATGTGCGATCTTTTTAAAAATCATTTTTAATGGGTCATCTTGTTTTCGTACTGAAATGCAAGAATGTTTTTTTTCAAATTTGGCGCCATTTATTATTATTAGAGACCAGATTTTAAGCACAATCAAGCAAGGTAAAAAAGGTGAGCAAAATGTTAAATTAGGCAAAAACGAAAAGCTAAAGAAAGCACCAGAAAGGTAAAATGCTATTAAAAAAAGGCATTAACAGGCCAAAACTCACAATTAACACAAAACACATTCAGAAATCTCAGTCGAAATAAAAAAAAATAGATCTTTGGTTATACTCGGGATATTCAGAAGGAGTATAACATTTTCAAATGAAGAAGTTCTTAAGATTTAAGTTTATTCTCGAATTTTCATCCTAAATCTTAAAATTTTTACTAAAATTTGGTTTCTAGAAAAATTTAAATTTTTCTTGAAAATTTTTTTTTTATTTGAAATTTCAATCTTACGTTTTAAATTTTGCTAAAATTACGTTGAATTTTGCAAGTTTATCGAGCTTAAACTCCCCATTTTGAAAAAAAATTCAAATTTTGAGAAGAACATGAAATTTATACAAGCGTTTCTTGGAGATTTAACACCAAATTTTGAGAAAAACTTGTATTTTGTGATAATAGTTTTACAGTTTTGGAATTTAAAAATTTAAATTTTAAATTCAGTATTTGAATAAAATTTTGAATATTAGGCCTTTTACTAAAAAATCAAAATCTTTTATAAGCCATTATTATGAGAAGACATTTTTTCATAAGTTATTTGTATGAATTTCTTCTATAATTTTTCTAACAGGGCGATTAAACTTAAAAAAAAGTCTAAAATGTCGATTCTTTTATAAATTTTGATTTTTACACAAAACTTGAGCATATTTAAGTTGGAAAATTCAGGATTTTTTTAATAACTTTAACCTATCAGCTTAATTCGAAATTTTTAATTTTTTCAAAAAGTTTTAAGTTCATAATAAAACATTTCCAAATTATTTGTTATGAAGTTGATTTGTTTATATTTCGATTACAATTTCGAAAATTCGACTTTTTTCTCAAAAATTCGACTTTCAAGTGAAAAGCTCCAAAAAAATATTGAAATTTCTATCTTAGTTATTAAATTGCAACTTTAATTAAGAAATTTTTTACTTTTAATCACGACATTTCAATTTTAAATTCATATTTTTAGAAAATTTATGAAATTTTTAAAACTTTTACGATGAGTTTAAAAATGTCAAGATTAAAGTCGAAATTTTGAAAAAAAAAAGAGCTTAATGACTTTAGTTTATTTTTTTTAATTTTTACATTAGCACTGGTTCAAAATTCAGACTTCCTCAAAATATTTTGACTTTCTTTCTAGACATTTAATTTAAAAAGAACCCCTGGACATTTTGAGAAAACACTAAAAGTTTCAGCCTTTGTTGTGTTTTTTAATCTTTTTTGGTTTCGGGGACAAGTTTTGTATTTCAGTTTCAGAAAAATCAAAGTTTCTTTTTTGAATTTTGTTTCAAGACAAAATGTTGAGTGTTATTAGTTTTTGTTATTAGAGTTTTTGGTAAAATTTTGACTTCAAACCTTTTTTTTAAATTATGGCTTCTTTTTTCTTCGGATTTAGAGAGTTTTTCTAAATGTCAACTTATTTCCAAAATTTCGAATTTAAAAAACTGAAAATTTCGAGTTTAAACATATTCCACTTTTTATTCGGAAATTCAAATTTTCTAAAAAAGTTAATATTTTCAGAAATATTTATTAATGAATCTGGTTATTTTTAAGTATAAACAAGGATATAATTAAACTTTTTCTAGAACGAGTTTGTCCATTCTAAATGTAGACTTTTCTAGATATTTTCGAATTAAAATTTCAAATTCAAAAAACTCAAGATTAAGTTCACAATTTCGATATCTGAAATTTTTCACAAAAGTTTTGGCGATATTTCCAGGTTTCTAGAAAGAATCGAAGTTTAAAAAAATATTTGTGGCTTTGAAGTAAATACCAAGATTGAAAACCTTGAATTTTGAGAAAAAAAAGTAAAAGTACCATATTGTTACGGGCTTATCGGTTCGAATTGATTAACACATTGAATAATACCCACTTTATTACCAAACTAAAGTCGGATCACTTCAACTGCACAATAACTCACTTATGTACTTCGAACTACTAACCTACTAATTACTCTGACTGAGTCTAACTAACTGACTCGAGGGAGAGCTTTACATAGTTTTGGCCTCCAGGTTCTAGAACAATCCGACAGATAAGGCTTATCGTTTGCCGAAATTTCGGGAACGCTTATCTGCCGTTAGCTTTGTTATCGCGGCCGCTTTTCCCTTATCAGATCCTTCTAGAAACTTTTCTTATATACTAAATTCTACAATTCTATTCTAAATTCTATTCCATCTATTTACATTGCGTTACAATATTAACATACTTTGCTTTTAACAAAAAATCTAATTCAAATTGAAAATTTCCAAAAAAGGTCGAAATTTTGAGGTTAAAGGTACGTCTTAAAAAAAAGATAAATAACTTTATAGCAAAAACTTTTCTTCGAAATTCGGAAGAATCAAATGCATTTCGACAATTCAAATTCAGACAGCAACAATAATTCCCAAAATTGCGCAAAATATAAAACGTGGGAATTAAAGTTGTTGCCAGTTAAAAAAGAGTTGGATGCTAAGAGGAAACTTAAACTTAAAAAAAACATCTAATCTTCCAGAATTTAGAAAGAATATCCAAGTTCTAAAGGTTCGGGTACAAACTTTAAATTTGAGATAAAAGTTAAAATTATGAATTTAATCGAAATTTGAAAAAAATTAAAAAAAAAAAGATTTTTCTCTAGCTGACTTCAAACTGTCTTTAAATAGAGCACTTTCTGGAGGCGTTTTTCATACACAAGTGCAGGTTATAGAAGACAGTTCAAAGATAAATTAAAAAAAAAGAATATCTTTCGAGTAATTTTATCATCTTACCCACACATCTGTTTTTATTTAGAAATTAAATTAAGATAAATAGGCAATGTCGTTGTTAAATTACTTTGTCAGAATATTAGGAGAGTTCGATTCTAGAAGTGTTTTAGTGTATTTTTTTATATTTTAGTATAATTGTGTACAATAAAAATATTAATAGTGAACGCAAAAAAAACTAGGTAGTTTTAGCTAAAGGATCGCAGCCCCCCCGAAAAAAGATCCTGGTTACGGGCCTGATTAGAGCTCACACATTTCTGCATTCCGAACAAACTGTTTGTAGTTTTCTGAGAAAAATTGATTCAATTTTTGCATTTGACAAAAGATTGATGATATTTTGAGATCTCTCATTCCTGGAACTGGATGACCTATTTCGATGGTTTGGACTAGTCTTCTATAAAAACATATTATCTGGTGTGACAATTTTGGTTTTACCAGCGTTTTAAATATTAAATCTGTTAATAAAAGAAATACTATATGTATATATTTTTATTGCTGAAACTATTTATTTATCTAATGTTTTAACAGTCAGTTTCTTGGTAAAATTCTATCTTTATAACAGTGCCCACTATATTAAAAATCATGTTTTAAAAAGTTGTAAAACAAATTTTTTCGATACTTTACTGATAAGTTTCAGACATATTAGTGCAGTGTTGTAATTTGAATCAGACGCTTAGATAATGAAACGCATCATTCATAATCTTGAGATTTCTCCATTTTGAGTCACAGGTTATTACAACTTCTTGTACTTGTGTTAATTTTTTCACCAAGATAGATAAATATGTTGTGGATCAGAAGATACTATAAATAGAACAAATTACAAAAAAACAAGTGTCAATATCACGTAAAAGACCAGTTATTTCCAAGTAAATTTATTATTTACTACTACAATTACGATATTATTAATCAATCCTTGGAGCCGTCTGCAATAATAGCACAAGTTACAAGGAACTCGTCTGTTTTAACGTTTGGATATTTGCTGATATGATAAGAAGATAGGTCACTGCTCCAACCAATTATAAATTACAGTCAACTGATAGAGGCACATTTTGTGTCAAAAAGTAGCCAATTTTTTCGTATCTGTAGTTAGAAATTTCGACCTGACCATGCATGATGACACTCGGACTCGGCTGAGCCGTAGAAGCCGCGCGGAACGCACAAAGCGGCGCGAAAGATATATTTTTCATCAGGAAAATGATTTCGATTCCGATGGTTTATCAGGCGATGATCTCTCGCCCACTGCAAGGCAAAATAATAATTGTTTGGGATGCAGAACACGGCAAAGTTTTAACCATACAACGGTAAGCGTCCTTAAATTTATTTTCTTGGGGTCAGCATGTAATGAGGGCTTGGATTATTCAGAAGTTTGTTGTGTGGATATAATACTTCCGCCTTCCGCGAAACCTCAAAAGATTGTCAATCCCTTTGTAAACTTTACCCTTCGAGAAACCCAACCATTTATTTGCATTTAGGGCTTCTTTAAAAAACATATTCTAATTAAAGCTAAGATATTACGTCTAATAATCAATTCCATTGCATGACGTTATTTGATTATTGTGAAATTTAATATACTGACCGCATATGAGTACCTTCATCGTATTGCAAAGTATTAATAACTCGTGGGAACATGTTTACAAATAAAAATATCATGTAGCATGTACAGGGTTTACTTGGTACGAGAAAAAATAAAAAGGAACTAAATTACTTAAGCTCACAAACACTACAAAGAGGCGAGTTATTTTGCATGCTACAAACCAGACATGGTGGTACATCAACATCTAATGAACTATTCTGGCGTCCCTCAAGAATTGAAGAGTCTATTTCCATTTAAATCAATAATTTTTCTTAGTTAAAATGATAGTGACACCAAATACTATCATATTTCAATGGGTAAGTTTTATAAAATCAACAACACAATGGAATCACAACAATCACAACGGAAACCCACCAAGCCAGTGTCAGTCATTTCATAATATTCTTATAGAAATCTTTTTTTTTTTGGGAACGGACTGGTCCTTGATTATCTTAAAAAATTGAAATACAACTCTTGTCCCCTGAAACCAAAAAAGATGAAAAAACACAACAAAGGTTGCTCTAACGCGTTTCGATAGCCAAGCTATCATCTTCAGAGAGATACTAATGGCAAAGCTATCATCTTCAGAGAGATACTGATCTCTCTGAAGATAATAGCTTCGAAACACGTTGGAGCAACCTTTGTTGTGTTTTTTAATCTTTCTTGGTGTCAAGGGACAAGATTTGTATTTCAATTTTTAGAAATCTGTAGACTAAAATACAAACCTTATCTAGATGAAGTATCGTGTAAAACTTGGTGTAATAAAGCAACGTTGTAATTATTTATTTGGAAATTAGTGATTAGGGACGTTCCTACTGGCGTTGTATTGCGTCTCCAATACGCAGGTTTCCAAATTTGCCATCTAAAAATTTTAGTCCAGTGCTTTTTGGAAAAATGTTTTTTTTGATCTGGAAAAAACGGCATAGTCGATATTTCAAAGGAATATAGTATTTAATCCCTCTCTAAGCTCGTGGATCTGGATTTAGGGCGAGTCACCTGAAAATTTAAGCCAACACTTAGGGCATCTTTTTTGGGCCCATTGTGCTATCCCGTGATTGAGTTGTCCTTGGTCATTCATTCAGCCACCCAATTTTATTGAGAAACTGTCCCTTGGGGGCGCCTCTCTCAAACGGGCCACACTAGGCCAGCGTAGATCCTTTGATGCTAGGGTCGGGCAGTAACACATCACGTGTTCGACTCTTGCATCTTCTTCTAAACAACGTCTACAACTGGATCGTTTCATTCTGTGAAGATGTTTATTTAATCGATAGCGACCTGTTCAGATCCCTACAAGTTTCCCAAGGCTATCCCTTGAAAGTTGTAACATAATTTTGCCCTTTCCCTACACAGCAAAATGAATGAATTTCAGTGAATGCATGGGACTGTCGGCATGTTGTTATTGACAACCATTGGACTTGGTGTTTGCGATGAATTTCTTCGTTAAGTAGAGTTCTTACGGTTGATTTAGCCAGGGAAAGAGTTGGTTCCGCTCCAACGAATTGTCCAAGCTCTATAGAGGAATATAGTCAGGCAAAGGAGGGGCTTCAGCCCTCTCCGAAACCCCAAGTATATAACATTAATTTGTGATTTTCAGTTTCTCTCTGAAGATGACAGCTTGGCTGTCGAAACGCGTTAGAGCAATCTTTGTTGTGTTTTTTAATCTTTCTTGGTTTCAGGGAACAAGTTCTGTGTTTTAATTATTAATTTGTGTTAATAAAATTAATGTTCGAGAAATTCCAACTTTTTTTTCCAAAATTTTAAGCTTCTCATTTGGATCTTTTACTAAATATTTTGACTTTTTTTCCATATTTAAACTTTAAGTTTAAAATTTTAACTTGTTCCTTAAAATAAAAAAAAGTTTAAACTCGAATAGTTGGAAATTTTGTAATATATTTAAGATATTCTTTCGAAATTCAATCTGTAATCTCGAAAATTCGATGATTTTTTTTATTTCAAGCTTTTTCTCAAAATTTAGATCTTTTTCCCAATTTTCGAATACAATTTCAATGTTTATGTTTTTCCTAATAATTGGGCATCTCAAAATTAGAAATTTGGGATTTTTCAAAATTTCAAGCTTCCTCTCAAAATTTGAGAGTTCTGAGAAAAAAATACCATATTAACATACTTCGCTTTTAACAAAAAATCTAATTCAAATTGAAAATTTCCAAAAAAGGTCGAAATTTTGAGGTTAAAGATAAATCTTAAAAAAAAGATAAATAATTTTATAGCAAACACTTTTCTTCGAAATTCGGAAGAATCAAATGCATTTCGACATTGCAAATTCAGACAGCAACAATAATTCCCAAAATTGCCCAAAATATAAAACGTAGGAATTAAAGTTGTTGCCAGTTAAAAAAGAGTTGGATGCTAAGAGGAAATTTAAACTTAAAAAAAACATCTAATCTTCCAAAATTTAGAAACAATATCCAAATTCTAAATGTTCGGGTACAAACTTTAAATTTGAGAAAATACAATTTCAATGTTTATGTTTTTCCTAATAATTGGGCATCTCAAAATTAGAAATTTGGGATTTTTCAAAATTTCAAGCTTCCTCTCAAAATCTCGATGTTTTTCTAAATTCTAAATTTCCATTCTTTACATTTTTTCCTTACATTTCGACATCTTAAAATTCTGATTTTTTTTCTAGAAATGTTGAGTTACCGAATTTGTATAATTGAATTTCGACAGAAGCTTCTGTTATAAAATCAGCGGTTTTTTATTTGAATGTTAACTTTAATCCCATAATTTCGAGTTTTTTTTTTGGAATTTTAAACAGATTTTTTCTGTATTTCTAGAATTTCAATTTTAATTTTTGCTAAATTTTCAATTTAGAATTTGCCTTTCGGTTGTGAGCTTTGAATATGTTCTCAAATATCTTAAAATTTAGGTCCTTTTCTAGAAATTCTGAGTTTAAATTCGAGAATTTACCAATTTTTTTATTGAAACATTCTTTATGAATTTAAATATTTATCTCAAAATTTCAAAATTTTAATTTCAGTGTTTACTTTTTCTACTTTCTTCTTCTTCTTCTTCTACTTCTTTTTCTTCTTCTTCTTTTTCTTCTTCTTCTTCTTCTTCTTCTATTTCTTCTTCTTCTTCTATTTCTTCTTCTTCTTCTTCTTCTTCTTCTTCTTCTTCTTCTTCTTCTTCTTCTTCTTCTTCTTCTTCTTCTTCTTCTTCTTCTTCTTCTTCTTCTTCTTCTTCTTCTTCTTCTTCTTCTTCTTCTTCTTCTTCTTCTTCTTCTTCTTCTTCTTCTTCTTCTTCTTCTTTAGTAAGACTAGTTGTCTGTTGGTGATAGTATTGTCTGTTCTCGCTTCGCGTATGTTAACACAGGTCGGACACAAGTCATATATTCTGCTTTTGCATTCGATAGATAGATATTTGGCATCTATTGTTGATCTGTTTTTTTAAACCCCTGTTGTTCATCATTTACAGGGATGATGTTTGATATTTCTGTAGTTAGATGGTTTCTTTTTGTCTCCTTTCTTAAAGAGTGGGATAGTGACGCTTTATTTCCATTCGGTAGAAATTCTGCTATTAAGTAGTATTCTGCTAAACAGTTTCGTTATTTCTTTTAGTAGTGGCTCTTTTCCATGCTTGATGAAATCGTTGGGTATTTCATCTTCGTTTGATGCTTTTCGATTCTTCGGTTTGGTAATTCCATTTCTGACTTGTTCTTCTGTTATCGTTATTGATTCTAATTCTTCGTTTGTGTTTGTTGCCTCGTCCTCATTGTTTTAAAGAGCGGTATTATTATAGAGAGTTTTTAAATGTTGTACCTAAGTTACTGCGCTAATAGTTTTTACCTCTACTTCCTCATTCGTTTTTTTCTTTACACCTCTTATCATTTTCCACTCTTTTTTTGAAGTCCAAACATATCACTTCCATGTCTGTACTTTTTTTACTTTCAATTTTTATAAACATTTTAACTTTAGTCGAAAACTGAAGGTTTTTCTGAACCTGATTAAAACCCCAAAAATCTAATAATTTTGTAATTGTAAATTCCTTTGAAACTTTATCTCAAAATTCGCACTTTTAATTTCTATTATTTAGTAAAGATTTGAGTTTAGGCTCGAATGTCGACTTTTTTAATGAGATTTTAATTTCTTTTAAACTTTTGTGATTAATATCGAAATTTAGATTTCAGCCCAAAACTTGTGTTATTCTTTCAAATAATTCTGTTTTTTTCCGACATTTCGATTTCAGTCTTTAGATAACCACTTTTTTTTCTCAAAATTTATTTGTATAAATCATGTTTTTTTCAACACTTCGTCTTTTCCTCAAAATTTATGTTTTTGATTTTTACTATTTTTCCTAAGATATCGATTTTAAATTTCAAATTTCGTCTTTATTAAGAAATTTTGAAATGTTATTATTGTTAGCGTGTTAGCATTTTTAAAAAGCTCAAAAATTTTATCCAACAATTTCAAAACTAAGGTTTAATAACTTTAACCCATCAGCTTAGTTCAAAATTTTTAATTTTTTCAAAATGTTTTAACTTCATAATAAAAAACTTCGAAATTTTTTGTTATGAAGTTAATTTGTTTATATTTCGATTACGATTTCGAAAATTCGACTTTTTTCTCCAAAATTCGATTTCCAAATGAAAACTTTCAAAAAGATATTGAAACTTCCATCCTAATTATTAAATTTCAACTTTAATTAAGAAATTTTTTAGAATTACTCACGACATTTCAACTCTAAATTCATATTTTTAGAAAAACATGATGTATAAAATTTTTACAACTTTTTACGACGAGTTTAAAAATGTCAAGATTAAAGTCAAAATTTTGAAAAAAAATGAGCTTAATGACTTTAGTTTATTTTAAAAAAATTTTACATTAGCACTGGTTCAAAATTCAGACTTCTTCAAAATATTTTGACTTTATTTCTAGACATTTAATTTAAAAAAATCCCCTGGTCACTTGCCAGTTTCAGGAAATATCAAAGTTTATTTTTTCAATTTTGTTTCAAGACAAAATGTTGAGTGTTATTAGTTTTTGTTAATAGATTTTATCTTTTGGAAATTAGAGATTCTTTTTAGAAAATTTTGACTTCAGACTTTTTTTTTCATAAATTATAGCTTCTTTTTTCTTTGGATTTAGAAAGCAATTCTAAATGTCAACATATTTCTAAAATTTCGAATTTATAAAATTAAAAGTTTCGAGTTCGAACAAGTAAATTTGTTAAGAATTAACTTATCCTACTTTTTGTTCGGAAACTCAAAATTTCTAAAAAATTATTATTTTCAGAAATGTTTATTAATGAATTATGGTTATTTTTAAGAACGACTGCGTCCACTCTAAATGTAGATATTTCTAGAGATTTTGAATTAAATTCCAAATTCAAAAAACTCAAGATTAAGTTCAGAATTTCGATATGACATTTTTCACAAAAATGTTGCCGAAATTTCCAGGTTTTTAGAAAGAATCGTTGTTTCAAAAATATTTGTGGGTTTGAAATAAATACCAAGATTTTAAACTTTGAATTTTGAAAAAAAAAAGTAAGAGTATTAACATACTTCGCATTTAACAAAAAATCTAATCCAAGTTGAAAATTTCCAAAAAAGGTTGAAATTTTGAGATTAAAAGTAAAACTTAAAAAAAAGATTCCAAAAATTGCCCAAAATAAAAAACGTAGGAACTGAAGTTGTTAGAAGAAGAGTTGGATGCTAAGAGAAAACTTGAACTTAAAAAAAAACATATAATCTTCCAGAATTTAGAAAGAATATCCAAATTCTAAATGTTCGAATGCAAACTTTAAATTTGAGATAAAAGGTAAAATTATGAATTTAATCGAAATTTGAAAAAAAAAATTTAAAAAAATAAGAATTTTCTTCAACTGACTTCAAACTATGTCTTTAAATATAGCACTTTCTAGAGGCATTTTTTATGCACAAGTGTCGGTTATAGAAGACAGTTCAAAGATAAATTTTAGAAAAGGAATATCTTTCGCCTAATTTTATCATTTTACCCACGCATCTGTTTTTATTTAGAAATTAAATTGAGATAAATAGGCAATATTGCTGTTAAATTATTTTATCAGAATATTAGACCGTCGCTTCTTAGCTCTAAACTAAACGAAAACAAAAAAAATCCTGGTTACCGGCCTGGGCCATATTAAAAGGAAACATCCAACACATATATAATTTATAATAAAACTATTGGTAAAGACTATCGACAGTGCGTACTATCGATAATATCGATATTTTCGTAAGGGGCCTATCGATAGTGCAAACTATCGATGTTTAGTGAACACTATCCGCGACTTTGTCTGCGCAACGTCATGTTTCAAAATGAAATAGAAGAATAGATTCTAAGGTTCGTGCTTTTCTTTCCACTACCGCTATAATTGTAGAAATAAATATACCCTAAAAGTTACTCCTAAAAATACCCTAAATTTTAGAAAAAGTATTATTAAAATAGATTTAGCTGCTTCCGAGATTAGACCGGACAAAGGATCAGTCAACAGCCGGACAGACACACGCTTCAATTTTATAATATAGATTCTATCTGCTAATACTGCATCAATTACCAAATGAATCAAAAAGAATATTTGAATAATTAAAACTTAATTAATTCGTTTAACTTTGTCACCGGTAAAGCACAGATAACATCCAGTATTGTTAAATTTAAAGTCCCCTAGGAATAATATAACCAGTGGGGGCTCACGTATAGGCACTGTGGAACTGCAGCACCCCCAATTTCGCTTACGAGTTTTTTGTCAGAAATTTCCGAAGACTTTCCTTAAACAATTTTTTGTAGAGGTTTTTAATTTTCTGTGATTTCTTTTTATAGAAATGTCAAGTTTCCTTTACGAAGTTGCGGGATGTTAAAATCTATTTTAATTTTTTTTCTAATTGTTGTGAAAATTTTGAGAAAATAATTAAAATTTCAAAATAAAATCTAAATTCAACTCTTCTCGCATTTTAATATTTTTCTAAAAAACATTAGTAGCGACTATTCGAGTTTTTACCTGAAATCTCAATTTCAACATTTTTGTATAACAAATTTTAAGTTTTTTCTAGATATTTCTATTTATTTAAGAACATTTTAATTTTTTCTGCGAAGTTTCCATTTTTTCCTAAATATTTTATAAAAAGAAGTTTTTCATAAACTCCTATTTTTTCTGAAAATTTTGTCCTTAACATTTTTAGAAATTTCAACTTCTCCAGCTTTGCTTTAAAATGTCAAGTTTTTTCACTAGAATTTGACATTTCGTTGTTCATTTTGTTTTCTAATTTTGATAAAAATGTTTAGAAAAAACCCTAAAATTTCTATAAAAATGTCAACATTTTGGAAAAACCAAAGAAATTTTAAGAAACAATTTAATTTTCAACTGCTTTCGCATTTCGATATTTTTCTAAAATGAAATAACAACCGAGTTTTGGATGATTTTCGTAAAATTCCAATTTCAACCTTGTTGTGAAGATATTTCAAATTTTTTCTCAAATTTCGATTTTCTCTAAGACATTTTGATTTTCTTCCCATGAAATTTGTGTTTTTCTTTAAACATTTTACACAAAGAAATTTTTTTAGAATTTCTAATTTAGCTGGAGATTTTGTCTTTAAAATATTTTTCCTCGTAAAAATGTTGATGTCTCTCACTTAAGAAATGTTTAAGTTTTCTGCGAATTGTTAATATTTTAAAGCTCCTTTTATTTTGTAATTTTTATAAGAAACTGAAAAATAAATTAAGTGGCGAACTTCGCACCACCTCAGAATTAATAAATATTGTGTTAACTCATTAGCTGAATTAAATTTTACGTTAAAATATTTAATACGCTCGCCCGTTTTCAGGTGAATCCTACGCTAAAAATGGGCCCTAATCAAAACAGATAGAGTGCCATCTACTAGAAACTGATTACAACACATTTTCGGTTAGTGTAGGTTGCAATACATTTTCGTCATGTGCCCATTATGAATTAGAGATGGCGCTATACATGGATTCCTTATAAAATATGTGATTTTTTTCAATATTTTAGCCTTTATTCTGCTGTTCGAGGCCGAGGCAAATGTCCAACAAAGCGAAAAACATAAAAATCCGTTCAGCCGTTCTGAAGTTATAAGTGGCGTAACTTACACCACTTTGTTTTTTGTATAGAGATAAATTTACAGAAAATAAACCCCAAATTTGCATAAAAATAATAAAACTGTGAGAAAAATATTGAAACTTCAAGAAAAATGAACCTTGTAAATTTCAACATTTTTTGCAATTCGATTTTCTCTAAAAAAAAATTACTGTTGCTGTAGGACCAAAGAAAATTCTGAATCAAAATTTACAATTTTTCTTAAAATGTTAAATTTATTCTTGAAATTTTCAAGTTCAAATTTAAAGATTAGGAGCAAATTCTGAAGAAAAAGCAGACAATATTTCTAGGAAAAGTTGAAATTTCTTATTTGTATACAACATTTTTGGAACAATTTAAAAATCAAAGAAAAAAAAAACAATTTTTAAAAGTAGATTAATTGTCAAAAATATTCTTAAAATTTCGACTTTTAAAGTGGGAATTATTGAAATTTTCGAGAAAGAGTCAACACTTCAAGGAAAGTCTCAAAATTTCGAAATTAAAAATAATTAAAATGTTGCAAAAAAAATTAATCAACATTTTAATGCTTGAAGTCAATACTTTGAGAATAAAATTTAAATTTTGACAATTTATTTATACATAAACTGCAAGTTTTTTTTCGAAATTTGTTTTAGAGCTTCGCACAATTTTTAAAAGTCGAAATTTTTATTACTAGGAGTAATATTTATTTTAATACAATAATAATAATACTAAAAAACTTAAATTTAAAAAGCAAAGAATTATCAGTTATAAAAAATAAAGCCAAATTTATCAGAAAAGCCAAAGTTTTGAAGAAAAGTGGAATTTTTAAAAATTTCCAAATTTTCATAAAGTCAAATTTCTAAAAGAATTTCGAAAAAAGTTAATATTTTGAAAAAGTGTTCAATTTTTAAAATAGTCGACATTTTCAATAATTTTGCGAATGGAAAAGGGCAACATTTTTGAAAAATATCGACATTTAAAGTAAATTGCAGTTTTTTTAATTAAATTTTCAAAGAAGCTGAATTTTTCGAAATTTGTTTTAGAGCTTCGCACAATTTTTAAAAGTCGAAATTTTTATTACTAGGAGTAACATTTATTTTAATATAATAATAATAATACTAAAAAACTTTAATTTAAAAAGCAAAGAATTATCAGTTATAAAAAATAAAGCCAAATTTATCAGAAAAGCCGAAGTTTTGGAAAAAAGTGGAATTTTTAAAAATTTCGAAATTTTCATCAAGTCAAATTTCTAAAAAAATTTCGAAAAATTTAATATTTTAAAAAATGTTTAATTTTTAAAATAGTCGACATTTTTAATCATTTTGCGAATGGAAAAGGGCAACATTTTTGAAAAATATCGACATTTAAAATAAATTACAGATTTTTTAATTAAATTTTCAAAGAAACTGAATTTTTGAATATAGGGAAAACTCAAAATAATCTAAAAATTTGTAATTATTAAAAAGGTTGACATTTTGAAAAGGTAAAATTTTGGAAAAAGTCGAAATTTTGAGTAGTTCAAATTTAAAATAAAAACTCACTTTTTTAAAAATTGAAAATATGATTGGGAATGTTCAAAAAAATTATAAATAATATTGTGAAAAAAGATCGAACTTTAAAAAAAGTCAAGTTTTCAAAAAGCGTCAAAATTCTGAACAAAAAATCGACGTTTTGAAATGAAGTCGAAATTTTTAGAAAAATTCGAAATTTTACGAATTAGTCGAAAATTTCAAAATACGTTTTTAAGAAATGTTTCACTTAAGAGAAAAAGTCAAATTTTCAAATGAAATATCGTTAGTTTGCAAAGAATGTCGAAATTTTGAAAATAGTTTAAATTATAAAAATAGTTAACATTTTTAAGTTTTTCAAGAATTTTTAATTTTAAAAAATGGCTGAAATTTTGAAAAACTCGAACATTTGAAAAAACCGAAATTTTCAACAAAATGGAAACCAAGAAAAAGTCGAAAATTTTAAAAAAGTGCAAATTTAAGAAAATTTTTACAAAAAATTCAAGATTTGTTGACACTTTGATTTTTCTAAATTTTAAGAAATATCCGAAATATATAAAAAATTTAAGGATAAGGCAAAAATCTTTTAAAACTTTCAAATTTTCAAAAGAAGTCAACATTTTAAAAATGAAGAAATTTTCAAACAAATAGGTCGAAATTAATAAAATATCAAAACTTTGAAAAAGTAGACACATTCAAAAGATCTGAGAATTATTATGGAGTTTTAAAATAATTGAAAATTTTAAAAAAGTTTAAATTTTGAATAAATGGGAAATTTTCACTCAAATTATCAATAAGAACCAAAATTATCGAACTCGGAATATTGAAAACAAGTCAAAAATTATCAGATAAATCGAGGTTTTTAAATGTCGAAATATTAAGAAGTTAAAAGTTTAAATTTTTGGTGGTTAAAATTTGGAACCAAAGTTGAAGATTTTTTTTTAAAAAAGATTTTAGGTCAACAAAACTAAAATTTTGAAAAAATGTTAAACTTTTCACAAAACGTCAAGATTTAAAAAACAAATCGAAATTTTGAAAGAATTTTGAAAATTAATGAGTAGCCAAATTTTAAAAAACAAAAATAGTCGAAAATGTGAAAAAAGTCGACATTTTATAAAACGTCTCCGTTTCAAAAAATCGAAACTTTGCAAAAAGGTCGAAATTTTGGAAAACGATTGACATTAAAAAAAACAGTCGAACTTATAAGAATCGAAATTTTCAATAAAAACCAAAATTGTCGAAGTCGAAATATTGAAAGCAAGTCAAAAATTATCAGATAGATCGAGGTTTTCAAAAGTCGAAATATTGAGAAGTTAAAAGTTTAAAATTTTGATGGTTAAAATTTGGAACCAAAGTTGAAGATTTTTTTAAAAAAGATTGAAATTTTAAGTCAACAAAACTATAATTTTGAAAAAATGTTAAACTTTTCACAAAACGCCAAGATTTAAAAAACAAATCGAAATTTTGAAAGAATTTTGAAAATTAATAGTAGCCAAATTTTAAAAAACAAAAATAGTCGAAAATGTGAAAAAAGTCGACATTTTATAAAATGTCTCCGTTTCAAAAAATCGAAACTTTGCAAAAAGGTCGAAATTTTGAAAAATGATCGACATTAAAAAAACAGTCGAAATTATTAAGAATCGAAATTTTCAATAAAAATATTGTAATTTTTCAAAAGAAAATGATGAAATTTTGAAAAAGATCGAAAATTTTGAAATTTTGGAAAAGATCGAAAATTTAAAAAGTCAAAAGTCCAGTTTCAAAAAAAATTACAGTTTCAGCAAAAGTAAAAATTTTCAAAGGGTGAAAATTTTGAAAAAGTGTACTTAATTTTCAAAAATAAAAAAATACAAAGAAAACAAAACAAAAGTTTAAATATTTTCGAAAATGGAGATTTTTTGAAAAGAGTATACACAGATTTTCGGAAAAGTCAATACTTAAACATAAAATAAAGTTGAAATTACAAGAAAAATGTCTAAATTTTGGAATACGATTTAAATTTGGAAAAAATCCAGTCTTTCAAAAAACGCGGTATTATTAAAAATTTTCATTGTCAAGTTTCCTAAGAAATCTAAAATTTTCGTAGAGTTACATTATGAAACTGTCGAAATTTTTAGTAGATATTTTAAAATGTTAAAATTTTGAACAAATTGACATTTTGGATCAAATATAAAATGTTAAACATTGTCGCAACACTCCCATTAGTTTTGGCTACGAGCCGCCACTGAACCATGATAATAAAAAATAATATAAGTTAAAACATTCTAGCTTAGATGGCAAGTGGACACATTTAACCGAAAATGTACAAAAAACTTTCCATTAAATGAGTGGATGGTTATCTTTTAAACGATCGATACTTATGATATAATTAAGCAATGTAATTATACCATAAGTTGCGTCTTCTGGAACTTATCTTCTATTTAAATTGACGTTTTTTTTATTCTTAAAATCATAGATATGATGGAATTAGTCCTGCAAATTGAGAGTAACCTGCTAACTAGTTAATTTCCCCTTCCTACACTAGCTTTATTACCTGTGCTACCTTATCAGGCACAGTCTAGCTCGGGCGCTTATTCGGTATGTTCAAATTCGAACGACGCTAAAATGCAAAGTGAAGGTGATTCTCAAGAAAAATCCATAGAGAAACGTTTAAAAAAAATCATCATACCACCTAAACAAATTAAATTAAAAAAATCGCAATCGCTTATAAAAAAATTCCGATTCAGACCGAAATCTCGTGCGGTTAGCCAGGGAGACGTTTCGACCTCTACACAGCCTTCGACATCATCTGAACCACCTTCGGCTGAACGGCATACGCCAGAGGGAGGTGAAAATTTCAAAATTGTCAAGTCAGTGTCGGATACAAATTTAAGGGAAAATCGAAATTTAACAGATAAACGAACCGAAAAAGAAGAGGTTAAAGAAAATTTATATTCAAAGGAGAGCACTGCTGATTCGGAACACAACCCATATTATTCAACGGAAACTGTAACAGTTCCTGAAAGGACCAAATCATTGGAACATATTCCTGACATGCCGGCTTATGGAGATTTAATTGTGGGGCCATCTAATGAACCGGTGACTGTTTTTGAATTAAAATTGCACATTATGCTGTGGTTTAAGAAACTGTCTAGCAAACCACGGCTGTTTAGATTATATGATATAATTGATACACTTTTTAAATGTCATGATTGTCGGAAGAATTGAAAGTATCTATTCTTTTCTTAGAGGAGAGAAAGTTATAATACAGTATGATTTATTACTAAACCATGGCTATTATTATTTTATGTGAACTAATTCTTCTTGCTTGAGTTGCAATTTTTATGGGACAAAATTTAGAACCCGATATTTACTTATATAGTTATACACTACAAATCTTGAAAATAATATATAATATCGATGTACTAAATTTGGAAAATGAAAGAAGCCAGTAATTTTAATAACAATATTACTTAATTTTCTGAACCATTTTACTTACTATTTAATTGCTACCGTCAACAAACATAAACAAATAAAAGTTGTGTAACTTGGGATTAGATTTAGTTAATTATACAACAATATTCATGAAACTATTTTATTTGATATTATGAAATTTTGAAATATTTTATTTAATATTTCAAAATGTGGCTTTATTAGTCAACAATTTTGTATATTTACCTTTTGTAACTGCAAAGATATGTAAAACTTAAGAAATATAGTTCATTATAAAGATATTTTATCTCCTAAAGAATATGCAACCGTTGATATTATGATTATTGTTATCAGGCCCGTAACCAGGATTTTTTTCGGGGGGATTACAGCTAAGAATCTACGGTCCAATACTACTTTACTATTAATATTATTATTGTATACAAGTATACTATAACATATAAAAAAATACACAAAAAACATTTCTAGAGTCTAACTCTTCTGACATTCTGACAAATTAATTTAACAATAATGTTGCCTATTTATCTTAATTTAATTTCTTAATAAGAACAGATGTGTGGGTAAGATGATAAAAATACTCGCAAGATATTCCTTTTCTAAGATTTATCTTTGAACTGTCTTCTATAACCTGCACTTGTGTATGAAAAATGCCTCTAGAAAGTGCTCTATTTAAAGACATAGTTTGAAATCAGCTGGAGAAAAATCTTTTTTTCAAATTCTTTTCAAATTTCGATTAAATTCATAATCATAACTTTTATCTCAAATTTAAAGTTTGCACCCGAACATTTAGAATTTTTCTTTCTAAATTTTGGAAGATTAGATGCTTTTTTTTTATGTTCAAGTTTCCTCTTAGCGTCCAATTCTTTTTCTGACAACAACTTCAATTCCTACGTTTTTTATTTTGGACAATTTTGGGAATTATTGTTGCTATCTGAATGTCGAAATGCATTTGATTCTTCCGAATTTCGAAAAAAAGTGTTAGCTATAAAGTTATTTATCATTTTTTTGTAAGTTTTACCTTTGATTTCAAAATGTCTACCTTTTTTGGAAATTTTCAATTTGAATTAGATTTTTTGTTAAATGCGAAGTATGTTAATACTTTTAGTTTTTTTTTCTCAAAATTCAAAGTTTAAAATCTTGGTATTTACTTCAAAGCCACAAATATTTTTTTAAACTTCGATTCTTTCTATAAACCTGAAAATTTCGCCAAAATTTTTGTGAAAAATGTCAGATATCGAAATTTTGAACTTAATCTTGAGTTTTTTGAATTTGGAATTTTAATTCGAAATGTCTAGAAAAGTCTACATTTAGAGTGGGCAAACTTGTTCTAGAAAAAGTTTAATTATGACCGTGTTTATACTTAAAAATAATCAGATATATTAACAAACATTTCAGAAAATAATAACTTTTTAACTTTTTAAAAAATTTTGAATTTCCTAACAAAATTCGGGTATGTTAATTCTTAACAAATTTACCTGTTCGAACTCAAAATTTTTAGTTTTTTAAATTCGAAATTTTAGCGATAAGTTGACATTTAGAATTACTCTCTAAATTCTAAGAAAAAAGAAGATATAATTTTTGAAAAAAAAATGTTTGAAATCAAAATTTTCTAAAAAACTTTCTAGTTTCCAAAAGATAAAATCTATTAACAAAAACTAATAACACTCAGCATTTTGTCTTGAAACAAAATTCAAAAAATAAACTTTGATATTTTCTGAAACTTTCAGTGTTTTCTCAAAATGGCTAGGGGATTTTTTATAAATTAAATGTCTAGAAAGAAAGTCAAAATATTTTGAAGAAGACTGAATTTTGAACCAGTGCTAATGTAAAAAATTTTGAAGTATAAACTAAAGTCATTAAGCTCATATTTTTCAAAATTTCGACTTTAATCTTGATATTTTTCAACTCGTCGTGAAAAATTGTAAAAGTTTTATAAATCAAGTGTTTCTAAAAATATGAATTTACAGTTGAAATGTCGTGATTAAAAGTAAAAAAAGTTCTTAATTAAAGTTGAATATTAATAATTAAGATAGAAATTTCAATATTTCTTTGGAAGTTTCCACTTGGAAGCGAATGTTGGAGAAAAAAGGCGAATTTTCGAAATCGTAATCGAAATATCAACAAATCAACTTCATTACAGAAAATTTTGAATTTTTTTATTATGAAGTTAAAACTTTTAAAAAAAATTACGAATTAAACTAATGGTTTAAAGTTATAAAAAAAATCCTGAATTTTTCAGCTTAAAAATGCTCAAGTTTTGTGTAAAACTCGAAATTTATAAAAGAATCGACATTTTAGACATTTTTTTTAAAGTTCAATCGCCATGTTAGAAAAATTATAGAAGATATTCATAAAAACAACTTATTACAAAATGTCTTCTCAAAATAATGGCTTTTAAGAGATTTTGATTTTTTAGTAAAGGGCCTAACATTCAAAATTTTGTTCAAAAACCGAATTTAAAATTTAAATTTTTAAATTCAAAACTGTTAAACTATACAAAATTCAAGTTTTTCTCAAAATTTGGTGTTAAATCTCAAAAAATCGCTTGTATAAATTTCCAGCTCTTCCCAAAATTTGACTTTTTTTTAAATGGGGAGTTTAAGCTTGAAAATCTTGCAAAATTCAACATTATTTTAATAAAATTCAAAACGTAAGATTGCAATTTCAAATAAAAAACATTTCAAGAAAAGTTTAAATTTTTCTAGAAACGAAATCTGAGATTTAAAAGTCAAAATTTTGGAAAAAATTTTGTTGGGAAATTTCGTTGTTTTTTTGCAAATTTGATTCCAAATGTCAATTTTATCTCCACATTTTACCTTAAACTGCAAAATCAATTTTTTTGGGGACATTGAAGTATTTTCTTGGAACTTAAATTTTAAAATAGAAAATGTTATTTTCGGGCTCAAAATTTTGAAAACAATTTTGTTGAGAAATTTCAAGTTTGATTCCCTAAAATATCGAGTTATTGTCAATTTTATCTCCACATTCCACCTTAAACTCCAAAATCAAATTTTATAGACATAGATCTACTTTTTCGAAACATATTTTAAAACAAAAAATGTTGAATGTTTGAATTTACGGTGAAAATTTTAAGATTTAGGGCGAAAATTCGAGAATGAACTCGAAATGTTAAGACTTCTTCATTTGAAAATGTTATAGTCCTTCTGAAGTATAACCTAAAATCTATTTTTTTTTATTTCGACTGAGATATTAAAATGTTTTTTTGTTAATTGTGAGTTTTGGACTGTTAATGCCTTTTTTTTAGAGTATTTTACATTTTTGGTGCCTTCTTTCGCTTTTCGTTTTTGCCTAATTTAACATTTTGCTCAACTTTTACCTTGCTTGATTGTGCTTAAAATCTGGTCTCTAATAATAAGAAATGGCGCCAAATTTGAAAAAAAAACATCCTTGGATTTCATTACGAAAACAAAATGGTTTTTAAAAAGGTCGCACATTTGAAAAATTCAGTTCTATCTAGTGTGAAGCCAGAAAATTTCGGGGGGGGGGGGCTGCAGCCCCCTAGCCCCCCCTGGTTACGGGCCTGATTGTTATTATCAATTTAAAAGTAAGCATTTCTTGACTAAATTAGAAATTTTGAGCTTAAAATTGCCATTTCAGGAGTTGATAAGTAGATACTTCCACAAAGGAAATGAAAAGTAGAAATTCTGTTGAAAAATTCGATTTTATTCCCGAAACTTCAAAACCTCGAAATTTCAAAATTCATAATTTTGAGTTTGAACTGAAAAATTTAGGGAAAAAAATTTGAAATTTCTGCAAAAAATTGTTCTCAAAAGTTCGAATCCAAAGATGACATTTTCTGTTTGAAATACAAATTCGAGAAAATACTTCAAGGTCACAAAAATGGTTTTGGGATTTGAAGTCATTATTTTGAAAAGAGTCAAATGTCAACATTTCTGGGAAAAACGTCGAAACTTCTCAACAAATTGTTTATCCAAATTTTAAAAAACTGAAGTTTCAAAATTCTATATTTTGAGTTTAACTCCGAAATTGTTCTTAAATTTAGAATTTAAAAAGGAAATTGTGAGTTTAAACAGTAAAACTTACTTTTGGGAAAATATTGTAATATTTCTTGAATTGAATTTCAAGTTTAAATTGGAATGTAAAGATTGAAGTCGAAATTTGGAGTCTAAAAGTCGAGATTTCTGAAAGACTTTGAAATTTCTCAACAAAACGTTTCTCCAAATATTATAATTTTGATGGAACGTACTGGTCCTTGATTATCTTCAAAAATTGATATACGATTCAATCAAAGAAAAATTGTATATCAATTTTTGAAATATCAAAAACTTGAGATTTCAAAATTCCAAATTTTGAGCTTGAATTTGAAATTTTAGGGAAACGAAGTTTTTCTCAACAACATTGTTCTTAAAATTTTAAGTTCAAACATTCAACATTTTTTGTTTTAAAATATAAGTTTGCTTTGAATTTAAATCCAAAATTTTAGGGAAAAACTCGAGGATTTTTTTTACGAAACTACTTCCAAAATTTGCAGTTGGCAGAAGATATTTTGTGTTTAAGACCTGAATGCAAATACTTCAATATTCCTTAAAATGTTGAATTTAAAATCTAATGTAAAAGTCGAAATTTGAAGTCTAGAGTCCAAATTTCTGGAAAAAAATCCAAATTTCTCAACAAGGTTTATCTCAAAATTCAAAGCACTCCAAGCTTTAAAATGCTGAATTTTGAGTTTGAACTCGATTTTAGAGAAAAAAACTTAGAATTTCTCAACAAAACTGTTCGCAAAATTTCAAGTTCAAAGATGACATGTTTTATTTAAAATCTAAATTACAAGAACATTCTTCAATCTTTCTAAAAAAATTGAATTTTGAGTTTTAAGTGGAATATGGAAATGAAAGCCGAATTTTGGAGTTTAAAGTTGAAATTTCTAGAAAAAAAGTCCAAATTTCTTATTTCTGGGAAAACATTGAGATTTCGCAACAACTTTTTTCTCAAAATGTCAGGCTTAAACTAGAAAATAGCGTTTAAAATTGGAATGTTGGCTTTAAAGTTAAAATAATAGATTAAAGTTAATTAAAATTTTAAAATTTAAATAATAATTTCGAGAATTAAAATCGATGTTTTGATGTTGCAGTCAAAATATAGAAATTAAAATTGAAAAAAGTATAAAGATTTCTAAAAACACAGACACAAACTTAAAAATCCATTTTTTTAAATTTTTTGATCCTTATTGACTTGTTAAGGTAAAATAAAATTTTTAAAAATCCAAATCGGAAAGTCTAACTTTGCAGATACGAAATTTCGAAGAAAAACTGTGGGAAAAAAGTGGGAATTTCTGGAAAAATATCTAAATACCTCCACAAAAGCTTTCTGGAAATTTCAATGTTAAAGTTGAAATGTTAAGACTGAAGATGTAATCTTGAAATTACAGTAGACACTAAAAATTTCAAATTTGAAGAAAGTTTTCGAGAATAATTTATAATTCAAACTTTTGAGGAAATATTTAAAGCTGCTAAATAAAATTGTTCTCGAAATTTAAAGTTTAAAGATGAAATTGCGGGTTTAAAATATAAAATTCGAGATAACACAAAAGTTATTTAAAAAAAAAAAAGTTCTTAAAATGTCAAGTCACAGACTAAATTTTGATGTTACAGTCAAAATTTGGAGTAAGTCCAAATGTCGGTACAAAAGTTCTGAAAATATCAGAATTTCTATCATGTTTTTCTTCAAATTTCATTGAAACCCCAGATTTTTTTATAATTTTTTTTTTTTTTGAACATCTTTTATTTTAAATCTGGCACTTGGATTTGAAATTTTAAACTTGAAGATTCAAAGGTTTTTATAAATTATACAATTAAAGTCAAAAAGTAAGTAGACATTTTCTTAAGCTTAATTAACCAAAGATTTTTAAAGACCTCCAAATTTAACATAGCGTTGGTTTTTTTTTTCAAATTTTCGACCTTAATCCCGAATTTATAAATAGGAACTTCCTTCTGCAAATGTCCAGAATTTTTTTATACATTTCGACGTTAAATTCAAAATTTCGAACCCCCAGATTTTAATTTTATAAGAATATAGAGATAAAATTTTTGTTTTGAACTCCAAATTTAACCTAATGATTCCAAAAATTTTCTTCGGAATTTTGGGTTGAATCCCAAATTTTTAACTACAAAATCGTAATATTGAGACAATAATATCGAAATTCTAAGTTTGAACTTGAAAATGTGTTTAGTAATCTTGATTTTTTTATAGAAATTGAGAAAAGTGACTTCAAAAATTTTAGTTCTGAGGAAACACCATAAACTTAAAATTTAAACTTGTTTCCTATTTTCTTAAAATTTCAGTTTTAAAGTCAAAATATTAGGGACTTTCCAGTTAAACTTAATTTCGATTATTTATTGAAGTTAAAATTTTTTTCGAGGTTTCGATTCTTTCTCGAACTGCAGACTTAGTGACCTTGAAATTTGGACTTTAAATAAAAATTTATTTTGTCAAAATTTCTGTTTTAAGATTATGTTCAAGATTCTGTTTTAAGATTCTTTAAAAATTTAATATTAAAACACTGAACTTGTTTGTTTCTTGGAATGTCGACTTTGTTCTTAAAATTGTAGCTATATTCTCGATATTTGGACTTTTAAAATCGAAATCAAAATCCATAATTTTAAATTCTAAAGGAGTCAAAATCTAAAAAAAATCTGGAAAATTTGTAAAAACCTGAATTTTTTCAATATTCGTTACTCTTTTTTTACGAAATCTCGAATTCAATTTCTGTTTTTAGAAGTGAATTCAAAATTTCCAACTTTTTCTCAAAATGTTGAACTTGAAATAGAATTTAATTCCTAAATATCGGAATTTTTTCTTTAATTACAAAATTACTGCCTTTTAGATTATCTAGTCATTTTAGCCATAACTCATTAGGAAAAAAAGATATGTTGTAATTTACTTAAGTAACAGGGTGTAACTAACGCCCTGTATAAATAGTGCAAAATTCAGCATTAAATTCGTGCTTCTTCTGCCAAAAAACATAAAGTTGTCAATTTTTCAGACGATACTGATTAAAATCACAAAATTATTAAGAAGTTTCAAATTCAAATTCCAACTTTGAACACCCTGTACCTCGTTAACCTGCAACATTTATATAAGGCAATCACCATATTTGGGTGTGTATTATCTCCCATTCTTAATGAATCACCCTGTATATGTATATAGAAGTATATTACATATACGGCAATTCCATGTATTTTTTCCCTATCTTTAGTCGCCTAAAGAAGTTTTCACTTCAAAAATGTCAGAAAAAAGTTATTTTGTTAAGTTAATTTCCATGAGATTTAGTTTTTCTAAATTAATTAAAAAAATTGAATTTTACACAAAGTGTCGAGAAAAAGATCTAAATTTTGAATTAAACTGTCAAACTTTAAAAAAGTCGATATTTATTATAAAAAACCCAGAAATTTCAAGACAAATTACATCCAAATTCCAAGAAATCTATTTTTAGAAATTAGTTTTAAGATCTTGGGAAACAAATTGAAAGTTTCTAGAAAATTTTTAAAGAAGGTCGAAATGTTGGGAATTAGAACCCGAAATTATGAAAAAAAATATCCAAATTCCAGGAAAAAAAATCTAGTTTTAAAAGTCAAAATTTTGAGAAACAAATTAAAAATGTCTAAATTTTGAAAGAGTCGAAATTTTGGGAATTTAAAATGTCAACAAAAAAATCTAATATAATTTTCAGCGGCAGAGAATTCTCAAAGTTGAAGTTTATACTCTCGAAGTTTGAACCTTGATAGCGAAATTCCAACTTTAAAATCGAATATTAAACTTTTAAGAAATTTAAGAAAGGAATTCAAAAACGTCAACCAAAAAAATTGAAAATGTAAGCCCTGAAAAAAAACAGGCAAGCTTTAAAGAAACAACGAGAAAATGATATAAAAAAGGAGCCCATTATTATTATAATCAAAATAGTGTTTAAAGTTTTTGCGCGAAATATCTAGATTTCAAGAAACTGCGGAAATTTCGAGAATGAAGGTGACGTTTCAAAGTCTTCAAGTTTAAATTTGGAATATCGAAATTTCGAGGTTACACGAATAATCTTTTTTGTGAAAACTCTGATTTTTAGACACATTAAAAAAATTTAGATTTTGAAATTAAAGTCGACAGTTTATGAGCACAGAAATAATTGCAAATTACACCAGTGAATTTTGAGAAGTCAAGATTTCGAAAAAAATGAAAATTTTGCTACTAAGGACGAAATTTTGTTGCCAAGATCAACATTTTCACAAATGATATATTCAACTTTTTTTTTCGAAATTTAGATATTTAAACTCGAAATAAGCTAGAGCTTAAAAAACATCGCGGATAGAGTCCATTTTAGGAAAAAGTCAAATATTAAATAAAAATTTCGAGAGCTCGGAAAATATGAACTTCAAAATTTCTAAAAAAAAAATCGAAACCTTGGGAACAATTTGAAAATGTTGAGACTAAATTATATTTTGGTATAATCTTTTTCAATAAATCCCTTTTTATTTTTTATTTATTTTTTTATTTCGAGTTTAAACAAGCAAATTTTTCTTGTTTTCGAAAATTGTGACTTCAAACACAAAATATTATTATCTCTAATTATTTTAAGCTCAACGTTTTTACTTTTTTAACAAAATTGTGAGCTAAAAATTAAAATATTCGACTCGAAATTGCGTAGTTGTTTTTAAAAGAATATATGTTTAAAAGGGGGTAAGTTTAACGCACTGATGCACAGAGAACAGTGTCTAAAATACTGTAAAACTAAAAAGAAAAGAAAAATAATTGAGAGGGTTATAGGGAGACAAAATAGTTTACTAAAATACGAGATATCTACAAAAAAATCATCATAAGATATTTTCTGATTTTCCATTTAATAATAATAAAATAATAATAATAATAAATTGTAAATATAAATACAATAATGATAATAATTACATAATCCGTTGTAAGGACAACCATGGGAGATCTTTGATTTGCTCACAAAAGATTTGGTGCTTTTGTTGCTTACTAAATTCCCCCTTTTTTAATTATCTCCTTTAATAATAATTATTTTTATTTCAGTCAAATATAAAGGAAGTTCCGCGGAAAAAAGATTTATTATATAAGATACTCGTAATTGGTGACCTAGGCACTGGCAAAACATCGATAATAAAACGTTATGTGCACCAGTTTTTCTCTCAGCACTACAGAGCTACAATAGGGGTCGATTTTGCGCTTAAGGTAATTAATTGGGATGAAGTTACCACCATTAGACTACAACTTTGGGATATAGCAGGTATATAACCAAAATAAAAGGATGACTTTTTCTAACAGCAGCGTTTTAGGTCAGGAGCGCTATGGTAATATGACCAGGGTATACTACAAGGATGCTGTTGGAGCCTTCATAGTTTTTGATGTTACTAGAGTGAATAGTTTTGAGTCTGTTGCAAACTGGAAGGCGGACTTGGACAATAAAGTACAACTACCGAATGGAGCTCCCATTCCGTGCATACTTTTAGCAAATAAGGTAAGAGTGAAGTCTAACATGCTTTTAATATCAGACTGTTACGTAATTGTTTTAGTGTGATCAACCAAAGGAAGGTCCTGTTACAAATGTACATAAAATGGAAGAGTACTGCAAGGAGAAAAACTTTGCTGCATGGTTCGAAACTTCAGCTAAAGACAATATTAATATAGATGATGCTGCTAAAGCTTTAATTCAGAAGGTAAAGCTATCCACTTTTTAAAAAAAATATCTCTATATTTTTTCTTTCAGATCCTCCAAAATGATTCCATTTTAAATGATGCCAACAAAGATGATGAACATATTTCTCTTCATAAAGACCATTCAAACCACAAAAAAATGTGCTCATGTTGATATTGTCGAATACAATTTTTGATTATTCTGCTTCATGTTGCAGCTGTTTTAATTTTTTATGTATATATGTACTTTTCAAAAAATCATCATAGTTCCGATATACTTTTACGTAGTTTTAGTGTTTATTGTTAACTTTTTTATATCAAATATTTAAGATTAAGATATATTGTGTTCAACATTTTTTTAACTGTAATTTAATTAAACTTATATGTATTTTGAAAACTAATCGTAGATGTTCATTTTTAAGGAACTTTGAACTTTAACAGTTTGTACTTAAGGTCTCGTTCTGTATTGAAATAGTCAAACTAATTAAACGTTTTTAATAATCCATATATACAATATTAGAGGAAAAGGTGGTAATAAGGAACCCCATTTTGTTTTTTGGACATAAAATTCTTATTTTTTGTAATATTGGCCAAAAACAAACATCAACAAGATTTTTGATTAATAGTTTAGTAAAACTTAATAAGACAATTAACTTCCTGAATATAAATCGACAGAGAAATACAAAGGTGCAATGTTAACTTTGTGGAAAACATGCTGGTAATATGGACTCCCTCAAAAATTTGTTTATATTTGTTCATAGATCATACTATGTTTGAAAAAAGAGAGACTAAAATCTGGAGGAAAATAGAATCATCTCCGATAAATAATACGGTTTTAGACAACAACGTTCCACTGGCGATCTACTGGCATATGTTACTCATATCTGTAACTCAGCTATGGAAAAACATAGTGAGGCTAGGATTGTGGCATTGGATATCTCAAAGGCTTTTGACAGAGTCTGGCACCGATCTCTTCTCGCCAAATTAACATCTTATGGTCTTCCTCCTGGACTCTGTCATTTGATATCCAATTTTCTCGCTGGCAGATCTCTTCAGGTCGTCGTCCATGGAATCTCATCAGAGACATTTGCGATTAACGCAGGGGTGCCTCAGGAGTCTGATCTGTCTCCTACTCTATTTCTGTTACACATAAACAATCTCTTAGCTTCAACTTCCAATCCTATATACAGCTACGCAGATGATAGTAACCTTGTGTCATCTTTTTTCTCCGACTAACCATTATCTATCGCTGCTTCAGATCGACTAAGGAAACAGCAGATACAGACGATTAATCGGGATCTCGAGATTATTTTGGAATGGGGTAAGAACAATTTGGTTGACTTCAACGCTTCAAAAACTCAGACCGCGGTTTTCTCTAAGAAAACATCAAGGAATAATGCAACAAACACACTAATGGACGGTAAAATCCTTCCGATGGGATCTAATCTATTTATCCTAGGAGTGAATGCGAGCACTAACTTCTCTTGGGACGATCATGTGCGCGCCATTATCAAATCCGCCCCTCAGAAGCTAGGCTTTCTTTTTAGAGCTAAAAAGTACTTCATATCTCATCAGCTATTAACACTATACAAAGCCCAAGTTAGGCCAACACTAGAATACTGTTCTCATGTTTGGAGTTCAGCCCCAAAAGACACTTTAGCTTTCTTGGATTCAATTCAAAGAAGAGCGATTCGCCTAATTGATGACGAGAGTCTGACCGATTTTCTCGAAACACTAGCGTATGATTGGTGACTTGTCTCTTTTCTACAAGTACTATCATGGAAGATGCCCGCAGGAACTAATAGGATTTATCTCCCCAAGGGCAAGATTCTTGAGGCGTACTAGACAGTCGGAGACAGCAAATTCCTGTGCGGTCCAGCTTGACACAGTGAGGACTTCTGTCTACGGAGACTCTTTTTTCTATAGAACTTCCAAGTTATGGAACTTGTTACCGAAAGGAATTTTCCCCAAAAATTACAACCTATCCTTGTTTAAGAAGGCGGTTCATCGCTATCGATCCTTGTTTCCGCATCCTACTCGCAGTGCTTTGAAAGCATAATGGGGTTACCCTTTGCGAGTGGATTAAATTTGAGTTGGGTGGTCTCCCAAAATAGATTTCTGAACTGCTAAATGAGTCAGACACCACGCTGATGTCACTTTCTTTGGATGAATCTGAATTTTCATTATTTTTTGGTCTTTTTTTGATGGAACGGACCGGTCCTTGGTTATCTTCAAAAATTGAAATACAAAACTTGTCCCCTCAAACCAAAAAAAAAATAAAAAACACAGAGCAACCTTTGTTGTGTTTTTGAATCTTTCTTGGTTTCAGGGGATAAGTTTTGTATTTCAATTTTTTAGTCTGCTCTTTTTTTATGCTCGTTCATGTTATGGAAGTTTTTCGCCAACCGAACGTATCCTTGTTTAAAATCAAATAGAATACATGTGTATGCTGTAGAATCCAGTTCGTAGCATCAACAAAGGGTACCATACATTAACAGCAATAATTGGTTTAAGAAAAATATTAAGTTAAAATTTTAAAATAGTGGATGTGTTATTAATCAAATAATAGAAACAAAACCACGTGGATCTACCAAAACCCCTTAGAACTTACTTGCCACTAGATGGGACAAAGTTATCGTACAAAACACTTCATAATGCAAAACGTTTAAAACATAAACATTGAAACTTTGCCCACTTGAAGCGAAACTAGCAGCACAATGGATTTTACTAATTGTTTTGAGGTTTTTAAACATAACTTTAACTTAATTTTGACAATTACATATAGATGCAATACGAAGTTTCGTATTAAAGGGGGGGGTTCCATATTACCACCTTCTCCTCTATATAGTTACATTATTATACACATCCTTTCAAAAATTGAAAAAGAAATCTTGTCCCCTGAAACCAAAAAAGATTAGGAAACACAACAAAGGTTGCTTTAACGCGTTTCAATAGACAAACTATCATCTTCAGAGAGATAACCATAAATTATAGGTCAGTTTATTTTTTCACTTAATGTTTTTCTGTTTTATTAAAGAAATCCATAAACAAATAACATTTGTAAATAAAGAAAAAAATTAGAAAACCGAAGCTATATTTTTGGCTGAAATCGAAACAGAATTTTGGATTATATTTCGATTAAGGCCAAAACCAAAACTTATGACATCTGCATCGACATTTCTAGAAACACTGTATTTCTAAAGATTTTTTAAGAACTGACTCGATATTTATAAAACACCATTTTTTAAAACTTGATTGTTCCTTAAAATATTCAATTGACGAAATATAAGTCTTAAAAGTTTTTTTCTTTCTACATTTTTTTTAAATTTGAAGATGTCGAAATTCCAAATTTAATTTTGAAATTTCTGATTCGGAATCTTAAATTTTTGGAAAAAGTCAAATGTTCAGAAAACAATCAAAAATTTTGAGGTTTACGTTGAAATTTTGAAAGAAATTCCGAAATAAAAGACGAAATTTTGCAGTTTCTGCAAAAAAAAATGTTTTATGGAAAAGTGGAAATTTCGAGATAAACTGCATCATTAAAAGTTACTAGTTTTTAGAAAAAACTCCAGGTTTCAAGAAATTATCCAAAGTTTCTAAAAATGAATAGTTTATATATTTCGAGTTTTTGCTACAAATGTTCAGTTAATAAAAACATAAATGTAATCTTCAAATTGAAATATTACAGTTGAAATCGGTTGATATTTAAAAACTTTTTTTTTAATATTCGAAATTAAAAATTTAATTTGTTTTGAAATCGAAATTGTTGAAAAATTCGAATTTTAAGTTTTATTTTAAAATTCCAAAGGCTTTCAAATTTTTGCATCTACTTCCAACTAAATTCTTTTTAAAATTTTCCGAAAAAAGCCAACATTTTTAATTTAGAAAAAAATTTTACGTCACAGAAGAAATTTAAAGTACAGACTTGGAATTATGAGAGAACAATTAAATATTAGAATACTCGGAATCGAGCTTAAACTCGATATTTTGAAAAAAATTCGCGTTTAAAAAACTTTTATTATTGACATTGTGAGTAAAAACCCGAAATTTCGAAAAACCATTAAATTCTTTATAATAAGTTAAAGTTTCTAGTCTTCAGTCGAAATATTAAAATAAAAATTAAATATTGGATGTAGTAAACAAACGAGATTTTGAAAAAGTCGTCATATCGAGATTAAGATGGAATTAAAAAAAATCAAAAATTATTACAAAAAATTTTTAACCCCCAGTTTAAACACGAAACTTTGAAAAACAGCTTCAATTTTCGAGTTACTAAACTCAAAATTTTGAAAAAAGCATAGATATTTTTCAGTGGCGCAGTTATGAGGGGGTAGTATTGTGGGGTGCACAAAGGCTTTATGAGCAAGGGGCCGCTCACAGTTTTTCCTTAGACCCAATGTAGGGTGCGCATTGTTAGTTTATATAAATGTCTTAACAGGCGATATGGGCACAGATTGGAGAGATCAGCTTGAGGAACTAAACGAAGAAACTCGAAATTTATCAGATTCACAGCGCTCACGTACCCGAAATGTAGTGTACAATATTCGTTCATGTCTAGATCTAGTAAAAGAAGTAAATTTTAACTTTAGACATCCATTATTTACTTTTTATTTAGAAATATCACAAAATTATGTTAATTAAATTAATTGACAACTATTGTAAAACAAGATTAAAATTATACTAAAAGGTATTAAATTTGTTGGTCTAAATTTTGAGAGCAGGCTAGTATCTTAGAACAAACTGTGGCTAAAAATTCGGATATTATTTTTGCACATGCGATACTGTCATATTCAGTGGCGGATGGTCTTAAAGAGCGCAAGAGCGAGCGCTCCTCGTGAAATGAGCGATCTATTCTTTTTGGTTTAATGTAAATAACTTGGATTTATTACATTTTTAAACACAAAATAATGATATACTAATTAACTAATAATACTTGTGAGTGACTTGGAATAAAGTACGCAAACGTTTGATTCCATTACATTAAATATTATAAGGAAATTTAAATAAGTTGGTGCGCGCAAAATTATGCACCTAGCGTGGCTGCCGTGCGATGCCTATCAACAGCCTTCACGGGATACGGAGAAATAAACTACAAAACACCACGTTAAAGGTAGCCCGGGGTACGCCGCTCCGCGCTTATGCGCTATTGCCAAATGGTGAGTATGAGTCAGAGTTTGGAGTGTGTATTTACGGTTTATGATGCTAAATGCGTAGGTGCCGGCTGATCTGATTGCGATTGCTAATTGCGATTGCTAATTGTGCCGCTTACATACCTAACTGCCAATAGTACCGCTATTCACAAAGAGATAGCAGTACCCATTCTAGGGTCTAATTATTAATTTGTAAATTTGGATTTAAACAACTTTGATGAGAAAGGAATGAACACTTTAGTTCTTTAAAAGATCGTAGAACGGATTCTGTTTAAAAAAATAATTTTTTTATGCTTTTGTAGAGATTAATTAGAACTTTGTAATAAAATATATTTTATTTTCAAATGCAGTTTTCATGAAAGAGTGATATAATTTTATTCCTATGAAAGCAAACAATTTTAATTAAGTAACCCAGAGCCGTAACGATGTGCAACCCTACAGAGTACTTTAAAGGGGCTCAGAAATGTCGATAATGTTTTTTTTTGTACTCGATGAAAATTATTTAGAGATGATAACCCAAAAATATTTTGAAGGTTACAAGATGTTAATTAAAAATTTAATTCGTAAAAATACTATTAAATATCACACCTTTTGTATCACTTTTGTTTCTCTTAAATTTAATACCTTGCTATGGCACTAGAGTCACCTAAACTCTTAACTACTAATATTTTTGCATCTGCGCACCCCCTGTCAAAAAGTCACCAGCCGTCACTGGTCATATTATAATTTATAACTCCTCCTACTTATTAAAGTGTATACTGGATTGCATTTCGGGCTCGTGAGTATCATAGTTTTATTTAAATGACCCTGTATAATTCAATTTAATTCTACATAATTTCGAGATAAAGTTATTTGTTCTTAGACCCAATTTAGAATACATACTGTTTGTTTATTAGAAATTTTTAATAGCTACAAAAACTTCCCAATAGTGGATTTGAAGCCATGGGAGCTTGAGGGCTAAACTAATAAAAACTCGAAATTTACAAGAAATATATTTCGATTTAATTCTACACAATTTAGAGAAAAAGTGCTTTGTTAAAAGTAAGTTGAAAGTGAAAATTTTTAAAAAATAAAGGATAAATTGACAGTAAATAAAAATCGAAATTTCCATAGAAAATTGGAAATTTTTTTAAATCATTTTTTTGAATCTTCTAGGTTAAAATCAATATCTCATACAAAAAATGCGAAAATTCGGAGCTTAAAATAGCCGAGAAATATCGAAATTTTCAAAAAAAAATTATTAAAAAGTTTCAAATTTTAAATTTTGAAAAAATGTGGAAATTTAAATTTTAAAGCCGAAATGATGATACAAATTGGATGCAAAGAAGTTGAATTTTTACCCAGAGTTAAAAATCTGGTTAAAAAAATGGAAAAAGGGCAGTAAAAGTTCCGAGTTTTGCAAAACAAATAAAAAATTTAAAATGGAAGTGTACTAGGTGAATTTTGAAAAAGACGAATTTCGAGTATAACATCGAATTTTGGTGAAAGAAATATAACCTTTAAACTCGAAATGTTGTAATTTTTAGCAAATTTTTGAGATAAAACTCGAAATTACCAACAAAAACTAAGACTTTAGAAAAAAAATCAAAATCTTATAAAATATTTAAAATTTGGAATGAAGTCTGAGATTGAAGAAAATAGTAAAAATTGAAGTATTTTAGTTGTTTCGTCATGAAATATTCTATAAAATTCACAAATGCCTCTTGAGCCATCAAAGGCAAAATAATTTTGTTTGATGGTTCATCAGTATTGCAGTTGATTTCCCATTAAAGCTAAAAATTTGCAAATGGAGGATCCTAATCAAAATAATTTTGAGCTAAAACAATCCACTCGCAAAGGGTAACCCAATATGCCTTCAGAGCACTGCGAGTAGGATGCGGAAACAATGATAAATGATCATGAACCGCCTTGTTAAACAAGGATAGGTTGTAATATTTGGGAAAAATTTCGTTCGGTAACGAATTCCATAGCTTGGAAGTTCTATAAAAAAAAGTCTCCATACACAGAAGTCCTCACTGTGTCTAGCTGAACCGCACAGAAATTTGCTGTCTCCGACTGTCTTGTATGTCTCAAAAATCTTTCGTTTGGGGGCATCAATCCTATTAAGTCCTGCGAGCATCTTCCATGAAACTATTTGTAGAAAAGAAGCAAGTCACCAAGCATTCACTGTTTCGAGGGAATCGGTCAAATTTCGTTATCAATTAGGCGAATCGCTCTTCTTTGAACTGAATCCAAAGATGTGTGAACTCCAAACTTGGGAGCAGTATTCTAGTGTTGGCCTAACTTGAGCTTTGTATAGTGTTAATATCTGATGACATGTGAAGTACTTTTTAGCTCTAAAAAGAAAACCTGAGAGGCGGATTTGACAATGGCGAGCACATGATCGACCCAAGAGAAGTTAGTGCTCCCATTCATTACTATGATAAATAGATTAGATCCCATCGGAAGGATTTTACCGTCCATTAGTATGTTTGTTGCATTATCCCTTAATGTTTTCTTAGAGAAAACCGCGGCCTGAGTTTTTGAAGCGTTAAAGTCGACCAATGTTTCTTACCTCATTCCAGAATGATTTCGAGATCCCGGTTAATTTTTTTTCTTTAGTTGATCTGAAGCAGCGACGGCTAATGGTTTGTCGGAGAAAAAAGATGACACAAAGCTACTGTCATCTGCTTAGATGTATATAGTATTGGAAGTTGAAGCTAAAAGATTGTTTATGTGTAACAGAAACAGAGTGGGAGACAGGACAGACCCCCGAGGCACCCCTGCATTAATCGCAAATGTCTCGGATGAAATGCCATCAACGACGACCTGAAGAAATCTGTCAGCGAGAAAATTGGGTATCAAATGACAGAGTCTAAAAGGAAGACCATAAGATATTCATTTGGCGAGAAGAGATCGGTGCCAGACTCTGTCGAAGGCCTATGAGGCCTAGCCTCTCCATGTTTTTCCATAGCTGAGTTACAGATATGAGTAACATATGCCAGGAGATCGCCAGTGGAGCGTTGTTGTCTAAAACGGTATTGCCTGTCCGAGATGATTCTATTTTCCTCCAGATATTTGAAAATCTTGATGTTGATAACCTTCACTTTAGACATAACGGGTAACAAAGATATAGGGCGATAGTTGTTAGCCAGATTCCTTTTTCCCGTTTTAGGGATAGGCTGCACCCTAGCAAATTTCCAGATGGCAGGGAATACACTTTGGTTGTAAGAGAGTGTGAACAATTTGCTTAGGACAGGAGTCACCTCTGGGGCGCAGTTCTTAAGAATTTTCCCCCTCAGTCTCGACCCAATAGCTTATGTTTTCTAGCTAAACCATGTCTTGAACTGTCCGGAATGTGCCCTAATTGTCAAGCTCTTGAAGCCTTGATATGCCAACTTGCGTCAGCAAATATCGCGGAGATGCTCACGTTTGTCCTTTCTCAACATTTGTCCAAAAAAAGAAAAAATATGTAGAACAAACGTTGAAGCTTTTAGTAAGAATTTTTAATCTTTTGTTTGTAAAATTTCTTTAATATTCATAATTTATAAACCCTAAACATTAACAATAACAATGAAATAATGTTTTCGACAATTATTTAGGCTTCCAGCAGAAAGTTAGGAAATAAATAATATAATGGTAATAAAAAAATAAAACTTGAAAGTTGGACTCGACTTTCTGGGTTCAAAATTATAATTTCGAGAAAAAAGTTGACATTTCCACATTAACGTTAACATTTTTTCAAGGAAAAATCTCAAAAATTTTTAGTTTACAAGAACATTTTAGGAATTAAAATACAAATCTTGTCCCCTGAAAACAAGAAAAATTAAGAAAAAGAGAAACATAACAAAGGTTGCTCTAACGGGTTTCGATAGCCAAGCTATCATCTTCAGAGAATAAGAAGATGAAGATGATAGCTTGGCTACCGAAACACGTTAGAGCAACCTTTTCTGTGTTTTTTAATCTTTCTTGGTTTTAGAGAAAAATATGAAGATGATAGCTTTTGGCTAATGAAACGCGTTAGAGCAACCTTTGGTGTGTTTTTTAATCTTTCTTGATTTCAGGGGACAAGATTTGTATTTCAATTTTTGAAGATAACAAAGAACCAGTCCGTCGCACACAAAAAAAAACATTTTAGGAAACAAAGTCGAAACTTGATAAAAACTTCAAAATTAAAAAACCTCGAGTTTAACTTCGAAATTTCAAAAAAAATCTCGAATCTTACAAAAAAATCGAAAATTTGAGTATAAAGTCTGAATTTTAGATAAAAATTAGACATTGAACATGTTAACTAAATCCAGGATTTCGAAGAAAGTTGAAGTTTGGAGAGAAAAAAATTATTTTTTGTATGAAAAAATCTCCTAATTTCCAGAAAATACTTATAAGAAAATAGGAAGACAAATTTTAAAAAAATCGAAGATATTTTAAAAAAATCAGAATTACTAAAACATTACCAATTTTGAGAAAATATTGATATTTTTAATATAGCTAATTTATGTACTAAAGTTTTAAGTAAAATTTCAAACGAGTTTTAAGTTTAGTTTTAAGGAAGATTTTAAGATTGAAGCCGAAATGGTGAGGTCTTCAACTTGGAAATATTTATTTTTGAAAATTCCACTTAGACTTCAATTTATCATTTTTTTAAGTTTAATCCACTCGCAAAGGGCAACCCCATTATGCTTTCAAAGCACTGCGAGTAGGATGCGGAAACAAGGATAGATGGCGATGAACCGCCTTCTTAAACAAGGATAGGTTGTAATTTTTGGGGAAAATTCCTTTCGGTAACAAGTTCCATAACTTGGAAGTTCTGTAGAAAAAAGAATCTCCGTAGACAGAAGTCCTCACTGTGTTAAGTTGGACCGCACAGGAATTTGCTGTCTCCGACTGTCTGGTACGCCTCAAGAATCTTGCCCTTGGGGGGATTAATCCTATTAATTCCTGCGAGCATCTTCCATGATAGTACTTGTAGAAAAGAGACAAGTCACCAACCATACGCCTGTGCTCTAGTGTTTCGAGAAAATCGGTCAGACTGTCGTCATCAATTAGGCGAATCACTCTTCTTTGAATTAAATCCAAGAGAGCTAAAGTGTGTTTTGAGGCTGAACTCCAAACATGAGAACAATATTCTAGTGTTGGCCTAACTTGATCTTTATACAGTGTTAATAGCTGATGAGATGTGAAGTACTTTTTAGTTCTAAAAAGAAAGCCTAGCTTCTGAGAGGCGGATTTGGCAATGGCGCGCACATGATCGTCCCAAGAGAAATTAGTGCTCGCATTCACTCCTAGGATAGATTGATTAGATTCCATCGGAAGGATTTTACCGTCCATTAGTATGTTTGTTGCATTATCCCTTGATGTTTTCTTAGAGAAAACCGCGGCCTGAGTTTTTGAAGCATTAAAATCGACCACATTGTTCTTACCCCATTCCAGAATAATCTCGAGATCCCGATTAATCGTCTGCATCTGCTGTTCCCTTAGTCGATCTAAAGCAGCGATAGATAATAGTTTGTCGGAGAAAAAAGATGACACAAGGTTACTATCATCTGCGTAGGTGTATATAGAATTGGAAGTTGAAGCTAAGAGATCGTTTATGTGTAACAGAAATATAGTAGGAGACAGAACAGACCCCTGAGGTACCCCTGTGTTAATCGCAAGCGTTTCGGATGAGATGCCATCGACGACGACCTTAAGAGGTCTGTCAGCAAGAAAATTGGATATCAAATGACACAGTCCAGAAGGAAGACCATAAGATGTTAATTTGGCGAGAAGAGATCGGTGCCAGACTCTGTCGAAAGCCGTTGAGGTATCCTAGCCTCACCATGTTTTCCCATAGCTGAGTTACAGATATGAGTAACATATGCCAGTAGATCGCCAGTGGAACGTTGTTGTCTAAAACCGTATTGCCTGTCGGAGATGATTCTATTATCCTCTAGATATTTGAGAATCTCGATGTTGATAACCTTTTCCATCACTTTAGATATAACGGGTAACAAAGATATAGGGCGATAGTTGTTGCCAGATTCCTTTTTCCCTTTTTAGGAACAGGCGGCACTCTGGCAGATTTCCAGATGTTAGGGCATACACCTTTGTTTTAAGAGAGTGTGAACAATTTGCTTAGGACAGGAGTCAACTCTGGGGCGCAATTTTTAAGAACAATAGCGGGAATACCATCAAGGCCAGAAGCTTTCGAGGTGTCGAGCTCAAGGAGAATCTTCCTGATTGTGCGTTGTCTGAAAACTTCAGGCATCAAAGTGCCAATCTTAGGGAGAATAGGAGGTTCTGCGTTTCGAGAATCAAGATTGGAGTTTTCAGCAAACATTAAGGCTAACATGTCAGCCTTTTCCTTGGAGGTAGTAGCAATATTGCTATTTTCACCGAGTAAAGGTGGAAAATTTCAAGATGTAAAATTCTTTCCAATCGACTTTGCAAATCCCCAAAGGGACCTGGAACCGTTCGGACAGTTGATAAGCCTCTGGCGCATTTCACGATCGAAATCACCTTTTGCCTCGACAATAACCTGTTTACAAGAATTTCGTGCATCTACAAATATGGTCCGAGTCTCGACTGAGGGATTATTTCGCCGACGACGATATGCGCGATTTTTACTGAACCAAGATTTACTGGAGGCAGACTTCTTTTGGGAGTGGGGAATTGAGCATTCCATACTAATCAGGATAGTTTCCGTGATGGATTCGGCAACTAAGGAAGAGCTGTCTGAGTCAAAGCAGACTTCCTGCCATGGGAAAGATGCAAAGAAGTCTCTTAATTCTTCCCAATTTGCAGAGTTAAAGTGCCAAACCCTACGGGACTGCGTCTGGGAAGGAGGTGGTACATAAAGCGAGCGAGAGGCTGCTACAAGCTTGTGATCCGAGTTTCCAAGCGGTGATCTCACAGAGATTTTATATGAATTTGGTGAATTGAAAAAAAGCATCAAAACGTTTCTTTTAGGTCGAAATTTCGAGAAAAAATATCAAAACTTCTAGAAAAAGTTGAAATATTATATAATTTGAATATGAAACAGAAAAAAAGTAAAAATTTCAAGTTTAACTTTTTAAACGAAATTTTCAGAAATATCAGAAAATATTTTAAAAATTAAATAACTATTTAACGTTAAGTAATGCAAGTTTAACGTCAAAATTGACTTTTCTCATTTTGACGTTAATATGAAAATTTTGAATTTTAATTTACTATTTTAAAAATTCTGACTTTTATCCTCAAAACTTCAAATTTAAATTTAAATGTTTAATTTCAATTTATTTTATCAAAATTTACTGTTTTAATCCGAAAATGTCTACTTGTCTTTAACCTCAAGACGTTTTAGAAATTATGAATTTTGGTGGAACGGACTTGTCCTTGGTTACCTTCAAAAATTGATATACAAATCTTGTTCCCTAAATCCAAGAAAGATTAAAAAACACAACAATTGTAATATATCTCTGAAGGGGGGTGCAATAAGCAAACGATTTAGTGCTGCAGGGACAATTGACCTCAAAAGAATAATAATAAATACGACTAATAAATCTCTCTGAAGATGACAGATTGGCTATCGAAACGCATTAGAGCAATTTTCTTGTGTGTTGTTTAATATTTTTTGGTTTCAAGGGACAAGATTTGTATACCAATTTTTAGAAATGTTGAAGTTTCTAGTGTCGAGTTTCGAGTGTAAAAGTTTAAATTGCAAGAAAAAACGAAACATCGAGATTAAAATCGAATATTCCAGATGAAGATCAAAATTTGGCGACTAAAATTAAAACTTTGAGAGGAAGTTTGAAATGTTGGAATTTTCTTATATAAATGTCCAGGATTTTTCTAAAAGAAAAACGAGGCATAACTGACAAGAACACTAACTCGTAATGAGATTTGACTTTTTATCACGAATTAATTAAGAAAATATTTAATTATTTGTTCATTATCGCAATTAAAAATAAAAATGAGAAAAGATTATTCAAATATGAATAACAATTTTAAAAGATTTTGGTATTACACCTACAGTTTATCATAAAAAGTGCTAAATTTCAGCGACCCTAGAATCATCACAAAAATATACTATCTAATCAACCGAATATAAAAAGATAAAACATATGGGTATAATTTTTTTTATTAAAAATGGCTTGATCTCTACCTACGTCACTGATAGGTGTATAATTTGTGGAAATCGGTGACCATAAATGCATTATTCTGGGAGAATTCTCTTGCCAAGTGCTGAAATTAATGTTGCAAGAGTTTGATAACTCTACAATAATTATGCCTTAAATTATGAATAAAATGTTAGAATATTACTCCTCGTTAAAGATGTTCTTGTAAGGTAGTTATCTTCTAGACAGAAATGCAACAAATTATCCAAAATAAAACAAGTTGAGACAATAAAGTGCTCATCTCGTGAAGAACTGTAAATATTTGTTTATTACTACTATCGCCTCTCTGTAGATAAGAATATTGTCACTTTCGCATTCATTTTAATATAATTTAACAATATGGTAAATCTTATAAATTATATTAATTTATATTTAGTGAAATTGTTATTTTTAGTCAGCTAAATTTTTACTTTCGTGGGATAATGTCTCCTATGAAATCATACAAAAGAAACAAGGTTTTTTCAGGACGACGAGCGAAAAGAAAAATATTATAAAAAATGGTAGGCAATGTTGTAAAATAGAATAATTTTATACATTTTCATTTCAGTTTCAGGGGCTGCCAAGTCAAATTCCTTGATAGCAATCATGGGACCCAGGTAAAAAAATCATATATTGTTTTTTATTTAGGGGATCCTGGAGAAAATACTGCAAACAACATTTTTAGTGGTTCCGGGAAAACAACATTGTTAGGAGCAATATCCGGCAGACTAAGAGGTAAATATAAAGTGCATAAAATCATAAAGTTTATAGTTTATAACTACTTTTCGTAAGAATTATCCAAGAAAATTAGGAACCCAGTTAAGTGCGAGTTTCCAAAATTTCGACTTATTTCTCAGTTTCGACTTTTCTTGCGTATTGTGTTTTTTCAAGTTTTCAAAATGTCCGGTTTTAACTTTTACTTTTGATTTTCTACTGAAATCTCTAATTTGGAAATGTCGATTTTTTCTCGAAATGTTGTGAAAGGTGTTCTAAATCACAGATCTTGTCCGATATTTTGAGATTTTTAATTTTTCTATAAATTAATTTTGTTAGAACGGACTAGTCCTTGGTTACCTTCAAAAATTGATACACAAATCTTGTCCCCTGAAACCAAGAAAGATTGAAAAACCCAACAACAGTTGCTCTAAAAATTAAGTTTTTTTCCTAAAATTTAGATTTTATTCTTTGAACCGAGTTTCTTTTTTCCAAAATGCTCAGCTTAGACAATTATTTTAGAATTTTTTCTTCCAATTTCATTTTCAAACTCAAAATATTGACTATCGGTGGCATAGTTGTAGAGGGGCAGTAGCGTGCGATGCACAATAGCCCTCCTGCGCTAAGGACCTTCTAACAATTTTTTCTTAGACGCAGGTGGGAGTAGTGGTGCGATATTAATAAAAAAAAATTAATTTCAAGAAAAAATATTGACATTTTAAAAAAATATATAGACATTTCAAGATTAAAGCCACAATTAAAAAAAATTAAAAAATCTGAAGTAAATATATTTTGAATAAAAAAGATATTTATAAAAATAATCGAAGTTCAAACAGAAATTTATAGTAATAAGTAAAAAATTTTCTTAATAAGGTTCTAAACGGTGACTGACAGACAACTCGCAGCCTAAACAGATGGCTCTGGGATAGGGATGGACAATTTTTTTCGTCAACTTGTCAAATAAAATGTTCGTATTGTAACAAAATGTAGTTATCAATTTGTATTAGTAATGAATTCTCTAGAAAAATTTGAAAATGGGAAGCGGCTGCGATAATGAATCATACGGCAGATAAGCACTCTAGACGTTTCCGTAAACGATAATTCTTATCTGTACGTCCCTTCTAGGAACCGGAACGGTCCCTATAAATACGTGGTCGTCTTTTCCTCAGTCAGTTAATTAAACAGTGAGTTAGTTAGTCGGTTAGTCAGTTAATTAGTTAGTTGGTCAATAGGTGAATTATAATTGTAGTGTTCCGAAATCAGTTTTGAAAATAAAGTGGTTACAATTCACGAAGCTTTAATTTTCGAACCTATAACGCGCAACAGTATTATGACCAGTGATTTTCTATAGAAAATTTTGATTTCTGATTATGACGCGAGCCGGAGTGGATCAAAATTTTAACTTTACGCTAGAAAAGAATCAATGGTTCCAAAATTATTTTGGTTCTCGGGACTCATCATATTTATCTTTTTTAAAAATGCAACTTTTCTCAAAACTCGACTTTGTCTAGAAAATTTAAACGTTCTTCTAAAATTCGACTTTTCCTCGAACTTTTCATTTTTCTACTTACCTTTGAAAATTCCTCCTTTTTTTAAAGTTTTTATTTTTCTAGAAATTTGGCTATTTTCAAGAACTGACCTTTTTGAATCCCAATTCCTGTAAATTTTATTTCTTGAATTTTATCATTTCGAATTTTCTCTTGTTTTTATCAAAATTGTTTCTATCAAATTTTATATTTTTGCAATTTTTTTCTTGAAATTCGTCTTATTTTTTTCGAAAATTTCACAGCTTTTTTAAAAGTATAATTTTATTCCCAAAATTAGACCCCTTTTTTAAACTTTCTCGGAAAAATTTCGTCTTTTCTTGAAATTTGGTTTTTTGGAAATTTGGGTTTTTTTCTAATTTCGTCTTTTTTCTAACTGAAACTTGAAATTGTATTTTACTTTGGAAATTCGTCTGTTTTTCAAAATTGTTAAATTTATTTCTAAAATTTGACTCTTTTCTCCCAAATTCATTTTCTAAAGGAAAATCCAACCTACATATTTTTTAAAATAATAACCTTTGACTAAAAATTTTGAATTGTTTAGAATTTGTCTTTTTTTTTCGTAAACTGTCTAAAGCTATGGCATTTTCCCTGGAAAGGCTGAGTTTTAAAAAGTCGATACTTTCTGTTTCTGGTAGTTTCGATACTTTTCTTGAAATTCGTCCGTCGTGAATTTAGATCCAAATTTTATTAAAAAAGGATAACTATGAAAACTTCTGACAATTCAATTTTTTTCAAATATTCAGCTTTTTGTTTCGTCAAATTTTCGCTTATGCCTAGAAATACGTCTTTTTGTCGAAAATTCTTTTTTTCTTAAATGTTTGTCCTTTTTTTAAGCTTGACTTTATTCTGAGAATTTCTCAAAATTTGACTTTCTGTGAGATATTAGATTTTTATTTAAAGTCCGGCCCTTTTCGGGAAATTTAGAGTTGAAGGATTTTAAATTTGTGTTTTTTCGACCTTCGATTCATTTCTCAAAATTTATTCTTTTCTTTCAAAAGTTTCACTTTATTTCCAAAATTTAACCTTTTTCCCAATATTTTACTTTCTTTTGGAAAAGATAATTTTTTCTTTAAACGATGATCGTTTACTCATTATTCCAGCTTTGGCGAAATTTGATCTTGTTCCTTTTATTATTTTTATAAAAGTTTGGTTTTTTTTCTGGAAATGTTGACTTTTTTTCTGAAAATCAATATTTTTTTAATGTCTTTCTTCGAAATTTCGTCTTCTTTTTCGAAATTAGATTTTTTTGTTAGTGGTTAAGAATTTCTCCCAAAATTTAGACTTTTATCTCAAAATTTAACCTTTCGTATTGGTGCCAATTTCGACTTTCTCCTGGAAATTTGTGTTTTTATGAGATTTCGACTTTTGCTCTCAATATTTATCTTTTTTTTAAGTTCGATTTTATTCTCAAGATTCATCGTTCGTTTTTTTCAAACCTCACTTTTCCTGCAAATTTACAGATTTTTATTTTTAAATTCGATTATAATTTGATCTTTTTGTCGAATTCTGGAAATTGTTCTCCCCTTTTTTTCAAGATTTCAACTTCTTCCTTAAAATTTGGTTTTATACTGGAGAATTCCATTTTTTAGAATTTGTAGTTTTCTTACTTTTTCTCAAAGTTTGACTTTTTCTGGACGTGTTAACTTTTAGGCCAAAAGTCAACATTTTACCTTTCTCGAAATTTGGTTTTTCCTCGAAATTTTTGTTTTTCTCGAAGTTTCACTTTGTTTTCTTGAAATTAGGTGAACATTTTATAATACAGAGTAAACATTTGTCATAAAATTTCGATTTCTCTCAAAATATAATCATTCATATTTCTGCAAATTAGGAATTTTTCCTGGATATTAGTCTTTTTATTTATCTTTCGACAACTTGTTGAAAAGCTGAAAACAAGAAATTTCTCAGTGCAAATGGATGAATCAATTTTCAGAGACAGTCAGGCATTATTGATAACTTACGTAAGATATATTGATAAAGGGCATTTTGCTGAAGAAATCATGTTCTGTAAAAGACTAGAAAACACCACTACCTCCAAGATGTATATATAATAAGCTAAAAAACTACTTAGATGTCAAGGATATACAAATAAAAAATATAACATTTTGTGCTGCAGATGGTGCTCCTAATATGATAGGCAAGAAAAATGACTGCTTAAAATTGATGAAAGATGCGAATCCAAAAATGATTCTTGTGCCTTGTGTTATTCATAGGGAAAACTTGGTAGCTAAAAACATCTCGCCTGTTCTAAATGAAGTACTACATTCAGTAATAAATTCTGTTAATGCTATTAAAGCTAATGCCAAATCTGAGCGTCTCTTCAAGCTGTTTTGTGAAGAACAAAATGAAGGCCATGTAAAACTTTTACTTCATACTGAAGTAAGATGGCTATCTAAAGGGAACTGCTTGAAAAGATTTATGGAACTGTTTGATACTTTTAGTGATTTTTTAAGCGACAAACCTGAAATGAAATATCTGTTAATGATCGATTGTAAAGCATTTGTGAGTTATTTAGCCAATATCTTTGAAAAACTAAATATATTAAATAAGAAACTTCAAGAAACAAATAAAACTCTTGTCGATGCAAAAGCGAAGATATTTGGTTTCATTAGCCATATTGAGTTATGTCAGAAAAATATTAAAAACAAAAAATTTAAACAGTTTCATTGGCTCCAAAAATGTGAAGTAACTGATATCGCTTTACTTGTTATTGTCAATCATCTAAGTATTCTATCGGCTGATTTAAAAGAAAGATTTTCTGATTTAAAACAAGTTGATTTTCCAACATGGATGATGCAGCCAATGTTAGTGAATTTGCCTGATATATCAAAAATGCAGTATCAAGAAGAACTCGCAGAATTGCAAAATAATAAATCAGTTGAAACTTTATTTAATATAAAAGTAGGGATGGCATGGCTTTGTGAGAAAACAGAAATCAAATACCCAAATTCAACCAAATGTGCAAGGAAACTATTGCTACCGTTTTCATCTTCATTTTTAGCTGAATGTGGATTTAGTGCTGTAAATGATTTACTGGTAAAAAAAAAGAAATCAGCTGGATATAACGCAACGTGGAGACTTGAGACTGAAGCTAACCAAATTGGAACCTGATATAAAATCTCTGTGCAGCAAGCATCAAGCGCAAGGATCTCACTAAATAAAAATAATAAATTAATATAGAAAAATCTTTATTAACATTATTTGGACATTAAACTACAGTTTTTCGTTATATGTTTTGAAAATTTACTTACTGTTTTTCGTTAACAATTTCCTAGTGATTTCTTCATAAAACCTATCATTTAAGTTTCTTAATAAACAATTCAATTTTTTAATATTAAAAATTATGTATGTTACATAGGGGGGTGGGGGCATAAGAATTTTAGAAAGGCTAAAGTGGGGCATGGCACAAAAAAGGTTGGGAAACACTGCTCTAGATATTTACTGCTTTGTTTCTCGACTGCCTTCTTCCCCTTGCTCCTTCACGTGGCTCAAGGTTCCGGGTTTGTATCACATGTGGCACATTCTATGTGGGGAAAACAGTGGCGAGTTCCTAATGCTTATTATTTTTTGTTCCTGGGATTTGACAACAAACATACTGATATTTTTAGGGTTTCGTACCTTATAAGGAAAACACGGAACCCCTATAATCCCACTTTCGCGACACGTCCGTCTGACACAAAAAGGTTTTCCTCGAAAACTATTAAGAAATAGGGGGCCTTAAAAAGTTTCTTGCACAAGGACCCGTTGCTTCCTAGCTACGCTACTCCTCTATGTATGCAACTAATAATTCTAAGTGGTAAGATTTCAATTTTTAGGGGCAACTGGTAATATAAAAATTAACGGTACAGAAACGACCAGTAAAATTATGAAAAATATTTCCGGATACATTCAACAAGATGACGTCTTTACCGATGCATTAACAGTATACGAGCATATGCAATTTATGGTAAATAAAACGCACTGTTTATAAAATGATTATTTAAACTCATTATTCTAGAGCGCTCTCAAATTAAATGTCAAGAAATCGGAACGAGAGAAAATTTTTAATAAATTACTCTCAGAACTTAGCTTACAAGCTTGCTCAAATACGACAATAAGAAGTTTATCAGGTGGGGAAAAAAGAAGACTTGCTTTGGCAACAGAGGTAATTAGTTTGTAGAAGCCGTGGTCAGAAAGCCTTGAAGACCCCACAGCTTTTAGATAATCCTCCAATACTATTTTGTGATGAGCCTACTACAGGCTTGGATAGTTTTAGTGCTATAGTAGTTCTACAGAAATTACAGGATCAAGCTATGAAGGGAAAAATTGTTCTAACCACTATACATCAACCATCTTCCCAACTACTTAACTACTTTCACAATATCATACTTATAGCAAATGGTTGTTTAATTTTTCAAGGACCTCAAATGGAAGCATTGGAATTTTTTGAAAGGTATTTGACTAAATTTATATTATAATGAGAAGGATTTTAACCGATATTTTAGTGCAAAACTCTACTGTCCAGAATCCTACAATCCGGCAGATTTTTACATGAAATGTTTAACAATTAATACAGACGAGGGCCACAGTGGAACTAAGAGAGTTAAAATGTTGCAAAAAATGTATGAAGTCAAACAGCAGACCCAGAAAAACTTATCTGAAGAAAACACTTACTCCTTGAATGGGATACTGAAGCAGAAGAAAAATCGGAGACCTCTTTTCTTTCAAATTAAATGGTTACTATGGAGAGACGTTATAGATGCAAGGGGAAGCATCAGGGAGATATTTCACAATTATATGTATCTTTTGGTATGTATTTTTAATGCTTTATTTTTCACAGGCTGTAGTCAATATTTTTCAGGTGACATCTCTAATTATAGCAATAAGTTACTCATTCGTTACGCTACATGATAGAGACAGCGTTCAAAACATAGAAGGTGTTTTATCACTTTGTATATCAGAGATAGTCTTCACGCACATGTATGCTGTTATATACACTTTTCCAAAAGATTTAGCTATTTTTGTTAAGGAAAAGAATCTGTATTCCTCTTGGTGTTATTTTTTAACCAAATTTATCATGATTGTAAGCTATTTATAAGCTATTATAGTAATGAAAAATTATTATTTTAACGTTTTAGATGCCAAAATGCTTATTCAACTCGCTGTCGTATTTGGTAGTATTTTATTCAGTATTGAATTTTCTACATGGAGCTCAACTATTTGTTCAAATTATCTATGTATTATTTTGTACTTCTTTAGCATCGTCTGCATTCGGTAAGTTGAAGTATCTTGTAGTGCGTTTACACTAGACATTTTATTGATAACGAAGGCTTCCAGGGCCAGAGTCAGTACAGGATATACTTCTTTCGGGATTGGACAGTGTCAAAGAACTACTAGAAGTGTTCGACGTTTCGCCTACCATCGAAGGGGGCTTCTTCTGAAGAAGAGTTTCGCCTCTGGTGTGGTGGACATACTAAGTTACCGTACTCTTCTGTCTAAACTCTCTTATTCTTTGTACCCAATTTTCAATTCAGAAGAGTTTCGCCTCTGGTATGGTGGACATACTGAGTTACCGTGCTCTGATGTTTTGAAATTGGCCTTTTTTCATTTTATATTTCCCTGTATTTTATTTTTCATTTATTATTTCTTTTTTCCTGAAGAAGCCCCCTACGATGGTGGGCGAAACGTCGAACACTTTTAGTAGTTTTTTGACACGGTCCCATCCCGGAAAAAGTATATCCTGTATAGATACTTTATTCCGTACATTTCTCTCTAACATAAAATATATTAAGTGTCAACTACCATGATAGAAGCTATCCGAGACTCTCAGCTGCGTAAATAAGTCTCGGATAGCTTTTCTCAGGATAGTTGACACTTATCTGATAGAAATAAACTGCTAGAGAAACTCCAACTATAATAATAAAGTGTCTGGTGTAAACGCACCCTTAGAAGTTTCACATCGGAAGTTATTAATTACTAAAGTTCCCTCTTATTACGATGATAATTGGAAGACTTTTTTCAAACGAGGACCAAGCCATAAATTCTTAAATATTATATGTTAAGCATATAGTTTAGAAGAAATTATTATCTTTGCTGCAAAAAAGAATCAAACTTTATTACAAAACCTAGCACTGTTTGTTAACCAAAGAACTAATCTACTGAATAAGTGGGGGTAGGTAAGTAAGCTGCAGAAAGCGCCCAAGTGTTTCTTTCTGCAAAAAAAGTAAATGATAGGTAATGTTTTCATAGACTTAGCTAGAATACGACAAGGCAGGCCTCTTTCTTCCGCCTAACTCAAAAAATCAATCGAATATTTTTTTTCAACTGAGGGACTTTCCAAAAAGCCCAGAGGACGTTTAGTCTAGTGAATCGGCCCCACAAGGATATCTGGATCATCTTTTAAAGGTGTGTTGCTACTAATAAGATACTTTAATTATGCAAGTTTCAGATTATCTATTTTGGTTTTTGAAAAAAATCAAGAAAACCAAAAAATAGAAAAATATTTTTTTCTCAAAAACTACTTGCGCGATTTAAACAAAATTTTGACATATTGTAGAGATGTATAAAAGCTATATTAAAAAAATATTAACCCAAAATCTTTATGCTATTTAAAAAAACGGGCAATTTTTTTCGAAATTATTTTTTTTTCTTTATGATAACGTTCTAGAACAATTTTAAAATAAAATTTTTATGTGTTTTTTGATGTAGAATAACCATGCAAATTCTGAAACTGATCAAAAAGGTACGCCATATTGAAAAAAATAAAAACCAATTTTTTCATTTAAAAATTGATTTCTTTTAATTTCAGTTATATTGGGATCACCTCTGAAGAGTATATTCCTGCTAATAGGGTAGTTTGATCCTGCAAGTTGCAGACTTCTATTTATTTTCATTTTTGAAAAAATCGGAAAAAACATTTTAATAATAATTGTTAGAAACAGTCAATCTTTTGCGATTGTTTTTTCCTTTGTGGTACGTTCTAGAACAGTTTTAAAATTGACTTTTCTAATGTGTTTTTTTGATATAAAATAATATCTCGAATCTTAAAATTGATTGATAATATACAAATAACAATCAATTAATTTCATTGTTTTTTATATCATTAAAACAACAGAAACAAAACATCCAAAAAAAGTATATGAATATTACTAAAATATTAAAGAATTTAAGAATTAATTAAAACTATATTAGCAAAGATGTCAGTAATTTAATTAAAATATCGTTTTGCATTTTAAAATTTCAATAAAACATGTGCATACAATTATTTATCAATATGTTTAATATTAATTTAATCAGAACTCATCAATTTGCATTTTGATTCCACATTTTATGGGTGTTTTTTATCAATAATTTTGAACAAAGGCAAAATCTCAATGTATTGCTTTTAAATGGAGACGTGCTTTATTTACTCCGTACTAGTTCAAGAAAAATAGATGAAAAATCACCCCTGTTGTAAAAAAATTAAATGCTACATTTTTATTTTAGAAATATCTTCACTTACGCTTAACAAATAAGTCTATAAAGTTCCCTACCAAGATCATGTGGGAATCGGCAGTTATATTGATTTGAAGATGGAAAATTTTGTTTCTTTGCCAATAATTTTCACCATTTTGATCTAACAAAAAAATGTTTTTAATAAAAGTCGGAGAATTTTAAATTTTCTACCAAAAAGTTATTAACCATTTTCTTTTAGAGTTAATTATTATTGAGAAAATGTCTCACGAATAGCGTGCTTTCGGGTAATCACCCTCATTTCTGCACTACCCAAAATGTACAAATTTTGGCCTGTATTTTTTGAGCGATATCCTCAGAAGGCCTAATCTACTTCACCTCTTCCGTTGAATTTGAGATTTTTTTGGCGGGAGGGCTGTTTTTGTTGGCCTGAATGTTACGTTTCTGAGTTAATTATCATTCACCTTCATCATCGTTATCGTCGTTTACACGTTGACGGGATCTAAATTAATAAATGTCTAAAACGAGATCAGATTACTTTTTGCAAAGACAGTTGGTCGATGGTGCGTATTCTATACATTTTCATTAATTTTAGGAACAATAAAAAAGGCACAAAAGTATGTAATTAGGATCAGTGGCGGCTCGTAGCCAAAACTAATGGGGGTGCTGCGACAATGTTTAGCGTTTTAGGTTTGATCCAAAAGGTCGATTTCATCAAAATTTTAACTTTTTAAAATTTCAGCTGAAAATTTCGACCTTTTCAGAATGTAACCTTTCGAAAATTTTAGATTTCTTAGAAAACTTGACAATGAAAGTTTTTGAATAATGTCGCGTTTTTTGAAAGACTGGATTTTTTCCAAATTTCGATTGTATTCCAAAATTTATACTTGTTTCTTATAATTTCAACTTTAATTTATTTTTTAATATTGACTTTTCCGAAAATCCATGTATACTGTTTTAAAAATATCTCTATTTTCGAAAATATTTAAACTTTTCGGTGTTTTGTTTTTTGTGTATTTTTTTTTGAAAATTAAGTACATTTTTTTTTAATTTTCACCGTTTGAAAATTTTTACTTTTTCTGAAAATGTAAAATTTTTTAAAACTGGACTTTTGACTTTTTAAATTTTTGATTTTTTTTTAAATTTTAAAATGTCATCATTTTTTTTGAGAAATTTTAGTATTTTTATTGAAAATTTCCATTTTTAATAATTTCGATTGTTTTTTTAATGTTAACCATTTTTCAAATATTTGACTGTTTTGCAAAGTTTCGATGTTTTGAAATGGAGAAATTTTATAAATTGTTGACTTTTTCGCAATTTCGACTATTTTTGTATTTTTACTATTTTTTAATTTTCGAAATGCTTTTAAAATTTCGTTTTTATTTAAATCTTGACGTTTAAAATTTTTATTTTGTTGACCTAAAATGTCAATCTTTTTTAAAAAATCTTCAACTTTGGTTCAAAATTGTAACTACCAAAAATTTCTTTTGAATGTGTCTACTTTTCCAAAGTTTTGATATATTTTTCTTTTAATTTCTACTGTTAAATTTCGACCTATTGGTTTGAAAATTTATTCATTTCCAAATTTTGACTTCTTTTGGAATTTGAAAGTTTTTAAAAATTTTAGCCTTATCCTTAAATTTTTTATATATTTCGTATATTTCTTAAAATTTAGAATGATTAAAGTGTCAAAAAATGTTGGTTTTTTCTTGAAAATTTTAGCCTTTTCCTAAATCTGCACTTTTTTAAAATTTTCAACCTTTTTTAATGCCCACTTTGTTGAAAATTTCCGTTTTTTCAAATATTCGAATTTTTTAAGATTTTAGCCATTTTTCAAAATTAAAAATGTTTGGAAAACTTAACAATTTCGACTATTTTTTTAATTTAAACTATTTTCAAAATTTCGACATTCTTTGCAAACTGTCGATCCTTTATTTGAACGTTTTGATTTTTATTTTAAGTGAGACATTTCGTAAAACCTTATTTTGAAATTTTCAACTAATTCGTAAAATTTCGAATTTTTCTAAAGATTTCGATTCCATTTCAAAAGGTCTACTTTTTTTCAAAATTTCGACTATTTTTGAAAACTTGACTTTTTTTTTAAAAGTTCGCAGCTTTTTCAAAATATTATTTATAATTTTTGTTTGAACATTTCCAATTAAATCTTCAACTTTTAAAAAAAGTGAGTTTTTATTTTAAATTTGAACTACTCAAAATTTCGACTTTTTCCAAAATTTTACTTATCCAAAATTTCGACCTTTTTGATAATTACGAATTTTTTGATTATTTTGAGTTTTCACCAATATTCAAAAATTCACCTTCTTTGAAAATTTAATTAAAAATTCTGCAATTTATTTTAAATGTCGATATTTTTCCAAAATGTTGCCTTTTTCCATTCTCAAAATTATTGAAAATGTCAACTATTTTAAGCATTTAAATTTTTTTTCAATATATTAACATTTTTCAAAATTCTTATTTTCCTTTGGAAATTTGACTTTCTATGAAAATTTCGAAATTTTTAATAATTCCACTTTTTTTTCAAAATTTCGGATTTTCTAATAACTTTGGCTTTATTTTTTGTAACTGGTAATGTCTTCCTTTTAAATTTAAATTTTTTGGTATTATTATTATTATATTTATTATTTATTTATTATTATATTAAAATAAATATTACTCCTAATAACAAACATTTCGATTTTTAAAAATGTGGGAAACTTTAAAACAAATTTCGAAAAGAACTTGCAGTTTGTGTACAAATTAAATGTCAAAATTTAAATTTTAATCACAAAATATTGACATCAAGCATTAAACTTTTATTTTAATTTTTGCAACATTTTGATTGTTTTTAATTTCGAAATTTTTGAGACTTCTTGAAATGTTGCCTCTTTTTCTCGAAAATGTCAATAATTTTTACTTTAAAAGTCGAAATTTTTGACAATTAATTTATTTTTAAATATTGTTTTTTTTCTTTGATTCCTAAATTGTTACTTTATTTCAAAAATTTTGTACACAAATAAGAAATTTCAACTTTTCCTAAAAATATTGTCTTCTTTTTCTTCAAAATTTGCTCTTAATCTTTAAATTCGAACTTAAGAATTTCAAGAATAAATTTAACATTTTTAGAAAAATTGGAAATTTCGATTCAGAACTTTCTTTGGTCCTACAGTAGTAGTAATTTTTTTTAGAGAAAATCAAATTGCACAAATGTTGAAATTTAAAAGGTTCATTTTTTTCTTAAAGTTTCAATATTTTTCTTAAAGTTTTCTTATTTTTATGCAAATTTGGAATTTATTTTCTCTAAATTTATCTACATACATAAAACAAAGTCGTGTTAGTTACACCATTTATATTTACAGAACGGCCGAACGGATTTTTATGTTCTTTGCTTTGTTGGATTTGTCTCGGCCTCGAATAGCAGAATAAAGACTAAAATATTGAAAAAATTCACATGTTTTATAAGAAATCCCTGTTCAGCGTCATCTCTAATTCATAATAGGAACATGACAGAAATGTACCGCAATCTACACTAACGGTAAATGTGTTGGAATCAATTTCAAGTAGATGGCACTGTATCTGTTTTGATTATGGCCCGTTATTAGCGGTTTTCGCATAGGATTCACCTGGAAACGGACGAGCGTAATAAATATTTTAATGTAAAATTTAATTCAGCTAATGAATTAAAACAATATTCATTAATTCTGAGGTGATACGAAGTACGCCAGGGCTCCAGCTAGTAATTATTAAGTTTCTTATCAAAATTACCAAATAAAAGGCACTTTTCGTGAAAAACTTTAACATTTCTAAAACAAATTAGAGAAATCAAAATTTTTACAAGAAAAAATATTTTAAAGACAAATTCTCCAGCAAAAGACGAAATTCTAAAAAAATTTCTTTGTATCAAATGTTTAAAGAAAAACACAAATATCATGGATAAAAAATCAAAATTTTTTAGAGAAAATCCAAATTTGAGAAAAATTTGAAACATCTTTACAAAAAGGTTGAAATTGAAATTTTACGAAAATAATCCAAGACTCGGTTGTTATTTCATTTTATAAAAACATCGAAAGGCGAAAGCGGTTTAAATTTAATTTTTTTCTTAAAATTTCTTCGTTTTTTCCAAAATATTGACATTTTTATTGAAATTTTAGGGTGTTTTGCGAAACATTTTTATCAAAATTAGAAAATAAAATGAACTATGAAATGTCAAAGTCTAGTAAAAAAAACTTGACATTTTTAAAGCAAATTAGAGAAACATAAAAAATTTGGAGAAATTTAAATTTCCGGAAAAAATTGTAAGGACAAAATTTTCAGGAAAAATGGGAATTTATGAAAAAAATTCTCTTTATAAAATATTTTTTAAAAAATGGAAACTTCGCAGAAAAAAATTTAATTTTTTTAAATAAATCGAAATATCTAGAAGAACCTAAAAATTTTTTTTACTAAAAAGTTGAAGTTGATTTTATTTTGAAATTTTAATTATTTTCGCAAAATTTTTACAAAAATTAGAAAAAAATTAAAATCCCGTAACTTCTAAAAGAAACTTGACATTTCTATAAAAAGAAATCAGAGAAAATTTAAAATTATCTAATGAAAAGTCTTTGGAGAATTTTAAGAAAAAACTCTTAAACCAAATTGGGGGTGCTGCAGTTCCACAGTGCCTATCGCGAGCCGCCACTGATTAGGATACTCTTGGTATGTTAGGGCGCTACTAACTATGCAAGGAATACTACTAGATTTGTTGGTGGTCGACATACGATACCTTTGAAACCTTTATACATACCACAATGTTTAAAACCTTTGTAGAAACACTCATAATTGTTTTTTTGATCACGACATGAAAGTAAATTATTAGATGAAGAACATAACATCAAGACAATAAAAACATTGATATCAATAAATTACGAATGTAACCAAAGACGGAATAGTACCTTAGACATCTTGGCAAAATTAATTAAAAAAACGCATCACATGCTATGCCTTTTAGGTGATGTTGAAATCAATGCAAATATTCAAAAGCATGACATTTTCCCAGTAACGACTAGATCTACGAAAAAATAGCAAATAACTTCTTTGAATCAAATTCTAAGCTTTCCAACTTTTATAAAAAATATTTTTTTGTTAGACTAAAATTGTGTTAATTGTTGACAAAAATACCAAAATTTTCAATTTTAAGTCAATATGCTGGCCAATCCGCACATGATCTTGGTAGGGAAGTTTCTGTATTTAGTATGTTGTAATAAAAATCCATTTTTTCTTCTTTACCGTAGAACTTTTGTTTTGCAAAATCAGTCGGAACACCAACGTCGATAATTGACCTGCTCTAGGAGTAATCCATATTTAGAGCGGCAACAGTTTGTTAAAGCTAAGCTCTAAAAAATCGAAGGTAAACAAAATTGTAATACTAGTATTTTTGATGACTTAATAAATGTTTTTAAAAAGGAATATTCTAAAATATTTTTTGATGACTAAAAAAAAATGTCGTGTGTCAAAGTATTGTTGATGACTAAAAAAACGACGTTCCACGTTCCACTGATACCATTGATCTCTGCAGGGTTATCTGTTTCAGCTGCTGCTGAACAGCAAGTATCACAATATTGAAAAATCAATAAGAAGTATACTTGAATTTTGGTAGAACGGACTGGTCCTTGGTTATCTTTAAAAATTGATACACAAATCTTGTTCCCTGAAACGAAGAAAGATTAAAAAAACACAACAACAGTGCTCCCACGCGTTTCGATAGCCAAGGTATCATCTTCAGAGCGATACTCAGTATTGTACAGTATTTTTTTGAAGATGATAGCTTGGCTATTGAAACGCGTTAGAGCAACTGTTGTGTTTTTTAATCGTTCTTGGTTTCAGCGAACAAGATTTGGGTATCAATTTTTTAAGTACTCTTGAATGTTAATAATTTTACTTAACATATTCTTTTTCGCTTTAACTTTAAAACATCAATACATCAGATCAATAATAATCAATTTTAATTTTTTAAACTATAAAATTGCAGTTTAGAAAATTCTGTTCTATACACCATGACCATCGCGTCGATTGCTCTACTATCGATAAATACCAAAAACTTGGTTTTTCGCCCTAAAATTATAGTTAATATCTCAGATAACTGATGTCTACCAAATCAGTTGTAATATATCATTTTGGATAGAAGAGAGTTTTTTCTAAACAAATTAACATTTGCTACATTTTGAAACGGCTATTAAGTCGAAAATTCCCCATTGAATTACGTCTTTCCATCCGTCGATCTATGTCTACGTTTCTGATCATGCTATAGGTTGCAATTTTTGACTGTTTTTTGATATTCATGTTTTTATGGTTTTCCAAGAATAGAAGCCCATTGTATTTGGAAGGAATCGCTCGAATTGTTTAGTTTTCTGATTAAATCATTTAACAAGCATATTGATTAATAATTGTAGATTATATTATATTGATATTTTAAAATCGAAAAAATATTTTAAGTAAAATTATCAAGATCTTAATATATCTAGTTTATAATTTATTTTTTAATATACTTATTATACATTTTAGTAAAAAAAATATCATAATTTTTTTGAATATTTTGTTTCTGTTGTTTCAATGATACAAAACACATTGAAATAAATCAATGTTTAATTAATTTAAAGATTCGAGAGATTATTTTCTATCAAAAAACACATTAATAAAGTTAACTCTACAACTGCTCTAGAACGTCTCTAATAATTATTATTACCGTTATAAAGGAGCTAATAGTTTTTTTGCGAGTAAAGCATTCATATAACTCCCTAATATTTTCAAATTTCATTGAAACCGGTTTTACGCGATTTGTGTAAAAAATATTGTAACGCAATGTAAATAGATGTAATAGAATTTAGAATAGAATTTTATAATTTAGTAAATAAAAAAAAGGTTCTAGAAGGATCTGATAACGGGAAAGCGGCCGCAATAACGAAACAAATGGCAGATAAGCGTTCCAGAAATTTCGGGAACGATAAGCCTTATCTACCGAAAAGTTCTAGAAGCTGGGGGCCAAAACTATAAAAAGGCGGTCAGCTTTCCCTCGAGTCAGTCAGTTAGAATCAGTGCAATTAGTGAGTTAGTAGAAGTGATTTAATTGTAAATTGTTGAGTTCAGTAATAAAGTGGGTCTTATTCGATAAGTGTAATCAATCGAACCGATAAGCCCGTAACAATATTCTCCTATTTTTTGTTTTTTTCCAATTTTTCCAAAACAATAAATAAATGAAACCTTGAAACTTGCAAAGTCAAATTACCCTATTAGTAGTACTATACTCTCTGAGATGAGCCCAATATTCCTGAAATTGAAATATAAATCAATTTTTTAATGGAAAAATCGGTTTTTATTTTTTTTTCAATATGGCGTACCTTTTTGATCAGTTTCAGAATTTGCAAGGGTATTCTACATCAAAAAAGACATAAACAGCAATTATTTTCAAAATTGTTCTAGAACGTTATCATAAAGAAAAAAAATAATTTTGAAAAATTTGCCTGTTTTTCCTAAATAGCATAATGATTGTAGACTGTCAATTTTTTGGAATATAGCCTATATATATTTCTATAAGGTTTTTAAATTTTATTTAAATCGGGCAAGTCGGGCAAGCAATTAGTTTCAAAGTTGTTCTAGAACGTTAACATAAAGAAAAAAAAAATTTTGAAAAATTTGCCTGTTTTTCCTATATAGCATAATGATTGTAGACTGTCAATTTTTTGGAATATAGCCTATATATATTTCTATAAGGTTTTTAAATTTTATTTAAATCGGGCAAGTCGTTTTTGAGAAAAAAACCTTCTCTTTTTCGATTTTTTTTTTAGAATTTTTTCGATTTTTTTCAAAAACTAAACTTTTTTAGTTTTTGGAAAAAATTCTAAAAAAATCGAAATATAGAAGGTTTTTTTTTCTCAAAAACGACTTGATCTCTATCTATATAGAGATCTGAAACTTGCAGGATCAAAGAATCTCATTAGTAGCAACACATTCTCAAAAAATGGTCCAGATATCTTTCTGGGGCCGATTCAGTATGCTTATTGTCCTATGGTCTTTCTATTTTTTTTTTCAATATTCGTCCTCATCTTGAAATATTTTCATGAAATATCAACTTTTTTCTCAAAATTGGTCTTTTATCGAAAGTTTTTTATCGAAATTTCACCATTTCTCAATATTTGACTTTTTCTGAAAATGTCGACTTTTAAAATTAGAATTTCTGCAACAATTTGTGACTTTTTTAACAAAATTTCCATTTTGAGTGTGTTTTTTAAATCGAATTTTCCGAAATTTCTTATTTTTTTTCTTAAAATGCTGACATTATCTTAATATTGGACAAGGAGGGGTGCTTGATGGTCTCACAATGACTTAGACAGGCAAAATAAAATAAATATTCAGCCGTTTGACTTTTTCTCAAAATTGGCCCATTTTTCGAAATGTCGAATTTCCTCGACATTTCGATCTTTTTGTCGTAATTTTGTTTTTTTTATAAATCGTTTTTGTTTTTGAAAATTTTGCTTTTTTTCGAAATTCGACTTTTTTGGAAATATTTATGTTTTTCTTAAAACCAGTCTATTTCAAAATGTTTAACAATTTGATCTTTTATGTTATGTGGCAAATTTAACTATTTTCTCTGTGTCTTTTTATCAAAATTAAGATTTTTTTTTGTTGAAAATTATTCGTCTTTTTGATTTCATTTCATTCGACTTGTTTCTCAAAATTTTACTTGTCATTTGAAATTTCCATTTTTTGTTAAATTTCATTTTTCTTCGAAATTCGCCTTTTTTCGAAATTTCGACTATTTTTTTTCAAAATTCTCATTTTAAAATTTTGTTTTGAAAAATTTGACTTTCTTTAAAAGTGTTTTTTTCTGGAAAATTTCGAATTTTCTTGCAATCTTTATGTTTTTCTTCAAGTTTCGATTAACTTCTGGAAATGTCTTTTTTTTAGAAATTCCTTTATTTTTCTTAAAGCTGGGTTTTTTCTGAAAATTTTTACATTCTGGAATATAAATTTTCATACATTTTAATGTTTCCTGAAAGTTTGATTATTTTTCGATATTTTTATGTTTATATCAAAGTCAGATATTTAAAATTTTTGGAAATGACGATTTTTTTTTCGAAATTTGTCTTAATTTTGACCTTTTTCTCGAAATTTGTATTTTTTCAAAAGTGAATTTTGTTTTCGAAAATTAAGATTTTTTTCCTCGAAATTTCGTCATTTTTGTTAAAATAAGTTATTTTTTCGAAATTTCAACTTATATCTCTTAAATCATATTCTTTGTGTTTCTGGAAACCTCAAATTTTTTGTCGATATCCTTCTTGTTCTCAAAATTTCGATTTTTTTTTAAATTCATCCTTTTTTATAAACGGCTATTTTCAAAAAAAAAGTTTGCCTTTCCGTGCAAAATTTTCATTTTTATGCTCGAAATTCACCTTTTTCTCGTAATTTTAACTATTTTGTAGAATTTCTTTTTTCTTTTTAACTTTGATTTTATTCGCAAAATTTGACTTTTTTCTTAAAATTGACTTTCTGTGGAAAGTCGTTTTTTCTTGAAGCTCCGCTTTTTTTCGAAATTTCGTTATTTTTCTTAACATCGGGCTTTTTTCTGATAATGTCAACATTTTAGAATCTGAATTTCCGGATGTTGTTTGGCTTTTTCTCCAAATTTTGTTTTTTATCTAAAATTTCGATTTCAATAATAATAACAATATGTCTAGAAATTTCAATTTTTTTCTGGAAATTCATTCTTTCCTCGAAATTTTGATTTTCTCAAAATTAGTATTTCTCATAAAATTCGACATTTCCTCAAAATTCGTCCTTTTCGAAATTTCGGCTTTATTCTCAAAGTTCTACTTTTTTGTTTTTTTCTTTCAAAAAATTTGAAAATAATGGTTTATAAAAAACAAATTTTGAAAAAAAAAATTGATATTTTGAGATAAAGAGAACCTTCGACGAAAAAAATTAAGATTTTTTGGAACACAAAGGATTGGATTTTAAATAAAATCAAAATTTCTAAAAATAAGATGGATTCTGAGAAAACTAGCAACACTTCGAAAAAGAGATTAAGTTAAAAAAATCACAAAAGATAAACGGATTTTGAAAATAATTTGAAATTTCGAGAAATCGATCGAAATTTCAAAAAAATCAAAATTTGGGGAGAAAATTCGAACTTTTCCGGAGAAAGCCAACATTTGCCGTCCATAAATTAAAAAAGGAAATATTGTGAAAAATCACGAAATGTGAAAAAAATTGAGATTATCCATAGTTGTCAAAATTCCAAGGAAAGTACGACTTTTGGAGAAAAAATGGAAAATTGAATGCAAAATTTCGGCGGCTTCATGAGCCAGGGGGGGAAGTGCCCTACCCTGACCTATTCTCGCTACACCTATGTATGCAGGATGTTCAAAATGAATTCAGCATTATTGCTAACTTTCTTATTATTAAAGATGCAACTTCGGTTAAATTAGCAAATTTGTGTATTTTTCAGCCCTGATTATTATGATTATTATTATTATCGCGTTTATGTGTTTTATCGCAAAGTTAAAATTTTTAAATGGAACCCCTATCATATTTTATGTTTTTATGAAAAATAATGAAATCTAGAATAAAAATAGTTATTATAATTTTTTTGCTAAGATGAATAATAACTGATCTATGAGGACTTACACGTAGATCATAAGAATTCGAAAATTGATGGGAAATTAGCTTTAGTAGGCTACGCAAACAAAGGTCAACTCTGATATATGCTGAATATTAACTGAAGTAGATATATCAGGGGAGTTCTGGACCGAAAATGGCGTAATAACTGTGTTAATCTCTCATGCTAGACAAATATAACTAAACAACTAAAACCAACGGTTAGACAAGTAGTTGTGATGGAGGAACAACTGCATAAACCAAGTGGAGCCCTGGAAGAAGCCCAGGTACAAGTAAATTCTTGTCTTAAGAAAATATTTTGAAATTACTTCAGATTGTGTCTTTCTCCAGGAGCCCATTTGGTTTACATAATTGATCTTTCAGCACAACTTGTCTGACAGTTGATTATCAACTGCTTGTCTACCAGTTGGTTTTAATTATAAAACTACTTGTCTGGCAATTGTAAAATTATACTTGTCTAGCAGGACAGATTAGCAAAGATATTACCTTTACTTCCGGTTCAGAACTCTCCTGATATATTTACTTCAGTTTCTATTCAGCTTATATCAAAGTATATTAAACTCTTGAAATTTGTTTTCATAGCCTACTAAGCTATTTTCCCATTAATTTTCGATGTCTTATAATATAAGTTTACGTCCTCATTTATATTTTATTACAACACAAATTCATTAATTTGGCGAAATTGCCGAAAATCGGGACATTAGGAATTCTGAGCAGGACGCGTGACTTTGGTGGTTAAATCGGGACTATCTCGACTAAATCGGGACGGGTCGGGTAGCAACGCTGGCTCTGGTAATTTTTAGAAACTTCTGACTCCTACCAAATATTATCATAATCGTACCATAAGAGTATTGTATTACCTTTTTCTCCTTCTTCTTTTTTTCTTATTCTTCCTCTTCCTCTTCCTCTTCCTCTTCCTCTTCCTCTTCCTCTTCCTCTTCCTCTTCCTCTTCCTCTTCCTCTTCCTCTTCCTCTTCCTCTTCCTCTTCCTCTTCCTCTTCCTCTTCCTCTTCCTCTTCCTCTTCCTCTTCCTCTTCCTCTTCCTCTTCCTCTTCCTCTTCCTCTTCCTCTTCCTCTTCATCTTCATCTTTCTCTTTCCCTTCCTCTTCCTCTTCTTCTTCTTCCTCATTCTCTTAGGTAGGTTTCTCAACCTGTTCTGGTCTTCAAGCCTCTTGTTATTCTGATGTCCACCATTCTTTCCATCTTTTCATCAATCTTCCTTGTGTTCTTTTTCTTGTTGGTTTCAATATTTTCGCTTGTTTGACCATTCTATTTTCATCCATTCTTTCGATGTGCTGGTTCCAGTATTTTCTTTAGTCACTTGTGAATCTATATATGTCCTGTATGTCACCCAATCTCTGTATCTCTTCATTTCTACGCAGATCTCTTAGTGTCTTCTCATGTATCGTTCTTAATGTTTTACTTCGTTGGTTCTCATTATTTGCGTTGCTCTTTTTGTATCTGGTCTTGCTTCCACACCATAAGTCATTATAGGAGGTACTGTGGTTTTGTATATTTGGATCTTATTTTTTGCTGTCATGTACTTATTGCGGAAGACAATATTCCTCAGACCCCGAGATCCTTGCCGCCTTATATGTTTGTGTTTGGACTTCTTTGGTCAGCCTCCTGTCACTGGTGATTTCCGAGCCGAGGTAGTTAAATTGCATTACCTGTTGGATTATTTTTTATCTATTTCCAATTTATAGCGCAAAGAATATTTGGAGATGGTCATACATTTGGTCTTTTCTTTATTTATTATCATATTAAATCGTTTTGCTATTGTGTTAAAGGCGTGCAGTCATCGCTGCAGATTGTCTTTTCAATTTGATATCAGTACAGCATCATCTGCATAGCAGAAAATGTTGAAAAATGTATCGCCCATTTTGTATCCAAGCTGTTTTGATACGCTTTCTGTTATAGCATCCATCACCATATTAAATAGGAATGGACTTAAGCAGTATCCTTGTTTCACTTCGAAGGTTACTTTTATGTTCTGGCTGGTTTCTTGGTTTGTTCTGATTTTGGTAGAGCAATTTTTGTTTGTTTCTTCGATAATATTAATCCATTGTGAATTTATCCCTTTGTTTTTTAACATGTATTTAATATCATCTAGGCGGATCCGATCGAATGTTTTTGACATATCGACAAAACACAGCTGCTTCATTAAATTCAAGTGATTTTTCTATTATTTTTTTAAGTTTAATCCACTCGCAAAGGATAACCCCATTATGCTTTCAAAGCACTGCGAGTAGGATGCGGAAACAAGAATAGATGCCGATGAACCGCCTTCTTAAACAAGGATAGGTTGTAATTTTTGGGGAAAAGTCCTTTCGGTAACAAGTTCCAAAACTTGGAAGTTCTATAGAAAGAAGAGTATCCGTAGACAGAAGTCCTCACTGTGTCAAGCTGGACCGCACCGGAATTTGCTGTCTTCGACTGTCTAGTACGCCTCAAGAATCTTGCCCTTGGGGGGATTAATCCTATTAGTTCCTGCGAGCATCTTCCATGATAGTACTTGTAGAAAAAAGACAAGTCATCAACCATACGCCTGTGCTCTAGTGTTTCGAGAGAATCGGTCAGACTATCGTCATCAATTAGACGAATCGCTCTTCTTTGAATTGAATCCAAGAGAGTTAAAGTGAGTTTTGGGGCTGAACTCCAAACCTGAGAACAGTATTCTAGTGTTAGCCTAACTTGAGCTTTGTATAATGTTAATAGCTGATGAGATGTGAAGTACTTTTTAGCTCTAAAAAGAAACCCTAGCTTCTGAGAGGCGGATTTGACAATGGCGCGCACATGTTCGTCCCAAGCGAAGTTAGTGCTCGCATTCACTCCTAGGATAGATAAATTAGATCCCATCGGAAGGATTTTACCGTCCATTAGTATGTTTGTTGCATTATCCCTTGATGTTTTCTTAGAGAAAACCGCGGCCTGAGTTTTTGAAGCCTTGAAGTCGACCAAATTGTTCTTACCCCATTCCAGAATAATCTCGAGATCCCGATTAATCGTCTGTATCTGCTGTTCCCTTAGTCGATCTGAAGCAGCGATAGATAATGGTTTGTCGAAGAAAAAATATGACACAAAGTTACTATCATCTGCGTAGCTGTATATAGGATTGGAAGTTGAAGCTAAGAGATCATTTATGTGTAACAGAAATAGAGTAGGAGACAGAACAGACCCCTGAGGTACCCCTGCGTTAATCGTAAATGTCTCGGACGAGATGCCATCGACGACGACTTGAAGAGATCTGTTAGCGAGAAAATTGGATATCAAATGACAGAGTCCAGGAGAAAGATCATAAGATGTTAATTTGGTGACAAGAGATCGGTGCCAGACTCTGTTGAAAGCCTTTGAGATATCCAATGCCGCAATCCTAGCCTCATCATGTTTTTTCATAGCTGAGTTACAGATATGAGTAACATATGCCAGTAGATCGCAGTGGAGCGTTGTTGTCTAAAACCGTATTGCCTGTCCGAGATGATTCTATTTGCCTTCAGATATTTGAGAATCTCAATGTTGATAACCTTTTCCATCACTTTAGATATAACGGGTAATAAAGATATAGAGCGATAGTTGTTAGCCAGATTCCTTTTTCCCTTTCTATTGAAAGGCTGCACTCTAGCAGATTTCCAGATGTTAGGGAACACACCTTTGTGGTAAGGGAGTGTAAACAATTTGCTTAGGATAGTAGTCAACCCTGGGGTGCACTTCTTAAAAACAATAGCGGGAATACCATCAAGGCCAGAAGCTTTCGAGGTGTCGAGCTCAAGGAGAATCTTCCTGATTGTGCGTTGTCTGAAAACAACTTCAGGCATCGAAGTGCCAACCTTAGGAAGAATAGGAGATTCTGCGTTTCGAGCATCAAGATTGGAATTTTCAGCAAACATTAAGGCTAACATGTCAGCCTTTTCCTTGGCGGTAGTAGCAATATTGCTATTTTCATCGAGTAAAGGTGGAAAATTTGAAGGTGTAAAATTCTTTCCAATCTACTTTGCAAATCCCCAAAAGGACCTGGAACCCTTCGGACAGTTGATAAGCCTCTGGCGCATTTTACGATCGAAATCACCTTTTGCCTCGTCAATAACCTGTTTACAAGAATTTCGTGCATCTACAAATATGGTCAGAGTCTCGACTGAGGGATTATTTCGCCAATGACGATATGCGCGATTTTTGCAGGAGACAGCCCGAGCACATTTTTTACTGAACCAAGGTTTACTAGAGGCAGACTTGTTTTGGAAGTGGGGAATTGAGCATTCCATACCAATCAGGATAGTTTCCGTGATGGATTCGGCGACTAAGGAAGGGTTGTCTGAGTTAAGGCAGACTTCCTGCCATGGAAACGATGCAAAGAAGTCTCTTAATTCTTCCCAGTTTGCAGACTTAAAGTGCCAAACCTTACGGGACTGCGCCTGGGAAGGAGGTGGTATATGAAGCGAGCGAGAGACTGCTACAAGCTTGTGATCCGAATTTCCAAGCGGTGATGTCACAGAAATTTTGTACGAATTTGGTGAATTTGTAAGGAAAAGGTCGAGTAGATTAGGTTGATGGGTATCTACATCAGGAATTCTTGTGGGTTCCTCAACTAATTGCGATAGTCCACAAGTGATGGCGAAAGCCTCTGCCACCCTTCCCGCGTCGCCAGTACGGGAAGAAAACCTTAACCAGGGGATGCTGTGTACGTTGAAGTCACTGAGAAAGACAACCTCAACTTTTGGATAATTCGTTTGTAGGTGAAAGGTTACGGAGAGATAAGAGAAGATCTGTCGATATGAGGGATCGTTTGGAAACAAATAAAGTGAACAAATGAATATTACTTTGTTTTTGGAGCAGATTTTCAGCCAAATCACATCATGATCAACAGATTCCAGTGCTTCTTCTCGTTGACAGGACAGGTCGCTTCGCGTAAAAGCACAAATTCCCCTCTTGTGTCGAAATTTTGTGTTCAAATCGTAGTTAGGGCAAAGCAAATGGACTGAATTGATGGATGGGGAGACTTGGGTTTCTGTCAAAGACAGCACATGGGGTCTTTCATTTTGAAAGTGTGGATGAACCGACTTTAGATTTGAGTTTAGACCTATCTCTCTCTATCGTTGAACGATTCTTCCTAAACACTTGTTGTTCTTCTTTAATATTTATATTTTCGTTTAGTTTTATCAATATAAATTTAGTTAATATCTTGAAGGTGGTGTTGAGTAAGGTGATACCTCTATAGTTGTCTGGATTTGTTTTCTCGCCTTTTTTAAAAAGGAGTAAGGTGATGATTGTTTTCCAGTCTTCGGGTATCCCTTGTTGATTTATAATTTTTTGGAATAAATTTGTTCCTTTATTAATCGTTCTCCTCCATATTTTAGTAGCTCATTAGGTATTTTATCCGGCCCCACCGATTTTCTAGTTTTCAGTTGTTTTAGTATAAGCTCTATTTCTTCTTCTCTTACCATAGATATTTCTGTGCCACTTCCATCATCATCTAGTTCCTTTGTGTAATTGTGTGTTGTGATGTTTTCCGTTTGATATAATCTCGTGAAATATGCTTCCCATTCTTCTATTGATATTTGATTAGTCTAAATCTTATTCTTGTCTTAATCTTTAACCTCCACCTTGTTTCTTCTCAGCATTCCATATACTCTTTTTTGGCCCCCGTATAGGTCGTGTTCCATACCTTTCTAGACCCTTTATTTTAACACAGACACTGACACGTTTGTGCGTAAACACATTTTATCGTGTCTGGACACAATTGTGCTAGTACATTGTATTGATACAAGAAGTGTCAGTGTTATTTCAGCAAGTAAAAATTTAGTGTTACTCATAACTAGTCTCAATACCAATCAACATTAAATATCAGTTATGGTGTACTTATTTGCTAATTACTTATACATATGAAACATAGCCTATACTATTCAGTGCTTTAGTTATTACCTAGTTACCAGATTTGATGAAAGTACAATATTTTTACACCTTGTACAATCGCTTCAAACTTGCAGGTCTCTCTATGTCGGCTTTATTTACTAAACCGGAATACATAGATCTTTTCATTGTTCCAATCGAATTCCTTTGCATGACACTTTCTGGAATATGGATCAAAATCAACAGTGTACCTTTGGTCTTCTCTTGGATTAAATACTTATCTCCATTTTATCATGGTTTGGAGTCATTCTCAATTTTACAGTGGAAGGATATTGATGTTTTAGGTTTGCATTACAAAACAAAATGTTTCTCATTTTTATCTCTTTTATATGTTTCAGAAAATTGCGCTAATCAAACAATTTATCCTTGCTATTCTAATGGAAAGGATGTTTTACGACAGTATGGTTTTCAAGAAGATTACTATGGTGTAGTGTTTAATATTGTCTTTTTATACTTTTTAGCAACTTTTTATTGTATTGTAGGCTTTCTAGGTATATACAGAAAACGCATTATTTTTAATTCGTACTAAATAAATGGTTTCTTTTACTCGTCTTTATAATAACGTTTACCAGAATTACTATTAAGACAATACAAAGAAACTTAAAGGGTCTCAGACCATTCTTACTTAAACAATTCTAGGGAATATCTTTTTATCCAAGAATTAGTTCGTTTAAATGCGGATCCACATCAATAAAAAATTGTATTGTGCTTTTTATTTGACCCAAATAGTGAGATTATATTCACGGTTTTTGCCTTAGAACATAAAACCTTTTTTTATACTCTAGGGTTTTTGCCTTAAGCCGGATACACATTAATAGAGAATTTGTATTGTGCGTTGCATTTATCATAAAAAGTTATATCCACGATTTTTTCACTTATCCAAAATCAACGCACAACACAATTTTTTATTGATGTGGATCTAACTTTAACTATAAAGATCCACGGTTTTTGGACTCCATATGAAGAGTTTTCGATGCAAACCAACCGATTCGGCGGTCTCACTACACAAAATAACTATTGGCGCCACAAAATTATTGATACTGAGTGAAAAATATATTGACTGAAAATTTCAAGCAAGAGGTCAAAATTTGGAAAAAACAAATATAAATTTATTGAAAGAGACTGAAACTTATTTTGTAAATTTTAATTATGTTCTTGACATTTTGTCTTTAATGTTTAATTGTGATTTTCAGAAATTCCTAAATTTTAAGTGAAATTTAAAGTCGAATATTTCCATTTATAGCACTAAAGAACAGCAATTAGATCTGTCACTAATTTTCGACTAATTTTTGGCCTTTGAATCGAAAAATAACCTTAGTTACTGTCTATCACGTCAACTTTTTAATCTGCAGGATACCCTCTCTGTTTCTCAAAAGTTAAAAAAAATGAAGTTAAAAGTTTCCAAATATGTTGTTCACAGGTAATAGTTTTGCTGCTGCAAAGACAATTTATGCATATTTACTGTACGCTAAATTGTGCTCATACAAATAGTAATTTTATTTATAAAGGCTTAAAGTTAAAATCATGGTAGAAATTTTCTAGTGCAACTTTTTCTTGAATGTTTAAGGTGCTGGCATTCTCATCTGATGATTAACGCTTAACAATAGTCTACCAATACATGCTAGATGTGGTTTACATTTACATTCCATCTACACTGATATCGTGCTCCATATTCTTCAAATCTTGGTGGAATTCCTCACCCTGCCGATCTCTGACTGCACCAAGATTTTTCAGGAAGTCAGTAAAATGGTTGTAAATAATGCAATTTGGTGCTTATGTTGAAATTAGGAGTTTTCAAGCTCTCCAAGAGTTGCCGAACAATTCTGAACTTGTGTATTTGTAATAAAGTATCTGACAATGTTTTTGAATACTAACAAATAATTTTTTTCAAATTCTGGGTACAATGAAAGGTTCATTTTTAGCGAGCTTCCGAATTTGTGGATTATCAAACACATTGGCTTTTATCTTTCCAAGTGACATAAAATGCCACAATCAATACTTGAAACAATCTGCTTCAATAGACCTAGCTTTAACAAATTGCTTCAAGAGACCCAGTTTTATATGCAAAGGTGAAAACATCAAATTTTTTCTGTCGCTAGGTGGCTGGTGTAGAATTTTTGAATCACCGGGTTTCAGTTCATATCTTGGGAGTGAATTCGTCTACATCCAATGGTTCTCACGAGCTCTGTTGGTCCACATACACAAAAAATTGGAATCCTTGGTTAATCTGCGTTATTGTCCAAGGAAACAGCAGAAAGGTCAATACTGATAATCCATTGGTGCATGCGACCTTGTAACAAATCAGTGATTCTCTTTATGCCTTGATATCGTTCCCACAAACAAACTGGGTGACCTGTTAAAACTTCTCCAAATAAATTTTCAACTTCAGTCTTCATTTTTGAGTTACCTATGAAAAGCAATGTTCAGTTGCGGTTTAGGCAAAAATTGCCACCATTTCTACTAAGCCTTGCAAAAGGCTAAAAATACAATGAGACCATCAATAAATAACAAGTAAAAATAAACAACAGGTAACAAAAATGCAGAAACGCACTTCCTCTTGATCGAAAATAAGAGAAGAATAAAGTGTAGAGAAAAAAGTGGATGTGGTAGAAGAAAAATATCGACAGTTTTAAAATTAACTCTAAAACGGACCAAAAATCGAACTCGACAGAAAGTATGTTCGAAATTGTTCCCCAGTGTAGTCGCAATTTCGAGATTAAAGTTTAAATGTTGCGAATTTTTTATGTACGTGAATTATTTATTTCGAGATTTCGATTTTTTTAAAAACGGCTAAAACTCCTAATTTCTGTTCAAGCTTCTAATTTGACGTGCAAATTAAAGAAAAAACGATTAAAGCAACTTTAGAAAAAAAAATGTAATTTCTTAGAGTCTAAAGTAAAATGTTTAAAAAATAAAACTCAAAATTCTAATTTAATGAAAACATTCTCCATAAATCTCGTTTCTTTTAATCCACTCGCAAAGGGCAACCCCATTATGCCTTCAAAGCACTGCGAGTAGGATGCGGAAACAAGGATAGATGTCGATGAACCACCTTCTTAAACAAGGATAAGCTGTAATTCTTGGGAAAAATTCCTTTCGGTAACGAGTTCACAGCTTGGAAGTTCTATTGAAAAAAGAGTCTCCGTAGATAGAAGTCCTCACTGTATCAAGCTGGACCTCATAGGTATTTGCTGTCTCCGACTCTCTTGTATGCCTCAAAAATCTAACCTTTGGGGGATCAATCCTGTTAGTTCCTGCGAGCATCTCCCATGATAGTACTTGTAGAAAAGAGATAAGTTACCAACCATCCGCTTTCACTCTAGTGTTTCGAGAGAATCGGTCAAACTCGCGTCATCAATTAGGCGAATCTCTCTTCTTTAAATTGAATCTAAAAGAGCTAAAGTGTGCTTTCAGGCTGAACTGCAAACATGAGAATAGTATTCTAGTGTTGCCCTAACTTGAGCTTTGCAACGTGGTATTTGTTAGTTTATTGTGTTTGTTAAAAAGAAGATAAGTAAGCGGCTGATGTGACATGCGAAAAACTGTATTCTCTTTTCAATGACATTCTGTGTTGTACACAAGTTTTACGCTAGGGTTCTATACTTTACATCTCCCTTTCTGTGTAAACTAAAAACATTGTTTTCTAAAATTACATTTTATTAATTTTTAATTACCATGAAAATACTATTAAATTATAGATTTTTTTTGCAAAACATACTATTATGTTAATGGTTAACTAATTATACCTATAATCGTAAATTGCACAGCACAACTTAATATAACTTATAACATAATGTTGTAATTACTAATTTAAGTGTTATTAAAGATCCAGTCTATTTATTGGTTTAATTATTCTACAGAATCTTGATGACCTTAGTGCTGTCGCTGGTTGAGCCAGGTTTGACTTCTGCAGATGATTAGAAGTGTTTGGTGACGAGCTTGTTAATGCTGGGGGTGACTTAGGAACAGCTAGTGATTGTTCTTGTGCTGGAACCTGTTTTACTGCTGGTTCATCCGTGTATTTAGTTTCAGGAACTACCACTCTGTTGCTGGTAATGTCTGCTTGTGTCTTGTACAGATGACTGAAGTTTATACGTAGGATTTGTCCTTGATCAGTTTGAATGATTACAGATCTTGGTAGACCTTCAGGCTTTTGTACCACTCTTGGCCCTTCCCATTGGCGGTGAGCAACTTTGTGTCCGACTTTTTCTTTAATTTCGAAATTGTCCCGTCTTTTGGTGTGCTTATTACTGTAGTTGGCTTGTTCTTCTGTTAATCGTTTTAGTTCAGCTGTGACTCCTTGCATTATTTTTGGTTTTAGGTTACTGTCCTTTGTAGGTAATGGAGATCTGGTTATTCTGCTGTATAGACGTTGGTTGGGTGAACCTAAAATGTCGTTTCTTGGTATATTTCTCCAGCTTAATAAAGCAAGTTGAACATCGGACTTGTCAATACTACACTTTTTTAATATGTTCTTGTTTACTTGAACTGCTTTTTCGGCGAGCCCATCGCCTTGATGGTGATGTGGACTGGATGTGACATGGTTAAATTTCCACTCTTTTTCAAAGATCTTGAATTCTCTAGATTGTGTTCCATTGTCAGTTTGTAGCTCTTCTGGTATTCCAGGTACAGCAGTACAGTTCTATAACTTCATATGAAGTCTGACTTTTTAGATGTTGAAAATCTAAATATCCAGAGTAGCTTTCAGAGATTGCGAGGTAAGTTTTTTCTTTTAATTCAAATAGATCAGATGCGATTATTTGCCATGGAAGTGTAGGAATCTTTTTAACTAGTACTATATCTTTAATATTGTCTTTTTGTGTTTGTTCACAGACAGAGCAGGTTTTAACTAGTTTTATGATGTCGTTATATTGTCCCTTCCAGAGAATTTGTCGTACTCTTATTAAACAGCTTTGTATACCTGCATGTCCTTAATGAACATTCTTTAACATTTCAGGGATCTGTGATTTTGGTACTACAATTTTATTTCCTTTGAAAATTATTCCTTTGAGATAGCTCAATTCTTCTTTAAAGTTAAAATAGTGTTGTAGTTCTGTGGGAAGTTCACTGACTTTTTCTGGAAATCCTTGTATTATTGTCTGAAGTAGTAGCAGTAAATGTGGATCTTCCTTTGTAGCTGTAATTAACTCCTCTTTTGCGTCAAGTGACATAGGTAGTATTACTGTGACTTTCAAATTTTCTTCTTGTTCATATTTCAAATTAGATACATCGCAGTCTCGACTGAGAAAGTCTACTAAGGATATTTCTGTGCCTTCTTTAAATATGACTTTTGGTGCGTATGGTACAAGATTGAATATTATGCGTTGCAATCTCGGTGGAGCAGATTGTATGATTTTCTTGAAGATTGTCTCAAGTGGCTTATGGTCTGATTTCACTGCCAGTTCTTTACCTTATACATATTCGTGAAACTTCTTACATCCGAACTGTACAGCGAGTGCTTCTTTTTCAATCTGCGGATAATTCTCTTCAGACTTGGTTAATGCTCTTGCTCCATATGCTATTGGTTGTCCTTCTTGAAAAAGTGCAGCGCCAAGATTTTTTGAACTTGCGTCTACGCTTAATGTTACAGGTTTGTTTACATCATATAGTCTCAATACTGGAGGACTTTGAAGAACTTGTTTTATTTTGTTCAAAGCTTCTTCGTGATGAATTTCCCATGTAAAGCTTGTATTTTTGTGTAATAAATCTCTCAGTGGATTTGTTATGTCAGACATTTTCGGAATAAATTTATTTAGGTATGTGATCATTCCTAGTAGTCTCTGTAGATCTGTTTTGTTCATTGGTGTCTTCATTGCCTGTATAGCTTCTACTTTTTCTGGGTCTGCTTCTAGTCCTAGTCTATTCTTTCCGATTCAAAAATGCATTTACTTTTATTGAGTTTGAAGCCTGATTTCTTTAGTGTTTCTATGACTTCACTAACGGTTTTTTGTAGTTCTTCTCTATATTTTGCATACATAAAAATGCCATCGATTGGTACTCTTACATTTTTTAATTTACTGAGCAAATTTGTTAAAATTTCTTGGAATATTTCGGGTACTGATGATACTCCAAACGGAAGTCTCTTGAAAGAATATCTTCCCCATAGGGTAGCAAAAGTTAATATTTTTTGTGTTCTTTCTGAAAGTTTAATCTGCCAGAATCCTTTCGTGCAATCTAATAATGCAAAGAATTTAGAACCTTTAATATTAGCTGAAATTTCCTCTATAGTAGTAAGTGGAAAATAACATCTCAGTATGTTTTTATTTACATCTGATGGATCTATACAGATTCTTATTTTGCCTTTTTGTCTTACAATTATCATAGGACTTACAGCAGGGGTAGGCTCTGTTTATGGTTTTATGACGTCTAATTTCACCATTCTGTCAAGTTCTTGCTTTACCTCATCTCTTATAGCATGTGGAATTCTTCTTGACGGTTTAATTTCAAGTTTTGGGTTTTCGATTAGATCAATGTCATACTCATAATCTTTATAGCAGCCTAAACCTTCGAAGATGTCATCTTTAGGTTCACTTTCGTTGAGTGTTTTCACCCTTGCATTAAGTTCTAACTTTTCACGGGTATCAAGTCCTAGGATCGGTGTAACCTTTTCTTCAACTACCTTGAATATAATGTTGTTTTCTTCATTTTTTATTTTACAACGTAGCTCTGCTTCGCCTAGAATTACCATTTTATCTTCCGTGTAGCTTATTAAATTTTTTGTTCGGCTTGGTTTCAGACTTGCCTTCGTTTTGTTCATTAAGTGTCTCGGTTACACGTTGCATTGTGCCCCTGTATCTAGTTTGGCAATGAATTTCACCTTTCCAACTTGTATTTTTTCTGTCCAGTCTTTCTTTTCCCCGGCACTTATAGCTGATATGTATCCCTCATCTTCAGAACTATTTGAGTTTTCTTCTACTGTATTCACTCTATTTTTCTGTTTGGGATGTTTCCTCTTGGTGCGGCACATATTGGCAAAATGACCATTTCTATTGCACTTAGTACACGGTTTGTTAAATGCTGGACATTCTCTGCATTTATGGTTTGTACAGCATCTGTTGCAGTCAAAATATTTATTTTGTTTATTTTTGACATCTTTATTTCTCACAGCTAGTACTTTATCTGCTTTATTTTTACCTTTGAACTCGTCTAGTTGTTTGGAGGCTTATTCACTATTTTACAGATTGTTATAGCTTTGGTCAAGTCTAGTTTATCTTCTGTTAACAATTTCTCTCTTACTTGCTTCGATCGGATTCCAAACACTATTTTGTCTTTTAGCATTTCGTCGAGTAAATTGGCAAATTCGCATTTGCTTGCCTGAGTTTTTATTCTGGTTAAAAATTCGTTAAATTGTTCATCTTCATTTTGTAAAATTTTGAAGAATATATATCTTTCAAATGATATGTTTGTTTTTGGTGCGAAGTACTCTTTAAACTTGTCTTTAATGATTTGCAAGTCGCTAAGGTTAAAACTGTTGTATATTTCGATCGCTTCTGAGCCAAGCAAGCGTTGAAAACGACTGGACTTTTCTTACCCCATTCCAGAATAATTTCGAGATGCCGATTAATCATGCTATTTCCTTAGTCTATCTAAAGCAGCGGCGGATAATGGTTTTTCTAAGAAAAAGATGGCACCAGGCTACTATCATCTGCGCAGCTGTATATCGGATTGGAAGTTGAAGCTAAGAGATCGTTTATCTGTAACAGAAACAGAATAGAAGATAGAACAGACCCCTGAGGCACCCCTGCGTTAATCGCAAGTGTCTCGGATTAAATGCCATCGACGAAAACCCGAAGAGATCTGTCAGCGAGAAAATTGGATATCAAATAACAGAGTCCAGGAGGAAGACCATAAGATGTTAATTTGGCGAGAGGGAATCGGTGACAGACTCTTTCGAAAGCCTTTGAGATATCCAATGCCACAATCCTAGCACCACCATGTTTTCCATAGCTGAGTTACAGATATGAGTAACATATGCCAGTAGATCGCCAGTTCAACGTTGTTGTCTGAAACCGTATCGCCTGTCCGAGATGATTCTATTCTCCTCCAGATATTTCAGAATTTCGATGTTGATAACCTATTCCATCACTTTAGATATAACGGGTAACAAAGATATAGAACGATAGTTGATAGCCAGATTCCTTTTTCCCTTTTTAGGGACAGGCACACCCTAACAGATTTCCAGATGTTAGGGAATATACCTTTGTTGTAAGAGTCTGAACAATTTGCTTACGCTGGAGCGCATTTTTTAAGAACAATAGCAGGGATATCAAGGCCAGAAGCTTTCGAGATGTCGAGCTCGAGGAGAATCTGCCTGATTGTGCGTTGTCTGAAAACAACTTCAGGCATCGAAGAGCCAACTTTAGGAAGAATAGGAGGTTCTGCGTTTCGAGAATTGAGGTTGGAATTTTAAGCAAACTTAAAGGCTAGCATGTCAGCCTTTTACTTGGAAGTAGTCGCAATATTGTCATCGACAATTGTCATTCTTTCCAATCGACTTTGCAAATCCCCAACAGGACCTGGAACCGTTCGGACAGTTGGTAAGCCTCTGGCGCATTTTACGATCGCAATAACCTTTTGCCTCGTCAATAACCTGTTTACAAAAATTTCGTGCATCTACAAAGGTGGTCCGAGTCTCGACTGAGGGATTATTTCGCCAACAACCGTATGCGCGATTTTTGCAGGAGACAGCCCGAGCACATTTTTTGCTGAACGAAGATTTACTGCAGGCAGACTTCTTTTGGTAGTGCTTATTTTTCAAAGCTTTGGCATTTTTGTCAAATTCGGATATATTTTTTTTTAATTTCTACTTTTTCGAAGTTTCAACTTTTAGGTGATTTTTACTATTTTATAAAAAAATCTACTTTCTCTTTGAAAATTTCGATTTTTTTAAAAATTACTTAATTTTTGTTGGAATTTCCACGTTTTCTGAACATTTCGACCATTTATCCTCAAAATTTCAAGCTTTGCTTTCGAAGTCTCGACTTTTGTGTAAATTTGACTCCATTAAAAAAAAACTCTTCTTTGTTTTTGAAAGTTTCGACTTTTCTTTAAAACTAAGACATTAATTCAAAATTTCAATTATTTTTAAAAATCGATTTGTTGAAAAATTCGCTTATTCAAAGTTGACATTTTAAAATGAAGTGTTTTGCAAGTTTAAATAGTCAAAATGTAGAATAATTTTCCAGTTTAAAACATAAACATGGATTTTTCAGAAAAAAAGCACAAAAATCTAGCGTTACATAAAAACATCTAACCGTTAACACTTAATTTCGAGCCTTCTACATTTTGTAATTCAGGAACTGCTAACATGGCGGTCCCCATGAAGCGCGAGCCCTGGGGCATTTGCCCTCTCTCTCGACGGATCTTCAAGTGTGCTCATCAAAGTTAAAGTCAACTTTAAAAAAGAAATCGAAATTTGGAACAACTGTTCGGGAAATGTTGACAAAAAGGTAGACAATCCAAGGTTATATAATTTCAAGAAAAATTCAAATTTTTAGAAGAAATAGACATTTTGGAATTAAACTCGAAACTGTAGGTAAAAAACTTAGGATCGAAAGTTTAAACTCAAAATTTTGAGAAAATTTTGAAATTTGTAGCAAAAATTCTAAATTTACGAAAAGGGACAAATTGAAAATAAAATCGATTTTTTTAATAAATATAAAAATTTTTCCGAAATTTGGCTTTTTCCCAAAATATCAAGTTTAGACTTTCGGGTTTTATTGTTTTTTTAAATATATTTTGTGAAAAAAAATCGATGATGAACTCGAAATTTTGAATAGATGAAGGAAACATTATTTTTACTGAGACAGAAAAATAGAACCAAGTCAAATCTGACCTCATCATAAAAAGCTATCTACGCCTCTGGTCCCATGCTAGAAGATTTTTGTCTACTCCAACTGAGGGTGCTTTATTATCTAAGCATGTGACTTATTGCAATTAAAGGCTCGCATTGTAACATTATATGCATAGAACGTATCAAAATGTCCAGCATTCCTTGTGAAAAATTATCTGTGGCTAACCCCATTTGACCTCACTGAGCCAAAAAATTGCGAAACGCGCTACACATACTAATGAGAGTGGCATGTATTTTGTCACGATTCAACAATTCACTGCCACATCGTAACAAAAAATTAAATCTGTCAGGTTTGGATTAGTTGTAAGCAACTTCTAATATTTGTGAAAATTTTGCCAAATATAAGAAATTGACTCGCGAAACGGAAAACCTTGATAAATTAGTAGAACGAAAATGAACCAATAACAATTTACGATATTGAATTAAGAGAGAAGTGGGAATTCCACAAATTAACAGTATTGTCTGGTATCTAGTGTTATCAGCCTGTCTTTTTAGACGAATATCACAACTAAATGTCCTCATCTTGTTAAAATTTGCAAGTGAAGTTTTCTGATCATTTAATTTACTTAATCTGAAGTCATCGTATTATCGAGATGTCTAGTAAAAATTCCGAGGATTACGACGAGGGCTTGACAACTGATGCGCGTCCGAGTGCACCCAGAGAAAACAAAGAAAACGCGGAAGAGAACAATGAGGAAAATGAAGAAGAAGAGGAGAAATATCCCGAATACAGTCGCCAAACTTCAAGCGAAAACATGAAAAAACGGCCACAGATGCCCAACAATGGTAAATATAACCATATCCTAACCTCAAAGTCTGCAATCTCGATTGTTTCTAGCCTACGCCAGCGTGATAAACATTAGTAATTCCAATGGGATTCATATTGGATCCAATTACACGGTCATAATGAATTCTCCAAATAAAAATGCCACCAAAATTAATAAGACCATAATTGAAACGGCTAAAGTCATAAACTTGAAACAAAAGACAAAACCTGTGACCACCCGAGACATATCTTTTATTTCGATGCATATGAATCAGGAGTGGCGCGACACGGCTAGAGTCTTGGGGTACTCCGATGGTCAAATTAGTCATTTTTATGAAGACTACGTAAAAGTGGGGTTGAAAGAGGTAATTTCGCATTCTATTTTAAATGATTATATAACATTAATTTGATGTTAGGTTATATATAAATTTTTACTCGATTGGATACAAAATGAAGCCGATGACGCCACAGTTGGTAAACTTGCAACAGCCATGTGGAACACCAATCAAAGAGATGCTGTTTTAAGATGGTCCGAAATATGTACCTAACACCACCTTAATTTGTTGATGATACTGCATTCGATTAGGTCGCTGCTCTAAGTGCCATTTTAGCCTCGTTTAAATTTACAGTTGGAGTATAGCTCAATATTTGTTCTATAATATGTACTTTTCTACAATTTTTAATGTCGCTGTACAGTATGCTTCAGAAGGGGAACCGATTTCAAATAATATTTAATAAAGCATGGTAAATCGGAAACGAACAAGAGTTGCACTTGGTATAATTACAAACCAATGTTACCTATGGTAGAACCCTGTTATAACGAGATCGCAAAGGACTGGCAAATATGCTACAAGCAATTTTTGTTATAAACACCACTGTTTAACGTGTTCAGTGCTGGTAACGCACTGGTGTGTCATGCAAGAATTTGCAGCATTATGTTCGACCACCACATATTTTCTGTTTCATAGATTGGCTTTTGTTACTTCAGCACTTAGTGTTACGCTGATGAGGTAGGCATACCAGAATATGTTTGAAACGTTCACAGTGTTGTGGAATCAACCGGTTATATGCAAGTTTACCCAATGTAAGCCAGCACTGAACATGTTAAGTATGAAGATCAAACTGGTCTTGTTATAGAGGGGTTTTACTTAGATTCATCATAAAGATCCAAAGGTGTGTCAAATAATTTACTGTTTCTGGATCAGACAGGAGGTGTAAGTGCAACATGGTTTTTTACATGTCGCTAATTATAAATGTCATAAAGGGGCTTTTTTGTTTGAAATTTTGTTATCTTCTCTGAATTATACTGTATTTTAGAGGAATCATGAAAGACTGTTGAGCGAGTTTAAAATATTGCAATCTCGTATTTTTAGATGAATATTCCATTTTACAATTCGACTCAGCCAACAAAGACTGTAGTAACTCGATTTTGGCAGTTTTTGGGTTACATGCACCAGACATTTAAGCTCCATAGTGGTTTTTATTGGAGACTGTCCTATAAGAATAAATAAAATATTTCCCAACCAAATTCACACTGAGATGTATTGGTAGTATCTAGGATTCGCCCAGTATATTCCATTGAAAACTATCATATTTTGAGTTCTGCAAATTTAAAAACCTTTGACAATTGTTAAATTCTACAATTGCGTAGCAAATTTTAAGTTAAAAATATATTTTCAACATACAGGTGTTTCATGACTATGTAAACATTTTAATTCGAATTATTTCGGTACTGCAAATAATGAGCTACTACGGTCTTCGTTGGATGGCTCGAATTGATAAACATTTTGAAAAAATTACTGTGAAAATTGACTGTGATTAAAATTAATATTTTTAATGTTTTTCATGATATATTTTTTATTATAGTTTAAGTAAGATTTGCTCACATGTTTAACTATCCTTAAAAATAAAGTAAATTTACCAGAAATTTTATTATTTGTTGTAAGTACAGACCAGATTATATGCATTTGAATATGCAAATGCATATTTAACCCATTTTTACCCAGCATTGGATATTTCACCTGAAATCTGATGATGATGATGCATGTTTCCCCTATATTTACATATTTTTCGATCGATACGGAATGGTTAAAGTCTTACTAGGTTGTGCAGAAAAGCATTTAACAATTCTAGTAAAAATATCATAGCAGTCGAGGAAAAATAAATATTCAAGCGGAAAATTTGAGACTTTTGAAAATTGCCCAATTTTTTTTCAAAATTTAACAAAATGGAAGATGTTTTGAATTTCTAAAAATTGAAATACAAAACTTGTCCCCTGAAACCAAGAAAGTTAAAAAACACAACAAAGGTTGGTCTAACGCGTTTCGACAGCCAAGCTATCATCTTCAGAGAGATACTTTCAATTTTTGAAGATAACCAAGGACCAGTCCGTTCCACTTTGAATATCGACTAGATTTCGCTTTTTCCTCGAGATTTCGATCTTATTCAACCGGAAAATTTAGGACTTTTTTCAAAATTGCCCATTTTTTGTTTTTTTCATAATTTAACAAAACTGAAGTCTCAGATGTTTTAAATTTCTACTAGATTTCGCCTTTTCCTAGAAATTTCGATTTTTTCTCGTAATTTTCATCTTTTTCTCGATTTTTTTTTCATAATTCATTTTTGGCTTTTGAAAATTTCAATTTTATTCCCCTCGAAATTTATCTTTCTCTCAACACTTAGATTTTTCAAAATTCGTTTTTTTTTTCACAAGCTTCTATTCTCAAAATTTGATACCCCTCTATGCCAAATTTCAACTTTTTCTCGAAATTCGTCTTTTTTTCGGAATTTTGTTTTTCTTTTCAAAATTTGTCTTTTTTCCATTTCATTTTGTTTTTATTCGCAAAATTTGACTTTCTCTCAAAATTTTCTTTCTCAAGTTTAATGCTTTTCTCTTTTCAAAGGAAATTATTTTGGCTGTTTTCTTAAAATTTGACTTTTTCTCGAAATGTTCATGTTTATCTCAAAATTCGATACTCCCCGGAAATGACATTTTCTTCAAAATTGGCTTTTTTTCGAAATTTCGATCTTTCTCGAAATTTCACTTTTTTTCGAAATTGGTTTTTGTAAATTTGGATTTTTTCCTTAAAGTTCGTCCTTTTTTCGACATTTTTCTCAAAATCTCTTCTCGAAATTTCGACTTTTATGTCAACATCATATCCTTTATGATCCTCCTCCTTTTTTATTTGTTTAAAATTCTCTCTTTTTTTTAATTTTTTCTCAAAATTTGGCTATGCTTTTCAAAATTTAACTTTCGAAGTTTTTCTTTTTGCTCGAACCAGTTCTATTTAAGTATTTTAGGTTCGTTTTTTTTCCTCAAATTTCCATTTTATTCCAAAATTGGCTTTTGGAAAATTTCGAATTTTTTCTTAGTATTCGACCGTTGAAATTTGGACCGTTTTTCTCGAAATTTCACCTATTTTTCGAAATTCCGTTATTTTAGCTTTTATTTTTTTTTTCCTAAAAATTTGGACCCTTTAGAATATGTTGACTGAATTATCAAAGTTTCTTTTTTCCTAAAATAAGTGTGTTTCCTAAAATTTGACTTGATTCTCAAAATTCTGGTCTTTTCATTCAAAAATCTTTTTGTTTAAATCCCTTTATTTTTTTAAATAATAATTTTGAAGAAAAAACTAGATATTTTCAAAAAAAAATTAACAGTTCAGAAAAATTGGAAGTGTTATAAATGTTATATTTTGACCAAAATACGATATTTATCCATGGACGTAGGTAGACTTTTCTTCAAGGGGGGACAACAATCATTCTGAAAAATGTATGGGCAAAAATAGAAGACCTTCCGACTGTGTGATGTATATTTTCATTTAAAAACTACACGAACTGAAAAAGATAAAATTTTTAGAGTCGAAATTTCGAAAGATATGCAAACTTTAAGGAAAACCGTTTGGAGAACTTCAAAAACTGTAGAAATTTCAAAAAAGTCGAAAATTCAAAAAAGAACGATATTTCCAAAAGCCGATTTATTTGAGAAAAGCGGCGATCTCCAAAACAAGTTGAATTGAGATTAAAAAAATCTTTCAATTCTCTCAGATTTTTTTTCTATTAAAATTTCGATCCAACTTTAGAAAAATACACGAATTTTATGAAAAAGTCGAAATCTTCAGAAAAAATTCAATTTTAAATGGAAACAGAAAGTGAGATAAACGTCAAAATTTGGAGAGTAAGACGAATTTCGAACAAGTTGAAATTACCGGTAATCGAATTAAAAAAGAAATTTAGAAAAAAAAGATGATTAGCATGCTTCGACAAAAAATTCAGGAATTTTGAAAAATACGTTGCAGTTTCGAGAAAAATATGGTACTTTCTAGAAGATATTAAAAATGTCCAAGAAAAAGTCCAATTTTAAGAGGAAAATTGGAACTTTGAGAATAAACTAGTAATTTCTAAAACGGCGAATTTTGAAAAAAAAACTGAAAAAGTCGAAATTTTCATTAAATTATATCAAAAATAAAAACCTTAACCTTTCTCAAAAGCTCGAAAAATGTTCAAATTTGGAAAAATCAACATTTTCAAAGGTCTAACTTTCTGAAAAGATGATATTTTTGTTTAAATTTGAATTTTGAGAACGAACAATCGCAATTTCCAAACACTTTGTTCTCAAAATTTAAAATTCAATAAAAACGTTAAATTTATAAGAAATCCTTTTCTCGAAATACCTAAAAATATTTTTCCCAACATTTTTATTAACATTCCGATCTAATTTAGAGAGAAAAGTGAACATTTTGAAAACCATAAAACATCACATTTTAAGTTTAAAGTCGAAATTTGTTGAAAAAGATAAATATATTCAAAGAGTTGCTTTTTAAAAATTGTAGCCTTTTTGGAAAATTTTATTTTATTTTGCAAATTTTGACTTTTTTTCGAAGTTTTCACTTTATTTTTGAAAAATTAGAGTTATTTTCTAAAGTTCGTACTTTGTCTTGAAATATCAACTGTTATTGTAGTTTTTTAAATTTTTTTAATGAAAGTTTTGATTTTTCCTAAAGGGTGGACTTTTTTAAAAATAATTCTGTTTTTTTTCTTGAAATGATGACTTTCTGACACTCTTACCTAAAGAATTCGGTTTTTATGAAAATTTCGACTTTTTATTGAAAGTTTCGACCTTCTGAAAATTTTGGCTTTTTGAAACATCGACATTTCAAAATTTATATTATTTCTGAATTTTGACCTTTTTCTACAAATTCCCATTTGAAATTTTCGCTTTATTATCGAAATTATTATTTAAAAAAATCGACATTCAAAACTTCCATTTTTTTCAAGTCCCATTTTTAGCTATTGAAAAAGTCGACATATTTGTCGACTTTTTCTCAAAATTTTGACTTCAAATATTCTACATTTTGTTGAAATGGGTTTTTAAAGTTAACTTACAAAAATCGAAATTTCAAAATTTTGAGTTTTTTAAAAATTTAGGCCCAGAATTTTGACTTTTGAAATTTACTTTTGGCAATTGTTAAGTAAGAAAAATTCTACTTTTTTGATTTCGGCTTTTTTGTACATTTATTTTTTTTTAAATTTCGGTTTTTTTAAAGTTTGACTCAGAATTTGAGTTTCTCGAATTATAACGTTTTCTGAAAATTTTGACTTCTTGAAAATTTAATTTCGGTATTTCAAAATATCTATTTTTATTTTCAAAATTTCCACTTTTTTTGAAATTTTTCTTTTTCAAAAGTTTGACTAATTTTAAAACTAGGATTTCTTATTGAAGATTTCCACTTTTTTTTAGAATTTTAACTTCCTTTAAAAAGTAGAAATTAATTTTTTGACAATTTCTAATTTTGATACTTTTCTCAAAATTGGTGGTTTAAACTCGCAGAAATTGGAAATTGAAGATTTTAATTTAAAATACTGAGAAGAATTGAACTTTGGTTTATGGATTCACAATCAACAAGTTAAAAGTCCACGTTTCAGTTGAATTTTCTATTCTTAACTAGAGATCGACTTTTTTAATTAAAATAGAAATTTGTAGAGAAATGGTAAAAAATTTTAGAAAAAAAAATACAACTTCTAATTTCTGAATTTCAAAAAGAAGTCCAAATTTTCATTTGAAGTCGGCTTAACAATTTTCAATTTTCACTAAAAGTTTGTAAAAAATGTCAATTTAAATGTTGAGAAAAATTCCAACTAAAATTGGCTTTCGGAAAAAGATGAGTTTGAGTTTAGACCAGAAGTTTCGAAGAAAAAAAATCAATTTGTGTTGGAAAAAATAAAAAGAAATTAACATTTTTAACTCTAGTTAACAAAAAATCTAAAATAAAAACTTAGATTTCTTAAGTCAAAATCTTTAAAAAAAACTCGAAATAAAAAAACAAAATTTTAGTTTTTTAGTTTTACCATTTCATGTTTCCTCCCAAAAGTTTGACCTTATTTTCAAATTTCTAGACTTTTTTCTTTTGAAAATTCAAAATAGCAAGACTTCAACCGAAATTTTGAGAAAATAAAATCTCTATGTAATATCGAATTTTTAGACAAGCATAAAGAATTAAATCTGCTCGAAAAAGTTTCAAAAAAGTATTGAAATTCTAAAAGAAACTCTACATCGTTATAAAATCCAGTTTTAAAATTAAAGAGAAATATGAGGGTAAATCAAATATGAACCGGAATTTCTATCATGTCGCCATATCCTCAGTTGTAAATACAATGAGTGAGCAAGAGGTTCATCCGTACGTTGCGCAGCGCATTATTATTAAAATTCTTACCGTTGAAGGTGTAAAGCCCGTCGAAATTCTTCGTAGACTAGAAGTACAGTTTGGGGATACTTGTTTGAAGAAAACTCAAGTGTATGAATAGTACAAAACATTTTTGGAAGGACGAATTCAAGTTGAAAATGAACCCCATGCCCGTCGTTCTCGGACCAGTGTGACTGCGGACAAGATTGACGCCGTTCAACGCCTTTTGGAAGGTGATTGCCGTTTAACTGTTGGTGAAATTGCAGCTCAGATAGGGATAAGCTTTGGCAGTGTTCAATCCATCATTACAGGTGAGCTGGGGTTTCGAAAAATTTCTCCCAGGTGGGTACCTCATGTTTTGACCGAAGTATTTTTTATTGAAGAAGAGAAACTAGGTCTGAAGATTTGTCAGCGCCATCTTGGACGTTTTCGACGTGAAGGTGATGGTTTTTTGCAACTTATCGTTACGTGCGATGAGACTTGGGCCTACCATTACACCCCTGAATCTAAACAAGCAAGCATGGAGTAGAGAAGAAAACAAAAACTCGCCTCTCAGCTGGAAAGGTTCTTCCGACAGTGTTTTGGAATTTTAAAGGAGTCGTGCACGTTGATTTTCTGCATGAACGTCGTACGGTTAATGCTGCCTACTTTTACAGCTATTGGGTGGAGCAAAACGGGCATATCGGCGGAAGAGGCGCGAATTTCGGTCAGAAATGTGATTTTGCTTCACGAAAATGCCCGCCACTCAGTCAATCTGACATATTAAAAATTAGAGGAAATGTATTGGGCAACATTAAAACAGCCTCCTTATAGTCCCGACTTATTTCCATGCGATTATCATATATTTGGGCCACTGAAAGAAGCTCTAGGAGGTAAGCGATTCCATGATGATGATGCTGATACATTTGTGCGCAATTGGCTGCAAGCACGCCTCTCTTCTTTTTATGATGATGGCATTAAAAAAACTCCTAATCCGTCGGGAAAAATATGTATCTTATATCAATAAATTTTTAAAAACAAATTCCGGTTTATATTTGATTTACCCGCATATATCGAACTTCAACTCAGGATTTCGAGGCAAATTCGAATTACGCACAGGCTTCAATGTTGGTCTTTCTAGAAATTTGAACATTTTCAGAATCAACAAATATATCTTTTGGTTAATTTAACAAAATTTTATAGCGTTCGAGTGAAATGTCGCTTTCCCCGGCAAAAGTCCGGCATGAACGTTCCCTTAAACAGGCCCTGAACTTAATTTTATTATCATCAATTAAAAAAATATATTCAACAATTTTCAGCCCTTCTTAGCATTGGGCCCTTTGTCGTTACACCTGCCTCGTTATGGCTCTGGTTGCCCTGTTTCTCTAAGTTTTGAGACCCTTTTTATAAATTATGGATTTGTTTTATGCCAAAACCGATCTGTGGTTGGTTGTGAATATCTTCAACTGTAGCACATTCGGTCGGTTCATTGCAGAACATTTAATCGACATCTGTGACATTTAACATGTCTGCAACTTTTTTTTAAGAGTATAAGTTCAAATTCACTTGTTTTCGAGAATTTCAATTACTAACTAAAATTTTAATTTTTTCTAGACATTTTATTCTTAAAATGTGAGCCATAATTCGAATCTTTTTGTAAATTTAAAAGTTGAAAAAGTCCTTTTCCTAAATTTACCACTTAATCTAAAAATGTCAATATTTTCTGAAATTTTTAACTTTTACGTTTGAAATTTAGGCCTTAATTTCGAAATGTGGACTTTTTTCCCTAGCAACCTTGAAAAATTTTTCTTTGTATCAATTTCCAACGTTTAATTTTTTAATATTTCTACTTATAAATCCGCAATTTTGACTTTTTTCTAGAGATGTGGAGTTTTTTTTTTGGAAATTTTGTTCTCAATCTCGGAATTTTGTTTTTTTTTATCAAAACTTCAAATGTTAAAATGAAATTTTAGTTACTTTTATTTAAAAATGTTGAATTATAAAATTAGAAGTTTATATTATATTCAAATATTTAATTTTTTCTAAAATTTCGATTGTAATACTATTTGACATAAATTATAGAATTTTGGAAACATGTGGGCTTTTTTCAAAATTTCGAATTTTTAGTTTTTATTTGAACTATTTTCCTAATATTTCAAATTTTAAAGATCAACTTTTTTTTAGACATATTGATTTTTCCCCCACACTTTAGTTCAAAATGAATTTTTTTAATAAACTCAACTCTAAAATTCACTTCAAGCCTATACTTTACATTTTTCAAAAGTTCCATCATAAATTCAGGCCTTTTAGGACATATTAAACATAAACTAGTTTTTAATTTTTGTAAACTTAAATTTTTTTGTTAAAATTTCAATTTATAGTCTAATATTTAATTTTTTCCCTAATACTTCGACTTTAAATCTAAGATTTCAACTTTTTAAAGATTTTTTTATAAATGTATTTCCTTTCAAAATTTTGACTTTATACTTTTAAAAACTTGTTTATAATCCAGACTGATACTTTTGATTTTTGTTAAAAAAATTGAAGTTGGGTTAAATGAGAAACATAGTTTTAATTATAGTTTACTGTTAAATGTCACACACTAAACTCTATACAAAATTATGGTATAAATATTGCAAAAAATGATCCATGAAATGAAATATGATAAAACTACAATTATACTCTGGATTTTTTAACTAAATGAAATGTTAAATGCATAATGAAATTATCAATAAAATATATTAAAATGGTCCCCCAGAGTTTATATTTATATAAAATAAACCTAATTTTTGGCCTTATAAATAAATAAATAATAAAATTAGGTATTTCATAAACTAGTCCTAGTTCCACATTAGTTTAATATACAATTTCTAAAAATTACGCTTTCACTGATAGTGCCACTTTGTTCAAAATGTGGGACTCACATCGATTGTACTCTTCTTCAATACATGTTTTGTCGAGATCTGCATTAAGTACGACAACTGGTGCTGGGCAGGTGTATAATGTTTTCTTATAAAGCCAGTTTTCATGCAACTCATGTAGTTCTTTCAAAAAGTCGAGGGAAACACATTTTTCCTCAGCTCGATTTCTTCTCATCATTCTCTCATAAACAACCTCAGGTGACGTTCTTAAATAAACTATCAAAAGAATTAACTTATTTCATTAATTTAGAGTGTTTCACTTACTAATTAGATCTACATGAATAGGTGTATTGGACGTCAACCACTGAAACCACTCATCGATGACAGCAGACGAAGCCCCAGGGATGACTTCATCCCTGGTTAACTTTTCAACAAAGCAATATCTACAAAAAAAAATAGACTATTAGAAGCCCCTTTAAAAAAATGAACGCTTTACCTCGCGCTATAAATAGATCTTTCCATAAGTTTGACCGGTTGTTGAATTTGCTGCGTATGCAATTGCAACATCGTCAGTTGGACGTAAGACTGGAAAGTAAACCCCCACTTTTCTGGGTCTTCATACATGTTCCCCTATTGTAAAAAGTTATATTATTCACAATAAAATTCGAAAGATGCGCCCAACGAATAATAAATATGGGCTGAAGCAAAACTGATTATCAATCTCAACAATTTTCAAGTTGCGAAATATTGCACTCACCAGTAAGTTATGCCCATTGCAGTTTCTCCACATTTCAATCGGCTCAGCATACACACAAACATTGTTATATTTTTTGAAATAATTAAGAAATGTCGTTTTACCGCTCCCAATATTTCCTTCGACAACTACGGTGAACGGGCGACTCATTTTCCTTGTTGAAGAAGTTAAACTGTTGGCTAAATTGACGATAAACTTCCCTTAAAAGAGATATAATCCAAATAAATCAAACACTGGGAGCAAGACGAAATTCACAATTCACTGACAACGCTACAGATTTAACCGCCACTATTTACATTTTTAGAACAACTTGCCGCCAATTTCTAGGGTTTTTTATTTTGACGTTAGTGAGCACTATTAAAAGAATATCAAATTGCAAATAATCCTAAAGCATGTCAAATCTTGAATACTCGACTTTATGAAATTGTTTTCAATTGCGTTGATAAAATTGTATGCCTCGTTTTAAGGTAAAACTGTTATTGACAACAAGTTACTTACTTATGGATGACATAATTAACAAATGATGCCATTAAGGCAGGGATGCCTAATGATTCCGTTGATGGTTAACTTAATTTGTAAATAGTTTTTGGTTCTTGCTTTTTTTGGGCAAAACAACACATTTAAATTGATAACCTCAAAGGTGATAAGCTAGGGATTTTTATTGATTTTAGATTTCCTAACTGTGTCTACGTTACGTATTATCCGTGATGTTGGCCCCTTTGCTTCATTATGGTTTCTAAGGTTGGCTCTCAATTTGAAAATGTGAAAATTTTCGAAATGTAAATTAAAGAAAATCCCGTAAATAGACCAAGTTCTAAGAAAGCGCTGACTATTTTTTATCACTGTATTATTTTCAACAAGTCGTATATTAAATAGAAGAATTCATATACTAAATATACTCAGAAATGTATCATTTGAAAGAAATTCAATAAACCACAGAGTTGTAAACAGTAAAAGTGTGGCGGTAACAGGATCAATTCCTAGCCTCCATTTTGATAGTTTAACAGCACATAAATGGATACCTGTATCACAAAATATATTATGATGTACTGTGTTCTATTTTGGTATTTTAAAGTTATTGTTTTTAGGACAGAATATGAAATGTGCCAAAAATCAATATTTATAAATAATCCCTATTCCATTAATATCCTGAAAGGTATTACTGAGTGAAAGTGTGTAAAAACTATGTATAATGTTAATGTCGTTTTTACACAATTTGCGGGTCTAAACAAAATTGTTTGTGTTCAGGATTTAATTTTTTAAACTTCTTATTAAATTAAAGCTTTGAAGCTTAATTTTCACTTTAAACTCAAATTTTAAACTTTGTTCCTGAAAGATTAAGTAGGTTGCTGGACCAATCTTAACTATTTTATTTAAATTAACAACCCTTTATATATATATATATGAGATTCAATAATATTTACGTAATCAATAGAACTTATCTGAGAAAATTTTGAAAATATAATAAAGAAATTTAACTTTCTATTGATCTACACTTGATTTTACTTACTGAACGAAGCCTAATTTTCACTTTAAACTCAAACTTTTGCCTTTGTTCCTGAAATGTTGAGCACAAAATCATTATGTTCTGCTTAACGTAGTGATTTTTCTCCATAAAGCTTCGAGAAAAAGATCTGTATTTCAATTTTTAAAGCTAGCCAAGGACCAGTCCGTTCCACCAAAAAATAAAATTGATATAAATTATGGATAATGTATTCATTTAAATGTTCTATAAATGAATTTACACTATTTTAATAATTTTTCTGCCAATCAAATAATATTTTTCATTTACACTTTGCCACAGCTACCACAGAATCAAGCAAAAAACGCAATATCGAAAAACCATACAAGAAGTTTTAGGAACGATTTACTATTTTGGGGTCCCGAGATGAAATTCAAAATAAAATATAAAAAACATGCTGAATTTTTGGGAAGGATATAATGGAATACTTGATTGATAAACAATCATTCGAATGATCATTTGATTATTCCAACCGATTATTTAGATTCATTCGATTATGAAAATATGTCGATTATGCCCAACATTAACAATAAGCATATTTTGGTGAAATTGGAAACGATTTCTGGAATATAAGTGGTATAGTAAAAATTTCTACTTTATACCTGTAAGCATTATGCTCTGAATTTGAGATATCTCTAATATTAGTCAATTTAGCTTTTAAATTTATTTAAATTAAAAGTACAATTGATATAAATAATGTTATTTACTTTGGTTATCTTGAGAGATTAAATAGTTTTCACTAACCTTAACAAAATTAATAGTTTTCAGAAGAAGAGTTTTCAGACTTACTTTTTCTTTAAAAGTTTTACGTGCTCTTTTTTTTTCTCTTGCTACTGCGGATTCTTTATTGAGGACACTTTTCTTTCTCGTGAAATCTAAAACAATATTACGAACTTGCACAAATCGAATATAATCAAATGATACATTTTTTTTAACTAAAAAACACAATGAAATGCATTGAAATATTAAAAGTGATTACTCAACACATATCATAAATGTAGTTTTGATTTGATTGGAGATATTTAAAATAATTTAACATGTACCTTATAATGAGACAGAAAAAATTATCTTTTTCACTTTTTCTTTATCGAGATGATAACGACTATGCTCGCCGCCAGCTTTTGTCAGAGCTCACTGATGCATGATTTAATTTGACCAAAATCGAAATTAAAAAAAAATAAATCTTTTAAAAAAACCGTTGACTTAAAAATTGACTTAAAATTTATAAAAAACCTGCTCCAAAATTTTGAGAAAAAAATTGACATTTCGAAAAATTTAAAATAGAACATGTAAACTGGAATTTAGTAATTTTTAGAAATTCAATACATATATGGAAGTCAGAAATTATAATTACTAAGAAAATTGTCACTTTAAGCGATTAATTTAGGTATAAAAAACTCAAAATTTGGATGAAAATCAACTTTTACGACTAAATTCAGAAAACAAGATTACAAAGGAAAACAATTTCAATTTAAAGCCAGTCATCTCAATTTAAAAATTATCAACATCTTGATTATTTTGTTGAAAAATGGGGAGATTTACCTAAAAAGTTGAAATGGAAATTTCAAATATATTGTGTATTTTTTAAATTCCAAAAGCAAAATTGAACTTTCGACATTTAAAATAGAATATCCGACGTAAGAAAAAATCTCATTTTCATTTAAAATTTTAAATTTCCTTTTATTTATCTCCAAAGTTGAAATTTTGGGACTGAAACAAGTTGAAATTTCAAATATAAACTTTAAATTGCTATTCGTTTATTTTTTAAATTATTTAATGTTGAAATTTGGGTTTAATCTCGAAATTGTGAAATTCCCCAACGCTTTATTTCAATACCAGAAATGTTCAAATTAACCTAGAGATTTCAAATTTACATTGGAGCAAAAATAAAAATCCTATGTTTGAACATGAAAATCTAAGAACAAAATCAAAATTTAAAATAAAATGAAAAATATTATATTTGTTTAGATAATTTTAAAATTACACTTTATTCGATAATATAATTTTAAAATAGAAATTTGAAAATGAATGTAGAAAGGTCCCCAATTTTGTTTTATAATAGTTCTGGAACAGCATTTGCTTTTCATCATGAGTTTTTCTGCAAAGTAATTTTCTAATTTATGGGAACTTCTAGAATCCATCAACAGAATTAAACATTTTTCCCTTTTATTGTGCCGGTCAACGTTGTACTGTATGCAGTACTATATACATATACTTAGACATAGATCGATCGTGCTTGTGTTAAGATTTTGTCTACCAATTAAAGATTTATAATTAATTCTTTTGTCAATTTTTCAGGTTCGACTGAAATTAAATATAATTAAAAGCAATCTCATTTTATTAGGAATATTATCTATAAATTCCTACACATTCCAAATGCTAAATCTTATTATTTAATTTCACAACATTCATTTCCACAACAAAAAACAAAGTTGTTGAATTTTAACACTTAAGCCAAAGCTCAGCTATTCTTGCTTCGGTCCTTGATTGAATACTAACTAATTGAATTTAATCAACATTTCTGTTTATAATGTTTCAAATACGAAAGTGTACCTATGGGTCTATACTTCTAGGATGATCTTATAAGAATTTCTCTGTTTTATATTACGTTGGCGATTCCCTAAAATGTTGACTGAATATTCAATCAACGCTTAAAACAATGTTAATATTACAAATTGATTTTACCAAATATAAAAATGGTGCACGAGAATATTTATTTTTTCAGACCGTAGCCCTCATTTCTAGGAAATTTGCAATTCTGTGACCTGGAAATCTGTTGGCGACCGTGACATTTGACAATTCCAAATGACATTCTGCTGTAATTTGTAAACAGCTGATGACACCCTCCTGTCATAAAATGCACTTTAGGGTTTTAATATATTTCTGTATTTGCGAGCAATAGAAGCCCACTCGCCTAAGTTTTACCCAAATTATGTAAATTAAGTGCACCCGGTGAAGTTGTAGCTTTCTTATATGTTTTTTATACAATTTGGCCATGGCGCATTGCAAGCAAACACCCCAAGAGTTTATTAAAAATGCATTTACCCCCCAAATTGCCGTTTTATGTTCTCCATTGGCTGAAAAAGCTTGCGAAAAGAATAATTTGAATTTTGTTGAACTGCTGCAACCGTTTTCCAAGTTGAGTTCAGACAGTAAGTACAATTTTTAGTGTTGTTTTTATGCTTCACTGTTATGTTGTAGTACATTACAAGGACCCTACTGGCAATGTTATAACGATTCGGAATTTGAAACTAACGTTTTTGGATGTAAATACAAGACCCCCACAGACTACATTAGCTAGAAAGTTTCTCAATTCTTCCGTAAGTGAAGCTTCTGAAAACAGAACGCAAACTGTTTTACTCAATAGTCTTAAATTAATTATTCCTACTTCGACACCTTGGTTTGAAGCTTGGAGGGAGACATTTTTAAAGGTGCAGTATCCCTCTGATCATGAGTATACAATGCATTTCCTTTCGTGCATATTGGTTGTGTCTTCTTTGGATAATAATCCGTTGGAAACGATGGTGCAATTAGCTCAAACTCTTAATCATATGCAGAATACAGCTCCAGGGAAATTACCCAAGTGGTTTAATGCGAATATTCTGAAATATTACGTTGTTGTGCATGACACGACAGAGGGACCTAATTCAGCTTTAAATTCATATGAAGCTATTAAGTCATCATATGGAGCTTCAAATTGTTTTTTGCTAAGAATGAATTCGAGGCCACCGGGGCAAAATACACATTCAGAGCATCTACCTGATCCTTGGAGCCAATTTATTGCAAATCAGTTGGATTCGAGGGATTTGAAAGTTACACCACAGAGCTCACCGAATACAGCCCGGAATAATATTTTGGACATTGCAGAGGAAGCCAACGAGAGCAAGGTTGACCTCAATTATCATCCACTAAGTCCAGATACAGATGATTTAACATTTGTAAGTACATTATTTTTTTACTAAGCTGTTTGCATACAAGTGTTTATTGTGGAAACGAATTTTCCGTTCCAATGAGCGAATTGGGAATAATTCTCACAGTGTAATTTGCATTAACAAATCTGGATTTCATACAAAAGAGTACCAGTTTTACGCCTCAAGAAGATGTTTAAATTATTTAACAGTGATACAATATGAAAAAAAAAACAACTTAATTTTAGCTTATTGAAATGGCTGGGGATAGGGATGCACAAAATGTTTAAAACATCGATGCTGTATTCAATTGATGTTTTGAAAAATATATTTCGATATGTTTGGATACATCGGTAAATTTATTCGATACTCGATTTATCACATAAATACAATACCATACAGCAGGACTTCTCAACTTGCGAGACGAGCCTCTTATAATTTCCCTTTTTTAAAATTCCTACGTTTTTAAAATTCGACTCATTTAATAAAAAACCTCCTCTTCTGTTTTAATCCTTGGTTTTTTTTTTTATTAAACTTTGAAGATTGCAATTATTTATAAAAATTTCAGTTTTTAAGGATTACATTTTTTGAAACTGTCGAATTTTTTGAAAAGTTACATTTTTTTAATGATTTTATTCCAGAATTAGGACTTCTTTTTTCACAATTTGCACTTTTTCTCGAATTTCGATGTTTTTCAAAATTTTAGCTTTTTTAAAATGTCGACTTCAACTTTTGAAAGGTTGGATCTTTTCGAAAGTTTCGACCTTTTTTGAAATTGGAGAAATTTCAATTTTTTTTTCTAAAAAATCTTTTTTTTTTTGAAAATCTCAACTTTATTGATAATTTCGATATTTTTTTTTCAAATTTTCACCGATTTTATGGCAAATTTCGATTTTTTTCAAACCTTCTTTGAAACTTGTTACTTTTTTCAAAATCTTCGTTTTTTTTTTGAAAATTTTAAATGTCTGCGTTAAACTTGCAAAATTTTTCAAAATTTTGACTTATTTTTAAATTGTCGCACTTATTTCCAAAATTTTAATTTTTTTTTAAAACGCCTTTTAAAATTTTTAACACGTTTTTAAGATCTATCCATTTTTCAAAAATTTGACGTTTTCGAAAAACCTTTTTTCAAAATATTTTTTGGAACATTTTTATAATTTCGAATATTTTTGAAAGTTGTCCCATTTTTCAATATTTTGATTTTTTAAATTCATACAAATTTTTTTCAAAATTTCGACCCATTTTTTTTTAAATTTAAACTTCTTTAAAGATTTCGACAAAATTTTTCTTTAAAATGTCTACTTTTTTTCAAATTTCCTTTTTGGAAAATTGGGCTTTTTTAAAATTTGCGACATTTTTTGAAAATTCATCTATTTTTCAAAATGTTGAACATTTTTCTGTTTTTTGTTTTTTAAAAATTTAGATTTTTTAAACTGCTTGACGTTTTTAAGACTGAATTTTTCGGGAAATTTTTTATTTTTTCAAAATTCGCCTTTTTTGACATTTTTCACTGTTTCAATATTTCGACTTTTCAAAGATGTAAATGCCAATTCCCATATTTCTGAAAATTTTTACTTTTTTTTGAAAATTTCTCCATTTTTCAAAATTTTTAATTTTTTCAAAATATTCGGATTTTTTTAACATTTTAACTTTTTTTGAACATCTTGACTCTAAAATTTCGACTTTTCCAAAAATTTGGAATTTTTTGAACACCTCGCATTATTTTTTAAATTTTCTAAAATAGGCACTTGAGTATATTACATAAAAATGTCGAAAGAAAATCTGATTTTAAAAAAACAAAAATTTAAAAAGTGACATTTTTTAAAAAAGTATATATTTTAAAAAAAGATCCATTTACAAAAATTCACGATCTTTAAAAAAAGTCGATTTTTTAGGAATTATTTGAAATGTTGAAGTTTTAAATATATTGCAATATATTCCAAATATATTGCAAAAATATTCCAAATCTTTAAAAAAGTAGAAATTTTGAAAAATTTTAAAAAGTAGAGATTCTGAAAAATTTTAAAAAGTCGAAATTTTAAAGAAAGTGGTAATTCTCTAAACAGCCAAAATTTCCAAAAAGGTCAAAATTTTGAACAATGTCTAAGCTTTCATAGAAAGTTAACACTTCCAAAAAAACTTAAAGATTTAAATAAAACCAACATTCTAAAAAATGGCCAAATTTGGAGAAAAAAAAAAGTTTAAATTGTAAAAAATAGTCTAAACTTTAAAAAACATTCGAAAATATGAAGAAATGTCGAAATTTAAAAAAATGAAGAATTTTCAGTGAAATCTACTAAAAACCTAAATTTTTGAAAAGCCCAAATTCCGAAAAAACTCAAAACAATTAAAAATTTTGAAATTTTTGTTAGTTGAAATTTTGAGAAAAAAGTTAAAAAGTCGCAAATTTCAAGAAATTCAATTTAAAAAAATGTCGAAGTTTTCAAAAAAGTTAAGGTTTTCACTAAATGTGTCGAAAACATCGACATCGACATTATGAGAAAAGTTCAAATTTTCGAATTAAATCAAAAACTTTAAAATGCAACGAAAATTTTGCAAAATAATCCAAAATTTTAACAAGAATCGATTTAAAACAAATTAATATTTTCAGATACAAGCGAAATGAGAATGTGGAAATGTTTGAAAGTCAAAATTTTGAAAAATGACAAAACTTCGAAATATTTTGGGCGCGGAAATTCCCTCGGTGGGCCTATTGTTATATTTTGACTGTTTTCATAGACAGATTTAATTGAAAAAATGAACTTATTTATAATTTCGAGTTAAAATTCGAATTTTTCACAAAATGTGAAATTTGTTCACAAAATTATGAGTCAAAAATTTTAAATTTGAATATTCGACTTTTTTAAAATGAACTTATAGTAATTCTTTGAATTTTCAATTTTTGTTCGAAACGTCTCAGTTCAAAGGTAAAATTTTTAGTTTTTCCCCAACATTTTAACTTCAAAATTGAAATTTCTAATTTTTTCTAAACATTTCAACCTCAATTTCGAAATTGCGACTTACACAGACAGGAAATTTAATTGATTAAATTCTTTAACCTCGAACTGTTACATTTTTTTTGCATCCTTTGATCCGAAGTTTTTCTAGACATTTTAAACTTCAAATGAAATCTCGGGTTTAAATGTAGGAAATATTGTAAAATTTTGGATATTTGAGTTAAATATTGAAGTTTCCATATAAAACTCAAAAATGTGGGAATAAACTCAAACGTCTGTAATTTTTTTTATTAGATACATTAATACTGTTTTTTCGAACTGTTGGAGTTACTTTTCAAAATTTTGAGTTTTTCTGCAATTTAAAATTTTTTTCTTCAACATTTTGATTTGAAATTTCATTTTTGTTATCTATACATTATTATTTGGTTTTCCAAAATTTAGATTTTAAATTCTAATTATCTACTTTTTTTTATTAAATTTCGTTTTGAAATTTAAATTTTTGAAGTATGATTTCGTTTGCTTAGGATTCTGGTTAAACTTCCTATTTACTAAGTTTTAATAAGCAAAGACTTTTTCGCCAAATCTTGACTTTTTTTTCAACGTTTTTAGTTTAAATATGCAAATTACCCTTCTTTCCGCAATTTAAACTTTTAAATTGAAATTACGAGATACATCTTGGATTCGTTTCATAAATCTTGGGTTTTGCTCAAATTTTGAATTTTTCTCCGAGAATTCCGAATTTAAACTTGAGATTTGAGGACAGAACTACGGTGCATTAGCATGTTCGCATTGTTTCATTACAGAATATTTCAATATAGTGAGCGAGCAAAATGCCAATAGGGTTTTAAAAACTGCAAAGCATTCAGCAGAAGTCCTAGTTATTGGTTTTTGTTAAAAAAATGTTGAATATAAGGAAGTTTATTGAAAAACAGGTTAAGGGGATATTCATTTGACGTAATTTTGTAAATAATGATAGACTAAAAATATTTACTGTTAAGTTTTCAAGATCAAAACTGGTTGGTGAAAATGTTAATGAAAAACCTAGTAATTGTGTATGTTTTGTCTGCTTGCATAAAATAGTATTTTTTTTCTTGTAGGGCGATACAGTGAATGAGAAGGAAAAGTCGAGGAAAACCAGTACTATTAAATCCCATGGTCATTGTCTTTCAACTGAAGATGTTGAACAAATTAAAGCTTTCGTTCATGAATTCGCCCGCAATTCGCTTATACCGTACATTGAAAGACAAATTCAGACACTCAGTGATACCATCTCTAATAAAAAAGGCATGAGTAGGTCTCTTTTCAGCGCCACGAAACGTTGGTTCAACCCCAATAAACCAGGCGCTGGAGCTGTTGCTGTTAACAATTTAATGTAAGAGCAATCTATATTTTGTATTATTTGTGTAAAGAGGTCAAACTGGTTAATTTCCAGCTATATTTTAAATTGTTATTCTATAGAACTTTTTTTTAATTCCCACTTGAAACTGCCACCTTTTATTTATTGTTCCCAAAAATTTGTAGTTTGAATTCGAATTTTTGCCTCTCTTAGGAATTCTAAAATTGTAACCCCGACTTTTTTTTTATAATTTTTCCCGAAGTTTTGAACTGAAAGCTGAAATTGAATTGAAACTGAAAATTGAAATTGTAATTTTCGCGAAATTTCGGCTTCAATTTACCGACTTAGATTTTGCAACAAGTCTAATCTGGACTCTTCTTCTCAAAATTATGGCGTTAAAGTTGAAATTTCCATTTTCTTCTAGTTTTACAGAATAAAGTCGATTCAAAATCGTCGCATATTTTTTGGAATTTCTAGTTTAAGTAAGATATTTTTCTTTATTTTTTTCCAAAAATTTGGATTTTAATTTCGAAACAGGTATTTGGTCTCTCGATTTTAAACTCATTTTTTTAAATACATTTTAAGTATTTTGTCGAAATTTTAATTTTCTGCCAAAATTTCGAGTTTGGATACGTAACTTTAAAATTGAAACCCCCATTTCATCCTCAAGTCGATATTTTGAACTGAAACTTGAAATTTTGAATTTTTGACAAAATTTCGACTTCATTTTACAGACTTGGACTTCGAAAAATGTCTAATCTGGATTTTTTTCTTGAAATTATCATTTTAAAAGTGAAATTTTCATTTTCTTCAAATTTTTTGGAATAAAGTTAAAATTTGGTCTTTAAACCAAAAATCTACACATTTTTTTTCTTAAAATTTCTGCTTTAAAATTAATTTTCCATTTTTTTTACCTTTTTTTTTACTTTCTTTTGGAATAATTTTCAGGAAAAAATGGAAATTTCTTATTTAAGCTAAAAATTTTGACTTTTTTTTCCGAAATTTTAGATTTTATCCCATATTTCCGTACGACTTGTACACGGAAATTGCTTCGACTCGGAATTTTTATTTGAAACTCGAAATTTTGACATTTCTTTTTATAAAAGTTCAACTTCATAAAATTAATCCTCCGCATTTTTTCTTTGGTTTAATCTAGAAAAATTCGAAGAATCGAAATTTCTCATTTAAACAACAGTTTTAATCTTCGCTAAATTTTGGATATTTCCTCCTGATTTCCACCAATCGTGCAATTACCACCTTCATCTAAAGTGGATTCAAACTTGAAAGTTTGCCTTCTTTCTTTAAATTATGACTTTTTTCTCATTTATTTTAAAAACAAATTATTTTAACCTTCAACTCCAAATTTTGAATTTAATTAAAATTATAACCTGAAAATGGAATCCCAAGCCTTTTTACAATTTTTGCTGAACATAAATTCAAGCTTGAAATTTTGACGTATTAGAAATTTCTGATTTCATTTAAGATTTCCACATTATTCGCGCAATTTTGTGTTTAATCTGGAAATATCCTTTCTCTCAAAATTCTAGCTTTTCTGAAAACTTTAAAATTAAAATTTCGATTCTGATTTTTTCCTGAAATCAAAATTTTGAATTTAAACTTAAAATGTTGGCCATGTCTCGAAATTTTGTCTTAATTTCTAGATTTAAGCTTGGAAGTTGCCTTTAATTAGTTTTTTAAATGTTGACTTTAAAATTGAAATTTCGGCCTTTTTCCAGCTGTTTTATAGAATAAAGTCAAAACTTTCAACTTCAAAATTGCACTCTCAATACTTTTCTTTCGACTTCCGTTTGGAGGAATCGGAAGTGTCAAAATAATGCCCTTTATCCAGAAATTTTGAATTCAAACTTGAAATTTTGACATACTCGAAATTTCTGATTTAGTTTCGAGGTTTCGACTTTGATCGCATATTCTGTGTTGTTTCTGGAAATGTTCTTTTTCTCTCGAAATTTTAATCTAAAACTTTCGAATTAAAATGGGGACTTTTTATCTAATTTTTTCTGAAGTCGAAATTTTAAATTAAAATCTGAAATTTTGAATTTGTCCCAATATTCCATCAAGATTTAGACTTCACGAAATGTTATTTTTAATCTCGAAATTTTCTTTTTTTTTTGGAATGTTAAACATTGAAAATCTGTCAATGTTTTCTGGAAGCCAAAATTTCCACTTGAGATCTCCACACTTGGTTTCGTAAAATTTCTGTTTTAGAATTTATTTCAATTTTTTATATATGTACTTTTTTTTTACTTTCTTTTGAGATTATTTTCTGGAGGCAATTTTGAATTTAAGCCCAGTTTTATTATTTTTACCGAAATTTTAGATTTCATCTCGAGATTTCCATACGATGTCTATCTGGAAATTTCGACATTGAACCCAAATTTTCGAAAATAATTCTGTTTATGCCAATTTTGTTTATGCCAAGCAGTTCCATGTAGAATAGATTTAACTGTTCAAAAGCCACTTTAAACAATGTTCTTTATAGTTACGCCGCTGATGCTCCCGAACTGCAAGTTAGGAAATTGGGCGACTTATATTTTATGTTTGGGCACTACAGTTTAGCTTATCACTCATATCATTTAGCTAAGAGAGATTACAACACGGATCAAGCTTGGCTCTACTACGCCGGTGCTTTAGAAATGGCCGCGCTGTCGGCTTTCATGACTGGCGAAACGAATCGCAAAACATTAGATTACATGGAAGAAAGCATAACAACCTACTTAAATACCTGCAAGTACGTATTTTACTTAATTATCTACCTTTGTAGAACATGGTTTCTTTTAGAATGCCCCAATTTGCCACACGAGCCACCTTGCTTAGTTCAGAATGCCTCAAGAACCGCGGAATGTTCGGAGAAGCCGCCCATCAGCTGATACGAATGACCAGCGAGGAATCAGATCTTCGATCTGCGCTTTTGCTTGAGCAGGCAGCTTACTGTTTTTTGCAGTCGAAAATGACCAGAAAATACGCTTTTCATATGGTTCTCGCCGGCCATCGGTTTTCAAAAGCCGCTCAAAGGAAACACTCTCTTCGAAGCTATAAGCAAGCGTATCAAGTTTACGAGGGAAGCGGTTGGGATCTAGCCGGGGATCACATACACAACACAATTGGGAGACAGGCTAACAATTTGCAGTGCTACGACGAGGCTGTTGACTCATTTTCAAAGCTGCTACTGGGGGAGAGCAAGCAAACATCGCAGCAACAAGGGATATTTTTGAAAGAATATCTAACAATACTTGAGGTGAGTACCATAATAAAACCGGCTTGAAAAGTACTTACTTAAAAATTCCCAAAATCTCGAGAAAAAAAACTAAATTTTAGTTTTATAATTGAGTTTTGGAACTTACACTGAGATTTCGGGAAGAATTAGATTAGATCGAAAGTTCCAACTTTGGAGTTTAAAATTGACATTTTTAGAAGAAATTTTTGAAATTTTTAAAAAGGTGACACTTTTTCAGAGTTTGAACTTCAGAGTTTAAAGTTGACTTTTTTCAGAAGAAATGTGGAAATTTCTAAAAAAGTGTTGGCACTTTTTTAGAAAATTATTTCCAAGTTTTTGCAAAAAAAAACTTCGAATTTAGGGATTAAGTCGTAATTTCGAAAACGTCTATAAAAAATGGAACTTTTGAATACGAGGTGAATTTAAAAAGAATTATGAATTTCTATCAAAATTCTATAATAAATTTGGTGTAATCATAATTTTGGTTGAAACTTGAAATTTTGCGAATAATTCGAAATTTCTAGAAATTTCTATTTAAAAAAATCGAGTTAACGCAGAAGTTTCAGAACAAATAAAAGTTGGAAGTGCTATCTTTGAATTAGGGGGAAAAAGTCGAGTTTGAAGCTAAATTTTTGAGAAGAAAGTCGCAGTTTTGTAATTAAAGTTGTAATTATTAAAATCAAGTCAACATTCTTATAAAAAATCGAAAATTTGGATTCTAACTTAATTTTTAAGGAAAAATCTGTAAAAATTAAAAGTGAGAAGTTGAACTTTTGAAGCTTATAAATAATTTATATTAAAAAAAATCTCGAAATTTCTAGTTTACATTCGAAATTTCAACTAAGAAAATCTATAATTCTGAATTCAATTTCGAAATATTGTGATAAATTTTGAAAATTTAAAAAAAAACTCGAAATTTACAAAAAGTGATTTCGATTTTAAATTCGAATTTGAATCTGAAATTCGAATCCAAAATTTAAAGAAGAATATTAGGATTGTTGTTTAAATTGGAAATTTCGATTTGTTAGCTTTGTTCAGGAAATAAGCCAAAAAACTAAAGAAAAATACAAAGAAAAAGTCGAGACATTAATTGCATGGATGTATTATTAAGTTGGACTTACATGGAAAAAAAATGTCGAAATTTCGAGTTTCACATAGATATTCCGATCCGTAGGAAAATTTCGAGAACTATCAACATTTTTTTAAATGAGAAATTTCCATTTTTCCGGAAAATAATTCCAAAAGAAACTAAAAAAAGAGTATGAAAAAATGATAACAGATCAGTTTTGAAATAGAAATTAAAAAAAAACTGTTTTGCGTTTCTTTTCAGAATTATTGCCTTTTTAAAATTTTGAATTTTTCTCAAAATTTTACTTATTTTCAAGATTTCTTTGCTTTTCCCAAAAATTGGACTTTTTATCAAAGTTTTTACTTATTTTGAAGATTTCCAGTTTTTTCAAATTTCAAATATTTCTCACAAGTCAGGTTGGTTAGGTTTTGAAAATTTTGACTCTCAAAATTTTTACGTTTTCCCAGTTTTAAATTTTTTTGAATAATTCTAATTTTTATGAGAATTTCAACCTTTTTTCAAAATTTAGGCTTTCTGTAATTTTTGATAAATTGAGTTTTTTACAAAAATTTTCTCAACAGTTGGACTTTTTTAAATATTTAAATTTTTTCTGGAAATTCTGAAAATTATTTCGATTCTTTTCTAAAGAATTCTATATTTTTGAAAATTTCGACCTTTTGTTAGTTTTCATTTTTTGAAAATTTCGACGTTTCAAAGTTTCCACTGTTTCTAAATTTTTCACTTTCTTGTGAAAACTATTTCGTTTTTTCTCGAAATTTTGATTATTTTTGTTTATTTGTTTTTAATTTCGATATTTCAAAATTTTCACTTGTATCAGATTCTCATTTTTATCAAAAGTTCGACTTTTTTTCAAATTTATGAGTTTTTTTTTTTTAATTTGATTCTCTTTCAGAATTCAATCTTTTCTAGATTTTTGAGTTATTTTGAAAATTTCGACTTTTTCTTGACATTTTCTTTTCTAATTTTAAGTTTAAAAAATTCTTTTGCTTCTTTTTTTTAATTTCCACTGTTTTGTAAATATTCCAATTTTTCGAAAATTCGCCTATTTTTTAGAAAATTCTGACCTTCAAAAATTCCACTTTTTCCAAAATTGATTTTTTCTCATAATTGTGACTTAATTGTAAAATGTCAATTATCAAAATGCCCACTTTTAAAAAATCTTGATTTGTTTTGAAAATGTCGTCTTTTTTTCTAAATTTAGACTTTTTTTTTGTAAATTTCGATTTCTTTTGAAAAATTCTTCGTTTTTTTTTTGAAAATTTTGACATTTGAAGACTGGTTTTATTTTTAATTTCGACTTCTTAAATATTTAGACTTTTTCAGAATTTAATTTTCAGTATTTTTTTCACTTTTTAAAAAATTCGACATGATTCAAGATGTCGCCTCTTAACATTTTGATTATTTTTTTTGTAAATTTTGACTTTTTTAAAAATTACGAGTATTATTTATTTTTTCTAAAATTGCGACTTTTAACTGAAAATTTCGTTTTTTTTAAGAGAATTCGACTTTTTTGACGATATTCGAAAATATCAGGATACTTCCCGTAAATTCCTTGATTTTTTTTTAATATCCAAACTACTTTAGCGTTCATAATTTCAAATCTACACATTTTTCTCAAATTTCTTTTATAAATTCATATTTTCTTAGAAGTTTTGGTTTTTAAAAATTTCGATTTTTTAAAATTTCTAGGCCACAATTTCAATTTTAATTAATTTATTTATTTGATGAAATTTCTATTATAAATTCAAAATTTCAGTTTTAGAAGTGTTAACTTCATTTTCGAAATTTCGACTTAATTTCAATACCTTAACTTTTTCCTCAAAATTCCTTGTTTAAATTCGAAATGTTTTCTTTTTTGCATAAATTATTATTATTACCACTGTCATAGTTATGATTTTGTAGTTGCAATTTATATCTCAAAATTTATAATAATTTCAGAATAAATTGAAGAATTCTCCAGAGACGAGTATACCAGTGTTACCTTTGCCAAAGCTAAGTCGTAACCTCAATGTGTTGGTTGGGCCAACGCCTCCTTTGAAAACCCCCGGAAGGGTTCCCGCGATGGGCGTTACTTTCAATAATGAGACAGATCCGGTGACTGAACAAAAGTGGGTGAAAATGGAGGAAATGTTGGTACAAGAAGCTCAAGGATCGCTTCCGATGTTGTTCAAACCTATGATAACGCTTTACGATAGAAGAAAATTGGGTACAACGCTTCCAAACGCCATAGTCAATGAACCAATTCAAGTCCTGGTGGAATTCGTCAATTTGTTGCAGATAGTATTAAATTTGAAGGAAATTTACCTTCTTTGGACTTTTAAAGACGAGAATACAGTTAAATCTAATGAGTTGTCAACAAGTAACAACATAGAAAAGTTTATGAAAACGCATATTACCAAAACGATAATTATCGAGGGTGGAAGCAGAATTGAGGCTGTGTTATCATTAACTCCTTTAGTTGTAGGGCAAGTTACAATTTCGGGGGTTTGCTATACTTTGGGCGCTTCGAACTCCCCCAACGAAAGTACTTTTATTAAAGGAAAGCAATTAATCTATATCGCTGGCAGTAAGGATGTAAATAATGACATTAGGAAACCACTAGAGATTAGAATAGTACCACCTGCCCCTTGTTTACAAGTAAGTTTATATTTAACAAGCTGAATTCACACAGTTAAAATAATTTGTGTAAATTCAAACAACAAAACAGTGTTCTTTAGGGGAAACCCTAAGGTTCCACTCAAACGCTTAGGGGTTCCGCGAATCGATGCTTCAGTTCGAAAGTTATCAAGTCTTAAGACTTTGAATTTTTACGTTTTCTTAAAAATTGCGATCCTTTTTGGAAATATTTTCTTTTTTTGAAAATATTAACTTAAATTTCAAGCTATATTAAAAATTTAGTCCTTATTCAAGACTATGACATTTTTTTTTAAATTCGACATTTCCAATTTTCATCTTTTTTCCAAAATTTCAACTTGTTTAGATTTTTTGAAAATTTTGACCATTTTGAATATTGCAACCCTTTTTAAATATTTTTAATTTTTTTTTGAAAATATTGACTTTGAAAATTATTGAAACACAGAACTTGTCCCCTGAAACCAAGAAAGATTAAAAAACACAACAAAGGTTGCTCTAACGCGTTTCGACAGCCAAGCTGTCAAAACGCGTTAGAGCAACCTTTGTTATGTTTTTTAATCTTTCTTGGTTTCAGGGGACAAGTTCTGTGTTTCAATTTTTGAAGATAACCAAGGACCAGTCCGTTCCATCAAAAAAAATTTGAAAATTATGAACAATTATGTTAAAAATTTGGACATTTTCAAGTTTCCGTATTTTTTAATCCACTTTATTTTTTTAATTCTGCTTTTTTTTTTACTTTCAACTTTTTAGTCATAACAATTCAACGTCATTTTAAATTTACAAATGTACATGTATAGTTTAAATCGAAAATGTTTTCAGTTGTGAGCACCAAATGACTAATTTGTTAATGTTTACTCTTTAGGTCTCGTTTTCCGAATTGAACCTCCATTTTCTCTGTGATGAACTTCAGAAAGTGACAATAGATTTCCAAAATAGTGGTAGTGTACCTCTTCATAAAGTATACATGGCGACCTCCGTTCCTCATTTAATTAGCTATTGCGAGTTTTTCAAAGATGATGGCAGTTTTACAAATGAGTTTCCAGAAATTGAAACCCCATCAGTCAAGGAGAAATACGCCCGTAAAAATCACATCATAGCCGTACCTTTGCCAGAAAATGCTTTAGAACCTGGAATGTCAACTAGTCTTAACATATGGATTAAAGCCCCAAGTGTTAAAGGACCTATAACGGTGGATTTATTGATTTACTACGAAAATGTAGATAGTAAAAGTATGCCAAGGTACCTAATTAAATTATACTAATCAAATTCTATACAGATTGATTGCAGTGTAGAATCAAGAGTCATTACTTTTTTTTTAATATATAATTTAAACCAGGGGTTGAACACTTCTTAGCCCCACTATGACAATGTCATGTCACAGGGTACAATTACCAACATACTTACTAGAAATAATTTTATTATTTACATTTTACTGCATTTTACATTAACAACTACCACTGTCACTATCATTGTTGACAGCTTTTTTTGTCTTTTATTGTTGTTTATTTACTTGCTATGTTACGACACAATAACACTGTATTTTTTTAAAATTCAGGTCATGCAACTCCCTATTATATAAACTAAAAGTTGCTAAAAGTTAGCAACATTTATAGGTTTGCAATCCTTCCCTTTGACAGAGTGTCCGACGCCTGATTTAAACTATATTTTGGTTACAGCGCTTCAGAATTTTTCACATTTGATATTTATTGCTTCTAGTGAATAGCAATTAATCTTAATAGAATTGGGCTAGCAATTTTAAGCACACTCACCATTTCTTACAGGTATAGGTTAGTTAGACATTCATGGAATCTAACAGTTCAGGAATCTATCAGCGTGGAGGTGACAGCTTTGGAAAGTTTTAATCCCAAAGAAAACGAGGAACTAACTGTTGCAATTAAATCAACTAACTTAAATAAAATCCACAATTCTGTGGTATCCGAAGTGAATCTACTTAATGTCGGTCTGTTGAGTCGCTCCTGGATATTTACTAAAGACATAGTAACCCCGAAATTTATAAATTTACATTCCCAGGAATCTGCTCACATTCTTCTGAAAACTAGAAGAACTGTAAGCGAAATTAGTCAATACTCTAGTATATCGCTCTACCCTGAGAAAAAAATGTACGTTGATCTAAGTCGAGCTTGCATGGCATTTGCGAAAAAAACCGAAAGGCGAACAGTCAATACATTTGATGATAGTATATTTGAAAAATTTGTCGATAACAAAAATGGCCTTTTAGTCCTGCAGTGGCAGGCTTTAGTGATCGATGCAAATAACAAAAAAATTATAAACGGACAGAGTCAGATTCCCATTCAAGTCAATTTAACAAATCTTTGCCCTCTAGGAGATGATGACTTAGTAGATTTAAATTCTGATTGTGGAATAGCTGAAACGGATTTACTCGAAACTAGTATTTACTCAAAAAAAGGGCTAAAGGAAGAAAAACTGGAAGCGCAACTGGTTTTCAACTTACTGTTCACCCCAGTCATAAATCATGATTTTAACTTGTGTCAAATTTGTATTGTTCCAATTACTTTGATAGTTCATAGTCTGGTGGAAGATGAAGAACGTCTACTAATTGTCAATACTCTTGATAACCCAGCAGATATTTTGGGGTATTTAGTGCTATTATTAAATTGGTATTTGTATTTTACAATTATGTTGCAGATTGGATACAACAAAATCAGTCCTTTGTTTTCCGATGGCGTCGAAGAATTTTTGTTGGGTCGGTTCTGCCAAAGTTTCCAGAACAATACAACCATTATCAACAGAAACTATCAGCTTGTCGATCATAGTCTATGGTCCAGGTACTTTTGATTTGAGATCACACATTGAAATTTTGTGCGCAAAAATTGATGAACCTGAGTCTTCAGCAATGCAAGTATGTCATATACCCTCTACATTAATTGTCAGCAATGGAAATAGCTAGCAACTTTTTTATGTACTCTGTTTATAATTTAAAAATTATATATTGTTATTTAATATGTATTTTGTGTATATTATTTTGAAAATAAAAATTTAATAGTTTTTTTTTGTGATGTTTTTTATAAGGGAGGAATCGTTTATAATAACAGACATTAGCTATGCGTTAAAGGGTGATGCTTTAGAAATACAATTGAGTATCAAAAAAATAAAAAACCTAAATAGGTTGTTGCACAATACAACAAATTGACAAATATTTCTATGGTAAAGTCGAAATTTAATAAAAAATCATGGGATTTAAAAATTACATTTTTCTAAATTTTTCAGTTCAAAGCGAAATCTATTTTAAAATTGGAACTTTGATATTTCTTTAAATAAAATTATCTGTTCATGAATCTTTTGCAAAATTTGAACTTAAAGATCGAGAATCAACTTCAAATATAAAATTAATCCAAATATTTCAACAAAAAATTTGAAATTTCATAAAAAAAGCTTCAAATTTTTATATAAAATTTTAAATTTAATGTAAAAAAAAGCTTTATTAGAAAAAATATTTTCTGGAAATGTGTTCTTTGAATTGAAAAATTTGAGATGAATAGTTGAAACACATTAGAATTTCAACTTTTAAATTTTTTACAAAACTCTATCTTTGAAATCAAAATTTTCTTCACTGTTCTCAGGATGCAAGCCTAAAATTGGAATTTTTATTTATGTTTCTAAAACTATTACTGGAGACAAACCGAAGTTTCTGTTTGAACCAAAAAAAAACCGGGTTGGCCGCTGTTTCCGTTCGGCCCAAAAAGGCCAAAACTTCCAATTCTAATTTTAAATTCGGCTATTAAGAAAAAATTGAAAATTTTCAAATTTTAAAAAATAAAATTCCAAAATTTCCAGAAAAAGGTCTACATTTCAAGTTTTATGTCGAAATCTTGGAAAAAAATTAACTTCAAGCTTAGAATTTTGAGAAGAAACTGAACGTTCATTTAAACAATTTATGCATCAACAAAATTAAAATTTGGAGTTTAGGTGGTTTATCTTGTGATTTTAATCTCGAAGATTCGATTTCAAATTGAAAATTCGGATTTCTTTAAAAATTCTTCATGTTTGGATCAGTTTTCACTTGAAACATACATTTCTAAAAAACAACTTGAGATGTTGAATTTAAAATCGAAGATTCGTGAAAAAAATCCAACACCTTTAGGTAAAACATAAAATTAAAATAAATAATAATAAATGAAATTTTTTTCGAAATTGCGCCTCTTTTGATTTCGAAATTTTGCCTTTAAACCTAAAATTTTCTAGTAGGAAAGATCTAAGCATGCTCGAAAAAATTTTGAAAAATGAAAATAAAATTCCAGAAAATGTATACTTTCAAGTTTTAAGTCAGAATATTCGAGAAAAATTTATGGTTTTAACGAAGAATGTTGCAGTCTCGAGGTTTTTGAAAAAAAAACTCGTAACGTGGAATTTTTAATATCTGCTGTTAAATCGTTAATAAAGTTTAATAGTTATGAATATTGAAGAATTCTACAAAGTAAGGGTTAGAAATGTCAATGTAATAAATGTTTTTTTTTTGTAATTTGAATTTATGCCCAAATACTTAATCGCAAATATTCCAGATTTTTGGAGCTTTCTATATTTAAATCCGAGATCTCTTCAATCATGATTTAAAGATTCGAAGAAAATTTATAATTTTCAATTTAAAGTCATAATTTCGAATAAAAATGCAACATTTCGAGGTTAAACTTTAAATTTTAGAAAAAAGATATTATTAAAATAATTTTTTTTCAACTTAAAATTTATCATAAAAATGTACAATTTTTTAGTTACAAAATTTCAAGTTTTAACACCATATCCCAAGGAAAAAATTTACTTTTTGGTAAAGACTCAAAATTTGTAAAAATAAAATTCTAATTTTAACACGAAATTTTTAGAAAAAAACTAAGATTCTGAGGAAAACTTGACATTTATAAAAAAGGTTTAAAAATCCAAATGTTAGATAAATCGAAAAATTGGAAAGAATTATGACTCCTTACTAAGAAATTTTAGAAAAAGCAAAATTTCAAAACCAGCGGATTTATTGTATGTTCAATCCATTCGTAGGATAGCCCTTTTACGCCTTCAAAGCACCGCGAGTAGGAAGCGAAACCAAGGATAGATGGCGATGAACCGCCTTCTTAAACAAGGTTAGGTTGTAATTTTTGCGGAAAATTCGGTTCGGTAGAGAGTTCCATAGCTTGGAAGTTCTATAAAAAATAGAGTCTCCATAGGCAGAAATCCTCACTGTGTCAAGCTGGACCGCAAAGGAATTCGCGGTCTCCGACTGTCTTGAATGCCTCAAAAATCTTGCCCTTGGGGGGATCAATCCTATTAGTTCCTGTGAGCATCTACCATGAAAGTACTTGTAGAAAAGAGATAAATCATCAACTATCCGACTGTGTGTCTTTCGAGAGAATCGGTTTAACTCCCGTCATCAACTAGGCGAATCGCTCTTCTTCGAATTGAATCCAAAAGAGCTAAGGTGTGTTTTGGGGCTGAACTCCAAACATGCGAACAGTATTCTAGTGTTTGCCTAACTTGTGCTTTGTATAGTGTGAGTAACTGATTATATATGAACTAACTTTTAGCTCTAAAAAGAAAGCCTAGCTTCTGAGAGGCGGATTTGGCGAGCACATTATCGTCCCAAGAGAAGTTAGTTCACTCTTAGGATAGACAGGTTAAATTCCATCGGGAGGATTTTACCGTCCATGAGTATGTTTGTTGCATTATCCCTTGATGTTTTCTTAGACAAAACCGCGGCCTGAGTTTTTGAGGCGTTGAAGTCGACTAGATTTTTCTTACCCCATTCCAGAACGATTTCGAGATCCCGATTAATCACCTGTTTCTGGTATTCCATTAGTCGATCTGAAGCAGAGACGGATAATGGTTTGTCGGAGAAAAAAGATGACACCAGGCTACTATCATTTGCGTAACTGTATATCGGATTGAAAGTTGAAGGCTAAGAGATCTTTTATGTGTAACAGAAACAAAGTGAGAGACAGGACATATTGAACACACCCCTGCATTAATCGCAAATGTCTCGGATGAGATGCCATCGACGACGACCTGAAGAGATCTGTCAGCGAGAAAATTGGATATCAAATGACAGAGTCCAGGAGGAAGACCATAAGATGTTAATTTGGCGAGAAGAGATCGGTGACAGACTCTGTCAAAAGCCTTTGAGATATCCAATGCCACAATTCTAGTCTCACCATGTTTTTCCATAGCTGAGTTGCAGATATGAGTAACATATTCCAGTCCGAGATGATTCTCTACTTCTCCAGACATTTGAGAATCTCGATGTTGATAAACCTTTCCATCACTTTAGATATAACAGGCAACAAAGATATAGGGCGATAGTTGTTAGCCAGATTCCTTTTTGGAGGCAGGCCGCACCATAGCAGATTTCCAGATGTTAGGGAATACACCTTTGTTGTAACAGAGTGTGAAAAATTTGCTTAGGACAGGAGCACGCTTGAGAACAATAGCGGGGATACCATCAAGCTTTCGATGTGTCGAGTTCGAGGAGAATCTTCCTGACTGTGCTTTATCTAAAAACAATTTCAGACATCGAAGTGCCAATCAAGGTTGGAATTTTCAGCAAACATTAAGGCTAGCAGGTCAGCCTTTTCCTTCGAAGTGTTCGCAATATTGTTGTCATCGAGTAAAGGTGGAACATTTGAAGATGTAAAATTCTTTCCAATAGACTTTGCAAATTCCCAAAAGGACCTGAAAACCTTCGGACAGTTGATAAGCCTCCGGCGCATTTTACGATCGAAATAACTTTTTGCTTCGTCAATAACCTGTTTACAAAAATCTCGTGTTTACAAAGGTAGTCCGAGTCGCGACTGAGGGGTTATTTTTCCAACGACGAAATGCGCAATTTTTGCAGAAGACAGCCCGAGCACATTTTTTGCTGAACCAAGATTTACTGAAGGCACACTTCTTTTGCAAATGGGAAATGGAGCATTCCATACCAGTCAGGATACTTTCAGTGATGGATTCGGCGACTGAAGAGCTAAAGCAGACTTTTTGCCATGGGGAAAATGCAAAGAAGTCTCTTAATTCTTCCCAGTTTGCAGAGTTAAAGTGCCAAACCCTACGGGGCTAGGCCTGAGAAGGAGGTAACACATGAAGAAAGCGAGAGGCTGCTACAAGCTTGTGATCGGAATTTCCAAGCGGTGATGTCACAGTGATTTTATACGAATTTGGAGAATTTGTAAGGAAAAGGTCGAGTACATTAAGTTGATGGGTATCCACATCAGGAACTCTTGTGGGTTCCTCAAGCAAGTGTGATAGTTCACAAATGCTGGCAAAAGACTCTGCCATCCTTCTCGCGTCATCAGTTAGGGAATAAAAACTGCGTACGCTGGAGTCACCGAGAAAGACCATCTCAGCGTTTGAATAATTCGTCTGTATGTGATCGTAGGGATGGTTTGCAGACAGATAAAGTGAACAAATGAATATTACTTCACTTTTGCAGCAGCTTTTCAGCTTAATCACATCATGATCAGCAGATTCTAGTGCTTCTTCTCGTTGACAGGACAGATCTCTTCGCGTAAAAGCTTAAATTTCCCTCTTGTGTCGAAATTTTGTGTGTAATTAGGGCAAAGCAAATGGACAGTATTGATGGATGGGGAGACTTGGGTTTCTGTCAGAGGCAGCACATGGGGTCTTTCATTTTGAAGATGTTGATGAACCGAGTTTAGCCCCCAAATGTTACAGAACGAATTTTGAATGAATTATTTAAAAGAGACTTGGCCTAAGGCGCCACGTGGGACATGTCGCCGCCATCCGACTAGCCGCCAGCCGACTCGCCATCACGCCGCCCTACTCGCTGCCCCAGAAACTATACAGAGTGTCTATTATAAGAACCTTGTTTATTCAATCAAAGTGGAAATTACATATTCCATCCTATAAAAAGAGATGGTTTTACAATTTCAATATCTTTCTGCGGAAAGTTGTAATAAGCAGTACGGGTTGATTCTTCTCCCTGACTTACAGTTTCTCAGATAAGGTACTCTAAAAAAGTTGTAGTAAGCATTAGACAGTGTCGCTGTAAAATGGACCAAGCTAACATTGAATCCCAACAAAACAAGAAAAAAATTGCCGACGATGGATTTCTTTATGTGTTCGATTACTGGAGCAGTCGAATTTTGGAGATGTGAACGATGAGGAAGGCGCAAGGCAAGAATTCATACAAGCGGGGGCGTTGTTATAAAGAAGATCAACGTTCATTCGCGCGGTGTGAATGCAGGAAAGGTTGAAGCCGGTTACACATTGACGAGCATAAAGCGGAGGGCTCAAGAAACTGCGGAATTAACTTCCCAGATGATCAACAATTGTAACACTTCCCAAGCTTGCCAAGGTACTTTGCCAAGTCACTCGGCAGTAAGAAACATTATAAGACGAAAGCGAAACGAGATCAAAGCTGCTCCGCCTATACCTTTGGACTTGGAAACACTTGTCATTCCGGAAAACTATAGATGCTATCAACTTCAGCAGAATCAATTTGAAAATTTTCTTTTGTATGATGGTGGACAAAATCAAGAAAAAATTTTCATTTTTGGACAATAATCCAATATGTTCGGAGATAGTACAACTCTTTTTGTGGATGGCAGGTTCAAAATTTCTTCACAGCTATTTACACAACTTTATACTATTTCCGCTTTAAAGCATGGTGGTACGCATCCAACTGTTTACGCACTTCTGCCAAATAAAAGAAAGGCAACATACTGTTACGGGCTTATCGGTTCGAATTGATTACACGTGATGGATTATACCCACTTTATTACTGAACTCAACTTGGATCACCACAATTGACAATTAACTCACTTATTATTGACTTCTACTAACTCACTAATTACACTGATTCTAACTGACTGACTTGAGGGAAAGCTGACCGCCTTTTATAATTTTGGCCCCCGACTTCTAGAACTTTTCGGCAGATAAGGCTTATCGTTCCCGAAATTTGTTTCGTTATCGCGGCCGCTTTCCCCTTATCAGATCCTTCTAGAAACTTTTTTTATTTACTAAATTATACAATTCTATTCTAAATTCTATTCCATCTATTTAGATTGCGTTACAATATAATCGACTCTTTGAGCAAGTCAAGATTTTAATGCCTAATTTACAATCACGAAGTATACATTGTGACTTTGAGCTTGTTGCTTTTCAAAGTTTATCAGAAAGCTTTCCAACATCTGAGATACGTGGATGTTTTTTCCATCTAACTCAAAACTTAAAAAAACACATATCTACAAGCGGTCTTCCTAGACAATGCTGTAATGATGCGAATTTAGACCCTTCAAGCACGGATGATTACTTCTTTGGCTTTTGTGCCGATAAATGATTTAGAACAAGCACTTGAAGAACTGGGAGATTTTTTACCAGATGAATTGCAACCAATTCTGGACTGGTTTGAAGACAATTATATTGGACGAAGAAATCGAAGAGGAAACTGCCGTAATCAGGCCCTATTTCCTGCAACAATATGGAATGTGTATCAGAGAAGTATTCAAGGAGAAGACCGAACTAACAACCATGCAAAAGCTGCACACCGTCGATTACAAACCGAACTAGCCATGACAAACCCCACAATATGGAAATTTATAGATTGTCTTTGGTAGGTTCAAATAGGAAGAGATTTATATTATGATCGACTTGTAGCAGGAGGAAATCCGACACTAAAATTGAAAAAATACAGAGATGCTGACCAACGGATACGAAGAATTTTACAAAGCTACAATCAAAGAAATACCATAGAATTTCTTAGAGGGATATCTCGTAATTACGAAATGGACGAGTGATGAGTAAATAACATACATATTTTAGTACCAAAGTATCAAATATTTAATTTAAAATTTTAATGTTGAATAAAAGTTTTATTTTGGCAGATTAGTGCAATAAATTTAGAATTTATCTAGGTAAATAATATTTACAAATAATATTTGTATTTGTTTGATTTTTTATTATTGTTAATTTCTATATTAATTTTAGTAGTATGCGTATTAGTTGGTGTTGCCGATTTAATATTGTTATAAGTTATAATGTAAAGTGTTAGGTTATTTTTCGTCAAGGTCCAAATAAAATTGGTTTTACAAGAATTTTGCACCTTTGATTGATACTATTATATAGTTTTTGAGGCGGTTAGTCGGCCTGCGGCGAGTCGGCTGACGGCGAGATGTCCCATACGGCGAGGCGGCGGCGGCGATTCGGCCGCGTCTACATGTCCTAGGCCCTTAATTTTTCGTCGATTTTGGATTCCCTTGCACACCCTCCACCCGGACATCCGATCGGGAGGGTAGTTTACGTCCGGAACTTTTTGCACGAAGAGAATCCATCATCTGGGTTTTTAAAAATTACAAGAAAAAAACAGATGTTAATAATTAAGGCTTTTTTCTGCCTCGGTTTTTAGATGCGAAGTTCGAAATTATTAGAAATAAATCTAGTTTTTGAGCTACAAACATCAAAATCTCGAAGTTAAATCCGAATTATTTCTTGAAATTTTGGAATTTTAAAATCGAAATTTGTCGACATTTTAAAACTATTTTTTAATTTTGTGACTCCAAAACTTTAGAGAAAAACGAAACTTGGAGGTCACCTCAAGATTTTGAAAACTTATTTTTAATAAATTTAGATTATTTTCAGTTTTGAATTCTTTTTCTCAAAATTCAACTTTAAGCTTGTAATTTTACTTCTTTTTTTTACCGAATATTTCGGTTTCAAACTGAAAATATTTAATTTGTTAAGTTAAAAATTAAAATCTCGTCTCAAAATTTCGTTCTTTATAAAAATGTCCTTCCTTCAAATTTGAAGCTTTCGACTTTTCGTAAAAATTGATAGATTTTGAACCAAATTCGACAAAGGTGGAAATTTCGCGAATAAAGTCGAAGCTACAAAATCTTAAAACTGACTCGTTCGCCCTCTAAAATAAAGAAGTTGTTTTGTCAAAATTTCAAAATTTAAAAAATGTTCCCATCAGAGGGAAAGTTTTGGACTCCGGGCACAGATAATCGGTGAATTGCTGACAGTGATTAGTCGCCCTTGTGCGGCACACAATCAACACACCTACACGCAGCGGCACTATTTATTTTTCGGTTCCGTTAAGTGTAAAGGAAATTGCGCTTTGCTAGCTTTCATGGAGAACATGCCACGGTTGCATACGTCAAAAGTCGATAACAAGAATGGCCTTTTAGTCCTGCAGTGGCAGGCTTTAGTGATCGATGCAAATAACAAAACAATTATAAACGGACAGTCAGATTCCCAAGTCAATTTAACAAATCTTTGTCCTCTAGGAGATGATGACTTAGTAGATTTAAATTCTGATTGTGGAATAGCTGAGACGGATTTACTCGAAAAAGGGGCTAAAGGAAGAAAAAGTGGAAGTGGTTTTCAACTTACTGTTCACCCCAGTCATAAATCATGATTTTAACTTGTGTCAAATTTGTATTGTTCCAATTACTTTGATAGTTCATAGCCTGATGGAAGATGAAGAACGTCTACTAATTGTCAATACTCTTGATAACCCAACAGATATTTTGGGGTATTTAGTGCTATTATTAAATTGGTATTTGTATTTTACAATTATGTTGCACATTGGATACAACAAAATGAGTCTTTTGTTTTCCGATGGCGTCGAAGAATTGCGCTTTGCTAGCTTTCATGGAGAACATGCCACGGTTGCATACGTCAAAAGTAATTTTTATTCAGACAACCCCCCCTCTACCCCTAAGACACGTTTTACCTCAATGATGTAATCACTTTCAAGCGGGCAGAATCCCAGATCTTAGACTCATTCTGTCCAGCAAAATTTTGTACACAATGGGTCAATGTGTCTGATAAAACTAGTTACATACGTAACATGCGAATGGATTAATAACAGACGAATTAAATTTTATACATGTATTTATTCCACTAGTATATTACATTAAAAAATATTTACAGAAATAAACTGAAAAATATTCTCCATCTAATATTAAAATATTAGCAAATAAAAGCAACTCAACAACTTTTTATAACAAAATGTACATTTTATAAAACTTAAAGTGTATTTTGTTGCTATTGAAACAAATGTATTTACTTAAAAAAGTGACAAATCCTAATAGTGATTCATTAAAAATAATTACTTTGTATAAACATATACCATGATACTTTTGATTAATTGAAAATTATAAAATATATTTATAAATAATTTAAATTGCTACTATAATCACAGATTAATGAGTAACATATGTTATAAAACTTTACATTATGCACAGGGTAGTTAAATTTTTGATATATTCTAGTCAAAATAAGGTAAACCGACTGCAAAGTAAAGCAGATTTTAGCCACTTTATTTCGCAGTTATATTTAAATGTTCATGTAGGTGATGGACTCGAAGAAGAATCAAGATTAGTAAAAAATCCAGATGAACAACGCATTGCAATTAGATTGAGTGAATTTACGTCCGGTCTTACCTTTGTCGGAGGAACCGGCCCCTCTGGAACAATATTCTCATATTACACTTGAAAAACCAATAGAACTTGGTATTTCATACTTAGAGCATATAATAAGTGGATGGATCCACGAGGGTCTGCAAAAACAATCTAGCTGTACATATTTTTACTTAAATATCAAGTAGACAGCTAAAAACTGTTGACGGTATTTGACTTCCGTAACTTACAAAAAATAAACAGGGAAGGCTACCACTCGGTTTATAATTAAGATAGTCGAAGAAGTCAACTTGCTGATTTTTAATTTCAAAACCAGTCGCATTTGAATTTATTTTTATTCCTCGGTAGAACACCTAACTCTAAAAGGGGAAGAGGTTGATACGTAACAAATTTAAAATTGTTGATATCAACCCTGTTAAATTTTTTAATGAAAGATTTTGGTCTAAATCTCTTTCAAAGCTGGGCAGAAATCATTACCAAATTTATTGCCTAATTTAATTCCAATTCCAATGCAGTTTCAATTCCAGAGGAATTGAAACTGCATATTTTCATGAAAAAGGTTACAACATGAGTAATTTGTTGAAAAAAAATAGAGCATTCCTCAAACGAAGGAATTAATTACAACTGTTCTTTTACTCTTATTACATTACCTTGTAATGAGAGTTTACGTTTTAATGCGAGTGCATTGCGTTGTAATGCGAGTGCATTACGTTGTAATAAGAGTTAATTTAAAAACTGCAATTCCAAAAAATAAATGAATTGCTTTTTGTAATTTCAATACATTGAGGAATGATATTTGTCATTTTTTGCGTTAAATGTCTTAATTATCTTATGAAATCAGTTGCACCATTTTGCGGTATCAGCCCTTTACTACTCTGAAACGTCCAGTAATACGAGTCTAATTTCAAACGAGCGTATCCAAATATTGGACAAGTGAAAACTCATAAACGCAAGTTTAATGTGCTAATAAGTACTGTTGACTATACATGACTTGCTATGTCTTTTTTAGTACCCGCTTCTAACGTAAGATGTCTAGTAAGAAAAAAGAAAACACTGCATTTATATCAACTGGGTGTATGTTTTTAAAAATTTTAATACGTTTCTTCTTTACATATTTTAGTAATTCAGCAAATACTCAGATTTGTCGTGTCAATGCTGGAAAATGATAAATCGTGAGAGAAACTAATCTCCTGAAACTATTTTGTAATAAAATATTGCTCTGAGTTTCTGTGTATGATCTTTTACCACCTGACACAATCGTTTGAAAGAGGATTATTTAGAAGTAATACGTGGATGATCAATTATGCAAGTGCTATTTACGCTCTTCTCTACAACATAAAATCAAGTTACAGCACTAAAGTTGACACTACCAGTGATTGGTTCTAGATTTTGCAATTCACTTGATTTTTGTTGTTGTGTCTCACTTCTAATATAATCATGTCCTTTTATTTTGTTTTCAGTACCCTTTAGTTATAAGCTTTGTGTTACTAAATAAAAAATATAACGTGTATGCTAGCGAGTACGGCATCATCCAATTACAGGTTCAAATACTCGTTTGATGAGTACAACGATGCCGATTATGGTAATCGTGACGTCAGGAGATGAGTATGAGTAATAACCGGCATCGCGGCTGATAATGTAAACGGCATCGTTTGGAGAAACACAAGGGGGTGTAATTTTGAAAATATATTTTTTATGTTTATATTTTCTTCGAAATAATTCTAACGATTTCGATTACTTTCTAACTTGAGGTTCTTTAAACCAGCAAAACAATCTGGATTCGATTGCAATTCTAGAGCATCATTTCTTTTAACATTTCATAGTTTTACTAGTTAATAATTCATCCGATCTCGCTCACTACTACCACAATCACATCTTTCGTTAACGTGTTCTATGAATCGATTTTTTTAAATTTCGACATTTTTCTGTTTGAAATTTTTGCTTGTTTAAATTTCGTTTTTTTTCTCAAGATTTTCTAAAATTATTTTGAAAACACTATTGAAAATTTCTACTTTCGAACCTTCAACTTCAGCTTTTTGAAAAATTTGCCTTTTGAAGGTTTTGTATTTTTTTCAAAATATCAATTTTTTAGACATTTTGACTGTTTGTGAAAATGATGTTACATTTTTGAAATGGTTAAATTTTTCTGAAAATATCGTTATTTCAAAATTACGACTTTTTATTATTAAAATTTCGACTTTTTTGAAAATGTTGAGTTTTTTGAAAACGTTCGACTTTTCAAAATTCCGACTTTATCAAAAACGAAATTTTCGAAAAGTAAGTATATTAAAAAATCAAAATTACCAAAACACTACAATTTTCAAAAAAAAGTTCGAAATTTTCGATTTTTCTAGTAATTATATTTTTTCAAAATATTGATGTTATATCAAAATTTGTATTTTTTTTCACAACATTCCACTTTTTTTCAATATTTGGTCTCTTAAAAGACGTTCGACTGTTTCTCTATCTTCAACTTTTTGCAAATTTTTTACTTTTTTTCAAAATTTCGACTCTTTTTAAGCTTAATTTTTTTGTTAAAAATTTGTACTTTTTTAAAAATATCGATTTTTCTTTGCAATTTTGACTTTTAAGATTTAGATTCTTTTCGAAAATATGATTTTTTTTTTGAAATTTTCAATATTTTCATTTTTCGAAAAATGTTCCTGTTTACCTTTTGACCAAATTTTCCAAAAATTTCTTTTTTTTGAAAATGTCGATTTTTCAAGGTTTCAAGATTTTTTTTTCTAAAATTTAGCCTTTTTAAAATCTTTGCTTTTTTTGAAGATTTTGACATTTAAAAAAAAATTTCCTCTCGTTGAAAATTCGTATTTTTAAAACTGTCAAATTGTCAGTTTTTGAAACTTTCCGACTTTTTTAAAATTCGAATTTTTTAAAAAATCATTACTTTCTGAACATTTTGCTTCTTAAAGATGTCGACTATTTTTCAAAATTTCGACTTTTTGCAAACTTTCAATTTTTTTAAAGCGCCATTTTTTTAAAAGGTCGAACCTTTTTGATACTTTCCATTATTTAGCAAAATTTTGAGGTTTTTTATTTTTTCTCAAAATGTCGACTTTTTTTTGAAATTTTCTGATTTTTCAAACATTTCGATACTTTTTAAAAAATTTAACTATTCAAAACTGCACCTTTTTCTAAAATTTGGTCCTTATTTGAAAATTTCGACTTTTCTGATAATTTTGACATTTCTTCAATATTCAGACTTTCCGACACTTTTGACTTAATGGAAATTAACATTTTTTTCGAATTTCGACTTTTTTAAAATTGTTGACATTTCTTTTTAGATTGCGACTTTTTGAAGCAATTCTACTTTCCTGATAATTTTGTTTTTTCTGTTTAGAATTTAGTTTTTTTTGAAAAGTTAATGGAAAATTCTTTCATTTTTTAAATCTGGACACCTAACTCTTTTTGAAATTTTAGATTTCTGAAAATATTAACTTTTCGAAAAATTTATTTATTTATTTTCTGAAATACTCAAATTTTTTGAAGAATGTCAAAATTTTGACATTTTTTTGTCTTTTTAGAAAATTTTAACTAAGTTTTTGGAATTTTACTTTCTATGAAAATCTTACCATTTTTCAAAATGGTATCCGATTTTATTTTTACATAATCGTGCAGGTCTCTAGTGTATACTGTCATGTTATCATTGATTTCCAAATTTAAAAGTTAAGTAATTGAAAATGTAATTGATTTTTAAATTCATTTTTTCATGTAATTGAATTACTTTGTAACCAATGATACAAGAATGTGAAGTAATTTTATTCTTTTTTCTGAAAAACTAACGATTCCTCGCCCAGCTCTGACCTCTTCCAAGCTTCCACGCTTCCAAGCTTACATAAAACAACATAAAAATTGATCTGAATGCTGAATGACTAAATCCTGTTTTAGGCACCAACAGAACCTAGGTTGGTGGTAAACTGTTTTTTAAATTGGCCCTGAATTCGTTTTCGTATGCAACTAATACTCTTCTAATCAAAGTAAAAAAAACTCCTTCCATTTATTTACATGATCTAAGCCTCTTATGTAACATATTTTCAGTATTTAGCTAATCACCAGACATTGTACAAATATTAACGGTAAGGTTTATACCTACCTACTTAATCACAAGGCTGATTCCAAAAGGTTCAGGTTGCACTAAAAAATATGGACGATTTTGTACAGTTTATTGCAAAATGTTTTTACAACAAAAAAATAGAACAATAATTTACTTGTAAATTTATTACAAATTTAGTACAATTCCCCTCTGGAAAGAAATGAATCATTTTAATCAAAGCTGGTAAAATTAATAATTACATTTTTGTTTTTTTAAATATTTGTACAATGACAGGCCATGTCAAGTTTTACAGATATTTCCAAATGTACAAAAAAAAATATTCATGCAATCAAAACAAAACAGAAAACTGAAAATTAAAATTTTTAACATGATAATAAATGTTTTAACTTTCAGTCCTCCGTGAACATTGGTTGAATAATAATAAAACAGTAACTACTTATTACAAAATAATAAGACGATGAAAACAAAATGTTTTTAAAAAATATCATAATGCCAAAATATTTAAAAAATAGAGCTTTCGATTAGTTTGATAATTTAGCACAGAGCAAATATAAAAATAAAAAGAATGTATTATTAGTCATGTACACTAGGTTTAGGTGTTTCTTAAACAATTATGGCATGGCATTAAAATTACTGTATTATATTCGTCTAAAACAAGTCTTGCCTCTCGCATAAATTAAAAAATTGCATGCTACCACAAACTAGATCGAAAACCTTTATTGTACATAGTCATCGGCAATGGACATACTGTTATGAATTGAGGGTACCAAGATATTGTGATAATGTGGTGAAATGATAAAGTGCTTTACCTGGTGGTTACTCACCTACTCCTACAACAGACAGATTGCCTGTCAGTGGAGTAGGGGACGACGAAACAGTATTGAATGTCCTACTGCACTGTTCCTTCACAACTGGATCTGAAAAAGAAAAAAATTTAGTAAGTAACTCCGATACTTTAGATCGATTAAGTGAGAATTTAACAACCACAACCAACTCCAAAGTACACAGCTTAGAAAATTAGATCAGAACGTAACATTTACGGTATTATACTATTATTCCAAACTCAATAATGTATAACTGAAGACTGTTATTTCATTAAATGTAAAAACTTCGCATCAAGTGTTCCAGTAATACATGAGAGGATTTTTCAAAATTCAGCCTCTAAGGTAGTAAAAATGGATAGGCGATTTTTATGTAATAAGTAAATACATAAGATTGTATTTAAAGTTGCCTATCATTGAGAGTTGATATCGTAGATCAATGTGTCTAGACAAATTTATTTAAATTTTTGCAGTTTTTTTGTTTTTTTATGAATTATTTTTTAATTTAAAGTTGAAATGTCATATCTAAAGTTAAATTTCTAGACTTAAGTTGTAATGCAGGGATTAAGGTCAAAAAACCTTTGAATTTCTACAAAATCTTCCCTAAATTTTTAATGTTAAAAAAACAGCCCCACATTTCCTATTTTTCGAAAATACTTTTAAATTTGGACCTTTCTGAAGCTTTTCAGTTTAAATTTGAAAAATGTTCCTTTTTAGAATGACAGCTTTAAAATAGAAATTTAGTCAAGTCTTGAATTCGTTCAAAATTTGTAATTTGGAAAATTAGATTCTTCAAAAAAATTTAAAAATTCCGGAACAAGCAATTTTCCAAAAAGTTAAAATTACAAAAATTCGAAGTTTCGAGATAATACACTTCCAAATTTTTTTGAAAAAATGTTGAAGTTTTTACAAAATGTCGAAGTTTTCACAAATGTCGAAGTTTTCACAAAAAGTCGAATTTTTGAAAAAAAGATAGAAATTTCGAAAAAACTTAAGATTCTGAAAAAAAAGGTGAAAATCCTGAAAAAATTCGAGCCGCAATTTTGAAAAAAGTCAGTTTTAAAAGAGTGAACTTTTTGGAAAAGTCCAATTTTTCAAATTTACTAAACAAAAGTCGAAAGTTGGAGAAAAAGGTAACCTTTTAGAAAAAAAAAGTTGGAATTTTTAAAAAAAGAGAATATTTTGAAAAAAGGTAGAGGTTTTCAGAAAAAAAACCGAAATTTTGAAATGGAAAATTTTTTCAAAAAATCCATCTGAAAAAAGTCACAGGTTCGAGAAAAAGTCGATGTTTTGGTGATAAAAGGTGAAAATTTTAAAAAAGGAAAAATTCTGAAAAAGGTTCCAAAATATTAAAAATGTCGAAATTTTGAGAAAAATTAATTTTTTAATAAAGTGAAAATTAAAATCGAATTTTTCCAACAAAAGTTCAGTTTATTACATAAAAGTTTTCACAAAAAGCTTTTGACAGAAGATAAAAATTTCGAACCTAAGATTCTGAAAAAAGCCATAACTTCGAGAAAAAGTCCAAATTTTGGTGACAAAAGGTAGACATTTTCAAAAAGGGAAACTCCTGAAAAAATTCAAGAGTTTCAAAGAGTTTTACTTTAAAAAAAAATCAGTTTTTCAAAAAGTGAAAAATTTCGGAAAAAAGTCGAATTTTTCAAATTTACTACACAAAAGTCGAAAGTTCGAGAAAAAGACAACATTTTTAAAAAAGTCAAAATTTTCAACAAAAAAAAGGTAATGTTTACAAAAAAATATTTTATTTAGTACAGTTATAAAAAAACCAAAATTTTGAAAAAATCGAAATTTTGGAAAAAAGCTTTGTGTCAAAAAGTCTAAATTTTGAAAGGGAGAAATTTTGACAAAAGGTGGAAATTAAAAAAAAAGTAAAAATTCTCAAAAAGGTTTGAAAATATTAAAAATGTCGAAATTTTGAGAAAAATTTAATTTTTCAAAAATGGTGAAAATTAAAAAAAAATGAATTTTTCAAACAAAAGTTCATTTTATTACATAAAAGTTTTCACAAAAAGCTTGTGAAAAAAGATAGAAATTTCGAAAACACTGAAGATTCTGAAAAAAGCCATCACTTCGAAAAAAATCCAAATTTTGATGATAAAAGGTAGAAATTTTCAAAAAAGTGAAAATCCTGCAAAAATTCAAGAACTTCAAAAAGTCTTACGTTTGGAAAAAAATCGTATTTCAAAAAAAAGTTAAAACTTTGAGAAATAGTAAGAATTTTGTACATAAGTGGAAAATTAAAAAAAAAAAGAATATTTAAAAAAAAGGTTTTCAAAAAAACATTTTTTTCAACACAATCATATTTATAAAGAAAAAAGCTCTGTAAAAATTCTTGCGAGTCGAAATTTTGAAAGAAGGAAGGAATTCCAAAAAAAGGAAATTCTGAAAAAAGTTATAGCTCCGAGAAAAAAATCGAAATATTGGTGATAAAAAAGGTCGGAATAAAAAAAAAAAGTAAGAATGAAAATTTTCGAAAATATTACAAATGTCGAAATTTTGAGAAAAATTAATTTTTCAAAAAAGTGAAAATCAAAAAAATCTAATTTTTCAAATAAAAGTTTACTTTATTACATAGAAGTCGAAACCCGGAGAAAAGTAGATTTTTTTTTTAAAAAAGTCGCCATTTTCATAAAACGTCAAAATTTTGACAAATTGTCAACAGTTGGACGGACCAAGTTACGGAACAGTTATCTTTAAAAAAAAGGTAAAATTTTTCAAAAGTTTTCCAACACGATCAAAATCACAATTTTGAGAACAGATCGAAATTGTGTGTAAACATAAAATAAGCAAACAATTGAAAAACGTGGAAACTAAAAGAAAATGAGATAATTTGAATTTCGAAGTTTTCAAAATATAAAAACGAAATGCTTAAAAGAAGTCGAAAAATGTTTAAGAATTTTTAATACAAATCGAAGGCAGACTTCCTTCAGAAAAGTCATTATTTTTAGAAAGTCAAAATTTTGAGAAAAAGAAAAAAGTTGAATTTAAAAAATTAAACACTCGAGAGTCGATATTTGCAAATGTTAAAACTTTCGCAAAAAATTCAAATTTTCAAAAAAAATCGAAAAAATAAGGCCAAACATTTGAAAAAAAATCGAAATTGTCGAAAAAATTCAAAACTTGGATTCAATTCAAAATATTCAAAAAAAAATTTGAAATAATGAAAAGGAAATTTTTAAAAAGTTGACATTTAAAAAAATAAAATGGACAAAGACAACATTATAAAAAAGACAGAATTTTTATGAATCTGGAGAAATTGGAGTTTTTAAAGTCAAAATTTTGAAAAAAAAATCGAAATTTTCAAAATCATGTCAAAATTTCGAGAAAAGAAATATGAAATTTTGGAAGTCGAACAAGAAAAGATCGACTTCGTGAAAAAAGTGGGTATTCAAAATGACGAAATATTCTATAAAAATTGAATTCCTCAAAAGTCAGAATTTTCAAGGATCCTGTCTCCTTTTTAACGTAGATGAAGGCGTGGGTATCGGCTAGTTATACAGGGTCTTCATTAATGTCCGAGTCCCACGTGACCGCATCGCTTCTCTGTCCTAGTGATTTTAATTTCTATAGGTTTGGTGCGAGAATATGACAGGACAATCTAGTGACTAAAAATTCTGACAGTTCATGGGCGTTTTGTGCTTATAATTTATGCCAAATTTTACATTATATAATTATAATTTGTGTAAAATAAAGAAAAAGTTTTTATCAAAACTTTGGGTAAGCTATTTTAAGCTTGTGCTTAATATTTTACGTGTTTTAGGCTTGGTTTTCTAAACATGCCTTTTACGCCAGAACAAGACGCCTTTATTTTGATGGCGCATTTTCGCAGTGGTACACGGAATCCAAATGAAAGCTGGTCTTACTCATTGCAATCCTGTATTGAACAATTCAACGAAAGGTTTCCAGATGCTGACATTCCATATGATATTTTTAAGAACCACAGATTAGTGCTCATTAAACGTTATGAAGAGAAACATTGTATTTGCAAGGGAAAGTCTACAGGTAGACGACCAATTTTAACAGAAAATGTTGAAAATATTCCGACAGCGCATGCTAAAAAATCTATTTCACAGTTATCTATCCAGACAGGTACGAATTATAAATATTGATTTAATTATTGATAACTTTAAAAGCACATACACATTTTTTGTAAGTAATAAGATTTTCATGAAGAAATGTTATGCTGCAACTAAAATTTATTTTCTAATTTTTTTTATAGGTCTGTCAATTGGAACTTGTCACAAAGCATTAACGAAGCAGTTACATATGCATCCCTATAAAATGACTGTCGTTCAAGAGTTAAAACCACCAGATTATAATCAACGAGTTCAGTATTGTCATTGGTTTAATGAACATTTAAACAATAATGATATATTAGACTTGACTTTTTTTTCCGATGAAGCCTGGATACATTTGTCTGGCTATGTGAATAGTCAAAACTATAGAATTTGGGGTACAGAAAATCCACATAATTTTATTGAAACACCTTTACATCCCCAGAAGATTGGTGTATGGGTAGCAATTTCAAGAAGAAGGATAATAGGACCATTTTTTTTCGAGACACAATAAATGGAGAACAATACCGGGCCATTTTACAACAAGCTCTGGAGATTATGCATAATGATGAACTGCAACTTGGATACTTCCAACAAGATGGAGCTACCGCACATACTTCGGCACAAACGTTAAGATATTTGAGAGAATTTTGTGATGATCGTTTACTCAGTAGAGGCTTATGACCTGCACGAAGTCCTGATCTAACACCCTTAGATTTTTATCCGTTCGGTCTCATTAAACATAATGTATTTAAAAATCATTTGCACCCAATTGAAGAACTAGAAGTTGCAGTTCAGCATGAAATAGACTCTATATCACCAATTGAACTGCAACATGTTTTTGATTGCATGAAACGTAGAGTAAATCTATGTTTACAAAATGAAGGTGGACACTTTGAACAACTTCTTTAATTTAAAAGAGCCTTTTTTATCAGTAGATAATTGTTGGTTGATAATTATTTAAATGTTGTATAGTATATAATTGAAAATGCATATTTCTGTAGAGTAGATACTTTTTTTTAACTTTGTTTCTGTTTGGTTTTCTTACGTGTAATTGACTTCTTGAAATAAATAAAATGCTAAAATCATTACTGTCTTTTTTTATTTCCAAACTTTTTTCATATTTTATGTAATGGGCAATTAAGTTGCTGAAACTTTTATTTGTATGTAAACACAATTTGAGTTTTTTGTGTCCTGTTCTTGATTATCAGGAAAAAAAACCCGAAAACAGATAATTTATTTTATTGTTTAGGACAAGCAGCTGCATAATCACTTTTTGTTCGATCTAATAAGACGAACTACTCTCCCATTTGACCAAAATTGAAAACTGAAATTGTTTTTCCACGGCTTTCCCCATGTTTTCAAATTTTTTTTGTTCATAAAAGGTTTTAATAAGTGGCAACTTGTGAGTTCTGTCAATTTTTAATTTTTGGTAGGATTAGTTATAGCGTTCAATTTTAAATCAAACAACTATCGATTGGGCAGCTGTGAAATTAGGCAATTTCATGAATTGTCTACTTTCAGACTTTTTCCTAGTAATTAAGAACAAGCTGCAAAAAACTCAATTAAATTGTGCAGCAACAAACATTCAAGTTATGTATTTCTACAATTTGTAACCATTAAAGAAGAGTAGTAAGTAATACATTATTTGAAACATTAACAGTATTTGCAGTTTTTAAAACAATATTAAAACTATTTAATACCAAATAATATTAAAACTATTTTTCAATATAGCCCAAAAGTTCTTTCACCCTTTTACTAAAATTTTCTAAATTTCGAACAAGAGTTTGCAGTCAAAAATCTAAAATTAGTATTCAAAAGACATTAAAAGATGTTACTATGAAACATTTTAACAGTTTCAACCTAAAGAGGTCCTGCTGGGCCTATCAGAAACAATATTCATTTTAGTAAAGTGAATATTTTATGTCTACTAACCAATAATCTTAAAGGCCACGCTTTATTTAATCCCAGTGCCCCCAAGAATGAAACGCCACTGGCAGGCAGGGAATATTGAATAGCTGATGGTTAGGGATTTTATTATTTATTTTGTGCATAAGTGTATGTTTGGTTGCCTACAAGATCGAGTCATGTGGGACTTGGACATTAATGAAGACCCTGTATAATAAACATATAAAAACGTTTTTGCGATAACATTCAATGTTTATAAATTAATTACAAAACCGGATTTTTACTACACTTTAACCCCCACTTCGACTTCTGCCACACAGTTTGGTATCTATGTTTCTTTCTCCATCCCTCGTGACTTATGTAGATTTTGTGTTATCTTACCAATTTTTAAAACAAACCGCCGAAGTAAACTTTTAAATTTGCATTCTTATTAAAAGTTGTGTAAATGTTAAGTGTTTAGATCTGGACTTTAGATGTAGAAGCAATCAATTAGGCTAATTAGCTTCAATTTTGAATCCCCACGGAAGTTAAATTATTTAATAAAAGGGTCATTATGAACCTACTGCATCAATGCCCCCAAAGGATTTTGGAACATCTGAGAGATTAGCAAATTAAAATTAATTTCGACTGCATGGGCAAGGCCAGGGGTCAAAGGAAAACACAAAAGTAAATCCTTGAATGTTTCGAATTTTGAAATTAAACACTTAAAAGAAATTTCGAACTGTCAACAACTTAAATTTTTTTAGAGTTTAAATTGGATATTTCGAAATTAAAGGGAACCGGGGACTGGTTTTGATATTAAAGTTAGATTTCGAAAATAAAACTTTCAGGAAAAGCAAATTTTGAAATTCTTTTGAAAAATTAAGTTTTAACGCCAAATTCTGCGAAAAAATCCAAATTTATCTGCATTTAGAAAAGGTTATGCTATGTTAACTCTGGCCTCCAATTCGCAGTGTCTTAAGGCCCAAAATGTTGACCCTTTGCGAGTAGATGATTAAAAAAGTAACTCGTCATTTGTCTAAAAATCGTTTTTCCGAAATGTCGAGATTAATATTGAAAATTCAATACCTCTTGGAAGGTATAGGATTCTATTCGAGAAATTTTGAAAAAATTGATTAAAAAAAAGTTAAAAATTGAAATTGTCCACTCGGAATATTGACAGATGACAGTTGAAAAAAATTGGGAATTTATGAGGAACAGAAACAAAAATAAATTCATGCTTCAATTGAGAATTTAATTTATTTTATAAACTCTCAAAAAAATCCTAGGTAATTAAATCAAAGTTAAAACAAGAGAAAAACTGAAAGTTTAAAACTTATAGAAATTTTGAGATTGAAAACTTTCTTTAAAAAAAATCAAGATTTTCAGATTGAAGTCTAAAAATGTAGGTATTACTTGACACTTCAAGATTAAAATCGAAATATTTTGGATTCATCCTGACATTTCGAAAGAAAAAAAAAATAGTAATAGTGATAAAAATAAAAGGAAAAGTAGCTTATGAGACAAAGGAATCTGTTTAGGAAAAAGGGTAACATTTTGAAAATGCGGATTTGGTTTTTTTGAGCCACAAGAAGCATTAATGTTAACCGTTTTCGGAAATTCTTTGTGAAGACAAAAATCGAAAAAAAAAGTGAACATTTTACTGGAGAGGTAAATCAACCGATAATGCTTTCCCAATATGGCGCTGCTGACCGCAAAGAGTTTACGACTTTATAGGTCAGCAGACACGTTGTCACCCAATCAGCAGGTTTTCGATTTCATTCTTTTTTTCGTGATTCGTTATCGCTATCGGTTGATAGAGAAAATGTTAACATTTTATCCTACTTTTGAAATGTTTGAAAACTTGTAACTATTTTCAAAACCTCGACCTTTTTTTAAAATGTCTACGTCTTTTTTTTTTTAAATTTGACCCATCTATGAAATTTTATTCTCTAAAACTTCATATTTTATTATAAATTTAACTTTTTTAAAAAATTCAACATTTTGAAAAGTTTGATTTATTTTTCTTGAATTTTAGAGTTTTAGTCTTTTGTAAAAAATGACCTATTTGGAGAATTTTGATATTTTTTTAAATATAATTTCCTTTTTTTGGAAAATATAACATCCAAATTTTGATGATGATTTTTTTCTGAAAATTTCGACTCTTCCAAAAATTGTATTATTCGATCTTTTTAAAATCTCGAATTTCGTTAAAAAATGTTTCTTACAAAAATGTCAACATTTCAGACCTTTTATTTTCATCGAGATTTTCACTTCTTAAAAATGATCTATTTTGAAAATTTCGCCAGTTTCAAAATTTCGACTTATTTGAAAATTTCTATTTTTTTAATAAAATTTTAATTTTTTTCTGAAATGTTTACTTTTTTGTCAATTTTGACTTTTTTGTCAATTTTGACTTTTTTGAAAAACGCTATTTATTCGACTTGACTGAAAACTTCTTCCAAGGTTGGACTTTTTCAAAAAATTGACTTTCCAAAAAATTCAACTTTTTCCCAGAATTTCTTCATGTTTCTTGAAATTTGGTCTTTTCTCTTTTGCAAATTTCGACGTTTTGAAAGATTTTACTTTCTTTAGAAATTCCGTTTTAGTTTGAAAATGTCATTTTTTTTTTAAAATACTGATTTAAAAGACCCTGTCAACCTTTTTTCGAAATTCAAAAATGTGCTTTTTTGAAGTTTTGACTTTTGAAAATTTCGATGTTTTTTTTAAAATTTTCACTTTATTGAAATTTTGATATGAAAATCTTAACATTTTTCCAAATCTCAACTATCGACTGTTTTGTAAATTCGAGATTTTTTTGAAAATTTCAACCATGAAAATTTGAACTTTCTTCAAAAATCACTTCAAAAATTTCGACTTAAAATTTTTGATTTTTTTTCAAAATTTTACTTTTTGTCAAAGATTTGATGTTGAGAATTTTGCCTTTTTTTAAAAAATTTTTTTTTGGAAAGTTAAGACTGAAAAATTCAATTTTTTTCCAGAATTTCTGAATGTTTCTTGAAATTTGGCCTTTTTTTATTTGTAAATTTCGATGTTTAGAGCGTTCTACTTTCTTTAGAAATTCCGTTTTATTTTGAAAATTTCCTTTTTAAAAAAATTCGACTTATTAAAAAATACCGATTTAACAGGTCCGTTTTTTAAATTTTTAACCTTTTTTCAAAATTCAAAACTGTGCTTCTTGTGAAGTTTTGTTTTTTAAAATGTCGATATCTTATAAATACTTAAATATTCATTTTTTTGAAAATTTCGATGTTTTTTCAAAATTTTTACTTTTTCTCAAAAATTTGATATTGAAAATTTTGCCTTTTTTCAAACTTCCAACTTTTTTTGAAGTCAACATTTTTTTTGCAAAATTGAACTGTTCTTTCAGAATTTCAGTAATTCCTTGAAATTTGGTCTTTTCTTTTTGCAAATTTCGACATTTTGAAAAATTCTTTCTTTAGAAATTCGGTTTGATTTTGAAAATTTCTACTTTTCCAAAAATTACACTTAAAAAAGAATGATTTAAAAGGCCCATTTTTTTTTTGAAATTTTCAACCTTTTTTCGACATTCAAAAATGTGCCTTTTTTGAAGTTTTGGTTTTTAAAAAATGTTTGACATCTTAAAAACGTCCACTTTTTTGAAAATTTCAATGTTTTTTCAAAATTTCCTCTTTATTGAAATTCTGATATGAAAATCTTAACTTTTTTCTAAATCTCAACTCTGTCTCAATGTTTTAACTGTTTTGTAAATTTGAGGTTTTTTGTTTTGAAAATTTCGACCATGAAAATTTGTACTTTTTTTTCAAAAGTTTTTCATTTCAAACTTTTACTTTTTCTCAAAGATTTGATTTTGAAAATTTTGCCTTTTTTTCAATCTTCCAACTTTTTTTGAAGTAAACATTTTTATTTGAAAAATTTAACTTTTTTTTCAGAATTTCAGCAATTCCTTGAAAGTTGGTCTTTTCTTTTTGCAAATTTCGACATTTTGAAAAATTCTTTTTTTTAGAAATTCGGTTTGATTTTGAAAATTTCTACTTTTCCAAAAATTACACTTAATAAACAATAATTTAAAAGGCCCATTTTGTTTTTTTAAAAATTTCGACATCTTAAAAACGTCCACTTTTTTGAAAATTTCAATGTTTTTTCAAAATTTCCCGTTTATTAAAATTCTGATATGAAAATCCTAACATTTTTCTAAATCTCAACTCTGTCTCAATGTTTTAACTGTTTTGTAAATTTGAGATTTTTTTTTGAAAATTTCGACCATGAAAGTTTGGACTTTTTTTAAATGTTTTTCATTTCAAACTTTTACTTTTCCTCAAAGATTTGATTTTAAAAATATTTTTGAAGTCAACATTTTCTTTGAAAAATTTAACTTTTTTCAGAATTTCAGCAATTCCTTTAAATTTGGTCTTTTACAAATTTCGACATTTTGAAAAACTTTTTTAGAAATTCGATTTTATTTTGAAAATTTCTACTTTTCCAAAAATTACACTTAAAAAACAATGATTTAAAAGGCCCATTTTTTTTTTGAAATTTTCAACCTTTTTTCGACATTCAAAAATGTGCCTTTTTTAAAAATTTCAATGTTTTTTTTTAAATTTCCCTTTTATTGAAATTCTGATATGAAAATCTCTACATTTTTCTAAATCTCAAATCTGTCTCAATGTTTTAACCGTTTTGTAAATTTGAGATTTTTTTTTGACAATTTCTACCATGAAAATTTGGACTTTTTAGGTTTTTCATTTCAAACTTTTACTTTTTCTCAAAGATTTGATTTTGAAAATTTTGCCTTTTTTCAAACTTCCAACTTTTTTTGAAGTCAACATTTTTTTGTTGAAAAATTAAACTTTTCTTTCAGAATTTCAGCTATTCCTTGAAATTTGGTCTTTTCTTTTTGCAAATTTCGACATTTTGAAAAATTCTTTCTTTAGAACTTCGGTTTTATTTTAAAAATTTCTACTTTTTCAAAAATTACACTTAATAAACAATGATTTAAAAGGGCCATTTTTTTTTAAATTTTCAACCTTGTGCCTATTATGAAGTTTTGGTTTTTTAAAAATTTTGACATCTTGAAAATACTTAAAAACGTAGTTTTTGAAAATCTCAATTTTTTTTCAAAATTTTTCCTTTATTGAAATTTTGATATGAAAAACTCAACATTTTTCTAAATATCAACTGTATCACTGTTTCGACTGTTTTGTAAATTTGAGATTTCTTAAAGTTTTTGATATTTTTTCTCAGACTTGATTTTGAAAATTTTGCCTTTTTTCAAAATTTTAATTTCTGTTTTTGAAAAGTTAATACGATCTTTATAAAGTTTTCATTTTTTTGAAAATTTCGACTTTTTCAAAACCTTGGCTTCCTGTGAAGACTTCCATATATTTTTGGCAAAGATATTTTCTTGAAATGCTCGCTTTTTCTAAATCTAGACTCTCTCTCTCTCTCTCTGATGATGAAAATTTAGACTTTATCAAATCCTTGCCAATAGTGATGTCAAATTGTAGAAGAAAATGTAAAAGTATCACTCAAAAGTTAATATGGAGCCTAAAATTTCTAAAACAAGCTCCAAATTTTGAATTTGAAGTGGAAGATTCGAGGAACATAAACAATGCTTATAGATTGCATGTGAAATCTTGGGAAAGCTTTTAATATGGTAAACTTATATGGAAACTTCAACTTAAATATAAAATTGGGAAACAGTAATCTAACGGCAGGTGCTCAGCCAGATTCTGAATAATTAAATATGTCGCAGTGTAAAATATAAAATAAAATATAAAACAACAAAAGTATAGTATAAAAACTTACAAAAATAGGAGTGATCCATTGCGTCCCTTGCAGTAAGTCGTTCCAAGTGATCATAGCGCAGTAACTTATCAAGAAAATCTAATGCTTCAGCAGATACTAAATGTTGATTTTCACTATGAATAAATCGTTCCCACCGTTTGCGGGAATGTCTATAATAATATTAAATAAAATAACATCCTTACAAATAAAACAGGGGAACTTACCTTCCTAAAATATCATTAAATCTTGGATCTAATTCTATGTGATATTTATCAAGGTATTCAAAAAGCTCTTCTGTCCCAAGAACTTTGGCAATACGGACTAACTGGTCATAATTATCATGACCATGGAAAAATGGTTCTTTTCTAAATATCATGGAGGCGAGCATACAACCTAACGACCACATATCCAACGAATAATCATACATCTGATAGTCTACTAAAAGCTCGGGACCCTTGAAATATCTAGATGCAACCCTAACATTGTATTCTTGTCCTGGATGGTAAAATTCCGCCAAACCCCAGTCAATTAAACGAAGTTTCCTATTTTCATGGTCAATCATGACATTATGAGGTTTAACATCCCTATGCATTATACCCATGCTATGGCAATAGTCCAAAGCTTTGAGCAATTCATAAAGGTAATAACGTATATCGTAATCTGTTAACGTTTGGTACAGCTGCTTGAAATCAGTATTGTTTACATGTTCGAATATTAAAGCGGGTGTCCTAGATACCGGGTCTTTAACGACAGCTTCTAATGATATTATATTTGTACCCCCTCTTAGATTTTCTAATATTTTTATTTCCCTTTTTATTTTCTTCTTCTTAACAGGCTAGAAAAAATAAATTTCATTAGCAACACAAACACCACAACCAAGATATGAATTACAGCTTGTGTATGTACAGATTAAACCTCAGTAGGAAAACATTTTAATACACAGTTTTGGTTGTAACCCAAACCAAATTTCGGCTTCTGTTATGATTTCGATCGAAACTGAAACTTAATTAAATTGGTTACATTACGCCCTTCCTCCACTTATAGTAGTTTATTTAGGTTTAATCAAATTCTTTTAGTGTTAAATGATCAACAATCTATATTAATAAAATTGAAGAGTTTAATTGTTGTCGACTGATCTGTTGTCCAAGCTAATCTCGGAAATTGTTAAATCGATTTTGATGAATTTTTTACTAAAAAATGTCATTATTTTCAGGGGTACTTTTCAGGCTACTTTTATTCTAGTAAAACACAACCTTTACTTCTAAAGAACACAACTGTGCAAACAATTTTATTTAAGGCTATAACACAGCAGAACATATAAAAGAGAAACCAGTTCGCAACATATTCTAGAATAAGGAGCCCAAACCTTTGAATCTATTATTCTGTCAAAATTAAATGAGAAATTATTTTATTCTAACGAAATGTGACATTAGATTTTGCCCAGAAAACTTACGGGGGTCGGCTAGAATTAAATTCTTCAGATCTTGCATTTGACCTATCTAAATTTTCTAATTAACAATTTCCACAATAAGAATCAATTAAAAAAACGCATTCACATACAAAATAGAAATTTTACTTTAGCAAAAGTATCTTTGCACAAAACACTAACAAATTATCAGTTTTTTTCGAAATTTTATTTTTTCCTCCCCAAAACACGTAGTTTAAAGTTAAATTTTTTAAAACTCGAAAATTGGAAATTATTTTCTATAATACTAAAATTAAGGTCAGGTAAGGTTTGAGAAGAAATGTCATAATTTTGCATGCAACAGCGGAAATTTTGATTTAAAATTCGAAAATTTGAGGCACTTTAACCTTGCAGCTAAAACATTAAGCAACAAGTAAATTTCGATTTTAAAAAGCTAATGTCGGCGTGTACCATCGGTGCTACATGAATCTTTAGATATTTTGCAATTTAGGTGCCACTGTATTTTCTGTTGATGACGATAATTAATTTTCTTCAGCTAGCCAACAGTCTTATCTAGTTATTTAGTTTTGTACCAAGTCGTGACGATGTGGACAGTAAAACATGTATAAATGGAAAACTTTGAATGCGAAGGTTTTTAAGAAAAATTAAAAATTAATATAAAAAAAATCGAAATTTTCAAAATTAAGTCGAAACTGAACAAAGTAGGAATTTTCAAAAAGTTCATATTAAACAAAAAAATAAAAAAAAAACATTCCTTTGTATTGAAGTCGTGACTGGACAATGCAAAATCTTGTCCCCTAAAACCAAAAAAGATTAAAAAACACAACAAAGGTTACTCTAACGCGTTTCGACAGCCAAGCTATCGTCTTCAGAGAGATACCGTATCTCTGTTGTGTTTTTTAATCTTTCTTGGTTTCAGGGGATAAGATTTGTATTTCAATTTTTGAAGATAACCAAGGACCAGTCCGTTATACCAAAAGTAGCTATTTTCAAAAAAATCGTTAAAACTTAAAAAAAAAGAAAAACAACATTTTCAAGAGTCGAAATTCTCATAAAAAAGAAATTTTTCAAAGAAGCGAAAATTTACCAAATAATTCACGAATTCAAGAGACATAATTTTGACAAAACGCCGAAATAACTCGAAATCGAAATTTTGAAAAAGTCGAAAGAAATATTCAAATAGTTTAAATTGTCAGAGGAGTCAAATGTTCAAAAATTTTAAAAAATTAGAATTTTTCAAAAGTCGAAAGTCAAATCTTAGCAAAAGTGGAAATTCTCAAAATAAGTCAGTTTTGAAAAATCTGAATTTTGGTAAGCAACTCGAAATGTTTAAAATAAGTTCAGCATGTCGTCAAAAAGATTTTCGGGGGCACAATTTTAAAAATCGAAAATTTTATGGTCGAAATTTTCGAAAACATAAAATGTTCAAACAAAAAATTGAAATAAATTAAAGAGAAAGAATTGTTGAAGTAAAAATGTTGAGAAAGTCAAAATTTTCAAAGAATTCCAAATTTTGAAATTCGAAATTTACAAATTTTTTAAAAAATAATTCCCAAATTGGCAATTTTGATTAAATTGAGAATTTGGAAAAATAAAAACTTTGAAATGTTGACTAATTGACTAACTATAAGTCAAAATTTTGAGAAAAATTGCGAATGTTTACAAAAAGTAAAAATATAGAAATGTGGAAATTTTAAACGTCAAAATTTTCATGCAAGAAGTTTAAAATAATCTAAATTTCGAGAAAAAGTCGAAAATAGCTCGTGACGATGTGGACAGGAAAAGATATACAAATGGAAATCTTTCAATTCGAAAATTATTAAGAAAAGTCGAAATCTGAAACATATCGGGATTTTCAAAAAAGTTCAAATTAAACAAAAACTAAAAAAGAACATTCCAAGCTTCGTATTTAAGTCATGATAACCTGGATAATACCAGATGTTTTGAAACAAGTCGAAATTTTCAAAAAAATCGTCAAAACTAAAAAACAATTTTCAAGAGTCGAAACTCTCACAAAAAAGAAGTTTTTCGAAGAAGTCAACATGTACCAAATAATTTACAAATTCAAGAGACATAATTTTGAGAAAACGGCAAACTAACTAGAAATCATAATTCTGAAAAAGTCTAAAGAAATATTCAAAAAGTTTAAAATATCAGAGAGAAGTCAAATGTTCAAAAGTTTAAAAAAATTAGAATTTTTCAAAAGTCGAAATTTACAAAAGTTAAATCTTAGAAAAACTAGAAATCCTTAACAGAATTCAGTTTCGAAAAATTTGAATTTTGGTAAGAAAATCGAAATTTTTAAAATAAAAATTGAAACTCAAATTAGTTTAATAGTATTTTTTTTAACTTTGAACTAATAATTGCAACAATTTCCAGACTTTTTCGTTTTTTTCTTTAACATTTCGATTTGAATATCGATTTTTTCGAAAAGACTCAAAGATTTCAAGTTTTTTGTTGTCGACACTTAAACGTCAATTAAATAATAAATTTGGAAATTTTTCTCAAACCTTCGGATCAACAGTTTTCATTTTTACTTTTTTTTTCTTACTCCAAAGATTTCAGTACAAACTGAAAATTTAGTCCAATTCTAGAAATTACCAATTTATTTGCAAAATTACAAGTAAACTTTCATTATTTTATTATTTCCGTTTTTCTTCTTCTCCTTTTAATTTCGAATTTAAACAAAAAATCTTCACATTTTCTGGTCCTTTTTGTTTTTTCTTGTAAATGTAGTTTTATCTCAAAATTAGAATTTTTTTCTTGAAATTTTGGACGACGTATCATTTATTTCAAATTTATTGTTGGAAATAATTTTTTTACTTCAACATCATTAATTAAAATAAATACTTCGAATATAGGCTCAAAATCTGTGTTAAATTAGTTTTTCGTAAGTTCATGTTTGCCTCAGACGACAATTGTGACACTAGAGATCTTATCTTGTATAATCAAATTATCTATTGTTTTTCAATTTTATTTTTGTGTTATTGCATCTGCTTGTTTAAAATTGCTGAAACAGAAAAACTTTATTATGGCCTTCACCCCTTTCCTAGTCTCTTAGGAACCTCTTAAAAAGTAGCCCGATTTGTTCCTTCAAAAAGTTTCATCAAATTTTCAAAAAATGCATATATTCTGTACATCTTAGTGTTAACAATATTCCACACCTTTCAAAAATTCCGTATAGTGAGAATTTTTCATCTAACATTTATATAGGACGGATCTTCCTCTTTGTATTAAAAAAAGTAAATCTACAACAATCAGCATTAGCTGGTTTTGAATAATTATAATTATCATGACTTTTTAATAACAAAGTACACTAAAAATTTGGACACAAATTTACCATTTCATTAAAGTTAACATTCACATTTTTGTATAGTTCACTCCATCAAAAATCAAACTAATCAAAGTAATTGCGAGATCCTGATATACTTGATGTTTTCCTACATTAAATCCATCAAAAATTATTCATTTTTCATGCTCTCACCACTGGGACTCTGTTTCAATTAAATATATCCCCCTTTTGGTTGAAAGCAACGTTTAAGGAGTTAAATTTGTAATCGATCAAAAGATTATATTCATGCTGTACTGCCGTTTAAAGCAAAAAAAAAACTAATACTCAACTATTTATTACTTCTACAACTGGAAAATTAAAAAAACTAAGACCAGGGTAGGTCGTCATTTGTTATTTTGTTAATAAATTCAAATCTAATTTCATAGATGACAAGATTTTAGTAAATTCAATTAAAAATAAAAAGGCCAAGGTTAAAACCTACCAATCCCATTACACATCTAATATTGCGATTCCAGCCAACTAATAATGATGTGTCCAGTTAGATATTTACATCATCGCTTAATTGGCAAAATTGATTGAATATTGATAAAGTTAATGGTAGGAGGTGGTTACATAAATCGTTCAATATTAAAATCTCATGCAGCAGCGGCTTAGACTAAATTAGTAACATGCATTCGTAAATATACTAATTAAGGAGGTACTGTACCTTTAATATTTTAACTACACATTTTTCATTGTTCGTCACATTAATTGCTTCAAATACTTCACTGTACTTTCCTCTTCCTAATTTCCGAACCAATTGGTAATCGTCCTGTTGGCCCCAATCTACTACATAGCTTTCATAATCCCAATATTCTCTCGGTTTGTGGGAGTTGACATCAGCATAAACTCTAGCTCGACTTGGTACAGCCATATTTTTAAACAGTACGAGGCTACTTACAAAATTGCGGACATAAGCTTTTGTTCCTTTAGCAGTAACTGAAAGAAATTGATCGAATTTTAGTAACCTCACCATGGTAATATTTTGATGGTTAAGAAAAAAGGGCTTCCAAGAACTTTGCTAAAAGTTACCTTGTTTAATGCACAGTTTTGCTAATCTAGAACATTTAATCAGCATAACTAGATATCATAATCTTCAAATTTGTATAGCCTTGTATAGGTAGGCACACGCCATTCCCTTGTACATACTAGACTTTAGAATGAATGGATTTAAATACATCATACCTATTTCATTCCGTGGCAATCATATATCAAAATATAACGATATATTACACATACCAGATAAAAAAAACTTTTTCGCGATATATATACAATTTTTTCGTTAACAAGATTCAACAAGAGCCGGCTTCTTACCGAGGAGTCAGATCCAAGATGGAAGGAACTTCCATCCCGCCACGGTACACCGAATCGGTGACTATCTGTGTGCCACTTATTTCAGTATATTGCATACCCCTCTAATACAACATTGACGCATCCAGCGGCGTGCTCGTTCATAACCAATACATGTGCTAAATTAATTTCTCACTTACCTGTAAAATACGCTAGATTTTCCTATAAATTATATCACAGGCCACTTTGACACGTCCAAATTCACGACTTTAGCCAATTTAAATGGTTATATCCAAGAAAAAAGAGCACTTTCAATGTGAACTATTTTACATGGAAAACTGAATTTGCGACGGCCATGAAATGACAGCGCGTCAGATATCTGATTTACCAACGTATACCTACAATTTTCCTACAGATGGCAACAAAAAACAATGGCATCTATGGTTCGCCCTGCGGCGATATACAATTAGGCTATTTGACAGAGATGGCGCTAGAAATATATAGGAATATGAAAATTTAAGATAGCTTCACAGTACCAGTGTAAAGGTTAATTCACATGTTTGTGATGCACATATACCCATATACAGATAAAGAAAAATGTTCATTGTCCATGTAAAACGCTAAGAATTGTCCCTTCCATAGTTTACTACGGCCGCTGAACGTATTCCCCTACTTTGACGCAGCATGCTCGTATCTTCCAGTTTAGATGTTAGAAAAAACTCGTCGAGAGTTTTACAACTGACTGGAATATTGTTTAGCACAGTCTGGCGGCCTAGTTGAACTCATATTCTAATGTTTAAAGAGTTATTTTGTTATATTCTTCATTACAATTATTATTTATTTTGTTTAAGAAATCTCGTTTATTTATTTTAGTTATCAAAGAATATCAGTTTTATTTTGCCTCAGACGTTGATTAAATCAACGGACTAAAAGAACAAACAGCATGTGGTACGCAAATTTTAATAAAATTGTTGCCTGCAAGTAGTAATCCCGTAAGAAAACACGTTAGAAACTATGATTTACTGCTGAAATCTCCACCAGCACCGATCGCTGCGCTCTGCGTTGAATTGTTTACACCGGTGTAGGAGAATACAAGGCGCCGCCCATCTATCCCACTATTAGCTCTCAATGTTAAATCTCTCATTAACATTCTCCCTATGGACAGTGTTTGACTTTCCTGATGTGTATGTAATACTTTTATATGGCGTGTTGTGTATAATTGGCCCTGCAAAATGCTTTGTCAAAAAGGTGAGATGAAAGTATATGTTGTACTCTTTCGAGGACAAGCATTTATTCGTTTATAGCGGAACAGATGACAAGATGGGCGGGAACACTAATAAATGAATGATAACAATGACGACTGCCGAGAAGAGGGATATTTGAAGTAAACTTTGGGATTGGTTAATATATTCTGTCCTCGAAAAAGACAAACATATATATCCATCGCGCCTTTTTGACACAAACAAAGGGACAAAACACACCATATAGAAGTATTACATATATGCATATACCATACTGTTGATTGAATACACTTGAACACAGTTTATTCGATCAACGACCATACCATATGGGAAGAAAAGCGGAACGAACCAAATCTCCCTTTGAATTTAGCCGAATTTCCCTTCTTTCAAGTATGTGTTATCGCATTAAAAGTCGCAGAAGAAATTTCGAGGTTATTTTCGAAATGTTACTATGTTCTTAAAATTCCAAGTGCAAAGTTGAATTTTTTATTTTTTAAGAGAAAAGAAATGCAAGTGGAATGCAGCCCTCCAGGCGTGTATAGTGAATCATAGGTAGCTGAACTGCCAACAGTTGAAACACTGCCACCTAGCGAAGCGGTTGCTCTCTAGGAGAGTTCCCAGAAGACAAGGATTCTATAATGCACAGACCAATAGGTTTGAACATTTATTAGATTCGAAGTTTGGAAACCATTTTGGTGCCATTCTAGCATTAGAAGAAGGTCTAAATTTTGAAAGAAAAACACATTTTTTAAAATAATCTAAACCTTGTTTGAAAGTAGACTTTTCAAAAATAAAAACCAAATTTATCAGAAAAATGTTTCTCAAAATTTCCACTTTAATAATGGGATATCCACTTTGCAAAAAGTTTTGAATTTCTAGGCAAAAGCTGAAAATTCCAAATTTTATCAAAATTTCGAATTGACATTTTTAAACTCAAAAATTGATAAACATATTTGATAAACTTCAAGTTTATAGACGAACGAAATGTCACGATTAAAGTCAAAAATTCCATATGCAAGTCAGTTGAGTTTAAAATCGAAATTCAATGATTGAAGTCAAAATGCTATTAGATAAAAAATATCTACCTTTTTCCGACTTTTGACCTTAGAACTCAAAATTTTGAAAAAAAAGTCCATATAAAGTCGACATTTTGATCCTAAAGCTGAAATTTTAAAAAAAGTAGTAAAAATAGAAATGTTAAACTGAACAAATTGAAATTTGACCAAAAGAGATTTTAAGAAACTTTTGGTAGTTTCGAGTTTCAAATTTGGAAGTTATCAATACAGTATAGTGGATAAAATTTCAAATTTATAAATAAACGAGTTTTAACTTGAAACTCTAAGAACTATTCAAGTTTAAACTTGAAATTCTAAGAAACTGTTTGTCAAAGTGTAAATTTTATTTATTAAGAAAACTTCTAAACTCCTGAGCACAAAGCCGAATAGGTGCGCAAGTTTATCAAAATTCCGCGTTAAAGCTTACATTTACAAACTCGAAAATGTATTAAAAACATTTCAAGTTTTTCTCTAAACCTCGACTTTTTCCACGAATTTCGAATTTTTCTCGTAATTTTTCGTTAACTTCAATTTGTCAGTTTTGCGCTTCTCTGAACATTTATAGTTTTTATTTAATGCAGTGTTTAGGTTTGAAATTTTAGGGTTAAAGTCGAAATTTCAAAAAAAAGTCGAAATTGTGAAAAAATTGATTTATTAAAGAAAAATGTTTCACAAAAATGTCAAATTAACCTTGACGTTTCAGTCATGGAATTTTTGTCAAAATTTGATGTTTAAATTTTAGAGTCGAACATTACAAAATATTTCTGTTGAGTTTTATACAGTTAAATTTTGACGTTTTTCCCAAATTCTTGTTTAAAACATTATACTTTTTAGAATTCTTTGTGGAATTTCCAATTTTTGTCTTTGAAGTTATTTTTTTCAAAATTCCGAGTGTAAACTTGTTTGAACATCTGAATTGATTTCAAGTAATGTCTAGAATGTTTGACTTTTGTCCCAAACTTTTTAGTCTAAAGCTAAAACTAAATTTTTAATTTTTTCCAAACAGTTAATCTTGAAATTGAAATTTTTCCTTTTTTCTATAATTTCGACTTCATCTGGAGACATAGCTAAATCGAATGAGATACCTCTTTTCTTCAGTTACCCTGAGCCACATCAAAAATTATCGCGAGCTACGCGGTTTGGGCGCCACCGATGTAAGAACTCTATAAGTGAAAAAAAGAAAGATTTCAACTTATTGCAGCTAATCCTTTCTATAGATTTTGATAAAAAAGTAATATATTATGTAGAGTGACATTGCGAGTGAAATAGTAAAATATGAGGATCTCTAGCGGTACCGTTTTTGCGTAGTCGCAATTCGAAAATTATATATTTTACAGAATTTCGATGCTTTTCTCCAAATGTTGGGCAAACATCATGAAGTAATGGCAACATAGCCACTTTACTATACAGGGAAATTTTTTGAAAACGAACCACCTCAAATATCTAGAAAACAAAAATGAAAAATGCTGAAACCGGTCAATTTTGGTTGTGAGGGGGACACTTAATTGGTGCAGTTTTAGTCCTACAGGTTCATTCCCTTGGTCGAGGCTGCAGCCCTCCTTAAAAATATTAAGAGGCACAGAAGATTCAAAATTTATTGTTTGAAAGGTCCATTTAACCTTTTTTTTTGTCTATGTTTTTTATTTCTACGACTAGTTTCTAAGAAAACGTCACTTTTTGATAAAATTTGCAAGGTAAAAAGGTGAATCTTTTTCTCTTGTTATTAAGTATTTTCTGTAATAAAAACTGTTTCTTATGCACTGACAATTATTCATTTTTAAAGTAAACCTGCACACGTTCGGGTTAAAATGTGTATACTCAGTTGCTGAAAGAGTGGACATTATTTTTATTTATGGCTCCCAAAACAAATGTGCTAAAGCCACGGCAAGGGTTTTTAATGATGGGAGCCAGAAAGCATTTGAGCCTAGGGATGTCGATCTGAGATCGATTAATCGAAAAATCAATTTTTTCAAGTCTCAAGGTCGATTTTTTAGATCGATCTCAAATATAGGATCGATCTAATGAACGATTCAAAAATCCTAAGAATCGAATCGATTTACCTTAAATGCAGGTCACTGTAAATTTAATAAGAAAATTTTTTATTTGTTATATAAGTGTATTTATATCATGTTATTATCTACTTCCATCTACTAGTAATAGCTGCGTTAATAAGCCAACAGATGGCAGCATTAACATTTCTTTTTATTCATTATGTCATTGACTGAATAAGTCTAATAAGAAAGATAACTGTGGTGCAGTGCTGCCATATATTTGAAGGTAAAATTCCGTACTTAGGCAGTTAAGATTACCATATATTCACAAAAATTACTATACGTTATTTTATTACCTGTTACCGGTCTTAAAAACCTTTATTTAATGGTTGCAAACGTTACACGCGTATTAATAAATACACTACAAAATTTGAAAAATTTTATTTACTTTTTTTGAAGTAAAAATTACAAGAGCGTAGAAAGGACATCAATTTTAAAATAAATTATACGAAATGTTGACTTTTTCTCCTCTAAATCCCGAGATTAAAGTCAAAATTTCGACTTTAATATCAAAATTTCGAAAAAAAGTCGAAATTTGGAGTTTAAAGTCGAAATTTCTAGAAAAAAGTAATAATTTCAATTTTTTAATCGAAATTTAACGAAATGTTACCAAGGCGTACAAAAGGCATCGATTTAAAAAAAAATGTTATTTTAAAAATTTCGACTTTTTTCTCAAACTTCGACTTTTATTTCAAATTTTTACTTTTTTCTCAAGTTTCGACTCTTTTCTCAAAATTTTGACTTTTTGTTGAAAATTTTAACTTTTTCGAAATGTTACAAAGGCGCAAAAAGGAAATCAATTTAAAAAAGTGTTATTTTTAAAAATTTCGACCTTTTTCTCAAATTTCGATTTTAAGCTCGAAATTTCGACTTTTTTCTTGATATTGCGACTTTTTTCTCAAATTTCGACTTTTTTCTCAAATTTTCGACTTTTTTCTCGAAATTTTGACTTTATCCCCAAATTTCGTTTTTGTTTCTTCGTTTTTTGTTTCTCAAATTTCGACTTTTTTCTCAAATTTTGACCTTGATATCGAAATTTTTCTCGAAATTTCGACTTTGAACTCACTTTTGACTTTAATATCGAAATTTCGACTTTTTTTCTCGAAATTTCGACTTTTCTTGCAAATTTCGATTTTTTTTTCGAAATTTCGACTTTTTTCTTGAAATCTCGACATTTTTCCCAAATTTCGACTTTTTTCTCGAAATATTTCGATATTTTTTCTCGAAATTTCAACGCTTTTCGCAAATTTTGACTTTTTATCCGAAATTTTGATCCTAATATCGAAATTTTGACTTTCTCGAAATTTCGACTTTAAACTCAACATTTCGACTTTTTTTCTCAAAATTTCGACTTTTTTTTTAAATTTCGACCTTTTTCTCAAAATTCGACATTTTTCTGGAAATTATTTCGATTTTGTTCCGAAAATTTCAACTTTTTCGAAATGTTACAAAGGCATAGAAAGGATATCGATTAAAAAAAATGTTATTTTAGAAATTTTGACTTTTTTCCCAAACTTCGATTTTAAGCTCGAAATTTCGACTTTTTTCTCAAAATTACGACTCTTTTTCTCAAATTTCGACTTTTTTCCTCAAAATTTCTACCTTTTTCTTGAAATTTCGACCTTTTTCTTGAAATTTCGACTTTTTTCGCGAAATTTCGTTTTTTTTTTCTCAAGTTTCAACTTTTTTCTCGAAATTTTGACTTTAATATGGAAATATCGACATTTTTCTGGAAATTTTGACTTTAAAGTCAAAATTTCGACTTTTTCTTCGAAATCCACTTTTTATCAAATTTTGACTTTTTCTCGAAATTTCGACGTTTTTCTCAAATTTCGACTTTTTTCTCGAAATTTCGACCTTAATCTGAAAAGCTTGACTTTTTTTCTCGAAATTTGGTTTTTTTCTTAATTTTCGATATTTTTCTCAAATATCGACTTTTTTCTCGAAATTTTGAGCTTGGTATCGAAATTTCGACTTTTTTCTCAAATTTCGACTCTTTTCTCGGAATTTCGAGATTATAAGGTCAAAATTTCGACTTTTTCTCAAATCTCGACTGTTTTCTCAAATTCAGACTTGTTTTTCGAAATTTTGGTCTTAATCACGAAATTTCGATTTAAAACCCGAAATTTCGACTTTTTTTTCGAAATTTCAACTTTAATCTCGAAATTTCTAAAAAAAGACCAAAATTTGCTAATTAAAAATAGCAATGATTGGTCCAACTCTTAAGATTGTTGGGAAAGAGGAGAGGTGGGACGTAATTGTCGTCGGCCTAATTTAACCATAGAGTCTGCTTATTATAGAACGACTTATTCTCGAAATTTCGAGAAAAAATTCGATATCAAAGTTGAATTTCTGAGATTGAAGTCGAAATTTCGAGATTAATCTCGGAAGTTTAGGAAAAAAGTAGAAATTTCAAGAAAAAAGTCGAATTTTCGAGAAAAAAGTCGAAATTTTGAAAATTTCGAAATTTAAAAAAAATCGAAATTTCAAGAAAAAAGTCGAAATCTCTAAAAATATTTTTTTAAATCAATATCCTTTTTACGCCTTTGTAAAATGTCGAAATTTCGAATTTTTTCTGGAAAGTTCTACTTTAACCTTGAAATGTCAAGAAATAAGTTGAAATTTTGCGTAATCAAAAATTGAATTTACTGAACGTACCCTACTGCTAAGTGTCAATATTAAATTGTAAAAGTGTTGGTGCTTAGATTTATATATGTAATACTTCTATATGGCGTGTTGTGTATAATTGCCACTACAAAATGCGTTGTCAAAAAGGTGAGATGAAAGTATATGTCGTACTCTTTGGAGGACAAGCATTCATTCATTTATAGCGGGAACAGATGACAAGATGGGCGGGAACACTAATAAATGAATGACAACAAAGATAACTGACGAGAAGCGGGATTGGTTAATAAATTCTGTCCTCCAAAAAGACAAACATATATATCCATCGCGCCTTTTGAACACAATCGAAGGTACAAAACACGCCATATAGAAGTATTACATATATGCTTAGATTATAGTCTTATATTCTAATGGTTGGTGAGGCTTAACTGTCATCTGCCTAACTTAACCATAGAATAAGAAATTTCTACTTATCTTGAAATTTCGTGAAATAAAAATTGAAATTTCGAGATTAGAGCCGAAATTTCGACTTTATTTAAGAAATTTCCTCAAAAAGAGTCGAAATTTGGAAAATGAAGCAAAAATTTCCAGTTTTATCTCGTAATTTCCAGTTTAAACTTCATATTTCTAAATATATTTTTATAAATGAATACCCTTTCTACATCTTCGTAAAAAACCAAAAGTGCATAAATAAAAAACAAAGCAGATAATAAATGTGTATGGGGTTTTTCTAATTAGGAATAAATAATGAAAATATAAATATTAGTGTTTAAGAAGAAAAAACTTTCAAAATTAAACTACGACAATTTGTCATTATCATTCAATTTTTCGTTTACTAGAAATGTTTAAAAATATCACCACCAAGGCCATTAATCGGAAATCGATCTTCCAGCACCCAATTTTATCGGGAATCGATACTTTTGCTCACGATTCGAATCGATCCAAAAATCGATTATTTTAAAAAGAAATCGACATCCCTATTTGAGCCATAAATACGTGATAGAGCTTGTACAAAAATTCAGACACAGGATCGGTAGTAAATAAGAAAGACATGGTAACAGAGTGATGAATTAAATGACTTAAATTGAGGTAATAGGTCACATTAGTGCCAGTCCCTCTAATTCTTTGCGCCAGACTGCTGAAGCTACTGGGTTTTCATATACACATCAGGAAAGTCAAACACTGTCCATAGGGAGAATGTTAATGAGAGATTTAACATTGATAGCTAATAGTGGGATAGATGGGCGGCGCCTTGTATTCTCCTACACCGGTGTAAACAATTCAACGCAGAGCGCAGCGATCAGTGCTGGTGGAGATCTCAGTAGTACATCATAGCTTCTAACGTGTTTTGTTACAGGATTACTACTAGCAGGCAACAATTTTATTAAAATTTGCATACCACATGCTGTTTGCTGTTTGTTCTTTTAGTCCGTTGATTTAATCAACGTCTGAGGCAAAATAAAACTGATATTCTTTGATAACCAAAATAAATAAACGAGATTTCTTAAACAAAATAAATAATAATTCTAAAGAAGAATATAACAAAATAACTCTTCAAACATTACAATATAAGGAGTTCAAATAGGCCGCCAGACTGTGCTAAATAATATTCTAGTCAGTTGTAAAACTCTCGACGAGTTTTTTCTAACATCTAAACTGGAAGATACAAGCATGCTGCGTCAAAGTAGGGGAATACTTTCAGCGGCCGTAGAAAACTATGGAAGGGACAATTCTTAGCGTGTTACATGGACAATGAAAATTTTTCCTTATCTGTATACGAACTGATGTTCGTAAAGGGACAAAAATTCATAAGTTGTAACCTTATAAAATGAAAATTGTCCACGAGCTTGGTGTAGATGATTACAACAGGCGAATAGAGTTTTGTGAGACTATGTCGAATTTAGTCAATGCAATCCCAAACTTTGTAAAAAATATCTGCTTCAATGATGAATGCAGCTTTACTTTATGTGGCTCTCTGTTAATAAACACAATGTGCATTACTGGAGCGATGAAAACCCCCATTTTGTTAGAGAAGGTCATACTCAAGGTTCCCAAAAACTGAATGTTTGGGCAGGAATTCTTGGGGAGGCTGTCATTTGAAACACTAACTGGTGACATTTACTTGAATATGTTAGAAAACATCATAGATCTTTTAATAACCGTGGAAATAGATAATCAGCAAGATTTATAAGGAAAGCAAATGTTGGACAAAAATGAGTTCTTTTAACAAGATGAAGCTCCACCATATTATGCCTTAAACATTCGTAATTGGTTCAACAACCGATGGCCGAACCATTTGATTGGCAGATGTGGTGCAATTAAGTGGCCAGCACGATCGCCACACTTGACAAATTTAGATTTTTTTCTCTGGGGCCATTTGAAGTCAGTGATATACAGAACACAACCAGCTAATTTGGAGGACGTACGACTACGAATTGTTGATGGATGCAGGCGAATTGCTCGAGAAACATTTCAAAACATGAGATAAGAATTTGAAAACTTACTAAAACTTAAACTACTAAAACCTACTACTGCGTGGAACAAAACGGTGCTCATTTCAAGCATCACTTGTAAATTCAACTCTCTTAAACAATAGGATTTGTATTTTTGAAGACATTACATTTTTTCATCATTTATGGTGTGTTTCCTTAATAATTTGATGTTTTCTGATTACTTGAAGTTAAACTCTAAACAGTGCTCCAAACATTAGTCTCATCAAAATATAGTTTGATAGTTGACATTTCCAAGCATTGGTTTTACTCAAGAAGAGTCTTCTTGGTTTTACTAATAGGCGCGTAACATCAGTAATGTGCAGGAAAAACATGAACTGTGCTGCAAAACAAGCGGTTTTCTCAAAAATGAATCGTAGAAATAAAAAACTACTACAGTCAAAAGGAGGTTAAATGGACCTTTTCATTTAACATTTTCGAGGAGGCTGATGTCCCGGCTAAGGGGTGCACCTGCAGATCTCAACCTATATTAATTAAGTGTCTCCCCCACAACCAAAATTGACCGGTTTCAGCATTGACCAATATTTAATTTATACTAAAATATTGTACTGCTTTAGGAGTTTCTCTGTATTATCTTTAGTACTGTGATGAGCTACCAGTGATTGTATGTAGTCTTTAAAAATTGTCGAATTTTGCTCATCTTTAAAAATTTGCGAAGAATAATTTACTTTCGATTTTCGGACCCAATTTGTCTACGTTGTGTTTACAATTATTTTATTCCAATCCCCAGTTCGTAGAGTCGACAGGGAAGTATTATCAAATTCAAACAACAATTGACCTCGACGTTTTATTACAATAGGTCAACAAATAAATCAACAAAATTTCAAGTTTGTGATTTTCAAGTGTTCTTAAACATAATACAACAAAATAAAAGTGAACCTGTTTGTTTCAACTTGTTTAAATTTGCTGGACACAAATCTGAGAGAAATATTTTTTTCGAAATTTAAGAGAATCTATTAAGCACAAATAATCTGACAGTTCTTTGTTTAATTCTTTCGCTCGTATATAGTGCGTCTGTTATTAATTTCCCAAAGTTAATCTTAACCCTAATAAGTGCAATGTTTCCCCAGCTGAGCCATTTAGTTTGTACTCCAAGGTTTTCAAACCAAATGCAGCTAACTTTGTACCTGATTATCGGTGGGTGTTCGCTGGTTAGTTTGTACACAGAGGTTCTCAAATTATTTTCAGGTGTCTGTTTTTATTCCCCAATTCTTGTGTGTTTTGTCGCTTCTATATTCAAGCATTCGTCACATAGCATACAGTTTTCTGGTAAAGCTTTGAGCTAACAATATCCAAAGGATAATGCTACGAGAAAAAGGAGCTCAAGCTTGGAAATGAAGTTGTGATTTATCGTAATAAATCAAATTCATAAATGTTGATTCAATCTTACAGATATCTCGTTCTCTCTTTCTTTCCTTTGTTAACTTGTACCTTTATTTGTTTTTCTATTTTTCTCATACCAAACTGAATCACTCGAACTTAAACCAGTGTCATAAAATAGACTAGAAATATTGTTCAGATTTCGTAGAAACTTTCTGAGCAGAATTTTCCCTTCCAACACTACATCTACTTCTACGGCTACTAGTCTAATAGAAGGGGCGTTTTCTGGCTTAGAAAGTGGCTAAGCTTGACTTAGCACAAAAACATTGAAATTAAAGTTAGAAACTGGCAAGAAGTTCTCATTTCTTTCGTCAAAACATCTCCCTAACGAGAGCTGATGCTGATATTGCTCGTCCACCTACGTTAGTACTCTCCATTTGTCCACAGATCTATAAGGGCTCTCTTTGGGCCAGGTGGTCTTGTCCTATATTTTTGGGATTCAAGCAACCTACGAAGAAGAATCTGCGAATGAGGTAGCGCTAGGTGAATACACCAAAACAAGAACTAGGTAAGAGCTTATTGTGGCTTATACTTCTAGGATGTTAAGGTGTACAATGCCCACATTTTTAGAACTTGCAGAACATCATCAGTAAAACCCAAATATATGTGTCTGCTGCCAGTTACCGGACCTTTGTGGTGATGGGTATAAATTATTTTGGAACCCCTGGAAACTTAGCTTCCAACAGCAGAACACTAAAATCGACCTTAAGGAAATGAAAATGTTTGTATGAAGCGAATGCGCTTTATTTCCTTTTCTTTTTCTTGTCTTTCTATTCTTAATTTGTTTTATTTTTGTTTCCTTTTTTTTCAGACTGGTAGTTGCACCAGTCAGCTGTAGGCTGGCCCTATAATAATTTTCTAACACCGACTGTCCCATTCATTCGCGTTTGTTGTGGAAATTTAAATTCCTTTCTCTTTTTTTTTGTGTACGCCCCCCAACCCCATATTAATCAAAATTAGAAACAAGTATTTTCTCAAATTTTAGAAAAAGTTATTTAAAACATATAAGAGCGAAAAACCATCAAATAAAACATCAGATAATTTAAAATTTACTTGCCTATTTATTCCGTAGTACACAACTGGCACAAGAACTTCACGTTGAACATAAATTGTTTTTTTTTTTGTGTTCATTCACGTTAATTAGCACAAACAGAAGCAATTTTTTAAAACTCCTTCGTACTCGTTTTTTATAAGTCCGGGAGTTGACCATAATTTTAACTAGTTTCATCGAAGTTTAGTATTTTACTACCTTAAAGTTGGTCTTTGGTGTGCCACCTACTCTTAATTTCTGGGGACCGAAAGATATCATCTGCATCTCGCTAGGATGTAGAATTTTTACTAATTTAAATATTTTTAATCCAAATTAAATCTTAAATAAATCTTGAAAGGGATTCTTAAAGTGCAAATCAAACTGCAAACCCATTTTGAATGATGCCATCCCCTTATCTTACAAGTTTTACTTCGATAATTGAAATTTAAAATTGTACGTGTTTATATGTGTTTATGAACGTCAAATTCCTCCAGTCTACCACCACATGGTTTTGCCGAGAGATTAGCTACGGTCTCCGTTATTGACCCTTAACAGCCCTTCTAGTGCCCTAATTTACGATATCGGACTTTCAGCGGTCCTTCAAAACTAACATGTTCTTTTACTCAGATATCCGTATTTATGTGTGCTCAAATCATTTTTTTGAAACAAACCAGGTCTAACAAATAACCCTTATCTAATTTGTGAACTGTTAAGAAGTCTGTTTCTCACGCAAAACGTTATGTTACAAAGAATTTTTATAATACAGTATTTGTAGATTTAATATTTTCAAGAAAAATTGAAAAAAAAAAAAATTCAATTAAATAAAACAAGCGAGGAAATAGAACAATGCAGTAGAACTCGACTCACCACAGTACCTATGAAACGATCGTTGTAGAGACAAATTTAAAGTAATAAGTTAATAACTTATTTGAAATTGAAATATTAGTCTCCTTTTCCTATAAAACATATTATTTATGGCCCTAAAGTTGACATTACATTGTATGTGTGTTTTTTAGTTGATAGTTTATTTTGTATTATTAAATAAAAAATGAATTGTGTACATTGTAAGTTATTGTTTATATTGTGAAATTTAAAAGTCCTTAAACATGTAATTCAGTGGCGCCTGCGGGAGCGCTGTTTTCCGGCAGTTTGCGGAGCCAAAGCCCTTTACTATATGCTACACTTAGGACAACCAAAGTAGTTTGCTAGTTTGCTGCGAGACGTATCTGCTACCCAAGTTTTTACTTTTCTTAACAAAATCATGCGTTTTTATTTTATTTTCTCAAAAATTTACTTATAAATACAAAATTGGGACTTTTTCTAGATATGTTGAATTTTTATAAATTTCGACTTTAACATCAATTTGCTTAAAATTACATGTATAATCTGAACCCTGGGATTTTCTTAAAATTAAAATTTTTCTAATAATTTAATGTTTTGTAAAATTTCGACTTTTCCAAATTTCGACATTAAAATTACAATTTCTGTTTTCCTTTAAACTTTGATTTAAACTACAAAAATTCGATTTTCCGTAAAAATCTTGATTTTTATCTTTTAAACATCAATCTCTCGAGATTAACCCAAAAAAATCGCATTTAAAAAATAAATTTGGAATATTTTTTCGACATATCCTTTTTTTTTTACAAAATTTTGCATTTAATCTTTAATTTTTGTGTACCTTCTCCATAGTTTTACTTAGAAACTTACAATTTCAATTTTGTGTCAATCCGTTATTTTTTGTCTAAAATTTCGAGTAAACAGTAAATCTTAAATTTTTCAAAAGATTTTGACCTCTTTTAAACATTAATCTCCAAAATTCGATATAAACTCAAAAACTCAAGATTTTTTTATTAAAATTTCAATGCTAATTTCGAAACTTCAACCATTGTCTCGAAATTTCGGGAACATATTTTTGCACATTACGGTTTCTTCGAAAACTCAAATTCCAAAATTCATACATCAGTTTCTACTTCCAGATTAGATTATAATATGGGTCGTTTCGTGTTTCTTTTCATCCACCCCGCACCTCGAGCTAAGGAGATCTTTTGGTGCATATCAAGAGTTTTGGCTTTTTATCTTTAAAATTTCAAATTTAGTCTCGACTTTTTTCGCAAAAACTCGAGCGATTTATTCAAAATCTTGACTATGAATGCAAGATTTTAATTATCTTTCTGATTTCAACCTCAAAATTTCGACTTTTGTTTCGAAATTTCTATAACTTTTTTCATTTTTTGAAAGCCTGAAATATTTGTTTAAAATTCGTGCTTTTTTCTTCTTTTTTATGGAAATTTTTACTGTAAACTTGAAATTTTGACATTATTTAGCAATTTTGACTTGTTTTTTAAATTTTTGACTCTAATCGTGCAGTATTAATCCTACAGCATAATAATGGAATAATAATCCGCTACAGTATGGAGCCGCTGATTAAGGTAGCCCGCCACAAAATTTGGAACCAGTTCGTTCCTGATGTAATTAAAGTAATGGGAAATTGAATTACTTTTTAACCAATAGCAATGAAATTCGATGTAATTTCATTTCTTTTTCAGAGAAAGAAATGCGTAATGTAATGATTCCGTTTTAAAAGTAATTTGTCTGTTACTCCTCCTAAATGGCTGTGGCGTCAGTCACTATCGCACAAATATTTCAAATAAGCAGTGCAGTGTTGCCAGCTTAGAAAATTTACTGAAAACCTTCTTGAAAACTTTATTATTTTATCCACGCGTCGTCTACGCTAAAAATCGAGTAGTGGTGGCAGCCTGGCTAAACATTGTGGAAATCAAACATTCAGAAAGTTTTGTGCTACGGTTACTGCTAGTGAACTACCGTAAATTAATTCTAAACTTCCTATTTTTTAAACAAACGAATAGAAGAAAAAATGAGGGAAATGTAAGGATAGTTCGTAGGTTGGCAACTAGTGATGGGCAAAACTGCTATTTACAAGTAGTAGTTACGAGTTGCTCCTGTTACAACCAAGTAACAGTTTTAAATAGCTGCTACTTTTGTCACTGTTACTTATTATGAATACGCGTTAGGCGATCACATATCTGGAAACTTCTCTTGATTTTACTTCGCATATATGTATTATTGGAGATTTCAATATTCCTGAATTATATGAATGCACATCTGAAGGCAGAACTACTAATCTTTATGATTCTTACTTGCAGTTTATTACCCTAAATACTCTTTGTCAACATAACAATATTCTGAATACTAACCAGAGATTATTGGACCTAATTATTACTGCAGAAAATTTAAAAGTGACTACGAATAAAAGTGAATATCCACTAGTAGCAGAAGACATACATCACCCAACTTTACAAATCACTGTACACGTTAGTGATACCTCAGATTTGCAGTTTATAAATAATGAGACATTACCAAGGTTTAATTTTTATAAAGCGAATTTAGTCGATCTCTACCTACCAATAGCAAATATAAACTAGACATCAATTTTAGATATATCTGATCCTCAAACTGCAAGCGATCAGTTTTTTAACAAATTACATGATATATTCGTGCAGCACGTACCGTTATGTTCGAAAAAAAGTCGTCAGAAACATTATCCAGTTTCGTTCACCAAAAGCATAATTCAGAAAATCCATAATAAGAATAAACACTGGAATATTTACAGAAAATCTAAATCTTTATATCACCTTAATTTATTGAAGCAATTAAGAAGAGAAATTAAATATGAATGTCGAATGGAATTTCTGCAGTTTATCCAGAATTCTGAAAATACTTTACAGGCTCATCCCAAAAAATTCTGATTATTCATTAACCAAAAAAGGAAAGGCGCTACCAAGCCTGGACTCATGTTTTATGACGATAGGATACTGACGTCTAAGCAAGAAATCGTTACTGGTTTTGCGAATTATTTTTCTACAACCTTTGCGCAAAGACCAAATCATTCTTGTGATGGTGGGTGTGTTGATCTTGGTACAATCCGGTGTGAGTACTGTCTGCAAAATTGCTGTCCATCTCTTAACGTTATTGTCGAGATAGCTAACAATCTTAATCTAACCTTGAACACAATATGTGAAGTAGATATCTTAAAAGCTGTTAACAGTGGCGGCTGGTGCTAATAAAATTTGGGGGTTGCAAAGAGACATTTGCAAAAATGTGCCAAAACTGGAAATTTTCAATTAAGCTGGAGGAATTAAGAGATATTTTATTTTTATTTTCGCAAAAAACAGAAAGAAAAACAAGAGAAAGTCCATCTTTGGTATCTTTTGCCATTTTTGGAACTTTGACAGCTGCAAATTTGTCAATAACTTTTTACTGAAGTCGAGTATTCCCTTTCTTTGAAGACACCGTTAATGCGGACAATCTTTCCTGGCATAATGTATTCTTTCCAGACTGGGGAAGCACCATTCTGCTTCACCAGAAGGAAGAAGAAGGATTTTTAAAAGATTTAGAGTTTGACTAAGCTCACTATTTTCTGAAATAGTGTTATAGAGTATAAGTAAACCAAAAGCCGATTTAAACTTTTCTGTTTCGTAAATTAGGGTTAGTTTAGTTCTTAGTTTTTGTAAATTAAAAAATGGATGAACCTTGGCGGTTTCTTTAAAATTCTTTTCAGGAAAAGTGATTCTATGTTGGGTAAACTTTTCAGAAAAAAATAATATAATAAGGTTGCTGCAATTAAAAGGCCAGTGAAGCTGAATCGTTTTTTAGCTTAGCGGATAACAATGCCGCATAGGTACTCCTTTAGCTTCGCGAACTACTTCTGTTAAAACTTCGCTTTTTACAAAACATCGTCTGCACAATATTTAAGTCTGGAATAGGTCATCCACGTCGCTTAATTTCCAGTTTTTTCGACACAAATCGGTTACAGAATGGCTGTGCAATTAAACTTTGCACTGAATTCATTTTTATTTGTGTTTCAAGACTCAGAACATTGCCCGATGACAGATTTTAATAGCGAATCGGTATTTGGTTTGCACCCACAAGTGCAACCTAATGCTTGCTTATGGGCAAGTATTTTAAGCGAACAAAATATAAGTTAAGGCGCAGGTGCATATGTGTAAAGCAAAGTTTGCAGTCTAGCCTGCAAACTTTGCAAACCGTGGACCCAATATGTCATCAAACGCTTACGAATCGGCGGAATCCGCAATATTCAGCAGTATGGTAGGTAGCGATAAATCTGTTATCAACAAATAAAATAAACAGCATAAAGAACAATTTACTTTCTTTTTTATCCCAAAATTTTTTTGGAGGTTGCGCAAACCTGCAAACCTTAGCACTAGCCGCCACTGGTTAAACGTATTAAACCTAATAATGTTACTGGGACCGATAATTTACCACCTTTTTTTGATTGTCGATTGCATCAATTTCCTGATCTTACCATTGAAACATATTTTTAATCTAATTTTAAATTCTTGTTTGGTTCCCACCCAATGGAAAACTTTATACATCATACCCATACACAAATCTGGCGATAGAGCGGATGTAAAAAATTATAGACCAGTGGCATTAATGTCGAATATCGCTAAACTTTTCGAGTGTGTTATATATGATGCATTAAATCATCCAAGTTTTTCTAATTTAACAGCCGAACAACATGGATTCGTAATCGGCAAATCGACTACTACAAATTTAATGGAATTTACGCAATATGTATCGAATGCTCTCGATAAGCAATTACAAGTTACTGTGATATACACAAATTTGTCGAAAGCATTCGATAAAGTTCATCATTGTATACTGTTAAAGAAATTGCGTCTATTTGGTTTAAGCAGCTCGTTAGTTAATTTAATAAAGTCGAATATAACCAATAAACAACAAAATGTGTCATGCGGAGGATTTAGATCTAACCCTTACTTTCCAACTAGCGGAGTAGGACAAGGTTCCAACCTTGGTCCATTATTGTTTAATATCTTTTGATGATGTAGTTGTAGGTTTAAACTGTAGAACGTTTATATACGCGGATGACTTAAAAATTGCTAAAATAATAACGAACGTAAATGATTGCTCTATTTTGCAGGATGATTTAGATTCTCTGCAAAGTTGGTGTGACTGTAATGGACTGGCACTCAATCAAAAGAAATGTAAAATATTAACCTTCTCCAGGATTCAGAATCCTATAAATTGTCATTACTTGATCGAGGGCCAAGTTATCAATAGATACACCCAAATGACTTATCTGCAGTGGCGTACCTAGGGGGGGGGGGGGTGGATGCGGTCCGCACCGGGCGGCACTTACCTTGGGGCGGCATTTTTTATATTTACTTATAGTTGTAAAAAGCAACTTATTCATTTCATATTTATTTTCTTTCTTGAATAATAAATGATTATTATAAGTTTAATATTTGGTTTATATAAATTATGATTAACTATATGATTTCGAATATTATTCCTCGGTGTATATAAATGCATTTTAGTGTAAATTTTGAATTCTAATTCAAGAACAAGATAATAATTTTATTTTATTGTATTCATTAAAATTCGTTGAATTCGTAAAAGGATCTTTACGATTTTGTTCGGCAAGTTTTCCTAACTAAAATTTTTTGATATCAGTTTATAAATGTCATTTCTTTTGAAAAGTTTATATGATTACTTTGAAGTGATATATCAATATTTTTTTAAATCATCGATTTTTCTTTTGAAAAGCAGGGCCGGCGGAAGGCGGTCTGCTAGGTCTGCAAAGCATTAGGGCGCAGGCATAAGAACTATCTTTTTCAAACAACATAATCTAAACGAGACAAAACAAAAATACTGACGAAGTTACAATTTCAGGAATCGCAAATAGATAAATATACTCAGTCCGTTTTGAAGAATTGTATTTGGAATGATAAATTGCTTATAAACCATTTTGTTCATTCGCGATTCAATTTCAATCTTTTAACAGTGAAGAGTGAAACAAATTATTAGGGTGCCAGTGCATTTGGAGAGTTTATTATAGGTAAGTATATTATATTACGTATTATAGTGTTAGATTCGTGTTCCTCCTCCATAATTTAAACACCAATAACGGTAGCGACACACAAATTATAACGATAATAAAAGGTAACACAACTTCAAAATATTAATTGAACGAATGTTAAAACAGGTAACTATTTATCGATTAATTGAACAGGAATATCGAATTAACAATCCACTTCCGCCAGGCCCGAATGACGCTGGGAGAGTATCCCCCGCAGCCGGGACAAGCTGAGATTGGAATTCTTTCCTGGTGATTGGCGCCACGAAATATAAACAATGCGGGCCAACTCTGGTTGCTTACACGGCCAACCTGACGGATGTTTCGCTCTCGGAACATACCTTGTCATTACCAAATCAAATCAAAGTCAATACATTTCTTCCTTTTCGACTAAACGAAGAAAAAAAAAACCATTTTGTTTAGGAAAAATGAATTAAATACTAATTTGTTTACCATGAAAATACGTTGATTCCATGATCCGAAATGTTTTAAATAATACATACATGTTAATTTCCACGGGAGTATTCTGACCCATGCACATCAGAAACCAATCGTTGTTAATTTCCATGGGAGTATGCTGACCCATGCACTTTAGAAACCAATCGTTGTTTATTTCCATGGGAGATGCTGACCCATATCTACCAGAAACCAATCATTGTTAATGGATCATGGAAAACTCATGCTTCGAAATGTTTAAAAACATAACGGGAACCAAATCGTTAATAATGTACCATGGAAAACCCATGCTTCGAAATGTTTAAAACATAACGGTAACCAAATCGTCGTTAATGTACTATGGCAAAGCCATCTTCGAAATGTTCAAAACATAACGGGAACCAAATCATTGATAATGAACCATGGCAAAGCCATCTTCGAAATGTGTAAAACATAACGGTAACCAAATCGTCGTTAATGTACTATGGCAAAGCTTTCTTCGAAATGTTCAAAACATAACGGTAACCAAATCGTTGTTAATGTACTATGGCAAAGCCATCTTCGAAATGCATAAAACATAACGGTAACCAAATCGTCGTTAATGTACTACAGTAAAGCCTTCTTCGAAATGCCTAAAACATAACGGTAACCTATGGCAGTTGGTTAATACATTTTTTTTTTGCCATCAATAGAACAAAAACAGAAATAAATCTAAAATATGCCATTATTTTCAAAAACTCCAGTATGCTCTCAATATCTATTGCCAATGACCATATTCATAGTTCGCAACTACATTTTCCTGCCCCCTTTTTGTCATTTTTTTTTGCCATCAACAGAACAAAAACAGAATAAAGCTGAAACATGCCATTCTTTCCAAAAACTCCAGTATGCTCTCAATATCTATTGCCAATGACCATAGTTCATAACTGCATTTTCCAGCCCCCTTTTTTCTTTCAGCCTTCACTATTTTATGCATACAAATGTCTAAACGTTTTTATTCGTAAAATCTCAGATATGCAAAACTTACTTTTTTTTTTTTTGTTAATGTGTGCTTCTTTTTTTCTATAGGGCAATACAAAATCACCAATTTTATTAGTTTTTTTAACTCTTGTAAAATATTATTATTTATCACTTTTGACTAGTAATTTTTATTACTTAGTGATCTTTTTACATAACCCTCGGCCAATCCTTAATTCAAATCAAGCTCATAAAGCTATACGTTAGATTTGACTGTTTGCTCCATGTATATCAGGAAACATCCAAAAATTTTCAAACAGGAAAAATTGCACTTGTTTGCACTACAATCTATTGCCATAAATTTAGGGATACCAAAACAAGATATGTCCCTCTGAAAACCTACTTTAGCATGTGTGTGCAATTTTGTCAAGGTGTCGGTATAAAAGAAACAACTATTTGTTACCCTCGTCCATTATCGCATCCAGCGATTTAGGTTTTTAATGTAGGGCATGACCAATGAATACGTCATAGTAAATTTATAGCAGGAACCAAACTGGAGGTCAAATAAAATAAGTTGTACTATGTTTTTAACTTCGGCTCTTCTTCGGTATAGAATGCGTTTCGAAATAAGAAATATTACACCCAAGATTATACCCAGCCGTGCGGCTGTGTTTGTTTACTTTAAAAACGAGCCAACGAAAGTGTTTCAGACATTAAATGACACATTCGGTCCCTTATCCATGAAAGGCGTAAAAAAACTACTACCGATTCAATAAAAGGAATCGTGATTCTTTTATCGGATTCGGTGGTAAATTTCACTGGATTGTTACGTTCTGCTTTATTTCACAAAATATTTTAAAAAACAAAAATTGCATTTGACTAGTACCGATTGAACGAAATGTTACTCTGTTTTAGTAACTTAATTTCTTCTTTACTGCTATGTGGATATTTCGTAACGGGCGAGGCAACGCCACCCAACATAGCGATACTCCCTGCAGTCGTCAGATCGACCAAGAGACGAATCTCATATAGTTTGTTGACCTAACACCCTGAATGGTTTGTTTGGGTATCAAATTTAAGTAGGCAATCGGTGACAGAATTAGAATTGAGCTTAGCGACACTTTCTTCATTTTTACTTTCCTTTATTTTGCAAACAATTAATTCGGTCAAATCATGCGTACTTTACGTACTCTATCCAGTATGGAAACTTTTCAACAGAACTGATTAATTGCTTACCTATGGGGTAGCCAACAGAGTAAAATTAAACAAAAATACAAACTAAAACTTCATCAAGGAAGCAAAAAAGCTTTAAAGAAATCATTTCTAAGTATTGCCCAATTTCTTAAGTAGAAGATCCATTGTCAATCCAATTATGAACATCAGTGACAAAAAAATAAAACAATCAACTCTTACCAGTTCTGGCCGATCTAATCATTAAAACTCGCTTTTTTTCTACCTGATTTAACCATTTTTTTTTAAATTTCCGAACGAAATAGAGGGAGAGCGATTTCACAGGAATCACTTTGGTACTGCCTACAGATTTCACCATCTCCACAACTAACTTTTCCATTGCACTTTTCGCAAAAATTTCGGAAAACAGAGGGGAATCCCACCGCTGCTGTTAGATTCGTGTTCCTCCTCCATAATTTAAACACCAATAACGGTAGCGACACACAAATTATAACGATAATAAAAGGTAACACAACTTCAAAATATTAATTGAACGAATGTTAAAACAGGTAACTATTTATCGATTAATTGAACAGGAATATCGAATTAACAATCCACTTCCGCCAGGCCCGAATGACGCTGGGAGAGTATCCCCCGCAGCCGGGACAAGCTGAGATTGGAATTCTTTCCTGGTGATTGGCGGCACGAAATATAAACAATGCGGGCCAACTCTGGTTGCTTACAATAGATATAGATGTTATTCTAAATGCTATTCTTAGATAATATAAATATATATATGTATAGTCAAAGATGCTATTCAGAGTAGTAAAATGACTTTGCCATTTTCTAAACATAATATACTATTTATTTCGAGAAGTTATATTTTTATTATATATCGCTAGGATGAAACGAGTAAAAGAAAGTGGTGCGTCATTTAGAAAGAAAAGGAAGAGAAGGGAGGAAATATAGACTAAAAATACTGGAGCACTACTCAAATATATCTCCCATAAGTCAACTTCTAGTTCTTTTAGTATTGTTGCCTCAAATACGGGCGAAGAAGCAGCCCTCGAAGGCGAAAAAACATTTTCCAATGTTGTTCAAGAGGAAAGACCTGCTTCACACACTGGCGAAGAAGTAGAAAGTTCATCAAGTTCTGATGAAGAATCTGCTGCACAAATTATTCCGTCTATTTCTATGAAAGATATTGGATTATGGCCTAACAAAATTGACGACAATACAAGAGTATTTCTGGTACGTCAAGGTCCCTTTGCAATTCAAAATTTGGACGCCGACTTCAGCGAAGGAGTAAAACGTCCTAATAATACAATCAAAGCCAAAGGTGAAACAAGAAAACTGAGTCAGGACTGGTTTTTTCAAATTTTGCCTAATGGCGAAAAGCTCTTAAGATCGTGGATAGTATATTCACCATCGAAGAAAAGTATTTATTGTTTCTGCTGCAAACTGTTTGATAATCTTTGTCAAGCAGGTTTTAATACGGAAAATGGTTTTAACAAAATTAGTCAACATGAGGTGAGTCCACTGCACATTCGATCATATTCCAAATGGAAGGAATTAGAAATAAGACTTGGACGTGGCGCAACTAACTACAACAACAGAATATTGATAAAGAAATAAAAAAATGGAAGGAAATTCTAACAAGAATACTTGATATAATTAAATTCTTAGCAAAACAAAATTTGGCGTTTCGAGGACATCGTGAAAGTGTTCATCAGGAAAACATCGATTCAATGGAAAATAGAGGAAATTTTCTTGAGCTTGTTGACTTATTGGCTAAGTACGACCCAGTATTACGAGAACACGTAGTAAAAATTAAGATGGGTAATAAATATAGTATCTCTTATTTGTCGCCGAAGATTCAGAACGAATTCATAGAGCTATTGGGAGGCGCAGTCAGAAAAACAATTATGGATCAAATAAAGCAGGCTAAATACTTTTGTATTATATTTGACAGCACTCCTGACATTTCACACAAAGATCAAACCAGTCAAATTATTAGATATGTAGTTATTGATGGTAGCGAAGTTAAAGTTGTAGAATCGTTTATTGACTTTGTAGAAACTAAAGGAAAAACTGCTGGTGAAATCACAGATATGATTTTAACGAAATTAGAAAATGACGGTTTAGATATAAAAAATTGCAGAGGGCAGCCTTACGATAATGCTGCCGTCATGGCAGGAAAGCACAGCGGTGTTCAACTCGTATTAAAGAAATAAATCCAAATGCAGAATTTGTAGCATGTACAAATCATTCTTTAAACCTGGCATGTTTACACGCAGCTTCTACAGCTATCAATTCCATCACATTTTTTGGAACTATCGAACAGTTGTTTTCGTTGTTTTCTTCTTCCACTCATAGATGGAATGTTTTACTTTCTGTCACTGGTCAAGGTGTTAAACGCAGTGTAGAAACTCGCTGGAGCGCTAGAGCTGCCGCGGTAACTATAGTAAAAAAACATTTTTTTTACATTTTAAGCGCTTTGGAAAAATTGACATCTGAAGAAGAAAATAGTAAAACGAGATCAGATGCTGGAGTATTACTCAATTCTATGCAATCTTTTTCTTTTCTATGTTACCTTCATTTATGGGAACCCGTCCTTTTGGAAATTAATGACGCTCAAAAATACCTGCAAATAAAAGGGTTAAATGTCCACCAATGCCATATAAAACTAAATTCTTTGCAAACACATTTCATGGAACAAAGAGATACGCTAGTACAAAACGCTGTTATAGCAGCCAAAATAATTTGTGAAGAGTTGGAGATATCGACTGAGCGTCGAGTTAGAAGGAGAAAAAATATGAGTGGGGAAAATTCGCGAGACGTGGGGCTATCCTTAGAAGAAGAAGTACAAAGAGAAATGTTTTCATCTATGGACAGAATTATAAAGGAAATAAAAGAACGCTTCGATCAGTTGCATGGCCTTGTAAGAAAATATTCGTGTATAATACCGTGTAACCTACTAAATGAAGAATTTGAATGTCAAATAAATGACTTGATTGACATTGATAAAGAACAGTTCCATATTGAAAGAAAAAGGATCCAGGTTTTTATGGCTGTACCTACACTAAAAGAAGAGGCAAAACATTGGAAAAACGGGGAGAAGGGCCCTCTTGATCTGCTAAAATTTATTCAGCAGTATAGGTTGGAAAATTCTGTTCCCAACATTGTAATTTTGTTAAGAATTTTTTTAACAATTTCAATCAGTGTCGCTAGTTGCGAAAGAAGCTTCTCTAAATTGAAGTTGATAAAAAATTATCTTCGTTCTACAGTGAGTCAATTAAGACTACAAAATCTTGCAATATTGTCAATAGAACAAGAAATTACAAATAATATAAATTTTGAGAGCATTATACACGATTTTTCTAGTATGAAAGCTAGAAGAGTAGATATTATATAAATATGTTTACGAGTGCATATAAATATGTCTAAAAAAATTTACTCTGTGTATTAATTAATATTGATTAAATAACTTAATAATTTATTTATGTGTATTAATTTATAAAAACCACTATTTGACTGACTTATAATAGAAAGGGCGGCAAACTGGAGATCGCCCCGGGCGGCAAAAGTTCTAGGTACGCCACTGCTACGGTGGATTTAGATCTATCCCTTACTTTCCAACCAGCGGAGTAGGACAAGGTTCCAACCTTGGTCCATTATTGTTTAATATCTTCTTTAATGATGTAGTTGTAGGTTTAAAATGTAGAACTTTTATATACGCGGATGACCTAAAAATTGCTAAAATAATAACGAACGTAAATGATTGCTCTATTTTGCAAGATGATTTGGATTCTCTGCAAAGTTGGTGTGACTGTAATGGACTGGCACTCAATAAAAAGAAATGTAAAATATTAACCTTCTCCAGGATTCAGAATCCTATAAATTGTCATTATTTGATCGAGGGCCAAGTTATTGACAGATGCATCCAAATGACTGATTTGGGAGTTATTATGGATGCGCAGCTCACATTTATACCTCATATTTTACAAGTTTGGAGGCAAGCCACAAAAGTATTAGGTTTTGTATTTAGAAACACGAGAGGCTTCACAAGCATTCACTGTATAAAAACATTATATTATTCGCTAGTAAGGTCTAAACTCGAGTACTGTTGTCAGGTCTGGAGTCCTTACTATGAAAATTACAACAATCTGCTGGAAGGAATTTATAGGAAATTTGCAAAATGTGTATTTCTTAAAATGTATGGAAATTATCCAGAGCGGAGCTGTGATTACTGGTAGCTGCTAAATATGGTCAATGAAGTACCTTTAAGCAGCCGCAGAAATATGCACTGCTTAATACTTTTTTCAAAGAATTGTTACTAGTAAAATAAGGTCCGAGGAGCGACAAATTGACTTTCATGTTCCGCGACCTAACACACGTTATCCCATGGCATTTTCTGATATTATCCCATCCAGTTTGCACCATTATGACAGCCCATTGTTTCAATGCATTCGGTTGTCTAATAGCCTTCTGTAAAATATAGATATATTTTTTGACAATTTAAGTTCTCCGTGTATAAAAAGACAGTTACTTAGTGTTATGTAGTATTGTTATTCAGTAAATTAATATAAATGTTTACACCAAATTATTGGATTCTTTTTATTTTATTTTTATTTATGTTATTTTTATTCATTAGAATTCTTTCATTTGTTATACATTTTCTTTTTTTTTATGTAATACCTTCAAGATTACTAGGTTCTTATTGCTATCATGCTATATTTTTAAGTATGTAGGTATTTTTCCACTATAGACTTACGTCTGTTGGAATGATTAAATAAATAAATATAGCAATCCCGAAAAGTCGAAACGAAATGGAACGGGGCAAGTAGCAACTTGCAAAGAGTACCCGCTACTGCTACTTTGTCACTGTTACGTGATCGCAAATCGCAGTAAGGAGCAACCGACACGAAATAGCTGCTACTCCACTGAACTGTTCCTGCTACTTACTTGTTCCTGTTACTTCGTCACAGTATGATTAAACAATAACACTACCTGCGCTAAATCACTGAAGTCGCAGTTGCGTTCGGACGATAGGAGAATTGGTACATGGATATGTTTTAAATTCATTTAGCAGACAATCTTTTATAAAGGGGAAACTCGAATGAAGGGGATAACACAGATCATTTTTGCTATTATGAGAATTTCAAGAGACATCTGAATTTGTAAGAGGTAAACATGTGATTTAAATCGTAAAATTTCCCAGTCAGTAGCAAATAAAAGTATCAGTACAATTAAGCGGTTTTATTTTGACACAATTTTCTAACAGTAACCAACTAAAGACAAAGAAGGGTAAAAATATAAAAATAATCTTCATGATTATCAACATCACTTATTATTTATTACAAGAACGAAATGAGTTATATTCAGATATAACATTAGAATTCGAAAATACTTCCGACTATAGAAGAGAAACACTGATAAAGCCCACAATTCCATAAGGAAACGGACCGAAAGTACACGAAGTTAATTGAGTGAAGTAAGTAAAGTAGCAGGTAGCGATAACGTTATGTGTAACAACTGCGACTGAAAGATCTTATATGTTCCAAAAGTAGCAGTTATTTTTAGGAACTGATAACTGTTCCAACTGCTACTCAATAAGTAGCAGTGACAAAGTAGCAAATTGCTATGTAGCAACCCAGCACTACTGGCAACACAACCCATAGGTCAAACAACAGTCATGAAAGAGACAGACAATGACTAACGGTCAATAGCATGTAATGTAATTTAAGATACCTTAAAATACATACTCGCTGTTATCAAAAGGTGTACTTTCTTAAGTAGAAACCCCACATTACAGGAAAGAGTGCGTTTAAATAACAGAATGATCGCTACATTAGGATTTCTTTATTTACAACTGGATTTTACACAATATTCTAATTTAATACTATACAATTGAGTTCCAAGAGCTACATCATGTATAATAAAAAACATTATTATTGTAAGTATATTTCAATAATATATTAGATGCGATAAAATATCTCCCAATTAACTTATCATGTTAAATAAATATAAAAAGTGAGCTCCGTTAGTTTTGTTACAATAATAATAATAATAACAATCAACAATGGTGGGTAGAGCAGGGTTAATTGAAAATATTTAAATTAAACTCACGATTGCGCTGCCCACTATTATAAACGTGTACTAAATTACCTGTAGAGCAATTTAATATTGACAGTCAAAAATAAAAAAGAAGGTTGGACATATCTTTACGTGATTTAACATATGCCCAAACTTCAAGCAGATATCCAAAGTGCTCAACTGTATGTATATGTTATAAATAAAATAGAAATAAAAATGCGAGTAGTCTTATTCTATAAAAAACTATAAAAAATGTATAAATGGGAATGTAACAATTCCTTAGTTATATTTGGTTTCGTTTTTGAGCACTTGTAGAACTGCCTGACTGGCGAAATTTCAGGTTAAAGTTTCATTATGATAATTATTACTTTAATTATTACTATATATTAAATAGGTACTTTTAAGTATAATTTGAGCATATAGTACTGATTGACATTCATTTTGTTCTAATCATTTAATAAAATTAATTATTAAAAGAAAGAAACCAAGTACTATACGCTCAAAGAGTTAATTGGACGAAAAACATTAACTGCCTTTTGTTTTCATACATATAATATATACATAAACATTCTATATAGTTATGTGATGGATAACCTAACCACTGTTCCGACAATTATAATTAATTACACAATTTAATTCTCCACTCACACTTTTGCAGTTTTTTTTTTAGCAATTTTGACCGAATCTTACATTAAATTTCCTCGTTAATATAAAAAATTTAGCTTAGGATATGCTTACAGAAATGAAATTGTTTCTTCTACATAATGAATTTATTTATGCATATATGCAATTTCCTGTGCGTTTTTCTCATGAATAGTCGGTAAAAAGTTTATAAAACGAAGCTGAACTACAAGCAGAGATTCAGTCCTTAGCGTATGTCCAGTAGACCAATCCACTGTAGATCGTCAATTAAGTCCAATTTGAACACACTACTTTCAGGCGTAAAATTCCTTACTGCTACCTCTGTTATACGTATTTGCATTGGGAGATTGTTTTGGTTCGCCTAACGAATACGACCCTTCATCTTTTTTGCGCATCCTGTATACAATGAACATAACTACCAATATAGCACATAATAGCCCAACAACAGCTCCACCGATGACAGCTGAAACAAAAAATAAAGCGTGAGAAATCCGTAGACCTTCGAAGTTTCAAACGGGACGAAAGTGAAACCGCATCAATAAGTTTATTATTTTAAATTAACTGCACCACTTATTTACGTTTTGCATTTGTAGATATGACATTGAAGCTATTTTATCAATTCTGTCGATTAACTTTTTAACCCATTTTAATAGACTAAAATGTGCATATAATAAAACCGGGATTGTTAATTGAATAGAAGCTTGTAGCATTAACACGTCAAATGAAGCCCAAAAATGTACAACCAATTCGAAGGCTTTATTACTGTCTGCCTGCAGCCAAATTAGTGGAACATTTTATCCTTATTAATATATGTATATGTACAAATTTAGAAAGTGTTTGTCTGTATTCCACAGCTCAAATACTGAAGCAGTTTTGACGAAAATTGGTATAGATATTCCTTTCGATGCGTTATCTAAAGTTTATATTATATCCAGGAAGGTTAAATAATCTTTGTAACGTTTTTCTACGATTTAAACAATCACGGCGCGACGAATCAAAGAAAAAGTCATCATTCGAACACTAAAATTAGAAACAAAATTTCGAAAATTGACATACAAATCTTGTCCCCTGAAACCAAGAAATATTAAAAAACACAACAACAAAGGTTGCTGTAACACGTTTCGATAGCCAAACTATCATCTTCAGAGAGAGAGAGAAGATGATGACTGATGTAGGTCATCATCTTCAGAGAGAAGATGATAGCTTGGCTATCGAAACGCGTTAGAGCAACCTTTGTTGTGTTTTTTAATCTTTCTTGGTTTCAGGGGACAATATTTGTATATCAATTAAAAAAAATTTTTTTTTGGCGGATCAATTCTTGAAGATGACCAAGGACTAGTCCGTTCCACCAAAATTTTGAGGTTTAACTTGGAATTTTCAAAAACGACAACGAAGCACAAAAATTAAGTAAGAAAAATTTCCCAAATTTCCACTTCAAAAAATATTGACTTCAACCTCGAATTTTCGATTTTATCTTGAAATTTCCCTTGAGAAACATTTCATCAGTTAAATTATTTTTCCGAAATTGATTCCATTTCAAAAATGCTGAGATTGTTACTTATTTTCTAAAACTTTAAAATACTCCTTAATTTTAGGTATTCAGTTTTATATTTCGGAATACAAGAAAGAAAGAAAGAAAGAAGGAAAGAAAGAAAGAAAGAAAGAAGGAAAGAAAGAAAGAAAGAAGGAAAGAAAGAAATGAAAGCAAAGTTAATTTGAAGTAGTGACCTTGAAACCCAAAAAATTCAAATTTGTATATCAGCTTCTCCATTGATGAATCGATTCTTCACTTTTGTCCCCAATTTTTCAGTTTAAAAGTTAATATTTAAAATTCAACAATTACACTTTAACTAAAATTTCAACTTCTTGAAAAATTTCGACTTCTTGAAATTTTGCCTTTAACGTCATCACTGATTGTTGCATGAATTTGCAAAAATAAAATAGGATACTTTCTAATTTTAGGTCTGTAGCCTTTTGTTTTGTAATACGAAAAAATAAAGAAATAAATTGCTATAACTGAAAAGAAAGTTAATTTGAAGTAATTTGACCTTGAAATTCAAAAAATCTATATTTGTACTATTGGACATTTCTACCCCGATCAGCTTATCTCCATTTATGAAGTCAATTCTTCACTTTTGTTCCCAATTTTTCAGTTTAAAAGTAAATATTTACAATTCAACAATTACACGTTAACTAAAATTTCAACTTCTCAAAAAATTTCGAATCCTTCTTGCAATTTTGCCTTTAACGTCATCACTGATTGTTGCATGAATTTGCAAAAATAAAATAGGATACCTTCTAATTTTAGGTATTCAGTTTTTTATTTTGTAATGCAAAAAATAAAGAAATGAATTACAATTATTGAAAAGAAAGTTAATTTGAAGTAATTTGACCTTGAAATCCAAAAAATCTATATTTGTATTATTGGACGTTTCTACCCCGATCAGCTTCTCTCCATTTATGAAGTCAATTCTCCACTTTTGTCCTCAATTTTTCAGTTTAAAAGTTAATATTTACAATTCAACAATTACACTTTAACTAAAATTTCAACTTTTCAAAAAATTTCGAATTCTTCTTGCAATTTTGCCTTTAACGTCATCACTGATTGTTGCATGAATTTGCAAAAATAAAATAGGATACCTTCTAATTTTAGGTATTCAATTTTTATTTTGTAATACAAAAAGTAAAGAAATGAATTACAATTATTGAAAAGAAAGTTAATTTGAAGTAATTTGACCTTGAAATCCAAAAAATCTATATTTGTATTATTGGACGTTTCAAGCCCGATCAGCTTCTCTCCATTTATGAAGTCAATTCTCCACTTTTGTCCCCAATTTTTCAGTTTAAAAGTTAATATTTACAATTCAACTAAAACAATTTAACTAAAATTTCAACTTCTCGAAAAATTTCAAATTCTTCTTGAAATTTTGCCTTTAACGTAATCACTGATTGTGGCATGAATTTGCAAAAATAAAACAGGATACTCCTTAATTTTAGGTATTCAGTTTTTTTACTTTCCAATACAAAAAATAAAGAAATGAATACCAATAATTAAAAAGAAAATTAATTTGAAGTAATTTGACCTTGAAATTCAAAAAATCTATATTTGTATATTGGATGTTTCTTTCCCGATCAGTATCTACATTTCTGAAGGGCATGACACGACAATTCTTCATTTTTGCCCCCAATTTTTCACTTTAAAAGTTATCATTTACAATTCAACAATTACACTTTAACTAAAATTTCAACTTTTCAAAAAGTTTCGACTTCATCTTGAAATTTTGTTTTTAACTTCATAACTGATTGTTGCATGAATTTGTAAAAATAAAATAGGATAATCCTTAATTTTAAGTCTTTAGTTTTTTATTTTGTAACACAAGAAAGAAATAAATAAATTAGAATAATGGAAAAGAAAGTTAATTTGAAGTAATTTAACCTTGAAACCCATCTATATTTGTATATTGGACGTTTCCTTCCCGATCGGCTTCTCCATTTATGAAGGGCATGCCACGTCAATTTTCCGCTTTGGGTCCAACATTTTCAGTTTAGAAGCTGATATTCACAATTCAACAATTACACTTTAAAATTGCAATTTGAATTCTTCGAAAAATTTCGACTTTAATCTTGAAATTTTGACTTTAACGTCATAACTGATTGCTGTATGAGTTTGCAAAAATAAAATAGGACTCATTAAGTTTAGGTGTTCGTTTTTTTATTTTGTAATACAAAAAAGAAAAAAGTAAATTACAATTTACAATAATTGAAATCAAAGTTAATTTGAAGTGATTTGACCTTGACACTCGAAAAAAAATGTATGTTTGTATGTTTGACGTCCCTTTTAGCTTCTCCATTTATAAAGGGCATGGCACGCTATTAATCAGTAGTGACTTCAATCATAATACATTATCTATTTTAGATAGGTTATCAGTGATTACATCTTTTTAAGCTTCAATTTTATCTCTCTGGAGGACTGAATTCACTAGATCACATTACTATGACCTTTCTAAGCTTTTTTTGGGAGTATTTGGGCTGTAACAGAATTAACCACCTCTGGGGGCCATCTCTAAGGTTTCTATTAAGTAAACAATATCATAAAATATTCCCATTTGGTGTCGTTTTACAAAATTTTCTGAACCTAGAAAGTTTTACATGGAAGATCTTTTTCGTCAGCAACATCTGATGCGATTGCTAATCTTTATAAGCTATTGCTTCTGTCTGTTTATATTTAAACAGACAGAAGTACTTCGAAAGGTTTCTGCGCTTCGTCAAGACTTTTTTATAAAAACAACATTTTTGGTGGGACCAACAAGTAATAAGTTATTTCTCTTTCAAAAGGAAGCCGTTAACAATTGCAGATATTTGAGAAAACATTCTGAAATACCCCAAAATATTTTCATTTGGTGCCGTTTTACAAAATTTTCCGAACGTAGTGCGAAACTTAAGATATTTTTCGTCAGCAATTCAGAACTGCAGTCTGATCCGATTACTGACTCTTTGAAAACGATCATCCATCAAAGCCTCTGACCAATGAGCCGAACAAATTAACACAATTTTGTGAGACTATGGGCGTGAAGGTTTTCATAGATCCAGAACTGGAGGCTGATGCTTTTTTTTACTCATTAGTAATACAGCAAATGAAAAAAAAAATGAAATTACCTGCCAAAATGCCCGGTTGTGCAAAGAACGATGTTGGGCGGTCTTCCGGTTTCGGATTCATAATGATATCTGGATCTGATGGCCTCGAAGGAGGTTCTTTACTGATGTGAACGTTTGTTCTCTCCTTAGTTGGTTCTATTCTCTTGGGCTCTTCTGTATGTGTCGTTGGTGGTATAACTAAAAGAACTATTAGATAAAAACAAAATGCCAATCGTTGTACAGTACATACCCTTTGGTACATTGCCGATCTGTGGAGTATCTTCATCGTCATCGGGACCTGAACCAGACCCGCTCGACTCTAGATCAATATTGACTTCACTACCTGTCCCGCTGCCTTCAATATCATCGTCATTGAATGTTATTTCATCATTACGTTGAGTTCCTTGCTTGTTGCTCTACGAAGAAAAGAAAATCAGTCAAAATTGATATTTCAATTTGATAAAAAAAATTCTCAAGGCCACCTTATTTGACCAAAACAAGTTCTTATTTTAGTACCGTACATATTTGATCTCATAGTAGACTATAAATATTTCCACCTAAGCTGAAGTTACGTAAGATAAATACAAATGATAATTATAAAATATATTTGTCCATCATTATCTAGCTGCATAATCACATGTCTTTATCTCGAAAAAAAAATCAACAATATATGTTTTGAAATATCAAGGATGTTCGTCTAAATAAACAGACATTTATGTGCTAGCAAAATGCAACAGACATTATTTTAACTCGACGTCAAGTTGAAAGACAATCCAATTAATTTTGCAGCACTTCATAAATGACAAATTAAAAATAGTCATACAAATTAGGGGTTAATGTAATTATCGGGAACATGCATACAAGCAAATACTTTATAAGTGAGTAACATTTATAAAATAGGGGCATCTACTCACTTGTTAACAATTAATTAAAAATGGTATTTAAAAGTGACAAGTGTAGGCCTTAGGAGAATTTTTTGCCTGGGAAATCTGACAGGACAACTGCGGAATAGGTGAAAATAGCTGACACGCGCTACTGTACTACATAATCAATAATTGTCTGCGCTCTCTGCTTCTGCAGCATCCACCTTAACCAGGGCCTTACTAGCCCAACATGATGTAACCCCTTTCCGGTCGGAAGATCATTGACCTGCTAAAGATGTCACCACATCCTTGAAACTTCCATAAAAGTAATATGTTATGTAACCAAATGGTCCCAGCAGCTAAAAAGTCATTAGGGTTTCACCCAACAGTTAGATAAGGATTCGACCATTAAAATACAAAATGTTGTTGTTGCATCACGTGCACATTTAGCAAGACTTAAGACTCTGAAGTACGTCATTTCCTAGCGTCTGCTGTTACTAATTATTTACTAATAGTACTAAATTATTCCAATGCATAAATATTCTTGAATTGTCGAGTTAAAAAATTTTGAAAAAAATTAATTAAAAATTGTGAAGGTGCAAATTTTGACAAAAACTCGTAGCGTTTTAGCACGAAAGAAAAAACTCAATAACTATAAAAGAAATTTCAAAAATTTATCTTTTTCGTGTTTAATATATTTAGGTTTAAACATGGAATTTTGGAAAGTCCAACTTTTGACAATTTTTTAAATAACTTTAAACTCTAATTTAGAATCTTGGACCTTGTTAGTTTTTAATTTTTTCTCTCTCAAAATATCGAATTTTTCCTCCAAAATCTTTATTACAAAAACTAAGAGTTCAAACTCGGAATTTATGGAACAAAATAAAAATTTCTGATTTCCCCTTTCAGTTAAAATTGCTGATCTTAGAGTTTCAGTATTTGTTGAGAATTTCTCGTTTTTCTTTAAAATACTGGTCTTTTTTTTTAAATCCTGAGTTTTTCTCAAAATACTGAAAAATCGCAATTTTGGGAATCATCTCGAAATTGTTAGTGTCGACTTGACTTTTTTCGAAACTTTTCAGTTTAAACTTGAAAAATACTTTTTAAAGTGGCAGCTTTAAAATTGAAATTTAGTTAAGTCTTGAATTCGTTTTATAGAATTAGTTCAAAATTTAAAATTTCGTAATTTGAAAAATTACGATTCCTCAAAAAAATTAAAAAAATTCTGGAACAGGCGCATTTTTCAAAAAGTTAAAATTAGAAAAATTCGAAGTTTCGAGAAAACATCAACACATTTAAAAAAATTTTGAAAAAATGTCGAAGTTTTCACAAAAACCCGACTTTTTGAAAAAAGCTAGGAATTTCGAAAAAAAACTTTAAATTCTGAAAAAAATACATATCTTCGAAAAATGTTCAAATTTTGATGATAAAATGTAGACGTTTTCAAATAAGGTGACAATTCTGAAATAATTCGAGAATTTCAAAAAGTCGTATCTTGAAAAAAATAATTTTTCAAAAAAAAGGCAGTTGTGGGAAAAAATCAATTTTTTCAAATTTACTACACAAAAGTCGACATTTCGAGAAAAACAATTTTGAAAAAAGTCTGGATTAAAAAAAAAACTAAAACTTTGAGAAATGGTAAAAAGTTTGAACGAAAGCGGAAATTTTCAAAAAAAGTGAATATTAAAAAAAGGTGAAGGTTCTCAAAAAAAGAATGTTTCAACGTACCTAATTATATTTATAAAAAACTTAAATTCCAAATCGAAATTTTGAGAAAAAAAGTTTTGTGTCAAAATTTTTACAAGTCGAAATTTTAAGAGACATTTTCAAAAAAATCAAAATCCGAAAAAAGTTGTAGCTTCAAAAAAAGCCGCAATTTTAATGAAGTGACATTTTGATGATAAAATGTCGAAATTTTCAAAAAAAAGTGAACATTCTGAAAAAAGTTTAAATATATTCAAAAAGGTCGAAATTTTGAAAAAAAAATTTAGGTGATAATTAAAAAAGATCAAATTTTTTAAATAAAAGTTCAATTTACTACATAAAAGGCGAAACTTTAAGAAAGTCAAAATTTTTTAAAAAAAAGTCGTAAATAGCAAAAAGAACAAAACTTTGAGAAATTGTCAAAAGTTGGATAAAAATGGAAATAAAAAAAAAGGGTAGAAGTTTTCAAAAGTCTTTTAACATGATAAAATTTCCATAAACAACCAAAATTTGGAAAAAAATTACAATTTTGAGAAAAGATCGAAATTTTGATTTTTCAAACAACAAATTCAGAATTTATAAAATAAATCAAAATCTTAAAGAAAGGCGAAACAAAGTCTTTCTATTAATAAAATTAGCAAACATTTGAAACAAGTGCATATACAAAAAAAAAATGAGAAAATTTGAATTTCGAAGGTTTCAAAATATAAAGACCAAATACTTCACATAAAGTCGAAAAATGTTTAAGAATTTTCAATAAAAATCGAAGAGGGACTTTTTAAAAGTCATCATTTTTAGAAAGTCAAAATTTTGAGAAAAAGAACATTCTGAAAAAAAGTCGAAGTAAAAAAATCAAACACTCGAAAGAGTCAATGTTTGCAAAAGTTAAGCATTTCAAAAAATTTAAATTTTTAAAAAGAATTGAATTGTTTTGAAACGAATTTAAAAAGTCAGATTTGCAAAAAAATCAAAATTTGAAGTCGACATTCCAAAATTAGTTAACATTTTCAAAAATAAGGTCAAACATTTGAAAAAAATCGAAATTTTCGAAAAACTTCAAAACTTCGAAATAAATTCAAAATATTCAAAAAAAATTAAAATATTGAAAAGGAAACTTTCAAAAAAAAATAAAATGTTTAACAGGGCCGAAAGTTATAAAAAAAGTTGAAAAGTTAAAAAAAATCAAAATATACCAAATAAAACAGAATTCTGAAGAATTTGGAGAAGTTGGAAGTTTCAAAAAGTCAAAATTTGGAATTTTCAAAAAGTCAAAATTTAGTGTCGACTTGACTTTTTTCGAAACTTTTCAGTTTAAACTTGAAAAATACTCCTTTTTAAAAGGCAGCTTTAAAATTGAAATTTAGTTAAGTCTTGAGTTCATTTTATAGAATTCCTTCAAAATTTAAAATTTCGTAGTTTGAAAAATTACGATTCTTCAAAAACATTTGTGGAACAAGCGCATTTTTCAAAAAGGTAAAATTACAAAAATTTAAAGTTTCGAGAAAACATCAACACATTCAAAAAAATTTTGAAAAAATGTCGAAGTTTTCACAAAAACTTCGGAATTTCGAAAAAAACTTTAAATTCTGAAAAAAGCCATATCTTCGAAAAATGTCTAAATTTCGATGATAAAAGGTAGAAGTTTTCAAAAAAAGGTAAAAATTCTGAAATAATTCGAGAATTCCAAAAAGTCTGTAGTTTTGAAAAAAATAATTTTTCAAAAAAAGACAATTGTGGGAAAAAATCAATTTTTTCAAATTTATTATACAAAAGTCGAAAGTTCCAACTTTTCAAAAAAAAGTCAAATTTTTAAAAAGAGTCGAAATTTTACGAAATAGTCGAAAATTTCAATAAAAAATTTTAAGAAATATTTGGTTTAAAAAACGCCATTTTCAAATAAAGGATCGACAGTTTGAAAAAATGTCAACATTTTGAAAATAGTTGTAATAAAAAAATAGTCAAAATTTTTAAGTTTTCCAAAACTTTTAAATTTTGGAAAATGACCAAGATTTTGAAAAGTTCGAACATTTGAGAAAGGCCGGAATTTTCAACAAAGTGGGAAACAAAAGTCGAAAAGTCGAACATTTCAAAAAAATGTACATTGAGGAAGATTTTCAATAAAGAAGTCGAAACCTGTTGATAAGGCAAAAATTTTCAAAATCTTTCAAATTTCCAAAAGAAGTCAAAATTTTGCAAAAGAAATTCTTAAAAAGAAAAGGTCGAAATTTTATAGTCGATATAAAAAAAAATCTCAAAATTTGCAAAAGATTTGAGAATTTTTATCGAATTTACGAAATAATTCGAAATGTGAAAAAAGTTTAAATTTTGAATTGAATAGTTGGGAAATTGGCACTCAACTTTTCAATATAAACCAAAATTTTCGAAACCGGAATATTGAAAATAAGTGAAGATTTCTGATATATCGAGGTTTTCAAAAATTGAAATATTGGGAAGTTAAAATTTTAAAAAAAGTTTAAATTTTTGGAAGTTAAAATTTTGAATCAAGGTGGAACATTTTTTTAAGAAGTTGAAATTTCAGGTTAAAAATTTAAAATTTTGAAAAATGTCAAACATTTTATTAAATTTCAAAAAAATCGAAATTTTGAGACGTTCCAAAATTAAGAAGTAGCGAAATTTTCAACAAAAAAAATCAAAAAATAATTGAAACTTTGCAAAAAAAGTCTAAATTTTGAGAAATAGTGGACATTCAAATAAAAACCAGTCGAAATTATTAAAAATCATAATTTTCAATAAAAAAAATTTTTCAGAGAGAAAAATTATAAACAAAGATGATTAGAAAAAAGTCGAAAATTTAAAAAGTCAAAAGTCCAGTTTTAAAAAAATTTACATTTTCAGAAAAAGTAAGAATTTCCAAATGGTAAAAATTAAAAAAAATGCAATTAATTTTCAAAAAAAAAAAAAATCCAAAAAAACAAGAACACCGAAAATTTTAAATATTTACGAGAATACGGAAATTTTTAAAAGAGTATTCATAGTTTTTCAGTAAAAAAAAGAAAACTGTTACAATTTCCATAACAAAAGTTTCGAAGTTTATCGAATAAATAATAATTCTCAAAATTTTTAATGGAATATTTTTTGAACTTCATCTTTTTTTTACAAAAATTTCGACTTCATAAAAACAAATTCCAGGTTGTATGAAGAAAAACTGGAAAATTATAAAAGAAAATTTTTAGATTTTCTGGATTGGATTCGTTGTGAGTTGCCTAAAGTTTAGGCCAGCACTTAGGCCACCCTTTCCGGGCCCATTGTACTATACCCGTGATTGAGGTGTCCTTGGTCATTCATTCAGCCACCCAAGCTTGTTGAGAAACTGAAGAACGTCCCTTGGATGCGCCTCTCTCAAACTGGCCACACTAGGCCAGAAGTCCCCCAGCGTGGATCCTCTGATTGATGCTAGTGGCGGGCAATGACACATCACGTGCTCGACACTCTCATCTTCTTCTAAACATCCTCTGCAGCTGCAGTTTATAATTCCCATTCTGTGGAGGTGTTTGTTTAATCGACAGTGACCTGTCCCTACAAGTTTCCTGAGATTATTCCTTGAGAGTTGTAGGCATAGTTTTGCCCTTTCCCTGCACGGCATTCTAATGAAAGCGTGAGTTTGTCGGCATGTTGTTATTGATGCCCATAAGGCTTTGTGTTTACGATAAATTTCTTCGTTAAGTAGGGATCTTACGGTTGATCTTGGTTGGTTATGGTCCAACGAATTGTCCCTCCGAACCCTTCCACGCCAGTTTGTCAGCGCGTTCGTTTCCCTCTTTTCCAGAATGTCCTTTGATCCATATTAGATCAATTGCATTCTCTTGTGATAGACGTTCTAGAGCTAGGTGGCAATTCCATACCAGCACTGAGTTTGTTTTCATATTACTCAGGGCCTTAAGGGCTGCCTGGTTGTCCGTCTTTATTTGGATATATTTTCCTGAGATTTAATTTCGTGTTCGTGAAACTCAGAATTTTACTCAAAAGTCGAACATTTCGATATTTTTCTAGAATATCTAGATATACCGAATTCTTTCTCTTAACACTTTAACTTTTAAATTTCGAAGTTTGGATCCCAAACCAAACTGATATTGAATTCGAAGCTACATTTCTAGAAAAATAAAAAAACTGCGTTTAACTAGTATTCAATTTTCATTTACCCAATTATTTGTGAATTGGTCTTTGCTGTAACTGAGTTGAATAATTGAAACTTTTTATGTGAAGCATGTTTTTCTTAAAGATTAGAGTTGAATCGAATGTGAGATCAAGCTCAGTGAACTTCAATCGTCTTTAGTAAAGAAGCTCTTCCTATGATTTCGCTTTATCAAAGATATCGTTCGTTACTAAGGCAGATTTATTCATGTGAACTGAATATCCGCAAAAGAATTCCAATACGTTTGTATTTACTTCAACATAATTTAATATAAACATTCAGTTGCATAAAATCAAAATGCAGGAAAGTAATTGCTGTTGGTTTATTGATCCAGACCCACCTTAACAATATCATGTGGTATTAAATCCATCTGCTTTCCAGAAATAAATTTCAGAAATGCCCCCAGTTTCAGTAACTATTCAATAAAACCTTTCACAATTCTAAAAATAATTATATTTGTTTTTGTTCGCTTCCTCGGTCTGGACTTTATTTGATTGTAGTGAAATGGATTAGTTCATGCGGATGGGGAGAAGCTAACTTGTTCGAGATATATTTTACCGGCGAAATTGATGTTAAATTTTGAAATGAGGCTAAAAGTAATTGGCCGTGAAATGTGTTTGCGAAAACCCAGATGACAAAAAATTTTACGGACATCATAATGGGAAATTTCTTAAAATATCATTATACACGGAAATATCCATCACGCATGAGTGTTTCCAAGTAGAAAAATTACGCAGATCGTTTTATGTGCATTGGGAAAAGACTTATGGGAATGTATGTAAATGTTTGTTTTGCTATGTTTACTTTAAAGGAATTCTGCAGTCACATTGGTCAGTCACAACGCGAAACAAACGTTGAATTGTAAAACAGCGTAAATATTCTATGAGTTTTAAAGTAAATTCGGCTCGAATATTGGGAAAAATATAAAATGGCTTACGAAGAATCTCAAATTGTATACTAAAATTCCGTATTGTTACGTATGTAATCCAATATTTGTCCACAAATAACTTTTAAATGATTTAGAATTCGTAAATACATCCATCTTTATGTGCGAACATCTCTTTCTTATAAAGAACAGAAAGCAAAGTCCTAGATTATATTGGTTCAAAGAACGAATTACTAACAATTATAAATATTGCTATGATGCGTCATGAACAAATGAGGAATTTATACATTCAAGTAAATTGCAGAAAATATTTAAATATAATTTTTTATAATCCTTCCAGAAGGTATCCCGCACCTGGACACTGGAAGCATATTTAAAAAGTATTAGTTACAATTTTTGAAATGTATTTTCTAAGATATATTTTTGCAGATGTGTATTTGTATTTCTTATCAAATTCTGAATAATTTCGAAAAAAAATGTCGAAATTTTAAGTCAAAATTCGAAATTTGAAGAATAGTAGATAGCTTGAATTCTTAAAATTTCGAATAAAAATCCAATCTAAATAACGATGTATCACGCGATATGAACCTTTTTTTACATTTCCAGCTCAAAATGCCGGAGAAGACAAGACATTTCTAAAAAAGTTAACATTTTTATTGACTCAATTTCAATTTGTTTACTGAATTTCGACTTTATCGAAATTCGGGGAGAAAACTGAAAACTTCAAAAAATTCTCAAGATCGTTGTTCAAAAATATCAATCTTAATTTGTAGCACCTCACCTGTGCCCCATTAAAAATACATTAAATTTTTTCCAACTATACGGCATAATTAAAAATACCAAATGTCATCTTTTTTTAAAATGTAACTTTTTAAAAATTTGGACATTTCTTCAAAAATTTGGACTTTCTTTAAAACTTCGAATTTTTACTATTGAACATTTAGGTTTTTTTCTAATATTTTGACTTTCTTTTGCAAAATGACAACTGTTTTGATAATTTCATTTCACATTTCGATTGGTTTGAAATTTTTCAAGCGTTTTCAATTAAAATAAAATTTTTTTTTGAAAATTTCGACTAACTTTTAATTTTTTTAAACGTTTTGACATTTCGTATTACGTCTTGTTTGTTATTTGCGCACGTAAGGAATTAGAGGTTAATATTTAAAAATTTTGAATGTTTTTTTGAAAATTTCGACTTTTTCAAAACTTCCAGTTTTTGGAAATTCCTACTTTTTTCACCTTTGTTCCGGAACTCTTGAGCTCTTTTGCAATTTGGACTTACTTAGATATTTCAACATTTCTGTTTTAATTTGTACCTTTTTCAAGTTTTCGCTTTTTTGTTTTTTCGAAAATATCGACCTGTTTTATGAAAGTCGACTTTTTTGACAATAGCTAGGATTTTTTTGAAAATTTTGGAAAATTTTAATTTTTATAGATAATTTCGACTTTTTTGAAAATTTTCAGTTTTTGATAATTCCTACTTATTTTTGAAAATGTAGAATTCTTCTTTATCCCAAAACTTGAGGGTTCTTTCGAAGTTTCGACTTTTTTTTTAATGTTTCAGCATGTTTTTTATTTCAAACTTTTTTTTTGTGTAACGGACTGGTCCTTGGTTATTTTCAAAAATTGAAATGCAACACTTGTCCCCTGAAACCAAGAAAGATTAAAAAACACAACAAAGGTTGCTCTAACGCGTTCCGCGTATCTCTCTGAAGATGATAGCTTGGCTGTTGAAACGCGTTAGAGCAACCTTTGTTTTGTTTTTTAATCTTTCTTCAGGGGACAAGTTTTGTATTTCAACTTTTTCTTATGTTTTAGACTTTTTTTAAAATATGTTGACCTCTTTTGTAAAGTTCGACTTTTTTTTGAAAATTATCAAGATTTTTTGAAAATTATCAAGATTTTTTAAAAATCTCTAGTTTTTTAATGGAAATTTCGACTATCCTTTACAATTCTCTTAAAAATTTCAAGTATTATGCAAAATTTCTACTCCTTTTTAAAAGTTTGATATTTTTTAATCTTGATATTTTTTCAAAAAGTCGATATTTTAAACCTTCGATTTTTTTTTGAAAATTCCACCATCTTATTACATTTTTTTTAGATATCAATTTTTTAAAATGTTGACTTTTCTAGAATCTTTACATTTTTCAAATTCCAATTTATTTGAAAATTAGTACAACTGTCATTTTAAAATTCCGATCTTTCAAATCTAGAAATTTTTAAACATTGGAACTTTATTTTCTTGAATTTGCACTTCCTTTTAAAATTTGCTACTTTTTCCAATTGCGTTCTTAATTTTTTTTCAAAATTTCGAATTTTTATAAATTTTCTCTTAAAAATGGAAAATATTTTTTAAAAATTCGGTTTTTTTTAAAGGGCGAATTTTTATGAAAATTTTGAACTTATTTCAAATTTTAGGTTTTTTTTTTGAAAATTAGTGCAACCCCAAAAATTTTCAAAATTCGATTTGATAATTTTTTAAAACATTACTTTTATGAAATTTTCCACTATTTCCAATTTTTTTTTAAAAGTTCGAGTTTTATCAAACATCGACATTTTTGAAAATTACCAAGATTTTTTTGAAAATTTTGGGAAATTTTAATTTTTATAGACAAATTCGACTTTTTCAAAATTTTCAGTTTTTGGAAATTCCTATTTTTTTGAAAAGGTAGAATTCTTCATACCAAAACTTGAATGTTCCTTCGACATTTCGACTTTTTATTAGATGTTTCAGCATTTTTTTATTCCAACCTTTTCTTGAGTTTTAGAGTATTTTTAAATATCGGCCTGTTTTGTAAAGTTCCGACTTTTTTTGAAAATTACCAAGATTTTTTAAAAATCTCTAGTTTTTTAATGGAAATTTCGACTATCCTTTATAATTCTCTTAAAAATTTCAAGTATTATGCAAAATTTCTACTCCTTTTTAAAAGTTTGATATTTTTTAATCTTGATATTTTTTCAAAAAGTCGATATTTTAAACCTTCGATTTTTTTTTGAAAATTCCACCATCTTATTAAATTTTTCAAATTCCAATTTATTTGAAAATTAGTACAACTGTCATTTTAAAATTTCGATCTTTCAAATCTAAAGATTTTTAAAACATTGGAACTTTATTTCTTTGAATTAGCACCTCCTTTTAAAATTTTCTACTTTTCCAAATTTCGTTCATAACTTTTTTTCAAAGTTTCGAATCTTTATAAATTCTTTTTCTTACAAATGGAAAATATTTTTTAAAAATTCGTTCTCCAAAATTTCATTTTTCCTAAAATGTGGAGTTTTCTGAAAATTCCGTTTTTCTTTTAAAAATTGCGAATTTTTATGAAAATTTTGCACTTACTTCAAATTTTCGACATTTTTTTTAAAAGTTGGTGCAGCCCCAAAAATACTCAAAATTCGATTTGATAATTTTGCAAAACATTACTTTTGTGAAATTTTCCACTGTTTCCAAGTTTTTTTCTTCAAAAGTTCGAGTTTTATCAAATACTGACATTTTTCTTGAAAAACCTCAATTTTTTGTGAAAATTTTAAATTTAATTTCAATTTTATCAAAATTTCGGCTTTTTAAAAAACTTCGATATTTTTAAACTTCGTCTATTTTTCAAAATTCTAATATTTGTAACTTTCTGAGCATTTCATTTTTTAATTAATTGGATTATTCTAGACTTTATTTCAATATTTCGCCTCTTTTAAATAATAGATTTTTCTGAAATGGAATAATTTTTCAAAATTTCACATATTTTTGAAAAGTTTGCATTGCTTTTGAACATCTTGACTTCCGAAATTAATTTGTTTTAAATTAAATTAGAATAACTTTTTAAAAACTTTTAAATTTTTCTTCAAAACTTCGTCATCGTTTGAAATTTTAGATTTTTTTAAAATAATGACTTTAAAATTTCGACTTTTTTTGCAAAATTTTGATATTTTCAAATTTTCGACCTTTTGCCCTTTTTGAAATTTTTGACTTACAAATTTTTTTTGAAAGTCTACTTTTTTTAAAATTGTGATTTATTTTTAAATTAACTTAGTACGACTTTACAAAAATTTCTACTTTGAAACGAAAACGCGATTTTTTTCAAATCTCTTTTAAAATTTCGTCTTAAAATGTTTAACTATTGTTCAAAATTTCACATTTTTTTCCAAAAATTTAAACTTTCTATAAACATTTGGAACGTTTTGGAAATTCTGACTTTTTGAAAATTATTTCGACACCAAAAAATTCGACGGAAGAATGGAAGGAAGGGGGAAGAAGGAAGGGGGGAGAAAGGAAGGGGGGAGGAAAGGTAGAAAGGAAGGAGGGAAGGAAGGTAGGATAGGAAGAAGGATAGGAAGAAGGGATAGGAAGAAGGATGGGAAGAAGGTTGGGAAGAAGGATGGGAAGAAGGATGGGAAGAAGGATGGGAAGAAGGATGGGAAGAAGGATGGGAAGAAGGATGGGAAGAAGGATGGGAAGAAGGATGGGAAGAAGGATGGGAAGAAGGATGGGAAGAAGGATGGGAAGAAGGATGGGAAGAAGGATGGGAAGAAGGATGGGAAGAAGGATGGGAAGAAGGATGGGAAGAAGGATGGGAAGAAGGATGGGAAGGAAGGAAGGAAGGAAGGAAGGAAGGAAGGAAGGAAGGAATGAATGAAGGAAGGAAGGAAGGAAGGAAGGAAGGAAGGAAGGAAGGAAGGAAGGAAAGAAGGAAGGAAGGAGGGAAAGGAGGAAGGAAGGAAAGAAGGAAGGAGGATGAGAAGGAAGGAGGATGAGAGGGAAGGAGGATGAGAGGGAAGGAGGATGAGAGGGAAGGCGGAGGATGAGAGATTGAAAACTAGTTCAACAAGGAAAAACAAACATTGATACCATGTTCATTGACAGTTTTCTCTATAGAAGAAACTTTTCTAAAAGCTGAAATTTTCCAGTTAATTTTAAAATGTGAATGATGTTGATGTGCTACAACGGATAAGTCAGTGGTATTTTCGTGACGCCCTTGTAACACAATCGCGGTGCCTTCGGGGCACACTGTTTCCACTGCTGGCCTAAAGTATTCCCAAAAAAGTACTCCATATTTTGGTGAAAAGTTCATCAAAATCGGTTTAGTCGTTGGCCCAGACAGACAAAAATACTAAAAAACATCCGCACTTATGGGTATTTATAACATGACCTTATAAAAGGGCAGTTATTTTGAAGTCCCAAACAAACACTTCAAAGTACAGATTCACGAATTCAATTATTATTATCCACCTCAAAATGACATGAGAGCAACTGATAAGTCTAAAAATCAACAATATCTTCTGGTATGCAATTAAAAAATGTTGGAGTATTAAATTTAGATTATACATATAAAAAATTTAAAAAGAATTATAATATATCGACTTAAGATATAAATGTCAGGTTTAAAAGTCACTAAAAATAAGAATAAGTAATGATCCAATAATTATTTGAATAACAATACGAAGTAATAAAATGTGTGAACCACGCTGCCTAAACAGGTTTTTCTTGTTAAGCTTTGGGCTTCGCTCGTGGAAATATTTATTTTTGAAATCTTAACCACTTCAAAGGCACTCCGACCTAAAAGGTGCATTTTCACAGAGAAAAACCTCTTCTGAAAATGAAAGGAAAGGAATTTTTAATCTCGCTTTGCTAATGCGAAATTATCATACTTGGCACAAACATGTTAACTGCACGGGAGGTTATTTGCAATAAAATTTATCTCTCAAAAGAATATTTCTCTGCCGAATATTTTGTAAATATTTACTGCATTTCGGTATCGCTTTACCTACAATTTCATTTTATACTTCGGGAGGTAATCAAATATTTGGCTTTCCCTGATAAATTTATAGCCGCAAATAAACAATAAACGAAAAAGCTATATCAAAATAAGTATTAATTGGAATCACCACGTTTCAGTGTTTATAAACACAAAGCTAGTGAACTAGTTTTAAAAATGTTATTGTTATGTGACATCCAATTCAATTAAATCTAAATGGGAAATCCTAAAAGCAAAGATGAAAAGGAGAACTAAACCACCCAACATTTCAGCAGCTCATAATGAAAGTTCGAATTTTAGAGATGCCATTATGTCAAGCTTTATAATTATAAATGGTTATACTAAAAGCATATTCGATTGTGTAATCCTGAAAAGTTATTGTAATATTAATAGTTAATTTTAGCTTCACAGAATACACTGCAAAACAAAATCAAAAACAAATTGCAATAACAACAAAAAAAGCATTATTAGTTCAATTTGGTCTGGTTTCTAATAGATGTGACCCAATGCTGGCAGGAATGTCCAATACTGTCCCTGGTGTGATCGATGTCATTTTTATTACAGCTTCAGAACAGGATTTAAAGGACATTTATTAAAAGGAACAGTAATTGAAATACAGAACTTGTCCCCTGAAACCAAGAAAGATTAAAAACACAACAAAGGTTGCTCTTCTTTTTGAAGATAACCAAGGACCAGTCCGTTCCATCAAACTTAAGGCTTCCCGGTCTACAAAACTGAATCTCTACTTTAAGGAGAGCAACCTTTGTTGCATTTTTTAATCTTTCTTGGTTTCAGGAGACAAGTTCTCTATTTTAATTTTTGAAGATACCCAAGGACCAGTCCGTTCCATCAAAAGGATCAGTATTTTAAATAGTCACCACCCGCGACTTCGTCTGCGTGAATTGTCGATTTTTTTCATTATTCTGCCTCATTCAAAATCTCTACTTTTTAAAAATATTTTTTACCTATTTCAAAATAGCGATTTTTGAAATTTCGACTCTTTTTTCAAATTTCGTCTTATTACAAAATTGGGGCTCTTTTTTCAAAATTTTTGTTTTTCGACTTCAAAAACTGCGAATTTTTACAAAATCTTAGTTTTTAATTTTAATTTCTATTTTGAAAATGTCGAGTTTTTTGAAAGATTCGAAGTTTCAAATGTACTTCAAAATTAGAACTTATTTCCTCAAAATTTGTAATTTTTAAAATGTCGACCTTTTCTTAAAATTGTTCTTCAAAATTTTTTACTTTTTTTGGAAATTAAAACTTTTTCAACATTTCGACTTTTTTTTAAAAGCTTGACTCCCATTCAAAGTTTTGAAAGTTTCGAATTTCTTTGAAAAGTTTGTTCTTTTTTTCAAATGTTAACATTGTTTCAAAATGTGCCCTTTTTTTTTAAAATTAACGAGTATATTTCAAAATTTCAACTGTTTTAAAAATTACGAATCTTTTTAAAATGTTGACCTTTTTGAAAAATCTTCACCCTTTGTAATAAAGCTTGTTATGAAAATTTCGACCTCTTTCAACCTTTTTCCAAAATTTTAATTTTTCTTTTGGAAATTTAAACTTCAAAAACAATTTCGAAATTTTTCCGTTTTTCAAAATTTCGACTTTTTCGAAAATTTGGAATTATTTGAAAATTCCGTCTTCTTTTTTCAAAATATTTAAATTATTTTGTAAATGACGTTTTTTTAATAAAATTTCGATAAATTGGGCCTTTTTTATACTATCGAAAATTGTGACTTCTCTTTTTAAAAGTTCGTCGTTTTTTGAAAATTAATAAAACCCCAACAACTGCGACTTACTTAAAAAATTCCAATTTCTTAAAATTTAGACTTTTTCTTTTTGAAAATTTTTAATTATTTGTCTATATCTCGATTTTTTTTTGAAAATTACAACTTATTCAAAATACCAAATTTTTTTGAAATTGTTAACTCTCTTTTCAAGATTTTACTTTTTGTTAATAAGTATACGACTTCGAAAATTAGGGCAAACTTCAAAAAGTTGGATTTTTTCAAAATTTCAACTTTATAGAAAATCTTCAATTAAAAAAAAAATTAATTCTACATGAAATTTCGACATTTTTTAAAACTTTGACATTTTAAATCTTCGACTTTTTCAATTTTTACGTTTCTCCAAAGTTTTAACTTTTTTGAAATTTTCGAATTATTTCAAAATGTTCAGATTATTTTAAAAATGTCGTTTTATAAAAATGTGTTGCAAATTGCAGCATTTTTTATATTTTCGAATTTTTCTGTTTGGAAATTTTCGATTTATTTTCAATATTTCAACTTATACACTTTTTGAAAATCTTGACCCTCTTCAAAATTTGATTTTCTCAAAATTTCAATTTTTCGAAAATCTTCACTTTTTGTTTCTGTTTGGAAATTTTAGATTTGTTTTCAATATTTCAACTTATACACTTTTTGAAAATCTTGACTCCCTCTTCAAAATTTGATTTTCTCAAAATTTCAACTTTTTCGAAAATCTTCACTTTTTCTTCTGTTTGGAAATTTTCGATTTGTTTTCAATATTTCGACTTTAACACTTTTTAAAAATCTTGACTCCCTCTTCAAAATTTGATTTTCTTAAAATTTCAACTTTTTCGAAAATCTTCACTTTTTCTTCTGTTTGGAAATTTTTGATTTGTTTTCAATATTTCGACTTTAACACTTTTTAAAAATCTTGACTCCCTCTTCAAAAATTGATTTTCTCAAAATTTCAACTTTTTCGAAAATCTTCATTTTTTCTTCTGTTCGGAAATTTTCGATTTGTTTTCAATATTTCGACTTTTACACTTTTTGAAAATCTTGACTCCCTCTTCAAAATTTGATTTTCTCAAAATTTCAACTTCTTCGAAAACCTTCACTTTTTCTCCTGTTTGGAAATTTTCGATTTGTTTTTAATATTTCGATTTTTACACTTTTTGAAAATCTTGACTCCCTCTTCAAAATTAGATTTTCTCAAAATTTTGAAGAGGGAGTCAAGTTATGAAATTTCAACATTTTCAAAATTTTGACCTTTTTAAACTTTTGCCTTTTCAGTTTCCACTTTTTTCCAAAATTTTAACTTTTTCTGAAAATTTCAACTTTTAAAATTTTTTTCGACAATTTTTAACATTTTCGACATTTTTCAACATTTCGACTTTTTTTCGAAAGTTTTTTTTGAATGTTCAAATTATTTAAAAAATGTCGTTTCTTAGAGTTTTGAATTTTTTTGCAAAATGCGTATTTTTTTGTATTTTTGAAAATTTTAACCTATTTTTTTAAGTTCGCTATTTTTTTTTAAATTAGCACGACTCCAAAAACTTCAAATTATTTTAAAAATTTCAATTTTTTCAAATCTATACATTTTTCAACTTTTTTCCTTTTGAAAAATTTCCACTATTTTTCAGTACATCGACTTATTTTGAAAATTACAACCTTTTTCGAAAATCTTCACTTTTTCTTCTGTTTGGAAATTTTCGATTTGTTTTCAATATTTCGACTTTTACACTTTTTGAAAATCTTAACTCCCTCTTCAAAATTAGATGTTCTCAAAATTTTGAAGAGGGAGTCAAGTTATGAAATTTCAACATTTTCAAAATTTTGACCTTTTTAAACTTTTGCCTTTTCAGTTTCCTCTTTTTTCCAAAATTTAAACTTTTTCTGAAAATTTCAACTTTTAAAATTTTTTTCCACAATTTTCAACATTTTCGACATTTTTCAACATTTCGACTTTTTTTCGAAAATTTGGAATTTTTCTAAAATTTCGGTTTTTTTAATGTTCAAATTATTTTAAAAATGTCATTTTTTAGAAAGTTTTGAATTTTTTTGCAAAATACGTATTTTTTTATATTTTTGAAAATTTTAACCTATTTTTCTAAGTTCACTTTTTTTTTAAATTAGCACAGCACGACTGCAAAAACTTCGAATTATTTTGAAAAATTTCAATTTTTTCAAATCTAGACATTTTTCAACTTTTTCCTTTTGAAAAATTTCCACTATTTTTCAGTACATCGAATTATTTTGAAAATTACAACCTTTTTCAAAATGTCGACATTTTATCAAAATATTAACTCTCTTTTGAAAACTTTATTTTTTTTGAATGAGTAGATATATGACTTGGAAAATTACGACTATTTTTGAAAATTACGACTTTTTTTAAGAAATGTTCGTTTTTTTTAATTTTAAGTTTTTCGAAAATCATCACTTTTAAAAAAAATAAAAATTTCGACTTTCTTTAAAAAGTGCTATTTTTAAAAATCTCGCTAAGATTTCAAAATGTGGCATTTCTTGAAATTTTCGAGTATATTTTAAAATTGCAAATTTTTGAAAAATTAGGATTTTTTCCAAAATTTCAACTCTTCCAAACATCTTTATTTAAAACTTTAACTTCACATGAAATTTTAAAATTTTGGACTTTTTTCAATTTTCACCTTTTCCAAAATTTGAACCATTTTAAAAATTACGTTTTAAAAATTTTCGACATTTTTTCAAAATGCATTCGTCTTTTAACATTTCGACTTTTTCGAAAATATAAATTTTTTTGAAAATTTTATCTCTTAAAATTTTCAGATTATTTTAAAAATGACGTCGTTGTTTTTTTATGATTTTTTTGCAAAATGCTGAATTTTTATAACTTTGAAATTTTTTCTTTATTTTTTAAAATTTAGCCTCTTTTTTTGGAAATTAGTAAGACTCTATTTGGAATTTTCGACTATTCTTCAATATGTCGACTTTATTTGAAATTAAAATTTTTTCAAAATGTTGAATTTTTTGAAAATCTTACTCCCTTTTCAAAATTTAATTTTTTCAAAAAACTTCACTTTTAAAAAAAAATTAACTTTTCCTAAAACCCCGACATTTTCCAAAGTTTTGACCTTTTAAACTTTCGACATTTTCAATTTCTAACTTTTCCAAAATTTTAACTTAAAATGCCCGTTTTTCAAAACTTCGACATTAAATTATTTTTAAAATTCCGTCCTTTTCAAAATGTTCAATTACTTTTAAAAAGTCGTGTTTTATAAAATTTTGAATTTGTTGCCACTGATGATTTTAAAGATTTTGATCACTTTCTGTAAAACGCCTTTTTTAGAAAATTAGTGAGACTTCCAAGCAACTTATTTTGAAAATTTCGAATTTTTCAAATTTAGACATTTTTTCAAAGTTTTTGGAAATTTTCGACTATTTTACAGTGGTTCGATTTTTTAACAAAATACGATTTTTTTTTCAAAATTTCACGAATAAATTCTGTTTTCTTAGAATCTAATTTTTAGAGGTTAACGATGTAAGTTGAAGAAAATGGAAAATTTGACTATTTTTACTCAAAATTTTGGTTGTAATATTAAAATTTACATATAAAATTTCTAATTTTCTAATTTAACAATTTCAGTCTTAAAAATAAATTTCGAAAAAATTTAAAATAAAAAATATTGTTCATACTCAGAATTTTGATAAAACATTTAACTTTTTGCTTAAGTAGTTTTCCATTTTGTATGGGAAGCTGTTTAGTATTCACCCCGAAGCAGAGAAATGTTTATTTCTAGCCGGAAAACTTTTTTTTGGTCGTCAAATTTACATTTATTTATGCCACAATTGCTGCAAATTATTTTCATATTTTTGCTGCAGGAAGTTTGTTATTTATTTTATGGATCCATATGTAAATTAGCCACTTTTTCGTATTTACTTGTTTAACAGCATTTAAACGCCCCGTACAATGCTTGCCAATTATGGCAACCACTTACCCTTACTAATATTTATATAAATGCGAAAGTGTGTTTCTCCGTTTGTTCGCTTTCCACAGCTTAATTACTGAAGCGATTTTGACGAAAATTGATACAGATATTCCTTACGATGCGGAATAGTGAGTAGGATACTATTTATACCAAATTTATATCCAGAAAGCTAAAATAATCTTTATAACATTTTTATGTGATGTAAACAATCACAAAGAAAGGGAAGAGTCAACTTTGTGGTCTTTATTTTGACAGCGGCCTCTCTTCTTAGGTCCTCAAACTATTATCATAAAAGTAGGCACCTGTATTATCGTTACATTGGCAATTATTTTTACAACTTCAAGTTCACTGACGAAGTCATATGAAGTATACAATCATATGGTAATTGTTGTAGCTAATGATTCTTTATTATTTTTCCGCGTATAAATAATAGATTTTGATTCTCTGATGATGCCCGTCCCCTAGTCGTCCGACGCGAGGAGCGATCACCCCGTTCCCCTCGATTAGTGACAATGTAGCCGTTTTGCATCAATACGAAGGCATAAAGGCAGAAAGCTAGACAACAATGCGAGTGTATTCTGTGGTTTAGTGAAACACTATAATCGATAATCGGAAAGGATTCTGCAATCATTTTTGGTTTTATCAAACAGTCCGCACTAAATCTTACAACCTAATTTAGTTGTTTCCGCAACACTCGTAATTATCTTTGTACAAATAATTGCACGGGTTTTCGGCGTCTAATTCTCCAGTGAAATAGATTGCTTTTAAAACAATGCAGCGCAAAACTGAAACTCTAGTTAGATCAGAAACTGTAATGATTTTTCATTACAACTTCATTTACATATTGTTTACATTGTTTTACAATTCCGTCCGACAGGCTGAAACTAAAATGTGCGCCGCCGTTTTAGAACCATAAACATCCGTTTGTTTTCCACGTGAAAAATTTTATAAACGACATTCCGCTGGCGATTGAAGTTTCTAAAGTGTACCACAAGCCTGAGCATCTGTTCGATGTAAGACAAATTCTAATTCTTTTGTAAGAAAGCACCTGCCCTAATCTCCATTCCCCGCCGTCATCTGTTAGCTGGCACGATTTCTTCTTGGAAATGCCACACGACGCGATCGTCTATCAATTTTTAGAATCTGCCAGAGTTTCAACGGAAACATCCCACGGGATAATTTCGCTGGTTAGTTTCCGAAACGTCGCTCATGGGAAAATTTACATTTACTTTGCACACTCTTCGAAGTTTATGTAATAAGACGATAAGCGGACTTACCAACCGAGTAGTAAACATGCAGAAGTTTGGGTATTTACCTGAAACAAAAAAGCCAAGTTTAAAATTAAAGCTCGTTCTATGGTAGATGTTTTTGGCAAATACGATTGAATACGGTTGAAGTGGCAAAGGAAATGAAGGAACGTTAGGATAAGTTGGTTTCAGTTGTCTTGTAACATGTAATCAAGTAAGTTACCCGATACCTGGTCCTATTTAAGGGCAACTCATTCAGGCCCGGATCCAATAAGTGTGGAGCCCGATTATATTTTTTTTATCGGGCCCTCTATATATTAAATATTTAAATGAAATGCAAATTTAATATATTTTACAAACAACTTACTGTAACTGCTTGTTTGTAACTTTGGATAGCTGACTATAGTGTAGTAGCCAAGAGGCGCGCCATCGTCTGCGTAAAAGAAGAGGGTCATCTTTTTGAAAATGCAAATTTTTTTTGAAGAATTCGACTTTTACTGTTCGGTTTATTTTGAAAATGTCGACATTTTTAAAATATCCCCTTTCTTCAAAATGTCAACCTTTTCTCGTCTGACTCCCGAGATTTCAATTTTTCTCAACATTTTGACTTAATTTTGAAAGTTTCGATTTTTTTTCAAAATTTTCATTTTTTCGAAATTCCCACTTTTTTACGATTGTAACTTTTATAGATATTGTGATCTTTCTTGGAAATGTCAACTTTTTAAAAAATATCCCTTTCAAAATTTAAATTTTTTATAAATATTTTGAAGTGTTGAATTTTTTGGAATGATTTTTTTTTCAAATTTCTGACATTTAAATTTTCGAATTTTGAAAATTTTTAGATTTTTTTGAAAACTTGACAATGAAGTTTTTTGATAATGTCGGGTTTTTTTGAAGGTTGGATTTTTCCAAATTTCGATTTTATTGTAGAATTTCGAAATTCTTTCGTTGAAATCTCGACTTTTCTCATTATTTTTAAGGATTTACTTTTCCGAAAATGTGTATACCGTTTTGAAAAATTTTATATTTTCGTAAAAATTTCGACTTTTCAGTGTTTTGATTTTTTTATAAATCTGTTTGAAAAATTTGACCTTTTTTTAAAATTTCCATCTTGTTATTCAAAATGTATACTTCTTGTAACAGTTTGACTCGAAATCTCAGTTTTTTGCAAATCTGATTTTATTTAAAGTCGATTCTTAAAAGCATTGTACTCCTTTCGAAAATTTGAATTTCTTGAAAGTTTCGACCTTTAAAAGAGTGACACTTCTTTAAATGATTGATTTTTTAATTCGACCTTTTTCAAAATCGCGACTTTTTCTTAAACCTTTGACTTCCTTAAAACAGTGTCTTTTTTGAAAAATCAGATTTTTCAGTTTTATTGACAAGTTTGACTTTATGGAACAATTTTAGCTTGATATTTTAAAAATATATTGAAATATTTTGAACATTTTGAAGTTTCAAGCTTTCCAGTGTTTTTATTTCTTTTTCCAAACTTTAAGTTATTTTGTAAAGTTCAACCCTTTTACAATTTTGCCTTTCATTAATATATTGATTAATTTTCGAATTTTTCCAGAATGTTGACTCAAAATTTCGACTTTTTTGATATTTTCATTTTTTAAATAAATTTGATTATGCTGAAACATTGTTTTTTTTAGTTCTCTGCAAATTTTCATAATATTCACTTTGAACATTTCCTCCGTAATCAAACTTTAAAGTATTTCTCAAGGTTTCGACTGTTTTTGAAAATTTAGACTTTTTGTTCCAAAAATTCATACTTTTTCTCAAAATTTCGACTTTTAGGTAGTAAACTAGACTTAAATTGAAGAATTCGACTTTTTTTTTAAATTACCTATCACCTTTTTAAATTCATTTTTTTTCAAAATTTTAATTTTGAATTTTTTCTATTTTTCAAAATTTTAATTTAGAAATGTTTGAATTTTTTTGCAAAATTTCCACTTTTTTTGAAACTTTCGACCTTCTATAATCCAACTTCAACTTTTTTCGAAGTTACGACTTGCTTAGAAGTTGAACTTTTTTGGAAATTTATACCTTTTTTTTTCGAAATTTAGACTTTTTGCGAAAACTTCGAAATTAATTTGAAACTGTTGACCTTTTTCCCTAAATTTAAAAATTTTGTAACTTCTACTCTTAAAAAAATTCCATTGTTCCCGAAAATTTTACATTTTATAGAAGAATTTAAATTCTTAAATTGCGAATGTTTGAAATTTTGAACGAATTGTATAAAAAGAATTCGAGATTTAACTAAAATTTGATTTTAAAGCCGGAATTTTAAAAAGTAACATATTTTTAAGTTAAAACCAAAAGATTCTAAAAAAAGTCGAAATTTGAAAGAATTTTCAGGTTTTAAATTGAAATAAGGATTTTGAAGCAAGCACAACACGATTTTTTGGCTTTAATTTAGTAATGAAATTGAAATTCGCAATTTCGATAATTCTTTGTAACTTTCTGAAGTTTTTCAAAATTTAAGGCTTTTCTTAAACTTTTGTTTTATTATTATTTTTCTGTTTGGAAATTTTCGATTTGTTTTCAGTATTTCAACTTTTACACTTTTTGAAAATCTTGACTCCCTCTTCAAAATTTGATTTTCTCAAAATTTCAACTTTTTCGAAAAACTTCACTTTTTTTCTGTTTGGAAATTTTCGATTTGTTTTCAATATTTCGACTTTCACACTTTTTGAAAATCTTGACTCCCTCTTCAAAATTTGATTTTCTCAAAATTTCAACTCTTTCTAAGATCTTCACTTTTTTTCTGTTTGGAAATTTTCGATTTGTTTTTAATATATCGACTTTTACACTTTTTGAAAATCTTGACTCCCTCTTCAAAAATAGATTTTCTCAAAATTTCAACTTTTTCGAAAATCTTCACTTTTTTCTGTTTGGAAATTTTCGATTTGGTTTCAATATTTCGACTTTTACCCTTTTTGAAAATCTTGACTCCCTCTTCAAAATTGGATTTTCTATAATCAAACTTCAAATTTTTTTTTTCGAAGTTTTGACTTGCTTAGAAGTTGAACTTTTTTCGAAATTTCCACCTTTTTTTTTCGAAATTTAGACTTTTTGCGAAAACTTCAAAATTAATTTGAAACTGTTGACCTTTTTCCCTAAATTTTAACATTTTGTAACTTCTACTCTTAAAAAAATTCCATTGTTCCCCAAAATTTTACATTTTACAGAAGAATTTAAATTCTTCAATTGCGAATGTTTGAAATTTTGAACGAATTGTATAAAAAGAATTCGAGATTTAACTAAAATTTGATTTTAAAGCCGGAATTTTAAAAAGTAACATATTTTTAAGTTAAAACCAAAAGATTCTAAAAAAAGTCGAAATTTGAAAGAATTTTCAGGTTTTAAATTGAAATAAGGATTTTGAAGCAAGCACAACACGATTTTTTGGCTTTAATTTAGTAATGAAATTGAAATTCGCAATTTCGATAATTCTTTGTAACTTTCTGAAGTTTTTCGAAATTTAAGGCTTTTCTTAAACTTTTGTTTTATTATTATTTTTCTGTTTGGAAATTTTCGATTTGTTTTCAGTATTTCAACTTTTACACTTTTTGAAAATCTTGACTCCCTCTTCAAAATTTGATTTTCTCAAAATTTCAACTGTTTCGAAAATCTTCACTTTTTTTTCTGTTTGGAAATTTTCGATTTGGTTTCAATATTTCGACTTTTACCCTTTTTGAAAATCTTGACTCCCTCTTCAAAATTTGATTTTCTCAAAATTTCAACTTTTTCGAAAATCTTCACTTTTTTTCTGTTTGGAAATTTTCGATTTGGTTTCAATATTTCGACTTTTACCCTTTTTGAAAATCTTGACTCCCTCTTCAAAATTGGATTTTCTATAATCAAACTTCAATTTTTTTTTTTTTCGAAGTTTTGACTTGCTTAGAAGTTGAACTTTTTTCGAAATTTCCACCTTTTTTTTCTTCGAAATTTAGACTTGTTGCGAAAACTTCAAAATTAATTTGAAACTGTTGACCTTTTTCCCTAAATTTTAAAATTTTGTAACTTCTATTCTTAAAAAAAATTCCATTGTTCCCGAAAATTTTACATTTTATAGAAGAATTTATATTCTTAAATTGCGAATGTTTGAAATTTTGAACGAATTGTATAAAAAGAATTCGAGACTTAACTAAATTTTGATTTTAAAGCTGGAATTTTAAAAAGTAACATATTTTTAAGTTAAAACCAAAAGGTTTTTAAAAAAGTCGAAATTTGAAAGAATTTTCAGGTTTTAAATTGAATTAAGGATTTTGAAGCAAGCACAACAAGATTTTTTGGCTATAATTTAGTAATGAAAGGTTTATATTCGCAATTTCGATAATTCTTTATAACTTGCTGAAGTTTTTCAAAATGTAAGCTTTTCTTAAACTTTTGTTTTATTTTACACGTTCGATTTTTTTTTCCGAAATTTTCAATTTTTTCACGAAATGTCCACCCTGTCACAATATCTAGGTTGTTAAGGAAAAATCGAGGTTTAAAATTGAAATATCCTTCCGAAGAAAATTCTTTATCGCAATTTTAAAGACACATTTGGAATTTTTATATGAAAGTGAATATTTTTAGTGAGCTTAAAACCTGCTAGAAAAATGTATACATTTAAAGTTACGTAACGTAGACAATCGAAATTCGTCTTTTTCTCAAACATGGTCTTTTGGAAATTTCGACTTTTATGTCAACATCTTATCCTTTACGTTTCTAGAAATCTTACATTTTTCTCCGAAATTCGTTATTTTCATCTCAAAATTGCACTATTTTTTCGAAATTCATTTTTCCTTCTCAAATTTCCAATTTATTCCAAAAATCAAGTTTTTCTTAAAATTGACTTCCTTTGAAAAAAAACGTTCAAGTCAAAATTTAAAAAAATCGAAATATTCAAAAAAGTCAATCCATCCCGAAATTTTTAAAAACGTTTGAAATCTCAATTTTAATTTTTGGAAAATTATCAAAATTTTACGGTTAACGAACTCGGATCGAAACAAAATTCAGAATTCATTAAAACTAGATTTGGAAAATTAATTTTGGGAAACCATGATTTTTAAAAACAGTCGCTATTTTGAAAGTCACCATTTTGAAAAAGTGGTATATTTGAGAAAAATCAAAGTTCTCTTAAAAAATTCAAAACTTTGAAAAAAATCGAAAACCAAAACAATCGAAATTTAAAATGTAGTCGGATTTCTGAACTTTCTATTTTAAAAAAAAAGAAGAGATTTCAAAAATTGAAATACAAATCTTATCTTCTGAAACCAACAAAGATTAAAAACACAACAAAGGTTGCTCTAAAGCGTTTCGATAGCCAAGCTATCATCTTCAGAGAAATACTCTAGCTTAACTATCGAAACGCGTTAGAGCAACCACAAGATTTGTACTTCAGTGTACTTCTAGTCCGTTCCACCAAAAAGAAGAGATTTTAAAAAAGTTAGAAGTATTTAAGAAAAGTAGAAATTTTAGAACAAAATTTTTATGGTAAAGTTAAAAAAATTCTAGAACATGTGAGCTTAAAAATTTTAATATGAAACTTAAAATTTGGAGAAAAAAGTTCAAATTTGAAAAATATTTACAACATCGAAAAATTCCATAGTTACACTCGCGAGGGAAAACTTCTAGGGAAATTTAAACAAAAAAAATCCCAATTTTTATTTCGATATCTCACTGTAAAATTGATGACTCAAAAAAATGTTGAAACTCGAAATTTGAATATAACATTGACCGTTTTTCGTTTCGAGTTTATAGTCCAAGTCTTAATATTCGAAAAACTTTCTCGTATTATGAACCTTACATGAAGTTGATGTATATGTTAAAATTCTCAAAATTTGGTGTTGCAAATTAAAATTTCGAGAATGAACTTTGTGTAATTTTATTTGGAGATTTCGTTTCAATTTTTTTTTTTTCGAAACTTCGACTTTAATCTTAAAATTTCGAACTTAAATCTGATTCATTACATATACACATAAAATTTTGAGAAAATGCCAAAATCTCAGAGCAGAGCTCAAATCTTTAGGACAGAATCGCCAAGTTTTCAATTCAATTCTGAAATGCTGTAATTATAAATATATTTTTAAAAAATTTCCAAACACGAAATTTTGATATTTCTAGAAATTTCGAAATTTGTAAGTAAAAATATGAGTTGTAAAACTAGCGAAATGTTTATTCTATAAAAGATTACGTTAATTGCTAGAAGTTCAAGCTTTAATTAATACTAAATATGGATTGTAATGGTGTTCTGATCCTTTTTTCTTTGAAAAAAAAAAAGCTGCGAGGAAAGATCAATTTGCATGACATTTTTTTGTGAAAACAAGTCATTTGGCAGCTCTTTTAATGTAATGGCATATTTCATGTTGCTAACTTACATTGGGGGCCTCACATCTATTAAATGAGATAGTGAAGCCAAAGTATTTTCAATTCAATTGTAGAGCTTTAGAGCAAAGTCGAGTAAACACGTCCTGGAAACTATGCCGCAGAAGTTTACTTCAAACGACATAAATTAAAAAAGTTGTTTTCCACTTTAGATTTAAAAGCTGCCCTTCCATAAACTTTTCCTAAAGGAATACCGTGTTTTAGGTCGTTCCCCAGGGTACACTTTATACAGTAAATAAATGAATTCGAGGTACAGGATAATGCGAGTTAATGTATAAGTTCCGCCAGAGGTTTTTGTTTTAGAACTTTGGCGCATTCGCCATAATGTCAGGGAGTTATTTTTTTAAAAGTTGGCAAGAGACCACTAAGACAGTAAACAGACTATTAAGTTGTGAGACGAGAAAATTGACTGTTACACACATTAACGAGATTGGGGCCGTTAACTGCCCTCAACTTTGGAATTTGAGTTTCGTGTATGTCCTTTAAACTTTGCTAATTATTGTTAGCAATTACCATCCACTTGTAAGTAAAGTACATTGTTGGAGGGTTACGCTGTTTACTCTGGCACACATTTATAATTGCAAAATGTATCCAAGTTTGGAAAACCCGAATTTTGCTTGCATGTAATGTGGATGAAAATGTTATGTATTAGCACAAAATACAAATTTTGGTGGAACGGACTGGTCCTTGGTTGTCTTCAAAAATTGAAATACAAATCTTGTCCCCTGAAACTAAAAAAGGTTACAAAACATAACAGAGGTTGCTCTAAAACATTTCGATAGCCAAGCTATCATCTTCAGAGAGTATCTCTCTGAAGATGATAGCTTGGCAATCGAAACGCGTTAGAGCAACCTCTGTTGTGTTTTTTTAATCTTTCTTGGTTTCAGAGGATAAGATTTGTATTTTAATTTTTAAAATACAAATTGTTAGGAAAAATAAAACCAGAAGCTTTTAATAATGTATTTTTAGCAACAATTTACGTGTTTATGATTAACTGATACTTTTAACCCCTACTTTATGAAACTGTATTCATATTGCATAAATTAGATTAGATTAGTTAATAATATATTAACAAAAAATTTTCATATTTATTTGCTGCATTTATTGTTAAATATATTGCAACAAAATATAGTTATAAAATTTGTATTAGTGATAACTCTCTAGAAACATTTGATAATGGGAAACGGCCTCGATAATGAACCATACAGCAGATAAGCGCCCCAAGCGATAAGTCTTACCTGGACGAAGTTCGGTTCTAGAAACCGGAACGATACCTATAAATATGCGGTCGTCTTTCCCTCAGTCAGTCAGTTGGTTAGTCAGGTTAGTTAATTAGCCAGATAGTCTGATAGTTAAGTGAATTTTAATTGTAGTGTTCCAAAATCAGTTTGGCAATAAAGTATTACAATTAACGAAGTTTTAATTTTCGGACCGATAACGCGCCACAATATGTAGTTTATGAATTATGTCAATTTATTATCGGTAATTCAAACTTCCTTTCAGAATGCATCATTTTGGAAATTCTAACTTTTGGTAAAAAACTGAAATCTTTCCAAACCTTAAGTCAAAACAAGATTAAAGTTAATATTTCAAGTCTAATCTAACCTGGAAACGAGTCGTAACAAGTCGCAATTGAATTGTGAAATTTCGCTTTTTAAAATTTCGACATATTTTTGTAAATTGCAAGTTTAAAGTCACAATATCGAGTAGTAGCTGAAGTTTTGACTTAACAGTAAAACCTTCAAATGAAAGATGTCGAAATTTCGAGACCTAAAATATGTATAAAATCTGCAACGTTTCAGGAATGTAGAAGTTTTCACGAAATTGAAATTTTTTCCCGAAATGTTCGATATTCTCCCTAAAATTTCAAATTTAAATTCGAGATAAAATCCTCAATTTAAAAATTAATGTTAAATCTACCTTTTAACTTCATAATTAAAATCAAAATGTTGAAATTAAAGACTTCAATCTAAATCTTAAGTTTAATATTAAAACTCCGAGCTTAATTCAAAAGAAGATTAAAATCGAAATTTAAATTTAATTTGGAAATATAGAATATTGTGAAGAAACCAGTCCCCAGAATTCTTCCCATCAAACAGATAAAAAGGACCAAAGAGAGTTTGGTGGTGGAAGCCAGCGGGAATGGAAGAAATCTGCAGGCAACGGTGGACACAGGAGTCAAGGTTACTGTAGCACGCGATACTCAAACAATCCGTGACTGGCCAAGACCCAAAGATAAACAGGAGTTAAGGAAGTTCCTCGGGTTATGCACCTATAACAAAAAATTTGTGAAAGGTTTCGCCATCATCGCTGCGCCGTTGCACCGACTAACGGAAGGAAGAACGTCGTACGTCTGGACTCCAGACTGTGATACCGCTTTCCGAAAATTGAAGTCCGCCTTGTGTACAAGCCCTATCTTGGCGTATCCTCAGGAGAATGAGAAGTTCGTGTTAGACACTGATGCCAGTAACGTCGGCATTGGGGCTGTGCTGTCCCAAGTTCAAGGCGGTGAAGAAAGAGTCATCGAATATTACAGCAAGATCCTGACGAAGCCAGAGAGGAACTATTGCACCACCAGGAAGGAACTTCTTGCGATAGTGAAGGCCGTGGAACACTTCCACAAGTACTTGTATGGGCAAGAATTCCTTATCAGGACAGATCATTCGGCACTTTCTTGGTTACTCCGAATGAAGAACGCGGAGGGACAGATGGCTAGATGGTTAGAAAGGCTTCAGCAGTATCACTTTAAGGTGCATCATCGACCGGGACGACAGCATAACAACGCTGACGGTTTGTCCAGAAGACCTTGTGGGGATTGCAAACATTGCAGACGAGTTGAGGACCATGAGGACATGGTGGATATAAGGGTCACTTCTGTCCAGCCAGAAGACGAATGGACTGTTGAAGGTCTTCGGAAGCTACAGAGGAGCGACGCTGATATCGGACCCATATTGGAATGGAAAGAAGCTGGAGACAGACCGGAATGGCAAGAGGTTTCCGACAGAAGTCCAGCTCTTAAGAATTTGTGGGCCCAATGGAAATCCCTCCAGGTCGAGGACGGGGTACTGAAGAGAGCATGGGAAAGCGCGGATGGAAAGCGTGTCAACTTGCAGTTGGTGGTGCCTCAGGAGAAGATTCCACAGGTCTTGTGGGAGGTGCACAATGGGACCCCTGGTGGACACCTAGGGATAAACAAGACCCTGGAGAAGGTTCGAAAACGGTTCTATTGGGTTAACTGCAGGAAGGACGTCGAGCGGTGGTGTCGGAAATGTGTCACCTGTGCTGCATCCAAGGGTCCTCGTACGAGAACCAAAGGGGCCCTGAAGCAATATAATGTGGGAGCTCCATTTGAAAGAATTGCAATCGATGTGGCAGGACCATTCCCAGCTTCAGACGATGGAAACAAGTACATCCTGGTGGCCATGGATTATTTCAGTAAATGGCCTGAAGCTTATGCCATCCCGAACCAGGAAGCCACCACAGTGGCAAGGGTTCTTGTGGACAACTTCATCTGTCGATTTGGTGTTCCCTTGGAACTACACTCGGACCAGGGAAGGAACTTTGAATCGGGGGTTTTCCAAGAGGTGTGTCGTCTTCTTGGAATAAGGAAAACTCGAACAACACCTCTTCATCCACAGTCTGACGGAATGGTGGAGAGATTTAACAGGACCTTAGAGGAACATCTTTCGAAGGTCGTTTCCAAATATCTGGTGTCAGAAGCGGAATTATTCGTGGATTGTGCTTTATTACTTAAAAAAAAATAATTCTTGCCAGGTGCCGTAATTGACTTTATCTCGGACGTTTTAAACTGTTAAATAGTTTATACGAGGCACGTCAAGTAAAATCTTGAACATTCTACGCTTTATGGATACGAGATTAAAATCGGCCAAAATGGAACAACAAATGCAAGCGCTATTAGCAATGTTTAAAGACCAAGCAGAACAAAGACGGCAAGAAAAAGAACAAGAGGAAGAACGAAGACGACAAGAAAAAGAACAGGAGGAAGAAAGAAGACGACAAGACGAAGAACGAAGACGACAAGAAAAAGAACAGGAGGAAGAACGAAGACGACAAGAAAAAGAACAGGAAGAAAACCGAAGACGACAAGATGAAGAACGAAGACGACAAGATGAAGAACGAAGACGACAAGAAAAAGAGCAGGAGGAAGAACGAAGACGACAAGAAGAACAGAGGAGGAATGCAGAAAAACAAGAATTGCATAGTCTACTAGCAAATATAACTGAAAAAATGGGAGTAGACGTTACAAAAATGAAAGAAGAAATGAAAGAACAAATTACCGGAATGAGAGAAGAAATGAAAGAAGAAGTGAAAGAGCAAATTACAGGAATGAAAGGAGAAATGAAAGAACAAATTACAGGAATGCGAGAAGAAATGCAAGAAGAGATTGGCGAAGTCGGTTAGAATCAGTGCAATTAGTAAGTTAGTAGAAGTGAGTTAATTGTAAATTGTGGTGATCAAAGTTAATTTAGTAATAAAGTGGGAATAATCCATCACGTGTATCAATTCGAACCGATAACGCACGTAACAATATTTATATTCAAAATGACAAACTCTAGTAGTTGAGATTTCGAAGTTTGGGTTTAAGTTCCAAATTTCAAGTTAAGTGCAAACAAACTTCAGTTTAAAATTTACGGTTATTCTAGAAATAACTTTTTTTGACTTTAAGTTTAAGGTCATAACTTGGAAAAAGTAGTTAAGATTTCATAATTTCGACCATAAATTCGAAATCTCGACTTTAAATTTGAATTTCAAGAAGATAAATGTCGCAAATACGACATTAAAGCTTCAATTTCAGTCATCAGTTGCAGTAGAAATTTCGAGACTGAATTTAAAATGTCGTGATTTTTTACGGTTACAAATTACAAATCGTCTTTTTTTTTCAAAGTTCAAGAATTTGCTCAAAATTTCGCATGAAACTTCGAAAGTGTTTCAATATTTTTCTGAAGCTTTCAAGTTTAAGTTCGAAACTAAATTCACAATTTCTGGATTAAATATTGAGTTAAAGTTTAATATTTAACTCAATATTTCGTGGTTAATACCGAAACGAAACACTCAAAATTTCAAAATTTCAATTTTCATGTCGAAATTTTGAATTTTATAATAAAGAGGGGTGAATTAAAGTTGGTAGGGGCCCCTGCGAAATTCAAGAACTTTCTATCAGTATTTTTCGTGACAAAAAAAAGGTTATCAATTTTTTTGTGGAGGCACCTTATTGGTGGATGAATCAATTGCACATTCTTAAATCCGCTTCTGATAATAAAATTAAATAAGATAAGATTGTTTTGAAACTTGGGCATCATCTTCCAAAGTTAAAATTTTTTCAAACTTTCGAAATAATCAATATTATAATTAACTTAAAAAAATTCAAATTTCAATTCAGAATTTCGTAATTAAAATCGAAATTTCGAGATTAAAGTCGAAATTTCTAGAAAAATGGAACTTTATAAGAAATTTCGAGAAAAAGAACTCAAGCTTTCGTAACTTCGATTTTAAATATCCAGATTTTGAGTTTCAAACTGAAACCAAGATTAAATTTAAAATGTTATTGGTAAAAATTTGTACTATTTTCTCAGAATTTTAAAAGTTCCATTTTTTCGTTTGAATTTATAAAAATGCGGTCAAATTTTGAAAGGGGAGATTTCAAAAGTTAAAAATTAGAATCGAAAGTCAAAAATTAGAATCGAAAGTCAAAGTACCGACCATTTTAATTTTATAAGTTGTTTTGTGGAGTTTTTACTTCTTCCTTCCTCAGATATAAGAACTACGAGGATAAATTAAATATGGACCGGAATTTGTTTTTAAAAATTTATTGGTACACGATACATATAATACATATATGAAAGTTATTAACTATTTTTCTTCATAATCTCCTGATTTTGTTATGCATTTTTGCCAACAGATTGGGAGTTTTTTAATGTCATCATCATAAAAAGAAGGGAGGCGTGTTTGCAGCCAATTGCGCAGCAGCATCATCATGGAATCGCTCATCTCCTAGAGTTTCTTTCAGTGGCCCAAACATAATAATCGCATGGTGATAAGTCGGGATTATAAGGAAGGTGTTCTAATGTTGCCCAATGTATTTCCTCTAATTTTTGAGGTGTCAGATTGACTGAGTGAGGTTGGGCATTGTCGTGAAGCAAAATCACATTTCTCATCGAAAATTCGCGCCTCTTCCGCCGATATGCACGTTTTGCTTCATCCAATAGGTGGCAGTAGTAGTTAGCATTAACCATACGACGTTCATGCAGAAGATCGATGTGCACAACTCTAAAATCACAAAACACTGTCGCAAGCATCTTTCCAGCTGAGATGCGAGTTTTTGCCTTGACGGGTGCACCTTCCTCCTTTCTTCTCCACTCCATGCTTGCTTATTTAGATTCAGGGATGTAATGGTGGACCGAAGTCTCATCACACTTTCCAGCTGAGAGGCGAGTTTTTGCCTTGAGTTCGTCCTTTCAAAAAGTTTTTGTGCTATTCATATTCTTCCAACAAGTATCCCCAACTCTAGTTTACGAAGAATTTGGGCGGTTTTTACACCTTCAACGGCAAGAAATTCAAAAATAATGCGCTGCGCAACTTGCCGATGAACCTCTTGCACACTCATTGTGTTTACAACTGACGAACGGCGAGAACGGAATTCGCTTGAGTGCAGGAAGTCACATGATATATCCATCTAACATGTCTAAGAGTATACTCACACTCCCGACGCCCGCATGGCGACATGATAGAATTCTGGTTCATATTTGATTTACCCTCCAAATATAAAATAGAAATTTTGAGAAGGTGTCGAACAAAGCTCTTAGAAATTTTGTTTGAAGTTTAAAATTCAAATTTCGAGAAATAATCTAAATTTGTAGTTGAAATATTGAGAAAAAGGTCGATATTTTGAAACTAAATCTAAAATTTGGATTAAGACGTAAAAATGAAGTTTAAACTAGGAATTTTCAAAAAAGAAAGCAAAACTCCCAAAACAAACTCGAAATTGTTATATAAAATATTTCCTGGAATTTCGATTGTGAAATCTAAATTGTCACTTGTTTCTCAAAATTTGGAATCGAGACTTCTACAACACAAGCCGAAATTTCAAGAAGAGAGTAATATCAGAATTTGAAAGTCAATTCGGGATTGACTGATTTCGAATTTTGTGTCGTTCGTTTAAAATTTTAAACTCGACATATCGGGTTAAACTCGACATATCGGGAAACGTTAAAATTTGGAAATCAAAACCGAAATTTCGGTAAGATACGATTTCTGAATAAAATCTAACATTCGAATTTAAAGGGTACATTTTAGGGAAAAAAGTACACTGCGAGTTTAAATTTAGAATTTCGCCAAAAAAAGTCAAAAATAAAAGCTTCACTTTCAATTTTAAAATCTTTATTTCGTCATTTTTCCAGAAATTTGTCTCTTTTTTGAAATCTTGACTTTCATAAATTTGAGGTAATAATCGAAGTTGGGATATTAAAGTTGAAATAAGGAAAAAATATCAATCTTTCTAAAGAGAAAATTAGAAATGTTTAAATTACTGTCGAAATTCTTAAAAAACAATAAATTTATGTTTTTATCATATGTTGACCCGAAAATTTGTCAACATTTACGAAATTGAAACTTGAAACTGTCCGAAATTTTCAAAATTAAGTAAAAATTTCGAGAAGTCAACATCTTAAATAGTAAGGGACATGGTATGGTGCAAGGGTCACTAAAGGGAAAAATGTGCTCAGCCTAATCCAATCATAGTGCGCAGAATTTTGAGTTTAATCTCGAAAATTTAACTACAAATTCGGAAATCACAAAAATATCGAAATTTAATATTTAAATTTCCAAAATAAAAATAATTAATCGAAAGGTTCATGAACTCAAATATGTTCTTGAAAATGCGAGTTCAAACCAATATTTTTTTTCTCAAAATTTTAACTTAAAAAATCTTCTAAATTGACATAAGTATTTCGTGATTAAAAGTTTTCAATTTTACCTCAACATATTGAGTTTTTCTCGAAATTTCGGGAGCAGTCTCTGAATTTTTCTTAAATCTGATTTAAGTTCGAGATTAAATTCAAAATTTTTGAGATTAAAGTCGAAGATTTGATAAAAAACCAAAACTTTACAAGAAATCTCGAATTTCGAATTTTAAAGTTCAAACAAACTTGAATTCAAAATTTTAAATTTAATCCAATGTTTTAAAGGTTTTCGTCTTCTTTCTCAGAATTTTAAAAGTTCGATTTTTTTCTGAGAATTTGTAAAAATACATGAACTAGATATTTTAAAATTTTAATTTTGACTACGTTTAAATTTTAAGAAATTTTGACTTATTTTAGAAATTTCTTTAATCTTGAATGTTAGAAAATTGAAATACAAATCTTGTCCCCTGAAACCAAGAAAGATAAACACAACAAAGGTTGCTCTAACGCGTTTCGACAGCCAAGCAATCATCTTCAGAGATACCAACAATTTTGGAGATAACCAAAGACCAGTCCGTTCCACCAAAACTTAAAAGTTAGCCTTACTAGAAGTTTCAACAAACGTATTTTTTTAAAACTCTGGAGTTTCTACCTAAGAATGGCGAGTTTTTTTCAAGAACTATGATATTTTTTCTATTATTATTATTAATCGTCAAATTTCTTATTTAAACTGGACATTTTCACTTTAAACTCGAAAGTTCCTGTACTTTTTATTTTAAAGATGCTAAGACAAATTTAATTTTCCAAATCTAGTTCTAATAAATTCTGAATTTTGTTTCGATCTGAGTTCGTTAACCTTAAAATTTCGACATATTTTCCAAAAATTAAAGGTGAGATTTCAAACTTTTTCAGAAATTTCGGGATGGTTTGAGTTTTTTGAATATTTCGTCCATTTTCCAAGATTTTTTTAAATTTTGACTTAAAAGTTTTTTTTTCAAGGGAAGTCAATTTAAAGAAAAGGTTGATTTTTGAAATAAATTGGAAATTTGAGAAGGAAAAATGGATTTGGAAAAAATAGTCCAATTTCCGAAAAATACACATTTCCAGCAAAAAAAAAACGAAACTTTCAGAAAACAAAAATTTCCTATAGTAAGCTAAAATTTTGAAAAAACGGTAAAATTTTGAGATGAAAAAAACGAATTTCGGAGAAAAAGGTGAGATTTCCAGAAACGTAAAGGATAAGACATTGACATTAAAGTCGAAATTTCCAAAAGACCATGTTTGAGAAAAAGACGAATTTCGATTGCTTTGATTTTCGATTTTTTTCAAAATTTTGAATTTTTTGGCAGAATTTCGATTTTTCTCAAATATACCACTTGTTCAATGGTGACTTTGAAAATAGCGACTTTTTTTTAAGTCATGGTTTCCCAAATTTAATTTTCCAAATCTTGTTTCAATAAATTCTGAATTTTGTTTCGATCTGAGTTCGTTAATCTTAAAATTTCGACATATTTTCCAAAAATTAAAGTTGAGATTCCAAACTTTTTCAGAAATTTCGGGATGGATTGACTTTGTTGAATATTTCGTCCATTTACCAAGATTTTTTAAAATTTAGACCTAATGGTTTTTTTTCAAAGGAAGTCAATTTTAAGAAAAAGTTGATTTTTGAAATAAATTGGAAATTTCAGAAGGAAAAATGGATTTCGAAAAAATAGTCCAATTTCTGAAAAATACACATTTCCAGCAAAAAAAAAACGAAACTTCCAGAAAACAAAAATTTCCTATAGTAAGCTAAAATTTTGAAAAAACGGTAAAATTTTGAGATGAAAAAGACGAATTTCGGAGAAAAAGGTGAAATTTCCAAAAGACCATGTTTGAGAAAAAGACGAATTTCGATTGTTTTGATTTTCGATTTTTTTCAAAATTTTGAATTTATTGGCGGAATTTTGATTTTTCTCAAATATACCACTTTTTCAAAATGGTATCTTTTATAAAATAGCGACTTTTTTTAAATCATCGTTTTCCAAATTTAATTTTCCAAATCTAGTTTTAATAATTTCTGCATTTTGTTTCGATCTGAGTTCGCTAACCTTAAAATTTCGACATATTTTGCAATAATTAAAGTTGAGGTTCCAAACTTTTTCAGAAATTTCGGGATGGATTGACCTTTTTGAATATTTCGTCCATTTTCCAAGATTTTTTAAATTTTGACTTGAACGTTTTGTTTTTCAAGGGAAGTCAATTTTAAGAAAAAGTTGATTTTTGAAATAAATTGGAAATTTGAGAAGGAAAAATGGATTTCGAAAAAATAGTCCAATTTCCGAAAAATACACATTTCCACCAAAAAAAACGAAATTTCGAGAAAACAATAAAAATTTCCCACAGTAAGCTAAAATTTTGAAAAAACGGTAAAATTTTGAGATGAAAAAAAAAAATTTCAGAAATTTCGAAACAAAAAGGACCAATTTGTGTTGGTAAACAGGTTTTCATAAACCGTTTGTTTTTGATTTTTCTTGAAGTGATTGTGTGCAGTGCAATGTTTTCAGTAGCTTAAGTCGCTGTCCTGTCTTACGAGACTACCTTTTACGTAAATTAAAAAATTAGTTTTAATTTTTTGTTTAAATTTAGTTAGTCTTCAGGTCATGAAATTCTAATGAAGCTTTTTCTAAGTTTGTATGCTATATACATTTCCATAGATATTATTGGTAGTCAAAGTACTATACTTTAATTAGAAAGTTTGAATAAGTCCTTTTATCTCCTTTTACATAGTAGACGTAGTTTCTTGAACGCAATTTCAAAGTTTGCTGTCTTGATGAAGGCCTTTTAGGTGGATGTTGCAAGTTTTTACACATTGATTAAATTTACAACGAACCACGAGCGTAATAGCTTTTTACAAAGTTTATGCGGTTTTTTAATTTCAATATATTCACCAGCTATTTTACATTTTACATTGGAGACATAAAATTGACAAAGTAATCATGTAAAAAAAAACATCGATTTAATCATGGTAAGATTTACAATGTTTTAAGCTCTTCCGGTTGCTGTATTATTAATATGTGACTCATGGCTTCACCCTAACGACACGCACATATCCTGTTGTAGACAACTAATTGATTTTTTATTGCGTTTTATATACTATTGGCTTGGTGTCCTATTTGCAAAAGATTATTCACCTTTTCAAATGTAATTAACCAATCAAGGTATACAATTTTAAATTTGTGTCAATCAGAGATTGGTGATGATTTAAAAGAAATTTCGACTTTTTTGTTCAAATCATAAGTTTACGATTTTCATTTTTATTTATTTATTAATTTTTGTTAATTTTAGGTTTTTCTAAAAACCTTGTTTTTTAAATTTCAATTGTATCTGTAGGTTCGAATTGATATTCTAACAAAACGTATAAATTGAAGTTTTTTAAAAAAATCGACTTGAATTCGATAGCACGATTTAATCTCGAGATTTAAAAAAAAGTGTTCTTTGATTTATGATGACTGTAAATTACATTTAATCAACTGAACTTTTTTTTTAATTTTAAAAGTAGGTTTTCAATTTTTATTTTTTTTTCCGAAAATTTCGAACTTCAACACTTCTTTTTCGAAATTTCCTAGTATCGAAATTCTGATCCTAATTTAAATTTCAGAGTTTACACATCCAGTATCATACTTTTTATTTTTAAATGTTCTGCTTGAGACTCAATATTTTACTTCCTGTACATTTTGATTCTTTCAGAATTTTCAGTTTTAATTCCTTTTATTATTAAATGTTCTGTTTAAAATTCAGATGTTTACTTTCCAGAAATTTCGATTCTTTTCGAAATTTTGCGTCTGGATTGGATAATTTCTGACTTTTTGGAAATTTAGACTTTAAAGAAATTTCAATTTTTGTTGTGAAAATTTTTAATTATTCGTCGAAATATCGACTTTATTTCGAAATTTAGATTCCTTTGTTAAGAATACAAATTTATTCTTCATGTTGGTCGGATACATTATGTTTATTAATTCTATTTAACATTTCTGTAAATGTAGGTTTTCAGTTTTTATCTTTTATTTTTTTTCTTTTCCATCTTCGACCTGGGCTCCATATTTCTAATTTGAACTGATCTTAATTTTGCCAAGAGTTTCTTTTTCGAAATTTCGAGTTTCGACTTGAAACTATAGCAAATTTCTGTCGAAATTTTGATTTTTTTCTTCTTAAAATCTCTAGCGTAGACTGCGTTATCTTTCTCTCCAAAATTTTGACGTTAGACACAAAGTCGTCGTTTTCAAGTTTTCACTACAAATTATCCGATTTTTGAAACTATACTTTTAACTCCAAATCAAGATTTAGGGTTTTTTCTTGGGACTTAATTTTTATTTTACTATTTAAGTGAAGTGTTTTTATAAATTTTCATTTTTTCTGGAAATTTTCAATTTTTTCCTATTGGTTTGAACTTAACTTAAACTTACCATGTTGATTTTAACCTCGAATTTTTGGTATAATGATTTTAAAAAATTACCAATCTTTTTTTGAAATTTCGATATTTCTTCTCAAAATTTCTAATGAATTCCCCCTGTCATTTTTTTATTATCTCTATTTCAAATTCTTAATTTTTCTGTGGACTGGAATTTTCACCTATTTTATTTTCAATTTAATTTTGGTACCTCTTTTTCTACCATTTTGATTTTGAACTCAAAATTGTGCTATAATTTATATTAATAAAACTGAAGTCATTTTGAAAAAGTGTGTCTGTCGACTGATCTTTTGTCTGGGTTAATCTCGGAAACTGCTACATCGATTCTCATGAATTTTTTACTAAAAAATGTATTGTTTTTAGATGTACCTTTTAGGCTATTTTTATTCCAGTAAAACTCAACTTTTTACCTCTAAAGAACTCGAATGTGGTAACAATTTTATTTGTGACTGGTACACACAATACTAGAATAAGATGAGCGAAAATTTGAATATATTCTATTAAAATCAAATGAAAAATTATTTTATTTCGAAACATGACATTATTCGACCTTGCGCACAATCGCTGGGGTCAGCTAGTTATTTTAAAAATTTCAAAATTAAATTTTCAAGTTTGGATATGTCCTCTCAAGATTTTCAACGAATTCTAAAACTTTTACATTTACTCGAAATGTTAACTTTTTTCCCGAAAATCTCGAATTTCTTATGTTGCAGGTTTTTTGGTGGAAATTTTGACTTTTAAAAATGGTCGAATTTTGTTAGACAGAGCTAATTCTGTTTTTGGAAAACCTATGTTGCGGGTTTTTTGGTCGAAATTTTGACTTTTAAAAATGGTCGAATATTGTTAGACGGAACTAATTCTGTTTTTGGAGAACCTAAGCCCTTTTCTAATTGCCTCCATTAGAGATTCCCAACCTTTTTTACGTTGTGACCTCCCTCCCCCGCATACGAAAAAATATTCATGCATCAATTAACGTCGAAAATTCAAATCAAAGTTGACAGATAAAAAATCCACTAAAGCACTAAACTAAACACTGTGGCCTGTGATTAAGTCCAAAGAATGTATCGATTTGAATCTCAATGCAGATGACGTCGATGCATCTTTTGCTAATCTTTTTAGATTAGTACGTTTGAAAATGCCAGTTCTGCTGGCGAAATACGTATCACGTAATTCTTTATTTAATTGCCCATGTGGTAAAGGGGTGAAACCTTCTGGAGACAAAAAATGTAAAAATTTTCGAAAAAAAGTCGAAATCTCAAAAAGTCGTCTAAATGTTAAAAGACTGGATATTTTAAAAAATGGCCGAGTTTTCAATTCGAAGATTTAAAAAATATAAGACGAGACATTTATAAAATTCCAAATATTGAAGAACCAAATAAAAAAGTTACAAATTTTTAATAAATTCGAAAATTTTGAAGAGTCGAAATTTTAAAAAATGTCGAAATTCGTACCAAAAGTGAAAATTAAATAAAAATCAAAACTTGAAAAAAATTACATTTCCAAAAATGATTTTTAAAAAAGTTGATATTTTGCCAAAAAAGTCAAAATTCTCCAAAAAATGTTAAGATTAAAAAAGAGTTTTCAGCGAAATTCAAAATTAAAAAAACAAAATTTTCAAATTTAAAAATTTTGAAAAATTTTCAAAGTAATTTAAATTTCGATTTTTGTAGTTATGGTTTTCTTTTTAAAATTCCAGTTGTTAACAAACTTTTTTTTGCAAATTCGATTTTTTCAAAGCTCAATATTTCTTCAAAATGTGGCTTTTTTAGTGTTCGACTATTTTTTAAAATTTCGACTTTTTAAAATTACGAAATTTTTAAAAAATTTCAAATTTTCGAAAATCAAACTTTTGAGGAATTTTTTGAAAGTGTCAGAATTTTTAAAAAGGGAAATTTTTTGAAAAAAACAGTTGAAGTAAGTAGTCGAAAAAAGAACGTTTTAAAAACTCTAAATTTTAGTCAAAATTTCGAAAAAGTCCACAGTTTTAAAAAAAAGAAAATTTTTAAAAATTTAATTTTATTACTATTACTATTAACTGTTAAAAAAATAAAATTTAATAAATGGAACATTTTTCAAGAAATTCGAATTTTTTTTAAAAGCAAAGTTTTCAAAATGATTCGAAAATTTTGAAAAATGAGTAAATTTCGAAAGAAATTTTTAAAAGTTGAAACTAAACAAAAGCAAACATTTTGGAAAAAAGAACTAAAATCTAAAAGAGTAAAAATTTGTCGAAACTTTCATAAAATTTGCAAAAAAGATTTTCAAAAAAAGGTCGAAATTTTTTAAAATTTCGTAATTTTAAAGTCACAATTTAAAAAAATAGTCGAACACTTTAAAAAAGGCCACATTTTGAAGAAATGTTGAGCTTTGAAAAAATCGAATTTGCAAAAAAAGTTTGTTAACAACTGGAATTTTGAAAAGAAAACCATAACTACAAAAATCGAAATTTTAGACTTAAAACTAGATATTTTAGAATTAAAACTTCTAAAAATAAGACAGGATTTTAAAAAAGGTCGACAATTTAAAAAAATTCGAAACTACTAAAACATTGAATTTATAAAACTTAAACATTAAATAAAAATCGAAACGTTATTTTTAAGCTTAAACTTTTGCAAAACATTTTGAGAAAAAATCAACAATTGTAAAAAAGTCCAAATTTTGAAAAAAGAAACCCTAATTCTGAAATCAAATCATGAGAAAATGTCAACCTTTCAAAAAACTCGACATTTTCACAAAAAACAAAAAAGTGAAAGCTAAAAGAACCGAATTTTTGTCCAAAGTTGCAATATTTGAAGAAATTAAAATAGTTTTCAACAGAAACAGATATTTTCTATTAATGAAGAAAAATTCTAGATTTTCAAAAATCTAAATTTTGAAATATTAAGTCATAATTGATTTAAACACTTTGAAAAACGCGAAATGTTGAAGTTTGGGAAAATCCAACCCTTCAAAAATTTTACATTTTCAAAAAAAAAGGTCAAAATCTGCCGGAATACGCATTAGGTCCCCTTCCCCCTTATGAACTCTACGCCCCTTAAAAATTTCAACTTTTTCGAAATTTCGATTTTTATGTAAACTTGACTCTTTTCTATTTTCTTTTTGAAAATTTCGACCTTTTTTTGAAAAGTTAAATGTTAGTTTAAATTTTTGATTTTTTTTATCAGAATTTCCACGTTTTCTGAATTTTTCGAATTTTTACCATCAAAGCTTTCAAAATTTCGACTTTTAAAAATTTTTACTATTTTTTTAAATTTCAACCTTTTTTAAAATTTTGACTTTTTCTCGAATCTTCGTAAATTCGAAGTTTTCTGGCAATTTCAAACTTTTATCATCAAAATTTCGACTTTTTTTTGAGACGTTTTATTTAAGCATAAATTTTAGATTTTTTTTTCAAAATTTCTACATTTTCGGAATATTTCGAATTTTCACCATCAAAAATATTGTTTATGACTCAGTTTTAAGTTCTTTAAAAATTTCGACTTTTGAAAATATTCACTTTTTTAAAAAAATTATAAGTTTTTTTTTAATTTTGACTTTTTCTCGAGACTTTGAATTCGGTAAATTCGAAGTTTTCTGGCAATTTCAAACTTCTATCATCAAAATTTTGACTTTGACTCGAATCTTCGAATTTTGAGAATTCAGCTTTTTGAAAAAACTCTCGAAATTTTGATTTTTTCAAAAATTAGACATTTAAAATGTCGAATTTTTTTTGAAAATTTTAATCTCATTTAAAAATTTTGACTTTTTCTCGACTCTTCGAATTTCGTAAATCCAACTTTTTGTAAAATCCCTCTTATTCTGAAAATTTCGACTGTTGTTGAAAAATCTGACGTTTTCAGTTACGAATTTTAAGCTGACGTTTAAATGGGGTATTTTTCAAGTTTAAACGGAAAAGTTAAAAAAAAACTCGAAATTTAGAATAATATTCAAGTTTAAAATCTAAGCATGAAATTTTTAGACAAAATCAGAAATTTCGTGTAAAAATGAAAAAATCTAACTTTTGATGTTAAATTTCGAAAAAAAGAAAGCTTTAACATATTTGCAATTCACGAACTATCAACATGGCAGCTCACGTGGCCCAATGAAGCGTAGGCTCTGGGACATTTGCCCCCTTTGTCTCCTGCTCTCGGCAGACCTGAATCAGTATGTCATGAGTATGATAATGAAGGCTTCCACGGCCAGAGTCAGTACAGGATAAACTTCTTTCGGGATTGGACCGTGTCAAAGAACTACTAAAAGTGTTCGACGTTTCGCCCACCATCGTAGGGGGCTTCTTCAGGAACAAAGCAAAAAAAAAAAGAGGAATTTGAGGGAATATGCAAAAAAATGAAAGAATGAAAAGGCCAATTTCAAAGCATCAGAACACGGCAACTCAGTATGTCCACCATACCAGAGGTGAAACTCTTCTGAATTGACCATTGGTACAAAGGATAAGAAAGTTTAGACAGAAGAGCACGGTAACTCAGTATGTCCACCATACCAGAGGAGTTTCGCCTCTGGTATGGTGGACATACTGAGTTACCGTGCTCTGATGTTTTGAAATTGGCCTTTTCATTCTTTCATTTTTTTTGCATATTCCCTCATATTCCGCTCTTCATTCTTTCATTTTTTGCATATTCCCTCATATTCCTCTTTTCATTTATTGTTTCGTTTCTTTGTTCCTGAAAAAGCCCCTTACGATGGTGGGCGAAACGTCGAACACTTTTAGTAGTTCTTTGACACGGTCCAATTCCGGAAGAAGTATATCCTGTACAGTATGTCATGAGTCTTAGATGTGAAACTCTTCTGCAGTGATTGTGAATGGAGACTAACATGGGTTAGGTTAGTACAGAAGAGTAACTCAGTATGTCAGCTATATCAGAGGCGAAAGTCTTCCGAAATGTAAATGGCCAAAAAAAGAACAAGGTAACTCAGTAACGTCAACCACTGCAGTATCTGTGGAGAAACTCCACAATGAATTTCGCTTCTGGTATGGTATGTATTAACTGCTTTTAACTACTTTTAACTGCTTTTAACTGCCTTTAACTGACATTAGTTCAAGGGGAACCTTGACGAAGTTCTAAGCAAACCGGGCCCAAATGTAGCAAGGATAAGTGTAGAGGAAGTTAGAAGAGCAGTAAAGGATATGAAAAACCGAAAAGCTGCAGGGCCGAGAGAAATGTTGCACTGCACAAGTACTTAACCTAACGCAGCATATTGAGGACGGCCTCTAAAAAGGCCTCATAACCGGTGCCGTATTCATCGACCTAACGGCTGCGTATGACACCATTAACATCAGGCTCCTGATGGAGAAAGTGTATGCTGTCACTAAGGATATTAACCTCACGAACACCATCAAAAACCTGCTTCGTAATAGGAGGTTTCTGGTGGAATTCCAGGGAAAATGCAGCAGATGGAGGAATCAAAGGAACGGCCTACCACAGGGAAGTGTGCTGGCTCCACTCTTTAACATCTATACAAACGACCAACCCTTTCCAGCAAACACAAACAGCTATATATATATATATATATATATATATGCGGATGACAGGGCAATTACATCACAAGGCAGAATATTCGAGAAGGTAGAACAACACTTAAGTGAGGCGATACTAGAGAAAGACCTCTACTACCGAAAGAATCAATTGAAACCAAACCCAACGAAAACACAAGTATGTGCCTTTCACCTCCGTAATAAGCAGGCGATCAGAAAATTGCAAATTGAATGGAAAGGGCTACCAGTAGAACACTGTCCAAACCCCAAATATCTGGGCGTAACACTCAACAGGGCCTTAACATTTAAACGCCACTGTCTCAATACCAAATTAAAAGTCAGCGGCAGAAACAATATAATCCGGAAACTGACATGTTACATGTTCTAGCTGGGGAGCAAAACCGAGAGTCCTCAAAACCTCAGCAATTGCTCTATGCCATTCCGCAGCTGAGTATGCTTGCCCGGTGTAATATAAATCAGTGCACGCAAAGCAAGTGGATATCGCCCTCAACGAGACAAGCAGAATCATTACCGGATGCTTGAAACCCACACCGACGAACAAGATCCACCAGCTAGCTGGCATCGCCCCTCCTGCCGTCCGCAAAGAGACAGCCGCATTAAATAAAAGGCTCAAATCAGCAGAACTGGAACGCCATTCCCTCCACGGCCTGCAACCGGCTCATCAGAGACTAAAATCGAGACGAAGCTTCTTGAGAACTACGCAAAAATATGGAGAGCGTAAAAGCAGAGTAAACCTATGGAGGGAGACTGAAGATCATCACTGGATGGAACCGAAAGAGGACTTGGCACCTGGTTGCGACGAAAGTTGGAAGATATGGCGGGCGTTGAACAGATTGCGCACGGACACTGCAAGATAACGACATACGCCGAATAAGTGGGGTTTACCTGCAGACTCCAGCCTTTGCGAATGCGGAGCACAACAAACCACCGCACACATTTACAAATGCCCACACTCTGTCCCACCCAATGCACCCTAGAGGATCTTAAAGCAGCAAAGCCAAATGCAAACGACGTTGCCCGCTTCTGGGCACGAAGTGTTTAATATGTTACATACAGATAAGGAAAAATTTTCATTGTCCATGTAAAACGTTAAGAATTGTCCCTTCCATAGTTTTCTACGGCCGGTGAACATATTCCCCTACTTTGACGCAGCATGCTCGTATCTTCCAGTATAGATAGACGTTAAAAAAAAACTCGTCGAGAGTTTTACAACAGATTGGAATATTGTTTAGCACAGTGCGGCGACCTATTCCAACTCCTTATTTTGTAATGTTTAAAGAGTTATTATGTTATATTCTTCATTAGAGTTATTACTTATTTTGTTTAAGAAATCTCGTTTATTTATTTTGTTTATCAAAGAATATCAGTTTTATTTTGCCTCAGACATTGATTAAATCAACGGACTAAAAGAACAAACAGCATGTGGTACGCAAATTTTAATAAAATTGTTGCCTGCAAGTAGTAATCCCGTAAAAAAACACGTTAGAAGCTATGATGTACTACTGAAATCTCCACCAGCACTGATCGCTGTGCTCTGCGTTGAATTGTTTACACCGGTGTAGGAGAATACAAGGCGCCGCCCATCTATCCCACTATTAGCTCTCAATGTTAAATCTCTTATTAACATTCTCCCTATGGACAGTGTTTGACTTTCCTGATGTGTATATGTATTGTACATGTACATCTAACTTACTATATCTTCTGTTATATACAGATAAGGAAAAATTTTCCTTGTCCATGTAAAACGCTAAGAATTGTCCCTTCCATAGTTTTCTACGGCCGCTGAACGTATTCCCCTACTCCCCTACTTTGACGCAGCATGCTCGTATCTTCCAGTTTAGATGTTAGAAAAAACTCGTCGAAGACTTTTACAACAGACTGGAATATTGTTTAGCACAGTCTGGCGGCTTATTTGAACTCCTTATACTGTAATGTTTAGAGTTATTATGTTATATTTTTCATTAGAATTATTATTTATTTTTTTTAAGAAATCTCCACCAGCACTGATCGCTGCGCTCTGCGTTGAATTGTTTACACCGGTGTAGGAGAATACAAGGCGCCGCCCATCTATCCCACTATTAGCTCTCAATGTTAAATCTCTCATTAACATTCCCCTATGGACAGTGTTTGACTTTCCTGATGTGTATACATATATTGATGCTCTGACACAAATAATAATAACTCCACCGTTCAAGGTAATGAAAGGTTTGAAACAGGGATGCTGTCTATCACCTACACTATTCAAAATATACTTACAAGAAGCACTGGAGCAATAGAGAAGAAAATGTAAAGGAATGTGCATAGAGAGTGGTAATCAGTACCTAACAACTCTGTTCTTTACAGACGATCAGATACTAATAGCAAACTGCGAAGAGGACCTGGACTACATGTTGGGAAAGTTAAAAGAACAGTATGGAAGGCGGGGATTGAGCATAAATATGAGTAAAGCAAAATATCTTAAGAGTAGCTGAGACTGGAGAAGAAGATCAAGATCTAGAATTTAAAAAAATGCGAAGAATTTAAATATTTAGGAAGTGTAATATCCCAAAAAGGAGACAGGAAAAGGAAAGGGACATAACCTATAGGACACAGCAGGGTAGAAAAATGCGTTGGAATTTTAAACTCGTTATTGTGGTCAAACCGGATAAGAATTCGAACAAAATTAACTATATACAGGATAACAGTGGAACCGATATTGACGTATGGATAGGGATGCTGGCAGATGACAAAGAAGAATAAGTAGAGAGTAGACTCGGTGGAAATGGGGCTATTTAAGGAGATCATGCGGCATGTGGAATATCTAGACAGGAGCACATTAGAAATAAGAAGAACGGGAAGAGTGCATACTACTACAGATAGAATAGAAACTAGATAATTGATATGGGTTCGGACACGTAAAAGGAATGCCAAAAAAAGCATTAGAATATATTCCTACAAACAGCAGAAAGAGAGGAAGACCAGCTAGAACATGGATTAATGAGATAATGGACATAATGGAAGACAGAGCAATCCATGACAAGGGCTGGAAAAACAAAAAGATATAGCGGTCGAAATGCGAGATGCGGCAGTAGCTGTAGAATCGTCGCTATTAATAATAATAAGACTGCCATTGACTGCTCTTTGCCTCTTTTTTAAGCTATTTTTATTTCAAAAATTTTTACTCTGGTATGGTTGACATACCGAGTGTGCCAAATTTCTGTGTCAAAATACTACACCAAGTTCAAGAGAGTCGCCTTGAATTTAGTACTTCCCTTGTTCTTAAATTAACCTCCCTACATCGGCGAGTCAAATGTAGAGCTTAGTAGTTCGAAGGTACAACACCTGAAGAAGTAAATTTCTTATTGCTTTAATTTCTTTCTAGAAGAGTGAGAAGTATAAGCTATACAATTATAAAAATAGGTTGATCATATTGGTGCACACTTCATTCATTAAGGCAGCATGAATGGCACCTATTGACTACGTATTTACAATATTCACATTGATTAAACTCATTTAGATTCTGTCATTAGCGACAGCAACACGAATTCCATCTAGCATAAAACATAACTTTTTTATTTCAGACTTAACAGTAATCTGATTAGGTTGGTGCACCTGCAATTTATTCATTGTAAACGATTTCCTTTTTACATTTTACTCTACACTAAGAACGTGTGGTGAATATCAAATTTCCAATTTACCGGTGTTTCCTAGAAATCGTAGGTAGACGTTGATTCTTTTATGCTTATTTACTAAAGTTTTCAGAAACTAATAGATGCAACAATCGAATTTCATCGCAAATTCGTCTTGGTAATGTGAAATTTGTCTTGAGGCAATTTAATTACGTATTAGACAGTAAAAATGAAGTTTTTCTTCCTTCTCTGAATGCTACAACTAAACTTAATTAGTTTAGGAACAATATGAGCGTTGAGCTCTACATCTTTTGTGCAAGCTAAATTTGCAAATTTTAATTTAAAAATTACAATACACCCTGCAGAATGCATGTCAAACAATTAAAAAATTAACATTCCTTGAATGGATGTTAATTAATACCCGTACAGAAGAATTTAATTAAAACTTGGATTATATGTTTACGGTGTAATTAAATTAAAAATTATTTCTACCAGAAGCAGGAAATAAAATAATTTTTTTGCAGACATCACAGAGCTTAAACATTCAGTTCGGGTATATGAAATTACAATGTAACTAAACCTATCACCATTTCACGACAGTGTAAGGTACTTTACAACATACAATGGAATAACAAGGGTCTGGGCAAAAGCCTATTTTAAAGGAGCATTCTAGGACGGAATTATGTGTATTAAATAACAACAATGGGACCAAAATATCTTCGCCTGTTAACCGTTCAGGTAGCAAATGTCTCCCACTATGTAAATAGTAGACCATATTAATTTAAACTATGACAGCCGCCTTAGCCTTTCAACGCGAAAGTCTTTTAATATGAAAAAGTTTCAACTTTATGTGTTTTAAAGAGAGAATCTAACTGCGATAATTTAGCTTTTAAGATGGTTCACCGGTTAGTTGATTTTCTTTAAATTTTTGTCAGATGTTGCTGACAATATTAGCCATACAACTGCAAAATTAAAAGACACGTGTCGGTGCTAAAGTTCAGGCTCGAATTTAAGGCGATTGGGCCCCGCACTTGGCCTCGCATCACCACCAAAATTAACAGAAAGTTATTTTTTGACACTTAAAGCAAATTGCTTTTGACGATAAAGAATATGGTTGGCGTATGGTGGGTGACTTGTCTCTTTTCTACAAGTACTATCATTAAGATGTTCGCAGGAACTAATAGGATTAATCCCCCCAAGGGCAAGATTCTTGAGGTGTACTAGACAGTCGAAGGCAGCCAATTCCTATGCGGTCCAGCTTGACACAGTGAAGACTTCTGTCTACGGAGACTCTTTTTTTCTATAGAACTTCCAAGTTGTGGAACTTGTTACCGGAATTTTCCCCAAAAATTACAACCTATCCTTGTTTAAGAAGGCGGTTCATCGCCATCTATCCTTGTTTCCCCATCCTACTCGCAATGCTTTGAAAGCATAATGGGGTTACCCTTGGTGAGTGGATTAAACTTAAAAAAAAATTAAAAGTCTCCCTTGTTCTTAGAGAATTCATGTAAATTTTGAACCAAGCCAATGGCTTGTTGATAATTTGTTATATTCGTGTCATTGTTAACCATTTCCGCTTCTTCATCAGAATCGTCAAAAATGTTCACGGTTTTATATTGTATATCGGCAGGAACTAGGTCATTATCATCTTCTAATATTAAATCTGTATCTATGTTAAAATATTCGTCCAAATAATTGCACTCAATGCCCATTGCTTTAGAGGTTTTACAGATTTCACGTAAGATAGACAAAGGTAAATTATCTTGTGCTGCAAAATTATTGTTGAGATCTATGGTTCTTGGGTTATCTTTAAGAGAGAATCCTGCTTTACGAAAACAATTTTGAATTGGTTCTGATAAAACTTTCTACCAAGCAGCTTTTAGAAAGTACACAGCATCTAGAACATTTAGAGATTTCGTTAGATTTTGAATGCTATCTACAGATTCCATTTTTGACAAATATCTAGGGGAAAATAGAATCATCTCCGATAGGCAATAATGTTTTAAACAACGTTCCACTGCGATCTACTGGCATATGTTACTCATATCAGCTGTGGAAAAACATGGTGAGGCTAAGATTGTGGCATTGGATATCTCAAAGGCTTTCGACAGAGCCTGGCTCTGTCTCTCAGCTCTTCTCGCCAAATTAACATCTTATGGTCTTCCTCCTGGACTCTGTCATTTAATATCCAATTATCTCGCTGAAAGATCTCTTCAGGTCATTGTCGATGGCATCTCATCCGAGACATTTGCGATTACCGCAGGGGTGCCTCAGGGGTCTATTCTGTCTTCTACTCTATTTCTGTTACACATAAATGATCTCTTAGCTTCAACTTCCAATCCTATATATAGCTACGCATATGACAGTAACCTTGTGTCATCTTTTTTCTCCGACAAACCATTATCTATCGCTGCTGGCGATCTACTGGCATATGTTACTCATATCAGCTGTGGAAAAACATGCTGAGGCTAAGATTGTGGCATTGGATATCTCAAAGGCTTTCGCGAGAGCCTGGCACCGATCTCTTCTCGCCAAATTAACACCTTATGGTCTTCCTCCTGGACTCTGTCATTTAATATCAAATTATCTCGCTGAAAGACCTTTTCAGGTCATTGTCGATGGCATCTCATCCGAGACATTTGCGATTAACGCAGGGGTGCCTCAGGGGCCTATTCTGTCTTCTACTCTATTTCTGTTACACATAAATGATCTGATCTCTTAGCTTCAACTTCCAATCCTATATACAGCTACGCATATGATAGTAACCTTGTGTCATCTTTTTTCTCCGACAAACCATTATCTATCGCTGCTGGCGATCTACTGGCATATGTTACTCATATCAGCTGTGGAAAAACATGCTGAGGCTAAGATTGTGGTATTGGATATCTCAAAAGCTTTCGCGAGAGCCTGGCACCGATCTCTTCTCGCCAAATTAACATCTTATGGTCTTCCTCCTGGATTCTGTCATTTAATATCCAATTATCTCGCTGAAAGACCTTTTCAGGTCATTGTCGATGGCATCTCATCCGAGACATTTGCGATTAACGCAGGTGTGCCTCAGAGGTCTGTTCTGTCTCCTACTCTATTTCTGTTACACATAAACGATCTCTTAGCTTCAACTTTCGATCCTATATACAGCTGCGCAGATGATAGTAATCTTGTGTCATCTTTTTTCTTCGACAAACCATTATCTATCGCTGCTTCAGATCGACTAAGGGAACAGCAGATACAGATGATTAATCGGGATCTCGAGATTATTCTGGAATGGGGTAAGAACAATTTGGTCGACTTCAACCCTTTAAAAACTCAGGCCGCGGCTTTCTCTAAGAAAACATCAAGGGATAATGCAACAAACATACTAATGGATGGTAAAATCCTTCCGATGGGATCTAATCCATCTATCCTAGGAGTGAATGCGAGCACTAACTTCTCTTGGGATGATCATGTGCGCGCCATTGCCAAATCCGCCTCTCAGAAGCTAGGCTTTCTTTTTAGAGCTAAAAACTACTTCACATCTCATCAGCTATTAACACTATACAAAACTCATGTTATGCCAACACTAGAATACTGTTCGCATGTTTGGAGATCAGCCCCAAAACACACTTTAGCTCTCTTGGATTCAATTCAAAGAAGAACGATTCTCCTAATTGATGACGAGAGTCTGACCGATTCTCTCGAAACACTAAAGCATAGGCGTATGGTTGGTAACTTGTCTCTTTTCCACAAGTACTATCATGGAAGATGCTCGCAGGAACTAATAGGATTGATCCCCCCAAGGCCAAGATTCTTGAGGCGTACTAGACAGTCGGAGACAGCAAATTCCTGTGCGGTCCAGCTTGACACAGTGAGGACTTCCGTCTACGTAGACTCTTTTTTCTATAGAACTTCCAAGTTATGGAACTTGTTACCAAAAGGAATTTTCCCCAAAAATTACAACCTATCCTTGTTTAAGAAGGCGGTTCATCGCCAGCTATCCTTGTTTCCGTATCCTACTCGCAGTGCTTTGAAAGCATAATGGGGTTACTCTTTGCGAGTGGATTTAACTTTCAATTTTCAACCAAAATTGTTCTATACAATGCTTTAAAACTTTGAATAATGCCCCGATCTACTGGTTGAACAACTGACGTACAATTTGGACCAACTGAATATTTTTTAACACAATGTCCTTAGAGTGAGAACAGGCATTATCCAAAAATAGTAACATTTTTCTGTTTTCTTCGCCCATTCTTGTGTCAAATTTCATGAGCCTTTTTTCCATTACAGTAACCGTCATCCAAGCTTTTTTATTACTTTTCCATATAACAGGTAACTGGTTCACATTGATGTTTTTAAATGCTCTTGGCTTTTGTGATTTACCAATAACTAATAATTTTTCTTTCTCGCCACCCATATTTACACAATGCACTATCGTAAATCTTTTTTTAACTATCCTTCCGCAGATACATTTTTCACTTTTAAACGTAATGTCTTGTCTGGTGTTGTTGTATATCTTCACTACGTCAATTTTCTCTTTCAAAGTTAACACACGACGTTTACCAGACATTTTTATTAGCATTTTATGTATGGTATAAACTACTAATGTGGCACAAAAATTTGAAACTAAATAACTAAAGAACCTTTGTGTAGTAGTAACACGATCTGACAAGGAATTACCCGGCAGTTGGGAAAGTACCGAGCAGATATCATCTTGCGCAATGTTACTGTAATTATATTGTGTCCGCTTAAGAGAGAGCTTTTAAACGTTTTGTATGAAAACATCGTGTCCGCGTCCGCCCAACGGAGAGTCCGCTCAACAGACTCATTTATGTGAAATTTCCTATTATGCAGTTCCGGACTATGCAGAACTGTCCGCTTAATAGAGGTGTCCGCTCATTAGAGGTGTCCGTTATGTGAGAATTCACTGTATATTTATTTTAAGTTAGCATTGATGGATAAGATTTATTATTGTGTTTATTATAATACTAGCTGCTACCCGCGACTTCGTCCGCGTGGAACTAAATAACTGTTTTTCTAGAAAATGTTAACATTTTACTTCCTCCAGGTTTGATTTTCTTAAACAAAATTTTCCCTTTTCCCGGTGCAGTCATTAATTAAGTCTACAAACCAAGCTTAGGTTTCTATATCCATAGATTTAGGTTATGCATTGGTCTGTTAATTATTAGCTACACGGGTGTAAACAGGATTTCTTTTAATTCTGAAAAATTCGTGGATAAAAAAAGAAAACCTTTCAGTTGAGTAAAAATGAACATATATTTTCACTTAAGGCGACGGTCTGGTATTCTTAAAACGTCGAAATTCTTCTCTTGCCATTTTACAAACTACGTCAATACTATCGTTTAGAATTTAATGAAAATTAGTAATAATGTTTAGAAATGTTGGGGAATTCGGTCTTTGGCAGCAGATTTTTGATTTTTTTCTTAGTATTCCCACAAATTGGTGTACAATTTGTCCTCTTTTTGCCTGTTTTCAGAAGCTAATATCTCGGAAATTAAACGGAATTTGAAAAAAGTACTTTCAAAGCGCGAATTCGACATCCTTGCTTTAAAGGTTCAGGGCCGTGCCGTGCTATGATGCAACCGCATCAGGCGGCACCTAAAGGGGGCGGTATAAGCAGCTAAATCAAAATATAATTTGAGACATTCAATAATTAAAAATTTTTACACATCTGTTTTCTATATCGGTCTATGTCAAAGATGGGTAAATGCAGCTCTTCGATGAGTTGAGAGCGGCTCTTCGATGAATTGAGTGCGGCTCCTCTTCAAATTGTAATGTTTTTTTTAATTCAGAACTTTTTTACAATTCTTGTTAAAAGTTTAAGCTAAAAATTAAATAAACTTCTAAAGTGTATAAAAATTATTTCGAAATTACAAAATTAAGATTATGGTTTCCAAAAAACTGAAAAACACTTTACGGACTAAATTTCAAACTTAAACTCGCGATTTTGCTGAAATAATTAAAAATTTCGATAGAATGGAAATTTGTAGATATAAAATTGACAAATATTAAAAAAAAACTTCTTGGCATTTAAGAATAAGTCGTCTCACACCAATCAAGTTCCAATTTCGCAAACAGAAGAAGAAAAAAATAAAGAGGTCGTTTGAGGAAAATTAAGAAAAATATAAATAAAACTTGAGTCATACCTAAAAAAATGTTTAAAAAAATTCCAAATTTTGAGATAAAATTGATATTCGTGAAAACAAAAAAAATTAAAAAAGTTTGATCGTTTTTTCATAAATGTCGAGTTTTTTCTCGAAATTATCGTTTTTTTCTCAAAATTCTGAGTTAAAATTTTACAATTCTTATTATTTTCGAGACTAAACTAGAAATTTATAAAAAGAATCGAAATTTGAAAAAGTCTTTAAAAATTTTGAGATAAAAGATGGGCCAATCAGGATCAGATAAATGAGAAAACAGCTATTATTTCAAAAAGTCAAAAATTCATGCTTACAGTCAAAATTTCAGGACAAACGTGAAAACTAAATTTTGGCTCCATAAGACAACATTTTCAAAGGTTGAAAAAAAAAAAGAAAATTCAAAAACTTCAAGAAAGGCAAAATTTTGAAATAAAGTAAGTCTTAAAAAGGTGGCTTTTTAAAAAATTTAAAAATTATGAAACCCAAACGGCATTTTAAAAAGGGTTGAAACTTGAAAAAACCATAATACTACCTTATTTTTTAGAAATTTAGAGCACAAGACGAAGTTTCGAAAATAAGATATACTTTTAAAAAAAGTCTAAATTTTAAGAAGCAGTCGAAGATTTTAAAAATGGTTGGAATTTTTGATAAAAGTGAAAATTATAAAAAAAAGACATTTTTAAATTCGACACTTTGAAATAATAAAAAATTGCAAAAAGTTGGAATTTTTGATAAAAGTGAAAATTATAAAAAAGAACAAAATTCTGAAAATCAACATTTTAAAAAAATGAAAAATTTCAAAAAACCTGCCAAGAAAAATTTTTAAATTTAGAGAGAAATATGACATTTTGAAGAAAAAATCGAAATTTTGAAAAAAAAATTAAAATTTTGTTAATACAAAAAGACAAAAAAAAATAAAGATACAGAATTTAAAAAAATTCTAATAAGGTCAAAAGTTTCCAAGAAAGTAGAATTTTTCAAAAGTTAAAATCTAGAAGTAAAGTAAAAATTGAGAGAACAAATCAAATTATTGAAAATCGATCGAAATTTCAAAAAAAAAATGGAAATTACTAAAAAAAGATCGTAAAATTTTTAAAAGTCGAGTTCTTAAGATAAAATAAAAAATTTCAAAACAGATGAAATTCCTCCAAAAAGTAAACTATGAAAGTAAAAATTTGGAACAAAATTTAAAATGTTGAAAAAAACTCAAAATCTGAAAGTGGTCAAAATTTGAAATATTCGAACTTACAAAAAAAAATCGAAATCGAAACAAAAAGTAACATCTTTATTAATTTTTTAAAAAGTAGAATTTTTCAAAAAAATCAAAATTTTGGGTAAAAGTTTTGAAAAAAGTATACAAAGAAGCATAAGCAAGCATTTTCAATAACGTCGAAATTTTCCAGGGTTGAAATCGAAGATCAAAATTTTTATAATGTAAAATTTAAGAAAAAGTCATATTTAAAAATAGATGAAAATGTTGGAAAAACTGGAAACGGTGAAATTTTTAGTAGAATTGCCAACATTTTCAAAAATTCGAAATTTTCAAGTTAGATTTAAAAATAAAATATAATTTGAAAAATGAGCAATTTTGGGTTAAACACAAAACTGAAATAATGTTATGCTTTTTTTTTAAGAAAAAATTAATTTCGTCAACAAACTTCAAAGTAATATAAAAAAACATAAATAAATCCACATATAATTTGAAAAAATGTTGAAACGTCTAAAAAAATGTAAATCTTAAGAAAACATTATTTTTATTTAACATGAAAAGTTAGTTTAAAAAGGTGAAATATTATAAGGTATAAATAAGCTCATAATTTAACGTCGAAACTTCAATAATTAAAGCAACATTACAAAAACAAAGTGAAAATCCAAATTTTCAATACAAAGTTGAAGTTTTGGGGAAAAAGTAGTTTTAACACATTTTCAAATTAAAATTCTAAATTTCGAGAGACCTTTTAAAATAAATCAAAATCCTTTGGAAAGGACAAAGTTTTTAACTCGAGCAGAAAATAAAAAAGGCAAAAATAGAAAGCAAAAAGTTGAAATTTACTGTCACAAAAACAAATCAATATAAGAAATAGAAATTTCTTCTGTTTAAAAAATACTGGCCAACGATTTAGTTCCACATAGATTTATTTACAAGTTATCATAGTTATTTGTGTACTACAAATTTTCTGACTCATTACTTACGAATTTGGCAGCCCTCAAGTACCAAATCCAAATGTGTTAGATTCGGATGATTGATCACTACTTACGCAATCTTCAATTTGTTTCTAAGTACGTTTTGAAATTTAATAGTTAGTATACTTGCGAACAAGGAGCAGATTATTCACGTTGTATTTTCTAATACCTACCTACGCTCAAGTTAACTTAGCAACCAACACTTTCTTTGAATCCATATACGAGGGTAAATCAAATACAAACGAGAATTCTTCCACCTCCAACGAGGACCTGCGATCGTCCCCCCCCCTTATTATTTGGGTGGTGGCGCATGGAGTAGGATAAACCATCTCGTACCGTTTATATGTACTGTGGATCAAACACGTACCACGACATTTCGAGGTTAAAGTTTTAATTAAAAAAGAAACTAAATTTGTAACCAAAACTCTCCTCAAAATCCCCAAAAATCTATTCGAGACAAATTCGAGTGCAAATTTCGAAAAGAAAATCGACATTTCTAAAACAACCAAAATGTTGAAATTGCAGAAATTCGAGGAAAAGTAATAATAAGCTGTAAGGTGGAATTTTGAGGTCATAATTCTAAAAAGAAACTCGAAAATGCGTATACCTCGAATTTTCGAAATTAAGACTACCTTACAAAAGAAGAAAACGTTCAAAATTGATGAAAACTTCAAACGTTTAGAGTTCAAATTCTAAATTTTAAGGTAAGTTGCATTTTGAATATAAAGGTCAAATTTCGACTGAAGTGCAAATTTCGAAAAAAAAATCTACATTTCTAAAACAACCGAAATGTTGAGATTGCAGAAATTCGAGGAAAAATAACAATAAGGTGTAAAAGAGGAATTTTGAGAAGGTAACAATTCTGAAAAGAAACTCGAAAATGTGTAACGTCGAATTTTCGAAATTAAGACGACCTTACAAAAAAAGAAAACATTCAAAATTGATGAAAACTTCAAACGTTTAGAGTTCAAATTTTAAATTTTAAGGTAAGTTGTATTTTGAATATAAAGGTCAAATTTCGACTGAAGTGCAAATTTCGAAAAAAAATCCACATTTCTAAAACAACCAAAATGTGAGATTGCAGAAATTTGAGGAAAAGTAACAATAAGGTGCAAAGTGGAATTTTGAGAAGGTAACAATTCTGAAAAGAAACTCGAAAATGTGTAACGTCGAATTTTCGAAATTAAGACGACCTTACAAAAGAGGAAAACATTCAAAATTGATGAAAACTTCAAACGTTTGTTTAGAGTTCAAATTTTAAACTTTAAGATAAGTCGCATTTTGAATATAAAGGTCAAATTTCGACTGAAGTGCAAATTTCGAAAAAAAATCGACATTTCTAGAACAATCAAAATGTTAGGATTGCAGAAATTCGAGGAAAAGTAATAAGCTGTAAAGTGGAATTTTGAGAAGGTCATAATTCTGAAAAGAAACTCGAAATTGTGTATACGTCGAATTTTCGAAATTAAGACGATCTTACAAAAAGAAAACATTCAAACTTGATGAAAACTTTAAATGTTTAGAGTTCAAATTCTAAATTTTAAGGTAAGTTGCATTTTGAATATAAAGGGTAAATTTCGAAAAAAAGTCAAAATATGTGCAGAAGATCAAAATGTGGCCAACATTTTAATTCTACATATAAAGTGTAAATTTCGAAAAAAAGTCATAATATGTAGAAAAGATCGAAATATGGCCCCAACATTTAATTTTAGGAATTAACCTGTGTTTAAATTAGCAGGAAAGGCAGTAGGGCAATCAGTTAAGCTAAAATTCATCATTAAAACACGCACTGCACACAATCACTTCAGAAAAAATTGAAACCAAAAGCTTTAAACACTTTAAATAAGTGCAAGGGCGTTCCTACCGGTGCGTGTTTCAACATGCACGTGGCGAAAATTGCGCTCAATAAAAATTTTAATTCACCGATGCTATGATTTTTCGAAAAATTTCGTTTTTTACCTCACCAGAACGGCAAAGTCAATATTTCAAATTAGTATAATGTTATCCTCACTCCTTTCCCAATTTCTACACACGTAGATTAGCCAGGGGGGACCCTGAGTGGGCGTTAGCCCCTTTCGAAATTCTAAAATAGATAACGCTAACTTTGGTAAGCTTTTTTAAAAACCTTTTGCTTTTTTTTAAATTTCCACTTTTTTTGAAAATTGTGACTGAAACATAAATTTTTGAATATTTTTTATAATTTCCAGTTTTTAAATATTTATTATGTTCAAAATTTCGACTTCTTACAAACTTTCATTTTTTTTTAATTTTGATCCTAATTTCGACTCGATGAAAAGTTCGTTTTTCTGAATTTCGATGTTTATTCAAAATATCGACTTCTGTCTCTTCAAATTTTTGTTTCTATTTAAATTTCGATATTTTTTCAAAATTTTGACTTTTTCAAATTTAGTTTTTTTAGACTTTTAAACTTTGTTAAGCTTTTTTTAAAAACTTTTTGCTTTTTTTTAAAATTTGCCTTTTTTGAAAATTGTGACTGAAAAATAAATTTTTAAATATTTTTTATAATTTCCAGTTTTTAAATATTTACTATTTTCAAATTTTCGACTTCTTACAAACTGTTAGTTTTTTTTTTAATTTTGACCCTAATTTCGACTCGATGAAAAGTTCGCTTTTTTTGAATCTCGATGTTTATTCAAAATGTCGACTTTTGTTTCTTCAAATTTTTGTTTCTATTTAAATTTCGATATTTTTTCAAAATTTTGGCTTTTTTCAAATTAATTTTTTTTTAACTCTTAAACTTTGCTAAGCTTTTTTTAAAAACTTTTTGAATATTTTTTATAATTTCTAGTTTTTAAATATTTACTATTTTCAAAATGTCGACTTCTTACAAACTATTATTTTTTTTAAATTTTGACTAATTTCGACACTATGAAAAGTTCGCTTTTTTTGAATTTCGATGTTTATTCAAAATATCGACTTCTGTTTCTTCAAATTTTCGATTCTATTTAAATTTTAATATTATTTCAAAATTTTAACTTTTTCAAATTTAGTTTTTTTTTAACTTTTAAACTTTGTTAAGCTTTTTAAAAGCTTTTTGATTGTTTTAAATTTCGCCTTTTTTTTGAAAATTGTGACTGAAAAATAAATTTTTAAATATTTTTTTATAATTTCCAGTTTTTAAATATTTACTATTTTCAAAATATCGACTTCGTACAAATTTTTAATTTTTTTTTTTAATTTTGACCCAAATTTCGTCTATGAAAAGTTCGTTTTTCTGAATTTCGATGTTTATTCAAAATCTCGACTTCTGTTTCTTCAAACTTTCGATTCCATTTAAATTTCGATATTTTTCAAAATTTTGACTTTTCTCAAATTTAGTTTTTTTTTAAATTTCCTCTTTTTTTTTGAAAATTGTGACTGAAAAATAAATTTTTGAATATTTTTTATAATTTTCAGTTTTTAAATGTATACTATTTTTAAAATTTCGACTTCTTACAAACTTTTAGTTTTTTAAAATTTTGACGCTACCTTCGACTCGATGAAAAGTTCGCTTTTTTTGAATCTCAGTGTTTCTTCAAAATGTCGACTTCTGTTTCTTCAAATTCTCGATTCAATTTAAATTTCGATATTTTTTCAAATTTTTGACTCTTTTTAAATTTAGTTTTTTTTAACTTTGTTAAGCTTTTTAAAATTTTTTTTTTTAAATTTCGCCTTTTTTTTGAAAATAGTGACTGAAAAATAAATTTTTGAATATTTTTTATAATTTCCAGTTTTTAAATATTTACTATTTTAAAAATTTCGACTTCTTACAAACTTTTACTTTTTTTTAAATTTTGACCCAAATTTCGACTCTATGAAAAGTTCGCTTTTTTTGAATCTCGATGTTTATTCAAAATATCGACTTCTGTTTCTTCAAATTTTTGATTTTATTTAAATTTCGATATTTTTTCAAAATTTTGACTTTTTCCAAATTTACTATTTTTTTGAAAATATTAACTTTTTTAGAAGTTGATTTTTTCTTCTTTTTTAAAATTTCATTTTTTTGTTAAATTTTGAATTTGGAATTCTTGACTTTTTCGAAAATATTAATTTTGATAACAGTTACTTCAACTTTTTATAAAAATTTCGAAGTTTTTGAAATCATGACATTTTTTCAAAATTTTCGTTTTGCAAAATGCTCCGACTATTTTTCAAAATTTCAACTTTCTTAGAAATTCTTCATGGAGGAGTCTTATTGGTGGGAAACATAATTGAAATACAAAAATTGTTCTCTGAACCAAGAAAGATTAAAAAACACAACAAAGGTTGCTCTAACGCGTTTCGGCAGCCAAGCTGTCATCTTCAGAGAGGTATTACTTTTTTAAAATCTTTCTTGGTTTCAGGGGACAATTTTTGTATTTTAATTTATGAAGATAACCAAGGACCAATCCGTTCTACCAAACAAAAGGAAACATAATCTTTATTAATTTTTCTATTTCTGCGACCCAGTTTGGAAATATCTAAATTGTTATTAATCAATGTTGACCATATTCAGAATATTGTCAACATTCATTAATAAACATTTAAATATTTCCAAACTGGGTTGCAGAAATGTTAAATAAAATTAATAAACGTTCATTAGAAATTTTGAACTTTCTCAAAATTTTAGAATTTTTTAAAATTTTGATACTTTTCAAAACTAAGTGTTTTCAAAATTTTGGCTTTCTTAGAAAATTAGGATTATTTATTAAATTTAGACATTTTATTTTCAAAATTTCGTTTTTTTTTCGAAATTTTTGACTATTTCTCAAAAAGTAAACTTTTTTTGAAAATCTTGTGGTTATTAAAATTCTGCCATAAATTATTCTGCTTTTTTTCAAAGTTTGGACCTTTTTACATAATTCCTATTTTTACTTTTGTAAAAAAATTCGATTATAAACTCGAAAGTCTAGAAAATTTCGGCTTTTGTTAGCAAAATTTTGATTCGAGTTTTTACTCTTTTTGTGGTTCAAGTTTAAATACTTCAAGTTTCTACTTTTTGGGGAAATTGCGGCCTTATTTTCGAATTCTAGAAATTGTTCATAAACTCCCAGTCACTCGAAAACGTGGAGTTTTTTCTCATGATTGCAAGTCGGCACTTTCAATTGCAACTTTTTTCTAAAACTTCTATTGTAAACGTAAATATTCTGTTACAATTTTAATAATTTGATATTGATATTTTTTTCAAAATTTCAAGTTTACCTTCTACCCTTTGGACATTTTTTTGTTCTTCTGGATTTTTTTCAAAATTTTAACTTCGATTTCGTAGTGTCGCCTTTTTTAAAAAAAATCAGAGTTGTTTTTGTTGTAACGCTTTTGTAACATTCCTGGCTGTCCCACTATATTTCATCAGAAAAAAATAATTTGTGAAGGCCAAATTCTAATAAGACGCATAGGCCGCTGAAAATTTAGGAACCCCCTGAGTAAGTGCTTATCCTGAATAAGGATGCTCACTGCGATATTTGTTTTTTAAAATGTCGTCATACAAAATGGAGCAACTATTTATGCTAGAATTTATCGCAAAAACACCGCAGTAAACACAATCGCTTTAGAGAAAAATCGAAATTTAAAGTTTTATGAAAAAGTATGGACGATAGTCTACGAACATTTAAGTAGGCGCCTAGTTGTTGTTTCTCAGCTTGAAAATGACTGGCGAACGAAGTAACATACGTTTCAAAAAGCATCAGTATCGAAAAAGTGTTTTGAGCGCAATTTTTTTCAAATCTCGAGCAATCATCAAACAAAAAAAGTGTACATAGTTTTTTGGAGAAAACCATAAGATCTATTTATTACAAATGTTTGGGAGAATATTTGAATTTGAAGATAGTTGCGATGAACTGATTGTTATGACATTTAATGGCAAATAAAATTGTCGACACAATCGAGCTGGACTAAATAAGTAGCCTAAAGTTAGCCCAGGAAAATACTCTGCATGTTTCATTTAAATCGGCTTAGTGGTTTGCAAGAATAGCCCAGACAAAAGGACAGCCAAAATTCCGAGAACTTGACAACATCTATATTGGTTTTTAAGACATGTAAGAAATGATATGAGCTTATAAAAATATGAGCTGCTACCCGAACTTCGTCAGCCAATAAATAACTGCATGTAACTCAATGCAAGTTTCAAAACAACTCTACATTTAAATGAAAGTTAAATTAATTTTCATTTCAAATTTAAGGCGATAACGTAATATTACTGAAATTAATAATGCAGATGCCTACGTGTATGGTAATAGTTCGAGGATCCAAGAAGAGAGGCCGCTGTCAAAATATATATTACAGGGTTGACACTCTTACCTTTCTCTATGATTGTTTATATTATATAAAAAGGATCAAAAAAACGTTATTTAAGCTTCTTGGATATAATACATAAGCTTGGGATAAAAAGTAGGCTACTAACTATTCCGCATCATAAGGAATGTCTACCAATTTTCGTCAAAATCGCTTCAGTAACTAAACTATGAAAAGTAGACACAGTAACTGAACTGTGAAAAGTGGACAGACAAACATACTTTCGCATTTGTTACTAGTAAGATTTTGAAATCACAGAACACTGCAATTTTATTAATATAATAAACAATACAAAATAATAAAATTGTAAATTCAAACTCAAAATGCGTTGTCTTGTTGTTGCAAAAATATAAATTAAAAAAAAAAGAATACAGGTTTTTATTCGAGTTCCCATCGAAAGTTAGAAATAATTCGCGGGTTAATGCAATCCATGTGGTTTAATGTGGAAAATTAAATAAAAGAGTAAATTCAATTAATGTGTAAAAATACCATTTCCCGGAATTTTCAGAACTCTAACCGAACTAATTTAAAAATCCTGGGAGCTTCAATTAATTCAATTTAGCTCGAAAGAAAACAAAGTATTAAATTACCTGAAATATTTGATAGCTCCGGAATTTATTGAATGAAGAATTCATGCGATGTAATATGATCTTGGGACGAATCCATGTTTGTCTACTTCCTTTTTAATGAAAGAAATTTAATGTGGCATATTACGGATCGTAAAGCTACGGAATGTGCACAATTCTACCTGTTTTTCTACTACACCTACCCACATTTTCTAAGGTTTTACCTACCTCACCATACACAAGAATAGTATTTTGTCTCTTATAATGACCCAGTGACCGCTGGTGATTTTTCTTACGTAAATGATGCAACTTCGGCATTTTTACCAAAGAAATTAATGGCTTGGGTCATTATAAACCAACAATAAAGGCTGAACATGAGGCGGACTGTTCCTTCTTTCATTTATCAAATGGTTACATCCCAACGGATTCAAGTAACCACAAAAATTAATAGCGTATTCCTCAGATTTTATCAGCGGGCATTGTTGACCAAATCACACTTATTTTATTGTACAACTAATACCGGTAAATTGGTAAACCGGTTTAGTGGTAAATTGTCAAATATGTGTACTCTAGAAGGTTTTACTAGTAACTTTTTAGTGGTAATTCCGTGAAAATATCTCCATTTTAAGTTTTATATAGTATTAGCTACCTCCGCGATTTTCTGCGCAAGGTTATTTCAAAATAAAATAATTTTTCACTTGATTTTAACATAATAATGTATTAAAAGATTTGTGCTACTCATTATAGTATCCGCTAGAATTGTAGGTGGCGTGCAATCTTGTAACAGCCATAATGTGGATTGGTTTCTTTTTTATATGTTCTATGCTAGAACCTCAAGTAAAACTGTTAAGAGAGTTGAGTTCTTAGAGGTGAAAGGTTGAATTTTACTGGGAGAAGGGTCTACATAGGGATGAGCAAGACGCAGCTCTACTGCTTTACATGAAATTTTTTTAAAGAAAATGTGAAACAATTTGACGAAAAAAAACTTACCATTTGAAGGCAACGTATGTTATCAAAAAACACGAAACATTTTCCATGCTTGAGAAAACAAACTTCTTCAAATAGAATTAAATATGGCCAGGAAATTCAAAGTTTAATAAACCAATTTCAATCGAGATTTAAAATTTTTCGATCCGAAGAAATTTCTCGTGGTTTCCGTATTTTTTCTTAAGTCATTTAATATGGGGCACAGAAACAGTTCCAAATGAGCATAAATGGAATAAATAGATTTACAAAACAACATCAATTTGAGGATCAAATTTCACATTAAGGACACAAATTCTAGTAAATAACCTACACGATTAGTCGGGTATGCAATGCAAATCATGAAATATTTTGGACATGAGCGTAGGCATGATTTTCTTCAAGGGAGGGGCAACAATAATTCTGAAAAATTCATGGTCGAAAAAGAAAACCTTCTGGGCAAGTAATGTACAGAACTGAGGAGATCGCATTTTCAGATTAAAGTCAAAATTTCGAAAAAAGCCCAATCTTAGGAAAAAACCTTTCGAAGAACTTTTAAGAAATGTCGAAATTTCGAAGAAGTGGAAATGCAAAAAAGAAACAATTTCCGAAAGTCAATTTTTGTTAAAAAGGAGGTAATTTCCTGAACAAGTTGAATTCACGTAAAAAATTGCAAGTTTTAAAAATATTCTCTTAGAATTTTTATTTTGTTTCAATTTTGCTATATTCTTGTAAGTTTTCAAAAAAATCGTTTTCTCCAAATTTCCTTAAAATATTGTTCTCAGATTTTTAGATTTCTATTAAGATTTCGATTCAATTTTAAAAAAATAAACGAATTTTGTGAAAAAAGTCTAAATCTTCAGAAAAAATTCAATTTTAAATGGAAATATCCGGAAACAGATAATATCGAATTTTTGAGATAAAAGTCAACAGCTGGAAAATAAGATGAACTTCAGACAAGTTGAAATTACCTGGAATCAAATTAAAAATAATGAGAAAAAATTACGTTGCAATTTCCAGAAAAATATCGAACATTCTAGAAATTATTTCAAATTTCCAAAAGAATGTCCAATTTTAGGAGGAAAATTGGAAAAGTTGGAATTTTCAATAAATCATATTAAAAATAAGAACCTAACATTTCTCAAAAACTCGAGAAATATTTATAATTTGAAAAAGTCAAAATTTTTAAAGGTCTATTTTTGTGAAAAGACGTAATTTTCAGAAAAAGTCGAATTTTAAGAAATAAAATTGCAATTTTTAAAAACATTGTTCTTAAAACCTATAATTCAGTAAAGATGTTGAATTTACAAGAAATCTTTTTCTCGAAATCCCCAAAAATATTTTTCGCAACATTTTTATTAACATTTCGATCTAATTTCGAGGGAAAAGTGAACATTTTCAGAACCATAAAACCATTTAAGCTAAAGTCGTAATTTGTTGAAAAAGACAAATATTCCGAAAAATGACAAAATTTGGAAATAAATAAACGATTTTTGAAAAAGTCCAAATAGTAGGATTTTGAAAATCAAATCGAAATTTAAAAAAAAGACAAATTATGAGGTAAAGGCGAATGTTAGTTAAAGACTATGTTAAGAAAATTCAAAATTTTGGAAAAAAATACGAATTTACCAGGAAAAAAGAAAAAACTTATAGAAACATTATATATCGGATATTGAGACAAATCCAAGATTTCCTAAAAACGGCAAACTTTAGAAAACCGGTCAAAATTTCTAAAAAAAATCAGAATCCAAAAGATCGGCATTTTCAGCTAAATGTTTAGAAACATATCGGATTTTGGAAAAAAAGTGAAATTTCGAGAAAACTTTGAAATGGACCAAAAATTTGCCAAAGAAACTCAAATTTGAAAACAGTCTAAATTTAAAAAAAATAGTCGAAACCCCGAGAAAAAGACGAGAGAACTTTTGAGAAAAAGATGTAAATTTGAGAAAAAACGTTTAATAGTGAAATTTCGAAATTTACCAGAAAGAATTAGATTTTATCGAAATTTAGAAAAAGCAAATTTTAAGAAAAAAAAAGCAAATATTTATTTTCTCTTGACTCCTCAAATCAGAGGAAGACAGGCGCCCTACCTTACCTCAACGGGCATCAAAAAATGTCAAATATTGTGATATACATCCAGATTTTGACAAACAAGTTGGTTGAAACTTCCAGAAATTTGGATTAAAAAAGAGTTGAAATTTTCAAAGAAATTTTCTTCGTAATTTTTGTCCTTTCACAAAAATTCCAAAAAATATACTTTTTATCAGAAGATCGACCAGATTTTGAGGAAAAGGCAACTTTTAATAAACAAGCTGAAATTCCGAGATTTAAAAATTCTCGAAATTTTCAGAAAAGTCTATTTTCTCTTGCCTTCTCAAGTCAGAAAAAGACAGACGCCCTACTTAGCCTCAGCGGGCATCAAAAAATGTCAAATATTGTGATATACTGTAACGCAATGTAATTAGATGGAATAGAATTTAGAATAGAATTGTAGAATTTAGTAAATAAAAAAGTTTCTAGAAGAATCTGATAAAGGGAAAGCGGCCGCGATTACGAACAAACGGCAGATAAGCGTTCCACAAATTTCGGCAAACGATAAGCCTTATCTGCCGAAAAGTTCTAGAAGCCAGGAGCCAAAACTATAAAAGGCGGTCCGCTTTCCCTCAAGGAAGTCAGTGTAGTTAGTGAGTTAGTAGGAGTCAATAATAAGTGAGTTATTTGTAGTGATCCGAGTTTAGTTTGGTAATAAAGTGGGTATTATTTGACAAGTGTAATCAATCGAACCGATAAGCCCGTAACAATACATTGAAATTTTGACAAACAAGTTGAAACTTCCAGAAATTTGGATTAAAAAGAGTTGAAATTTGCAAAGAAATTTTCTTCGTAATTTTTGTCCTTTTACAAAAATTCCAAAAAATCTGCTTTTTATCAGAAGATCGACTAGATTTTGAGGAAACGGTAACTTTCAATAAACAAGCTGAAATTTTGAGAATTAAAAATTGTCGAAATTTTCAAAAAATTTCGAAAAATGGCGTAATTTCAGAAAAACACAACGAACTTTTAAATTCAAAATTTCCCAGTCATGTTTGATAAAAGAAGTCGAACTTTATGAATAAATGCGAAATTTCAAAAGACAAAAACAATTTCTGTAAAAAAATTTGATAAAAAGAAATTTCGAAAAAATGTTTCAAGAAAAGGATGAATTCTGAGGATTTGGAAAGTCCCCCAATTGAATAGATATAAATTTTCAGTTTGCTGCATGAGCCAGAATAGGGCAGGGGGGGGGGAGCGCTTGCCCCCACCCTGCCCTATTCCAGTTACGCCTATGATTTTGGAAGAACTTATACTTGCGTAATGGAAATAGTTAAAAGGGACCACAGGTCCAGACTAAATAACGTACGACTGGAAAGCGAGTTGCTGTGGCAAATTCGGCAAAGAAGCAATTTCAGAATTCTCATAGTTTATTTAAGGTATTTTTCCCATAATCATTTTCCCTCTTTTTATTTCTATTTTGTATTTTAATTAGGTAATTTTTTATAGTACTTTTGTGATTTTTGTTTTGTTAATAGAAACTTAATAATTAGTGATAATCATCTAATCTAGCATTCATATTTTCCCCACATGCGACCCGCGCAAAATTTTTAGCCTGATAATTGGTCCGCTGTAAAAAAAAGGTTGCTCATCCCTAGCCTAAAAGATACCCCTGAAAATACTCTTCATTTTAATAAAAGTTTCAATAAAATTGATGTAGCAGTTTGCGAGATTAGCCCAGACAGAGGATTAGTCGACAGACAAGACACTTGGAACGCAATTTCATTAATGTAGATTGTATCAAAAGTTTAAGTTTAAAATCAAAGTGGTAGAAAAAATACAAAAATTTGAATTCAAAACCAAAATCGTCGACCGACCGACGGACGGACGTACGGACGGACGGACGAACGAACGAAGAGACAGATAAGCAGGGGCGCATTCGGAAAATTAATAAAATGGAAGGCTATTACAAATAATACCAATACAGGTAAAGTTCATTATTTGCAGGGATTACGTTACCGTGCCTAAAGAATTCATGTGCACAGAATGGGAAATATGTGTCTGGAAATTAATGTCTACAAAACTTAGAAATTAAAAAAAAATTGAAAATTTTGAATCTTAAGTCAAAATGTCCAGTTAATGTTGAAATATGGAAATTAAGTCGAAAAAATGTCAATATTTTTGAAAAGAACTCTAGAAGGGAAGAGCAGAGAAAAAATGAGATGTGATGAAAAGAGTAGAGTAGAGTAGAGTAGAGTAGAGTAGAGTAGAGTAGAGTAGAGTAGAGTAGAGTAGAGTAGAGTAGAGTAGAGTAGAGTAGAGTAGAGTAGAGTAGAGTAGAGTAGAGTAGAGTAGAGTAGAGTAGAGTAGAGAAGAGAAGAGAAGAGAGAGAAGAGAAGAGAAGAGAAGAGAAGAGAAGAGAAGAGAAGAGAAGAGAAGAGAAGAGAAGAGAAGAGAAGAGAAGAGAAGAGAAGAGAAGAGAAGAGAAGAGAAGAGAAGAGAAGAGAAGAGAAGAGAAGAGAAGAGAAGAGAAGAGAAGAGAAGAGAAGAGAAGAGAAGAGAAGAGAAGAGAAGAGAAGAGAAGAGAAGAGAAGAGAAGAGAAGAGAAGAGAAGAGAAGAGAAGAGAAGAGAAGAGAAGAGAAGAGAAGAGAAGAGAAGAGAAGAGAAGAGAAGAGAAGAGAAGAGAAGAGAAGAGAAGAGAAGAGAAGAGAAGAGAAGAGAAGAGAAGAGAAGAGAAGAGAAGAGAAGAGAAGAGAAGAGAAGAGAAGAGAAGAGAAGAGAAGAGAAGAGAAGAGAAGAGAAGAGAAGAGAAGAGAAGAGAAGAGAAGAGAAGAGAAGAGAAGAGAAGAGAAGAGAAGAGAAGAGAAGAGAAGAGAAGAGAAGAGAAGAGAAGAGAAGAGAAGAGAAGAGAAGAGAAGAGAAGAGAAGAGAAGAGAAGAGAAGAGAAGAGAAGAGAAGAGAAGAGAAGAGAAGAGAAGAGAAGAGAAGAGAAGAGAAGAGAAGAGAAGAGAAGAGAAGAGAAGAGAAGAGAAGAGAAGAGAAGAGAAGAGAAGAGAAGAGAAGAGAAGAGAAGAGAAGAGAAGAGAAGAGAAGAGAAGAGAAGAGAAGAGAAGAGAAGAGAAGAGAAGAGAAGAGAAGAGAAGAGAAGAGAAGAGAAGAGAAGAGAAGAGAAGAGAAGAGAAGAGAAGAGAAGAGAAGAGAAGAGAAGAGAAGAGAAGAGAAGAGAAGAGAAGAGAAGAGAAGAGAAGAGAAGAGAAGAGAAGAGAAGAGAAGAGAAGAGAAGAGAAGAGAAGAGAAGAGAAGAGAAGAGAAGAGAAGAGAAGAGAAGAGAAGAGAAGAGAAGAGAAGAGAAGAGAAGAGAAGAGAAGAGAAGAGAAGAGAAGAGAAGAGAAGAGAATAAAAGGAAGAGAGGAGAGGAGAGGAGAGGAGAGGAGAGGAGAGGAGAGAAGATAAGAAGAGAGAGTAGAATAAAAGAAAATATAACAAAAGGAAGAAAAAGCAAAGAAGAAGAAGAAGAAGAAGAAGAAGAAGAAGAAGAAGAAGAAGAATAGATAAGAAAATAGAACAAAAGGGAAGAAGAGCAGAGAAGATAAGGGAAGGGAAGAAAAGGGAGGAACAATGAAGAATAGGAAAGAGCAAAGAAGAGAAGTGGAAGAAGAAGAAAGAATAAGTAGAAAAGAGAAGGGAGAGGAAAAGAAGAAGACTGACAAAATAGAAAAAATGGGAACGATAAGAAAGAGACTTTTTAAAAATTGTAATTTGTTTACAAAGTTCGATTTTATTTAGCAAACAATTTACAAAACCTATTTTAAATTCCATTAACTCCAGAGTTAAAAAAAACGATTTTGACTACATTTGAGTTGATGTCGAAGTTCGAAAAAAATAGTGTAAATTTCGATATCAAAATTGATATTTCGAAGAAAAATCTAAACAACTTCAAAGTTTTAATTTCAAGTTAAAAACTTGAAATTTTCAAATAAAAGTCGCTAGTGTAAGATTAACCTCGAAATTTACAGAAACCTTTGACAACATTTGGGTCCAAACAAACATTTGGAGAAAAAATTTGAAATTTTGATGTTTTTCTTCAGGTGCTTTAATCTCAAATGTTTTTAAAAAATTTTTCTCTCCAAGTTCAAGTAAGTCAAACTTTTCTTCGAAATTTTAACTTTTAGCTTGAAATCAGGACTGTGAATTCGTTTAATTTTTTTTTGGAAATATCGATTTTGATTTCGAAATGTACACCTCTTTTTTCGAAATTTAAAGTTTGACTCAAATGGGGTTAAAGCTTTTTTTCTAATTGAATTTTTTATCTATCTTTTTATTTATCTATAGATCAACATGCTGATATTTCTTTTAATTCTTGTCTTCACATTTTGAGTTTGGATTAAACATTTTGACTTAAAACTCGAAATTTGTAGTTTATTTTTAGCTTTAAAGATTTTGCGACATTAATTTCCACGTTTTGTTCTTACACTCCGAAAGAATATTCTTTTAGAAAGTGCAGTCTCCCAATTTTCACTTTAATCTCAAAATTTCAATTCCAACTTTTAACTTTTTTCATGTCCAATTTTAATTATCTACGAGGGTAAATCAAATATGAACCGGAATTTGTTTTTCAAAAGGTATTGGTGCAGGATAGATATATGAAAGGTATTAACTATTTTTCTACATAATCTGATTTTGTCATGCATTTTTCCTAACGGATTGGGAGTTTTTTAATGCCATCATTATAAAAAAGGGAGACGTGTTTGCAGCCAGTTGGGCATAAATGTCTCAACAGCAGCATCATCATGGAATCGCTCACCTCCTAGAGCTTCTTTCAGTGGCGCAAACATATGATAAGTCGGGACTGTAAGGAGGGTGTTCTAATGTTGCCCAATGCATTTCTTCTAATTCTTGATGAGTCAGATTGGTTGAGTGGGGGCGAGCATTGTCGTGAATCAAAATCACATTTCTGACCGAAAATTCGCACCTCTTCCGCCGATATGCACGTTTTGCTTCATCCAATAGCTGGCAGTAGTAGGCAGCATTAACCGTACGACGTTCATGCAGAAAATCGACTTGCACAACTCCTTTCAAATACCAAAACACTGTCGCAAGAGCCTTTCATGCTGAGAGGCGACTTTTTGTCTTGACGGGTGCACCTTCCCCCTTCCTTCCCCACTCCATGCTTGCGTGTTTAGGTTCAGGGTGGACCGAAGTCTCATCACACGTAACGATACGTTGCAAAAAATCAGCACCTTCACGTTGAAAACGTGCCCAAAGTGGCGCTGACAGATCTCCAGACTAGTTGTTGTTTTTGTTCTTCAGTCAAAAGGCGAGGTACCCAACTGGGAGAAATTTTTCGAAACCCCAGCGCATCTGTAACGATGGATTGAGTACTCCCTATCTGAGCTGCAATTTCACCAATAATTAAACGGCGATCACCTTCCAAAAGACGGTAAACAGAGTTAATCTTGTCCGCAGTTACACTAGTCCGAGGACGACGGGCATGGGGTTCACTTTCAACTTGAGTTCGTTCTTTCAAAAATTTTTTGTGCCATTCATACACTTGAGTTTTCTTCAAGTATCCACAATCTGTGCTTCTAGTCTATGAAGGATTTCGGTGGACTTTACACCTTCAATGGACAGAAATTTAATAATAATGCGCTGCGCAACGTGTGGATGCAACTCTTGTTTACTCATTGTATTTACAGTTGACGAACGACGAGAACAGAATTCGCTTGAGCACCGTGACATCCCCACCTAACATGTATAAGAGTATGCGCACACTCCCGATGCCCCCATGGCGATATGATGGAAATTCCGGTTCATATTTGATTTACCCTCGTATATTTTTTTGATGTTCTTGCCGTAATTTTAATGAAGTATAGCCAAAAAATTTTAGCTCTCAAACGGCTAAGAAATAATGTTTTCTGAAATTTCCAGATTATTATAATCGAAATGTGGGGATCGAACAAGTCGCAATTTTGTGTCACATTGAGTAATTTGATTTGTTTAATTTTTGATTTGTTTTATAGCGCTTGTAGATGGCTGACCCCCCGAGTTAAACAATAAAAGTGGAATGAATTGAATTCCCTTATAAAAGATTAGTTAATTAGAAAACATCTAGAAGTAGTCAGCATTTATATTATTCAACAACTTTTATGCAATCTTTCTTAACCTCAGTTTATCGTTAAAAACTCACTCAGATAAAAATCTTGTGTATCGTTCCTTATCAGATTTTAATCTCTAGTAATATCCATGTTTACTACATATATAGATAATCCTTCAACTTCAAAGTAAACATCCTGTTATCAAGACTGTACATTAGATCATTGAGAGTGGAATGACATTAAGTTGAAGTCTAGTATAAATACACAAAGATAAGGATTTTTGCATAATGTGTCTCATGACGAGCTATTTTAAAAAATACTAGTTATTTTTAAAACGTGGGATACTTTCAATTATTAATATACTGATGCGAGAAAGTTTTTAATTATTTGATCATTATCCATAATTGATTGATTCTGCACACCTTGGGATTGGAATTGGACGTTATTTTTTACTAGAAAATCTTTTTACAAATTACTGTCTCTAAGACGGTAGTCGTTAATAATTATCTTCGTAAAGCTGTGTTTTGTCAACAGTTATATTTGCTAATTAGCAGTGATGTAATTTGCATCTTTAGCAACAAACTATTGCATAAGTAAAGTTCTCGGAATTCATTGAAAACAATACGCATCAACGAATTTTCTATATTTGAGGCAAATCCCAATTCAGTTTTTTATGGATAAATGGGCATTGAAATTGGGAAATTACATTTTCCTCAGGTTAAATTTGTTAGGGTGTATTGTTAGCAAAAAGAGAATGTTCGGGCGAAAGGGAAAGGATAATCCGGATTTTAGGGAGCAACTAATTTTTGGTCAAATCATTAATATTCATTTCTGGGGGATTTTACTAAAACAGAAAGAGACATATTAACATTGTTAGGGAATTAATTAGTGAAATTTCCACACTTCGCCCATTTTAATAATGGATGTATTTGCATTCTGATTTAGGCATTAAAAATGATAAAATGTCCTCAAAGTAGAAGGTTTTGTAACCTGTTATTTAAAAATGCCATTAAGGTAATTTAATGCGGTATATGGGTTCGTTTATTAACGGAAAATTAAACTCGTGTTTCGTGTGCCTAATATGCATAAGGAAAAAAGTACTTTATATATGAAAACAAGTTTGCCTAATATTTATTTATATTGTGGAATATGAAATTAAAATAGTAATTAACAAATTATTATGTCTGAACGAACTTGAGCTGTATTGATGCACTTAAACTGACGAAATTGAGATCATCACATTAACACGTCAAACATCTGTCAATAATATTTGAAACATTTAATACATTTAATGCGCAAAATAATGTTGATACTTCGTAAATTTACAGATTTTTCATTTACCGATCAATGGTTAAATAAAAGAGTGTTAAAATCTATGTAAACTATAAACGAAACTCAAGTTGGCTGTGACGTGTATGCAGCATCTCGAATATCGACGGCTGATCTAACGTATTACTATATTTAGCCTAATTAATAAACCTTTCCCAGCTCCTAAGCTGTGCATCTAAATAAAATATTATAAAGAAGAAATGTTCTGCACAATATAACTTAGCTAATTATCATTTTTTATTTGATAACAATTAATGCTATGCAGGTCAGAGTTTGGAAAGTAAACGCCAGTTTTTATATAAAATATTACTAGAATATTGGAAAAACTTGCACTTTTCCGATAAACTATGATTCAGTATCTACTAATCCCATTAAATTTTTTCTTTAGGAACATAGGAGGAACGGCCCTTTTTTTGCAAATTTTGAGCTACAGCACTAAGACCATTGGTTCAAAAATGTTTGAAAATCCTAAGGGCTAGCTCTTTGAAATGACACCTCATACGGTGTATTCATTAAAACTTGATTTTTCGTAGCGCGTCACTAACCTCCAATTATAATCTAAACTATTTTTTTTCCTAATGGTTCATTAGTCGTTATATGCATGAGTTATTGATAACTAACATTATGCCGAATTTCATATTCCTACGTTGCATACATAGTTTTCGAGAAAAAAAAACTCCTTGTGACAGACGGGCGGACAAACGTGTGAGGTTCTCTTTTTTCCTTTTCAGATACGTAATTTACGTAACCCTACAAAGGTCAAAACTTGATAATTTAAGTATAACTTTTGAGGAAAAGAATGCAACAATTTTAAAAATCTTTTTCTTCAGGTGCCTATCTGTTCCAGATGTTGGCTACCATAACGGCTAGTTTAACTTTGTTTACAACTGCTCGGAACAATGCTGTTCATTGAGAACCAAGTTCTTAAATTTTTCAACCAAGAAATTCTTCTCCCGACATTTCTTTTTCCCATCACCGTAACTTACAATATGCATTGCAGTCGGTTGTATCTGTGTTGGTTTCTCATATGTCCCAAATATTGAAACTTTCTTGTCTTTATGGTGTTCAAAATTTTCCTTTCTTCTATTCTTTTAAGAATTTCGGTGTTAGTTATATGTTCCGTCCAAGATACCTTCAGCATTATCCTGTACAGCCACATCTCATACGATTCGATCTTTTTTATTGTGGGTTCCGTTAGCGTCCATGATTCCAAACAGCAGTACTAGGAACACGTAGCCATCTCAACATCCTGATTTTCGTAGACATATATATTTAGGTCTCGGCTTTTAAAGATCGATGACATTTTAATGAACACACTTCTGCTTTTCTCAATTCTCAGGGGCGGCCTTAGCCATTGCGAGGCTCTGGCCGGTAGATCTTTAAGAGGCCCTCGTCTTTGTGGAATTAGTTTTACCATAGACGTAGTCAGAATAGGGCAGGGTAGGGCGCTTGACCCCCCCCCCCCCCCTTCACCTTAGCTCGTGTGGTTAACGAAAATTTATATTGAACTGGGGAGACCTTCTTTAAAAAATTTCCATTCGACAAAAGTCGTCCTTCTTTAAGCTATTGATATTTTCTCGACATTTCGACTTATTTCACGAAATTCGTCTTTTTTCATAAATTTCTTTGGAAATTTTAAATGTATTCCTAAAATTCGATTTATTTTATCAGAATCCAACTTAACTAAAAATTTCGAATTTTTATCTCAAAATTCATCGTTTTATTTTTCGAAATTCCATCATTTCTCAAAATTAGTTTTTTCCGGAAACTTCGACTTCTCTTTAAACTTTGATTTTCTGAAAATTTCGACTTTTTTTATCAAGATTTACCCTTTTGCTTAAAACTTGATTAATTTTTTGATAACAATATTTATCTGGAAATTTTTATAGTGACTTTTTTAAAAATTTTGTAAAAAAGACAAAAATTCCTAGAAAATTTCCCCTGGAATGGGGAAATACAACTTGTTTCTCAAAATTTCGATGATTATTTCAATATTGGACATTTTCTGACTCAGGGTAGGGCAGAACAGGGCGCATGTCTGCCTCTGATTCAAGCGCTAAAGAGAAAAATCTAGAAATTACATTTTTCTCAAAATTTGTCCCTTTTCCAAAATTTCGATAAAATTTGACTCTCTCTGAAGAATTTCGAGTGTTTACTGAATTTTGACTTTTTTCTCAAAATTTCGATCCTTTTTTTGTTTTTCAAGGAAAAAAAATCGAAATTTCCAAAAAAAAACAAATTTAGAAAAATCGAAACTTTGATATTTTTCTCAAAATCCGCCTTTTTTTCGCAAATTTAAAATTATCCTGAAATCCCATCCTGTATGTTCCAGGAAAACTGAATATTTTTTCTGGAAATTCGTATCTTTCTTAAAATTTTGACTTTTTTTTCAAGACTCGTTTTTCCACAAACCAACGGCTATTCTCAAAGTTGCACTTTTTCTTTAAGTTTGAATTTTTTCTGGAAAATTTCGATCTTTGATGCTTCATTTGGTAGTTTTTCTAGAAATGTCGACTCCTTTTCAGAGATTTTATTTTTTTAATTCCTTTATTTTTATTAACATCGGGTTTTTCTGAAGATTTTGATCATTTGGAATTTGATTTTTCAGAACTTTTAACAGGTTTCCTAAAATTTCCCTTTTTCCCGATATTTTTATATCAAAATTCGATATTCAACTTTGCTAAAAATTTTGAATTTCTCTTAAAATTAGATTAATTTTGTCTTTTCAGAAATTTCGACTTTATTCTCAAAATTCCACTTTTTGGGCTCTTCTTTCGAAAATCATTTTTTCCATCATAATTAGGCCACTTTTCTGAATAGTTGTCTTTTCTTTAAATTTTGACTTTTTTAAATTTGACTAGAAATTTCATCTTCATATTTCGCCTTATTTTTGAAATATTGCCTTTATTTTCAAAATGCCATGTTTTAGATTCTGGAACTTTCTCGACTTTTTCCTCGAAATTGGCTTCTCCTTTAAATTTCAGTTTTCTCGAAATACGTCTATTTTCTCTGAATTAGGTCAGCATATTATCAAAAATTAAAAATGTTGCGAAAAATATTTTTGGGTAATTTCGAGAAAAAGATTTCTTGTACATTCAATTTCTTTATTGAAATTTAAATATTTTCAAAATTAGAATAAAAAAATAAACATTTCGAGAAAAGCGTTTTTGGAAATTGCAATTTTTTCACAACATTTGGTTTTTGGAAATATTTTGGCATATTTAGAAATTTCGAGTTCTTCTGAAAGCTTGGGTTTTTATTCAATTTCGGTTTTCTAAAAAATCCTTTCCCAAAATAGGGTTTTTTCAAAAAAATTGGTCGCTTTGGACATTACGACTTTATTCTACATTTTTCTCTCAAAATTGAACTTTCATTTTTTTAATATTTGTTTTTTCTGATTTTTTTTTCAAATTTAAGTTTCCGAAAATTTCATGTTTCTCAAAAGTTGTCTTATTCTGGAAATTTTGACTCGTACTAGAAATAGGAATTTTTTATGCTTCTAAAAATTTCCGCTTACAGTGAAAAATTTTTCTCAAAGTTCCAACTTTTTTTGAAAATTACATCTTTTTTTCACAAAATTCCACCTTTAAAAATATAACTTTTTCGAATTTTTAACAATTTTTGAGATTTTTCGAATGGTTAGAATTTTATTTTAAACACGAATTTCTAAACATTCCAACTTTTTTCCAAAATTCGTTTTTCCTCGTTTCTTCCAAAATTAAAATTTCTCTTGAAAATGTTCACTTTTCTTTAAGAGATTTCAACCTTTTTCTCGACATTTCGACGGTATTTTTTAAAATCGTTATTTTTTGAAATCTTCGAAATTTGGATGGTTTTTAAAGTTTTCCGAAAGGATCGGTTTTTATTTTAGATTCAATTTTCTAACTGTTTTCGCAAAGTTCGACTCTATTTCCAAATTTCTAAGTTAATCTGAAAATTCGATAACTCAGTTCATGTAGTTAAATGAAAATATACATATACTCGGAACGTTTTCCGGTTTTCTTTTTTTATCAATTTTTCAAAATGATTCTTGCCCCTTCCTGAACTAAATCCTGCCTACGCTTATGAATTTCAATGATGATGCTTGACTAGAAATGCAAAGTCATAAATAAATATATTTGGACTTTCAAAATTGTTTATTGGAAAGAAACTAAGAAAAATTAATAAAGACAAAGATTTTTTTTGGTGGAACAGGTCCTTGGGTATCTTCAAAAAAATCCTTCTTGGCTTCAGGGGACAAGTTTTGTCCTTCAATTTTAAACACAAAGATAACAAACTATTAATCATGATAAATAAGGTGCATTAATGTCTTAAAAGGATCAAGGATTTAGAAATGATGACGACTGCTCTAATATAAAAGCATAATCCGACGACAGTTGACAGCTGAAATGAAACACGGGAATTCCCCGAATCGTAAACACGAAGAAAATGGAGTACTATCAGATTTTGTTTAGCCCTTGCAGTTGGCAGCACTTGTGGCACTGGTACGAAATTTCGTCAATGTGAAGGAGAAGGAAAGGAACATTCATTGGAGCGAATGAGACAGATATCAGCGCGATAACTACCACGCACCTTCAAGAACGAGGCTCCGGGCGGTTGCCCGGCTTGCCACCCCCAAAGGCCGCCCCTGTCAATTCTGCACTTAATTTCTTGCGAGTGGTCCCATTGATCGTTGATGGTGGAGCTCAGTATCTCTCTGTATCGTTTCACATTCCAGTCTTAACTGTGTTATATCGTTGATATTCTTGCTTAAAATCATGTATTTGGTTTTTCGGTGTTAATGTCAAATCCATATCTTTGGCTGCAGGATACTATTCTGTTCATTATTTGTTGTGGATCTTGCATATTATCAGTGAATATTACTGCATATATGATGTTATTCAGCCTTTGTCTATTTAGCAAAATTCCCTCTTGTGCATTATCTAGGGCTTCTCTGAATATTCGGTCCGAGTAGATATTAAACAGTAGCGGTGACAATACGGAACCCTGTCTCACTCCTCGTACAATGTTTACTGGATCGGATAACGAAGGCTTCCACGGCCAGAGTCAGTACAGGATATACTTCTTCCGGGATTGGACCGTGTCAAAGAACTACTAAGTGTTCGAAGAGTTTCGCCTCTGGTATGGTGGACATACTGAGTTACCGTGCTCTTCTGCCTAAACTTTCTTTATCCTTTGTACCAATTTTCAATTCAGAAGAGTTTTGCTTCTGGTATGGTGGACATACCGAGTTACCGTGCTCCAATGTTTTGAAATTGGCCTTTTCATTCTTTCATTTTTACATATTCCCTTATTTTTATTTATTGTTTCTTTTCTTTGTTCCTGAAAAAGCCCCCTACGATGGTGGATGAAACGTCGAACACTTTTAGTAGTTCTTTGACACGGAAGAAGTATATCCTGTACTGACTCTAGCCGTGGAAGCCTTCGTTATCATATTCAGAACCTCTACGGGGAGGAAATCTCTCGCAAAACCCTTTTATTCTCTAAACTTCGTCATAAAGTTTCTAAACTTATTTCCAATCTAACTCTTCTGTCGCGTTGCAGAGATCACAATTTACTTCCAAAATCTTTCAGAATTAAAGATAACTTTAGAACCAATTCTTCATTCAAAATTCTTCATAAAGTTGGTTTGTCTCTTGTTCGGGATATGATTAAAAGGATTAAACGCGATTTGGCTTTGATCTCCCAACAATTGCTCGGGCTCCATCTGGAACTATAGAGTGGGTTGTCGGTTGAACATTGGAGTCATTTCGACGCCATATCCGATAATCAGTCCGAAAAAACTTTTGAAATAGAAAATCTGAAACACAAGAAGAAATTCGAATCCCTAAGTCCCAAGGTCAAAACTTATAGTTTAGTCTCAAAAACGGTGGTCAATTTGTCTTCCCGTCCACTGTAGGATAACGAACATAACATCTTATCCAAAGGACTGAATTTTGCTGTTGCCCCAAGAAAAATTCCAACTGAAGAAATAATCAGTGCAGTAGAGTCTTCCATCAGAACTCTTCCTAACGAGGCAGCAGATCCTATTCGGTTTCAAATTACAAAAATACTAAAACATGCCAAACCACCAAAGTCCAACATTTCTAGAGAAGAAAGATGTGCCCTTAAAACCCTAAAAACAGATTCTTCAATCACTATTCTCTCGGCTGATAAAGGTAATGCAACTGTCGTCTTGGATAATTCCGAGTATGTATCCAAAATTAACGCTGTGTTGAATGACAAATCCTATATTCCTCTTCCTTAGGACCCAACAACCAAAATTGAACGCGAACTCAAGTCCAAGCTAAAATCCTCAAATTTGCCAGCAGACACTCTCAGACATCTTGTTCCGAGAGAATCCAAACCACCTCGTCTTTATGGTCTCCCCAAAATTCACAAACCCAATATTCCTTTTAGGCCCATTGTCAGCACGATAAATTCACCTACCTACAATGTCTCGAAATATTTATCTAAAATCCTCAATTCATATACCGGAATACACGTCCTAAATTCTAAACACTTTGTCGAATTATTATCCGAACTAACCCTAGACCCCAACGACATACTGATAAGTTTTGACGTCACTTCACTATTCACTAATGTTCCAGTTTGCGGCTCCATGACGATAATTCGTCAATTACTTTTAGGCAAAGAGAATGCAGATTCTCTAGCTGATTTAACTGAAATGTGCCTCACATCAACTTATTTTCCTTTCAATGGCATCTTCTACAAACAAGTCTCCGGCACCCCAATGTACCCAGTCGTAGCAAATATTTTTATGGAATATTTTGAAAACACTGCGTTGGAAACTGCGGATTTAAAACCCAAGGTTTGGCTTCGTTATGTAGATGACACATTTATTGTATGGCCACATGGCAAGGATTCAGTAAATTTATTTTTGGAATACCTAAACAGTTTACATTCTTCCATTAGTTTCACTATGGAAATCGGAAACAACGCTTCTCTTCCTTTACTTGACGTACTGGTCACCCGTTTACCAAACGGTCGCGTTTCTCATTCCGTTAATCGAAAACCCACCCATACTAATCGTAATTTGCACGCAGAGTCCCATCATCACCCTTCCCAAAAACGTTCTGTCATAAACTCACTGGTTTCACGAGCTGTAGCAATTTCACAACCGATAAATCTTTCAGACGAGTTGAACAAAATTCGTTTTAACCTCCGGAACAATGGCTACAAATCGCACGACATTGAAACTGTCATTAAACGACATCTTCACCCTACCCCTCGTCCTTCACAAAATTCAATAATTTCTTCTAAAGTCTTTCTTCCTTATGTTCACGGAGTAACAGATCAAATCGGAAAATTATTAAAAAAACACAACATTAGACCCATTTTTTCATCATCCTCAAAGATCCAACAGCTCCTCCCATCTCCCAAAGCTAAAAGTTCATCCTTTTGTTCTAATGGTGTGTACAGGGTTCCTTGTTTTTGTGGTTCAGTGTACATCGGAGAAACGGGGCGATCATTTAGGACGCGAATATCCGAGCATCAAAAGATGTTTTAGGTCTGGTTTATTTTCGCAGTCAGCCATTGCGGAACATCAACATGAGACCGGACATAAGATTCTCTTTGATAATATTTCAATTATATCCAATATTCCCAATTACTATAATAGGAAGATACGCGAGGCGATTGAAATCCAAAAATTCCCCAAAAACATCAACAAAGACGACGGTTACATGCTTTCTTCCATCTGGAAACCTACTATCAGAAATCTTCAGAAGTGATCGCGCAGACGAATGGTATATAAAGTTTCCTTTTCCCTCTTTCCTGCCAGAAGAGTTTCGCCTCTGGTATGGTGGACATACTGAATTACCGTGCTCTTCTGTCTAAACTTTCTTATCCTTTGTACCGATTTTCAATTCAGAAGAGTTTCGCCTCTGGTATGGTGGACATACTGAGTTACCGTGCTCTGATGTTTTGAAATTGGCCTTTTCATTCTTTCATTTTTTGCATATTCCCTCATATTCCTCTTTTCATCTTTTCTTTTCTTTGTTCCTGAAGAAGCCCCCCCTACGATGGTGGGCGAAACGTCGAATACTTTTAGTAGTTCTTTGACACGGTCCAATCCCGGAAGAAGTATATCCTGTACTTTCTTTTCCTTTGTACCAATTTTCAATTCGGAAGAGTTTCTCGCCTTTGGTATGGTGGACATACTGAGTTACCGTGCTCTGATGTTTTGAAATTGGCCTTTTCATTCTTTCATTTTTGCATATTCCCTCATATTCTTTTATTCATTTTTTCTTTTCTTTGTTCCTGAAAAAGCCCCCTACGATGGTGGATGAAACGTCGAACACTTTTAGTAGTTCTTTGACACGAAAGAAGTATATCCTGTACTGACTCTAGCCGTGGAAGCCTTCGTTATCATATTCAGAACCTCTACGGGGAGGAAATCTCTCGCAAAACCCTTTTATTCTCTAAACTTCGTCATAAAGTTTTTAAACTTATTTCCAATCTAACTTTTCTGTCGCGTTGCAGAGATCACAATTTACTTCCGAAATCTTTCAGAATTAAAGATAACTTTAGAACCAATTACCCCAAGAACCAAGAAGCCCCTTACGATGGTGGGCTAAACGTCGAATACTTTTAGTAGTTCTTTGACACGGTCCAATCCCGAAAGAAGTATATCCTGTACTTTCTTATCCTTTGTACCAATTTTCAATTCGGAAGAGTTTCGCCTTTGGTATGGTGGACATACTGAGTTACCGTGCTCTGATGTTTTGAAATTAGCCTTTTCATTCTTTAATTTTTGCATATTCCCTCATATTCCTCTTTTCATTTATTGTTTCTTTTCTTTGTTCCTGAAGAAGCCCCCTGCGATGGTGGGCGAAACGTCAAACGCTTTTAGTAGTTCTTTGACACGGTCCAATCCCGGAAGAAGTATTTCCGGTCAGCTTCCCTATTCATCAAAGTCATGATACGCCACTGGTTCCTATTAACTTAGTTTCATTTACCTAATAGGAATGAGATTGGTTAAAATGATTTTTAAATAAATGCTTTTTGCTTTTTGTTAGCTACTGTATAAGGAGTTACATAAAAGTCATCAGTTTATGTTAAGAGGGAATTTTGTTAATTTTCACAATGTATTTCCATAGTTGGTTACATACTTAAATGGTTTTTCAATTTATAAAACTTTAAAGAGATGCCCTAAAAGAATTTTACACAAAGAGTGATTAGTTAAAAAACAGAGGAAATTGCATTGATATTTGTCTAAATTTTGATTACGTTGATTGCTATCTAAATTTTAATTTGTTAATTAAAGAGCGGACTTCTATAAAATTTTCCTCTCTTTTGTTCGTAACCTTCAATACCGAAATAATCCCGGGATTGACCAAATATAATCGCAAAATCCCGGGATTAGAAATAATGACCGGGATTGAATTCCCTAGTCACAACCTCGATACTAGTTTATTTTTGAGTTTGGGGACTTTTTTTCAAAGTTGCGACTTAAAACTTGAAGTTTAAAAAATGTCAGTTTCGAATTATCAGTCTGCCTAAATCTCTTTCTTTTATTTTCTTTTGCAAATTTGTGTATCGTTAAAATTTTTAAGATTTAACTTAAGTCATCAAACTTTAAGAAACATGTTATTGAGAATTTCTATAAATGGCGACTCCTTTTTTTTCAAAATTTATTATATTTTCTGGCTCCCCACGTAATTCTGATTTTAACCAGGGAATCCATTCAATATTTAAGTTCAATCACGGTTTTTTATCACTTAAACTACATTTTAAAAATTTAGAAATTTTGGTTTCAATCTTGAAGGTCTCTGTTTTAAAACCGAAGTTCCGAAGTGTCAAAACAAGCACAGAAGGATTCTACGAGGGTTGCCTTTTATGTTTCGGGATTTGGCAACCCTAGTGTTGCAATCTGGCAACTAATAGCTCTATCGTAAAGTTGGACATTTTTGAAGTTATACGTACTTAGAACGTTTTGACATACGAGCGCTATTTGTGTTGTTTACAGTAACTTAAAAGATTCATCTCTGCCCAAAAATGGAATTAAATCGTGAACATTTTCGTGCGATTATTTTTTACAACTTTCGACGTGGATTAACTCAGCAACAGTGCATGGATGAACTTAATTCAATTTTTGGCGATAAAGCCCCATCAAGGACCAGTGTTTATCGATGGTATGTGGTCGTAGTTCACTCCAAGACGAATTTCGTGAAGGTCGTCGAAAATCAGTTGTTCCGAAAACCATTGATGCTGTGCGCGAACTGATATTGTAAGATCGTCATGTGACCTATCGTGAGATTGAGACAACCTTAGGCATTAGTGGGACCAGCATACATTCAATATTGCATAAACATTTGACTGTCAACAAAATTTGTTCGCATTGGATGCCACACAATTTGTCAATCGCTCAAAAAAGGCTCATGTCGATTGATCGAAAGAAATGCTCAAAAAATACGATCGCGTTGCTTCGAAATACGTCTATGACATCGTGACAGGTGATGAATCGTGGATTTACGCGTATGAGCCTGAAAATAAACAGCAGTCGACTGTATGGATGTTTCAAGATGAGCCAAATCCAACAAAAGTTGTTCGCGCACTTCCAAGCAAATGGTCGCCTGTTTTTTCGGAAAAAACTGGACCTGTCGCAACCGTACCACTAGAACAACGCAGAATAGTCAATTCTGAGTGGTACACAACCATTTGTTTGCCAGCTGTCTTCTAAAAAATCAGGAAAACCAACCGCCGAAGACGGATCACTCTTCACCACGACAATGCGAGCTCTCACACATCGGCTCAAACAACTGAATTTTTGAGCACCCAAAACATCGATTTGATGAATCATCCGCCGTATAGTCCTGACTTGGCACCGAATGACTTCTTTTTATTCCCGTACGTAAAAAACAAACTGAGAGGTCAACGTTTTTCCACACCTGAAAAAGCGGTTGCTGCATTCAGAATGCATGTTTTGGAGATACCTCAATCAGAGTGGCTAAAGTGCTTCGACAATTGGTTCAAACGCATGCAAAAGTATATAGATCTTCATGGGGAATATTTTGAAAAACAATAAAGTGATTTTCGATCATTAATATTTGTTTTTGTTCTCTAATAATCGATCTCCTTTCTACCTTTCGGTGTTGGGATTAATAATAATAGCTATTGTCTTTGCCTCTATACGTTTTCCAGGAATTTTTTCCACTCTTTTCTATCTTGTGCTAATTGTTTTGCCTCTGTTGTTGTATGTTTTTTTCTCCTGAGTATTTTTCCTATTATGTTGTCCCAGGTTTCTTTTGGTCTGCCCTCTATACTTTTTGATGGCTGGCTTTGCCTCCCATACTCTTTTTACTAATCTGCTATCCTCCATTCGTTGTAAGTGTCCCCACCATGCCAATTGCCTTTGTTCAACATATTCTAATACTGGTCTTGTTTCGAGTTCTGCTCTTATGTCCGTGTTCCTTATTTTATCTCTTCTTGTGATTCCTTTGACTGTTCTTAGGTATTTCATTTCTATGGCTTGTATTCTATTTTTCATTTTTTTCTCCAGTATCCATGTTTCGCTTCCTTACGTGAGTATAGGTCTGAAGATTGTATGGAATATTGTTATTTTTGTATTCTTCGAAATTTCCTTCTTTCTGATAAATCCGTCTTTTAGCAGATGGTATGTGTTTATGGCTTTTTGTGTTCTCTCCATTATGTCCCTTTCTTGACTTCCACTGCTGTCTATTATTGTGCCAAGATGCTTGAATTGTGTCACCTGTTCGATGTCGTATACCTATCTCTAGATCTGCTGGACATATTGTCTATCTAGCACGAGTCTGATACTCTCGAGTAAAAGATACAGTTTATGAACTTGTTCCACGTCTACTACTAACTTTTGACAGTTATCTCACTCGCCAGAGGCGCCTCCTTTTTAGTCTAAAAACGATAACGCATCTAATAGCCGAAATGATCATCTGTTCTCCAGGTACTTCAGGAAACAATTCGAAATAACGTAAAGATTCACACTTGGGTAAGTTTCACAAAAAAGAACCACCAAATGGTTTATACCGGAACCAATTTTCATTTCATCATATTTAAGTTAAAATAGACTTTGACTAATCAAATGATTAATTAATCGATAATTTTACTTGTATTGAGATCTCCACATATTTATTTTGTTTCAGGGTTGTCGCTATCAAACTAATCGGTGCAGAAATAATTAAAATTAGCACGTTCAATGAGATGTATAATTTATTTGAATATTAATTCAAAACACGTCATTTAATTTTGCTAATAAAGTGTGCTTAATCTAGCTCACAAATAGGTAAGTTATAATTAGGAATAGATTAACGTTTTTACAGGAACTATTGCAACGTGCTTGGCAGTAGAATTACTCATATGCTTTATGGAACCATATTTAGGAAGTTAGCCATATCACTGTCGTTTATCAATAGTCTAGTCATCCGTTAAGAGGGCAGCAATTTGATGGTGACAACAACTCATCCTTGAAGGATACCGCAGCAATAAAACTACTCGGTGAATAATAAAAGCGAACCTACGGCTAAATTAAGCTCTACATAATTAAAATACCGACAGTTTAATATTATTTTGTAGTTAGTAAAGTTTATTTAGTGACTGGGGAAACCATAAGTCATAAACCAAACATGGTGCTCCTGATTTTGTTCCATTACCGTGCATTGTTTCATTAAGCGGATCGCAATAGGACAAAACCTAATATAAAGTGTATTATAATACAATATAATGCATCTGTTGCACTGAATTGCTCTAACCTACTTCTATGATTTATGAGCCATCATTTAGCCGTTTCAAGGCAGCCTGTCCCTAATTGGATCCTCCTTTTCATGAAAATAAGACGCCGTCAGAAAAATTATTAAAACTTTTTACAACTACGATGGATGTTTCAGAAGACAATCTAATTTGCCAGTTGCTAGTTGCCGCTTTTCAATAAATCTGTGATGCATTTTGAACATAAATTACAATCTTTATCGCCAATTATTTTTGGTATTTTCTATTGTTCCGTCACATTAAAATTAATGATTCATTAAAATCAATGAAACGTCCGTGTAGGTTATCGCAGGTCCTGAGTCGACACATGTATAATTTATGAGATATTAGTATTATTTTTCCGAAACTTAGACGCCATTTATAATCGCATAAACAAATTTTAAACGTCATTATCGGCTATAGTGATTGTTAGAGCAAGACTGAAAATTGCAAACTGTTTTTGTAGCCAGTGATAATTGTTTAGAATTATTTATGTAAGGCGCTAATTTAAGGCACCCGACTTGGGGGTCCTTATGGTTATTTTATTATTATTTATTTACATCATTTTTTACTTTTTAATGCAGCAACTTTTATCGTGAAAACCGCCTTATTTTCAATTTATCCTATAACCTTTTTATTTAGAAATTCCCAGTAACTCTTTTTTGAGTTCTCGAAATTTTAACAATTTTAAAAATTCACCCCGTTTTGTATATTTCAGCATTTTTTTTAAATGTTCATCGATTTCGAATATTTCGACTTTTTTTTTGAAAATTTCGACCTTTGTTTAAATTTCAAGCGTTATTGAAAATGTCCTTTCTCAAAATTACGACTTTTTAATCCAGGCAATAAGCCTGTAAAAGGGCTAAAATAGATAAAAATAAAATAGTAAGTTAGATTTTCAAATTTTTTCTGCATTCGATTTCTGATGGCCCAAGGATCATTCACGAAGTCGCTCGATCCTCTTTCACCCCTTAATATTGAAAACAACAGCCCAACATGGGGCAGATCGCTAAAAAATTCCTACAGTCGGGAAAATTAACGCAAATTGCCTCGGAAATGCACCCTAGGAATTTATTTGGGTCGTTGATCACGAATCCGTGGTTGGTTTCCCCGGAAACTCGTTGCTTGTATGTAGTAAAAAACATTTTACTCGAAACGGTGTCCTAGAGGTTCTTGGGAGTCGCTGCTTAAGAATCCGTGATCTGTTTTTCCGAAAAATTCATTTCCCAGTCGGAAAATCCTGAAATTTTTTAATATACTAGTGGGCTTGTTGGGGTTTTGTGACAAAATGATGAACCTTTTTTTCTAAATTGTGTCTCGGGTTTTTTGGGTCACTGATCAATGGGATTCTTGAAGACAAATTGACCACCGTTTTTGGTTGGGTCCCAAGGGTCCCAAGGAAGAGGAATATAGGATTTGTCATTCAACACATCGTTAATTTTGGATACATACTCGGAATTATCCAAGACGACAGTTGCATTACCTTTATCGGCTGAGAGAATAGTGATTGAAGAATCTGTTTTTAGGATTTTAAGGGCACATCTTTCTCCTCTAGAAATGTTGGACTTTGGTGGTTTGGCATGTTTTAGTATTTTTGTAGTTTGAAAACGAATATGATATGCTGCCTCCTTGGGGAAAGTTCTGATGGAAGACTGGTGCACTGATTATTTACTCAGTTGGAATTTTTGTTGGAGCGACAGCAAAATTCAGTCCTTTAGATAAGATGGTATGTTCGATATCTGACAGTGGACGGGAAGACAAATTGACCACCGTTTTTGAGACTAAACTATAAGTTTTGACCTTGGGACTTGGGGATTCGAATTTCTTCTTGTGTTTCAAATTTTCTAATTCAACAGTTTTTTCGGACTGATTATAGGATATGGCGTCGAAATGACTCCAATGTTCAACCGACAACCCACTCTATAGTTCCAGATGGAGCCCGAGCAATTGTGGGGAGATCTTTTAATCACATCCCGAACAAGAGACAAACCAACTTTATGAAGAATTTTGAATAAAGAATTGGTTCTAAAGTTATCTTTAATTCTGAAAGATTTCGGAATTAAATTATGATCTCTGCAACGCGACAGAAAAGTTAGATTGGAAATAAGTTTAGAGTTTTTCGAAAAACTCGTTTTCCGGTCAGAAAATCAAGAAAATTCCCCATTACAAGTGTTTTGAAATAATGTAGTAAAATTTTAACTCGAAACGAGGTGAAGATTTTTCCATCATGGAAAGGTTTTTCAGAAAAAACAGAACTCAGATTTTTTTATCGTCGACCTAAAAACCCTCCCATACATAATTATATGAAACAATTTTTTTGTATTATTTCAAAATCCCTGAAGAACATTAAAATGGCTATTTTTCTTGATTGTCCGACCGGAAAATGTGTTTTTCTAAAAAACAGACTTCAGATTTCTAATCAGCGACCCCGAAAATTCCTAGGACACCGTTTGGAATAAAAATTTTACTGCACTGTTTCACAACACCTAAAATGGCAAATTTTCTTGACTGTCTAACAGGAAAATAAGTTTTTCGAAAAAACAGACCTCAGATTCTTAATCAGCGACCCCGAAAACCCCTAGGACACCGTTTCGAGTAAAAATTTTACTACATTCTGTCTAAATACTTAAAATGGGAAATTTTCTTGATTTTCCGACCGGAAAATGAGTTTTTTTGGAAAAGCAAACCTCGGATTCTTGATAAGTGACTTAAAAAACCCCCTGAGACACAATTTCGAAAAAAACGTTTATCATATTGTCTAAAAACTTTATATGTATATACATATATTAAAAAATTTTCATGATTTTCCGACCGTGAAATATATTTTTTCGAAAAACAGATCTCGGATTCTTCATCAGCGACCCCGAAAACCCTTGGGACACCGTTTCGAGTAAAAATTTTACTACATTGTGTCAAAACACTTAAAAAGGGAAATTTTCTTGATTTTCCGACCGGAAGGTGAGTTTTTTGGGAAAAGCAAACCTCGAATTCTTGCTCAGTAACTCAAAAAAACCCCTGAGACACAATTCCGAAAAAAAGGTTTATCATATTGTCTCAAAACTCTATATATACATGTATTGAACAATTTTCATGATTTTCCGACCGTGAAATGAGTTTTTTCGAAAAATAGATTTCGGATTCTTCAACAGCGACCCCGAAAACCCTTGGGACACCATATCGATTAAAAATTTTACTACCTACAAGCAATGAGTTTTCCGGGAAAACCTTCCACGGATTCATGATCAGCGACCCAAATAACCTCCTAGGATGCATTTCGGGGGCCCTTCTCCCGACTTTAGGAATTTCTTAGCAAAACGCCCCATTTGGGGAGTTGTTTTCAGGATTAAGGGGTGAAGGAGGGTCAAGCGACTTCGTCTTGGTAGCAGTGAATGATCCTTGGGTCATCAGAAATCGAATGCAGAAAAAATTTGGCCAATCTAATTTGCTGTATTATTTTCATCTATTTCCCGGCTTATTGCCTGGAATATCTATTGCAAAGTCCAACTTTTTTGAATTCGACATTTGTTTTGGAAAATTCGACACTTTTTGAAAAATTTGACAATTCCAATTTTTTTTAGAACCGTTCACATTTCAAAATTTTATTTTCTTCAAACTTTTCACTTCTGAAATGTTTCTTTTTTGACATTTCCAATTTTTTTTAGAACTGTTCACATTTCAAAATTTTGAGTTTTTCTTCGAACTTTTCACTTCTAAAATGTTGGATTTTTCTGAGTTTTTAATTAAACATTGGAGCTATGAACATTTTCACCTTTTTTAATATTTCAACCAGTTCTACATTTTTTAAATTTTTTTTTGAAAATTTCGTCTTCATTTAAAAATTACATAAAACTTTTTTCACAATTTCGACATTTGAAAATTTCCACTTTTCAAAAATTTCCATTTGAATTTTTATTTTAAACCTACTTTGTTTTTGAAAATTTCTTTTTTGACATTTCCATTTTTTTTAGAACTGTTCACATTTCCAAATTTTGAGTTTTTCTTCGAACTTTTCACTTCTAATATGTTGGATTTTTCTGATTTTTTAATTAAACATTGGAATTTTTGAACATTTTCACCTTTTTTAATATTTCAACCAGTTCTACATTTTTAGAATTTTTTTTTTGAAAATTTCTTCTTCATTTAAAAATTACATAAAACTTTTTTCAAAATTTCGACATTTGAAAATTTCTACTTTTGCAAAATTTCCATTTGAATTTTTATTTTAAACCTACTTTGTTTTTGAAAATTTCTTTTTTGACATTTCCAATTTTTATAAAACTGTTCACATTTCAAAATTTTGAGTTTTTCTTCGAACTTAAAAATTACATAAAATTTTTTCAAAATTTCGACATTTGAAAATTTCTACTTTTGCAAAATTTCCATTTGAATTTTTATTTTAAACCTACTTTGTTTTAGAAATTTTTTTTTTTTGACATTTCCAATTTTTATAAAACTTCACATTTCAAAATTTTGAGTTTTTCTTTGAACTTTTCACTTCTGAAATGTTGTATTTTTCTGATGTTCTAATTAAACATTGGAGTTATTGAACATTTTCACCTTTTTTAATATTTCAACCAGTTCTGCACTTTTAGATATTTTTTTTGAAAATGTCGTCTTCATTTAAAAATTAAATAAAACCTTTTTCAAAATTTCGACATTTGAAAATTTCTACTTTTCCAAAATTTCCATTTGAATTTTTATTTTAAACCCACTTTGTTTTTGAAAATTTCATTTTTGACATTTCCAATTTTTTTTAGAACTGTTCATATTTCAAAATTTTGAATTTTTCTTCGAAGTTTTTACTTCTGATATGTAGGATTTTTCTGATTTTTTAATTAAACATTTTTGAAAATTTCGGCTTCCTTTAAAAATTACATAAAACTTTTTTCAAAACTTCGACATTTTCAAATTTCGACTTTTCTAAAATTTCCATTTGCAATTTTATTTTAAATCTACTTGTTTTTGAAAAGTTCTTTGCCTTATTATTTTGGTTGCGTACATTTCGGTTTTTTTTGAAGTTTTATTTTTTTTGAAAACGTTGACCTTTTTTAAAAATTTTGACTTACTTTAAAGTTTCGAGATTATTTTAAAAGAATTTCACTTGTTTTGAAAACCAACATTTTTTCAAACACTTTAAATTGGAATTCGATCCTTTTTGAACATTTTAGAATTTTTTTAAAAATTTACACATTTTCAGATTTTTAATGTTGAGAAAGTTACATAAATCAAAACAGCGAAATTTCCAAGAAAAAAATATAAAATTTCGAAAAAATAAAAAAATATTACTTTTATAATTTTGACTTGTTTAAAATTTTTGACTTTTGTCATGTTGCCCTTTTTGGAAGTTTTAATTTTCTTTGAAAAATTTCCGTTTCATAAAAATTTTGCCTTTTAAAAATGTTAATTTTTTTTTGATAATTTCAACTCTTGAAGATTTGCCCTTTTTTAAACTTTCGACTTGATTCATTTTTTCGACCTAATTTTCTTGAAAATTTTCACAATTTTTACCTCTAAAAAATGTCGTCCATCCTCGAATATTTCGATCTTTTTTAAAAATTTCGAAATTTTAAATTTTTCTTTTATCCAAAATTTCCACTTTTTTAAAATTTTGATTAATTTTGACAATTTTCCAATTCAGTAAATTTCTGACTTGACTGAAAATTTCGACGCAAAATTTCCATCTACTTTTATCAAATTTGTCACTAGTTTTAATGTCCAATATTTTCCAAAAATTCTTTTTTTAAATGTAAACATTATTAAACATTTAAAGTCTTTTGAAAATTCTGACTTTCTCAATATTTTTTTTGTAATTTTCGACTTGTTTAAAAAGATTTACTCTTTCATGAAAATTTTAAGCTTTTTTGAATATTTTGACTTTTTTAAAAGGTTTTGAGTTTTTCAAAATAAATTTCACGTTTTTTGAAAGTTTAGGTTTTTGAATTTGAAAACATCGAACCTATTTAAATATTTCGGTTTTTTTAAAATTTAAACTGCTATCCACATTAAAAAAAATTCGAGAGTCCATAATTTTCAAGAAAGACGCAATTTCCAAAAAGAAAGCCAAAACTTCGAGAAAGATTTAAAAATATGACTTCTTAATTCTGACTTATTTTTCCTGAAATGTGTTTTTTTTGAAACTTTTAGACTTTTTCAAAAGTTTTAGTTTTCAAAAATTTCGCATTTTTTAAAAATTTTAACATTTGTCGAAAATTCCAACTCTTAAAAAACTTCCCTTTTATAAAATCTCGACTTTTTTCAAAGTTTTAGATTTAAAAAACCAACTTTAAAAAAAAATTATATCTTTTAAAAATTCCGCCCTCCTCAAACATTTCGATCTTTTTTAAAAATTTCGACTATTTTGAAAATATCGAGTTTTTAAAATTTTCGTTTCTTTAAAGTTTTGACTTATTCTGAGAATTACCATTTTTTCGATAAATTTCCACTATTTTTTCAAAAATTTTCTTGGTTGAAAATTTAAATGTTTTTGTAAATTTCAACTTTTTTGAAAATTTTGACTCACAATTGCACCCACTTCAAAAATTTTCTCTTTTTTTGAAAATGATCACTACTGTTCAAAAATTTGTTTTTTTAAGTGTCGTCATTTAGGAAAAATTTAACTTTTTTGTATTATCTAACTTTTTAAACATTTCTACTCCTCAATATTTTTCTCTTGTAAATTTTGCCTATTTTGAAAATTTAGACTTCTCCAAATTTTGAATTAAAAAAGATGACTTTTTTAAAAATTTTGAACATGAATATTTCGGTTTTTTTTTGGATAGGTTACACATTTCCAGATATACACATCTTTTCAAGGAAATTTCGAGAAGGTAGCAATTTTCAAAAAAAATGTCCACAAATAGTCAAAATTTCAAGAAAAAGTTAAAAATATGAGGTTTTTTAACCTTGACTTTCAGCTTTTTCTTGAAATAGCCGTCATCTTTGGAAATTTAGAATTTTTTTTGAAAAATTCTAGTTTTTAAAAATTTTGCGTTTTCTATAAAATTGCATTTTTTAAAAATTTCAACTCTTTAAAATTTGCCTTTTTTAAAAATTTCGACTCTTCAAAATTTGCCTTTTTTTAAAATTTCGATTCTTCAACGTTTTTCGACTTTTTGAAAATTGAAATATTGACAAATTTCATCGTTTAAAAATTTCGTCTTTCCTTGAATATTTTAACATTTTCTTTTTGCAAATTTCGACGTTTTTGAATATTTTGAAATTAGAAAATTTCCACTTTTTTCCATAATTCCATTTTAACTTTTTTAAATTATCTGACTTTAAACATTTCTACTCCTTCTCAATATTTTTTCTTGTAAATTTTGCCTATTTTGAAAATTTAGACTTCTCCAAAGTTTTGAATAAAAAAATGACTTTTTTCAAAAATGTTGAATCTGAATATTTCGTTTTTTTTTTGGATAGGTTGGGCATTTCCAGATATACACATCTTTTCAAGGAAATTTCGAGAAGGTACCAAATTTCAAAAAAATTGCCAGAAATAGTCAAAATTTCAAGAAAAAGTTAAAAATACGAGGTTTTTTAATCTTGACGTTCGGTTTTTTCTTGAAATAGCCGTCATCTTAGGAAATTTAGATTTTTTTTTTAAATTCTAGTTTTTTAAAAATTTTGCGTTTTCTATAAAATTGCATTTTTAAAAAATTTCAACTCTTCAAAATTTGCCTTTTTTAAAAATTTCGGCTCTTCAAAATTTGCCTTTTTTTAAAATTTCGACTCTTCAAAATTTGCCTTTTTTAAAAATTTCGATTCTTCAACGTTTTTCGACTTTTTGAAAATTGAAATATTGACAAATTTCATCGTTTAAAAATTTCGTCTTTCCTTGAATATTTTAACATTTTCTTTTTGCAAATTTCGACGTTTTTGAATATTTTGAAATTAGAAAATTTCCACTTTTTTCCATAATTCCATTTTAACTTTTTTAAATTATCTGACTTTAAACATTTCTACTCCTTCTCAATATTTTTTCTTGTAAATTTTGCCTATTTTGAAAATTTAGACTTCTCCAAAGTTTTGAATAAAAAAATGACTTTTTTCAAAAATGTTGAATCTGAATATTTCGTTTTTTTTTTGGATAGGTTGGACATTTCCAGATATACACATCTTTTCAAGGAAATTTCGAGAAGGTACCAAATTTCAAAAAAATTGCCAGAAATAGTCAAAATTTCAAGAAAAAGTTAAAAATACGAGGTTTTTTAATCTTGACGTTCGGTTTTTTCTTGAAATAGCCGTCATCTTAGGAAATTTAGAATTTTTGTTTAAATTCTAGTTTTTAAAAAATTTTGCGTTTTCTATAAAATTGCATTTTTAAAAAATTTCAACTCTTCAAAATTTCCTTTTTTAAAAATTTCGGCTCTTCAAAATTTGCCTTTTTTTAAAATTTCGATTCTTCAACGTTTTTCGACTTTTTGAAAATTGAAATATTGACAAATTTTCTCGTTTAAAAATTTCGTCTTTCCTTGAATATTTTAATATTTTCTTTTTGCAAATTTCGACGCTTTTGAATATTTTGAAATTAAAAAATTTCCACTTTTTTCCATAATTCCATTTTAACTTTTCTGAATTATGTGACTTTAAAAATTTCTACTCCTTCTCAATATTTTTTCTTGTAAATTTTGCCTATTTTGAAAATTTAGACTTCTCCAAAGTTTTGAATTTAAAAAAATGACTTTTCAAAAATTTTGAATCTGAATATTTTGTGTTTTTTTTGAGAGGTTGGACATTTCCAGATATACACATCTTTTCAAGGAAATTTCGAGAAGGTACCAAATTTCAAAAAAATTGCCACAAATAGTCAAAATTTCAAGAAAGAGTTAAAAATATGAGGTTTTTTAATCTTGACTTTCGGCTTTTTCTTGAAATAGCTTTGAAAATTTAATTTTTTTTTGAAAAATCCAAGTTTTTTAAAAATTTTGCATTTCCTATAAATTTGCTTTTTTTGAAAATTTCAACTCTTCGAAATTCGCCTTTTTTTAAAATTTTGACTCTTTAAAATTTGCCTTATTTTAAAATTTCGACTCTTCAAAATTTGTCTTTTTTTAAAATTTCGACTCTTCAACGTTTTTCGACTTTTTGAAAAATCCAGATTATTTTGAAATTTCGACAAATTTTATCGTTTAAAAATTTCGTCTTTCCTGGAATATTTCGACCTTTTTTTTGCAAATTTCGACGCTTTTCAAAATTTTGAAATTAGGAAATTTCCACTTTTATCCATAATTTCATTTTTCGAAAAAAATTTTAGCCTTTTTGAAAAATTTAAACTCTTTTGAAAATTTGAACCTTGTTCTTTTCAAATTTAGACTTTCTCTAGAAACTTTTATTTTTTTTTTAAATTTCGATTCTTTCAAAATATCGAGGATTTTTTTTATATTTCTCGGATCTTTTATTTTTGTAAATTTTCAGTATCTCTTTATTGACAAATTTACAAATTTTTTTGTAAAAATTTGGATTTTCGACCCAAAAATTCCATATTTCAATCTACTTTCAAAAATTTTCACCTTTTTTAAAAAATGCCCACTGTTTTCAAAATACCTTTTTTTAATGTCGACATTATAAAAAATTTAAACTTTTTTTGACAATTTCAAGCTATTTCTTTTCAAATTTAGACTTTCAGTAGAAACTTTATTTTTATTTATTTCGACTGTCAAAATTTCTAGTAGTTTTTTTAAATTTTTAGGCTCTTTTACTTTTGTAAATTTTAAGTATCTCTTTATTAACAATTTTCAAATTGTTTTGTAAAAATTTGGTTTTTTTTTTGGTAGGAATGTGCTTACATTTTAAACCTGAAATTTCAAAATTAGAATGCTTTGAAAAAACTTTCGAATAAATGCTAGAATTTTGTTCATTTTTTGCAGAAAATGTGGAACATTGCGACGCTGGCTGGAAATAACATATAATCAATGGATTAAAAAAAAAATTAATATGGAAATTTTTATTTTTTTCCGCAAAATTTGAACTTTAAACTCGACATTTCCATTTTTCCTGGAGATAATATTTCGAAATGCCACATTTTAGTTTTTCATGTAATAAATTAATTTTGTTTTTCTACACATTTTCTGAGATTTATTTTTCGAATTGTTGAATTTAAATCAGAAAATTTTAAACAAATTCCGATTATTTTTTTGGAAATTTGGAATTTTTAAAAATATTTACGTATTTTTCGAAATGTCGACCTTGGTTTTTACTTTTTTTTTCTTCAAAAGTTCTAATTGTTCCATTATAAGGATTCTAAGCTTAACATTTTTTTATTTTTTAATCGTTTTTTCAAAAATTCGAGAACCTCTTTGTAATTTTTATCTTTTTTAAAATTTCGCCTTCTCGAAATCTGACATTTTTCGGGAGCTTAACACTTAAAAAATAAAAAGTTGTATTGTGTTTCCTTAATATCGACTAATAAATTTGAAAACATTTTTTAAGAAACCAGTGTGTTTTTCTCGAAGTTTCGTTTTTAAATCTCCAAAATTCTACTCTTTAAGTTTCAATTCAAAATATCAAGAATGTTCAATATTTTCTAGAAATTTTGAGCTTTTGCGTTCAGAAACTTTTTCCTGGGGTATCGACTATCATTTTGACATTTAGAAACTCGAAATTTTTTTTTAAATTTCAAATTTTTTAAAAATTTCGAATTTATTCAAACTTTTTTCTAAATATTTTGACACTGTATTTTCTCGAAGTTCAACTGCTAGAGCAACTTAATCGAAATGTAATAGATTTATTGAAACAGTTGTTCCTTACTTTATATACTTCCGCAGTTATTCTCCACTGTGTTGTAGTACAAAATAAAAACATTCAAAACAAGGAACTCTCAGAGATTTCATATGAGGTTAAACCTAAAATCTAACGTCCAAATCCCATGTGTAATAAAAATGGAATAATGTAGCCCACATCCACAAACAAGTTCTTTTGAAGATCAACGATATAACATTTCCCAAGCGAGCCCACCAGACATATATGGATGATTAATTTGTTCCAACTAATTACGTTAAATAGTAAAATGTTTCCATATCTCCTAAATCATCTTCAATGTGTGTAAATACATGAAGTTAATTAATATTTTACGAGCTCATGTTGAGGTTTTAAACGGTTTATTGGGTTTTACTTCGACGACCCACGCGATTATGCTTTGTGGAACTTTGCCTTGATTCCGCTCGAGCTTTCACAAATCCAAACGGTTTGTTTTTGGATTAGTAATTAGACCCGTAATTAATTACTTGCAGTGTATTTGGCTCCCTGCTCACGTTTGATGTTATATTTGCCCCCAAATTGGGGAGAATATTAAAAAGTCATTTAATAATTCCTCTCTGGAAAAATCCACCTTGAGATGTCTCTAATCCATTAAAGGAAGCAAAAATACGTATTAAAATTGACGTCTGATTATCTTAGGATTTAATTTTTCAGCAATCTGATTTAATCAGCTTGTTAATTTATGACTTTGTCCCTTTAGATCAGGGCTTCCACACCAGTGGGGGCTTAAGGGGTTGGTAAGGAGGGTCCGAAGTGTTAGGACATCTTAAAGAAAAATTACTTTTAAATCCTAGATCTTAATCATTAATTCATTCGATCGTCGTTCATGACAATCTCAATTTTCAGGGCTCCACCTGCGCCAGCACTAAAAATATATTGTTGCGCCTTATCGGTTCGAAATGATCAAATACGTCGTGAATTATAACCATTTTATTTCTAAACTGAAGTCGGAACACTACAATTGCAATTCACTAACACTGTTTATTGACTTCTAACAATCAACTAACTGATTGACTCGAGGGAAAAGCGACCGCCTTATATAGTTCTCGCGTCCGGGTTCTAGAAAAATCCAGCAGATAAGGTTTATCGTTTGCCCAAATTTCTAGAACGCTTATCTGCCCGTTGCCTCATTATCGCGGCCACTTTCCCTTATCAAATCCTTCTAGAAAATTTTCTTACGTACTAAATTCTACAATTTACATTTCGTTACAATATCATATTTTTCTTGACTATACGACACAAATAAATAGAGTACATCACCTTTTCTTAAAATGTCACGTTTTGAACTTTTCGATTTCCTTTGAAAATTCGTGTTTGAAGAACATTTTTGTCTTTCTTTAAAAACTTCAATAATTACTGAAATTTTGACTTCAAAAATTAGGTTTTTTTCTCGAAAATTTTCTCTTGAAAATCTTGTCGTGGTAAATTTAACATCTTTCCAAAATTTTGATTTGTTTCAAATTTGTTTTTAAATCGTGTGAAAACTTCGACTCACAGTTCGAGTTTTATTTAAAGTTTCGGCATTTTTTCAGTTTCTTTTTTTCTGAAATTATCGACTTTTTCAAAATTTTCGGTTTTTAAAAATTCTTACCCTTTTTGAAAATGTAAAGTTTTCTAAAAGCTTATTTTTGTCACCTTTATTACAAAGCTTGGACTTCTTTAAACAATTCGACCCTTTTTTAAATCTCAACCATTCTTAAAGTTTTCGATTTTTCTTTCTTTTTTTTTTGAAAAATTCTGTCTGTTAAGAGTTTCTTGAAAATTACCAAGATATTGTTGCGCGTTATCGATTCGAAGATTAAAACCTCGTGAATTGTAACACTTTATTTCCAAACTGATTTCGAAACACTACACTTATAATTCACTTAACTATCAGACTATCTGCCTAACTAACTAATCAACTGGTTCATTGCCTATTTGAGGGCAAGACGACCGCGTATTTATTGGCTTCCGATTTGCGAGAACGGAATTGGTACAGATGAGACTTATCGCTTGCGGAAGCATCTAGAGCGTTTATCTGCCGTATGATTCATTATTGCGGCCGCTTTCCATTACCAATTTGTTCTAGAGAATTCCTTACTAATACAAATTTTATAACTACATTTTGTTACAATATTTTTGAAAAAATCATTTTTTCCGAAAATGTTGATAATCCTTCGTAATTTCTATTTTTAACTTTAATTTCGAATATTTTTCAAAATTTACACTCTCTGCAAACTTTCATTTTTTTTCCAAATTTTCGATTGTTTTTGAAAATTTCGATTTTTTTAAACTCGACATTTTTTCTAAAAGTCTACATAAAACTCCGATTTTTTTTGCCAATTTCGCCAATTTGTCCAAGTTTCAATATTTTTGAAAATCTCAACCTTTTTTGAATATTTTACCGTTTTGAAAATTTAGACTTTTCGAAAATTTTTACATTTTTAAAAATTTTAATTTTCTTTTAAAAATTAGTAAGGCTGTTATTTGAGAATCTAATTTTCCAAATTTCGAATATATTTTCTGTTGTTGAAATTTTCGCCAGTTTTTTAAAACTGATTTTTTTTCTAAATTTCAATTTCTTTGTTCTAAAATCTTGAATTTTTTAAAATCACAATTTTATTTGTTTAAATTAGCATAGCTTTCGAAAAATTTCGCTTTTTTTGAACATTTCCATGATTTTTGAATCTGGACATCTTTTTAAAATTTCGCCTTATTAAAATTTTCGAACTTTCAAAACCTCATCCTTTCATAATTTTGATTTTTTAAAAATATTTGTCCAATTTTTCAAAATTATATTTTTTACAGAAATTTCAAATTTTCTGATTTTCTTTAAAAGATTTTTTTGAAAATTTTGACTTTTTTAGAAATCAGAGCAAGTCGAAAAAATTTTCATATTCGATATTTTTTTTAAACTCGACCTTTTATGAAAATTTCAACATTTTTTAAATTCCGACTTTTAGTTTTCTAATTTTTTCAATGTTTTAATTTTGTTTTCAAATGTTGTTATCCTTCAAAACTTCCATATTCAATATTTTTTTAAACTTGATCTTATTTGAAAATTTCGATCTTTTAAGAAACTTCCGAAATTTTTTGAAATTTTAACTTTTTATAGAAATCTCAATTTTTCTTTAATTACGACTCTTTCAGTTTTCTAATTTTTTTCAATATTTTAATTTTATTTTCAAAAGTTGTTTATCTTTTTTAAAATTTCAATATTTGTAAACTTCTGAACATTTCGTTTTTTTCTGATAAAAAAATTCGATTTTTTCTGAAAATTTCACAATTTTGTATGAATCGTCGATTTTTTTTGGGAAAGTTCAACTTTACTTCAAAATTTAGACCTTTTTAAAATTGTTCAAATCGCGACTTTTTCAAAATTTCGCTCATTTTTGAAGTTTCTGACTATTTTTGAAAATGCCGACTACTTTTTTTTTATTGAATCAGAACCTTTCAAAAATTTTTGACTTTTTTCAAACCTTAGTTTTCAGCAAAATCAATTTTCCTTGAGAATTTAGACTTTTTAAAAATTTCGATATTTTTCAATTTTCGACATTTTCCCAAATCTTCATCTTTTTTGACATTTTTAAAAATTTCTCCAAATTTTAATTCTTTTCTTCAAAATTAGAGTTTATTCTTAAATTGAATTAGAACTTGTCGAAATCTTCCGACTTTCAAATCTTTTTCAGAATTTTGCCTTGAAATTTTTAATTATTTTTCAAAATTTTAACGTTATTAGAAAAATTTCGAATTTCCTGAAATTTTTATTAAATTTCGCAATTGTTTAGTATTTTCAATATTTATTTGAAAGTTTTGACTTTTGTGGAAATAAATGGGACTCAAAAAAATTTCCATATTCAATATTTTTTTAAACTTGACCCTTTTAAAAATTTCGACCTTTTAAAAGTTCCGCTTATTTGAAAATGTCGATCTTTTAAGAAAGGTCCGAGATTTTTCGAAATTTTAACTTTTTCTAAAAATCTCAATTTTCTAGTAATTTCGACTCTTTTAGTTTTGTAATTTTGGCAAAATTTTAATTTTGTTTTCAAAAGTTGTTTATTTTTCAAAATTCCAATATTTGTAAATTTCTGAACATTTCGGTTTTTTGTGATAAAACATTTCGAAATTTTCTGAAAATTTCGCAATTTTGTATAAATTTCAACTCTATTTCAAAATTTAAAACTTTCTAAAAATTTATTTTTTAAATTTAGTTTTTAACAAAATGAATTTTTCTTGAGAATTTAGTCTTTTTGAAAATTTCGATATTTTTCAATTTTCGACATTTTCCCAAATCTTCATCTTTTTTGACATTTTTGAGAATTTCTTCAAATTTGGATTATTTTCATCAAAATTACAATTTATTTTTAAATTAAATTAGAACTTTTCGAAATCTTCGAGTTTCAAATCTTTTTCAGAATTCGCCTTGAAATGTTTAATTATTTTTCAAAATTTCAACCTTATTAGAAATTTCGAATTTTTTCAAAATATACAGATTTTTGAAAATCTCGACTTTTTATCGAAAATTTAACATTTCTATAAAAAAATTTAGACATTTTTCGCCTGTTGCAAAATATCGAATTTTTTCGAAAATTTGGAATTTTTTGAAAATTTAGAATTCTTTTGAACATTTTGATTTTATTTTTAATTTCAACTTTTAAAAATCCGATACGATTCCAAAAATTTGACTTTATTGTTTAAAAATTTATATTTCATTTTTGTAATAGATATCGAAAAAACAGAATTTCGAAAAGTCTAAATTTAGATAAAAAGGTCAAAGTTTGGAAGAAGCAATTTTCAGAAAAAAAAAACGGATTTTGGGAATAAAACTGGAATTTTGGAAAAAGATGAATTTTGAGAAATAATGAAGAATTCGGTTGAATACATATTTACGTCAGACTGTACGAGCAAAATGCCCGACCACGAGTACACCTTGTGAGAAAAGGTTGATAAAGTCGAAATTTCGATAGAAAAGCGAATTTTGAAGAAATGAATCAACATTTTTCGAATGTAGGACTTATAATTAAGTCGAAATTTTGAGAATAAGACCAAATTTCAGAAATGATGAATTTTGAAAAATATAAGAATTTCGAGAAAAAGACTGAATTTGAATATAAAAAAATAACCGTTTGTACATTTTAGTTTGACTCCATGAGCCTTGAAAGCATTATGACGAGTAAAAACAAACGTTGAGTCTAGCAATTACGATCTCTTTCCTACTCCTGTCTCTAGATACTTTTTTGTATAAAGTGTTTTTTAAGTACGTCAAAGTCAAATCTTCACTTCGTTACGATTTTATTTGTCTTTTGTATTCCATATAAGTTAATGATTTATTTTCGGAAGGATTGGGTCCTGGATATGTTAACAGGACAATAAAATAGTAATTTAATAAAAACAAAACGTTGAGTCTAGCAGTTACGATCTCTTTCCTACTCCTTTCTCTAGATACTTTTTTGTATAAAGTGTTTTTTTAGTTACGTCCAAGTCAAATTTTTACTTCGTTACAATTTTATTTGTCTTTTGTATTCTATATAAGTTAATGATTTATTTTTGGAAGGATTGGATCTTGGATATGTTAACAGAACAATAAAATAGTAATTTAATAAAAACAAAACGTTGAGTCTAGCAGTTACGACCTCTTTCCTATTCCTGACTCTAGATACTTTTTTGTATAAAGTGTTTTTTAAGCACGTCAAAGTCAAATTTTCACTTCGTTACGATTTTATTTATGTTTTGTATTCTATATAAGTTAATTATTTATTTTCGGAAGGATTGGGTCCTGGATATGTTAACAGAACAATAAAATGGTAATTTAATAAAAACAAAACGTTGAGTATAGCAGTTACGATCTCTTTCCCACTCCTGTCTCCAGATACTTTTTTGTATAAAGTGTTTTCTAAGTGCGTCTAAGTCAAATTTTCACTTCGTTACGATTTTATTCGTCTTTTATATTCTATATAAGTTAATGATTTATTTTCGGAAGGATTGGATCCTGGATATGTTAACAGGACAATAAAATGGTAATTCTCTCGTATCAAAAAGAGTCCACATCAGGAAGAATTCGATTTCTTGCGGTACTTTATCATCGCTCTAATTTGGTCACAGTTCACACAATTAGAAGCGATTAACAGTAGAAGCTGTAATTACATCATGGAATAAGGCTACTGGAAGTGTCACAGAACAACAAAGATAAAACGATTTAAAAATGTATGTATGTAATGATAAGGAAGTCACTGTTCTGTCGCTAATGTTATACGCACTTGCATTGTTTATTGAGAGTGTTTTATAATCCGGACATGTTCTAACTAAAGAGCTACCAGGTCATAAGACTCCTCTTCGTGATGATATTGTATTTGAATGTTTGGAAATCCTTCTGTCAGCATCACGTAGGATATCCGATAAATTCATATAGAATGACTACGTACCATATGTGCGAGAAAAACATATTTATATGCAAATAGGCTTCCACCTATGGCTATAAGACTTAATCTTAGTTCAAGTGCTGTACGACACAACGAGTAGGTTTAGAGGTCGAGTCCATTTAAATAGCGCACTTATCATCAAAATGTGCATCATTATGGTCTGCATTTAAATTTAAACTTTACTTGATACGTCAAAATAACTACCTTATTACATAATAAGGAACAGTTCTGCTTATATTTGATAAAACATTCCACTTTGATACGACTTTCGTGCAGCACCATATGTAGTCATCACATTTTTTTAAGATGTCCTTTTCGACACCGTACAACTAATATTAACATCACAAGAGGCGACTGGGGAATGTCCACAGAAAATGCACATAATTTTTTTTGTTTCAGTTATGTAGACAAACTTAGATCCTCCCCAGTCTGCTTAATTGCCAAAAGCTCCCGTTAAATTTTCTTGACATGGTTTTATTAGTTTTCGAATTGTTTTCGACTAGTTTAATCAGTGAATCTGCTCCAGTCAGAGTCTTAGGATTTATTTTTCCGATTATGTTACTAAATTCATAGCTGCAATGTCAATGTCAAAACATAACTCGCGAAGGTTACCGTTATACGCTTCAAATTGTCGAGAATCGAGAAATGCATGGCAAGCGGCACACAATCCCGTTGAAATCATACAGCTGCGTTCGATTCCCACTACTTTGCCACCGTTAAAAAACGAAATGTTTAGAAAAAGTCGAAATTTCGAGTTTAAAATTTCATTCTTAGAGAAAAAAATAAAAGCTGAGAACGAAATGGAAATTATTTTTTCGAAAGTTCGAATTAAAAACACGGAACTACAAAACTGTAAAAATTTCGGAAATGTCGACATTTGATTAAAAATATCGAAGAACATGTACAAAATGTGGGAATTTTAAACTTAACTCAATTTTCGGAAAAAATGTTCAAAAAATGTTCAAATGTTCAAAAAAATGAGAAAAAAAATGCAGTTTTAGGGAAAAAAATATAAAAATTAAGAACAGAAATATAAATTATCTTTTCAAAATTTCCAATTAAAACCACGGAATAAAAAAAATCTAAACATTTTGGAAATTTCAAAATTTAACCAGTAAATTTGAAAAACGCCTAAAAATATCGACATTTCACGCCACAAATCATCTTTCAAAAAATTACAATTTTGAAAAAAAGGAAATATTTAAAAAAATGTTTAGAAAAAATATAAATGTGCAAAATTTTTTCCAGAAAAAGTCGAAGTTACGAGTTTAATATTACAGTGTTGGTGAAAAAAAAACAAAAATTAAAAACGCAACTTTATTTTGTCTTTTCGAAATTTCGAATTAAAAACACCGAATTATAAAAGAAAAATGAACATTTGTAGAAATTTCAAGAGTAAGGTAAGAATGTCGAAAAACGCGGAAATAATTTCGACGTTTTAAGCTTAAGTAAAGTTTCAAAAAAGAAATCGAAATTTTGAGCAACACAAAGTGTTTAAACAAATTTTAGAAAAAGTCGAAATTTCGAGTTTAAAATTTAGAACTAGAAATAAGTACTGAGAACGCTGAGTCGCAACACAGAGAAAAAATTCGAGGTTCCGAAAAAATCCATAAAAACATGTTTTGGAAATATCAAGAAAAAATCCACATTTCAAGATTAAAGTTTAAAATTCGGAAAAAATCAAAATCAGTCGAACAAAAATTTTTAATTCCTTACATTTCGATATAAAAAAATAAAAATTTCGATATAAAGTTAGCAATTTCAAAAAAGTTGGTTGGGGAACCCACAAGAATTCCTGAGGTAGATAACCCATCAACCTAATCTACTCGACCTTTTCCTTACAAATTCTCCAAATTCGTATAAAATCATTGACGTCACCGCTTGGTAATTCCGATCACAAGTTTGTAGCAGCCTCTCGTTCGCTTCATATACCACCTCCTTCTCAGACACAGCCCCGTAGGGTTTGGCACTCTAACTTTGTAAACTGGGAAGAATTAAGAGACTCTTTCCCATGGCAAGAAGTCTGCTTTAAATCAGACAACCCTTCTTCAGTAGCCGAATCCATCACTGAAACTATCGTGATTGGTATGGAATGCTCAATTCCCTATTCTCAAAATAAGTCTGCCTTCAGTAAACCTTGGTTCAGCAAAAAATGTGCTCAGGCTGTGTCATATATGTAATACTTCTATATGGCCAGTTCCTCGTTTCTTATGGGAAAGACTTCTTTTTCTCGCTGACCTTCACACGAATTAATGAGTCGCAATGCGCAGGTGCTACAAATCATCTGTGCATGGCCAAAGTCAGTTGTGCACGGCCAAAGATAAACACCCGTTTAACCCGCGTAGCGATTGGTTCATTTTGTTCATTTCATGCGTGATACTCGCCATTTATTCATGTTCCATCTTTATCGAATTTGGTTGGAACAAACTCGTGAAGAGAATAGGGAGCTGGCCATATAGAAGTATTACATATATGGGCTGTGTGCTGTAAAAATCGCGCATCTAAAACTTCTGGCATTGATGGCATGCTACTGTTCTTAAGAAGTACGCTGCAGAGTTGACTCCTGTCCTAAGCAAATTGTTCACATTCTCTTACAACAAAGGTGTACTCCCTAACATCTGGAAATCTGCTAGGGTGCAGCCTGTCCCCAAAAGGAAAACAGGAATCTGGTTAACAACTATCGCCCTATATCTTTGTTGACCGTTATTTGTTATTTTTTTTAAGTTCATTCCACTCGCAAAGGGTAACCCTATTATGCTTTCAAAGCACTGCGAGTAGGATGCGGATAAATGGCGATGAACCGTCTTCTTAAACAAGGATAGGTTGTAATTTTTGAGGAAAATTTCTATCGGCAACAAGTTCCATAACTTGGAAGTTCTATAGAAAAAAGAGTCTCCATAGACAGAAGTCCTCACCACATCAAGCTGGACCGCACAGGAATTTGCTGTCTCCGACTGTCTAGTACGCCTCAAGAATGTTGCCCTTGGGGGATCAATCCTATTAGTTCCTGCGAGCATCTTCCATGATAATACTTGTAGAGAAGAGAGAAGTCACCAACCATACGCCTGTGCTCTAGTGTTTCGAGAGAATCGGTCAGACTCTCGTCATCAATTAGACGAATCGTTCTTCTTTGAATTGAATCCAAGAGAGCTAAAGTGTGTTTTGGGGCTGATCTCCAAACATGCGAACAGTATTCTAGTGTTGGCATACCTTGAGCTTTGTATAGTGTTAATAGCTGATGAGATGTGAAGTACTTTTTAGCTCTAAAAAGAAAGTCCAAGAAGGTTTCACCCCTTTACCACCTCGGCAATTAAATAAATAATTACGCAATACGCATTTCGCCAGCAGAACTGGCATTTTCAAGCGTACTAATCTAAAAGATTAGCAAAAGATGCATCTACGTCATCTACATTGAGATTCAAATCGATACTGTATCGATTGAAGTCGACCAAATTGTTCTTACCCCATTCCAGAATAATCTCGAGATACCGATTAATCGTCTGTATCTGCTGTTCCCTTAGTCGATCTGAAGCAGCGATAGATAATGGTTTGTTGGAGAAAAAAGATGACACAAGGTTACTATCATCTGCGTAGCTGTATAAAGGATTGGAAGTTGAAGCTAAGAGATCGTTTATGTGTAAGAGAAATAGAGTAGGAGACAGAACAGACCCCTGAGGCACCCCTGCGTTAATCGCAAATGTCTGGGATGGGATGCCATCGACGACGACCTGAAGAGATCTGACAGCGTGAAAATTGGATATCAAATGACAGAGTCCAGGAGGAAGACTATTATTTGGCGAGAAGAGATCGGTGCCAGACTCTGCCGAAAGCCGTTGAGATATCCTAGCCTCACCATGTTTTTCCATAGCTGAGTTACAGATATGAGTAACATATGCCAGTAGATCGCCAGTGGAACGTTGTTGTCTAAAACCGTATTGCCTGTCGGAGATGATTCTATTTTCTTCTAGATATTTGAGAATCTCTATGTTGATAAACTTTTCCATCACTTTAGATGTAACGGGTAACAAAGATATAGGGCGATAGTTGTTAGCCAGATTCCTTTTTTCCTTTTCAGGGACAGGCTGCACTCTAGCATATTTCCAGGTATTAGGGAATACACCTTTATTGTAAGAGAGTGTGAACAATTTGCTTAGAAGTCAACTCTGGGGCGCACAATAGCGGGAATACCATCAAGGCCAGAAGCTTTCGAGGTGTCTATCTAGCTCAAGGAGAATCTTCCTGATTGTGCGTTGTCTGAAAACAACTTCAGGCATCGAAGTGCCAACCTTAGGGAGAATAGGAGGTTCTGCGTTTCGAGAATCAAGATTGGAATTTTCAGCAAACATTAAGGCTAACATGTCAGCCGTTTTCTTGGAGGTAGTAGCAATATTGCTATTTTCATTGAGTAAAGGTGGAAAATTTGAAGGTGGAGAATTCTTTCCAATCGATTTTGCACATCTCCAAAAGGACCAGGAACCGTTTGAACAGTTGATAAGCCTCTGGAGCATTTTACGATCGAAATCACCTGCTGCCTCGTCAATAATCTGTTTACAAGAATTTCGTGCATCTACAAATATGTTCCGAGTCTCGAGTGAGGGATTATTTAGCCAACGACGATATGCGCGATTTTTGCAGGAGACAGCCCGAGCATACTTTTTACTGAACCAAGATTTACTGGAGGCAGACTTCTTATGGGAGTGGGGAATTGAGCATTCCATACCAATCAAGATACTTTCCGTAATGAATTTGGCGACTAGGGAAGGGTTGTCTAAGTTAAAGCAGACTTCCTGCCATGCGAAAGATGCAAAGAAGTCTCTTAATTCTTCCCAGTTTGCAGAGTTAAAGTGCCAAACCCTAAAGGACCGCCTCTGGGAAGGGGCGGTGGTATATGAAGGGAGCGAGAGGCTGTTAGAAGCTTGTGATCCGAATTTTCAAGCGATGATGTCACAAAGATTTTATACGAATTTGATGAATTTGTAAGGAAAAGGTCGAGTAGATTAGGTTGATGAGTATCTACATCAGGAATTCTTGTGGGTTCCTCAACTAATTAATTACAATAGTCCATAAGTGATGGCGAAAACCTCTGCCACCCTTCCCGCGTCGTCAGTTCGGGAAGAAAACTTTAACCAGGGGATGTTGCGTACGTTGAAGTCACAGAGAAAGACAACCTCAGCTTTTGGATAATTCGTCTGTAGGTGATCAAAGGTTACGGAGAGATAAGAGAAGAGCTATCTGTATGAGGGATCGTTTGGAGACAAATAAAGTGAACAAATGAATATTACTTCATTTTTGAAGCAGATTTTCAGCCAAATCACATGATCAGCAGATTCCAGTGCTTCTTCTCGTTGACAGGACAGGTCGCTTGGCGTAAAAGCACAAATTCCCTTCTTGTGTCGAAATTTTGTGTGCAAGTTGTAGTTAGGATAAAGCAAATGGACTGTATTGATGGATGGGGAGACTTGGGTTTCTGTCAGAGACAGCACATGGGGCCTTTTCTTTTGAAGGTTTTGATGAACCGAGTTTAGGTTTGAGTTTAGACCCCGAAGGTTACAAAATTGAATTTTGAATGAATTGCTTGCTGGAAAGAAACTTGGCCCGTGGTACATTAAAATTCTCCGTCGATTTTGAATTCCTCGTACACCCGGACATCCGAACGAGAGGGTAGTTTACGTCCGCAATTTTTTGCACGAAGAGAATCCATCATCTTTGTTTTTAATAATTAGAAGAAAAAATCATAGTCGATGAAAAAAGGAAATAAGGAAAAGGACAGGCTGAGGAAAAAAGAATAGCAGAAACCGACTCACGTGTCAGAGACGGAAACATGATGTAAGCATCATTTCACCGCCTCCTAGTGATACGTGTGGTGGTACTACCTCGGACAACTGAAAGTTCCAGACTACCACCTACTGTATATCTAAAGTGATGGAAAAGGTTACCACCATCGAGATTCTCAAATATCTGGAGGAGAATAGAATCATCAGGACAGGCAATACGGTTTCAGACAACAACGCTCAACTGGCGTATGTTACTCATATCTAATCTCAGCTATGGAAATCATAGTGAGGCTAGGATTGTGGCATTGGATATCTCAAAGGCCTTCGACAGAGTCTGGCACCGATCTCTTCTCGCCAAATTAACATCCTATGGTCTTCTTCCTGGACTTTCTCATTTGATATCCAGTTTTCTCGCTGAAAGATCTTTCAAATCGTCATCGATGCCATCTCATTCGAGACATTTGCGTTTACTGCAGGGGTGCCTCAGGGATCTGTCCTGTCTCCTACTCTGTTTCTGTTACACATAAACGATCTCTTAGCTTCAACTTTTAATCCGATATACAGTTACGCAGATGGTAGAGTAACCAGTGTCATATTTTTTCTCAGACTAACCATTATCCGTCGCTGCTTCAGATCGACCAAGGGAGCAGCAGATAGAAATGATTAATTGAGATCTCGAAATCATTCTGGAATGAGGTAAGAAAAAGCTAGTCGACTTTAACGCATTAAAAACTATGGTCGCGGTTTTCTTTAAGAAAACATTAAAGGATGATGCAACAAACATACTCATGGATGGTAAAATCCTGCCGATGGAATTTAATCCGTCTATCCTAGTAGTGAATGCGAGCACTAACTTTTCTTGGGACGATCATGTGCGCGCCCTTGCCAAATCCGCCTCTCAGAAACTAGGCTTTCTTTTTAGAGCTAAAAAGTACTTCACATCTCATCAGCTACTCACACTATGCAAAGCTCAATTTAGGCCAACACTAGAATACTGTTCTCATGTTTAGAGTTCAGCCCCAAAACACACTTTAGCTCTCTTGGATTCAATTCAAAGAAGAGCGATTCGCCTAATTGATGACGAGGGTCTGACAGAGCGTGCTATTGCCAAATCTGCCGCTAGGCTTTCTTTTTAGAGCTAAAAAGTACTTCACATCTCATTAGCTACTCACATTATACAAAGTTCAAGTTGGGCCAACACTAGAATACTGTTCTCATGTTTGGAGTTCAGCTCCAAAGCACACTTTGGTTCTTTTGGATTCAATTCAAAGAACGATTCGCCTAATTGATGAGAAGAGTTTGACCGATTCTCTCAAAACACTAAAGCACAGGGGACGGTTGGTGACTTGTCTCTTTTCTAAAAGTACTCTCATGGGATATGCTCGCAGGGATCCCCCCAAGGGCAAGATTTTTGACGCATACAAGACAGTGGGAGACAGCAAATTCCTGTGCAGTCCAGCCTGACACAGTGAGGGCTGCCGTCTACGGAGACGCTTTTTTCTATAGAACTTCCAACCTATGGAACTCGTTACCGAACGGAATTTTCCCCAAAAGTTACAACCTATCCTTGTTTGGGAAGGCGGTTCATCGCTATCTATCCTTGTTTCCGCATCCTACTCGCGGTGCTTTGAAGGCATAATAGAGTTATCCTTGCGAGTGGATTGAACATTAAAAAAAAGTCAGTTCCCAAATAGATTTTAAAAGCAAACAAATAAAACTTTAAAGATTGTAAAAGCAAACAAATAAAACTTTAAAGAGTAAACTTGAAATTTCAAAGGAAAATCATACCATCGGGAAAATACTCCACATAAGAGATTTGAGATATTGTCGATTTAATTTCGAGAGATTAACACGTTCACTGCAGTAAAGCAAAATATGATTTTAACTTATATGTGCGATACATGCCTTCGGGGACCCGACAGCGTTTATTGCAGTCGACTCCCCGCTAAAGTTGCGCCCTTAGATAATATAATATAATTTATATAGTCAAAGGTTGCGCCTGTTAAAGTTGCGCGGATATTCCCCCGAACAACGAATTGAACTTCAGAGTTTTAACGCCTCCTTTGAATAACTCACTCACTCACCCACGCAATAAAACATACATATTTTTCGACAAAGGTAGGGATAACGGGGTAGCAACTTTAAGGGTCAATCCAGTACGGTGAGCGCAACTTAAGCGGAGGGTACATTAATACGTAACATACTCCCGGGGGCGTTAAACGATGCAATTTAATAATAAAAGAAATAATTATTACTTGAAATAGATTGGAGAAACCATTGCTAATTTTTACCACCGCACCACAAGCAAGGCATACACAGGCCCCCGAGGACAAGTGCCCCAGTGAACGTGTTAAAATCGAAATTTCGAATTTCAGAATTTCTATAAAAGTTGGAACTTTGGATTTGGAATTGAAATGTTATAAGGAAGAAATGGGACATTTAAATTCTAAATTTATAAAAATGCAATATCCTAGTAATAATACAAAGATTGTGCGTTTATAGGTTCGGTGCATTTGCTAGATCTGACATTATGACTACGACACTTCAAGATTTTCATTTAGTTCAGGTGTACTTAGACTAAAATATTTGATCCTTTTTATAGCATTGGCTGTAATTATGTTTAGTAAAAATGTTTTTGGTTAAACATAATTAAAATAGTGTTGTTTTAAACGCAATAATTAAAACCATTAAATTTTTTGATGAAAAACAATTTAACTTTCATTATTATTTTCTTAGCTTCAACTCGTTGAATAGAGTGGTGTTTTTTCAATTGCTGTATTCTCCATTTTATAATTGCTAATGTTAGCAGAAAGTTTTTATTAAAGTAACATAACAATCATGTTAATTAAGCGCCTTCCAGTAGAGTTGCTCTCTAAACTAATTACAGTAATTACACAGGTCCAGCATCAAATGACTGCAGCTTTCATGTCAAGCCTAAAGTTATAAATGAAGATTATTTAAGGAATCTTTAAAATAACAAATCAGAGCTGTACAGAATTAAGCAATCATGAGCATTTTAAAACTAAAACAACAGAAGCACAAATTAAAAATAAACATAAAAAATAACACATTTAAAAGCGACATTTATTATAATAAGGCACATATTGAAAAATCTTAATATTATCGCAAGCATTTAAAATAAAAGCAAATTATTTAATTTATTGTTTAACAAAAATCAACATTATAATATGTTGAGTTTAGAAAGAATAAAAATTGTCGTTTTTATTTACTTATTTTTATTTTTATAAACCATATTACAACCAGAACCCAATAAAAGAAAACTTTGAAAGGAACCGAAATACAACCAACACAATATAAATGGATTTCGTTTTTGGTCCTATTTCAAATAAAATAAAATTGAAATAATCATTACTAAATACTCGTATTTCGTTAACAGAAAACTCTTTAGGTAAAAATAATAAACAAACACAAACTGATAATGTGGAATCTATCAAACATTTTACATAGGCCAGACTTAAAGACCATTTTACACAAGAATTAGTGAACATTTTAGAACTTTTTTAAATCGTAAACAAGATTAATGTTGTATCAAAGACCCCTTAGACTGTAATTCTGATTTTAAACATATCCTCATACATACTAGTACACTAATATTTCAGTTTTAAATAACCTAAAATTTTTGGATATTAACACGTTTAACTCAATTTTATTTTTAAACAGTGACGATTTATCAAAGTCCTTTTTTTTATGTTTAAGTACTAGATGATGTTAGGTACTAGTAAGTAATATGTGGTAGGAATAACCTATCCCAGGTTGTACCACCAGTGGTCCATTGCTGGCTCGTCGAGAGGGGAACCACTTGAAAGCCAAACAAAACGTAATTTATTATTATCAATAATAAAGCTTATTTATTATTTTTAAAAACTAATTTCAACACCAAACTCTAAAACAATAAAGCAGACTGAAATATTCACTGGAATAAATCAATTTTCAATAAAAAATATTAATTTGGTATTATTTATAGCTGAATTAATGTTATAATTAACGAGCTGCCACCCAAACGTGTGAATTTATAGCTTTGTAAGTGTCAAATTTGCTTTGATTGCAACAATTAATTATACCTAATTAGAAATATGAAGTACGAAAGCTCCTCAAAGATATAATAATATTGACTTTATAATTAAGGAACATAACTTTCAAGTAAATTTATTAAATTTTCTTAAACACGCGTTACGCTCTAATCTAATTGATTTTTGCATCTTCTCGCGAATTATCTCCCAAGTTGGTTTTAAGTTAAAGAAGTTTCGAAGAGGAATTTCCCCTGTAATTATGAAAACTTTCAGGTTCCTTAAATTTTATTAAAACCGACATTAGACTGATTTCATCTTTTATAAAACACCGGGGAAGGATTTCAAAAGGGGTTGATGCTGCATTTCAATTTGTTTGAGGGCGTCAATGTCGTTCCCTAAGATAAAAGTTATTTAGCGGGATGAAATTTACAAATATTTTGAGACGACAATTAGATAGGGTGGGGATTTTCCTTTTATTCGGCCTAACATATCATCTTCTAAGGGAGTAAAAACGGAATAAAATGGGGTGTCGCTATGTAACTTAAAATTTGAGTGTAGAAGTAATTGCGCTTTATATCTAATAGAACTCTTCACTTTTTCCCTCAGAGTTTCCTTTCATTTCAATTAAACATTTTGAATTTTTCCTCAAAATATTTACTACTTTGTCGAAATTTTTTGATTTCAAATTTAAACCTGAAATGTTATTCCTTTTATTTCAAGCTTCAATTCGAAAATTCGATAAAAAGTCGCTCAAAATTTCGAATTAATAAACTGAATTTATTGATTCAATTTTGCTTTAATCTTGAACTTTTGATTTTATTAACATTTCGAAATTACACTAACATTCTAGAACTTCAAGGGGTTAAAGTTCAATAAAATAAGTAATAATTTCTAGAAGTATAAATTCTTATTTTGAAGTCGAAACTTTAGACAGAAGATTGCAACTTCAAGTTGGAAATTTTGAAAAAAAAAAGTCGAAAAAACTAACAATACCTCTCAAATATTCATCTTTTTCTAGAAATTTTGAGAGAAATTTTCAGAAAAAAAATCGAACGTTTGGGTGTAAGTTCAATACTTCTAAGTTAAAGTAATTATTTTGAGATCTCTTCTTACCAGATTCTTCAATAAATTTCGAAATTTTCAGAAGGAGAATTTCTCAAAAAATCGAACTTACAAAATTGCGAAGATTTGAGGAAATATTAGAATTTTGAAATAAGATCAAAAGTTTCAAAAAGTAGAAATTTTAAAGATCGAAGTTCTGAAAAAAATATATTGCAAAATAATCGAATTTATAAAAAAAAATTGAAACTCTATTTTGAGGTAAAGTAGAAGTTTTGTTTTGGTGGAACAGACTGGTCCTTGGTTATCTTCAAAAATTGAAATAAAATCTTGTCCCCCCTGAAACCAAGAAAGGTTAAAAATAAAACAAAGGTTGCTCTCTGAAGATCTTTCAAGACAAGATTTGTATTTCAATTTGCGACAAATGTTGCTTTTAATGCGTTTCGATAGCCAAGCTATCAGTATCTCTCTGAAGATGATAGTTTGGCTATCGAAACGCGTTAGAGCAACCTTTGTTATGTTTTTTCATCTTTCTTGGTTTCAGGAGACAATACTTGTATTTCAATTGTCGAAATTTTGTGCCAAAAATTTTCAAACAATTTGAAATTTTCAGGAAAAGTACAAATTAATACAAAATTCAAAATTTCCACACGACATTTTAAGAAAAAGGCGAAAATTTTGGAAAAAACCTCAATTAAGAAAGTGTAGAAGTTTTCAAAATAAGTTAAATTTTGGGAAATATGAAAATTCTGAAAAAAATGGAAAAATTAAGTTGAATTGAAAATTTTTAAAGTCGAAATATTGAAAAGGTCGAAATTATCAATAAAAATCGAAAGTCGAGAGTTTTCATTTTTAGAAAATCAACATTTTAAGAACAAGTCGATACCTTTTAAAAAGTTCAAATTTTCGAAATGTCTCGAATTTAAATTTCTAGAAAGTCAAATTTAGAAAAAAGTCGAAATATTTAATCAAAAAATGTATAATTTTTCAATAAGTAGGAGAATTTTTAAGACATAAAAATTTTTAATGACAAAAACAGTCCAAATTTTCCAAATATTTAAAACTAATAGATAAAATCAAAATATTCAAAAAATATTCTAAATTTTGAAAAGGTCGAAATTAAAAAAATATATAAAGAGTAAGTTGAACTGAAAATGGTTATAAGAAGTCGAAGTATTCAAAAATGTCAGATTTTTCATTTTCAAAAAGTCAAAATCTTAGGAAAAGGTCAAAATCTTGAAAAGAGCCCAAATTCTCAAAAAGATAAACTTTCCAAAGAAAATTATTTTTAAACAAGTCAAATTTACAAAAAAGTCGAAATGTTTTAACCAATATTTCAAAAATGGATCGTTTTTTAATAAGAAGGGGGATTAAAAAAATTCAAAATTCAATAATAAAAAAAGTCGAAATTTTCCAAAAATTTAAAACTACTAGATAAAAGTCAAAATATTCAAAAAATATTCTAAATTTTGAAAAGGTCGAAATTAAGAAAATATATAAAGAGTAAATAAATTGAATTGAAAATGGTTATAAAGTCGAAGTATTCAAAAATGTCAGATTTTTCATTTTCAAAAAGTCATAATCTTAAGAAAAGGTGAAAATCCTGAAAAAAGTCCAAACTCTTAAAAAGACAAATTTCCAAAGAAAATTATTGATATTTTTAAACAAGTCACATTTACAAAAAAAAGTCGAAATGTTTTAACCAATATTTCAAAAATGGATCATTTTTCAATAAGAAGGGGGATTAAAAAAATTCAAAATTCAATAATAAAAAAAGTCGAAATTTTCCAAAAATTTAAAACTAATAGATAAAGTCAAAATATTCAAAAAATATTCTAAATTTTGAAAAGGTCGAAATTAAAAAAATATATAAAGAGTAAGTTGAATTAAAAATGGTTATAAGAAGTCGAAGTATTCAAAAATGTCAGATTTTTTATTTTCAAAAAAGCATAATCTTAGGAAAAGGTGAAAATCTTGAAAAAAGTCCAAATTCTCAAAAAGACAAAATTTCCAAAGCAAATTATTGATATTTTTAAACAAGTCACATTTACAAAAAAAAAACTCGAAATGTTTTAACCAATATTTCAAAACTGGATCATTTTTCAATAAGAAGGGGAATTAAAAATATTCAAAATTCAATAATAAAAAGAGTCGAAATTTTCCAAAAATTTAAAACTACTAGATAAAGTCAAAATATTCAAAAAATATTCTCAATTTTGAAAAGGTCGAAATTAAAAAAAAATATATAAAGAGTAAGTTGAATTGAAAATGGTTATAAGAAGTCGAAGTATTCAAAAATGTCAGATTTTTCATTTTCAAAAAGTCATAATCTTAGGAAAAGGTGAAAATCTTGAAAAAAGTCCAAATTTTTAAAAAGACAAAATTTCCAAAGCAAATTATTGATATTTTTAAACAAGTCAAATTTACAAAAAAGTCGAAATGGTTTAACCAATATTTCAAAAATGGATTATTTTTCAATAAGAAGGGGGATTAAAAAAATTCAAAATTACTAGATAAAGTCAAAATATTCAAAAAATATTCTAAATTTTGAAAAGGTCGAAATTAAAAAAATATATAAAGAGTAAGTTGAATTGAAAATGGTTATAAGAAGTCGAAGTATTCAAAAATGTCAAGTTTTTTATTTTCAAAAAGTCATAATCTTAGGAAAAGGTGAAAATCTTAAAAAAAGTCCAAATTTTTAAAAAGACAAAATTTCCAAAGCAAATTATTGATATTTTTAAACAAGTCAAATTTACAAAAAGGTCGAAATGTTTTAACCAATATTTCAAAAATGGATCATTTTTCAATAAGAAGGGGGATTAAAAAAATTCAAAATTACTAGATAAAGTCAAAATATTCAAAAAATATTCTAAATTTTGAAAACGTCGAAATTAAAAAAATATATAAAGAGTAAGTTGAATTGAAAATGGTTATAAGAAGTCGAAGTATTCAAAAATGTCAAATTTTTTATTTTCAAAAAGTCATAATCTTAGGAAAAGGTGAAAATCTTGAAAAAAGTCCAAATTCTTAAAAAGACAAAATTTCCAAAGCAAATTATTGATATTTTTAAACAAGTCAAATTTACAAAAAAGTCGAAATGTTTTATCCTATATTTTAAAAATGGATCCTTTTTCAATAAGAAGGGGGGTTAAAAAAATTCAAAATTCAATAATAAAAAAGTCGAAATTTTCCAAAAATTTAAAACTACTAGATAAAGTCAAAATATTCAAAAAATATTCCAAATTTTGAAAAGGTCAAAATTAAAAAAATATATAAAGAGTAAATTGAATTGAAAATGGTTATAAGAAGTCGAAGTATTCAAAAATGTCAAAATCTTGAAAAAAGTCCAAATTCTCAAAAATACAAAATTTCCAAAGCAAATTATTGATATTTTTAAACAAGTCAAATTTACAAAAAAGTCGAAATGTTTTAACCAATATTTCAAAAATGGATAATGTTTCAATAAGAAGGTGGATAAAAAAAAATCAAAATTCAATAATAAAGAAAGTCAAAGTTTCCTAAAATTCCAAACTTCTAGATAAAGTCAAATAATCTAAATTTTAAATAGGAGTCGAAAATTTTACAAAGTAAACAATTTCACAAAGTAAACAATTTCAAAAAAAGTTAAATTTTCAAAATCAAATTTAAATTTGGAGAGAAAGAGTCCAAATTTTGTCAATCGAGATTTTCAAACAAAAGTGAAATATTTCGGGAAAAGATCAAAATTTCGCAAAAAGAGGTGGGTATTTTAAAATGCTGAGATTTTCAAAATAAATCGAAAAAAGTCTAATTTTTCAATAAAAATCGAAAAAAAAGAAGGAATATTCAAGAGTTCGAGATTTTCAAAAAAAAGTCGAAATAATTAAACTTGGTCGAAATTTTCAAAATAATTTTGACAAAAGGTTATTTTTAAAAAAATAAAGGTAAAAAATCTCAAAAATGTCGAACATTTGAAGTCAAAATTTTTAAAAGATGAAGTTATAAAATTAAATTTTAGGAATTATAAAATTAAATTTCAGAAACTCAAAATTTTAAAAAATTGATTTTTAGTATTTTCAAATTTCGTCAAAAACGAAAATTTTGAATTAGATAAATTTTCTGCTTTTTATTTTATGTAGTTTTCCCTAAAAAGGGCATATTAGGGCCCAATGCAGAGAACGTAAGGGATCCGGGCATCATAATTGTTCTCTGGCTCAAGAATTTTTCCGGCGGCTGTTGCTCTGCCTTAACTATGATGTTGTCTGTAATTAATAAACCTATGCTAACTCCAAAAATATTCTTATAAATGAAATAATGTAAAGAAAAACATTTTTCCTGCACTATAGGCTTCTGCTACCTGACGTTTTTCATTTGATAAGAATTGATACTACGAGGACGGCCCAAAAGTAATGGGAATTGGGGTGCGCTGGGAGGGTTCGAACCAGGTGTCCGTTATGGACACGTCTCCTGAGTTAGTGTGCGAATTTCTGTCGCTGTGTGTGCATCGGTTCGCCCGCGGGAGTTTTTGTAGCGAAACCAATTTTTCCATTTCGCCAAAAACGTGATGGCTGATTATTGACAGCTCTGCGCGGCTGTGAAATTTTCTTTCCTGTTGGGGAAATCGGTCGTGGAAACTATTATAATGCTTAGGACTGCTTATGAGGATGCTGTAAGTAAAACCAGAATCTGCGAGTGGTTTTCACGTTTTAAAAATGGAGAAATGTCAATTGAAGAGCAACCTCCTTCGGGACGCCCCTCAACGTGAAGAAGTGACAAAAACGTCGACGAAATCAATGCTCTCGTTCGCGAAGAACGTCGCCGAACCATTGATCAACTTTGTGAGATATCTTAAAAATGGAGAAATGTCAATTGAAGACCAACCCCGTTCAGGGCACCCTTCAACGTCGAGAAGTGACGAAAACGTCGACAAAATCAATGCTCTCGTTCGTGACGAACGTCGCCGAACCATTGATCAACTTTGTGAGATATCTTAAAAATGGAGAAATGTCAATTGAAGACCAACCCCGTTCAGGGCGCCCTTCAAAGTCGAGAAGTGACGAAAACGTCGACAAAATCAATGCTCTCGTTCGTGACGAACGTCGCCGAACCATTGATCAACGTTGTGGGATGTCTGGGATATCATGGAGTTCAATTAAGAGGAATTTATCCGAAGATTTTCACATGAGAAGCGTTGCAGCCAAATTTGTCCCTCGCCTTCTCACAGGCGAGCAAAGGAAGCGTCGACTTGAGGCATGTTTTGAACTTCAAAATCAGCTCAAATATGATCTGAACTTTTTTCCAAGATGATTACTGGTGACGAATCGTTATCCTATGGATACAATCTCAAAACAAAGCAGCAATCAAATCAAGCCAGTGGAGGACACCTGGCTCTCGTTCAAAAAATGTCGCCAAGTGAAGGCAAACATCAAGCTCATTTATTTCTTCGATTGCAGAGGTATTGTGCACGCGAAGTTCATTCCTTGGATCAAACTGTCAACCAGAAGTTCTGCTTTGAGGTTCTGAGAAGATTGAGGAAGAATATCCGCAAGAAGAAGGCAGATCTTCAGCGCAAAAGCGGCTGGGTCTTCCATCACTACAACGCGCCGCTCTCTCCATAAAGCAGTTTATATTAAAAACGGCATGACACCAATTGTCCTAACGAATCGTGGTCCTATGGATACGACCTCGAAACAAAGCAGCAATCAAATCAAGCCAGTGGAGGACACCTGGTTCTCGTCCAAAAAAAGCTCGCCAAGTGAAGTCAAACATCAAGCTCATTTATTTCTTCGATTGCAGAGGTATTGTGCACGCGAAGTTCATTCCTTGGATCAAACTGTCAACCAGAAGTTCTGCTTTGAGGTTCTGAGAAGATTGAGGAAGAATATCCGCAAGAAGAAGGCAGATCTTCAGCGCAAAAGCGGCTGGGTCTTCCATCACTACAACGCGCCGCTCTCTCCATAAAGCAGTTTTAGACCAAAAACGGCATGACACCAATTGTCCACCCCCTCCATTCACCGGATCTAGCCCCCTGTGATTTCTTTTTGTCCCCCAGACTCAAAAGGGATATAAGAGGAAAGCGTTTTGCTACTCTGGGGGAGGTAAAACAAAAATCGCTGGTAGGCCTAAAGAACGTCCCGAGAAATGAATTCAAAACATGTTTTGGACAATGGAAGGATCGTTTGCAGAGATAGGTTGTAGTCAAGGGAGAATACTTTGAATGGGATCAAAATTTGGTGTAAAAATATTAAGAAATAAAGGAGTTATGAGGAAATTTCCGTTTTGTTTGGGTCAAAAGGCCTTAGAAAGGTAGATATTATTATTTTTTCTCAGCAACGACTATCAAAAAAAAACCCGCAGTCTATGATTAAATCCTTACTAATCATATTAAAAACTAAATTGTATCTTTAGAAACCTAGATTTGTAGGGAGTGGTCATTTCTTGCAAATGTGGGGGTTTGAACTAAAACACGTGAAAAAAGCATTTTACAAAAATTGGAGGCAGCTCTTGCAAATGATACCTCAGAAGATATATTAATTAAAACCTGATTGTATTGTGCATCCAGCTAACCCGCCCTAACCCATTTCTATTTAATTTTTTTAATCGTTGACAGATGACATTTACGTGGATCATCAACAGCTAATACTGTGCCAAATTTCGAAGTCCTACGTTACATAGTTATTGAGAGGAACCTCTAATGACAGTTGGACGTACGGATACGAAAAATCAGATTACAAGAGTTCCGTTTTTCTGCCCCAAGAGAAAACACCAAAATTTGAAAAATATATTTGTTGCGCGTTATAGGTTCGGGAATTAAAACTTCGTGAATTATAACATATTATTTTCAAACTGATTTCGAAACACTACAACACTACAATTAACTATCAAACTGTCTGGTTAACTTACTAAGGTGACTAACTGAGGGAAGGATAACCGCGTATTTATAGGCACCTTAACTTACTAAGCTGACTAACTGAGGGAAGGACAACCGCGTATTTATAGGCACCGTTCCGGTTTCTAGAACGGAACTTCGTACAGGTAAGGCTTATCGCTTGCGGAAACATCTAGAGCGCTTATCTGCCGTATCGCGGCCGCTTCCCATTATCAAATTTTTCTAGAGAGTTCCTTACTAAATCACTAATACAAATTCCTTAACTACATTTTTCTAAATATCTATCCGATCAACTAAGTCTTCATATCGCACAAACCTCGATAGCTATCATCGCTACTCCAAAAACCACGGAATCAAAAGATTTGCATCAAATGTAAAATTACATCGCAATTGCTTAGTCGAGCTGTGGAGATTGCCTTTGGTCTTTACAAATGAATGTAATTGTGTTTTCATGTAAGTATATGACTTAAGAGATAAAAATAGTTTTGTTATCGTTATGTTGGCACTTTTACCAACAGTTGTCAGCAAGAAATGAATAGTGTTTAGTTCCGCAATAATATAAGAGATGCTGATGCACGTAGAATGTTCGTGTTGTGTATACTTATCATGTAATAACAGAAGGAAGTGCGTTATATAAAAAAAAATCTTTATTTTAAATAAACGGGTCCCCATAACTGCACACACTTTATACATCCAAGTATTTTCTAGCTTTTTGAAAATAATAACTTTCCATTTTGTGATTAACAAAAATAATATTAGTTTTTGGCAAATATTGAAGTAATTGTAAAACAAATAATCTGTCGGGGGTTGAGTCCCCAACGTGGCAGGTGCTAATGACCTTTTTAAAATTCCCCCCAGTGTAGTTGTGTGGAAATTCCAATACAACGTATATTAACTGCTAACTAAAAGTAAGCGTATTGCACACAATCACGCCAAAAATAAATCGTTAGTTTGTTTACCAACATACTGAAAAACATCTCTAACTTCCGACTAGATCAGAATTCAATATTTCCCAAACATATCAGCTTGAAGTTCAAATGTTTAAATTTTTCCTAAAACTTTAACTTTATACTCAAAATTAAGATGTTTTAAAAATATTTTGAGTTTTCCATAACGTTCTAACTTCAAAATCTTTACAATCAGAATTCAATATTTCCCAAAGCTTGAAATTCAAATGTTTAAATTTTTCCTAAAACTTTAACTTTATACTCAAAATTAAAATTTTTTAAAAATATTTTGAGTTTTCCATAACGTTCTAACTTTAAAATCTTTACAATCAGAATTCAATATTTCCCAAACGTTTCAGCTTGAAGTTCATATGTTTAAATTTTTCCTAAAACTTTAACTTTATAGTCAAAATTAAGATTTTTTAAAAAATATTTTGAGTTTTTCCATAACGGTTCTAACTACGAAATCTTTACAATCAGAATTCAATATTTCCCAAAGCTTGAAATTCAAATGTTTAAATTTTTCCTAAAACTTTAACTTTATACTCAAAATTAAAATTTTTTAAAAATATTTTGAGTTTTCCATAACGTTCTAACTTTAAAATCTTTACAATCAGAATTCAATATTTCCCAAACGTTTCAGCTTGAAGTTCATATGTTTAAATTTTTCCTAAAACTTTAACTTTATAGTCAAAATTAAGATTTTTTAAAAAATATTTTGAGTTTTTCCATAACGGTTCTAACTACGAAATCTTTACAATCAGAATTCAATATTTCCCAAACGTTTCAGCTTGAAATTCAAATGTTTCAATTTTTCCTAAAACTTTAACTTTATACTCAAAATTAAAATTTTTTTAAAATATTTTCAGTTTTCCATAACGTTCTAATTTCAAAATCTTTACAATCAGAATTCAATATTTCGCAAACATTTCAGCTTGAAGTGCAAATGTTTAAATTTTTCCTAAAACTTTAACTTTATACTCAAAATTAAGATTTTTTAAAAATATTTTGAGTTTTTCCATAACGGTTCTAACTTCAAAATCTCTTCAATCAGAATTCAATATTTCCCAAACGTTTCAGCTTGAAATTCAAATGTTTAAATTTTTCCTAAAACTTTAACTTTATACTCAAAATTAAATTTTTTAAAAAATATTTTGAGTTTTTCATAACGTTCTAATTTCAAAATCTTTACAATCAGAATTCAATATTTCGCAAACATTTCAGCTTGAAGTTCAAATGTTTAAATTTTTCCTAAAACTTTAACTTTATACTCAAAATTAAGACTTTTTAAAAATATTTTGAGTTTTTCCATAACGTTTTAACTTCAAACTCATTACCTTTTTCTTCGAATTTTCAAGGTTAAGGAATGTCCAGAATTTCTTCGTTTTAAAATCTCTTTAAGACGTGATCTTCTGGAAAGAATTTCCTCTCAAACTCTGTTAATTTTTAAACCTAAAAGTTTGAAACTAGAAATTAAAGAATATTTTTTTAATAAATGGCTTTTTCTCCAAATTTCGTATTTAGAACCTAATTGTTTTTAAAAAACCTTGTCTCAAACAAATTTTCCTTTAATACGAATGAGGCAATTTTTATAACATTTTGACTTAATTTGAAAATGTTACATATTTCTTGCAATTTCAAATTTAAAAAATAATAACCAATAAACGTAAAGTATTTAAACAAGAAAATCTGAGAATTTTTATTCAATTTAATTTCCCCCAAATGCTGCTAATTTCTTCAAAATTTCGATTTTGTTTTGAAATTTCCGGCTTGGCACTTTTATCTTTTTTCTAAAACCTCAACTTTTCAAAAATCCAAACTTCCTCCGGAGGTAAAAAAATTCAGTTTTTTGGTTAAATTTTTTACAAATTATCGACTTCTTTTCACATTCCGATTTTTTCAAAGCTCGACATTTCTTCAAAATGTGAATCTTTTTGAAATTTTAACTATTTTTTAAAATAACTACTTTTTTGAGCTAGCACTGTTCATTAAAATTTCGATATTTCTTTTTTTCGAAATTTGACATCATTTTTCCGAATTTGGACTATCTAAAATTTAAAACTTTTAAAATGTTTCGAACTGTTTTGAAACTTTTCCTGTTTTTTATAATTTCGATTTTTTTTAAATTGCCCCATTTATGAAATATTTGATTTTTTGGAAAATTTTGACTTCGTTCCAAATTTTCCTTTTTTAGTCTGAGCATTTTTCAATATTTCGACTTTTTAAAATTATACGAATTTTTTCAAAATTGCGAATTTTTTAAAGTTATTTTTTTAATTTTAATTTTTTTACGACAATTTGGATATTTCTCAAAAGTTTACTTTAAATTTTCCCACTTTTTTAAATTTAGGTCTTTTTTAAATTCGATTTTTGAAAATTTTGCTTTTTTAAAAATTTCGACGTTTTTTAAAAATCCATTTATATAATTTATCAAAATTTTGAAAACTTCCAAACTTTCGAAAATTTTGTTTTTTCAAAATTTTGGAAACATTTCTGGTTCTTTTTGAAAATGTTTACCGTTTTTTAAATTTCCTTTTTCTTTTTAATTTTTTGACCAACTTTCAATATTTCGACTTTTTTGAAAATGTTGATGTTTTTTTTTTTATTTTCTTTTTCTTTTTAGTTGACCATTTTCCAATATATCGACATTTTTAAATACACTGTTTTTTTTTCACAATTCAAACGTGTTACTTCGCCTTTTTTAAAACTTCCCGAATTTTTATAAAATTCATTTATTTTTCAAAATTTTGATATTTTTTTAAAAATTCTCCTTTTCTTTTTACTGTTTTTCAATATATTTCGACTTTTTTAAATATACCGTTTCTGTTTACTTCAAAATTTCTTTTTCAAAATCTGCGCCTCTTTTAAATTCGATTTTTTAAAAAAATTTTGCTTGATTAAAAATTTCGACGTTTTTTAAGAATTCATCAATTTTTCATAATTTTTCAAAATTTTGAAAACTTTCCAAAACTTTCGAAAATTCTGTTTTTTTTAAATTTTATAAGTTATTAAATTTCTAATTTTTTTAAATTTTTCCTTTTTCAAAAATTTCGTTTTTCGTTTTAGTTTTTTGAAAATTTTTCAATATTTCGACTTTTTTGAAAATTTTGATGTTTTTTTTAAAATTCTTCTTTTCTTTTTAGTTTGTTGGCCATTTTTCAGTATTTAGACATTTTTAAATATACTGTTTTTTATTCACAATTCAAAGGTGATACTTCGTTTTTTTTTAATTTCCCGAATTTTTTGAAAATTTATCTGTTCTTCAAAATTTTGATGTTTTTAAAATTCTTCTTTTCTTTTTAGTTTGTTGACTATTTTTCAATATTTCGACTTTTTTTAAATATCCCGAATTTTTGGAAAATTTATCTATTTTTTAAAATTTTGATGTTTTTTAAAATTCTCCTTTTCTTTTTAGTTGGTTGATTATTTTCAATATTTCGACTTTTTAAATATACTGTTTTTTTTGCATAATTCAAGCGTCTTATTTCGCTTTTTCTAAATTTAGCGAATTTTTTAAAAATTCATCTATTCTTCAAAATTTTGATGTTTTTTTTAAATTCTCCTTTTCTTTTTAGTTTGTTGACCATTTTCAATATTTGGACTTTTTTAAAGATACTGTTTTTTTTCATAATTCAAACGTGTTATTCCGCTTTTTTATAAATTTCCCGAATTTTTTCAAAATTCATCTATTCTTCGAAACGTTGATGTTTTTTTTAAATTCTCCTTTTCTTTTTAGTTTGTTGACCACTTTTCTGTATTTCGAATTTTTTAAATATACTGGTTTTTTTTTAAATTATTAATTTGTTACTTCGCTTTTTTTAATTTCCCGATTTTTTTTGAAAATTCATCTATTCAAAATGTTGATTTTTTTTTAATTCTCCCTTTCTTTTTAGTTTGTTGACCATTTTTCCATATTTCCACTTTTATAAATACTGTTTTTTTTTCAAAATTCAAAGTATTATTTCGCAAATTTTAGTTTCCCAATTTTTTTTGAAAATTCATGTTTTACAAAATTTTGAAAATTTTTCAAAACTTTCGAACTACCTACATAATTTTAAACAAATTACTGCGCCGTTTTCCTAAGTTTTTAAATTTTTCGGTAAATTTTGATTTTTTCAAATTTTGAAATATTTTCTAATTTTCGACTTTTAAAAAAAATGTTTTCAAAATTATTTTTTTTAATCAAACTTTTTATGAAAACGTAACTTTTAAAAATTTAAAAAATTAGGCGAAATGTTCAAAAATTCCAAATTTTTAGAAAAGTCGAAATTTTAGAGTCGAAATGTTCAAAAAACGTTAAAATTTTGAATAAAAAGTTTAATGAAAAAAAAATAATTTCGAAAACATTTTTTAAAAAGGTCGAAATATTAAAAAATATTTCAACATTTGAAAAAAATCAAAATTTACCGAAAAATTGAAAAACTTAAGAAAACGGCGCAGTAATTTGTTTAAAATTATGTAGGTAGTTCGAGAAAATTCGAATCAAAGCTCAAGGTCGAAAAAAGTCAAAAATTTCAAAATGTTGAGATTTTGAAAAATATTCGAACGTTTTAATCCTAAAATTTAAAAAATTAGGCGAAATGTTCAAAAATTTCAAATTTTTAGAAAATTCGAAAATTTAAAGAGTCGAAATGTTCAAAAAAAACGTTAAACGAAATGTTTAAAAATTTCGACTCTTCAAAATTTCCCAAGTTATTCAAAATTTTAACGTTTTGAAAATTTTGATTTTTTTTTCGAAATACGGTTTTTTCTCGAAATTTTCACTTTTTCGAAATACCAACTTTTTTAAAATTATAGATATTTTGATTTTTTTTGGAGGTGTCAACATTTTTGAAAATACTCTTTTCAAAATTTAATTTTTTGTAAATATTTTGACTTTATCCCGAAGTTTTGAGTTTTTTGGAATAACTATTTTTTTCAAATTTTTGACAGAATTCGGATTTTCGAATTTCGAAAAATTTTAGATCTTTTGAAAACTTGACAATGAAACTTTTTGATAATGTCGAATTTTTATAAAGGTCGGATTTTTCAAAATTTCGATTTTGTTACAGAATTACAGACCCTCTTTCGTCAAAATCTCGACTTTTCTCATTATTTGTAAGTTTTGACTTTTTCAAAGATGTGTATACCGTTTTGAAAAATTTTATATTTTCGTTTTCAGTTTTTAGGGTTTTTCATAAATCTTTTTGAAAAATTTGACCTTTTTTTCAAAATTTCCATCTTGTTATTCAAAATGTATACTTTTTTTAACATTTTGACTCGAAATCTCAGTTTTTTGCAAATCTAATTGTTTTTAAAGTCGATTTTTAAAAGCATTGTACTCCTTTCGAAAATTTGAATTTCTTGATAGTTTCGACCTTCAAAAGAATGACTCACTTCTTGAAATGATTGATTTTTTAATTCGACCTTTTTTCAAAATCGTGGCCTTTTCTTAAAATTTTGACTTCCTCAAAATAGTGAATTTTTTGAAAAGGCAGATTTTTGATTTTTATTGAAAATCTTGACTTTATGGAACAATGTTAACTTCATATTTTAAAAATATTTTGAAAATTTCGAAGTTTCAAACTTTCCATTTTTTTAAATTTCTTTTTCCAAGTTTTAAGTTATTTTGTAAATTTCAACCCTTTTACAATTTTGCCTCTCATTAATATATGGCACATTTTTATAATATTCATCCGTAATCAAACTTTTAATTATTTCTCGAGGTTTTGACTGTTGACTTTTTGTTTCAAAAATTCATACTTTTTCTCAAAATGTGGGCTTTTAAGTAGTAAACTAGACTTAAATTGAAGAATTCGACTTCTTTTTGAAAATTACTTATTACTTTTTTGGAAAATTTATTTTATTTTCAAAATTTTAATTTCGAATTTTTATTTTTCCAAATTTTAATTTGGAAATTTTTATTTTTTAAAATTTTCACTGTTTTTTGAAACTTTCGACCTTCTATAATCAAAACTTCAGTTTTTTTTTCGAAGTTATGACTTGTTTAGAAGTTGGAACTTTTTTCGAAATCTCTACCTTTTTTTTCGAAATTTCGACTTTTTGCGAAAACTCCAAAATTATTTTGAAACTATTGACCTTCTACTTCTACTCTTTAAAAAAATTCGATTGTTTCCGAAAATTTTCTATTTTATAATTAAATTTCAAACTTTGCATTTTTTTAATTTCTTTTTCAAATTTTATGTTATTTTGTAAATTTCAACCGTTTTACAATTTTGCCTTTTATTAACATATTGATTGATTTTCGAATTTTTCGAGAATGTGGACTGGATTTTTTAAAATAAATTTGATTATGTTGAAACATTGTTTATTTTTAATTCTCTGCACATTTTTATAATATTCACTTTGAAAATTTCGACCGTGATCAAACTTTTAAGTATTTTTGGAGGTTTTGATTGTTTTTGAAAATTCAGACTTTTTTTGTTTCAAAAATTCATACTTTTTCTCAAAATTTGGGCTTTTAAGTAGTAAACTAGACTTAAATTGAAGAATTCGACTTCTTTTTGAAAATAGCTTATTACTTTTTTGGAAAATTTATTTTTTTTTTTTCAAAATTTTAATTTCGAATTTTTATTTTTCCAAATTTTAATTTAGAAATTTTTATTTTTCAAAATTTCCACTTTTTTTTAAAACTTTCGACCTTATATAATCAAAACGTCAACTTTTTTGTCGAAGTTATGACTTGTTTAGAAGTTGAACTTTTTTCGAAATCTACCTTCTTTTTTTTTTCGAAATTTCGACTTTTTGCGAAAACTCCAAAACTATTTTGAAACTGTTAACCTTCTACTTCTACTCTTTAAAAAATTCGATTGTTTTCGAAAATTTTACATTTTATATTTAAGTTTCAAAATTTGCATTTTTTTAATTTCTTTTTCAAATTTTATGTTATTTTGTATATTTCAACCGTTTTACAATTTTGCCTTTTATTAACATATTGATTGATTTTCGAATTTTTCGAGAATGTGGACTCAAAATTTCAACTTTTGATTTTTTAAAATAAACTTGATTATGTTGAAACATTGTTTATTTTTAATTCTCTGCACATTTTTATAATATTCACTTTGAAAATTTCGACCGTGATCAAACTTTTAAGTATTTTTGGAGGTTTTGACGGTTTTTGAAAATTCAGACTTTTTTTGTTTCAAAAATTCATATTTTTTCTCAAAATTTGGGCTTTTAAGTAGTAAACTAGACTTAAATTGAAGAATTCGACTTCTTTTTGAAAATTACTTATTACTTTTTTGGAAAATTTATTTTTTTTCAAAATTTTAATTTCGAATTTTTATTTTTCTAAATTTTAATTTAGAAATTTTTATTTTTCAAAATTTCCACTTTTTTTAAAACTTTCGACCTTATATAATCAAAACGTCAGCTTTTTTGTCGAAGTTGTGACTTGTTTAGAAGTTGAACTTTTTTCGAAATCTACCTTCTTTTTTTTTCGAAATTTCGACTTTTTGCGAAAACTCCAAAATTATTTTGAAACTGTTGACCTTCTACTTCTACTCTTTAAAAAATTCGATTGCTCCCGAAAATTTTGTATTTTATAACCAAGTTTGAAACTTTGCATTTTTTAATTTTTTTTTCAAATTTTCATCTTGTTATTCAAAATGTATACTTCTTTTAAAATTTTGACTCCAAATATCAGTTTTTTTGCAAATCTGATTGTCGATTATTAAAAGTATTTTACTCCTTTCGAAAATTTGAATTTCTTGAAAGATTCGACCTTTAAAGGAATGACTCACTTCTTGAAATGATTGTTTTTTTTAATTCGATCTTTTTCAAAATCGCGGCCTTTTCTTAAAACTTTGACTTCCTTAAAATAGTGACTTATTTGAAAAATCAGATTTTTCATTTTTATTGAAAATTTTGACTTTATATAACTTTTCTTGAATGTTTTATTTGGGATTTTCTCCTTAATAACAAAATTTTAATTATAAAGTTGCAATTTTAAGAAAATACATCAGAAAAGCCTCTGATTCTGGAAAAAGGTCGAAATTTGTAAAAATAGTTTTTAACAATCTTGCAATTATGACTTTTTTCAAAAAAATTTTATTTCTAACGGAAGCTTTCAACTTCCTATATCGAAACAAAAAATATAAGAATTCGAAGAAGGTCGATATTTTGAAGAAAAAAATTAAATCAGAAATTTTAAGAAAAAACTTGAAATGTCAAAAAAAATCTACTCAAATTTTCGATTTTGTTCAGAAAAGTATTGCATAAACTCGAAATCTGTAGAAGAATCTTCAAAATGTCCAATCAAATTATTCCTGCACATTTCGATTTAAATATTGGAAGTGCCCAATAAAAGCCAAAATTTCGCGATTAAAACTGGACTGTCCTGGTCCTGCAACAGTGCGTCGGGCATCTATAGGTTCTATAATAAAGAAGTTAGGAATTCCGTTCATATGCAGACCTTAACTCTGTACAAGAATGTATTTCAGGAAAATATAGTCACATGTATAGGGTATCTCCAAAAAGTGTGAGCCGCTGAGGGTGAATTTTTTTAAATGGAACCCCTTGTATTTTTTTACATTTTTGGGTTTCTTTCTAATAACTTTACATATTCCTAAGATATTGTTAAATTTGGTTAGATAGTTTCAGAGTAATAAATAAATAAAGAGAAAAAAAATATTTTGCAACATTTTCTTTAAAAACTCATTTAAAATACAAAAACGCCCCAAAATCAAAACTACGCTAGGTATTTACTGTGGTGGGTCTCTAGTTACTTTGCTATGAATATCTTAAGCCTAACTTGTACAGGGTGTCCAAAATTCAATGCCAAATTGGCTAAAATATAAAGCAATTTTTCTTCGTTTTTTCAAATGGAACACCCTGTATATTTTTCTTCTATGAGATACAAAATTAAAAAATGAATATTTTTTGTACCTACAAATATTTCGAAATTTTTAACGGTTGAGCAGATATTCGTCGGATTATTACATATGGCTCTTTGGACACTAAGATACAAGACAAAAAATCATATTAAAAAGAAAGAAGCCGAAAAAAGATCATTTGCAAAAATTTGGATAAATTCCTATAGAAATAGACTCAGCATTGATGCCATATAGGCAATTTTAAAGACCATCGCGTGTATTATTCATTGCATACATTTTAGGTGGTTTTTAATACCCATTTTTACGACCTTAGAGGCAGGGTTTTGAAAAATTCTTAGTGCTCACTTGCATATTACGGGGAACACTTAAGTGAAATTTCCCGTTCCTAGACTCACCGGTTTAGGCTGTGCGTTGTATGTGACAGTTAAAGCTGAGAGATTTATTAAGGAGATTGTTTTTCTGTTGATTTTTTACGTAATACTTTAGACCCATTTGTTTTATCGTCAAAAGTAATTCGTTTTATAGTCAAAAGCAATTTGCTTTTAAATTTCGAAAAATAACTTTTTGTTAATTTTGTGGTGATGGGGGCCCCTTCAAGTGCTGGCCCAATTAGGCCAAATCGCTCCAATCGCCTTAAATCCGGGCATGTAATTATAAATAATACATATTCGGTTAAATTAAATAAAAAAAGATATAATTATAGTTACTTAGTTACTGTTATTTTCTTCATCGCGTTTTCAATTTAAATTGAACTCGTTATATCGAGTGTTCGTTAACAGAATTAATCGACAGTATAGATTTTTTGCTTACCTGATTCATCTACCGATTTCCCTGCAAATTTAAAGAATGGACCTGGATGGATGAAGCTTTTTTTTTGTATACCCATACTTACTATGCAGTTTTGTTTGCCCTACTTTTAAGCGCCCTTTGTGCAGTGAAATTGTTCCAAGATAACAAATATACAATTCCACATGGACTTTAAGCAAAAATGTAGGACACATTCAAGTTAGTAGAGACGCTTTTTTCATTTCAACAATAAGAAATTCTCGAAACGAGGAAAATTTTTCCACAAGTTATACAATTTCGTCTCACATCGAGAATACCGAAGAAACTTCAGTAATGAGAACATTCAGCTATATATAAGAGGATCTCCTTTTGGCAAATGCATCGCCAAGTCCTGTGGGACTCTCGAGTCAAGGGTCCCGACATTGATGTTTCCGAAGTACGCTTTGAGAGATACTTGCTTAGATACTTAGCAGTGAAACAAAACAATTGAAATTAGGGAAAATGGTAACTGTTATCCTGCAGGAAATGCGACAGAATCCCACTTATTTCAATTTGAAGCTACTGCGACCGTCTAAAACCTCGTAACCCAGCGCTTTGTAAATTACGACAGAATGAGTAAAACATAAACATCAGCAGATGTCAACACAGCTAGAGGGACGTCGTTGTACCATATTTCTGAATTTAACGAAATATTAATTACACTAATAATAAAAGCTGTCAGATTCTAAAGTAATGGAAATTAGCATTTAAGAAATGTGACGTCCCAAGGCAGTCGATATTAATTTAGTTCACGACGCTTTTCAGAAAGAGGAGTAACACCTGAAGCACATTTTGAACTATAATTATCAATTATTCGAAGCCGTTTTTGCACTGGCAGGTAATAACGTTTCCAATTAGTTCTATACTGCATAAAGTCGAGACGTTAATGTGCAATTTGCACATTATTTTCCAGTGATTCAACTGCTAATCAAAATATTTCAGAAGTAATTTCTTTTCAACAAATTGTCGCACTAATTTACGATTAATCTTGTAACGTGCCATAGTAACGGCAATAATAATCTCCATCTTTCTGTTCTTTTTCCTCTAGTCACAGATTTAAATACAAAAATGATATACAGGGCGAGTCATTAATATAGTCCAGGTAGTACGGCAAAACCTATTGTGTCTAATTTGACATTTTTTGTAGCATATTTGCCTCATTTAATCATTTTGCTCGTGTACGCCTTTTTGGAAGTCATATGATAGTATTTTGCCTAAATCACCAAACGAATGTGCGTTTATTGCATTGTATTTTAAGTTTATTGTAAAATTGCAGAAACAGGCAAAAAAGGAGGATATAGGTTTACAGAAAAATCTAAATGTTAAAATAAGCAGGAAAAATTAAATTCGGAATTTTGGGAAACAAGTTACCGTTTCAAGTTTACTACCGAAATTTCACCCTTAATTTCAAAATTTCGGCTTTAAACTAAATTTCTTTTGGAATTCAAATTTTGAAATTCTAGATTTCTGGATAAATTCATAAAACGAGAGATCCAGGAAATTTTTAAGTCAAAACAATTTATCTTCGAAATTTAGAAACATATTATTTTTTGGTGGAACGGACTGTCTGTTATTTCAAATGAAATACAAAATTGTCTGAACCCAGCTGGCTTCGAAACGCGTGTGTGTTTTAATTTTTTAATCTTTCTGGTTCAGGGACAAATTCGTATTTCAATTTTAGAAATATAACACTAAATCATATCAGGCGTTCTCAAACTTTTGTCACGGCCAAGATGATTTTAGGCTTCCCTTTGTGACAGTTAAAAGGTTTTAATACTTAAAATTCATTTCTTCTCAAAATTCGACACATTTTGAGGTTAGAAGTTCTCTTTCTTTCTGAATTTTAATCTCTTCTCAAATTTCGACTCCTAAATTGCCTCGAAATCGAGTTAAAAGTTCGACTATTTATCTTAAAACTGGATTTCCTTATCATGCCAAGTTTTTTTGTTTACATTTCGGTACTTTTCTGAAACTTTCAAGTAGATTTAATTCTCTATATTTGTTTAAAAATGTAACTTTAAATAGACCCTCTTTTCTCAAAATTTCGGTTGAAATCTTGCTATTTTGAATTTTAAAGTCAAAATTGAAAGAAAAATGTAAAAAAGTCTGAAATAGCTGAACTTTCGAGAGGAAACATAATGGTAACTTTCCAATAAACAATTCTTACCTTCCAATTCTAATGTTAACCAATTTTTATTTCTATTTTTTCCTAAAGGTTTTGACTTTAGAAATCGTAAGGATTTTTTGTTAATTAGAATTAAAATGTCACTTTCTTTTTATTTTTTCCAACACAAACGTTTAATTTTTATTGTCGAAGCTTCTGGTCTCGTCTTTTTCCTAAAGCATCTTTTAGCTAGAGAATTTTTCTCAAAATTAAAATTGAGATTGATTTTTCATAAACTTTTGGTGAAACCCGAGAATTTTTAAACATACGATATCGACTTTTAAATAAAAAGTTGGACTTTTTTTTGAGATTTAAAAATTAGAAGTTATTACTAGTTTTTTTCCTAAAATTTTTCACCATTTTTTCCAAATTTCCATTTTAATTTAAAAAAAATCGATCTCTAGTTAATGGAAATTTCAAAATATGAGCTTAACGTAGACTTTTAACTTTATTTATTATCCATAATCCAATATTTCAAATCTCAGATCCAAATTTAAATCTTCAATTTTCAGTTTCTGTGAGTTTAAATCAACATTTTGAGAAAAATTTTAACATTTGAAATTGTCAAAAAAATAATATTAACTGTTAAAAAGCAGTCAAAATTTCGAAAAAATGTTTATTTAATTTTTTAAAACTTCGTTTAGTTTTAATTAAATTTTTTTAATGAAATATCAATATTTTTAAAAAAGTGGAAATTTTAAAAATAAAAATAGATATTTTGAAAGGCCAAAACTTTCAAAAACTCAAAATTTTCAAAAAAAGTCGAAACGCTCAAATTCTGAAAAGATAACTTTTCAAAAAAGCCGAAGTTTCCAAAAAAAGTTAATACACAAAGAATCGAAATTTTCAACATCAAAAAAAGTAGAATGTTTTTAAGTGAACAGTTGCAAAAAAGTAAATTTCGAGAAAGATCATGAAAAACCAGAAGGTTGTTGCTGTTGCTGTAAGAAGACAGAAACTTTATGAATTGCTGTTGTCTAGTTATGAGGAAGCCTTTGTTCTGAGAGATTCAGATATAAAAAATGAATTGTGGCATGAAGATTGGGACACATCAGTTATGGAAATCTGAAAAATTTAACAAAAATTACTGATGGAATTGAATTAAATACTGAAGATAAACCTGAAGAAGTATGTGAAATTTGTATCAAAGGAAAGCAAACATGTCAACCGCATAACAATGAACGTATAAAGGCAAATAGACCTCTGCAATTAGTGCACAGCGACTTATTTGGTCCAATTACTCCTGAATCATATAATGAAAAGAGGTATGTTTTAGAATTTATCGATGACTATACACATTTTTCAGTGGTTTACATATTGAAATCAAAATCGGAAGTGTTCCATTACTTTAAGGCATCTGAAGCAATGCCTACGGCCCATTTTAATAAGAAAATCAGTCGATTTAGATGTGATAATGGAAGGGAGTACCTATCAAATGAGATGAAGAACCATTTTGAACAGCAAGGAATACAGATGGAAACCACCATTCGCTATACTCCACAACATAATGGGGTTGCAGAATGAATGAATCGCACTATAATAGAAAAATCTCGGTGTATGTTACTCGAATCAAAACTTGAAAAGAGTTTGTAGTCGGAATCAGTTATGGCAGCTGTTTACCTAATAAATCGAAGTCCAACCAGAGCATTAGAAGGAAAAACTCCTGCAAAAGGATGGTACGGTACAAAACCAAATCTGAAGAAACTAAGAATTTTTGGGTGCATTGCATATCTGCACATCCCTACTGAAATTGTGGGAGGGAAATTTGAATCGAGAACAAAGAAATGTATTTTTGTCGGGTATTGTCCGACTGGTTATCGATTGTGGTGCCCGATAGAGCAAAAAATTATTTATGGAAGTGACGTAGTATTTGATGAATTTAAAACTATTTCTGATTTTGTAGGAAATGAAACTGTTCATAAAACTCCAGCTGAGTATATTAGTGTATCCGACACAGAAACTGTTGTAGAAAGTGAATCAGAAACGGAGACAAATGAGGAAATCAAAATCGAAAATGATGGAAGAAATAACACAGTGGAAACTGATGAGAAAAATTCGGAAAGTATACGAAAAAGTAATCGAACAAGAACACCTGCATATCTAGATGAATATACGACATTAGCTCTAAGTGCTGAAGCTTTTGTGGAAGATGTTCCAGAAAATTTCCAAGATATTGAGAAAAGAGAGGACAAGAGTTATTGGTATGAAGCTGTGAAAGAAGAAATGAGATCTTTAGAAAACAATAATACTTGGACCCTTGTGGAAAGACCTCTTGGAAGAAAAATAATTGAAAATAAGTGGATCTTCAAAATAAAAAGGGATGAAGACGGAAACATAGATAGATACAAAGCAAGGCTAGTTGTGAAAGGTTGTTCGTAAAGGAAAGGTTTTGACTACAACGAAACTTATGCTCCTGTTGCTCGCTTAACAACTCTACGAGTATTACTTGCGGTACTTGACAAAAACAAACTAGAATCTGTTCAACTAGATGTGAAGAATGCATTTCTTCATGGGAAAGTCGAGAAAGAAATATACATGAAGCAAGTTGAAGGATTTGAGAAGAATCCGAACCTTGTTTACAAATTAAACAAATCCCTCTATGGTTTAAAACAAGCCCCTCGCGCTTGGAATGGCCGATTTGAGGACTTTGTAAGAAAAATTGGCTTCAAACGTTCCGAATTCGACATGTGTTTATACATGAAGTTAACTGCAAATTCGAAACTTTATCTGTTACTTTATGTAGATGACATCATTCTTGCTGGGAATAATAATAACGAGTTGATTGAAGTTAAAGAAAAATTGAAGACCGAATTTAATATGACAGATATAGGAAAGCTTCGATTATTTCTGGGCATTAAAATTCAATCTACTCGAAATGGTTTATTTCTGAATCAGAAAAATTATGTAGAGAGCTTACTGAGACGATTCGGAATGTCCAACTGCAACTCAAGTAAAACTCCTTTGGAAGTTGGATATATGAATTCCGAAAACCAAGAAATTGAAACTAATCACGACAAACCCTACAGAGAACTAATTGGTTGTTTAATGTATTGACGTTAAAACAGACCAGATATCAGCGCGCTGTAAATTATTACAGTAGGTTTCCAGAATGAACCAACAGAGACTCATTGGAAAGGTCTGAAAAGGACCCTTCGTTACTACGAGGAACGGAAGACTTTGGACTATTGTACAATACTACGCAGTCTGACGAAATTCAATTGGATATGCGAGAAAAGAGTAATAATAATGTCGAAAAGCGATCATTTGGAGAAAAAACAGGAATATGAAAAAAAGTCCAAGTCGAAATTTCAAAACAAAATGCGAAATTTAGAAAACTTGAATTTTTCACAAATGAAGCGAGAACTTCGAGAAAAGTCAAAATTTTCAAAATTTATAAGGTGGAATTTTGCGACTTGTATTCTTGTATTTCGAAAATATCGGTTTCTTCAAAATTTTGATGTTTTACAATCTCTTTCGAATTTTTTAAAAAATTTCTTATTTTTTTCAAATTCACGAATTTTTTGAAAATATCTTTCAAAATGTTTTTCTTTTGAAAAACTTTAATTAATTTTAACTGTCTATGAAAATTTTTCAATATTTCGACCTTTTTTAAAAATTGTAAATGCAAAATTTTATCCTTTTTCAAAATTTTAACCTTTTTTAATATTTTCGAGTTTTTCAAAATTTGCCACTTCTTAAAATTTCCATTTTTTTAAACTGACTCCAAAACTTGGTCTATTTTTCAAAATCTCGACTCGGTTTGAAAATTTGAAACTTTTTGAAAACTTTGGCGTATTTTTAAATATTCCCGTATTTTGAAAATATCGTTTTCTTCAACATTTCGATGTTTTACAATCTCTTTTGAATTTTTTAAAAAAATTCTTATTTCTTTAAAATTCACGAATTTTTTGAAAATTGCTTTCAAAATGTTAACATTTTGCTTGAATTTTGTTCTTTTGAAAATCTTCACTCCAATTAATTTTAACTGTCTATGAAAATTTTTCAATATTTCGACCTTTTTTTGAAAAATGTAAATGCAAAATTTTATCCTTTTTCAAAATTTTAACATTTTTTAATATTTTCGAGTTTTTCAAAATTTGCCACTTCTTAAAATTTGCATTTTTTTTAAACTGACTCCAAAACTTGGTCTATTTTTCAAAATCTCGACTCGGTTTGAAAATTTGAAACTTTTTGAAAACTTTGGCGTATTTTTAAATATTCCCGTATTTTGAAAATATCGTTTTTTTCAACATTTCGATGTTTTACAATCTCTTTTGAATTTTTTAAAAAATTTCTTATTTCTTTCAAATTCACGAATTTTTTAAAAATATCTTTCAAAATGTTAACATTTTGCTTGATTTTGTTCTTTTGAAAATCTTCAATTCAATTAATTTTAACTGCCTATGACAGTTTTTCAATATTTCGACCTTTTTTTGAAAAATGTAAATGCAAAATTTTATCCTTTTTCAAAATTTTAACATTTTTTAATATTTTCGAGTTTTTCAAGATTTGTCACTTCTTAAAATTTGCATTTTTTTAAACTGACTCTAAAACTTGGTCTATTTTTCAAAATCTCGACTCGGTTTGAAAATTTGAAACGTTTTGAAAACTTTGGCGTATTTTTAAATATTTCCGTATTTTGAAAATATCGATTTTTTCAACATTTCGATGTTTTAAAATCTTAACTATTTAAAAGGGTTTCTATATTCAAATATTTTGATCTCTTTCAAAATTTTTGAGTTTTTAACAAAATTTCTTATTTGTTTTAATTTCACAATTTTGACATTTTGTTTAAAATTTTTTCCTTCCTTTGAAAATTTGTACTTTTTTTTTAAGTTTAACTGTCCATGAAAATTAGGACATTTTTCAATTTCGATTTTTTTGAAAATTCTAACTGCAAAATTTTATCATTTTTCAATATTTTCGAGTGTTTTCGAAATTTGCGACCCCTTAAAATTTATTATTGTTTTTGAAAATTGACTCCAAAACTTGGTCAATTTTTCAAAATCTCGAGTCGTTTTCACAGTAAAAGTGAAATCTAAACACCAAGTTTCATATTACCAACTTCAAAAATGAGGACCTTTCACACAATTTTTATCACCTATTTAACACTCTTGTAGAACAAATTTTCAAAAATCCTTTCTTACGGCGAAATTTCATGCTTCTAACCGATCGGTTGTCTGTCAGTCTTGTTTAGGATCTTCAGGATCTTTTCTTTTAGACTGACAAAAATAATTTAAGAATTATCTATAACCGAAATAATACCTGAAATTATCGGATATCCGAGGTAATTTCATATTCCTATCTGTAACCGATATAATATTCGCAATATATCCATATCCACATCCAGATTCGAAATATCATATCCCTAAGAATCCTATTCCAGACCAAGTTCAAAATTTAGGGAAAAAATTTGGAAATTCTCACAATTTCAAGTTTAAACTTAGAATTTCAGTTTTTCTTAAAAGTTGGACTTTAATTCTAAAATTTTCAACTTTTGTTGAAACTTCGAATTACGACTTAGACCGTTGAAATTTCAATAACACAATCAACATATTGGAAAAAATCAAAATTTCAATATTAAACCCGAAATTGAGTCTTTAGTGTCGCAATTTAAATAAAAAGGTTTCGAGCTTTAAGTCAATTTCGAGTTTTAGTCCCCAAACCTTCGACTTCACAAAATTTTAAGAATTGAAAGTTTCCAAAATAGACCGAAATTTTGAGGTTGGAGTTGAGATTTCGAGGTTGGAGTCGAGATTTCGAGGTTAGAGTCGAGATTTCGAGATTAGAGTCGCAATTTCGAAGTCTATGTCGAAATTTCGAAGTCTAGGTCGATATTTCCATACTAGGAAAAAACATTGAAAAAAGTCGAAATGGAATGGATGGAATTCGAAAATTTGGAATGAATGTTGAGGTTTCAAAATTGAAATCAAAATTTTGGACATAAATATAACTCTGCCCCCTTAATTTGTAAAAAATAACTCATTAGCGAAATTTTAAATTATAATTGACCAATCGTGATGGACAATTTGACTAATCGTGTAATCGATTATTAGGTATTTGATTAATCGCTGCTATCTTTATTTACTTCGACTAATTCATAATTAACGTTCAAAATGTTTCAACTTCACAAATATGAAGTTACTCTTCTTTTTACAAATTCACTGCTGATTATTTCTACTGATTTGGGATTTTTAAGGTCGTAATCTAGTATAGAAGAAAAAAAAAAGAAAGAAAGGAAGAAAGAAAGCTGTCACTCAAGCGTTGTAACTCGCCAATAAATAGTAAACACTTAAGGGAATGTTTGCTGAATTATAAGTCGTAAAGAAAGTTGAACTGGATCTTAGTTTATAAATCTGAGGCTAACTATTCCTGATCTGTTCTTGCACAAACGCTTCTTAATTTTGACAAGTACTGATGAGGTTACAAATTCGTAAAGAGAATACTCCAAAATAAGCAGCCCCCACCTATCTACCACATCAACATTTAGCTTCTCAATATCCGAGTTTTCTGAAGAAGAGTCTCTTGGTTCCAGAAGAACCGAAAGCCTTCGCCTTGGTGCAATTAAATGCATTACCTGAAACAAAAATCAAAATAAGTACCATAGAAAAAAGTTTTCATAAATCAACTATATTAGCTCAGTCATCTACCGAATATACCACGTTATTTCCTAAGTTAAATGAGGTGTTTCACTGAAATCCGCAGCAATCCAATTAATGAAGCATTGTGGGCAATGTGGCCTTTCGAACTGTACTCATGTTTTCAATTGAAATGATGAACTTTTGGCGAAAAGAGACGATAATATGTCTGAGTGAGAACGCCAGTACGTAACCTAGATGAATGTTTGCAATATTTCGAATTGAATGAGTATCGACGCGTAGTTCCACCCCAAATATCTTAAATCGTTTCATTATATTGAAATAAAACTAGGTCATAAGCTTTGAAACTGTCCAACGCTATATGAAGAATTTAATAATTCAATAATAAACGTTTAATCCGCGTTTCTCGTCGGTTAGAAAAATGGAACTTTCTGATGTTTGTCCTATTTATTTATTTGGATTGGTCAAGCGACAAAGGATATCCAGTGAAATGAAAGGAATACGCTTTATTTTGGCTCGATTATTATAGGACTGACGATATTGTTTTAACTTCGATTATAGAGCAATTCAATAATAGACCCACACAACGAATAATTCAATTCAACTGACTGATGTTTCGAATATCAGATAAGTTGTGTTTGAATATTAGCTGTATCATATTACAAATAAAGGCTTTCAAGTCACGCAAATATATACAGTAACTATATAAGCATAAGCAAGGTGATATTTCCATTGGGAATTACATACACAAATCACTATGCATAGTATTACATAAGAAACGTCACCACGGCGTTAATATCACATTTCTAAACCGTTATGCATATTTCAGCTTTCAAGAAGTTATTGAGTCTGTCCGCTTTTCCAGATTTTATATGATGTAAAACCGCTGGCAACAATGGTCGAACGGACTTATGACAAAAAGTTATACAGTGGTACAGCGCTGGGAAACAAGAAACTTTTCAGAGGTCCCTATTTCTTAAATTTTTCGTTACACTTCGACTTCGGAGATATTTTATCTCGCTTTTCTTTTAGTTTGCCTCATAATTTCCAGCTTACTTTCAATTTTGACATTTTCTTAAAATATCAGTAGCAAAATTTCAAATTCGAGGATTTCTTTCTACCTCAGCTTCGACATTAATATAAATCTCCGAATTTTTTCTCGAAATTAACACTCTTTAGACCGAACTCTGAATTGATTTTCAAATCTACTTCATAAAATGTCGACTTTTTTCTTGAAATTTAGAAATTAAACTTTTAGCTTAGTTTTCGAGATTTCGTCCATAATAGTAAAATGTCAACCTCTCTCCTCTCAAAATTCGATATGTAGGGTGGGTGTACCAGTCCCACTCTAGGAACCAGTAGTACACCATTTCAAACTTCAAATATAAATATTAACCTCATTTTAAATTTTCCGCCGATTTTTCTGCGATTGGTAGCCTTAGCGTACTTCGACCAACTATGTAATGATAACTAAAAGCGGTTTAAGCGCCATCTACACATGTTAAAACTATCTATTCCAAAATGTCATTCGTTCACTTCGTTCTGTGTAGCCATTTTACTTAGCGCGCATACGACGGTAAGTTATTTTAATCCTTTTAAATATTTGTTTACATCAATTGTGGTGAGCTATTTTTGTGTTAATTGCATATTATAATGCATATAGTAATAATATTACATATAATTTTCTCAGAAAATAATATTTTGAATCGATAATTTTCTTTGGTAAACTAATTAATGGAGCAGAAATTCTATGATTTCCAGTAATATTCCATTTGGTCAACAACTGGTGATTAGGATTTTTAATGTTTTTTTTTTAGTTTTTCTTTTACATTTATATTCACTTATGATGCCTTAATAAAATATTATAATAAAATCTTCAAAAATTCACAATGTTCAGTCGTTGACCAATGGTATAATACTGGTGATATCTATACTATGAATTTGTTTCAGTAATTTACCACTGCCACCTTTTTCACAGACATTATGCCGCCGAAGACAACGTTTTTTAAATATAAAGAGGAGACGTCATAAAAGCAATAGAACAAATAAGTAAAGGTGCTAAAGTGAGAGAAACATGTCGAAAATACAATATTCCCCAAACGACAATTATAAATAAAATGAAACTGAAATACCCTGTACACACAAAAATGGGACCTCCAACCATTTTAACCGCACAAGAAGAATTATTGCTTAAATCCTGGATAATAGCGATGGCAAAAAAAGGGTTTCCAGTCAATAAAGAAATGGTTGTTGAGACTGTTAAAAAAATTATAACTGAAAAGAACCGACCAAATCCCTTTAAGGATAATACACCTGGCAGAAAATGGTTTGCCAGTTTTTTAAAAAGACACCCAGAAATAGATGCACGTCATGCGGAATCTATCAATATTTCTAGAAGTTTGGTAACAGAAACTGCTTAAAGAAAATGGCATGCAAATTTAAAAGAATATTTAGTCGCTGAAGGCGTAGCTGACATTTTAGAAGATCCCGAAAGAATTATTAATGCAGATGAATCCGGATTTCAAACAAGACCTTCTTTCTTCTGGCTTAGTGTTGGGTCCGCGAGGGTTTAAACATTTTTATGAAATAAAAGATAAAGAGAAAGAGAACATAACAGTACTAGGAACCTTTACAGCAACTGGAATTATATTGCCATCTTTGATTATATATCCATATACTCGAATTCCATCCGAAATCGTTAGACAAATCAATAAAGAATGGTGCATCGGTAAATCTGAAAACGGATGGATGACATCAAAAGTTTTTTATGGTTATATAGCAAATAGTCTCATCCCAAAACTGAAAGAAAAAAATATAAAATTTCCAGTCTTGCTGCTGATAGATGGCCATAAGTCACACATAAATCAAGAAGCTTCTCAATTGTGCATTGATAATGGAATTATTTTGTATTCACTCTATCCAAATGCAACACATATCATACAACCCGCTGATGTATCTGTATTCCGTCCATTAAAGAATTCTTGGAAAAAGATTGTTGATGATTGGGAATAAAGGAATGGCCATCGATGCGTTACCAAAGTTTTATTTGCATCCCTTTTGGAGGTCACATTCAGGGACATTTCGAAAGAAATAATCTGCAACGGCTTTAGAAAATGCGGATTGTATCCATTTGATGCCAATGCAATTAGTTACGAAAAATGTATTACTGATTCTTCTTGACATGCCATACTAGAGAAACCAGCTCTTATTAGTCCTGAACATTTGTTGTATTTTGAATCGTTGATGTCTACTTCCCGTGTTCGAGAATTCCGTGCAGCCCAAGATTCTTTATGGTCTGGAGACGAATCAGCAAAGGAATTATTTTATGTGTGGCAGAAAATAGCTAAGAGAGTAAATCAAGCACCAGAAGAACTAGAGGCTAGCTTGAAAAAAAATCTACAGACCCCGCAAGAAAATCTACAGACACCGCAAGAAAATCTACAGATACCGCAAGAAAATCAACAGATACCCCAAGAAAATCTACAGATACCGCAAGAAAATCTAGATATAGCACAAGATAATAAGCACAATTTGTCAGAGAATGTTCTTACATCACCAGAAAATGAGGTAAATTTGGATGAGGACCATTTGGAAATTAAAACATTTCATCACGAATCTTCAGTCATGAGCAGAAAACACCTTGAATTGGAATCCCCTTCTTCAAGAAACCACTTTCAACCAATCAGTCCAGCTTTTGCAACAGCAATTGTGTGGCCGTCTGAATCTCCAATTAAAGGCAACCAGAAAAAGCGCAAGAAAGTTCGCCTGTCTGATGCAGTAAACAGCAGTGAATGGATGAAATATTGGAAAGAGAAAAAAAACATCGAGAAAGAAAAAGAAGAAAGAAAAGCTCTGAAGGCAGCTAATAGAGAAAAAAAATCAAAAAAGAATAAGAAACAGGAATCAGATGAAGAAAAACCAGCTACAAAAAAGAGAAAACGATTAAGAATTTATTCAGACTCTGATGATGAGAATGTACCTTTAATTGTACATAAATCTTTGAAGATCACTCAAAAAGCAAAGAAAGGCGATTACGTAATCGTTAGGTATGAAGGGGAATATTTTCCTGGGACTGTAGAGAATATTGACGGTGATCTTTATGAGATAAGTACAATGACGTCTTCTGCTGGAAATACTTTTCGCTGGCCAGAACAATGTGACAAAATCTGGTACCAGAAAAAGTCAGTAGAAGAGAAGATCGCAGTTCCAACCTTGGCTAATAGTCGAGGTTTTCATAGAGTTCCTGAAATGGATAAATTTAAGCCAAAAAGGTGAATTCGTAGATGCAACATAAGATTTAGAACCTTTAGAATTCATTTTTTAAGTCATATAATTGTTAAGTATAATTCATTAATATTTTATAGCAAACTATGACACTTGTGTCAGTGATATGAATTTGCACCAAACAGCTATTAGTTATTACATTTTATGTTAAGCAATATTATGAGCCTTATAGCATTTAAGGATTACATGAAACTTGTAGACTGACTTAAACTTGTGATGATTACTTAGTACTAAACTTAATTAAGTTTAATAGTATTGATAATAAAGTTATTTTTCGTTAAAAGCATTCATTTTAATTATGGTCTACTATTGGCACAATACCTGATCTACTACTGGTACAACCTGGTCAACATGTTGCCACATTCATTTTTAAATTAAAATAAATCTAATAGTTATTAGAAAATCAGAATAAACTACATGATGGTATAATAGGCAAGGAATACGATGTATTTTTTTTTTGCAATGATTGATGTAATAATTAAATTACACCATCAAATTTTGTTTGAAAATGTCTCTTAAACGGTTTGTTACTGGTGCACCCACCCTACTTTGTTATTTCTTAATTTGAATCTAAAAAATGTGGATTTTCCAGAAAATATTGCATTTCTTTTCGATTTTAAATTCGAAATGTCCACTTCAGTCTTGGAATTTTGACTGCTGAGTTTACAAATTTGTTTTTACATTTTTCTTCAATTTTCGAATTAAACCCAAAGCGTTGTCAATTTCAAGAAATGTTAATTTTTTTTAATCCTATTTTTCTTGAGGTTGCTAATTTCTACTTTTTTACTGAAAATGTTTAGTTATTTCCAAAATTCCAAATTTACCTAATACGCCAAAGTTTGGCTTTTTCGAAAGAGATTGACTTTATTTTTAAACTGTCAAGAAATGTTGAAATTTTTTTGCAAAATTCCGAATTTTTGCTTTGACTTTTTTACTTGTCCTCCTTAATTATCAAAGTAAACGCAAAACTTCGTTTTTTAAGGATATTTTATCAATAGTAAAATAACTTACTATTATTATTATTTTCAAACATTTTTCTTCTCTCGTAAGTTTCAAAATTATTGGCGACATTTTAAATTTTCGTCAAAATTCCTATTTATAACTTAGTTGATTTCTTTTCCTGAAAATGACTAACAATTTTGATTTCTTTCCCTTAAAATGACTAATAATTTTGATTTCTTTCCCAGAAAATGACCATTCTCAGAATATTGTCTTTTTAGGAAATTTTACTTATTTTCGAAATATTCTGAAAATGTTTTTCTAAGCCTTAGTTTACATTTTGAAGTTTTCCTTTCTAAAAATATATTTTCAACTTACAATTCAAATTTTCGATTTTTTTCGTAATATTTAAATTTTATTTCTGGGCCAACGTTAACTACAAAATTTCTATTTTTTTTTCGATATTTCAAATGTCAAGTTTTAAAAGTTTGTCTATAATTTTATTCTATTTATTTTGAAAATTTTTTTCTGCATTTTAACTCGAAATATTTATCTTTACTTCCATCATTTACCTTCAAGCTCCAAGGTGTTAGAACATGATTTTATAAATTGAAATACAGAACTTGTCCCCTGAAACCAAGAAAGATTAAAAAACACAACAAAGGTTTCTCTAACGCGTTTCGACAGCGAAGCTGTCATCTTAAGTATTGCAGTTGTTTTCTCATAAAATCTTCTTTAAAATCCGCGAATATTCTCATGGAGGATCTTGATCAAAATAATTTTGAAAAACGTTGGACAGTTGATAGTTCTTGGGTATTTCAGTTGTTTAGTCATGAAAAATTCTCCAGTATTCACAAATGCGCTCTTGGAGGTCCATAGACAAAAATAATATTGAGTTGAAAAGTTGGGTATTTGTTTGTTCATCAGTATTGCAGTTGTTTTCCCACAAAATCTTATCTAAAATCCGCGAATGTTCTCATGGAGGATCCAGATCAAAATAATTTTGAAAAACGTTTGACAGCTGATAGTTCTTGGGTATTTCAGTTAAGTCATGAAAAATTCTTCAGTATTCACAAATGTGCTCTTGGAGGTCCACAGGCAAAATAACGTTGTGTTAAAAAGTTGGGTATTTGGTTGTTCATCAGTATTGAAGTAGTTTTCCCATAAAATTTTCTCTAAAATCCGCAAATGTTCTCATGGAGGATCCAGATCAAAATAATTTTAAAAAACGTTAGACAGTTAATAGTTCTTGAGTATTTCAGTTGTTAAGTCATGAAAAATTCTCCAGTATTTACAAATGCGCTCTTGGAGGTCCATAGGCAAAATAACATTGAGTTAAAAAGTTAGGTATTTGCTTGTTCATCAGTATTGTAGTTGTTTTCCCATGAAATCTTCTCTAAAATGCTCAAATGTTTTCATGGATGATCTTGATCAAAATAATTCTGAGCTAAGATGTTGGTCATTTAGTAGTTCTTCAGTATTTGAGTTGTTGATCATGAAAAATTTTCCAGAATTTACAAATGTGCTCTTGGAAGAACATAGGCAAAATAACATTAGCTAGTTGGCTATTTGGCGCTTTATTAGTATTGTAGTTGTTTTCCCATAAAATTTTCTCTAAAATATGCAAATGTTTTCATGGAGGATTCTGATCAAAATAATTTTGAGTTAAAACGTTGGATATTTCATAAGTATTTCAGTTGTTTGGTCACGAAAAATTCTCTAAAACTCTGGTTTTGGAGGACCATAGACAAAATAATATTATGTTAAAAGGGCTAAGCATTTGGTATCGTCATTATTGCAGTTTTTTTCCCATGAAATCTTTCCTGCAGAGTTATTTGGATTCAAAACTTCTAAAGGAAAATCAAGATTGCTAAAAAATCACGAGTCTGAATTTTAAGTGGAAAATTAAAAATAAACAAAATATAAATATTAAAAATTTTAATTTGGAATTTTGAGTCAAAGATAAACATTTTGATATTAAAAGAAAAAATTTTGGAAACTAAGTACAAGCCAAAGTTTTATGAAAAATTAAAAATTGGAACTTAAAACTTAAAATTGTCGAATTTAAAGTTGTTATTCTGATATTGGAAATTAGTTTAAAAACATTTCATGTGTAAAACTGAAATTTTGAGAAAAAAGTCGAAATTTTCAATTAGGAATCGAAAATTCTAAGAAAGGTTTAATTTCCAAATAGAAGTTTCACAGAAAGGGGACGGTTAAAGGTGTAAACTTGTAATTACGTGAAAAAAAACCGAAATTAAAAAAACACAGAATTTATAAAAATTTGCGAATGAAAATTCCAAATTTCAAAAAAGGTCAAAATTACGAAAAACACTGCCTTTTTAAAGAACAATGAAAAATGTTTGGTTTATTCTAAACTTTCAAATAAACTGTAAAAGAAAAGTAAAAATGTTGAGAAGCAGAAAATTTTTGTTAGTCAAAATTAAAAAACAAATGTATCATTTTTTTAAAGAGTCAAAATTTTTGATTGAATATTTTCAGAAGGATTGGAATTTTGATAAAAATGATGAAATTTTCAAAAAACTCAAAATCTAAAAAAAAGCTGCAGAAAGTCGTCCCTTTGAAATAAGTTGAACTTTATAAAAAAACTGAGAATCTTAAAAAGCAGCGAAAGTATCAAGAAATCGAAATTTTGTAAAATATCAGAAAGGTTGATATTTTAAGAAAATGTCGCGATTTAAACAACTCGGAATATTCAAATAAAGTCAAAATCTTAAAGAAATGTTTAATAAAAATCCAAAGTTTTTAAAAAAGGTAGAACTTCTTGGAAAAGTTAAAATTTAAAAAGAGTTTAAATTTTAAAAAAGTAAAAATTTTCGTAGGGGAATTTTGATTAAAACGTCGAAAAAATTTAAAAAATCAAGGTTTTCAAAAGTTGTCTAAATTTTGAAAAATAGAAATTACATTTTCAAAAGCCAAAATTAAAAAAAAAAACAAAAAAGAGATTTCAAAAATAAGTCGAAATTCTGAAAGTCGAAGGTATGAAAAGACCTAAATTTTGACGAGAAGTCGAAATTTTCTGAATAAAGTCTAAATTTTGAAATAAAATCGAAATTTTGAAAAAATACAATATTTCAAAGAATTGGACATTTTAAAAAATTTTCGGTCTCACGCTTTCCAAAAAATCTAGAATTTTGAAAAGCAAAGAATTAAAAAGAGTTGAAATCAGAAAAATCGAAATTTTCAGAGTCGAAACTTTCAAATTTTTTTTTAAAAAGTCGTAATTTTGGATAGTTGAAAATTATGTGAAAAAATTTTAAAGCGAAATATTTGAAAAAGTCGAAATTTTGATAATAAAAAACTTGGAAATAAAATCGGATATACACAAATTCATTAAAAAATACTGGACATTTCGATTTTTTCAGCAAAGTTGAAATTTTAAAAACTGGAAATTAAAAACATTGAAATGTTTAAAAAGTCAAATTTGTTAAAACGGTGAAAATTGAAATTTTCAGTTAGAGTGGAAGTTTTCAAAATAAGCAAAATTTTAAAAAAAGTATGACATTTTCGTAAAAGTCAAAACTTTAAAAAAAGTCGAAATTGTAGAGAAAAAGATTGAATTTAAAAACGCATATACTTCAAAAAAAGCGATATTTTATAAATCGATTTACACTGGTCTACAAAAAAAACTTTTTGGTTTGGTGCAGCTCTGTCCGTATCTGTAGTCGGTAAGGTAGGTAGTATAAACTTTATTACTGCTACTAGATGTCAGATGACAGCTCTGGTTTAGCTACAATTCTTATTTTAATTTTTTTCCGGTTTTATTCAAAATCAGTCAATCACTTTTATGACATTAATAGTAGAAATTTATTATGGAAAGTCAGTTGAGATGTTGCAGTAACGATCCTGATGTTTTGTTACATATGCGGTGAGTATGTAATGAAAGATCAATGGAAACTGATTAATGACACGGTAATTCGCTTGTATTCTGCTTACTTTGGTATTGAATTTGGCACCCAAGATAAAGTATGGGTGCCACACGTCTGTAAGATTTGCATTGAACATTTGCGGCAGTGGGAAAAAGGAACGCGCAAATCTTTGAAGTTTGGGATCCCAATGATTTGGCAAGAACAAAAACATCATCATGACGATTGTTATTTTTGTATGACGAGTGTAACAGGCATTAACAAAAACAACCGCAGCAAGTGGAAGTACCCCAATATCTCCTCAGCTGTAAGACCTATTTTTCATTCAGACACCGTTCCAATACCAGCTTTTCATCGGGAGGTTCAGGAATGTGAGGAGGATAAAATGAAAATTTCTGAAGAAGAAGAAGATGATAGTTCTGACTACTGTGGAATCCTAAAACTTTTTCACAAGGTGAGCTTAGTGATCTTATCAGAGACTTATATCTTTCAAAAGAGCGTGCTGAGTTACTATCATCAAGATTGAAAAAAAAATTGCCTTTCTTCTGGTGTAAAAATTACTTTCTATCGCACAAGAGAACAACACTTTTTGTCTTCTGATGAAAATTTGGTATATTGTCGTGACGTGAACGATTGATGACTTTCATGGGCTTGAAGACTTATCATGCAAGTGATTGGCGTCTTTTTATCGACAGCAGTAAAAGAAGTCTCAAAGCAGTCCTTTTACACAATGGCAATAAATGTGCTCCTATTCTACTTGCTCATTCTACATCTATGAAAGAAGAATACAAGGTAATATCAGTTCTTTTACAAAAAATAAAGTATTCTGAACATGATTGGGTGATTTCTGTCGTCTTGAAGATGGTCAATTTTCTGTTGGGCCAACAGAGTGGTTATACAAAATGCCCTTGTTTCATTTGTTTCTGGGACAGTCGAGCTAGGTCTAGTCATTGGACTCAAAAAAATTGGCCTGTCAGAAATCTTGTTCTGGGTGAAAAGAATGTCATAAACCAGCCTTTAGTTCCACGAGGAAAAATCATTCTTCCACCTTTGCACATAAAATTAGGGCACATGACACAATTTGTCAAAGCTCTTGACAAAAATGCTTCCAGTTCCTGTCTCAAAAATTTCCTGGATTGAGTACTGAGAAATTAAAGGCAGGAATTTTTGATGGACCTCAGATACGTCAATTGATTAAAAGTTCTACGATTTTTGAAGCTTCTATGACTGAAATAGAAAAACTGGCGTGGAAATCTTTTGTCATTGTTATACAGAACTTTCTTGGTAACCATAAGGCAGATAACTACAAACATTTAGTCGAGGAAATGCTGCTGAACTTCAAAAATTTGGGCTGTAATATGAGCTTGAAAGTGCACTACCTCCATGATCATATTGATCATTTTGAGCATAATTTAGGAGATTTTAGCGAAGAACAAGGTGAACGTTTCCACCAAGATATAAAAACAATGGAACACAGGTACCAAGGCAGATGGGATATTCATATGATGGCTGATTATTGCTAGGGACTTATGCGTGATTGCCCAGGACAATCTCACTCAAGAAAATCACTCAAAACATTTTTTCTTGATGTATAATTTCCAAATAAATTGATATTTTTGAAAAAATGTGTGTTTTTCTTCTTTCTTATAAACGAGAGCTGATGTGAAAAATGTGACTGATATTTTCGTATCAGCTCACAAAATATAACCAAAATCAGGTCTAAGTCTTAGGCACCAAAATGAGTGTAGGCCAGTGTTATTTAAGCAAATTAAATAAATTCACTAATTTATTTAATTTGCTTAAATAACACTGGCCGTGAAATGGTGAATGCGATGGAGGGACATATCAATTAGTTCCTAAATCGAAAAAGTAAAATTTTTTTAACTTACTTCATCAGTCGATGATACATCAAAAAAATATCGGTGAAGTAAGTTCAAAACGGTATCGACGGTATATTGATACCATCGATACATCGGAACGAAAGTATCGATACAAAAATATCGAACATCGAAACGAAAATATCAATGTTTTTGATACATCGATATATCGTGTGATATCCCTACTTTCAGCTCTTGCTATTATTTCAATTGAAAATCACGTAGCTCATTCGTTAAATTATTATAATTTTAATTAACGATTTTAGTCTGAGAAAAAGCCGTAAACATCATTTCTGAATCCCTGATTCTTTTGAGACATTAATGCACCAGAATTTATCATGATTAATAATTTTGTATCTGTGTATATTAATTTTTCTTAATTTCCAATAAACAATTTTCAAACTCTAAATTTATTTATTTATAACTTTGCATTTCTCGTCAAGCATCATCATTAAAACCAATTCCACAAAGACAAGGGCCTCGCAAAGATCTACCCGCCCGGAGCCTCGCCATTTCTAAGGACGCCTCTGGCGACCAAAGAGGGTCAACTTTGGATATCGAGAACTCCCACATGACGAACCACCGCTTATAACAAACAAAATGATCGTCCAAAGCTCTTGTTCGTTTATAGCGACACTCGGCTTTAACGAACTATTTAGAGATCCCCTTGGTGGTTCGTTATATCCGAACTTGCCCATACTTAATTTTTTACGAAAGCAAAGAAGTCCTAATCTTAAAGTGATTTGAAGGTTTACATCAAAATGATCCACATCTTAACCAATTTTCGATACATGACAGGCGACTTATCTCGCAGCAAACTTTTATTTTTTTTATATGATTCCGGCAACTGCTGAACTTTAAAAGAACAAAGAGCTGACTTTTCGCATTACATTGTTCAAACTCGTGCTGTGGGGAAGCGAAAACAGTAAAAAACTTTTAAAGGCGACGACACCCATTAAGTTTATTTCAAGTTACTTCTACTCGACAGCTAAATAAATCCACAACACCTTATAATTTGTGCGACGTTTGATTTTGGCTAAAACTTTTGGGATCGATATTGCATTAGCAAGTTTTTGGGTTTGACAAACGCTTTTTAGTGGAAGAGCGAAATATAAACTTCGGGAATATATAATTCAATTCAACGGAATTTATAACCGTGTATTTCGGTCGGGAACATATAAAGGTAAATAAACTAGAACAACTGTTTCCGAAAATTCCAATTTATTTCCACTATTGTTGAAATTCATAAATTAGCCTTGGGCTTTAAAAACTACAAATCGTCATACCAATATGAAGACAATTTTTCGAAACCGGCAGTAGTTTAATTACAGTCCGTTTCGAAGCAATATTTGAGTTTTGATGAAAACCAATATTAAATATATCCTAGATTGCTGGATAAATATTTACAAAGCCCAGATATTCGAATGTCTGGAAAAGACTGGAAATTTAGAACATCAATTTGCTTCATACAGCACCTAGGATTTATTCACTGGTGAAAATGCATTTTTAAATGCAGCTGCAATATAAAGTCCAAATTGTCAGGACTGTAATAAAATGGAAATAAAACGAAACAGCCGGATTGGAGCTCTGCGCTGAAAGAAATGTGATGAACGAATAAATTTTAAATTAACTAGAGAACAGGGAATATATTTCTGGTATAAAGTCTATATCATTCGACCGAAGTTTTCTAGGATTTTCTCGCATGTTTTTTCAAGTGTAAAATTGAAAACTAGAAGGAACGAAAATACAGCACTTTACTTCTTTATTTCATTTTCGACCTGATGTCACTATAACTTATTTTAAAAGCCCTTTCTGTTCCATGCACGCTTCAAATTTTGTGAATTACTGCTTTGTCTGAAGCTTGAGCCACGCTCTTTGTTTTATTTGTCGTCTCGGCCATTTTTTTTCTTTTGTACGACTGTTATGCCAATTAGGAAGGTTTTTACTTATAATGATATTGTTGTTTTATGTAATTCGCCGTGCCTCGCGTACCTCACGTACAACGGATTTAAAATAATGGTATAAAACACTGTAAGAAAAAGTTTCTTGCACCCACGGCTTTTATTTAGAGAATTCTTTAGAATCTTCGGAACTGCGAAGTTACCAAAAGCCAACTCGCGTGTGCAACATAATAAACAACGGGTTTACGCGATTTAGGTTGTATACAGTCAAGAGAGAAGAGAAATTTTAAATTTTCTGAAACATTAGACAGGTGGTTTTCAAAGATTTTTGGCCGCATCCGGTTTTATTAAATTTAATGGAACACGAAAAAAAAAGCATTGTTTATAATAAAAATAAATGTTCATAAAACTTATACAAATTACAGGTAGTTGCCATTTTAAAACCGTATTTAATTTTATTAATAACATTTTTTTAATAGGAATAGAAAAATTCTCATAATTTAAACATTTTTTTTTTCAAAATAATGAAAATGGAGATTTAAAGAATCTATTGACCAAGTTACAATAAATTGTATATTTTGCAAAAAAAAATCAAAATATATTTTATGTGAAATAAACTTAAATGGTATCCGTGTTTTAAAAAAAGAAAAAATGCTTTTGGAAAATTATTTCTCAGATGATAATTTTTTTTCCAAATTTAAAATCATTAAGCACAAAAGAAAATTTAAAAATATTTTGTTATTATCAAGGTTTTATGAAAAAATGCAATATGCTTTTCATATATAAAAAATTAATTAATTTTAATTACTTAAATGATTTAGATCAACCAAGATTACATTAAAAAACCAAAACCTTTAAAAATGTAGTCTAAATTTTGAAAAATACTCAAAACTTTAATTTGAAAATTTGGAAAATATACGTTGCTGTTCAAAAAATTCCATTTTGTTAGAACAGACGAAGTTTTAAGGCAGGGGTCGGCAAACTTTCGAATCAAAAGATTCTGTCGCAATAAAAAATTGATTTCCTGAATTTCCAAGAGCCACAACTTTTAATTTCTGATTTTAAATTTTATTTCAAAATTAAATCAGATAAATCGGACAAAATATGGGGCAGAGAGAGACCCCTCTGACTCATGTAGTCAAACGAAAATATGTTCAGTCCAAAAGACTTTTATTTCTCAAAAATTTAACCTTTTGCCTTTTTTTAGCAATTACGACTTTTTTAACTCTTCTCCAATATAAATCTTCTTTTTAATATCTATTTTGTTCCTAAAATCAGACCTTTACCCCAAATCTTCCTTTCTTCTCAAAACTCGACAATTTGTGAAAATGTTTACTTTTTTCTAATTCGACTTGTTGGAAGATTCGACTTATTTCTCAAAAATTCGTCTTTTGTCGATATTTTAATAAGAAAAAGTAAAAAATGTGAAGTAATTGGAGATGTTCAGTAAAATAGGTTTTGAAGATTTTGATTGCTTTTTCCAAGTTCTCTTTTGTCGAAATTTATATCTATTCTCAAATTTCACTTTTTCCAAAAAGTACATTTTTTCGACTTTGTTCTAAATTGCGGCGTTTTTCTAGAATTTTCTACATTCTTTGAAAATTCGTTCTTTTACCAAATTTTGGTATTTCCCCAGAATTGACTTTTACTAAGGCATTTAAACTTTTATTTTCTACAAATTTGGACTTGTTTCGCAGAATTCGTTTTTTTCGAAATTTCGACGTTCAAAATTCGACATTTTTCTGCAAATTGCGATTTTTTCGACGAAATTTATCTGCATATTTTCAAAGTGTTCGACTTAATCTCAAAATCTGACTTTCTCTGGTGACCTTCAACGCTTCAACACTTTTCTCAAAATTTCTAGGTTCTTTTAAAAATTCGCCCTTTTTCCAAATTTAGCCATTTTGCCCAAATATTGACTTTTACCAAACATTCAAAATTTTATTTGTTTTCTACAAATTTGAACTAGTTTCGCAAAATTCGTTTTTTTCGAAATTTCGACTTTTAAAATTCGACAATTTTCTGCAAACTGCGATTTTTTCGACGAAATTTCTCTACATATTTTCGAAGTGTTTGACTTAATCTCAAAATTTGAGTTTCTCTGGTGACCTTCAACACTTCAACACTTTTCTTGAAATTTCTAGGTTCTTTTTAAAATTCGTCCTTTTTCCAAATTTAGCCATTTTGCCTAAATATTGACTTTTACTAAATTTTATTTATTTTCTACAAATTTGAACTTGTTTCGCAAAATTTGTTTTTTTCGAAATTTCGACTTTTAAAATTCGACATTTTTCTGCAATTTGCGATTTTTTCAACCAAATTTCTCTGCATATTTTCAAAGTGTTCGATTTAATCTCAAAATTTGACTTTCTCTGGTGATCTTCAACACTTTTCTCAAAATTTCTAGGTTCTTTTAAAAATTCGTCCGTTTTCCAAATTTAGCCATTTTGCCCAAATATTGACTTTTACCAAACAATTTAAACTTTTATGTTTTCTACAAATTTGAACTTGTTTCGTAAAATTTGGTTTTTTTCGAAATTTCGACTTTTAAAATTCGTCATTTTTCTGCAAACTGCGATTTTTTCGACGAAATTTATCTGTCTGCATATTTTCAAAGTGTTTGACTTTATCTCAAAATTTGACTTTCTCTGATGACCTTCAACACTTTACTCGAAATTTCTAGGTTCTTTTTAAAATTCGTCTTTTTTCCAAATTTAGCCATTTTACCCAAATATTGACTTTTACCAAACATTTAAACTTTTATTTGTTTTCTACAAATTTGAACTTGTTTCGCAAAATTTGTTTTTTTCGGAATTTCGACTTTTAAAATTCGACATTTTTCTGCAAACTGCCATTTTTTTGACGAAATTTATCTGCAAATTTTTAAAGTGTCGACTTAATCTCACAATTTGATTTTCTTTGGTGACCTTGAGCACTTCAACAATTTTTTCGAAATTCTAGGTGCTTTTTAAAATTCGTCCGTTTTTTAAATTTAGTCATTTTGCCCAAATATTGACTTTTACCAAACACTTAACTTTTATTTGTTTTCTACAAATTTGAACTCGTTTCGTAAAATTCGTTTTTTTTTTTTTGAAATTTCAACTTTTAAAATTCGACAATTTTCTGCAAACTGCGATTTTTTCGACCAAATTTCTCTGCATATTTTCAAAGTGTTCGATTTATTCTCAAAATTTGACTTTCTCTGGTAACCTTCAACACTTCAACACTTTTCTCGAAATTTTTAGTTTATTTTTAATATTCGTCATTTTTCCAAATTTAGCCATTTTGCCCAAATATTGACTTTGACTAAATTTTATTTATTCTCTCCAAATTTGGACTTGTTTCGCAAAATTCGGTTTTTTTCTGCAAGCTACCAGTTTTTCAAAATTCGTAGATTTTCAAAATGTTTGACTGAATCTCAAAATTTGATTTCATTTCTGAAAATTTGACCTTTCGTTAAAGTTCAATATTTTACTCGAATCTGGAAGTTGTATCAACATCGTCTTTTCTTCCGAAATTATTTTACTAATTCTATGAAAATTCGAATTTATCTGAATATTTGGAGTTTTTTTTAATTCGTCTTGTTTTCGAATTGTCAAATTTATTCTTAAAAATTAAACTTTCTCTGGAAAAATGCAATTTTTTTATTTTCTTCTTCTCTGAAAAACTTCGGCTTTTTTAAAGTTCAATGATTTTTTCTAAGCCTGCAATTTTTTACAATTTCATTTTTCGAAATTTTACAATATTTTACGAAATTTAAATTTTTCTAAATATTTTACGTTTTTAAATTTGTTCTGCGAATTTCAATCTGTTTGTCAAAATTCGAAGTCTTTTCCTAAAATTATGATTTTTTTAAGAACTTCTGACGAATTTATTTTTTTCGAAATCTCTTTTTTTCAAAATTAGGCTTTTTCTAGAAATTTCAACTTTTATTACGGACGAAATTCATCTGTTTTGAAATCTCAAAATTTCAATTTCAAAAATAACAATCGTGGAAATTTTGAGATAAAATTTAAATTTAAAAATATACATTTGTAGAAGAATGTCAAAATATGTTACGACAATTGAATTGGTCATCGGATATTGAACCGCAATATCCAGAAAAATATCGTGATTTTGAGTTTAAACACGAAATTCAAAAAAATAGTCAGAATGACAAAGAAAAATAGTAGAATGTCACAATAAAAAAATTAAGTTGCTAACAGTAGTGGTGCGCCCCAAATTGGTACGTTACCACACTTCAAGCAGAATCCAACCTTACGCGTGGATATGCAACCTGTCCCCCCACTGCTTGCCATCAACTATTTGATGGAAAATATAATACAGAAGAAGAAGAAAGTATCTAAGACATTATCCGAATCTCCAGCTCAAGCAAAAGAAACAGATCCTAACTTTAGGAGCATTCTAGTATGACCACCTGTGGTCATGAAGTGTGGTATGAAACACGCGTGGATGTGCAACCTGTCCCCCCACTGCTTGCCATCAACTATTTGATGGACAATAGAATAGAGAAGAAGAAGAAAGTATCTAAGACATTATCCGCATTTCCAGCTCAAGCAAAAGAAACAGATCCCAACTTTAGGAGTATTCTAGTATGATCACCTGTGGTATGAAACGACTGATGATTCTAGTCCAATCTAGGATAATGGAACCACCTACGAAGTTGAATTTTTTCAAATAAATCCCAATGCACAAGAGACAACTTCAGTGGCATTCTAGGACCAGAAAAATAGCAAGAACTAACTAGGTTAAAACCGATCTACAAAAAAATATTTTTGAATATTTGTGCCAAAAATTTGTCCAATAAAAAACCATTTCTCCAATTTTCTAAAGATCTGGTTGATACACCCAGGTGTGGTTTTCCCAGTCAAAGCTCGAATTGCTTGTTATGAATTCAGTGTGAACCGTTTAGTATTCTATTTAACGCCCTCTCTCTCTAGGGTAATAAATTTTATCAACAAAACTCCCATTATGCGGCTAGAATCCATCTTGAACGTTCCGTTTGTTTATCTAACTCTATAGTGGGATAGTTTAATAGGGCAGCCTCTCACAATTTTCAACACAATCCTGCGAATCGCTTGATGACAAGTTGCTTGTCCGAACAAAACCTTTTTTCTGCCTATATTGAATCCACTTATATTGCTAAAGATTCTCCGAACCGAAAGAACTTCAAAAGAGTAAATCTTTAAAAAATTCGTCATTCTTACATTTTTTCTTAGCTACATTTTTTAGTGTTCTCAGCTGTGTACAGTTAAAAAGAAATAAAAAATTATCATACGCAAGCGCTATCTTCCCAACGTTTCTATCTCCTTAAATCAAATCATATAAAATTTTACGCAGACAATTTGAATGTAATATTAAAAAACAGTCTGCTTAAAAATTAACGGGTTAATTTTAATCGAGCTTGATGAAAGGAATTTCAAGAGGTTCGTTTTAAGTAGTTAGAAGGCTGGTGCATTTTTATGAAAGAACTACCAAGTATTTAACTCTTAAGAGATACTAAAAACTTGTTAATTTGCATTTCTCGATCGTTAGAAATCTTATAAAAGAGGACCGATAATTACTTCTGAAGAGTTTAAATTAAGATGTGCCCATTAAGCTGATATTGATGCAGTTTTACCAAATATTAGACTAACAGCTCACAGCTGACACTTGGACCTCGCTTAATCCTGAGATAATGATTTTCTAGAGCTGGTCGTACGCATTTCATTAAAGAATAAATATTGCAATTGTGCCTAACCTTTACGTTAATTGCAGCTAAGTCACCAGTTAACCAATATATGGTGGAAAGCAAAGGGGATTCTTAAAAATATTCCGTCATAGTTAAAATTTCGCGAGCGGGTTCCGCTTTTGCAGATTTGACTATACAGGGTGAGTCACTAAGCGGGAAACGGTCTTTGGTAGGCGTATCGTTCAAAATATTGAAAAATGTTTCGAATAAAAGTTGTTCGAAATAAAGTTCTCCACAACCTAAAATTATTGCCAAATATGGCGGCCTTCCGGTTGCACCGGAAATGAACACAACTTTCTTATTTTAAATAGAACATCCTATGTATTTTTACAGTTTTGGATTCCTTGTTAAAAATGAATATGAATTTATTAAGACGACATAGGTCCTTAGTTGAACCGTTTTCGCGTAATTTAATTTTTTTGGTTAAATTTGACGATTTCGGAGCTTGACGCCATTAACGATATTTTCCAAACGCAATGACTCAAAGTTGTGTGGCATACATACGGTTTTGGATTCAGGAAGAAATGGAGTATTTGTTTACGTCTTTGCTGTTAGCAAGATTTCTTAAATTTCTTCACATCCGTCGACTCAATTCTTCAGTTGTTCAAACATGCATAACTTAATTTTTTCAAATGGAATCACCTATCTTGGATTATCTTATCGGATGCGAAATTAAATTACCTTTTTTTTGGTGCCAGGTATTACCACCTCCGTCCAATAATTTTTGAGAAATTTAGAATTTTGTAAAAATTTTAATTAATTTCGTATTATCGCGTTAGCCCTGGATGTCGCGGTTTTGTTTCGTCTAGTTTGTCCGGCAATAACTGACAGTTTATCTCATTGTTGTCGCGAGGTCTTGGTATTAGTACCGAAAGACAATTTTTTCTCAAGAAGAATTGGTCGATATGGTTTACGCCTTGGGCAGTGCTGACAGAAATCCATTTCTTGTCTCAAGAATTTATGCCCAACGCTTTGCCGATCGGAGACATCCAAATTCAGCGGCATTCGCTAAATTGAGAGAGAGGTTTGAGCGAACTGGTAGTACGAAATACGAGAAAAAGGAGCGTAGAAAACCAACGACGCATGAAGAAAACCAAGTTTTAGTAGCGGCTGTTGTTGTCCAAGATCCGCACTTAAGAACGAGAATAATAATCACGGAATTACAAATAAGTCAAAGCTCGGTTTCACGAATCTTGCGTAAAAATAAGTTTCATCCGTATCGTGTCCAGCTAGTACAGGAACTCAATCAAGCTGATTTCAACAACCGAATGCAGTTTTGTGAGCGGGCGTTACGAAAACTACAAGAACAAAATGACTTTTTGGACAATGTACTATTTACCGACGAATGTACATTTCATAAGAACGGCTTCATGGGAAGACACAACTCCCATTACTACCACACTGAAAATCCTCATTGGATAAGGCTCTTAGACCATCAGCATATGTGGTCTCTGAATGTTTGGGGTGGTGTCATAGGAAGATTTGTTGTCGGACCACACTTCTTCAATGAACATTTGAATGCCAACAATTACTTGCATTTTTTGCAAAATCAATTACCCGAAATGATAGACAATTTGCCTCTTGCTGTCGTGCGGCAAATGTGGTTCCAACATGATGGGGCACCGGCACATTATGGAAGGGATGTAAGGGAGTTCCTCAATACACAATTCCCTAACAAGTGGATAGGAAGAGGAGGTCCAGTGGCATGGTCCGCAAGATCACCAGATTTAACTAAGCCAGACTTTTTCTTGTGGCGTCATGTTAAGCAAGTTGTGTACCAGGAACCACCAACTACCCGAGAAGACATGATGGACCGGGTTCGTGTTGCTTTCCAAAATATCAATGAAAACCTCTTGGTGGATGTGAACAATTCTTTGCTACAGAGACTACGCATTTGCCATCGTGAAGCTGGTGGTTATGTTGAACATTTAATTTAATGTTATTATTACCATTGTTTATGTATTCTTCTTAATATTTGTTGCAACTTACTGTTACCGATTTGTTTATTGTTTATTTACTTTCTTTGGTGCTTTACACTGAAATCCAATGATGATTTTCAGTATCGTGGTTTATCGTTTTCTTCCCACGAAGCGGTTCTTAAAAAATGTTTGTACATTCGTCGGTAAATAGTACAATGTCCGAAACGGTCATTTTGTTCCTGCAGATTATGTAACGTCCATTCACACAACTGCATCGATTGTTAGTCAGCTTGATTGAGTGCATGCACTAGCTAGGTGTGATACGGATGAAACTTGTTTTTACACAACAATCATGAACCCGAACGCCATTTTTGGCTTATTTGTAATGTCACACACATATTCTTCTGGTTCTTAAGTGCGGATATTGGACAGCAGCAGCCACTACTGAAACTTGGTTTTCTTCATGCGCCGTTGGTTTTCTACGCTCCTTTTTCTCGTATTCTGTACAGGGTCTTAGGTTATAAATGCACCCCTCATTTATCTTTCGAATTATGATAGATACAAAAAAATTTGAATAAAAAAGTTTCTAGATATCTTTTACATTTTTATTTGAAATAAGTTTGCGATATACAGGGTGCTACGTTTTTTCAGAATCAAAGTCAACTTTGTTTTTTTAAATGGAACAACCCAATTATTTTTTTATTTTCGAATTTTCCCAAAAATTCCACATATGTTTTATGTAACATACCTATATCTAAATTCAATTGTTTCCGAAATATTGATAGTTATAGATCGCCAATATGATCTTGATTTTTCGTAAATAATAGATATCTATAAGAAATGTTAGATTTAAAAGTTTATAGAAATCGCTTAAATATTTATTTCAAATATGTTTGCTATATACAGGATGTTTAGCTTTCCAGAATATAAATCAATTTTGGTTTTTTTAATAGAACATCCGAATCATGTTGTTATATTTGCACTACTTTGATAAATATTTCATAAGACATAGCTTATTCTTAGACTCAGCAGTTTCAAAAATGTTGTTACTTAAAAAACTGACAATTTTCTAAACTTAAAACAAAAACCTATAAGTGTAACTCTGAAACCGTTTAACATAGAAAAAATGGGCCTTTCCCTTTTTACTATTTATATATTTTGAAATAAGCCAGCTTTTTATGTTACTTCATTTTTTTTTATTAAAGTTTTAATCGAAATGACTTTAGGATCATATTGACGATTTAGAACCATCAATATTTTCAAAGCAGTTAAACTTAGATATGGGGTATATTGTATAAAATATATTTTCAGGGGAATTCAAAAATGAAAAAGTAATCGGACTGTTCTACTTAAAAAAAAAAACCAAATTAAGTTTGGATTCTGGAAAAACAAAACCCCCGGTATATCGAAGAATCATTTCAAACAAAAATTTAGGCAATTCTTGAAAACATTTAACATTTCTCGTAGATATCTGATTATTAGTATCAAATCAAACTCAAATTGGCTATTTATAACTATCATTATTTTGGAAACAATTAAATTTAGCTATACGTATGTTTTATAAAACATATGTGAAATTTTTAGGAGAATTCGAAAATAAAAAAATAATTGGAGTGTTCCGTTTAAAAAACAAAAGTTGACTTTAATTCTGAAAAAACGTAGCACCCTGTATATCGCAAACTTATTTCAAATAAAAATTTAAGAGATATTTAAAAACTTTTTCATTCAATTTTTTTATATCTGTCATAATTCGAAAGATAAATGGGGAGTGCATTTATAACCAAGACCCTGTACTTCCAGTTAGCTACAACCTGAAAAATGCCACTAAATTTGAACATCTCTGGTCGACAAACCGTTGGGCATACCTACATGTTACAAACTCTAATAAAATTGTTTATTTTTTTTAATTTTAATTATTTTAGTTCATAATTAATATTTGGGCCATTGTGTTTGCCTTACTCTAACAATTGACCTAGTTTTAAAAAAATAATTTTCTTTAAAAAAATGTAAAGTGTAAACCACATCAACCGATTCTTGTTCGAAAAACATTTTCTGTAATTTGCAGGACAAACGAGACGAAACAAAACCGCGACATCCAGGGCTAACGCGATAATACGAAATTAATTAAAATTTTTACAAAATTCTAAATTTCTCAAAAATAATTGGACGGAAGTGGCAATACCTGGTACCAAAAAAAAAGGTAATTTAATTTCGCATCCGATAAGATAATCCAAGATAGGTGGTTCCATTTGAAAAAATTAAGGTATGCATGTTTGAACAACTGAAGAATGGAGTCGACGGATGTGAAGAAATTTAAGAAATCTTGCTAACAGCAAAGACGTAAACAAATACTTCATTTCTTCCTGAATCCAAAACCGTATGCCACACAACTCTGAGTCATTGAGTTTGGAAAATATCGTTAATGGCGTCATGCTCCGAAATCGTCAAATTTAACCAAAAAAATTAAATTACGCGAAAACGGTTCAACTAAGGGCCTATGTCGTCTTAATAAATTCATATTCATTTTTAACAAGGAATCCAAAAATGTAAAAATACATAGGGTGTTCTATTTAAAATAAGAAAGTTGTGTTCATTTCCGGTGCAACCAGAAGGCCGCCATATTTGGCAATAATTTTAGGTTGTGGAGAACTTTATTTCGAACAACTTTTATTCGAAACATTTTTCGATATTTTGAACGATACGTCTACCAAAGACCGACTCCCGCTTAGTGACTCACCCTGTATAAATAAAAAACAGTATCAAATTTGTACTATTGCATTACATTCCTAAATATCCAAAGTATTAGGGGATGAACTGATAAAAATTGTGATAGTTAAGCAATCTGTTTGTTATTAATCGGCATTTATACCATGTGTATAGAGAGTTAGACAAAAGTGAACGTGTGAATTATAACGAACATTGCGATACGATTGTGGAAATAGAATTTTAGTCTTCATTTTGTCCGGCATAATTAATCGGTACAGTTCAAATTAATGCAACAAATTCCATGATGCTGCATTCCCAATTCAATTCATTTAATAAGTTATGAGCAGCTTGACCCAATCATTACTACTCTAATACAGATACCTATCTTTAATTCATGAGATACGTCGTGACTAGTTTCAAAATTATGACTGAAGCTGCTTCCCTAACGTCGACGGTAACCTTTTTGTAAATTGTTTATTTTTTCTTTCAATCTCACTCGAAAGCTTCGGTTTTATTGTGGACGTGTTTTTCTGAAAGGTGAATACTGTTTTCAACCTGCACACTTCACTTAGATAAATGTCTTCAAAGTTTATTCACCGCATCCGAGCTTTCCCTGTTCTGAAATTTTCGCTTGTCTGATTTGGGTTGGGAAGATTAGTTTGCGGTCGCCATGCCAATAATTTTCAGCGCTTCTTTTTTCAACGGATCGCCTTAATACCTTTTTAATGTAAAATACAGCATTGATTATCTAAATGCGTATTTTTGTGCCTCTCGTGGCTTGAAAACGATTTTCCCCTCTTTTCGCGGTTAAGTGCGAGGCTGCATTAAAATCGCCCTAATAAGACTATTTAGATAAGAGTCAGTTTATGTAAATGTCCGCAATTTAACAAGACGGGCTTAACTTCCCCGAAGAATGAAATTACTTTCAAGTTGCCTACGAGAATTGGAAAAATTTCTTACTTTGCTCGGATTTGATTACGCAGCATAAGCAGCCTAATTTGATAACATCAAAGTGCACAGGCCTAAATATTGTTCATTAGAATTTGGCCGCTCTAAATTATTTTTTTCTAATGAAATATGGAGGCAGGGTCCTAGCCAGGAATTTTACAAAACCATTTTAAAATTTAATACCAGAATACTCAAAATTTTGGAGAAAAAAAAGACATTTCTGGATTAAAATTTTGGAAAAAAAAATTAAGATGCAAGCTTAAAATATAGAGCTTAAAATCGATCCTTACAAGAAATATATGAGGTTTGAAACTAAAAAAAAATATCGAAAGTTTTATGTTATAATGCTATTACCTGCAACTTGGTCAACGAACTTGAACTCAACTGAATGGAAGTTTCAAAACAGCTTTTTACGTTTAAATGTTTGAAATTAGTTTTCGTTTCAAATTGCACATCGATAACGTAACCGATAATACAGATGCCTACTTTTATGATAATAACTTTGGGATTTAAGAAGAGAGGTAGATGTCAAAATAAAGATTACAGAGATGACATTTTTACCTTTCTCTGTGATTGATTTCGTTATTTAAGCTTTCAGGATATAATTTTGGTGGAACGTACCGGTCCTTGGTTATCTTCAAAAATTGAAAAACAAATCTTGTGACCTGAAACCAAGAAAGATTAAAAACACAACAAAGATTGCTCTAATGCGTTTCGATAGCCAAGCTCTCATCTTCAAAGTGATACTCCATCGTCGTCTCTCTAAAGGTGATAACTTGGACTCCATCATCATGTCTCTAAAGATGATAGCTGGCTATCGTGTTGTGTTTTTTAATCTTTCTTGATTTCAGGGAACAAGATTTGTTTTTTAACTTTCTGGATATAAGTTTGGGATAAAAATCCTACTAATTATTCCGCATGGCAAGGAATGTCTGTATTAATTTTCGTCAAAATCGCTTCAGTAATCGAGCCGTGGAAAGCGGACAAATAAGCAAACATATTTTGGCATTTATATTAATACCTAAATGCGAAAGTGCGTTTGTTTATCCCTATTAATGTAAGGGTCAAAATTGTCTTGGACTTTCGAGTTTTATGTTTATTAATTTTATCTAACATTTCTGCGACCCAGTTTGGAAATATTTAAATTTTTATTAATGAATGTTTATAATCGAAATTTGTTACAAAAGTGAAAACGGCAATTATAGAAAAGTTAAAATTTGAGAAAAGAATCGAAGAATTTATAGCAGAATCCCAGGTTTAAAACCAAAATTTTAAAAGAAATTAAATGTTCCGGGTTAAGAGACCTTTTGAAAATAAAACTAAAATTCATCAGCCGAAATTTCGAGTTTAAAATTAATAATTTTAAGAGAGAAGTAAATTTGAAATGTATTTAGAGAAAAAAATGAACAAAATGATAAGAACTTTCTCGAAATTTCGAAATAAAAAAGTCGACATTTCTGGTCACTTCAAAAGAAAGGAACATTTCTAGAAAAGCCAAACTTTGAAGTTTCAAATCAAATTTTCAAGAAAAAAGTATATCTTGAAAGGATGAATTAGGAAAAATTACAAAATTATTAAATTTTCGTGTTTCGACTCAAAATTAAAAAAATACCTAAAATTTTGGGGAATAGAATAAAATATTTCGAAAAAAAAATATTGAGATTTAAGATTGTCAAAATTTGGACATTGCATTATTGTAAATTCCTAAATAAGTCGAAGTTTGGTATTGAAAAAAAAATAAACAAAACCTTCGAATTTAAACTCGCATTTTCGAAGAAATGGTCTAAACTTGAATTAAAGTATAATTTTTGAAAAAATAGTCAAAATAGGTAGCAACAGACCAATATTTTTTAAATGTATTATTAAAAACCTAAAACCAAGAAAAATTAAAAAACACAACAAAGGTTGCTCTAACGCGTTTCGACAGCCAAGCTGTCATCTTCAGAGATGATCTTCTCTCTGAAGATGACAGCTTGGCTGTCGAAACGCGTTAGAGCAACCTTTGTTGTGTTTTTTAATTTTTCTTGGTTTCAGGGGACAAGTTCTATGTTTCAATTTTTGAAGATAACCAAGGACCAGTCCGTTCCATCAAAAACCTAAGTAAAAAAAAGCCAACGTTTTAAACTACTCGGAATTTTGAGGTAAAATGAAAATATAGAAAACAATTCGGCATTTAAAAAAAACGGAAAAAGGTCGATAATTAGAACTCGAAAAAAACCATAACTTCATAAAAACAATTGAAATACAGAACTCGTCCCCTGAAACCAAGAAAGATTAAAAAACACAACAAAGGTTCTTCTAACGCGTTTCGACATCCAAGCTGTCATCTTCAGAGAGATACTAGTATCCCTCTGAAGATGACAGCTTGGCTGTCGAAACGCCTTAGAGCAACCTTTGTTGTGATTTCTAATCTTTCTCGGCTTCGACATCCAAGCTGTTATCTTTAGAGGGATACTAGTATCCCTCTGAAGATGACAGCGTGGCTGTCGAAACGCCTTAGAGCAACCTTTGTTGTGATTTCTAATCTTTCTCGGTTTCGACATCCAAGCTGTTATCTTTAGAGGTATACTAGTATCCCTCTGAAGATGACAGCGTGGCTGTCGAAACGCCTTAGAGCAACCTTTGTTGTGATTTTTAATCTTTTTAGGTTTCGACATCCAAGCTGTCATCTTTAGAGGAATACTTGTATCCCTCTGAAGATGACAGCTTGGCTGTCGAAACGCCTTAGAGCAACCTTTGTTGTGATTTCTAACCTTTCTCGGTTTCGACATCCAAGCTGTTATCTTTAGAGGGATACTAGTATCCCTCTGAAGATGACAGCGTGGCTGTCGAAACGCCTTAAAGCAACCTTTGTTGTGATTTTTAATCTTTCTAGGTTTCGACATCCAAGCTGTCATCTTTAGAGGGATACTTGTATCCCTTTGAAGATGACAGCTTGTCTGTCGAAACGCCTTAGAGCAACCTTTGTTGTGTTTGTTAATCTTTCTTGGTTTCAGAGGACAAGTTCTGTATTTCAATTTTTAAAGATAACCAAGGACCAGTCCGTTCCGCCATAACTTTATAGCAAAAACGTTTTTCGAAGTTCCAAAAAAACAAATACATGTGCATTTCAACACTGCCAATTCGGAAAAAATTAACAGCTTCGGAAAAACAAACTCATAATTTTGAGCCTGCCTAAATTTTAGGGAATAGTGCAAAAACTGAAATTTAAATCGAACATGTAAAAAGGGATCGCAACACTGAATTTTCAAAACTTGAAGTTTCGAGAGAATCTATGTTCGAGTGTAAACTTCGATTTTGGGCAATAATATAAACAAATCTAAATTTTAAACGTTCCGTATTTCCAAGAAAGAAGTTAAAAACTTTTGGAAAAAGTCAAAATTTAAAAAACCCCAATTTTGAAAAATATCGAAACTTTCCCAATCAAAATTTTTAAGAAATCAAAAATATTAAAATAGGTCGAAGTTTTGGAAAAAGTTGAGTTTTGAAAAAACTGAAATCTTCCAAAAAGTTTGAAATTTTGAAAAATATTCAAACTTTGACAGTCGAAATTTTAAAGAAACGGGACTTTTAGGAAATTTTAAATTTTGAAAAAAGCGGAATTTTGAAAACATGTCCAGATTTGAACAATAATCGAAAATTTGGAAAAAGGAGTGATTGTAAAAGTTGTCATAATTTTGGAAAAAATACATTGAAATTTTAAGAAATGTCGGGATTTCTAATAATCGGAATATTGAAAGAGAAATTGACATTTTTAAAATAGTTTTGCAGGAAGTCGAAAGTTTTAAAAAGTTCGAAAGTTCGAAGTCAGAATTTTGAAAGATGTCGATAAATTGTTAAAAAGTTGAAAATGTTAAGATTTTAAAAATCGTAATCTTGCAAAAGTTTGAAAAAACAGTTGAAATTCCGAAAGTGAAAAATTTCAAAAAAGAGAAGTTTTTAAAAATCACAATTTTGATCATTTTCGATATATTGTTAAAAAGTTGAAAGTTGTTTAAAAAAGTCAAGATTTTAAAAGTCGAAGTGTTGCAAAGGTTTGAAATCTTTAAAAAAGTTTAAATTTCAGAAAGTAGTCGAATATTTTGAAAAAGGAAAAATTTTGAATATCGAGGTTGAGAAAATATGTCGTATTTTTTGAAATCCTAGTTATTTTCAAAAAATTGACCTTATTAAAAACAGTCAAATTTATTTACGACTAATTGACATTTTTAAAAAACCGTCATATTTATTTACGACTAACTTACGCGGCTTTTAAAAAGTAAATTCGGTGCTTTTAAAATTATTTAAAATTTTTGGAAACTCAAAAGATAAAGAATTCGCAGTTTTCAAAAATATCCAAATTTTCATAGACAAAATTTTCAAGAAATCAAGATCTTAAAGTAAGTCGAAAAGATTTAAAATAACCGGAAATTTTCCAAAATTTGAAATTTTTAGAACATGTCAAAACTTTAAAAAAGTAAAAAAAATCAAAAAACGCATTTAAAAAAAAGCGGAATTTGGAAAACATTTTGAAATTTGAAAATTGATCAACATTTTTTTAAAAAAGTTGAAATTTTGCAAATGTTTTTTAAAATTTCTGAAAAAATGAATTGAAATTTCGATAAATATCGGGATTTTTAATATAGGCCAAAATTTTGAAAAAGGTGTCAAAGTTTTTGAAACAATTTTGAAGAAGATCGAAAAAAGTCGACATTTTAAAAAGTCAAAATTTTAAACAATGTCGATATCTTTTTAAAAAGTTGAAAGTTTCAAAAAGTCAAGGTTTTAAAAATCGAAATTTTGGAAAAGTTCGAAATGAAATAATTTGAAAAAGGAGAAATTTTGAACAATATCGAAATTTGAAAAAACACGTCGGAATTTTCACAATCTTACTAATTTTTAAAAAAGGTGACTTTTTAAAGAAGTCAAATTTGTTACGAGTCGAAATGTTAAGAAAAGATCGAAACTTTAAAGAAGAAAATATGTTGTTTACAGAAAATCGAATTTTTCAAAAATTTCGCAATTTTTGAAGTTGTATCTAACAAAAAATGAAATGCCGAAAAGTCGAAATTTTGAAAAAAAAAGTCAAAATTTTAAGTTAAGTCGTGGTGTAAAAACTTGAAAGTTTGAAGAACTGACAAATCTTTCTCAAAAATCTAAATTTTTTTGGGGTTACATTTTAAATAAATACCGAGATTTAAAAAAAAGAACGTTCTGAAGAAAATCGAAATAAAAAAAATTGAAAGTTCGCAGAAAGTCAGAATTTTAAAAATAGTTTGAATTAGAAAATGTGGAAATTATAAGGGTGGTCGAAATTTAAAAAAAAAATTGAGTTTTTTGGAAATTTCGATATTTCATGCCGAAATTTTTAAAAAGGTGGAACTTTTCAAAAACAATTGTAACATTTAAAGAAAAATCTAAAATTTTAAGAAATACCAAAAAAAGTTCGAAACATTCATTCAGCAAAAAGTAGTCGCAATTTTAAAAAGATGAAATAAAAAATCAGTTTCAAAACACTTGGCATTTGCAAGAAAAGGAGGAATTTTCAAAAATATTGGAAAATAAAAAAGTCGAAATTATAAAAAAACTAAATCGAAATTTCGAAAAAAAAGTCCAAATTTTGTAAGACAGAAACTTCCAAGAAAAGTTCATAAAGGTGAGTATCAATTTTAAAATAAAATCGAATTTAGAAAAATTTAAACGTTTCAAAAATTCGACATTCTCAAAACAAGAAATAAAAGTAAAATCAAGGTTCTTAAAAAGTCAAAATTTTGAAAATAATTTACTATTTTTTAAAAATCTGAGATTTTGAAAAAAGCCTTTCAAAATTTTAAAAGTCGTGGATGTAAAAACTTGAAAGTTTGAAAAAATGACGAAACTTTCTCGAAAATCTAAAATTTTTTGGAGTTACATTTTGAATAAATGCCGAGATTTAAAAACAAGAAAATTTAGAAGAAAATGGAAATAAAAAAAATTGAAAGTTTGCAGAAAGTCAGAATTTTAAAAATAGTTTAAATTGAGAAATGTGGAAACTATAAGGGTAGTCGAAATTTTTAAAAAAGATTGATTTTTGTGGAAATTTCGATATTTCAAGTCGAAATTTTAAATTTTTAAACGTTTCAAAAATTCGACATTCTCAAAAAAAGAAATTAAAGTAAAATTAAGGTTCTCAAAAAATCAAAATTTTGAAAAAAATTTACTATTTTTTTAAAAATCTGAGATTTTGAAAAAAGCCTTTCAAAATTTTAAAAGTCTTGGATGTAAAAACTTGAAAGTTTGAAGAAATGACGAAACTTTCTCAAAAATCTAAAAGTTTTTGGAGTTACATTTTGAATAAATGCCGAGATTTAAAAACAAGAAAATTTAGAAGAAAATGGAAATAAAAAAAAAATTGAAAGTTTGCAGAAAGTCAGAATTTTAAAAATAGTTTAAATTAAGAAATGTGGAAACTATAAGGGTAGTCGAAATTTTTAAAAAAGATTGATTTTTTTGGAAATTTCGATATTTCAAGTCGAAATTTTTAAAAAGGTGAACATTTTCAATGATCATTATAACATTAAAAAAAAATCTGATATTTTAAGAAAGGCCTAAAAATTTCGAAACATTAAAATAGCAAAAAGTCTCAATATTAAAAAGACAAAATAAAGAATTAATTTCAAAACACTTAGCATTTGCAAGAAAAGGAGGAATTTTCAAAAATATTGGAAATTACAAAAAAAAGTCGAAATTATAAAAAAGTTAATCGAAATTTCGAAAAAAAATCTAAATTTTCGAAAGTCCAAACTTCCTAGAAAAGTTCACAAAGGTGAGTAAATTTTAAAATAAAATCGAATTTAGAAAAATTTAAAGCTTTCAAAAACTCGACATTTTCAAAGAAACGAAATAAAAGTAAAATCAAGATTCTTAAAAAGTCGAAATTTTGAAAAAAATTTACGATTTTTTAAAAATCTGAGATTTTGAAAAAAGCGAAAAATACCTCGAAACTCAAAATCGAGAGAGAAGAGAGAGAGAGAGAGAGAGAGAGAGAGAGAGAGAGAGAGAGAGAGAGAGAGAGAGAGAGAGAGAGAGAGAGAGAGAGAGAGAGAGAGAGAGAGAGAAGAGAGAGAGAGAGAGAGAGAGAGAGAGAGAAGAGAGAGAGAGAAGAGAGAGAGAAGCGAGAGAGAGAGAGAGAGAAGCGAGAGAAGAGAGAGAGAAAGAGAGAAGAGAGAGAGAGAAAGAGAGAAGAGAGAGAGAGAAAGAGAGAAGACGGAGGAAGAGAGAAGAGGGAGGAAGAGAGAAGAGTGGGGAAGAGGGGAGGAAGAGAGAGGAAGAGAGAGAAGAGAGAAAGAGAGAAAGAGAGAGAAGAGAGAGAAGATAGAGAACAGAGAGAAGAGAGAGAAGATAGAGAAAAGAGAGAAGAGAGAGAGAAGGGAGAGAAGAGAGAGAAGAGAGAGGAGAGGAGAAAGGGAGAAAAGGGAGAAAAGGGAGAGAAGAGAGAGAGAGAGAGAGAGAGAGAGAGAGAGAGAGAGAGAGAGAGAGAGAGAGAGAGAGAGAGAGAGAGAGAGAGAGAGAGAGAGAGAGAGAGAGAGAGAGAAGAGAGAAGAGAGAGAGAGAGAGAGAGAGAGAGAGAGAGAAGAGAGAGAGAAGAGAGAGAGAGAGAGAGAGAGAGAGAGAAGAGAGAGAGAGAGAGAGAAGAGGGAGAGAGAAGAGAGAGAGAGAGAAGAGAGAGAGAGAAGAGAGAAGAGAGAGAGAGAGAGAGAAGAGAGAGAGAGAGAAGAGAGAGAGAGAGAGAGAAGAGAGAGAGAGAGAGAGAGAAGAGAGAGAGAGAGAAGAGAGAGAGAGAGAGAGAGAAGAGAGAGAGAGAGAGAGAGAGAGAGAGAGAGAGAGAAGAGAGAGAGAGAGAGAGAAGAGAGAGAGAGAAGAGAGAGAGAGTGAGAGAGAGAGAGAGAGTATCTTTTTTTCACAATTTTGCCTTTTCTCAAATTGCGACTTTCTTAAAATTTGATCATTAGATCACAATGATGCTTTGGACCGAGCCTATTTTAATCAGATGAAGACAAAGGGTTCCGTTACTGTTATTTCGGTTACATAACAGTCACATGATTATTTTTTCACATTACGAACAATTTTGGGAAAATCAAGGAATAATTGACCAAGGATAAATTAATCAAAGCAAAATGACATTGAGTATTCGGTGAATTCTTATAATATTCTTAGTTTAATTTCTGGATCTGGATGGATTATTTACACTGAGCAACATAACCAAACTGCTATCATTAGGTGACAATGATGTTTTAGTCTGAGGCCAGATGAAGATAAATTGAGGTATTCTCTGTCAGTCCAATTACGAATCATGTCTTAACTGTTTTATTTATAAAGTAAACCTCTGCGATGTATAAAAACAAACCCGAATTAAGTAGCCCCCCTTTATTATCATTTCACACTATCTGCGAGTTGCAACTCAAGGTCGGATTTAAGAGCGTGTGTCCACTTATTCGTTTAAGTATGTAGGTTCAACCTGTTTTGTCGTAAGATGAAATAGTTCCATAGGAAAACCGTTATATGCTTAAGAAATGCCGTCATTTGTAAGACGCTTTTTTAAATTTGTCTGCACCTGTAACAAATTTGGGGGCAAAATTTTTTGACCTAAAAAAAATCATTGGACCTAAATGGACCTAAAAAAAATCATTGTGAGGTAGCTCTTTCAAATGATATTCCACGCGATATAGTAAAACTTGGTTTTTCTTTGCACCAGTTTAACCCTCCATTTTGATTTAAAATATTCCTAGTCGTTGACTGGCGATAGTGAGCCATCAAAGACTAACACTATTCAAATTTTCAAATTCCTGCGTTGCATAGTTTTCGAGGAAAACCTCCGTGACAGATGGACGTACGAACGGACGGATAGATAAACGCACGGACAGGCTGACGGATGGATAGAAGGGTGAGATTCTATAAGGGTTCCTTTTTTCCTTTTCTTCCTTCTGGACTCTGTCATTTGATATTCAGTTTTCCCGCTAACAGATCTTTTCAAGTCGTCCTCGATGGCATCTCATCCGAGACATTTGCGATTAATGCGGGGTTGCCTCAGGGGTCTGTCTTGTCTCCTACTCTGTATTACACATAAACGATCTCTTAGCTTCAACTTCCAATCCGATATACAATTACGCAGAGCATAGTAGTGTGATGTCATCCTTTTTCTCCAACAAACCGTTATCCGTCGCTGCATCAGATCGACTAAGGGAACAGCGGATACAGATGATTTATCAGGATCTCGAAATTCTTCTGGAATGGGATAAGAAAAATCTAGTCGACTTCAACACCTCAAAAATTCAGGCCGTAGTTTTCTCTAAGAAAACATCAAGGGATAATGCAACATGGACGGTAAAATCCTCCCGATGGAATTTAATCTGTCTATCCTAGGAGTGAATGCGAGCACTTGCTTTTCTTGAGACGATCATGTGCGTGCTATTGCCAAATCTGCCGCTAGGCTTTCTTTTTGGAGCTAAAAAGTACTCCACATCTCATCAGCTACTCACACTATACAAAGCTCAAGTTAGGCCAACACTAGAATACTGTTCTCATGTTTGGAGTTCAGCTCCAGAGCACACTTTCTTTTGAATTTAATTCAAAGAGCGATTCGTCTAATTGATGACGAGGGTTTGACCGATTCTCTCGAAACACTAGAGCACAGGGGATGGTTGGTGACTTGTCTCTTTTCTAAAAGAACTATCATGGGATATTGAATGTTTTAGTACTTACTTGTCGGAATATTTGTTAGCATTCGAGTTGGATATACCAAACCGACAAGATCTAACAAGATCGAAACCGGTATTTGGTTTCCAAACTTCGAATCTAATAAATGTTCAAACCTATTGGTCTGTGCATTATAGAATCCTTGTCTTCTGGGAACTCTCCTAGAGAGCAACCGTTGCGCTAGGTGGCAGTGTTTCAACTGTTGGTAGTTCATCTACCTATGATTCACTATGCATGCCTAGAGGGCTGCATGAATTTGTAGTTTAGGTTGCATTCTTCTTGCATACGACATTGTTGGCGATGGCCATAGTTTCTCTATGGACCAATAGGTGGTAGTACTAAGAGTCACTCGCTTGACGCCTGTGAATGTTTTAGTACTTACTTGTCGGAACATTTGTTAGCATTCGAGTTGGATATACCAAACTGACGAGATCTAAAAAGATCGAAACCGGTATTTGGTTTCCAAACTTCGAATCTAATAAATGTTCAAACCTATTGGTACGTGCATTATAGAATCCTTGTCTTCTGGGAACTCTCCTAGAGAGCAACCGATTCGCTTGGTGGCAGTGTTTCAACTGTTGGTAGTTCAGCTACCTATGATTCACTATACACGCCTGGTATTTGGTTTCCAAACTTCGAATCTAATAAATGTTCAAACCTATTGGTCTGTGCATTATAGCATTTTTTTGAGGTTACTCCAGCTTTAAGACGAACTTGTGTTATATGTGGGGAAGTACGAACAAATCCTTTATTGTTAAAACCACTTTATTACTAGTCAATATTAGCAAAGTTGTAAATTTCCAATGGAAATTATTTAAAGAATTTGTATGTTTATTCGCATTTTTGTTGGGGTATAAATAGCTTATCCTTCGGTTGGTGTATATCGGTATGGAGAAAATAAAGTTGTTTTCTGATTGCGAAATGTTTATTCTATGTTAATTTTGGAATACAATGTGTAATAATAGTAGGAGCAACAAAGGGCAATTTTGCATGCATTAGGGGCTAATTTGATTGTTCCAAGCGAAAGGTGCATATGCGTAACCAAATTTTGCTTCAGCATTTCAAGAATTAGTAGCCAAAACATGGCAAAATTTATTACAAAATACATGAGCCTGAGAGCGGGAAGGGAGTCCCAAGTAACCTACCAAGAGCTTCGTCTGTAAGAAAACGAATTTTAAGATTAAAAGGTCTGGATTTGTAGAAAAAACCGAATTTTGGAAAAGCAACGTTTTCAGGAAATCGGATCTACCAATAAACCTGAAGCGTGTGTTTGGTTTTTTGTCCGCGCTAATTTCAGAAACTGCTCGATCGATTTTAATGAAACGTTTCCTCACAAGTAGAACATCTTTTGGGGTACCTCTTGGGCTATTTTTATCCCAGGAAAACTTTAAATAACTCAGTTGTGTTAACAATTTTATTTGAGGTTATAATACAGATTTTTTAAAATTATTCTATTAAAATCAAATTTTATTTTAAATGACGTCATTGGAACGCGCACAAAGTCGCTAGTCAGCCAGTTTTAAATAGAAATAGACATTTTTTAAGGTCGAATTTTGAAAAGAAAATGTTAGAATTTTCAGAAAATAATCCAAATTTCCAAATACTATGTATATGTTCATTTTCCAGAAAAGTGTAGAATTTTATGAAAAAGTTCGAAATTTTCAGAAAAAAAATAGAATTGCAAGAAAACAAGTCCAAAGCTATTTTTCTCAAAATTCTTAATTTTTTTATTTACATTCTGACAACCTTCGAGAAAAATTCCAAGAAATATTTTCCTTGGAATTTGAATTTTAAAACAAATTATTTCGATTATTTTTTGTAACATTTTTACCTAATAATATAGAAAATGAAGAAATTTTGAAAATAAAAGCCGAAAATTCAATACAATTCTTGTCAGAATTTTCACTTTTTTATTTAAATTTTATATTAGTTTTGAAATTTCGAGACATAGGTTCAAATTTCTAATAAATAGCGTCGAAACTTAGCAATAAACATTTATTTCGAAATTTTTACATTTTCATTAATATTCCCAAATTTTGAGAAAATAAACGAATTTTGGTTAAGTCAAAATTTAGAAAAAAGGGCGAATTTCGAGAAAACTTTAACATTTTTAGAAAGAAATGGCGAATTTTAAGATAAAAGTCGATAATTCGAGAATAAGATAAAATTTTTGAAATGTTTTCAAAATTTTAAATAACCGAAGTTTAAAATTTCTATTTTTTTCGAAATGTCGACTTCTGAACTTTTTTCTGATTTCCGACTTTTTAATATTTCGGATTTAATTTGAAAACTTTTTTTTTTGAAAATTTCTACATTTCACAATTTCCAATTTTTTTTAGAATTTTCACTTTTCCAACATTTAAACTTTTTTCAAAATTTTTACTTTTCTGAAATATTGATTTTCATTGAAAATTTCAACTTTTTAGATTTTGGCCTTTTTCAAAATTTCTACTAATTCTGAACATTGTGATATATTCAAAATTTTTACTATCTGAAGTTTAAAATTTTGAATTTTTTCAAAATTTCAGCGCATCGTCAAGTTGTGATCTTGTCGATTTTTTTAAATTAATTTCACGTTTTTGAGAAATTCAGACTTTTTTGATTTTTTCCTAATTTAAAAAATCTATCTCTTTTGAAATTTCAACATTTAAAATTTAATTTTTATTCAGAGATTTTACTTTTTGAACATTTTTACTAATTTAAAAATTTTCTTTCTGGAATATTGATTTTTTGAAAATTTTTACTATTTTAAAAATTGTCACCTTTTTTAAAATTTCTACATTTTTGAAAATTTCGATCTATTTTCCATAAATTTCTCCTTTAAAGAATAATTTTCGAAATTAAACTTGAAACTTTGGCAAAAAACTTTGAAATTTCAGTTTCTCGAACATCATTTTTTGAAAAAATCGTTCTTGATATCAAAATGTTGGCTTCCAATGTTGCAATTTTAAGTTTCGAAAATTCAACTTTAAATCGAAATTTCCCTGAAACAGAACGAAATTTTGATCTGAAAGTCAAAATTTTCAGAAAATCTGTTTCGAGACTTCGAAATTAGATTATTATCTAAATTTAAGCGAAATTTTCGAAACCATAGACGAAATTTTGAGAAACACAAACGATTCAGAACAACATACTTTCTTAAGCAACTTGACTTTTTTCCAGAAGTGTGACTTTAACCTAAAATTTTCTAATTTCAAGTAGCAATTTCTCAAAAATTCGAAACTTCCAGAAAAATTTCGACTAATATCTTGATCACGAATTTTTGAGTAAGTAAACATTTTACATCGATTTGAAATTGTAAGTCTAAGTCAAAATATGGTGACTGAATTCAAAAAAACTTTGGAGTTTCTAAGGAAAAATGTTGCTCAAAATTTTACACACTTTTATACACTCGACATTTTGTTTTACTTCACGTAACAGATATATTAATTAAACTGTTGAAACTAAGCAGAAAACAATTACTCTTTTTCACTTTTTTGTTGCTCTTCTGGGAAACATTAGGTAAATTAGGGAAAATTAATTGTTTCATGATCATTATTTAGCAAATGTAATAACGTCAGAAAGGAATCATATTATTGTGAGCAAGAGTAATTTTCTCTAAAATCAATCCTTTTTTGATACGAAACAATTTCTTCAGTTGATTAATTCATCGATACCAACTTTGTATATCAATTAACGATATCAACGTTAAAAAAATTAAATCAAATAAAAATGAAACGATTAAACATCCGAATTAAAACTTTTGGCTAATTTGCTAATTTTTCAATCGTTTAAACAATTGCTTACCTTTTCAATCAGTCGAAAAAAAAACGAAAGAATACCGCAGTTTTATCAAAACATTTTATTTGAACCTTATTAAATACAATAATTAGTATTTTTATTAACCTCGGCGGCGATATTTCTTTTATTAAACCTTCAACTTAAACGAATATAAATAACTCCATAATCTCACAGTCTCGAAAAATTACTTGGGGAAGAAATGAGCTACAAAATAATTTACGAAGATAAATAACTGTCACGCAGAATTTATTAATGTAAATACTTTACGTACTCATTAAAAATTATTAAAGTTGGAGATATTTTCAAAAGAATACAGGCGTTATATTTTCTGGTTTCAAGCTAATAAACGATGGATGTGACGTTAACACAAAAATATAAATTCCCAAGTTGCTCAATCTGAACTTAATAAATTCTTCACAGCGCCAAGTTTGTACGGCCGCGAGCAAGTTTCCTAAGTTTATAAATTAAATTGTTCGGATTGTAATGCTGCCTACATCAGGGAAACATGACGCAGTATGAATAATAGATATATGGAACACTTCAACGCGCCGACGAATTCACCAATTAATCCAAAAATGTCTCGGTTTGTCAACTTTAAATTATTTACATATGGAACTTACTCTGGAAAGGTGTTTGTTAAGTTGAAATTCTGAGAAAATTACCAAAATGTTCGTCGCGAACGAGTAAAATTTTTTAGGCAAATTCTGACAACGCACAAATATTCTGACGAAGATTCTACCTGGACAGTTTTAAAATGAAATTGAAATTCTTTTTTCTTTATCGGATTTCGACTTAAATATAGTTCAAAATGTTCACCCATTTCTTCCCCCCAGCTGTCACATTTTGATCCAATAGTTCAAAATGTTTTGCTGAGAATACCTTAAATGGAAAACTCAATAATTTTGAAATCTAATCTCGACAACTTCAAATCGAAACTATAACAGCAGAAAGAACAAAGTAAATCTTAAAGTTTAGCCTTTTACTGTTTTTGTTTTTTTCCTCGAAGTTAAATGTTGTCTTGGAATTTCGGATTAAATCCTAATTTTGGTGAAAATTTACATTGCCTGGATCATGGCGAGATACCAGTCAAATTCCAATTTTTTCCGAAATTTAGAATATATTCTGAATATTCTAAATTTCGGAAAAAAAATCGGAATCTGATTTCTTTTTAAACTATTTGATGGGAATTTGATGGTAATTACTTCGTTTTTTGGAATTTAATAAACGGAACAAGTTGAAAATTTTATGCAAAAAAAATAGTTGCGAAATTCCGAGATTTTACACATTCCGAAAAAACGCAAACTATTAATTCCAAATATCAGGTCTTTATAAAAAAATTATTTTTTTTAGATCAAAATTTTCAAAAGTTTCAGGGATAAAAAATGAATGCTTACACACACCCTCTTTCACTTCCGATATTTGGAAGTCCAAATTTCGTGTATCCCCAGTTTCGAATTTAAAATCATTTTGCCACTTTCACTTCTGCAAATTTTGTGAAAACTCAAACTTTCTATGTTTAATCCATGAAGACATCGAAATCCATCAAAAATTTTAAGTACCACTGAGTTAATTGTTCGAAAAATTTGAAATTTTGAAAAAAAATCCAAATACTGAAAGTCGAAATTTAAAACTGAAATTTTCAAAAAGAGTTCAAAATTTGCATAGTCAAAATGTTGAAAAAAGGCCAAAACTTTTAAAAAAAGTGTAAATTTATAACTAAATCGAACTTTTTAAAATAGTGGGCATATTAAAAAATATTCAAAATTTTCAAAAAAGAAAAATCTTGAAAATTGGAATATTATCAAAACGTGAAAAATCTCAAAAAACTGGAAATTTTAAAATGTAGCAATTTTTAAAATAAGTCGAAATTTTCAAAATAAGCCAATATTTTCAAAATAAGCCAAAATTACAAAATGTTCACAAATTCCGTTGTTTCCAAAGCAAACATTTTTCTAAATTAATTTAAAAGTTGTAGGAAATTCTTTAAAAATGTCAAATTCAGAAAAAGATCGAACCCTTAATAATCAAAACTTCCACATTTCCAAAAAATTCGAAATTTTCAAAATAAAAGTTCAAAATTCGGATAATCAAAATTTTGAAAAAAGACCGAGATTTTAGAAAAAAGTGTAAATTTATAAAAAGATCGAACTTTTTCAAATAGTGAGCATATTAAAAAATATTCAAAATTTTCAAAAAAGAAAATCTTGGAAAATGGAATATTATCAAAACGTGAAAATTCTCAAAAAACTGGAAATTTTAAAATGTAGAAATTTTTAAAATAAGTCGGAATTTTCAAAATAAGCCAAAATTTACAAAATAAGCCAAAATTACAAAATGTTCACAAATTCCGTTGTTTCCAAAGCAACAATTTTTTTAAATTAATTTAAAAGTTGTAGGAAATTCTTAAAAAATGTCAAATTCAGAAAAAGATCGAACCCTTAATAGTCAAAACTTCCACATTTCCAAAAAATTCGAAATTTTCTAAATAAAAGTTCAAAATTCGGATAATCAAAATTTTGAAAAAAGACCGAGATTTTAGAAAAAAGTGTAAATTTATAAAAAGATCGAACTTTTTCAAATAGTGAGCATATTAAAAAATATTCAAAATTTTCAAAAAAGAAAATCTTGGAAATTGGAATATTATCAAAACGTGAAAATTCTCAAAAAACTGGAAATTTTAAAATTTAGCAATTTTTAAAATAAGTCGAAATTTTCAAAATAAGCCAATATTTTCAAAATAAGCCAAAATTACAAAATGTTCACAAATTTCGTTGTTTCCAAAACAACATTTTTTTTAAATTAATTTAAAAGTCGTAGGAAATTCTTAAAAAATGTCAAATTCAGAAAAAGATCGAACCCTTAATAATCAAAACTTCCACATTTCCAAAAAATTCGAAATTTTCAAAATAAAAGTTCAAAATTCGGATAATGAAAATTTTGAAAAAAGACCGAGATTTTAGATTAAAGTGTAAATTTATAAAAAGATCAAACTTTTTCAAATAGTGAGCATATTAAAAAATATTCAAAATTTTCAAAAAAGAAAATCTTGGAAATTGGAATATTATCAAAACGTGAAAATTCTCAAAAAACTGGAATTTTAAAATGTAGAAATTTTTAAAATAAGTCGAAATTTTCAAAATAAGCCAATATTTTCAAAATAAGCCAAAATTACAAAATGTTCACAAATTTCGTTGTTTCCAAAACAACATTTTTTTTAAATTAATTTAAAAGTCGTAGGAAATTCTTAAAAAATGTCAAATTCAGAAAAAGATCGAACCCTTAATAATCAAAACTTCCACATTTCCAAAAAATTCGAAATTTTCAAAATAAAAGTTCAAAATTCGGATAATGAAAATTTTGAAAAAAGACCGAGATTTTAGAAAAAAGTGTAAATTTATAAAAAGATCAAACTTTTTCAAATAGTGAGCATATTAAAAAATATTCAAAATTTTCAAAAAAGAAAATCTTGGAAATTGGAATATTATCAAAACGTGAAAATTCTCAAAAAACTGGAAATTTTAAAATGTAGAAATTTTTAAAATAAGTCGAAATTTTCAAAATAAGCCAAAATTTACAAAATAAGCCAAAATTACAAAATGTTCACAAATTCCATTGTTTCCAAAGCAACAATTTTTTTAAATTAATTTAAAAGTTGTAGGAAATTCTTAAAAAATGTCAAATTCAGAAAAAGATCGAACCCTTAATAGTCAAAACTTCCACATTTCCAAAAAATTCGAAATTTTCAAAATAAAAGTTCAAAATTCGGATAATCAAAATTTTGAAAAAAGACCGAGATTTTGGAAAAAAGTGTAAATTTATAAAAAGATCGAACTTTTTCAAATAGTGAGCATATTAAAAAATATACAAAATTTTCAAAAAAGAAAATCTTGGAAATTGGAATATTATGAAAACGTGAAAATTCTCAAAAAGCTGGAAATTTTAAAATGTGGAAATTTTCAAAATAAGCCAAAATTTTCAAAATAAGCCAAAATTACAAAATGTTCACAAATTCCGTTGTTTCCAAAGAAAAAATTTTTTTAATTAATTTAAAAGTTGTAGGAAATTCTTAAAAAATGTCAAATTCAGAAAAAGATCGAATCCTTAATAGTAGCAACCACAGCTTCAAAAAAATGTCGAGATTTTCAAAAAGTCAAAATTTTAAAACTTCGGATAATTGAAATTTTAAAAAGATCGAAATATACAAAAAAAACGGAAATTTTGAAAACAAGTCGATATTTTTGAAAGAAAATTCTGACAAAAATTGAAATTATTAAATATCCAAATTTTGAAGATAAGTCGAAATTGTACAAGTTTTACAAATTTCGCTATTTTCCAAAAAAAATCGAAACAAACAAACCCTGTCACTTCCGATATCTGAAAGTCGAAAATTCGTGTACCCCCAGTTTCGATTTTAAAATCACTTTGTCAGTGGGTTTGCCTTCCAGTTTTCTAAATTTTGTGAATATTCGATATTTCTATTTTAAATCCAAGATATCGAAATCCATCAAAAATTTTACGTACGACAAAATCAAAGTGAGTTAATTTTCCGATAAATTCAAAATTTTGAAAAAAAATCGAAAGACTGAAAGTCAAAACTTCCACATTTTTACAAAAGTCGAAATTTACAAAAAAAAAAGTCCAAAATTCGGAGTCAAAATTTGAAAAGACCGAGATTTTCGAAAAAAGCGTAAATTTATAAAAAGATCGAACTTTTTAAAATAGTGGGCATATTACAAAATATTCAAAATTTTCAAAGAAAAAATTTCTGAAAATGGGAATGTTATCAAAAAGTGAAAATTGTCAAAAAAAGGGGAAATTTTAGAATGACGAAATTTTTAAAATAAGCCGAAATTTTCAAAATAAGACAAAATTACAAAAATTTCAAAGTTTTCCTTTTTTTAAACAACGGAATCAAAGTTTTACTTTTTTTAAACAACGGAATTTTTGGAAATAATTTCCAAATTTTTGAAAATTCTCAAAAAATGTCAAATTTGAAAAAAGATCGGAACCTTAACATTCACAACCACAACTTCAAAAAAATGTCGAGATTTTGAAAAAAGTCAAAATTTTAAATCTTTGATAACCAAAATTTTAATAAATCGAAATGAACAAAAAATTGGAAATTTTGAAAAAAAGTCGAAATTTTTGAAAGTGAAAATTCTGAAAAAATCGACATTTCTAAATATTCAAATTTTGAAGATAAGTCAAAATTGTACAGTTTTACAAATTTCGCTATTTTCCAAAAAAAAATCGAAATTTTCAATTTAGACCAAATTAAAAATTAGTCTAAATTTTTCAAGAAAAACGTCAAATTCAAAAAAAATCGTGAGTAAACTTCGGAACCCAAAATTTTTAAAAGATCGTAATTTACAAACAAATCTGGAAATTTTAAAAAAAGGTCAACATTTTTGAAGTAGAATATTCTAGAAAAACGTCTATCGAAATTTAAAATTCAAATTTTTCAAGAAGTAAAGCTTTTTCCAAATGCGGGAAAAATCGAAATTTGAAAAAAGCCCAAAAGTCATAAATGCGACAAAGATGGAACATCTTGAAAAATTCAAAATTTTAATCTTTTAATAATCAAAATCATGAAAAGATCGAAGTTTTTGAAAAGCCTAAATTTTGAAGAAAACTCGAAATAAAAAGCAGAAGTTTTAAAATGTCAAAATTTTCAAAATAAGTTCTACATACCTTAAACATTACAAAATTTTTCAAATGTCCAATTTTCAAAAACGAAGTCAAATTTGGAAAGTCAAAATTTTTACAAATGTCGATATTTTCAAAAGCAATCGAATTTTCAAATTTGTCAAATTTCAAAAGTCAAATTTTTGTAAAAATCGAAGATTTGGAAGTCACAATTTTGAGAAAAAATTCGAAATTTTGATCACAATTTTTAAAAGGTAAAAGAATTTTGAAAAAGTAGAAAATTGGAAAAAAGCCGAAGACTTAAATCCGACAAAAATCGAACTCTTGAAAAATTCAAAATTTTAGTCTTTTGATTAATCAAAATTATGAAAAGATCGAAATTTTCAAGAAAGTCAATATTTTGAAGAAAATTCGAAATCTTTAAAAAGTGAAAATTCTGAAGAAGCAGAAGTTTTAAAATGTCAAAATTTTCAAAATAAGTGCTACATATCTCAAACATTACAAACATTTTCAAATGTCGAATTTTCAAAAACCAAATTTTCAAATAGTCAAATCTGGCAAAAAGTTCAAAATTTTCCAAATTCGGAAAAAAATCGAAATTTAGAAAAACGTCAAAAACTTAAGTCGCAAATTCGCGAAAAAGCGAACACTTTTGAAAAATTTCAAACACTGCAGATAATCAAAATCTGAAAAGATCGAACTTTTTCGAAAGTCAAAACTTTGGAAAAAGTTCGAAATTTTAAAAAAATAGAAATTTTAAAATCTCTACATTTTCAAAATAAGTAAGTATGTCAAAATTTACGAATTTCTACAAATTGCGATATTTTCAAAATCGAAATTTTCGAATTAGGTCAAATTTTCAAGTCTCAATTTTTTCAAGATCAGAAAAAAATCGAAATTTTAAAAAAATTCGACATTTTCAGCTTTTAAATTTTTCGGATAATCAACATTTTCAAAAGATCAAAATTTTCAAAATAACTCGAAATTTTGAAAATTCTGAAAAAGTGGAAATTTCAAAGTGTCGAAATTTACATAATTTTTACAAATGTTGATATTTTCAAAAACAATCGAATTTTCAAATTTGTCAAATTTCAAATGTCATATTTTTGTAAAAATCGAAGATTTGGAAGTCGCAATTTTGAGAAAAAATTCGGAATTGTTAACCCGGGTAAATCAAAATTTTCAGATCACAATTTTTAAAAGGTGAGAATTTTGAAAATGTAGATATTTTAAAATGTCGAAATTTTCAAAATAAGTAGATTGTGTATGGTAAAATTGACATTTCCAACCCTTACTTCGTGGAATTCTTTAATTAATAAAGTTTCAGTTTTTTAAAATCTACAAAATGTCTACAAATTTCGAAATTTTTTAAATCGAATTAAGTCAAATTTTTCCAAAGTCGGAAATTTTCCAAATTCAGAAAAAAAATCGAAATTTTTAAAAAGTCGAAAATTTGAAAATATATTTTCGATAAATAATTGAACGTTTTGAAAACATTCGAAATTTTGAACTGTTAAACTTAAAAATAAATCAAAATTTTCAAAAAAAAAGTCAAAATTTTGCAAAAAAATAAGGTTAAAATTTTAAAAAAGTGTACGTTCTGAAAAAGTGGAAATTTGAAAATGATATTTACAAAAGAAGTCAAAGTCAGATTTTTTAAAAAAACGAAAATTTGAAAGACGCAATTTCGAGAAAAAATTCGAAACTTTAAACTTCCGACAATCAAAATTGTAAGAAGATTAAAATTTTTAAAAGGTTAAAATTCTGCCTATGTTGAACCGTTAAAATGTCCAATTTTCCAGAAAAGATCTAAATTTTTAAATTAACTCCAAATTTTTAAAAAGGTAATTTTTCGAAAAAATGTCAAATCAATAAAAAGTTCCAGAGAAAAATCGAAATCTCAGATGGTCAATTGAAAAGGTGAAAATTGGCAAAAAGTGGAAATTTTGGAAAAAGGTCGATATTTTTAAAAAACTGAATCTTCAAAACAAAAAAATTAAAACATTCAAAAAAAAATGAAAATTTTCTGCAAAAATTCGATTTTTTAATGAAAAAAAAAAGAAGTCAGTTCCTCAAAAAGGAGAATTTTTCAAAAATAAACTCGAAATTGATAAAATCAAACTTTGAAGAAAAAGACAAATTGAAAAACAGGGAATTTTACAAGCCAAAATTTTGAATAAAGTTTAAATTTTACAAAACTTACAACTTTCAAAATATTATATATATATATATATATATATATATATATATATATATATATATAATTTGCAAATTTCACAACCCTACATTTTGAAAAAAAGCGATATTTTCACAAGTCAAACTGTTGGGTGAGTAAAAATTTTTTAAAAATGAAAATTTTGTAAATTTGAAATATTCAAAATAAATCCAAATTTACGAAAGTCGAAGTTTTTAGAAATGTAAAAAATTTCCAAAAGAAGCTTAATTTTATTTAAAAGTAGAATTCTTTAAAAAAGTAGAGTTCTTCAAAAATTCGAAATTCCGAGAAGTTAAAATTTGAAGAAAGGAGATTTAAAAAAAGCAGACAGTAATAACTATTACTGTGAAAAGGTGACATACAGAAGTGAGGCAATTTTCAGTGCTTTAGTAATGAAAATGTCCTACTCTAAAGGCGAAAATTCTAGCCAGTATCATATCTTAATCTCTTCTTTCCATAAACATTTTTAAATTTTCACCGTCTTGCCCAGTAAGTTTTTATATTACACAATTAGTAACGCTTGGTGGAATTTTCTTGCAAGACGAAACAACTGAATGCATAATAACCACCATTTAGGCCTTTTATTTACAAAATTAGAAACTCACAGATAAGAGCAAATAAAATAATCTTTTATGCTTCATGCATCAACTTAAAGTCGTGCATTATTTTAAACCATTTGGGAAAAGTGTTAATTATTATCCCAGTAATTAGCTTAAATGAAACCGACAAAGGATTTCGAATTGTATAATGAAATGTAAACTATGGGAAATTCAAACACTGCAGCGTGAAAACGGAATGAACCTTAATAAATTTCAGTTAAAAGGTTCATGGAGATCTCTTATTTAAAGAGGAGTAAAATTCAGCAGAGGTTATTTCATTGTTGAAATAACGTGTAGCTATTAAAAAATATATTTTAAATTAAAAAAATTTGGAATTTTTCCTTTTTCAAAATATTAATATTATTCATTAAATTTTTAATTTCCAAAATTAATAAATCGTAAATTTTCTTTTTTCGAAATATTCATTTTAAAACATTTTTAAATTATGATATATTTTCAAATTGTTCATTTTTCGAAACGTTGAATACAACTGAAAACGTTGACTATTAAAGATACAACTTTTTAAAAAAATTCAACCCCAAATTTTCTTATTTTCTTCAAAAAGGTTTTTTCTCGAAATTTACAGTTTTTGAAAAAAATCATTGTTTTGAAAATAATTACGCTTCTAAGAATTTTGATTTTATTTATATTTCGTCAATTTTTTGAAAATATTAACCTTTTTGAATTAATTTTTTTCAAAAACATTCGACTTTTTTGAAAGTTAAACTTTCTTGAAAATTCGATTTTTGTAAATTTGACCCTTTAAACATTTCTCTTTTTTAAAAATCTGAGCGCTTCTGAAATTTCGAATTATGTATTTAAAAATGTTTACTTATTTGAAAATATCAACATTTTCAAAATTTCGATTTTCTCTAAACGTTCATCCTTTCCTAAATTAACATTAATAAAATCTCTGCTTATTTCAAAATTTCAATTTTTTGAAAATTTCGATTCTTTCAAGGTTTAGACTTTTTCAAAATTTCAATTCTTTGAAGGTTTAGACTTTTTCAAAATTTCGGGTTTTTTTTTGCAAATTTTGACTTTTATCAAAAGTTCTTGCTTTCCATAAATGTTGACTCTTTTCGAAAATTCGCAAATGTCCAGCTTTTGGAAAATTTCATCTCTTTCAAATTTTGACTTTTTCAAAACTTTGCCTTTTTTGAAAATTTCGACTTTCAAAAGTAATCACTTCCCTTTTGATTTTCAGTTTTTTTAATACTTTATTTGAGAAATTTACTTTTTTTAGGAATTTTGAATTTACTTGAAATTAGTGTCTTAAAAATTTTGATCTTATTCAAAATGTCCACATTTTTAGATTACAATCTTTTCTTGAAAATCTTAATATGTTTTTGATGTTTTCGACTTTTTGCAAAAATTCAACTTTTTTTTATTAATTAAATTTTTTATAATTTCGACTTTTGGAATTTAACCAAAAGCTATTGGCTTTTTTAAAATTTCGATTCTTAAAAATATTGTTTTAAAAAACTTTCTACTTTCTGAAAAGCTCGAATTATTTCAAAGTTTTTCAAAAGCCGAGATTTTTAAAAATTTCGACTTTTGTACAAAAGTTCTTGCTTTTCCCTGGAGATTGACTTATTTTTGTAAATGAACTTTTCTAAATTTCAATCTTCGTTAAAAGCTCATCCTTTCCTGAGTTACCATTTAGAAAATCTCGGATTGTTTCAAAGTTTCAATTTTTTGAAAACTCCGATTCTTTCAAAGTTTTGACTTATTCAAAATTTCGATTTTTTGAAAATTTTGAACGCCCCTAAATATTGACTCTTTTCGGAAATATTGTCTTCGTAAATGTCGAGGTTTTGGAAACTTCCATCTCTTTCAAATTTTGACTTTTTCAAAACTGCGTTTTTTGAGAATTTCGACTTCAAAAGTTATCACTGCTCTTTTAAAAACTCGAAATGTCGAAAAGTAAGGGTGCATTTACACTAGACACCAGACATATTATTTCGTACATTTCTCTCGTACATAAAATATATATTAAGTGTCAATTATTTTGAGAGAACCTATGCGAGATTATCAGCTGTGTAAATAAATCTCCGATAGCTTCTCTCTGGATAGTTGACAGTTGTTACGATGATAGTTGTTACGTATCCCAGAGAGAAATGTACAGATTCGAGGTGGGTTGCCTAGAGTTTAGACCATTACTTAGGTCACCCTTTCCGGGCCCATTGTGTTACGAAAAGTGTCTAGTGTAAACGCAATTTTAAATACAATTTGGTTGATTGCATAAATTTTAGGTGGTTTTTAATGCCCATTCTTACCACCTTAGAGGCTGAATTTTGAGAAATCCTCTCTTAGTGCTCGCCCACGTACTATGGGAAACACCTGTATGAAATTCCATGCTCCTAGAACCACTCTGGTGTAATATTGATTGCAAACATTTTAGGTGGTTTTTAATGCCCATTTTTACCACCTTAGAGACTGAATTTTGAAAAATCCTCTCTTAAGGCTCACCCACGTACTATATATATCAAATTTTATGCTCCTAGGCCCACTCTAGTGTAATATTCATTGCATGCATTTTAGGTGGATTTTAATGCCCATTTTTACCACCTTAGGGGCTGAATTTTGAAAAATCCTCTCTTAGTGCTCGCCCACGTACTACGGGAAACACCTGTATGAACTTTCATGCTCCTAGAACCACTCTGGTGTAATATTCATTGCATACATTTTAGGTGGTTTTTAATGCCCATTTTTACCACCTTAGAGGCTGAATTTTGAAAAATCCTCTCTTAAGACTCACCCACGTACTACGGGAAACATCTATATCAAATTTTATGCTCCTAGGACCACCCTGGTGTAATATTCATTGCATGCATTTTAGGTGGATTTTAATGACCCTTTTTACCATCTTAGAGGCTGAATTTTGAAAAATCCTCTCTTAGTGCTCGCCCACGTACTACGGGAAACACCTGTATGAAATTTCATGCTCCTAGAACCACTCTGGTGTAATATTCATTGCATACATTTTAGGTGGTTTTTAATGCCCATTCTTACCACCTTAGAGGCTGAATTTTGAGAAATCCTCTCTTAGTGCTCGCCCACGTACTATGGGAAACACCTGTATGAAATTCCATGCTCCTAGAACCACTCTGGTGTAATATTGCTTGTATACATTTTAGGTGGTTTCTAATGCCCATTTTTACCACCTTAGAGACTGAATTTTGAAAAATCCTCTCTTAAGGCTCACCCACGTACTACGGGAAACATCTATATCAAATTTTATGCTCCTAGGCCTACTCTGGTGTAATATTCATTACATGCATTTTAGGTGGATTTTAATGCCCATTTTTACCACCTTAAAGGCTGAATTTTGAAAAATCCTCTCTTAGTGCTCGCCCACGTACTACGGGAAACACCTGTATGAACTTTCATGCTCCTAGAACCACTCTGGTGTAATATTCATTGCATACATTTTAGGTGGTTTTTAATGCCCATTTTTACCACCTTAGAGACTGAATTTTGAAAAATCCTCTCTTAAGGCTCACCTACGTACTACGGGAAACACCTATATGAAATTTCATGCTCGTAGGCCCACTCTGGTGTAATATTCATTGCATGCATTTTGGGTGGTTTTTAATGCCCATTTTTACCACCTTAAAGGCTGATTTTTGAAATATCCTCTCTTAGTGCTCACCCACGCACTACGGGAAACACCTGTATGAAATTTCATGCTCCTAGAACCACTCTGGTGTAATATTCATTGCATACATTTTAGGTGGTATTTAATGCCCATTTTTACCACCTTAGTGACTGAATTTTGAAAAATCCTTTCTCTTAAGGCTCACCTACGTACTACGGGAAACACCTATATGAAATTTCATGCTCGTAGGCCTACTCTGGTGTAATATTCATTGCATGCTTTTTAGGTGGATTTTAATGCCCATTTTTACCACCTTAAAGGCTGAATTTTGAAAAATTCTCTCTTAGTGCTCGCCCACGTACTACGGGAAACGCCTGTATGAACTTTCATGCTCCTAGAACCACTCTGGTGTAATATTCATTGCATACATTTTAGGTGGTTTTTAATGCCCATTTTTACCACCTTAGAGACTGAATTTTGAAAAATCCTCTCTTAAGGCTCACCCACGTACTACGGGAACCCATGTATGAAATTTCGTGCTCCTAGGCCCACTTTGGTGTAATATTCATTGCATGCATTTTAGGTGGTTTTTAATGCCCATTTTTACCACCTTAGAGATTGAATTTTCAAAAATCCTCTCTTAAGGCTCACCCACGTACTACGGGAAACACCTGTATGAAATTTCATGCTCCTAGACCTGCCTATTTAGACTCTGCGTTGTCTGTCAGTCAGTACTTAGAGATTTATTAAACAAATATGTTAGTCTATTAAGAATAAAATGTAACATGTAAAATGTGGTGTTCTTGTTCTCCAGAAATGTCACTGCTAATAAGATATTGAACATTATAATAAAGAAAAAGAGTGCAAAGTTTATAAATGTATTTCACTATCAATAAATATTAGATTCGTTTCCACACGACTACAAACATCCACACCATAAATATAAAAATGTTGATCAGTTTGACATCATTTATTGTAAAATATTTCCAATATTCTGACTTGTTTACTAGTATGCGTTCGATCTACACTACACATACACTGTTATTTCCCAGTTTTCAGTTGTCACTTCTGTTGGCAGTCACCAAGGCGGTTTACAAGACTGCCCAATTTTTTATTTTATTTATCAATAAGCAAATTACCATTTTTTTTCATATTTTATTTATTTAGCACCACCTAAACGTCTCGTATCAATGCTTGCCAATTAAGAAGTGTTCCAGAGCAAGCCATTTTTTAACAGACATTTTCTGGTCATTATTTAACCGGGTTGTGCATGAAAAACTTTAGTTGAAAAAATTAATCAAGTTTATAACTAGACAGTAAAATAGAGCAGTAGAACGTACACACACACATCTGTATACATTCTACGAATTTAAAACCTGAGTTGATAACATATTTATTAGGTAGATTGGCCAACGAGGGACCGGAGTGTTAACAGGAATAAATAATGCCTTATCTCCCAAAAGGGAAAACATTCCAACACATTTTATAAAAGCCTGTTGTTTATGCGTTAATATGAACGTTTTAACACACGTAATATAAAAATGTCTTTATCCGTTTTAATTCAAGGGGGATAATTTCGCTTCATTTTTTCTCAGTTTACATGCAAGATTAACTTCCTTTCCACAAGGAAGCCTTACCAATCTTATGTTATGGTTAATGGTTATTTACTTTTAAATTAATAAGGAAACTTTAGAAAATAAAACGACAGCTCTATTATTAACTCGAATGCAACCACTACGAGCTTGAAGTTGCCAAATATTTTAGAGGCGGTTGGTACCTAACCTTGGAATAAACGCCCCAGGCACCACGTTTTAAAGTGAAGATTTTCAAAGTCGCCGACCATGTTATAAAACTAGTTCCCGTTAAGAGTCTGGGGCCCACACAACATCATAGGATTATTACTTAAGAATACATCTTTGTGTGTTCTATCTGTTAAACGGCCCAACTAAGCTGTGAAACTTGAAATGTACGCTTTCGACATGTGTGATCCATTCATCCGAACCAACGGGTACCAACGGAAAATGGGTATATGCCGGACAAAGAGGAGGAATGACCATTGAATCTTGCCTAAATATATGTTGGAAAACACAAAAGGACTTTATATGAATTCATTATTACATTTTTGATCAAAACATTTTCTAATTTATGCATTTTTCAGGCTAATTATCTTTTAACACTTAATTATACTTCGCGCATCATTACACAAAGGGGAAAATTAAACTGAGAAACGTTTTCAAAATTTCGACTTCATTTAAAAACGTTAAACTTTTTTCTACTTCTTTTAATTTTCAATTTCTTTCAAATTTCAATTTCTTTCAAATTTCAATTTCTTCCAAATTTCAATTTCTTCCAAATTTCAATTTCTTTTAAATTTCAATGTCTTTTAAATTCCAATTTCTCCCCCAATTTCAATTTTTAGCCCGAAATTTCGGAATTAAAGTCGAATTTTTGGGCAAATGGCGGAATTTTCGAGTTTCAAGTCGAAATTTTAAGAATAAAGTCGACAATTCTGAAAATCGACCAAAAGCAACAATTTTAATACTTTAAAAGAAAATTACAAATGTTTCTTACTTTTGTAAAAATTTAAATTTTTTATTAAAATCTAGATTTGTTCTTACAATTTCAAGCATAAACTTGGAATTTATATTTTTTAATTTTAACTCTCAAGATGAAATGGAATGATTAATCGAAATTTCAAGCAGCAACTTCAACTTTTTGAGATTAAATTCGAGTTTAAATTTATATCAAATTTTTAGATTAAGATGAAAGTTTGGAATTTAAATTCTAAATTTAGTGATGAAAGTCAAAGATTCGAAAATAAAAAGTAAAAACTTTAACAAAATCAGAGTTTATGTTTCCAATTCTAAAATATTCATTTTGTCAAAATATCAAACAAAGTATGCGGATTTCTACTTCAATTTTGATTTTAAAATCGAAATTTCAAAAAAAGACGCCAAGCTGACCTCTAATCAATAACTTCCACCATCTTGGGATAAAAAAACTTCATGTTTAAACTCTATGTTTCGAGATTATAGTCAAAGCTTTGTAGAAATTTCTAATTCAAACTTTCAAAAATTTCTAAAAAAAAGTCAAATGAAGCAATTCCAAATTTCTAATTTTTTCTTAAGTTTCGATGTCCTACAAGAAAAATCGAAATTACTGACTCAAGTTCAATCGAAATTACTGACTCGAGTTCCTTCCAAATTCTGACCTTTTTCTCAAAATGTTGGCCTCCAAACTTCTGATTTTTTTTCTCAAAATGTTGCCTCCAAAATTCAGATTTTTTTCAAAATTTTGGCTTTTCAGCAATTTCGATTTAGGTTTGAAACTTGCGACTAGTAACTTATTTCAAGTTTTGTTTGAATAATTCAAATTTTTTTCATGATCTCGACTTTTTCTCAAAATTCTGGTTTCTGGTAAATTTTGAAAAATTCGCCTTCCCATGAAATTTTCGACTTAAAATTTGGACCTTTTAACTGTCGACTTTTTACAATATTTCGACTTTTTAAAATATAGAATATTTCTCGAAATTGTGACTTTTTCGAAAATCTCGTCTTTTTCAAAATTTCGACTTCAAAATTTCCACTTTTTGACTTTTGTATATCTTGAAAAATTTCAACTTATTTTCGAAATATTAACTTCGGGAATTAATTCACTTTTTTTTTTAAGAATTTGACTTTGAAAATTTCGTCTTTTTAAATATTTCTACTTCAAAATTTCCTCTTTTTGACTTTTGTAAGTTTTGAAAGATTTCAACTTCTTCTCGAAATATTGACTTTGGAAATTAATCCGCCTTTTTTCTAAAGAATTCGATTTTTCGAAAATTTCGTCTTTTTAAATATTTCTACTTCAAAATTTCCTCTTTTTGACTTTTGTAAGTTTTGAAAGATTTCAACTTCTTCTCGAAATATTGACTTTGGAAATGAATCCACCTCTTTCCTAAAGAATTAGACTTCTCGAAAATTTCGTCTGTTTAAAAATGGCTACTTCAAAATTTCTACTTTTTGACTTGAAAATTTTGAAACATTTTAACTTCTCGAAATATTGACTTTGGAAATTAATCCGCCTTTTTTCTAAAAAAAATGACCTTTTGAAAATTTCGTCTTTTTAAATATTTCTATTTCCACTTTTTGACTCTTGTATATTTTGAAAGATTTCAACTTCTCGAAATATAGACTTTGTAAATGAATCCACCTCTTTCCTAAAGAATTAGACTTCTCGAAAATTTCGTCTGTTTAAAAATGGCTACTTCAAAATTTCTACTTTTTGACTTGAAAATTTTGAAACATTTTAACTTTTCGAAATATTGACTTTGGAAATTAATCCGCCTTTTTTCTAAAAAAAATCGACTTTTTGAAAATTTCGTCTTTTTAAATATTTCTATTTCCACTTTTGGACTCTTGTAAATTTTGAAATATTTCAACTTCTCGAAATACTGCCTTTGAAAATGAATCCGTCTTTTTTCTAAAGAATTCTACTTTTCGAAAATTTGGTCTTTTTAAAAATTGCTACTTCAAAATTTCTACTTTTTGACTTGAAAATTTTGAAACATTTTAACTTCTCGAAATATTGACTTTGGAAATAAATCCGCCTTTTTTCTAAAAAAAAAATGACTGAAAATTTCGTCTTTTTAAATATTTCTATTTCCACTTTTTGACTCTTGTATATTTTGAAAGATTTCAACTTCTCGAAATATTGACTTTGTAAATGAATCCGCCTCTTTTCTAACGAATTCGACTTTTCGAAAATTTCGTCTTTTTAAAAATTGCTACTTCAAAATTTCCACTTTTTGACTTGAAAATTTTGAAACATTTTAACTTCTAGAAATATTGACTTTGGAAATTAAATCCGCCTTTTTTCTAAAAAATTTGACTTTTTGAAAATTTCGTCTTTTTAAATATTTCTATTTCCACTTTTTGACTTTTGTATATTTTGAAAGATTTCAACTTCTCGAAATATTGTCTTTGGAAATGAATCCGCTCCTTTTCTAGGGAATTCGACTTTTCGAAAATTTCGCCTTTTTGAAAATTGCTACTTCAAAATTTAAACTTTTTGACTCGAAAATTTTGAAACATTTCAACTTCTAGAAATATTGACTTTGAAAATTAAATCCGCCTTTTTTCTAAAGAATTCGACTTTTTGAAAATTTCGACTTTTTAAAAATTTAGACTTTTACCGAAAATTTGACCTTCGTAAATTTTAACCTTTAAAAATTTCGACTTAAAAATTTAAAGTTCTTGACTTTTAAAATTGGATTTTTTATACATATTTGGATTGTTTTTCAAAAAATCTGGACTTTTTTCTGAGGATCTTTTTAAAAAGTTTACTTTTCAAAAGTTTAAACTTCTTGAAAATGTTGACTTTTTGAACCATTCAACATTTTCTCGAAATTTTGACTTTTTTGAAACCTTTAACTTTTTGCAAATTTTGATTTTTTAAAAATTTCGACTTTCTCCCGAAATTTTAAATGAGATTTTTAAAAATTTTGACTTCAAAATTTCCACTTTTGGACTTTTATCAATTTTAAAAATTTAATTTTTTTATGCAAATTTCGATTCTTTTTCCCAAAATTTGGACTGTTTTAAAGATTTCGCCTTTTTGTCTTTTTCTGAAAATTATTTCGCCTTTTTTCTGCGAATCGTGTAGAGTTCACTTTTTTAAATTTCAACTTTTTGAAATTTCTGATTTTTTGAAAATTTCAGCTTTTCCAAAATGTTGACGTTTTGTAACTGTCACTTTTTGACAGTTGTCGACTTTTTCCAAAATATCACAAAACAAAATTTAAAAATATTCGATTTTTATGCTTGATTTTTCCGAAAATTTGAATTTTTTAGTTGTTCGACTATTTCTGAAAATTATTACGCCTTTTTTCCGAAAGTCTAGATTTTTTGAAAATTCCAATTTCTTTTGAAAATTTTGGTTTTTTGAAAATCCTGAACTTTTACAAATGTCGACTTTTTGAGAATTTTAAATTTTTGTGAAAATTTCAACTGCAAAATTTTGACTTTTTCACGAAAATGGTTTTTCAAATTTTAACTTTAAAAAAATTCGACATTTAAGAATTTCCACTCTTTCAAATATTCATTTTTCCACTCTTTCAAATGTTTATTTTTATTAAAATTTCAACTTTTTTAAAATGTTGGGTTTTTTATTATTTTTAAAATTTAACCGTTTTATAGGTGTTTCTTTTTTTCTAATTTCCATTTTTCATCGAAATTTTCACTTTTTGTAAATGTTGACATACTTCGAACTATTCTAATACTTTTTAACTTTAACGTTTTTAAAATTTTGACTTTTTTCAAAATTCAAACATTTTTCCAGATTTAGATTTTTTGTAAAATTTGGACTTCAAAATGTCGACTTTTTCTCGAAATGTTTACTTTTTGTAAATATTGACATACTTTGGAAAATTCTTATCTTGTAATTCCGACGTTTTTAAGAAAATGTTCAAAATTTTGACCTTTTCCAAATTACGGCCCAAAAAATTTCGACTTTTCAAAAATTGCGACGTTTCAAAATTTGACACACTTTGGAATTCTTACTAATTACGACGTTTTTAAAAAATAAAATTAAATTTCGACTTTTTTCAAATTAAGGCTCGAAAAATTTCGACCTTTATTGAAAATTTCAACTTTTCAAAATTTTCCAATTATTTCAAATCTTCCACGTTAATGCAAATTTTGACTTTTTTCTCAAAATCTTGGGTATTTAATGAAAATTGTGACTTAGAACCTTCTCCTTATTCTCAAAACGTTGACTCCTTGTAAATTTTGATTCACTCTAAAATATTCTACTTTTTTTTTGAGTGAAATTTTGAAAAATGTTAAAAAAAAAACTCGAATTTTTCAGAAAAGTAAAAACGTCACCAAAGTTAAAATTCTGAAAAAAAAAGTCAGAACTTTTTAAAAATGTGGAAAAATTTTGAGAAATTCGAAATTTTGAAAAAAACGTATACAACTTTTCAAAATATAGGTTAATATGTAAAGAGAGTGGAAATTCTAAAAATGAAAACTTTAAAAACCATGAAACTTTTAAAATGAGAAAGTTTTAAAAATTTAAATTTTCGACAAAAAAACTAGAAATTTTCAAACCTTCGAAATTTTCAAAGTTCAAAATTTTTAAAAAGATTCGAAATTTTAAATAAATTTGTAATTTTCAAGAAAAGTAGAATTCTTCAAATACAATAAGATCGAGAAAAAAAAATTGTTAAAATTTTCAACATTTCGACGTTTCAAAATTTGACATACTTTGGAAAACTCTTAATTACTAATTTCGACGTTTTTAAAAAATAAAATTCAAATTTTAACTTTTTTCAAAATTACGACTTGAAAAATTTCGACTTTTTTTGAAAATTTAACGTTACAAAATTTTCCAATTTTTTCAAATCTTCCACGTTTAGCAAAATTTTGACTTTATTCTCAACATCTTGGATATTCAATTAAAATTGTGACTTCGAATCTTCTACTTATTCTCAAAATGTCGACTCCTTGTAAATTTTGATTCACTATAAAAAATTCTACTTTTTTTTTTCGAGGGAAATTTTGAAAAAAAAACTCGAATTTTTCAAAAAAGTAAACGCTTCAAAAAAGTTGAAATTGTGAAAGTCAACATTTTTTTAAAATGTGGAAATCTTCAAAATATATTTAAAAATTTTGAGAGAATCGAAAAAAGTATACAACTTTTCAAAATATAGGTCAATATGTAAAAAGAGTGGGAATTCTAAAAATGAAAACTTTGAAAACCATGAAACGCTTAAAATGAAAGTTTTAAAAATATAAATTTTCGACAAAAAAAAAACTAGAAATTTTCAAACCTTCGAAATTTTCAAAGTTCAAAATTTTCAAAAAGGTTCGAAAGTTTAAATAAATTTGAAATTTTCAAGAAAAGTAGAATTCTTCAAAAACAATAAGATCGGAAAAAAATATTTTGTAAAAATTGCATGAAGAATCAAATTTTTCAAAATTTATAAAACTAAAAATTTCAAAACAATCCCAATGTCAAATTTTTCCAAAAAGTGAAAACTTCAACAAAGTCGAAATTTTAAATCGGAATCTTGAAAGGGGAAATTATCAAAAAATATGTGTAAATATTTTGAGAAAGTCTACATTTTAAAAAAGTATAGAAATTTTCAAAAGATACGTCAACATTGTTCGAAAATAAAAAAGATTTTGTTAAATGTAAACTTCGAAAAAAGTCAGCGGAATATCAAAGTTTCAAAACGTTAAAATTTTTCAAAATAAAAACTAGGGATTTTCAAAAGCGTCAGAATTTCAAAAAGTTCAGAATTTTCAAAAAAGGTCAAAATGTTTAGCAAATTTGAAATTTAAAAGAAATTTTCTACCTCAGAATGTCGAGTCAAAATTTTGATGAAAATGGAAATTTGCATTGAAAATTAATTTGTCAAAATTGCAAAAAAACAAGATTTCGCAATGAAATCGAAATTTTGAAAAAGAAATTAACATTTTTCAAAAAAAAACTAAATAGATCGAAGATTTTAAAACAGCAGAAATTTGACAAATATTGTATGACAAAATTTTGAAAAAAGTCGGCATTAAGGTAACCGAAATGTTGGAAATAAATCAAAATTTTGAAAAGTCGCAGTTGGAAAAAATGGAAATTCTCAAAAATGTGAAAAGTTTCGCTTTTAGATTTGTAAGGATTATTAAAAACTCATCAAATCTTGGAATTTACGGTCGAAGTTGCCAACTATTTATTATAATTCAAAATGTTGTTGTTGCAAACATGAGGAATTTAAAGAATAGTAGAAGACATAAAATAGTAAATATTTTCATGCTATCTCTTTATTTATAGTTGACTAGCGAATTTTAAACATAAATAAATGTGGAACGACGCACAGTGCAAGGTAATAGAAATTTCATTATTCGTCTTCTACGTTATTTATTTATTCTGATAGGGCGTGAGTCATATCTTTGTCATTTTAAAATTAAATAAAGCATAAAACTATTTAGATTCCACCGTGAGTGAATCTGTAAAGTATGAGTAGAAATCTGTTGCCACGCGAAAGAAAATAAAATCTAATTGTAAAAACGTACTTTGCCATTGATGTTTTTACTGTACTACAATCAATAATATAAAAAATTAATAGAACCGTTGACCTTCCAGTAACATTAATCGATGAAATACTTTAGCATTGTACACAAAACAGCATTATGATTTAAAACTATTATTTTAAAATTAGAAATGCATAATAAAACTGGAGGCATTTTTACACTCAAGACAGTGCATTAAAATAAACTATATCGATTAACAAATCGAAGCCTGATTAAATAATCGATAAGGTTTTATTAGCCAGTTAAATTAACTAATTTACATATAAATCGTCATATGTGAACATTCAGCAAATCTATATTACGTGTACAGCTTGATTAACATATTAAATGTGATTAAAGGTGAAAAAGTGAACCTTACTGAGCAGAAAACAAACTTGAAGAGAAGAGTAACTTCACTGATAATTTCCAAAACTTGTGTTGAAAGAATTTTTATTGGGTGTACGTAATTCCATCAAAATTTCTCTAAAAGTAAATTGAAACAGAACAATACGTGCGCAAAATATAATCAAGTGAAACAAAATAAATCATCTGATGTTACTACTTTTATGATGAGTCAAATTTAAAAAAGGGAAAAATATCGAAAATATGTCGAAGTTTGCACGTCGAAATTTTCAAAAAGTTAAAATATAGAAAAAGCGGGAATTTAAAAAAAATCAAATAAACTCACGATATGAATAGTCGAAATTTCACAAACACCTACTCTAAAGAACTCTAAAGAAAGTGGAAATTCTGAAACGTCAAAATTTTCAAAAAAAAAAGTCGTAATTTACAAGACAAAATTTCTTATAAAAAAGTCGAAATTTACGCAAAAAGGTCAAAACTTGGAAATCGTAGACATTTTTAAATGTCGATATTTTCAGAATCAAAATTTTTAAGAATTCAAAATTTTCAAAAAATCGAAATATCAAAAAAAATTAAAACTTTCAAAAGAGTAGACTTCTTCGAAATAATTGTCAAAAAATCTCAATATTTCGAGAAAAGGTTGAAATCTTTAAAAAAGTCCAAATTTTTCAAAACGAAGTCAAAAATTTTGAAAACTCGTAATTATGAGAAAAAGACAACATTTTGAAAAAATGAACATTTAGAAAAGTATTGGCAATTTTGGAACGTCGAAATTTTTTTTAAAAGTCGCAATTTTCAAAAGCGCAAAGTTATCAAAAAGTCGAAAAATCTAAGTCCAAGTTTTTCAGAAGAAAGTTGCCAAATTTGGATGAAAGACAAAATTTCGAATCATTTTGAAAAAAATGTGAACTTTTGAAACTTCAGAATTTTCAAAAAATTGAAATATTCAAAAAAATATGAAAAACTTTAAAAAAGTAGACTTTTTCGGAATAAATGTTAGAAAAACTCAATGTTTCAAGAGAAAGTTGAGATCTTTAAAAAAAGTCCAAATTTTTCAAAAGGAATGTTGAAAACTCGTAATTTTAAGAAAAACACAAAATTTTGAGAAAGTAGACACTTGAAAAAAAAATGGCAATTTTGGAAAGTTATCAAAAAGTCGAAAGTTTCAAAGAGGCAAAATTTAAAAAAAAATATATCGGATTTATTCCGGAATAATTTCCAGAAAAGATCAATATTTCGAGAAAAAGCTGTAATCTTTAAAAGTCCAAATTTTTTAAAAGTAAGTCAAAATTTTAAAAATTCTTAATTTTGAGAAAGACAAAATCTTGAATAAAGTGGATATTTAGAAAAAAGTTGGTAACTTTGGAGCGTCGAAATTTTCAAAAAAAAAGTCGCAATTTTCAAAAGGGCAAAGTTATCAAAAGTCGAAAGTTTCAAAGCTTCGAAATCAAGAAAAAAACCGGAATTGTTCCGGAATAATTTTCAGAAAAGGTCAATATTTCGAGAAAAAGTCGAAATCTTTAAAGAAGTCCAAATTTTACAGAAGAAAGTCATAATTTTGAAAATCCGAAATTTGGATGAAAGACAAATTTTAGAAGCATTCTGAAAATATTTGAAATGTTGAAATTTTAAAATTTTCAAAAAGTCGAAATATTCAAAATAAAATAAAATATTCAAAAAAAAAAGAGATTTCGTCGGAATAACTGTCGGAAAAACTCAATATTTTGAGAAAAAGTTGAAATCTTTAAAAAAGTCCAGATTTTTCAAACGAAAGTCAATATTTTGAAAACTCGCAATTTTGAGAAAAAGACAAAACTTTGAGAAAAGTGGACGTTTTTTGGAAAAAAGCGGAAGTTTTCCAAATATTTAAACATTTTGATAACGAATTGCATCAAAAATCGAATTTTTCAAAATTTACCGAAGTCAAAATTTCCTGACAAGTCGAAAATTTGAAGAAAAAACTTGGATTTTTCAAAAAAAAAGTGAAAGTTTTCGAGAAAAAAAATCAAAAATTTGAAAATCGAAATATATAAAAAACGAAATTGGAGGAAAGCAAAGATTCTAAAAAAGGCGGAAGTTTCCAAAATATGTAAAAACTTTGAGAACTCAGCATTTTGTTAAGGAATTGGATAAAAACCGAATTTTCAAAATTTACAGAAGTCAAAATTTCGTGGCAAATCGGAAATCTGAAGAAAAAACTTAATTTTTCAAAAAAGCGAAAGTTTTCCAGAATAAAATCGAAATTCTTAGGGTCCAAATATATAAAAATCAAAATTTTGAGGAAAAGCAAAGATTTTAAAAAAGGAAAAATTTTGAGAAAGCCGAAATTTGGAAAAAAGGATTTTATAAAAAAGTTGTCATTCTGAAACAAGTAAAAACTTTAAAAATTGAAAAACAGAACTTGTCCCCTGAAACCAAGAAAAATTAAAAAACACAACAAAGGTTGCTCTAACGCTTGTTGTGTTTTTTAATTTTTCTTGGTTTCAGGGGACAAGTTCTGTGTTTCAATTTTTGAAGATAACCAAGGACCAGTCCGTTCCATCAAAATCAAAAGTAAAAACTTTGAAAAAAAAGCAGAAATTCTAAAATGTCAAAGATTCAAAATTTAAAAAGAAAACTAAACATTTGCAAACACGTCAAAATTTCCAAGAATTTTTAAGAAGATTCTAAATTTTTAAAAGAAGTCGAATTCGAAAAAAACATAAATTAAAAATTAAAAATTAAAGTCAAAACTTTAAAAAAATCGAGATTTTCAATCATCGAAATTTTCAAATGTCTACATTTTCAGAAAAGACGAAAATATATATGCAAAAGGTCAAAATATTTAAAGATCAAAATTTTCAAAAAAAAAAAAGGTAAAAATTTAAACAACGAAATTTCCACAAAAATTGCAAATTACGCGTAAAAATCGAAGTTTTTAGAAAACTCAAACTTATGAAAAATAGGCAGTCGAAGTCGAAATTTTGTTTCTTTTTTTTTAATTGCGAAATTGTCCCTTTTATAATTTTCATTCCAAATTCGAACTCTTTCTAAAAATGCTGACTGTTTTTCTCGAAATTTAATATAATATGTGTATTTTCCTTTTCTACGGCTTCCCTAGCCTTCCTGGAGAACACATCACTGCCCTGTATACAGATCCATTGGAGGTTAAACAGCGAGTCCACATGATACCAAATAGCATATTTAAATAGAAACACGGCTTACTAATGCGTAATTAAAGATAAAAATCGTCTAAATAAATCCTAGTTAACTAAGAAAAAAATCTAATGTTATTTAATAATCGGAAATGATCTAATAAAATAATCTAACGTTAAACTTCTAAGTTGACTCATATGTACACATAAACTCCAGAGTTTTGAGACTATTATTCATTTTTATCTGTTAAACATATGTTAAATTGACAGACTTAAAATATTTATGGTAACTGCTGCTATCTAGCAAAATCCACAAAAAAAGAGACGAAATTACAAAAACGCCAAATTAGATTTTTTTTTCAAAATATGTAAATCAAAATCGGAAAAAAGTCGGCACTTTTCGTAATCAAAATTTTTGAAGTTTTGAAAAAGGCGGAAATTTTGAAAAGAAGTGGGACTTTTAAAATGTCGAAATATTTAGAAGTCAAAGTTTTCGGAAAAAATCTAAATTTTCAAAGAGCCAATATTTGAAAAAAGTCGACATATTTATTGAGCCAAAATTTAAAAGAGTCGAAATTTTTTAAAGATAAAATTTTGAAACATGTCAAATTTTCCCAAGAGTGAACATTTTAAAAAAGGACAAGACAACTCTGAAAAGCAATCGAAATTTTCAAATCAAAATTTTCAAAAAGTAAAAATCTCAAAAACGTAAGCAGTTTGAAAAATGATCGGATATTTTAAAAAACTCAAAATTGTCAGAAGATTCGCGATTTCGATAAAAATGGGAATTTAAAAAAAAAGTTGAAATTTGGAAATGTTCGACGTTTTTTAAAAAAGTGGAATTTGTAAAAAAATTCAAAATTTCGAAATAGTAAAATTTTGGAATGTCGGAAATGTCAAAAAGCTGAAATTTTCAAAAATTTGATATTTTCACAAATCATGATTAAAAAAAGTACACAAGGATTTTGAAAATTCCGTCTTTTTTCTGGAAATTCCAAATTCCAAAAGTCAAAATTTTGAAAAATGGATAGACATTAAGCCAATTTTTTTAAAAAGACAAATTTTGAAAAGGGAAACTTCTGAAAAAATTGGAAATTTTGAAAAACGTGAAAATTGGAATGTAAATTTCTAAAAAAAGTGGACGCTTTCAAAAACTAAAACTATGAAAGATCGAAATATTTCAAAAGATCGAAATTTTCGTAAAAAAACTGAATTTTTCTAAATTTGCAAAAGTCGCAGTTTTAAATTTTAAAATTTTGAAAAAAGTAGACATTTTCGAAATAAATAAAACTTTGAGAAAATTGTGTTTTGAATGTAGACCGTTAATAGCCCGAATTTTGCTAAACAGGCAAATTTTGAAAAGCGGAAATTCTGAAAAAGTGGAAATTTTGAAATGCCAGTTTATTTCACAAAAGTAGAACTTTTGAAGAAAACTAAAAATTTGGAAAAACTAAATTAAAAAATATCTAAATTTTTGAACAAATCTAAAAAAAATCTAAAAAAGCGAAATTATCGTAAAAAATCAATTTTTTCTAAATTTACAAAGGTCACAAATTTAAAAGAATCGAGAATTTCAAAACTAATGAGAAATAGTAACAATTTTGAAAAATGTATAGACATTTAATAACCAAAAATTTTGAAAAAAAGACCAATGTTGAAAAGTGAAAATTCTGAAAAAACTAAAAATGTTCAAATACCAAAATTAAAAAAATTCAAAAATTCAGTGCAGAAAGACAAATTTTTAAGTGGAAACTGCAAAAATAAAAATTTTGAAAAATGTGCAAATTTCGGATGCTGAAGTTTCAAAAAAAAACCAAAAATTTTCAAACGCCTAAATTTTGAAAAATCGATATTATTGAAAACCGAAATTTTCGTAAAAATTGAACTTTTTTAAATTTACAAAACCCACAATTATTATGAGTCGAGAGTTTCAAAATATTGAGAAAAACCTAAAATTTTGAAAAAAGTGGAAATTTTTGAAATACCCAAGTCAAAACTTTGAGAAAAATAAAAACGGAAAAATTTTAAAAAATGAAATGAAAAAATTTTTATAACCCAAAATTTTGAAAATCAGAAATTCTGAAGAAAAAGGGAAATTTTAAATTAAATTTTAAAATGTCCAAATGTCAAAAAAGCAAAACTAAAAATTATCAAAAAACGTCGAAACTTTGATATAGTCAAAATTTTGAAAAAATCTAAATAAACCAAAATTTGGAGAAAGACAAATTTTGAAAAGTAGAAATTTTGAAAAACGTGAAAATTTCGGAATGCCAAAATTTCAAGTAAAATAGGCATTTTCAAAAAATTTAAAATTTTCAAAAACCGAAATTAAAAAAAGATTGAAATTTTCAAAACTGTCGAAATTTTTTGAAAAAATCAAATTTTTCCCAATTGGCAAGTCGCAATTTTAAAAAAGTTGTGATTTTAAAAATATCGAGAAAAGGCCAAAATTTTGAAAAAAGAGTGGAAGCTTTAAAATAAGTCAAGCTTCCGAAAAGTCAATGTTTTGAAAAAAGTACGTTTTCAAAATAATTCGAATTTTTCCAAACGGACAAATTTTGAAAAAGGGAAATTAGAAAAAATTGACAAGTCAAAATTGAGACAAATTTTCAAGCGTAGAAATTTTGAACGTAAACATTTCCGAATGCTGAAGTTTCAAAAAAAAAGGACACATTTTCAAAAAACTAAAAATTATCAAAAACAGAAATTAAAAAAAAACTTGGAAAACACGGAATTAAAAAATATCTAAATTTTTTAAAAAGTCGAAATTTTCGCAAAAAACCTAATTTTTCCAAATCGACAAAAGTGGCAATTTCGAAAAAGTTGGGATTGTCAAAATATCGAGAAGCCAAAATTTTAAAAAAGTGTGGAAGCTTTTAACATAGATAAAACTTTAAAAAGATGTTTCCAAAATAAGTTGAATTTTGCCATTTGTCGAATTATGAAAAATGGAAATTTTGAGAAAATGACAAATTTTTGGAAAGTAGAAATTTTGAAAAGGATTTAAATTTCGAAATGTCAAAGTTTCAAAAAAGGCAGACAGTTTCAAAAAAGCAGACATTTTCAAAAAAACACCAAAAACTTTCAAAAACCGAAAAATCGAAATTTTCGTAAAAAATCGAATTTTTCTAAATTGACGAAAGTCTCATTTTCGAAAAAGTTGAGATTTTCAAAATGTTGAGAAGCCAAAATTTTGAAAAACGAATGGAAGCTTTCAAAATTAGTCAAACTTCGGAAAAGTCAACATTTTGAAAAACGAATGGAAGCTTTCAAAATTAGTCAAAACTTCGGAAAAGTCAAAATTTTGAAAAAAGTATGTTTTCAAAATTAGTCGAATTTTGCCAAATGGACAAATTTAAAAAAACGGAAATTGTGAAAAAATGGACAATCAAAATTTTGACAGACTAATATTGAAAAGTAGAAATTTTGAAAAACATCAAAATTTCGGAATGCCAAAGTTACAAAAAAAGTGGACATTTTCAGAAAAACTAAAAATTTTCAAAAACCGAAATTTAAAAAAATCGAAATTTTTGAAAAAGACGAAATTTTCGTTGAAATTCGAGTTTTTCTAAATTGACAAAAGTCGCAATTTTGAAAAGTTGAGATTTTCAAAATATCGAGAAAAGGCCAAAATTTTGAAAAACGAGTGAAAGCTTTCAAAATAAGTCAAACTTCGAAAAAGTCAAAATTTTGAAAAAAAATATATTTTCAAAATAGGTTGAATTTTGCCAAATGGACAAATTTTAAAAAACGGAAATTGTGAAAAAATGGCAGTCAAAATTTTGACAAAGAAAGAAAAGTAGAAATTTGGAAAAACATGAAAATTTCAGAATGCCAAAGTTTCAAAAAAGTAGACATTTTCATAAAAATTAAAAATTTTCAAAAACCAAAATTAAAGAAAATCGAAATTTTTGAAAGACGAAATTTTCGTTAAAATTCGAATTTTTCCAAGTTGACAAAAGTCGCAATTTTGAAACGTTGGGAGAAAAGGCCAAAATTTTGAAAAACGAGTGGAAGCTTTCAAAATAAGTCAAACTTCGGAAAAGTCAAAATTTTGAAAAAAATTATGTTTCCAAAATAAGTCGAATTTTGCCAAATGGACAAATTTTAAAAAATGAAAATTTTGAAAAAATGAACAGTCAAAATTTTGACCAAGACAAATATTGAAAAGTAGAAATTTTGAAAAGGGTAAAAACTACGGAATGCCAAAGTTTCAAAAAAGTAGACATTTTCGGAAAAATTTAAAATGTTCAAAAAAACCCAAATTATAAAAAATCAAAATATTTGAAAAAGACGAAAGTTTCGTTAAAATTCGAATTTTTCTAAATTGACAAAAGTCGCAATTTTGAAAAGTTGAGATTTTCAAAATATCGAGAAAAGGCAAAAATTTTGAAAAACGAGTGGAAGCTTTCAAAATAGTCGAATTATGCCAAATGGACAATTTTAAAAAACGAAAATTTTGAAAAATTGGACAGTCAAAATTTTGACAAAGACAAATATTGAAAAGTAGAAATTTTGAAAAGCGTAAAAATTTCGGAATGCCAAAGTTTCAAAAAAAGTAGACATTTTCAGAAAAATTTAAAATGTTCAAAAAAACCAAAATTTAAAAAAATCAAAATATTTGAAAAAGACGAAAGTTTCGTTAAAATTCGAATTTTTCTAAATTGACAAAATTCGCAATTTTAAAAAGTTAAGATTTTCAAAATATCGAGAAAAGGCCAAAATTTTGAAAAACGAGTGGAAAGCTTTCAAAATAAGTCAAACTTCAAAAAAGTCAAACTTTAAAAAAGTCAAAATTTTCAAAAAATATGATTTCAAAATAAGTCGAATTTTCCCAAGTGGACATATTTTGAAAAATGGAAATTCAGAAAAAATGGAAATTTTGGAAAAATGGAAATTTTGAAAAAATAGAAATTTTGAAATACGTTTTTTTTTAAATCGAAGTTTCAAAAAAGGTATAAGATTTTAAAAAAGTAACAGCTTTTAAGATCCAAATTAAAAAAAAAAACATTTCCAAAATGTCGAATTTTTCACAAATAGAAAAATTGAAAGTCTTACATTTTTAAAAAGACTGAGATTATCAATCGGTCAAAACTTCTCTGCAGTTTCTGTGCGATCCTTAAAGTTAAGGTTTACCAAAGTCAAAAAGTCATTTTGAACGACGATAACTTAAAAAAAAACACCGTACAAGGTTAGATTAAATTAAAGAGGATTAAATATCTTAAACATTTTTAAGATGATAACAAAAAAACTACTGAAATCCGTGGAACTTGTTAAGCAAAATTTCGGGAACATTTTTGACCGATGGTTTTCTACCAATTACGCAAAAGCTGCTAACGTTAAAAAAATTTTAACTTGAATTTGAAAACTACTACGACCTTTTTCTTCGAGTTGCAGCCTTTTGAAAATCACCTAACAAATATGCCTTAATTTTTTACTTGTGTATTTAACTAACAGACGAACCAATTTGGAAGAATTGGAGCATTCATTTGCTTCTTTTTTATTTTCCTCTATGACCTTTTTGTTCGAGTCGCAGTCTTTTGAAAATCACCTAAAAAATATGGCTAAATTTTTTTACCTTGTGTATTTAACTAGCAGACCGACCGATTGGCAAAGAATATGGTCAGTAGCTTTTGAAATAGTCTGCAACATTCCATACTTTTTGGACGACTTGTATGCAATATTGTCCAAGGGGATCTTCACATTATATATCGGACCAATTTTAGTTGGTACCGTCGCGACATATCCAGGATAAACAAATTCTGGCGACGTTTATAAAACCCTTTATTATGTTGGGCAATGTACCAACTAATTGTTTACAATTATATGAGGCCAAATGAACATTAAAACAAATGTTAGTTTTTATATCTTACGATTTCAAATGTAACTAAGAATTGATCAAAGAAATCATCTATTTAAATGAATGAAAACAATTGTAACGTTAAATAATAAATCAAAAAATCCAGACAATGTGAAAAATTACAATAATTTGCCGATTCTATAAAATAAAAATCCAAATGTCTTCCTTCATATCAAGACTGATTACAAAACAATGAAATAGAACACAAAACATCAAAACAAATAGCTGAAATAGTGTTGACTATTTTCAAGATAATCGGCGTTTGCTTGATGAACCGAAAGTAATGAATGAAAGAAATCTCGACAACCACAGCTGGGAACAAACTGAATAATCACCGATAAATAAAGCTCGTTTAATTTTCAAAACTTCGCTAAAACGTGCACTTGAGAAGAAATTTGTTGGTCGGCATACATTTTTTTCAAATGGGTCACAGAATGTCAAACATTGCCTGATCTTTATTTGTTTTGAAAATGCATATAATCAGTTTGCAAGTTAATTCCAACAACTTACACGGCAATTGTTGCTAATTAAATTGAATAAGATGCGCGCATTTTAAATTAAATGTGGGCTTAATTAATGAATAATTGTAAGCACAAAGTTATTTAACTCCGCAAAGGTTAAGCCCAGTAGATACAACAAACACATTATAAGAAAATGAACACTTGTAGTTTACCTGTATCGCTGAGGCAAATCCGAGGAGGATTGCAAACAATAATATTCCATTTATCCTTAAATACATCACTAAAAACAGTTTTGTTTAGTCGAATACACTCGACTAGTTGTTTTTAATTCTTAAACTTATTATGGCACAAAATTCCCCTCACTCAAGCAAAGCACGGTATAACAGAATACTGATCAATGAGACTACACACTGCTGCGAGCCAGCGAACTAAAATGCCTCCTACCATTCTGTCACATCGAAGTCTGTCTTCTGCGACTCTCAACAGCGGGAATTTCAAAGAAAACGAATAGAATCAATTCGCTAATACACTACAGTTCAAGTATTTAAAATAAAATAGAACCAAATATACTATTTGTCACACTAAAACATTCAGTCGTAGTAGTTTATTTATTGCTAAAATTGAACATAGACGTTATAAAATTCCAAATATAGAAAAATACCATCCATAGAGAGAGTAAATTGCCGAAATATTAACGCATCGTATTGATATAATTGTTTTAACTTGCATTAACTATTATCAAAAACCAAAAGATTTGTTGATGTAGATCGAAATTTATTCCACCTAAATAGTTTTTGTTTTCTAAGGTTGGATTTAACACTGTTTGATTTAATTTGCATTTAGAGAAATAACTAATGGGCAACGAGCAGAGACGGCTCAAGGGTATATTGCGCCCCAAGCTAAACCAAAATGTGTACCCCCTCACGACCTTATTTTTTTTAACATGAATATGAAATGAAGAAACAATTAAACGAAAAATAAAATCTTATCCATTGCATAAAAAACGGAATACGATAAATAATGAAACTAGTACAGTGGCGTGTTCTCCATGAAAGCATTGGCGTAGTTAGGGATTGTACATTACCTAGTTTCGTATTAATGTAGTGCTAACGATTTTAGAATTACCGTTCAGAATTTAATGAAATTGGGCATATTGGTAGATTATAGTAAGATAATGGTTCAGTTATATTTTTGAAGAGCTACATAGAACCAGTAAAAAGTTATTGAGATTTGACATTTTACACTTTTAACATTGAGCATTATGAGAAATCGGAGATTTTATCATATTTTACAAAAAGTACCGTTCGGATTTTATTAAAAAACGATGGATAACACATTTCAGATACTTGGAAGTTCAGCTTTAGAGCGTATGACCGAAGTAATTAGCGAATAAATATAAAAATTTATTTTTTACCGCACTTTTCCCGCTTTTTATTAGATGTGGCAACGTCGCTAATATGTAAACATTAGACGACCATCGACAGAGACCATCGACGACCCTCCATCGAACAAATTATCATTGTTTACTTCTGTTTTAAGGTTATGTGTCAAACTTTTCAGGATTGCCTGTTAATTAATTTGTCAAGTCAAGCTTTTGTAGCCTGTAATCAAATGTTTTTTCAAGTAACCCTTTTATTTTTCCAATGAACTGTGTCTTTATTGTGACTCATAATTTTGACGATGACATTATTCGGTCGTAGAAATTCCTCGGTCTTTTATTTCATTGTGACGGACAAATTTTGAGAAATGTGAGAAGACTAGGGATGATCGATATTCATCGATGGTGAATGACATCGATGTTTAATGGAAAAACATCGATGTTTTAATATCGATGTATTCGTGTATTTAATCTATGATCAATGTTATGAGAATAAAATCGGAACATCGATATCGATACACTCTTAAGTCTAGGGCTAGACCATCTAACGTGATTAGGTTGCTGATTAATGTTGCTATATATATAGTACTATTTCACCTTCACCCATTTTACACTAGATGTCGCTAATCGATGTAACCAAATTAAAACCAATAAAATAAAAAACTGTCATTTTCAGGCCATGGTCAACTTTTTTTCTTATCTAAGAATAAAGTAGGAGCGAGTGTTAACAGAAGTTAATTATTTTTTAGTAATGAAACTTCGAAAACGAAATAATAGGTATCGTAAATCTACTCTATATTGTACTCTATGTCTGTCCAGTAAACTCAAACTTTTGCAGTAATGTAACTCAACAATCTACCATGAATTTGCTTACGTCGCTTACTATATGTATACCTTATAATAAAATGGAATGTTTTTTTAACCTAAAACATCGATGTTTTCGGACATCGATAATTTTCTTTCGATATTCATCGTACATCGATACTTTTGAACCGATGTTAATCTTGATGTCAATATCGATGTTTTTCTAATATCGATCATTCCTAGAGAAGACTTTTTCGAATACAGATGATCGAATTAGGGTTGCCAACCGTACTATAATGTATAGTATTGTACTATATTTCACGTCTGCGTACTATATGCTACTGAAGAAATATATAATATGTAAATATACTATATTTCAGTTGCGTCCTTCACGAGTCTTTCTTAAATCCTTAGTTTTTACTAAAAATTTTAAAAAATTCAAAATAGAAAATCAAAAAGTTGGAAATTAGCATTTTTACTTTTCTATTTTTTTTCGAGAATTTATACTTCTTTCTCAAAATTTAAAGAGAACTTTAAACATTATTAACGTAATCTTTAATATCTGAGACAAAAATAAAAATTTTTAACAAAATTTGAAAATTTGATAAAATTTTTTGGATTAAAACTTAAAATTTCTTCAAGAATCAAAACTTCGGGAAAATTTAAAAACTCCAGAAATTCAGATTTTTTTTAAATTTCGTTTTCTTTGAAGATCTTAACTCTGTTAATTTCGACATTTTTTTTAATTTTTAATAGTTTTTTAAATTTTAGACTTTTCAGAACTTTAGCTAAAAATTTTAACTTAAAAATTTCGACTTTTATTAAATTTTGACCTTTTTTCAAAATTTCAAATATTCTTTGAAAATCTTTATGGATACGAGATTAAAATCGGCCAAAATGGAATAGCAAATGCAAGCGTTATTAGCAATGTTTAAAGACCAAGCAGAAGAAAGACGACGAAAAAAAAGAACAGGAGAAAGAACAAAGACGACAAGATGAAGAACGAAGACGACAAGAAAAAGAAGAAGAAGATCAGTATAGTCTACTAGCAAATATAACTGAAAAAATGGGAGTAGACGTTGAAAAAATGAAATAAGAAGTGAAAGAACAAATTACCGGAATGAGAGAAGAAATGCAGGAAGAGATTGGCGAAGTCAGGGAAGAAATTGGAGAAGTAAAAGAAAAATTCAACAGCAAGTTTCTTGATTTGGAAAATACAACACAGAAAAAGTTTAGCAACATCGAAAAAAACATGAAGAAGTTGCTAAGTGGAAAAGTCACAAAATACGAATCCGAAAGTGTACCCGCTATTTCTTCCCAAAAAGTGAAACCTCCGACCTATGATGGGAAAACATCCTTCCAGACCTACAGAAAACAGTTCGAAGCTGCTGCTAAGGCCAATCGGTGGACGGAGGAAGCAAAGGAACCTCATTGGTGGTATCTCTGCGCGGAGATGCTCTGGAATTACTCCGAACTCTATTGGATCAAGAACAAGCCAAATATGAAGATTTAGTTAGGGTTTTAGAGCTAAGATTTGGGGACCACCATTTGCAGCAAGTTGTCCAGTCGTAGCTGCTAGTAAGAAGGCAGAAAAGTGGCGAAACCCTGCAAGAATTCGAGGCTAACGTGAGAAGACTGGTGTATATTGCCTATCCAACAGCACCAACCAACTTTCTGGAACTTCACGCAGTTAGAATTTTCATAGAAGGAATAAGAGACCCGAAAGTTCAGAGAGTGATACGCTTGTCGAACGTCCGAACGTCAAGGGAGACACTGATTAGAGCCTTGTAGGTTGAAGCCGCTTACAAGGTTTCAGAGCCAGGGGCGTCACGAAGAATTAGGAAGGCCGACATCGAAGAGGCGGCGAATAACACTGATCTCGCGAACATGAGCGCTAACATAAAAAAAATGAATGCGAGTATGAATGCTAACACGAAGGAAGTAAAGGGAATGAACGCGAACATAAGCGCTAGCCTAAAGAAAATGGACGCGAGCATCCAAGAACTGGTAGGAACTCTAAAAGGCAGATCCAACAGAAGCACATGTTACAACTGTGGCAAACCGGGGCACTTCAAGAAGGACTGCAGGTCAGCCCCAATAAGTCGACAAGCCCCACAGCAGGAAAACTAAAATCAGCCAGTGGGAAGGGGCACTCACTGGCTGGTGTCGAGCAACGAGCCCCCAAAACTCTTTCCATCAGACAGATAAAAAGGACCATGGAAAGTTTAGTAGTTGCAGCCAGCGTAGGTGGAGGGAATGTACAGGCCACAGTCGACACAGGCGCCACGGTTACTTTAGCACAAAGGAACATTCTTTTGTCACAACCAAAGGTACTGTCGCAAAGAATGGTCCTCAGGACAGTTACGGGAGATACGGCGCCAATTATAGGAGAGGCAGACGTCATGATTGGTCTGAGAAAACTAATGATTTCGCATCGGGTGTTGGTGGCAGATATCGAAGACGAGCTGATTCTGGGGATGGACGTAATCAGGCGACATGGCTTTACTTTCGACCCAGCGCAGAACATTGTAAAGAATGGAAATGAAGAGCTTGTCCTGACTGCACATAAGGACACTCTAAAGGAGGTAAGGCTGTTTGCCTGCGAAACAGCTGTGGTACAGGGAAGTAGCGAGAAGACGGTTATGGCTGTGATGGAAGAAGATTTGGGCTGCTGCGTTGGATTAGTGGAACCGACTTATGACATTTCCAAGAATTTACTAGTGGCGAGATCCGTGGTTAAAACATCTCAGAAGGTACCTGTGAGAGTTGCCAACGTGTTCCCAACAGCACGCTCAATCAAAAAGTGTAGTACTCTGGCAGTCTGTACCCCGGTAGCCTCAATAAGCTGCTTGGGTGACAGTTGTGCGCCAGTACACGAAACGAAGATTGGGCAAGTGAAGTTGGAAGTGGACTTGAAACACTTGTCCAAGGAAGAAGTAGTTGTGGCTAGATCATTTCTCAAGAAAAACCACGGCGTTTTTACCGATGGAGACCAAAATCTAGGATGGACGGACGTAGTTCGACACAAAATCAGCACCGGCGATGCAACACCTATTCATCAACCCCCTAGAAAATTACCGGTGGCCAAGCAAGATGAAGTCGCAGGACTGGTTAAGAAGATGATGAAGGATGGAGTCATTGAGGAGTCCAATAGTCCATGGTCTTCCCCTGTGGTCTTGGTTACAAAGAAGGACGGGTCAACAAAATTCTGTGTCGACTACCGGAAATTAAACGACGTCACTAAGAAGGACAACTACCCCTTGCCAAGAATTGATAACACCCTGACAACCTTGTCTGGGTCCACCTGGTTTTCAACTTTGGACTTGAAAAGTGGATATTGGCAAGTAAGCATAGACCCCGACGACAAAGAGAAGACGGCCTTTTCATATGGGAGTGGATTATATCAGTTCACGGTTATGCCTTTTGGACTATGCAACGCACCGGCTACTTTCGAACGTCTAATGGAACTGGTACTTCGAGGACTCACTTGGAAAACCTGCCTGGTTTACTTAGATGACGTTATGGTGATGGGCAAGAGCTTTAAAGAACATCTGGAAAATCTTCAAGAAGCCTTCGACAGATTAAAGCAAGCTAACTTAAAGCTGAATCCAAAGAAGTGCTCTTTGTTCCAAAGGAAAGTAGAATTCCTGGGCCACACTGTATCAGCCGCAGGAGTAGAAACAAATATCAGCAAGACTCAAGTAATCCGTGACTAGCCAAGACCAAAGATAAACATGAACTGAGAAGTTTCCTGGGGTTATGCACTTATTATAGAAGATTTGTGAAAAGGTTTGCAAACATGGCTGCGCCATTGCACCGACTAACGGAAGGAAGAACGCCGTACGTCTGGACTCCCGATTGTGATACCGCTTTCCGAAAACTGAAGTCCGCCTTGTGTACAAGCCCTATCTTGGCATATCCTCAGCAGAATGGGAAGTTCGTGTTAGACACTGATGCCAGCAACGTCGGCATTGGGGCTGTGCTCTCCCAAGTTCAAGGCGGTGAAGAAAGAGTTATCGAATATTACAGCAAGATCCTGACGAAACCGGAGAGGAACTATTGCACCACCAGGAAGGAACTACTTGCGATAGTGAAGGCCGTGGAACACTTTCACAAGTATTTGTACGGGCAAGAATTCCTCATCAGAACAGACGATTCGGCACTTTCTTGGTTAGTCCGAATGAAGAACGCCAGACGGCTAGATGGTTAGAAAGGCTTCAACACTATCACTTTAAGGTGCATCATCGACCAGGACGACAGCATGACAACGCTGATGCTTTGTCCAGAAGACCTTGTGGGGATTGCAAACACTGCAGACGAGTTGAGGACCATGAGGACATGGTGGATATAAGGGTCACTTCTGTCCAGCCAAAAGACGAATGGACTGTTGAAGGTCTTCGGAAGCTACAGAGGAGCGACTCTGATATCGGACCCATATTGGAATGGAAAGAAACTGGAGACAGACGGGAATGGCAAGAGGTTTCCGACAGAAGTCCAGCTCTTAAGAATTTGTGGGCTCAATGGAAATCCCTCCAGGTCGAGGACGGGGTACTGAAGAGAGCATGGGAAAGCGCGGATGGAAAGCGTGTCAACTTGCAGTTGGTGGTGCCTCAGGAGAAGATTCCACAGGTCTTGTGGGAGGTGCACAATGGGACCTCTGGTGGACATCTAGGGATGAACAAGACCCTGGAGAAGGTTCGAAAACGGTTCTATTGGGTTAACTGCAGGGAGGACGTCGAGCGGTGGTGTCGGAAATATGTGCTGCATCCAAGGGTCCTCGTACAAGAACCAAAGGGGCCCTGAAGCAATATAATGTGGGAGCTCCATTTGAAAGAATTGCAATCGATGTGGCAGGACCATTCCCAGCATCAGACGATGGAAATAAGTACATCCTGGTGGCCATGGATTATTTCAGTAAATGGCCTGAAGCTTATGCCATCCCGAACCAGGAAGCTACCACAGTCGCAAGGGTTCTTGTAGACAATCTCATCTGTCGATTTGGTGTTCCCTTAGAACTGCACTCGGACCAAGGAAGGAACTTCGAATCGGGGGTCTTCCAAGAGGTGTGTCGTCTTCTTGGAATAAAGAAAACTCGAACGACACCTCTTCATCCACAGTCTGACGGAATGGTGGAGAGATTTAACAGAACCTTAGAGGAGCATCTTTCGAAGGTTGTTTCCAAACATCAGACAGACTGGGATCGACATCTACTGTTTCTGATGGCCTATGGCGCGGCAACTCATGAAACTACAAGTCAGACTCCGGCAAAAGTGATCTTCGGGAGGGAACTGCGGCTTCCGTGTGACTTGGTGTTTGGATCACCAAGGGAGATCCCCAGGGAGACGATGGGTTTCGTAGACGACTTGAGGGAAGCGATATTGGAGACGCATGCCCTTGGGCGGACGAAGATCAACTTGGCGACGGACCGGATGAAGACAAGGTATGACATAAAGAGTAAAATAAAAGTGGTACACTTGAACAGACTATGCAAATATAGTGGTGAAGTGACTGATTGGAACTGATCGGGACGATCATTCCTAAGGGGGAGGCAGTGTAACGCAATGTAAATAGATGAAATAGGATTTAGAATAGAATTGTAGAATTTAGTAAATAAAAAAAAACCAGAAGGATCTGATAAGGGGGAAAGCGGCCACGATAACGAAACAAATAGCAGATAAGCGTTCCAGAATTTTCGGCATACGCTAAGCCTTATTTGCCGAAAAGTTCTAGAAGCCGGGGGCCAAAACTATAAAAAGGCGGTCAACTTTCCCTCGAGTCAGTCAGTTAGAGTCATTGTAATTAGTGAGATAGTAGAAGTTAATAATAAGTGAGTTAATTGTTCAATTGTGCTGATCAAAGTTGAGTTCAAAAATAAAGTGGTTATACTCCATCACGTGTAATCAATTCGAACCGATAACGCACGTAACAATATGTTGGCAACCCTAGATCGAATATGTAATACAAAGTCGATGTTCGTAACCGACTCGAACCATGCAATGACCATACTAAAAATATAAAAAAAATATAACGTAAATGTATTTGTTATCATTTTATTTCATAATTTAATTTGTTTTTTTTTTAATTTTCCATCGGTGATAATTTTTTTTGAAGTTTCTTTATGATTCACTTAAAACTTAATCGTGTTTTATTATCAACATTGCTATGTTGGAGTTAAATACCGCCAATAATAAATCCATCAATATTAAACACATATATTTTTTTATCTAAACTTCAAAAACAACAATCGATTTAGGTAAATCACTTTTTTCTAGCCTTTTCGGTTGTTAACTCGAAAATAAATTTATTTTTAAACCCAAATTTTACATTTTGCTTATGTTTTGAATGTTTTTAATTTTGATTTTTCGATTTACTTTACCAACTTCGAGTCTTTCCTTACAATTTTATTTTTTTCTTCAATTATGTTTACATTTCCAAATGAAAATGTAATACCTTATTTTTAAGGATTTAATTTCAAAATAAAAAATCCATCACGAAAATTGTATTTGAATTTAGTTTATGTAATCTCGAATTATCATATGTAATCTTAAAATTTCTAGTTAGTATATGGCATGTTCCTACAAAATTTGCTTTTATCTTTAATTTTTCAAGGTTATACGTAATATTTTCAGAGTTTAAAAGATCGCAAAATAATTACAATAATTATTATTATTTTAAGTTTTGAACTTTTTTTAAAATTTTCACTTAAAATGTTTCTTTTCGTCGACTTTGAAATCGAAATATCCCCTTTTTTTTATTAAATTTTGAGTTTTATCCCAGTTGCTTTCTTTAAAATTGCATAATCAACTAATAAATATAAAATTCTTAAGAGTGTACTCTAAATTCCATGTTTAAATTTGAAAATTGCATATTTTTTAATTCCTAATTTTCTAAGAAACCTTGGATCTTTCCTTAAATTTTGCATTAAGGGGCCGTTCATAAATTATGTAAGATATTTAAGGGATTAAATATTATAGTTTCTCACTATAGGGAGGGAGGGTAGAGAATTTGATATTACGTAAAATTTCGAATTAGAAATTTTACCACTATCGCGCGAAGAAATGGCATTATTGGATAGCGCCATCTGTGCTTTATCTCTCTTACTCAGTATTGAATCTTACAAGAATCATATGTTGACAGTACTTCTAGACTTTCTACTATTTCGTTGTTGTTCTCGTTGATCGGGGATTTCCCTGTCAGTTGAAATCTCAAAAATATACCTCATTTCCTTTTAGAATATTTATTTTATCTAACATATTTGGATACTTACATCTACTGTTATTTAAAGCGTGGATGGAAGGTTTCCCAGATAAAACACCGAAGCTTTGTCAACAAGAGTCTAATTTATTCTGGACAACCAACAAAGAAGTTTTCAAAAATGACGACAATGCTTTCGGAAAATTTGTATCTCAAAAAATAAATGATTTAAAACAGCTTGCTGCTAAGAAAAGAAACCAACATGCTCGTTTTTTTTTAACAGGTTAGTTGGCACTTTATTTCTAAATTTTTTGTTCAAAATATTATCAATATTTTAATATTATTTTTAAGTAATTGTTATATGTAAAATTCTATTTAAATAAAGTTATAAGTTACGCATATTTTGCTGTGTATGCTAAGCTATAATCAAAATCACTTCTTACAGCAAAATGTGTCTGATGGACCGCTTGCTTTGATGGACAAAAACTCAGCAGATTCTTTTGTCGCATAGTCGCATTATGCACTAGAGAAGTCGATATGGCGCACAGACTGATTCCAAAAGAGGCGATTCCTGATAAATCACAATTAACATGTCATCCTACTCCAGCACAAGATGCAATTGAAAAACAAATTTCATTGGTGGAGAGTGAATTAAATACAAGTATTTTACGTCGGGATTCTGGTCTTGGAGGACTCAAGATCAATTAAGAAATCACTAAATTGCAAAAAAACCTCGGTGAAGCTAAAAAACAACTTGCTAATAAAAAACGAAACGCTGAATATTAAAAAAGTTTTAGAAAAAAAGACAGGCATTGATAAAAGATATTATTAAGTATCCAGTTGTTAAACAACAATTAAATGTGCACGAGACAGTGGGTCGCCCTCATTTGGAGGAAGCTCAACCTGAGCTGTTGAAAGTTTTAGCAGAAATTGCGAGCTTTGGAGGTGGTGCAGATGAGAAACGCCAAACTGAAATGGTAAGAAGCTGTAGAACTCTAGATGACTTGGTCAAAGAACTAGAGACCTTAGGTTTCAATCTATCACGAAGTGCTACGTATCTTCGTCTTTTACCTAGATGTTCTACTACAATTCAAGGAAAAAAACACATAGTAACAGTTCCGATAAAACTGGCGAGAGCAACAAATGATGAATACAAAAGCCATCCCGATGATAAATTTTGCACTGCTTCTATCCGGGCTATCGAGTCTCTCGCCTCCATGCTTGGGCCTGCTCAGGTTTTCTTCTTGTCACAGGCGACAAAGCGCGCATTCCAATTGGTAAAACTGCTGTAGAAAAACAAGCACCCTTTCTGATGCATATGGAATATCGAGTACGACTACTAGATTACGACTTGGTGGTGGCAGAAAAACATAAATTAATACCTTCAGTATATGCTGGCATTGAAATTAATACTGATGGAATGGGCAAACCTGAAGCAGTGACATACAGTGGACCTACTTACGTCGCAATCAGATCAGGAAAACATTCATCATCATCTGCACGCACTCATAGCATCTATCTAGAACATCTTATGGAGCTAGCAGAATTTCAATCCCTGGCCAAAACAGATTATAATAATATAAAACCAGTTATAATCAGGACTGTTGACGGAGGACCTGATAAAAATCCACGCTTTCCTCAAGTCATCTCTCATGCTGTTTCCCACTTTCATAAATTTGATCTTGATGCTATATTTATTATCACTGACGCTCCCGGAAGAAGTTGCTTCAATCGAGTAGAGCGTAGAATGGCTCCATTGAGTCATCAATTATCTGGACTTGTCTTACCGTATGATTCTTTTGGTAATCATCTTGATGATCAGCGACGTACAATTGATAATGAACTTGAATTCAAAAATTTCAAAATGGCTGGTGATATTTTAGCGCAAATATGGAGTAAGTTAATTATTGATGATAAGCCAGTTGTTGCTGAATACGTAGATCCTGGTAGTGATAATATTGATAGACGTTTAGTGGAATGGACTCCTGATTGGTACTGTAGACATGTAAGGGAATCTCAGTATTTACTGCAAATTAGCAAATTCACAGAATTTAGATGCTGTAGGAAAATTACGAAGTAATTTGCGAATGATATTACCAGATGGATTTATTCCACCACCTTATCCTCTATCCTCTTCGACAAGCGCAAACTTTAGATATACCACTTCCTAAAGACCAAGCAAATGCTAATTTTTGTCCTTTATTTGTGCAATTATCTCTAAACATTGCAATTCCTAGCCGCCCAGATTTTATTTTAACACCATACGACTTTTATTGTCCTACGGTTCAAACGCAATTGATTGCACGTACATGTCCAACATGTGGATTGTACTTTGCATCAAATAAAAATGTGAAAATCCATCGTCAATCAGTTCACAAGTACCAGTGTGCTCGTACTGAGAATTTTCATCCTATTAAATTATTGCGTCGTCGTGCTGGACAGAACCTGTGTCTTACATCATACAATAATAATACCCTGGATATAGAATGGTACGATAATGAAGATATTGATATTGAAAAAATTGAAGAGCTTCAAGAGAAACAAAAGGAATCAGTTATTCTGGTAATTGAATCAATATCCGAAAGGTTAGTCAGTCCGTGGATAAATAATAATTAGAGTTTTGATTTATTATCTAGTTTTTCAACACCTTAGGTTTTACTAAACTAATTCTGGTCAAAACTGTGATAGGTTGATAAGATTAAAGTTATTCAAGTGAGTTAATGATATTTATAATAATAAGATGATAATAAAAGGTATTTTTAAAACTAACGGAGTTGTATTTTATTGATACATACATTTCTTACGAAAATTTCTTATTAAGGGGAAGGGGGGAGTAGTTGAAATCTTATGATGTCTTACAATAGGGGAAGAGGGGGTCAAAATAGCCCTCAAAACCTCTTACGTAATTTATGAACGGCCCCTAAACCAAATTTTATTTTTATACATTTTAGTTTTTTCTCGAAATTTGAAATTTTATCTCCAAATCCGGACTTTAATTTAAAATTTTTATCGAAAATTCGAACATTTTTTATAAATATGTATGAATATTTTTAAATTTTGAATTTAACTTTTAACTGTTGAAGTTTTTCTCCAATGTATGCCTGTAATTACAAAATATTTGCTTTGTTCGAAAATTTTAATCTTCAAACGTAGTCTTGGACTCAAAACGCTTTTTTACAAAATTCAAATTTTGCAAAATATCCAGTTTTTTGAAAAGCTGCACTTTTTATTAAAAATTTAAAGTTTTTATAAAAATGTGGATATTATTCAAAATTTCGATTAAAAATTTTGATATTTTCCCAAAGTTCATCTGAATTTCGATTTTTTCGAAAATTTGGAATTTTTTAAGAATTTCGCTTTTTAAAATATTTCGAATTCTTTTGAAAATTTGAATTTTCAAAATTTTGCCTCTCTTTGAAAATTAGTAGGATTTTCAGAATTCGAAAACCTAATCTGACATATTTAAAAAGTTCGAATTTTTTTGAAGTTTCAATTTTATTTTGTTGAAAATCTGGAATTTTTTTTTGAAAATTTTAATTTTTTATGACAATTTCAACATTTTTTATATTTTCGACTCTTAATCTTTTGAAAATGCTAATTTGTTTTTAAAAATTGTTTGTAGCTTTTTTAACAAATATCGACATTTTTAAAATCTCTTTAGTTTTTAAAAATCAAAAATTTGTAATTTTCGAAATCTCGACTTTTTGTTGAAAGTCTCGGGTGGTTTTTAATTGTCGATTATTTTTTAGAATTCAGACTTTATTTTGAAATTTCAACTTTTTTGAAAATTCAGACGTTTTCAAATCATAACATTTTTTTAAATCTCAGATATTTTTGAAATTTTTGGCTACTTCTCAAAATTTTGATTTCTTTTAAATCCTTGCCTTTTCAGAATTATATTTTTTTAACTAAATTGGAACGACTTTTAAAAAAGTTTGGCCTTTTGAAAATTTCGCTTTTAAATAAAAAAAAATGAATTTTTCTTAAAAATTTCAGCATCTTTTGAAATTTTCCAATTGTCTTAAGATGTTTGACTTTTTTCAAAATTTCGATTTTTCAATTATCGACATTATTTCAAAATTTTGTCTTTGAAATATTGACTTGGTTTTAAAATTTCCACCTTTTTTAAAAATCTTTACTTTGGTGAAAATTACGATTTATCTTTAAATGACTTCAAAAATTTAGCATTTATTTGGAAATTGGATTTTTTCAAATTTCTTTCAAAATTTTGCTTTGATGTTTCACTATTTTTTTAGAATTTTCTTTTGGAAATCTTTTTATTGGAAATTTTGACCTTTTGACTAAAGTTGGTCTGTTAAAGTTTAGACTTTTTCAAACAGAATTTTTTTTAAAATTTCGTTTTTTAAAAAATTTTGTATTCTTTTGAATTATTTTTAAATTATCAGTTTAGCATTTTTACTTTTTTTGACTTTTTTAAAAAGGGTTAATTGCAACTTTTTTTTTGAAAAACCAGATGTTTTTTGAAATTTTTTTTTATGGAAATTTCAACATTTTTAAAACTTCAAACCTTGTTAAAAGTTCCTCAAGATTTTAAGTTCTTTTCCAAAATTGCAAAATTTTGTATTAAACCAAATTTTATTTTTATAAATTTTAGTTTTTCCCGAAATTTGGGATTTTTCTTTAAATCCGGAGTTTAACCTCGAATTTTTATCTATTCGAGCATTTTTTTATAAATATTTGAGATGAAAGTAAAAATTTTGAGTTGAATTTTTAAACGTTAAAGATTTTTTCCAACGTAGGGCTATACTCTCGAAATGTCTACTTGTTTTTGAAAATTTTAATCTTCAAATGTAATTTTCAGTTCAAAAAACGTAGAATTTGTGTTTTAAATCAAAATTTGGCAGAACAAAATAAATAAAAAAAATCTAGGTTCAAGGAAAATTATTGTCATTTTATAACAAGTAATTAAATAAATTGGGCGCAGAAAGGCTATCAATTTGAAAAAAAATGTTGGCGTTTAAAGGCGAATTTTCGACTTTTTCCACGAAATTTCGACTTTAATGTCAAGAAATAATAATATCAAGAAATAATATCAAGAAATATCAAGTTTTTTCTTGAAATTCCAAGATTAAAGTCAAAATTTCAAGTTTAGTTTCAGCTTGAAATTTTGACTTTAATCCTGGAATTTCGAGAAAAAACTTGTTATTTCAAGAATTAAGTCGAAATTTGAAGAAAATTCTACTTTTTTTTTGAAGTTTGATTTTTTTCAAAAATCAAATCAATTTTTTGAAAATTTTGACACTTTTTCGTAATTCTTTCTTTATTTCAACTCTTCAATGTTAATATTTTTATTCTTCATGGTGAACTCTTATTGACCGGAAATATTATGTTTTTTAATTTTATTTAACATTTTTTCGGCCCAGTTTGGAAATATTTAAATTTTTATTGTTTGTTGACAATATTCTAAACAGTTTTTGAAATATGACTACTTGATATTTTTTTTTAAATATTTCCAAACTGAGCCGAAGAAATGTTAAATAAAATTAATTAAAAAACATTAATCTTTTTCTCGAAATTTTAACTTTTTATGAATTTCAGCTCTTTCTGAAAAAAATTCCTGCTTTAGAATTTCGATTTTTTTTTAAATTTTGAGTTATTTGGAAAAATTTTCGACTATTTTTAAAATTTTAATTTTTCACAATTTAGACTGAATTCAAAATATTTACTTTTTTTGGAAATTTTGACTTTTCAAAGTTTCGATTTTGTTTCGAACACTTGGACTATTTTGAAAATCTTGTTTTTTAAGATTTGGTTATATTTTCAAATTTTCTGCTCTTCGAAAATTCTTACTTCTTTCGGAAATGTCAAGTTTTTGGTAAGCTGAACTTTTTCCAAAATTTGAACCTTTTCAAATTTTTGAACTCTTAAAAATTTCACATTCATTTCGAAATTTGAAATTTGTTAAAACTTTCGACATTTTTTTAACTTATAATTTTTTTTCGCAAATTTTGGTTATCCCCAAAATTTTTGACCTTTTAGTTTTCAATTGCTATTTTTGAAAAATTTGTCTTTTTGCACACTAGATTTTTTTTGAAGATTACAAGTGTTATTTTCTAGAGCGATTTTTTTTTAAATGTCCAATTTTTTGAAATTTGCGATTATTTAAATTTTTCTGAAATTTTCATAATTTTTAAAATAATTTGGAAATGTCGCCATTTTTTTGAAAATCTTGACTTTTTTATACATTTTGAAAATGTTTTCATTTTTTTTAATTTCCAATTAAAATTTTCGACTTTTTAAAAAAATGTTCTACTTTTTTCAAAATTTCAACTATCAAAATTTTGATTTTTCGAAAACTTCAACGTTTCAAAAGTTGGACCGTTTTTAAATTTAAATTTTTCTATAATGCACAGACCAATAGGTTTGAACATTTATTAGATTCGAAGTTTGGTTTCCAAACTTCGAAACTGACGAGATCTAACAAGATCGAAACCGGTATTTGGTTTCCAAACTTCGAATCTAATAAATGTTTAAACCTATTGGTCTGTGCATTACAGAATCCTTGTCTTCTGGGAACTCTCCTAGAGAGCAACCGCTTCGCTAGGTGACAGTGTTTCAACTGTTGGTAATTCAGCTACCTATGATTCACTATACACGCCTGGAGGGGGCTGCATGAATTTGTAGTGTAGGTTACATTCTTCTTAAATTTTTCTGATAATTTTTTTACTTTACTTTTTCGAGTCCGGATCCTAACATTTACAAATTTTCAACCTAGAATCTGGCCACGTATATTGGCTCGGTACTAGCCACAAGTCATCAAGGGTACATTTTGAAGGGCTTAGCCCACACGATTTTAGTTGAGACATATTACGGATTTCTTCGCATTCACACAGTATGTCATCTTCGGCTACGATGCCCCACTTTGACAGATTAGTCTTGACATGTGCATCATCGGTATGCATTCAGTTAAGCATACTCCAGGTCCTCCATTTCATCTTCATTCCTGGTGATGGTTTTTGGTGTAGAGGGTAGGTTTCTGTGGGTTCTATATCGACGGTTCTCATAAAGTGCCTTCTGGATTTGAGCCGGCTCACTCCTTGTGTTTCTTCGAGTTGATATAGAGGGTGTCTATCGTTAAAGATTTGTTTGAACTTTTTCTCGTACTGCACACTGTCTCTGCGATGTTCCGGTGGTGCAAAACCCGCTGCTTGATATATCAGGGGCAGAGGGTGGGTTTCATACATTTTGCATGTGTCGTTCAGTGCCTTACTGACATGCTTTGCATGTTTTGATTTATTCCATACAGGGCATGCATATTCTGCTGTGGAGAAACATATAGCTTCCGCTGTTGTCCTAAGGTATCCAAGGGTTCGCTCCTCATCTGCTCCCTACAAGTTTAGGAGGTTATTTCTGGTGTTGACCTTCTGCCTAGTTTTGTGGCCGTGATACTTGTACGTGAGTAAGCAGTCGAGCATGACTCTTAGGTACTTTGGGGTGTCTGTGTGTTCCAACGTTTGTCTCTCCCACGATTACCTTTACTTTTTTAGTAGCCAGATGTGTGTTTAAGTGGCAGGCGGAAACCTGGGTTTTAGTAGGGTTTGGTTTCACGAGTTCTGTTTGTAGCAGCTTGACATCATTTGTAGGGCTTCCTCTAACTTAGTTTCTATGGTTTGAAACGATTTTTCTCGTATGGCAATGTCGAGATCGTCGCCATATATAAAATGATTCGCCTCATTGTGTACCGGCTGGTCATTAGTATAGATATTAAAAAGAGATGGTGCCAGCACACTCCCCTGAGGCAGTCCATTCCTTTATGTTCTTCACCTACTCTTCTTTCCATCAAGTACAACATACTACCGCCTATTATATAACAGTATTATTTTTGTGAAATTATAGTCCTCTAGTGTGTTGTAGGTTCTTATCAAGGGTGTCCTGTGGTTAACGGTATCGTAAGCGGCTGTGAGGTCAACCAGCGCTAACCATGTTTTCTCCTTTCGTTCAAATCCCTCTTCGATAAATTCAGTAATGTTCAGAATTTGCCCTGTACAAGATTTTCCTGGCCTAAATTCCACCTGTTGGGAAATAAGTTTGGAATCCAGATGGTTTTGAATAGGGTTAGGAGTAAGGCGTTCATATAGTTTGAGCATATGACATAATAGGGATATCGGGTGGTAGCTGCCTGGCAGCCCAGAGTCTTTCCCTGCTTTAAGAAGAGCAATTATTTTGGACTAGCGCCATTGTTTTGGCACTTGAGAGGTAGTCTTTCAATTGTTATAGAGTCCCAATAGCCATAGTTTTGATTTTTGGCCAAAATGCTTAATCTGTTCTATCAATATTTAATCCACTCTGGGCGATTTCCCATTTTTCATGTTATCTATGCCCTTCTCGAGTTCTTCGATGGTAAGCGGGTCTTTGAGTTAGTTGTTCTCTATTTCTGGGTTCCTTTTTATTTTTGTTTTTGTTTTTGGGGACTTTGTTCTATTTGTTTTGCCATTAACGAGGAGTTGGTGTGCAACTTGATTTGTGTTTACTGCACATGGTTGTTTGATCTCTGTAGGGTCACCGTTGAGTTTCTTTACCATATTCCAGGCCTGCTTACTACTATGCGTCATGTCCATCTTCCCAAGATCATCTTTTTTGTCTAGCGGCTCTTAGTATTTCTTGTAGTCTTTCGCCTATCTCTGCAGTCATTTCACTGAATGGGTCCTTGTTATATTGTTTTGTGTATTGTGCCATTATATCCTTTGTTTCTTCACTTAATCCTGATATGTATTGTTGTTGGCATCCTCTAGGTATATGTTTCCTGGAGGTAGATTTCACCAGTTCTAAAAAAAGGTCGTAGTTTTATGGGATTGTAGCTAGGTCCTGGACTTTTATATCAACTTCGCTTGAACAATTTACCCAGTCAGCTTTTTTAAAGACGAATCTCCGTTTGAATGGAATTTTAGGGGCTTTAGACTGTAGACGCATATAGCCAGGATCTATGTTGCGTTCTTGGAATAGGTTTGGAGATCTTCTTGACACATCGGTACTCTATTGTTGGACTGGTGAAGGGGAGGTCAGGGTTATATACTTTCTTCCATATTTTGCTTTGGAAGGAATGCGGTAGTTTCGGGTCATGTACTAAGACCAGATTTCTATATTCGGCCCATTCCTCCACTGATTCTCCATTTTTATTTGTAGATTGGTAGCCCCACATGGTGTTGTGGCTATTGAAGTCCCCTAGGACAAATTTTGTCTGCTACGACGTGAAAATTTTTGTAGGGGTAAAGATGAATTCTCTCCCTGGCGGTTTGTATACAGAGGTAACAGTAAATTTACCAATTTCGGCTGTTAAAATGTCTGTCATTGTGGTGTGCTTTCTCTGCAGCTGTTACAATTATACTGTTCTTAACCAGGATAGCGCTGCCATGATGTGCACTAGGCTGTTCCACAACAAGCTGCCACAAACCTCTAACACTATTGTTAGTGGTTTGGGCAAGCTGCATCCCGTCAACCTTTGGTCTGTGTGCTATTTGGCTGCGGTGGGTTTCTTGTATGCGCAGTATGTCGCACGCATTTATTAGGATGCCGTGCAGGGAAAGGGCAAAACTATGCCTACAACTTATTTACTTAACCTCGGGAAACTTGTAGGGATTTAGACAGGTTACTGTCGATTAAAAAAACACCTCCACAGAATGGAAATTGTAAACGACCCGAGTTGTAGGGGATGTTTAAAAGAAGATGAGAGTGTCGAGCACGTGATGTGTCACTGCCCGGCACTAGTATCGACAGAGGATCCACGCTGGGGGACTTCTCGCCTAGTGTGACCAGTTTGAGAGAGGCGCATCCAAGGGACGTTCTTCAGTTTCTCAACAAGGTTGGATGGCTGAATGAATGACCGAGGACACCTCAATCAGGGAGATAGCACAATGGGCCCGGAAATGGTGGCCTAAGTGCTGGCCTAAACTTTAGGCAACCCACAACGAATCCAGAATCAAGTATCCAGTAAGTCGCACTTATGGACTCTACATAGCATTTCTTGTTTATTGTCCGTGATACCCTCGATATTTATGGTTACTATTGTCAGAGTTGGGTCTTCAAAGAGCCCTTGATTGTTTTGTTTGCTCATGTTTTTTTTTCGATTCTAGCTTCCTAGCTTTGGATCCGGTGATGGAAGGATTAGACGCCCAAAGAACGCCAGTGATATGCTTAATATATTTATTGAGACTTTGGGTTTTTCGTATCACCTGCGTGGAGGCTCCTTCCGCGTTCCCCGATAATTTTGTTTTTTATGCAACATGAATTTTCTCGAAAAATTCGTTTTCTTCGAAAATTTGACAAAATATTTTTCAATTTTTTTAAACTTCGAATTTTCTTTAAAATCTTGACTATTTTTAAAATCTTAATCTACTAAATTTGAGGATTTTAACTTCCATAAATTTACGATTTTTTATAAATTTCTCCATTTCTTCATATGTTCAAATTTTTTAAATTGTAAATTGTCGATTTCTTCAGTGTTGAAATTTTTTTCAGAATATCGATTTTTTTGTTGGAAAGTTTAGCTTTTCATGAAAATTTCTATATTATTTAAAATCACGATATTTTTTAAAATTTTATCTATTTTTGAAAATTTAAACTTCAACATTATCGACTTTTTTCAAAATTTTACCTTTTTTTTGAAAATTCTCATTTTTTTTCAAAATCTTAATTTTTGTTCGAAAATTTTTAGTTAATTTTTTGATTTTTAAATTTCGTTTTAAATTCCGTCTTATTTTCCAAAATTTAGATTTTTTCAAAAATTTCGTGATTTTGCAAATTTCAACATCTTTCGTTTCGAATTAAAATTCGAGACCGTTTTTTGAAAATGCTACTTTAAATCTTGAATCACCTCGTTTCCTGTATTTCTCAAAATTCTCTATTTTACCTTGAATTTTTTGAAGTTAAATTCTAAAAATTTTTCAATAAATCTCAAGTTTATCGAAATGTCTTTTTTTTTTCAATTTAAATTTAAAAGTTTTATTTTTTTGCAAACATCAACGGTAATATGAAGATTTAAAGTTTAAATTTTCCAAAATTACGAAAGTTTTCGAAAATTTCGCTACTTTTTAAAATTTTCGTTTTGAAATTGTCGATTTCTTAAATTTTTAATTTTTTAAAATATCCATGTGCTTTAAAATTGTGACTTTCTAAGAAAATTTCAGGAAATATAGAAATTTTGGAATTAAACTGTATATCTGAGAAGAAAAAGGCAAACTTTAATAAAAATCAGGTTTTTGAAAAAAAAGTTAGGGTTTTTTCAGTAATTATAATTTTTTTCCGAGTCAAATTTAAATCGGGAATTTCAATTTTTCCTAAATTTTGACTTTAAAACGAAATATCGAGGGTAAAATCAAAATGTTTAGATAGAAGTCGAAATTTCAAGAAACATATTCAAAGGATTTTGCGATGAAATTAGTATAAAATTTTGAGATAAAATTTGGAATGTATTTTTTAAAATTTGGATTTTAAAGTCAAAATTTCGAAAAGGAAGTTAAAATTCCGAAAAGGAAATCAAAATTCCGAGAAGGAAATCAAAAATTCTGAAATTATTAAGAACAATTTTTTTTTCAAATAGATGTTGGGGAAAAATTAAACAAATAAGATAAAATAACAAATTTAAATGAGTATACGGAAACTAAAAGCACGCAGTTAAGAGGCAAAAATAACATAAGAGAAGTTTAGGCAATTTTAAAATTATAATTTAATACCTAACACTGTAAATGCTCTATAGATTTTTTATAGAAAAATACAAATAATTTTTGAAGCGCTGTTTTAATTCAATAATTTCTAAATTGAAATACAAATCTTGTCCCCTGAAACCAAGAAAGATTAGTGCGTTAGAGAAACCTTTGTTGTGTTTTTTAATTTTTCTTGGTTTCAAGGGAGAAGATTTGTATTTCAATTTTTGAAGATAACCAAGGACTGGTCCGTTCCAACAACAACAAAAAATCTAAATGAAAACATATTAGTAAAATACGCGACGTCTCACCAGGGGGGAAGAGGAAATGTGATCACCTGTTACAAGGACGGGGTGGGCTCCAAAATCTCATGAAATTTGTGTGACGTAATTTATGGTTGGCTCCTCATGATACCTTGCGACCTTGCTTGATCAGCACTTGCGCGCTCTATACATGACCTTTGACAAATAATGTTCAACGGAAGAAAAAAAATAATCGAAGCTAGAAGCCTCTCCAGTTTCTAGACATATTTTGGTCAAATTTTTATGTATGGCCTAGTGGCGGCTGGTGACTTTTTGACAGGGGGTGAGCAGATGCAAAAATATTAGTAGTTAAGAGTTGACTCCAGTGCCATAGCAAGGTATTAAATTTAAGAAAAACAAAAGTGATACAAAAGGTGTGATATTTAATAGTATTTTTACGAATTAAATTTAATTAACCCAAAATATTTTTGGGTTATCATCTCTAAATTATTTTCATCGAATACAAAAAAAAAAACATTATCGGGATTTTTGAGCCCCTTTAAGGTACTCTGTACGGTTGTACGTCGTTACGGCTCTGGGTTACTTAATTAAAATTGTTTGCTTTCATACGAATAAAATTATATCACTTTTTCATAAAAACTGCATTTGAAAATAAAATATATTTTATTACAAAGTGCTAATTAAACTCTACAAAAACACACAAAAAATATTTTTTTAAACAAAATCCGCTCTACGATCTTTTAAAGAAATAAAGTGTTCATTACTTTCTCATCAAAATTGTTTAAATCCAAATTTATAAATTAATAATTAGACCCTAGAATGGGTACTGCTACCTCTTTGTGAATAGCGGTACTATTGGCAGTTAGGCCTGTAAGTGGCACAATTAGCAATCGCAATCAGATCAGCGGGCACCTACGCATTTATCATCATAAACCGTAAATACACACTCCAAACTCTGACTCTTACTCACCATTTGGCAATATCGCATAAGCGCGGAGCGGCGTACCCCGGGCTAGCTTTAACGTGGTGTTCTGTAGTTTATTTCTCCGTATTCCGTGGAGGCCGTAGATAGGCATCGCACGACAGCCACGCTAGGTGCATAATTCTGCGCGCACCAACTTACTTAAATTTCCTTATAATATTTAATATAATGGAATCAAACGTTTGCGTACTTTACTCCAAGTCACTCACAAGTATTATTAGTTAATTAGTATATCATTATTTTGTGTTTAAAAATATGATAAATCCAAGTCTTTTACATTAAACAGAAAAGAATAGATCGCTCATTTCAAGAGGGGCGCGCGCTCTTGCGCACTTTAAGACCAGCCGCCACTGGTATGGCTAACGTACGGAGTGCAATATTCTTCTTCTATTATTCGTGGGGGCGCCATACGTATCGTTCGCTTAGGGCACCGAGTCTGCTTGGACCGGCCATGGTAATACATATGAAACCTATTTCTTTTTTAGATATAAACTAGAGCTTAAAAGATCTTGAGTATCACATTAGTGGCGGGTCGAAAACAAAAAAGTTTATCCAAAAATTTTAGTTTTCATTTATTTAAAGAGATATTTTTTAATAATGCCATAATACCATAAGGATAATGATAATCCTAAAATTGGTCTTTGCAGTTGATCCGTAAAAAATCAAAGTTTAAATGTCAGGGTTAAAAACTTGTTTCCAAGTTTACTAATTCCGACAAAAATATTTGTTTATAGTTAAAATTACTTCAAATGTAGTAAGTTCTAGGTATACATGTCATAAATAAAAGTAACATTAGCAGAGTTATTTGCGATAAAATAAAATACAAACAAAACGAAGTTATAAAACTATAGTTTCCAAATGATTTTGAAATAAGAATAATACAAACATTTGTTGGAGAAATGCAGTTCGCTAAAAATACAGTAACAATGTCTGTATTACTTCCAGGATGTTTATAAGCTTAAGCATTAGATTACATAGAGCATCGAGGAAATAGTTCTAAGAATAACAAAAGCACGCTAAATTTTTAATCTTTTCGCATATCACATGTTTATATGTGCAAAATATATTTTCTTAGAATTACGGTATACATATTCACGAAAACACATTAAGATCAAGTCTTTAAATATTTTTTAAGAAGATCAAAAGTCCAAAACACTTTCTACCATATAAACATTTTGAAGAATCGATTAATCAAAATAAATTTTATGTCTAATAATTAATTATATCATATTTTAGAGGATCACTGGAGGTTATCATCAGTTTTGCAAAATCAGCATTGGGGATTTTGATAATGCTTTGAAAAATATTGCTGGATTTTTATCATGTAAATACCCTTGCGCCATTTGAAAATAAATAAATAATAACATAAACATTCGTCGTTTTTAAATTCGTTTAGTTTTATGTTTAAACTTTCAATTTATGCCTTAATCATGAAAATTTAAAAATTTTAATTTAAACTCTTTTTCACTTTTTTCCATTTCCTCTTTTAATACCAAAATTGTTATGTTTTTCTCAATATTCGAAACTTCACTTTCAATATTTATATTTTTTTCTTCTGTTCTAATTTTACACTTGAAATTCAGAATATTCATTCTCTAGATATTGATGTTTCTTTTGAAATTTTGAATTTAAATACTCCGCAGGGAAATTTCATGGAAAAACAACTGCAGTACTGATGAACCACCAAATACTCAACCTTTTAACATAATATTATTTTACCTATAGTCTTTCAAGGGTAAGAGCACATTTGTGAATTTTAGAGGATTTTTCGCGGCCAAAGAACTGAAATACTGATGAACTACTAAATGTCCAACGTTTTAGCTCAAAATTATTTTGATTAGGATCCTCCACGAGAAGATTTAAGAATTTTAGACAAGATTTCGTGGAAAAACAAATGCAATACCAATGAACCACCGAATAGCCAACTTTTTAACATAATATTATTTTGCCTATGGTCCTCCAAGAATACGTTTATGAATGTTAGACGATTTTTCGTGGTCAAATAATTGACATACTGATGAACTAATGAATGCCCAGCGTTTTAGCTCAAAATAATTTTGATCAGAATCCTGCATGAAAATATTTGTGAATAATTTTAGAGATGTCATGGAAAAACAACGGCCAGATGAACCACCAAATACCGTTTTAAACATAAAATTCTCCAATAAAAGAATGCTTCGTGGGTGGCAAAATATTTGAAATACTGACGAACTACCTTATATCGAACGTGAGGATCCTCCATGTTGTGAATTTCAGAGAAGATTTGATGGGAAAACAACTTCAATACTGATGAACCACCAAATACCCAACTTTTTAATATAATATTATTTTTTCTATGATCCTCCAAGTAGGTGGTAGACTGGAACTTTCAGTCGTCTGAGGTAGTACCACCCCACGTATCACTAGGAGGCGGTGAAATGATGCTTACGTCTCTGACACGTGAGTCGGTTTCTGCTATTCTTTTTTCCTCATCCTGTCCTTTTCCTTATTTACTTTTTTCATCTATTCTGCTTTTTTCTTCTAATTATTAAAATATGATGAATTCTCTTCGTGCAAAAAATTCCGGACATAAACTACCCTCCCGTTCGGATGTACAGGTGAAGGGTGTACGAGGGAATCCAAAATGGGCGGAAAATTTTAATGGACCACGGGCCAAGTTTCTTTCAAACAATTCATTCAAAATTCAATTCTGTAACATTCGGGGTCTAAACTCAAATCTAAACTCGATTCATCAACACCTTCAAAAGGAAAGACCCCATGTGCTGTCTCTGACAGAAAACCCCATCCCCATCCATCAATACAGTCCATTTGCTTTGCCCTAACTACGACTTGCACACAAAATTTCGACACAAGAGAGGAATTTGTGCGTTTACGCGAAGAGACCTGTCCTGTCAACCAGAAGAAACACTGGAATCTGCTGATCTTGATGTGATTTGGCTGAAAATCTGCTCCAAAAACGAAGTAATATTTATTTGTTCACTTTATTTATCTCCAAACGATCCCTCCTACAGACAGCTCTTCTCTTATTCCTCCGTAACCTTTGATCACCTACAGACGAATTATCTAAAAGCTGAGGTTGTCTTTCTCTGTGACTTCAACGTACACAACATCCCCTGGTTAAGGTTTTCTTCCCGAACTAACGACGCGGGAAGGGTGGCAGAGGCTTTCGCCATCACTCGTAGACTATCGCAATTAGTTGAGGAACCCACAAGAGTTCCTGATGTAGGTACCCATCAACCTAATCTACTCGACCTTTTCCTTACAAATTTATCAAATTCATATAAAATCTGTGACATCATCGCTTGGAAATTCAGATAACAAGCTTGTAGCAGCCTCTAGCTCCCTTCATATACCACCTCCTTCCCAGACGCAGTCCCGTAGCGTTTGGCACTTTAACTCTGCAAACTGGGAAGAATTAAGAGACTTCTTTGCATCTTTCCCATGCCAGGAAGTCTGCTTTAACTCAGACAACCCTTCCTTAGTCGCCAAATCCATCACGGAAACTATCCTGATTGGTATGGAATGCTCAATTCCCCACTCCCAAAAGAAGTCTGCCTCCAGTAAATCTTGGTTCAGTAAAAAATGTGCTCGGGCTGTCTCCTGCAAAAATCGCGCATATCGTCATTGGCGAAATAATCCCTCAGTCGAGACTCGGACCATATTTGTAGATGCATGAAATTCTTGTAAACAGGTTATTGACGAGGCAAAAGGTGATTTCGATCGTAAAATGCGCCAGAGGCTTATCAACTGTCCGAACGGTTCCAGGTCCTTTTGGGGATTTGCAAAGTAGATTGGAAAGAATTTTACACTTTCAAATTTTCCACCTTTACTCGATGAAAATAGCAATATTGCTACTACCTCCAAAGAAAAGCGTGACTTGTTAGCCTTAAGGTTTGCTGAAAATTCCAATCTTGATTCTCGAAACGCATAACCTCCTATTCTCTCTAAGGTTAGCACTTCGATGCCTGAAGTTGTTTTCAGACAACGCACAATCAGGAAGATTCTCTTTGAACTGGCGACACCTCGAAAGCTTTTGGACTTGATGGTATTCCCGCTATTGTTCTTAAGAAGTGCGTCCCAGAGTTGACTCCTGTCCTGAGCAAATTGTTCACACTCTCTCACAACAAAGGTGTATTCCCTAACATCTAGAAATCTGCTAGAGTGCAGCCTGTCCCTAAAAAGGGAAGAAGGAATCTGGCTAACAACTATCGCCCTATATCTTTGTTACCCGTTATAACTAAAGTGATGGAAAAGGTTATCAACATCGAGATTCTCAAATATCTGGAGGAAAATAGAATCATCTCCGACAAGCAATACGCTTTTAAACTACAACGTTCCGCTGGCGATCTACTGGCATGTGTTACTCATATCTGTAACTCAACTATGGAAAAACATGGTGAAGCTAGGATTGTGGCATTGGATATCTCAAAGGTTTTCGACAGAGTCTGGCACCAATCTCTTCTCGCCAAATTAACATTTTATGGTCTTCCTCCTGGACTTTGTCATTTGATATCCAATTTTCTGGCTGACAGATCTCTTCAGGTCGTCGTCGATGGCATCTTATCCATGCCATTTGCGATTAACGCAGGGGTGCCTCAGGGGTCTGTTCTGTCTCCTACTCTATTTCTGTTACACATAAACGATCTCTTAGCTTCAACTTCCAATCCTATATACAGCTACGCAGGTGATAGTAATCTTGTGTCATCTTTTTTCTCCGACAAACCATTATCTATCGCTGCTTCAGATCGACTAAGGGAACAGCAGATACAGACGATTAATCGGGATCTCGGAATTATTCTGGAATGGGGTAAGAACAATTTGGTCGACTTCAACATACTAATGGACGGTAAAATCCTTCCGATGGGATCTAATCTATCTGTCCTAGAAGTGAATGCGAGCACTAGCTTCTCTTGGGACGATTATGTGCGCGCCATTGCCAAATCCGCCTCTCAGAAGTTAGGCTTTCTTTTTAGAGCTAGAAAGTACTTTACATCTCATCAGCTATTAACACTATACAACGCTCAAGTTAGGCCAACCTAGAATACTGTTCTCATGTTTGGAGTTCAGCCCCAAAACACACTTTAACTCTTTTGGATTCAATTTAAAAAAGAGCGATTCGCCTAATTGATGACGAGAGTCTAACTGATCTAAACACTAGAGCACAGGCGTATAGTTGGTGACTTGTCTCTTTTCTACAAGTACTATCATGGAAGATGCTTGCAGGAACTAATAGGATTGATCCTCCCAAGAGCAAGATTTTTGAGGCGTACTAGACAGTTGGAGACAGCAAATTCCTGTGCGTTCCAGCTTGACACAGTGAGGACTTCTGTCTACGGAGGCTCTTTTTTCTATAGAACTTCCAAATTATGGAACTTGTTACCGAAAGGAATTTTCCCCAAAAATTACAACCTATCCTTGTTTAAGAAGGCGGCTTATCGCCACTATCCTTGTTTCCGCATCCTACTCGCAGTGCTTTGAAAGCATAATGGGTTTACCCTTTGCGAGTGGATTAAACTTTAAAAAAAAGAGCACATTTGTCATTTTTGAGAATTTTTCATAACGAAATAAGTAAAATACTGACCAACCATCCAGTGTCCAACACTTTAGCTCAAAATTATTTAGATCAAGATCCTCCATGAGAACATTTGCGAATTTTAGAGAAGATTTCATGAGAAAACGACTACAATACAGATGAACCACCAAAAACCCAACTTTTTAACCTAATATTATTGTAACTGTGATCCTCCTCCAAGGCAGATACCCATTTATGAATTTTAGAGAATTATTCGTTACCAAACAATTGAAATACTGCTGAACTGTTGAAAGCCCAAGGTTCAAGCTTAAAATTATTTTGGTCAAGATCCTCCATGAGAACACTTGCAAATTTTAGAGAAGATCAATGAGAAAACAACAGCAATAACGAACTTCAGCTAACTTCATAACCTAATATTATTTTACCTACTGTTCTCCAGGGGTGAATATATGAATTTTAGAGAATTTTTCATTGCCAAACAATTGAAATATTGGTGAACTTAAATGCTCAACGTTTTCGCTCACAATTATTTTGATCAGGATCTTACATAAGAACCATGGATTATAGAAAAGCAGGATAGCGCCCCATTGACCATTGAAAAAGGACTTTCAACGGCAGACAGAGGAAAGAACTTTCTCGATGCATTTTGGTCAAATTTTTGTACTTGGCCAATATAGGGCGTGCACTACCCTTATTTTATAATCCGTAATGAGAACATTTGTGAATTTTATAGACTTCATGGGATAACAACTGCCAAATGAATCACCAAATACTCAACTTTTTAACATAACATTATTTTGCCTATGATTCTCGAAGAAGAGAATTTTTGGTGGAACAGACTGGTCCTTAGTTATCTTCAAAAATTGAAATACAGAACTTGTACCCTAAAAGCAAGGAACATTAAAAAACACAACAAACGTTGCTCTAACGCGTTTCGACCGCCAAGCTGTCATCTTCAGAGAGATACTGGTAGTAGTATCTCTCTAAAGATGACAGCTTGGCTGTCGGTACGCGTTAGAGCAACGTTTGTTGTGTTTTTTAATATTTCTTGGTTTCAGGAGACAACTTCTGTATTTCAATTTTTAGAATGTTTCATGGCAAAACATTGGAAATCCTAATGAACTATCAAATTTCAAGATTTCATATCATAGGAAAACAACCGAATACTGATGAACCACCGAATACTTAACTTTTTAGCATAAAATCATTTTGCTTTTGATGGCCTCAGAGGCATTAGTAAATTTTCATTATATTACAAAACAATTTAAATACCTTAATTTTTTTTCAATCTTCTACTTAAATTCCAAATTTTGAACGTTTCAAAAGGTTTTGATTTTTTTTTTTTTCGAAAGCTTTAGTTTTTTCTCGTGATTTGAAGTTTCATCTTGAAAATTTGCTAAAAACTCCAAAATTCTGAGTTTAAACGTTTTACATTTTTTCACCAAAATTCGACATTATACTCGAAATTCATCATTTTCAAGTTTTACTCTGTGCACTTTTATTTTAAATTATTGACTTTTTCGCAAAATTCCGAACTTTCACTCTCAATTTTCTGTTTTTAAACAAAAACTTAAAGTCAAATTTATTCGTGAAAACATATTTTTGTCCATCATTTTGATTTTAAAATTTAAATTTCCCCTTCTTTTAAAAACGTAACTTTGAAAATTTAATTGAAATTTAAATTGAATTGATTCTGAAAGTTTCGATGCTTTCCGATTATTTTCAACTATACGAATGTTTACACCTTTTTGTATGATCTTGGATCTAAACGCAAAGATTCAAAAAAGTGATTTAAAAAATTTCCAATTTCTTGTGGAAATTTTGATTTTTTCCAAAAGCACTAGTTAATTCTTTTTTTTTAAATAAAAATTTTAACTTTCAATTTACTTTTAACAAACGTTTTCTTCTTGAAATTGTATAGAATTAAATCGAATTATACGAGGCTAAACCAAAAATGACCCGGAATTTCTATCATGTCGCCATGAGAGCACCGTGAGTGTGCGCATACCTAAGCCATGTTAGGTGGGGATATCCAGGACTTTCTGCGACGAGGATCTAGTCTCCAAGATTGTTTTTGATCATTAGTTTTTGTAGTGTTATTACATCGCTTTATCTTAAACAAGATCCGTAGCAGATAAAAGTAATGATTAAAAACAAAGGATTGTATTTATGAGTAGTACTTATACTACTTTTATTTATTGCCAATGAAATATATTTCAATTTTCAAAATTTTAATTTTTCCTTTTTTACGAAAATTTGGTCTTAACATTTTTTACGAAGGAATTAACTTTATGGCCTTATTGTCAAACTGACATGTTTTTATTAATTTTCAAGTTAAAATCAGAAAAATCACAAATGGGATATTTCTTTATAACAGCTGATTTATCTGCTAATGATGTAGACGCAATTTCGTGACTCTTCCTTAGCTGAAATGAGAAGTGATTCTTTTGATTAAAATTTTTTCCGCAAATGTCACATGTGAATTTAAAGATGGTTGGTTTAGATATTAACAAAGGACCGGTTTCAGCAGAATGCTTCTTAAATTACTGTTATTAATAAATGTAGACTTACAAGTCATACCCTGAAAATATTTGAGATCGTTTTGATCCATGTTTATTTAGAGAGAAATTTTAAGAAAGTTAATGTTTATCTGTATCGTCAATTACTCGTATATTTCCAAACTCACAACATTTTTGTACAACACTTCACAAAAGATCGGAAGTTCAGACGGTTAAGTGAAATAAAAAGTACTTGGAATAATTGCACATTGCGGTGTTAGCGCGCTTTTACGTCCTGGCATGCGCACAGTACGCAATGATCAAAAACAGGCTTGGGTACTAGACGCTCGTCTTCCTGCGCTCAAGCAAATTCCGTTCTCGCCGTTCGTCAGTTGTAAACACAATGAGTGAGCAAGAGCTCCATCCGCACGTTGCGCAGCGTATTATTATTAAAGTTCTTGCCATTGAAGGTGTAAAGCCCGCCATAGACGACAAGCGCAGTTTGGGGATACTTGTTTGAAGAAAACTCAAGTGTATGAATGGCACACAAAATTTTTGGAAGGACTAACTCAAGTTGAAAATAAACCCCATGCCCGTCATCCTCAGACCAGATTAACGCTGTTCAACGTTTTTTGGAAGGTGCTGCGAGCTATTGGATGAAGCAAAACTTGCCTATCGGTGGAAGAGGCGTGAATTTTTGGTCAGAAATGTGTTTTGGCTTCACTACAATGCCCGCCCCCATCAAAAATGAGAAGAAATGCATTGGGCAATATTAGAACACCCTCTGGATTCTGGATTCGTTGTGGGTTGCCTAAAGTTTAGGCCAGCACTTAGGCCACCCTTTCCGGGCCCATTGTGCTATCCCCGTGATTGAGGTGTCCTTGATCATTCATGCAGCCACCCAACCTTGTTGAGAAACTGAAGAACGTCCCTTGGATGCGCCTCTCTCAAACTGGCCACACTAGGCTATAACTCCCCCAGCGTGGATCCTCTGATTGATGCTAGTGCCGGACAGTGACACATCACATGCTCGACACTTTCATCCTCTTCTAAACACCCGTTTTTAATTCCTATTCTGTGGAGGTGTTTGTTTAATCGAAAGTGACCTGTCCAAATCCCTACAAGTTTCCTGAGATTATTCCTTGAAAGTTGTAGGCATAGTTTTGCCGTTTCCCTGCGCGGCATTCTAATAAATGCGTGAGTTTGTAGGCATGTTGTTATTGATGCCCATATGGCTTTGTGTTTACGATAATTTTCATTCGTTAAGTAGGGATCTTACGTTTAATCTCGCCAGGGGAAGGGTCTGGTCCAACGAATTGTCCCTCCGAACCCTTCCTCGCCAATTTGTCAGCGCGTTCGTTTCCCTCTTTTCCAGAATGTCCTTTGCATTGTTTTGTGATAGACGTTCTAAGGCTAGGTGGCAGTTCCATACCAGCACTGAGTTTGTTTTCACATTCCTCAGGGCCTTAAGGGCTGCCTGGCTGTCCGTCATTATTTGGATAAATTTTCCTGTAATGTTCAGTTGCGTCATTTATTCGGCGCTATATAAAATTCCCAACATCTCCGCTTGGAAGATTGTTGAGTATTTATCTAACATACTTACATTTAGGTTCAGGTCTTCCGAGAGGTTTCCTGTTCCAGTGCCCGTATTTGCATTCGATCCATCCGTGTATATACTTACGTCTGGTATCCTTGCTCGTATGCAAGTTCATCCATTTTTATACGGTAGGATTTTGTCAAATTATATTTCACTGGTAGATGGTCCATCGCCGCACCCAGAATAGGTGCCTTTTGGAGCGCCCTCTCCATTATGCGCCGGTGACCCATCATTTTACCTACCGTATTCCACATTCCTCCTGCTCGCAGACGGAGAGCAGAAGCTTGTGCCTCCCCCTCAAGAAGTATATCGAGAGGTGGCAGGCACAAGATCGCCTCCATTGCTGCTGTTGGAGTAGATTTCATCGTTCCTATTACTACCAGACACGTTAGTCTCTGGATGTGATTTAGCCTTTGTTTTATAGTGGTGCACTTTGTCTTTGGCCACCAAACTATGACTCCGTAGCATACAATTGGTTTGATGAGTGCCGTGTATAGCCAAAAGGTCATTTTAGGGGATAACCCCCAAGACCTACCGATGGCCCCACGGCATTGCCAGAATTTAGAACATCCTCATGCGATTAACATATATTTGAGCCACTGAAAGAAGCTTTAGGAGGTGAGCGATTCCATGATAATGCTGCTGTCGAGACATTTGTGCGCAATTGAGTACAAACAGGCCTTCCTTCTTTTTATGATGATGGCATTAAAAAACTCCCAATCCGTTGGGAAAAATGCATAGCAAAATCAGGAGATTATTTAGAAAAATAGTTAACAATTTTCATATATGTATCTTGTACTAATAAATTTTTAAAAACAAATTCCGATTTCTGCTAAACAAACAGTATGTACTCTAAATTGGATCTAAGAATAAACGACTTTTTCTCGAAGTTGTGTAGAAAAAAATAAATCGTGTTATGTATGTCGTATAAATTTCGAGTGTCTTGTTAGCTTCGTTCCCAAGCCCCCACCAAACTGCAGCCGTGGCTTTAATTAAATCCACTGTTGAAATATTTTTATGTACACAATGTGCCCTCTTCATTGGCCCCAAGAAAAAACTGCGACAGCGCCTACTACCCCCTTATAGCTACGCCACTGTAAATATTCATACAGATATTTTTAGAATTTTTTCTGTCTGTCCGCACCAATCACGGAAAACATTAAAATGATTTTGATGACATATTCATTACTGCAATAAAACTTCTCTTAACGAACCCCTCCATAACGGTTACCTACCCCCTTTCAACGGTCACGTTTAAGCTTATTAAAATAGCCCTTATGGATTTTGGTGGAACGGACTCGTCCTTGGTTATCTTGAAAAATTGAAATACAAATATTGTCCCCTGAAATCAAGAAAGATTAAAAAACACAACAGAGATTGCTTTAACGTATTTCTTTGAAGATGATAGTTTGGCTATCGAAACGCGTTAGAGCAACCTCTGTTGTGTTTTTTAATCTTTCTTGGTTTCAGGGGACAAGATCTCTATTTCCATTTTTGAAGTCCTTGAGGAACCCAACATTCTATCCGATCATAAACCGATCCTTGTCGTAAACAATCCGTTTTTTTTTTGTATAAATTATTGGAAATTCCGACTTGTCTTAAATGTTCGAAAATAATAAAAATAGAAAATTTAAAATCTAATAATTTTTATAAAAAGTGGAAATTTTGGGAAAAAACAATTCATTTTTTTCAAATTAGGGTTTTTTTATTTTTTTTCCTCTCTGATATAAATTTTGATTTTACTTGAAGCCCGAATTTACCTCAAAATGAAAAGTTTTTCTTTTTTGGTTTTTAATTTTTCCTCATATTTTCGTTTTACTATGAAATTATACAGTTTTCGTCGAAATTTCTAAAATAGTTTTTGATTATTTTAATTTCGACTTACATAAATATCGAAATTTTCAATTTCTTAAATTAATATTAGGTACATAATAATTTTTCTCCTCGATTCCAAGTTTTTAGTTTCAATTTTCACGTTTTTTTCTAAAAATTTCCACTTTAAACTTCGAATTTTGACTTTTTCTTGAAAAAAATGACCGTTTTTACAAAAAATGAACTCCAATTACGAATTTTTGATGTTTTTTCTGGAGATCTGCAAAAAATCTAAACTTTAAAAAATTGAATTTCAGTTTTTGTTTTCAATTTACTCTTTAGTGGCGCGACATCTGGTAATTTTCCACTTGAAATTCAACTTTCAGAAAAAAATATTTGAAAACAATCATATTTTATTAAAAAAATACGTCGTTTATACAACGAAAAAATATCGAAATTTCAAAAAAAATCAAAATTTGTAATAAAAACAAATTTAAGCAAATTTCCAGTTTTTTAGGATTGCATTTTGATAAAAGCATGGAAATGTCAAAAGTAAAATCGAAATTTCGAAAATAAAGTCAATAATTCTAAAAAAAGTTCAAATTTAAGTTTGTAAACGTATTTTTAGAAAAAAAGGTCGAACGTAAAAGTGTAAACCAAAATTTAGTGAAAAAAAGTAGAAGTTTCCAAAAAAAAAACTAAGTTTGCTTGTGGTCCGCAAATCTATTAAATACAACGCAGGCGAGATCCGTGATACTTTTTAAATAATCCTCGCACTGAACTTTTGTAAATTGTGCATAGCCGTGCCACCTGTCGCGGTGTTTTAAAACTAGCGCAGATTGTTAATGAATTTCACATCAATGTTTCCAGAAAAAGACGCACCATCTATTGGCGGACTGAAATGAGTTTGACCATAGAGAAAAGGGCAACATGTACTATCAGTGTTTTCAGAAAGAAGTAGGCCATCTGTTGAAGAATTTTGAAAATACAACAAACAACGCTAAAACGTTGATCGAATATTATTATTCGATAAACGACTGAAATGAGTACCAATTATGCAAACCAAATAAATAGGAAGGAAGATATTACAAAATAAAATTCTACCTATCCGCCTGCTACTTCACTTAAAAGTAAGGCGTACCCTACTTTAGTCGACACCGGATATACGATCGGGAGCAAAAACTTGACATTGACGCCCGTAGAACCCAATATACTTTTTATGGTCTAAAAGAAGGTTCTACGTAGTCTGATAATCGCGCCCCAACTATCTGCGAATTTGGCGTCTCCTTCAACTGGCGCCCTGTGCAACAGACCCCGCTTTGCCCTCAGATCCATAACTGGCTTTAGTTCAGGCCCGGCTTGTCCATACATTCGAACTAGGCAACCGCCTAAAGCGGCCTTTTGGTTCATCAAGAACGTTTTGATTCAAAATGCGAAGTATTCGCTCTTTTTGCAAAAATTTTAAATTTCAATTTTTTCTTATAAGTAGAGACTGGATTATATGCACTTGCATATGCAAATGCATATTGTTGCGTGTTACCGGTTTGATAATTAAAACCCTGTAAATTGTAAACACTTTATTTCAGACTTATCTCAGAATACAGCAATTATGATTCGCTTAACTAACTGATTATCTGACTATCTGACTGACTGACTACCTGACTGACTGACTGACTGACTGGCGTATTTATACCGTTCCAGGCCTCTAGAACGGATCTTGTACAGATCGGGCTCCAAGCAAGCGGCAAGAGTCTAGAACGCTTATTTGCCATATGATTCATTCTCGTGGCCTCTTCCCATAAACAAATGTTTCCAGAGAATCACAATCACGAATACAAATTTTACAACTACAGTTCGTTACACTGCCTCCCCCTTAGAACCGATCGTCCTCATCAATTCCAATCAGTCACTTCGCCACTGTAATTGCACTGTCTGTTGAGGTGTATCACTTCCATCTTGGTCCTGGGGCTGCGCTGGATCCCGTATACCAAGTGGTTGATCCTCTTCAGTACTTTCTATGGCCGTTTCCAAGGTGGCGTAAACTTCGGCGAAACTCCTTTCCTCCATTAATGGGATATAGAGCCACGCCAATTCGCCCTCACTGAAACGACCATGGTTGGAGTTTACGTCATATTTTGTCCTTATGCGGTCCGTCGCTAAGTTGATCTTCTTCCGCACCAGGGCAGGTGTCTCCAATGTCACTTCCCTCAAGCCGTCTAAGAAACCCATCGTTTTCCTGGGGGTCTCCCTTTGTGATCCAAAGGTCAAATCACATGGAAGCCGCAGTTCTCTCCCGAAGATCATTTTTGCCGGAGTCTGAGTCGTAGTTTCATAAGTTTCCGCACGATAGACCATTAGAAACAGTGGTAAATGTTGGTCCCAGTCTTTCTGATGCTTGGAAACTGCCTGCGAAAAATGTTCCTCCAGGATCCTGTTAAATCTTTCCACCATTCCATCTAACTGTGGATTAAGACGTGTCCTTCGAGTTTTCTTTATTCCAAGAAAACGGCACACCTCTTGGAAGACCCCCGATTCGAAGTTCCTTCCTTGATCCGAGTGTAGTACCAGGGGAACACCAAATCAACAGATGAAATTGTGCATAAGAACCCTTGCGACTGTGGTAGCTTCCTGGTTCAGGATGACTTAAGCTTCAGGCCATTTACTGAAATAGTCCATGGCCACCAAGATATACTTGTTTCCATCATCTGATGCTGGAAATGATGCTGCTACATCGATTACAATGCTTTAAAATGGAGCTTCCACATTATACTGGTTCAGGGTCCCTTTGTTCTTGTACGAGGGCCCTTGGATGCAGCGCAGGTGACACATTTTCGACACCACCACTCGACGTCCTCCCTGCAGTTTACCCAGTGGAACCGTTTCCCAATCTTCTACAGGGTCTTGTTCATCCCTAGATGTCCACCAGAGATGCCATTGTGCACCTCCCACAAAACCTGTGGAATCTTCTTCTTAGGCAGCACGCTGACACGCTTTCCATCGGCGCTTTTCCATGCTCTCTTCAGCAGCCCGTCCTCTACCTGGAGGGATTTCCATTCGGCCCACAAACTTTTGAGAGCTGGACTTCTGTCGGAAATTTCTTGTCATTCAAGTCTATCTCCAGCTTTTTTTTTCCATTACAAAATGGGCCCGATATTAGCGCCGCTCTTCTGTAGCTCCCGAAGATCTTCAAGAGGTCCACCAATCTTCTGACTGAACAGATGAGACCTTTATATCCACTATGTCTTCATGATCCTCAACTCGTCTGCAATTTTTGCAATCCCCACAAGGTCTTCTGGACAAATCTTCAGTGTTGTTATGCTGTCGTCTCGGTAGATGATGCATCCTGAAATGTTGGAGCCTTTCTAACCATCTAGTCGTCTGCTCCTCTGCGTTCTTCATTCGGAGTAACTAAGAAAGCGCCAAAGGATCTGTCCTGATGAGGAATTCTTGTCCATACAAATGTTTGTGGAAGTGTTCCACGGCTATCACTATCGCAAGAAGTTCCTTCCTGCAGTAATTCCTCTCCAGCTTCGTCAGGATCTTGCTATAATATTTGATGACTTTTTTTCCACCGCCTTGAACTTGGGACAGCACAGCCCCAATGCCGACGTTGCTGGCGTCTGTGTCTATCATGAGCTTTCCATTCTGTTGATGATAAACCAAGATAGGGCTTCAATCCATTTTTGCCAGTTATTGCATATTTCACCTAAAATCTAATGATGATGCATATTTTCACTATGTTTACAGTATTCTAAGAAGTAAAATGAATAAATTAATAAAACTCGAAGTAATTTTGATAACATTTTGCCCAAGCTCTCTCTGTTTTGTGTCTTTTGTGACTTTTGCAGAAAGGAACCAAACCACAAATCCTGAATTATTGTTCTCTTGCATATATTTCAGAAGAATTAATAATCTTTGTTAAAAAAAAACAAAAGACGAAACCTCATTTAATTCAATCGAAATACAGACTTTGTTCTCATGGTTCTTTTTTAGAAAAAATTGTCTTTTGATTTTGAAATTTAAATTCATTACTAAAATTTGACTTCTTTTTTATCAAAATCTAACCTTTTTAAAATTTTGATTTTTTATCTTAACGTTGTTCGTTTTTTTTCTTCAAAATTTCGATTTTTCAAAATTCGACCTTTTTTAAAAATGTCCGCTATTTTAAAATCCGAATTACTGCGAGTATCGAAGTGTTTTTCAAAATTTGCGTTTTCTTCAAATAATAAAAAGTAGATGATAAAAAGTAGAAACTTTGACAAAATATTTTTTGAAATTTCTGAATTTTTTTAAAAAGGTAAAAATTCTAGAAAACTTTTTTTGTAAATTTCAAAGTTTTCGAGATTTATTCAAATCCAATTTTCTGAAAATTTCAACTTGCTTCTCAAAATGTTGACATATCTCAATATTGGATATTTTCTGACGTCATGCTGAGGCACTCAAGAAAAAAATATTCAACGGGAAAATTTTGACTTTTTCTCAAAATTGGCACTTTTTTCAAAATGTAACAAAAACCAAGACTTTGAGATATTTTGAATTTCTACCAGATTTTGACTTTTTCCTTGAAATTTCGATCTTTTCTTGCGATAACTTTTTCTCGCGAATCTTTTTTCATAATTCATTTTTGGTTTTAGAAATTTCAATTGTATTCCTCGAAATTGATCTATTTCTCAACGTCTAAGATTTTTTCAAAATCTTTTTTTTTTATAAATATCTATCCTGAAAAATTGACTTTCTATGCAAAGTTTTAATTTTTCTTGAAATTCGTTTTTTTCTCGAAATTTTCATTCTTTTCTTTTCAAAGTTCGTCTTTTTTTTTATTTCGCTTTTATTCACAAAACTTGAGTTTTTTCTTAAAATTTGATTTTCTGCCAAAATTTTCTTTCTCAGTTGCAAGGTTTTTCTCAAAATTCCGTTATTTTTCTTAACATTAGATTCTTTTATGAAATTTTCTACCTGCTAGAATCAGAACCTTCAGATATTTTGACTATTTGCTTAAAATTAGCCTTTTTCTCGAAGTTTTCATATTTAATTCAAAATTCCCTATTTAATATTACTCGAAATGGCTTTCTCTCAAAAATTGGTCTTTTTTTGGAAATTTCGATGTTTTATTCTAAATTTCCATTTTTTTTCAAATTTGTTTTTGGAAATTCAGATTTTGTCCTTGAAATTCGTCTTTCTCTTAAAATGTCAACATTTTCTCGAAATCGTCTTTTCGAAATTTCTCCTTTTATGATTCTACAAATCTCAACTTTTTCTCGTCTTTTTCGCAAAATTTCGATTTCTTTGTTCAAAATTCGCCTTTTTCATAGACTATTCTTAAAATTTGACTATTTTTTTTCCAAAATTTAACTTTCTTTGGGAAATGAGAAATGTCTATTCTTTTCTTGAAATTTCGTCTTTTTGCTCGAAATACGTCTTTTTTGGGCATTTTCGATTCGTTTCATCGTTCTCAAATTTCCATTTTATTCCATAATTCGACATTTTCTTAAAATTGACTTTCTTTGGGAAATTTCGACCGCCGAAATTTCGACATCACCTTGTTTTCGAAATTCCGTTCTTTTAGGTTTACGTTTCTAAAAATTTCGATATTTTAGAACGTCAATGTCTAGAAATGACTAAATTGCTAAAGTTTCTGAAAATTTAGACTTCCTCCTCGAAATTTATCTTTTAATTATTTCTAAATTTTGATCTTTTCTCTTAAAATAGGTGTTTTTCCAAAATTCGACTTTAATATCAAACTTCTTCTTTTTGATATTGTTGCGCGTTATCGGTTCGAATGATTAACACTTGGTGAATTGTAACCACTTTATTTCAAAACTGAACTCGGAACACTACAATTGTAATTCACTTAACTAATTAACTCACCTATTCATTAATTTTTACTAACTAACTAACCGAGGGAAAGCCAACCGGACCCCCTATATAAATTATGTTGTTCAACCCTTTGGTTATTGCTGACCAAGGCAAGGCGCTAGGTCAGCACTCTGAAGTAATAAAACAATCGACGCTACAAGCGGACGAGGAGTTTCTCCAAATCAACGCGTGAACAGTCGTCGCGTGTGGCCGCTCCGTGCCAAGAGTTTCTCCAAATCAACGCGTGAACAGTCGTCGCGTGTGGCCGCTCCGTGCCAAGAGTTTCTCCAAATCAACGCGTGCAAAATCATCGCGTGTGGCCGCTCCGTGCCACAATTAATAAATTGTTAGTTTAAGATAAATTCGTTAAATGTAAAAACTTTGTATTTTTAATAAAATTGTTTTTAAAAATACAATCCGCTCGTTGACACATTTAACTTATATAGATCCCGTTTTGGGTTTTAGAAGAATCTAGCAGATACGGTTTATCGTTTGCCGAAATTTCTGGAGCGCTTACCTGTCGTTTGATTTATTATCGCGGCCGCTTCCCCTTATCAAACTTTCGAGAAAATTCCCAATTAAACTTTATAATTACATTTTGCTGCAGTATTTTGATTTAAAAATCTTCTTTTTTAAGATCTCTTCATTTTTTCCTAAAATAATAATTAACAGCACCATTTAACGTTGCAGATATTTTGACACCTTTGGCGCATATTTTAAGCATTTTGCTTGCATATATTTTCATGCATATTTCTAGCATTTTATCTTGCATATAATCCAGTCTCTACTTATAAGTAAGTTCAATTTTTGTCCCAAAAGTTTTAATTTTTTCTCAAAATCTAGGTTATTTCTTAGAATTTGGCTCCTCTCGAGATTGTGAGTTTCATTTTGAATTTGAGATTTTTCTTTTTCTATTTTAAAAATTCGATTTTTTTTTCTTTAGGTTTGCACTTTTTTATTGATTTTTGGATATTTTACAAAAATTCCAATGTCTATTTGGCTTTTTCTCAAAATTTTTAGTTTTAACCAACATTTCAATTTTTCATAAACATTTTTCATTCAGATTTTTCCGCAAAATCTTCATCTTCTCAAATTTTAAAATTTTCAAGAAACATTTTTCCAAAATGTTGACTTTTTCGCACCTTACCGATTTTTTTTTCAAAATTTCCTCATCCAAAATTTGTTTTTTTTTAAATTAATCTACTCGCAAAGGGCAACCTCATTATGCCTTCAAAGCACTGAGAGTAGGATACGGAAACAAGGATAGATGGCAATGAACCGCCTTCTAGGTTGTAATTCTTTGGGAAAAGTCCGTTTGGTAACGAGTTCCATAGCTGGGAAGTTCTATAGAAAAAAGCCAGACAGATTTCCTCACTGTGTCAAGCTGGATCGCACAGGAATTTGTCGAAAAATCGACATTTTAAATGTCGATTTTTCGGGAAAATTCATGTTGTTTTCACAGATTTCGACTTCATAAAAATATCAACATTTTGATTTTTTGTTCAGAATTGACTTCGAAATCTCGACTTTCTCAAAATTTGACTTTTCCCTGACTTCTCGAAATTCCAACTATCGTTTTGAGATCTTGATTTTTCTGAAAAGTTCGATATTTTTCTCAAAGTTACTACCCATTTTCACAAATTTCCATTTTCTAACATAATATATCGACGTATTTTATCAATATTTTCACATTTCCTCGAAATTGCGATTTTTTTAAATTTTAGCTGCGGTTTTTCCTCAATACTTTCATATTTCTTTTTACAAAGTATTCACTTTTTCCGCAAAAATGTCAAAATTTTAATTTTTCAAAATTTGACCTTTTTCTTCAAAATTTCGACTTTGTTATTAAATTATTAAAATACTATTTGTTTTTTTAAAATTTTGACTTATTTCTTAAAATTAGAATCTTTTTGAAATTTTGGCTTTCTCAACAGTTTTTTCCCAAAATTTGACTACTTTCTCAAAGGCCTAACTTTCATGTTTAAATTTCAATTTTTTTCTAAATTCTAATTCTTTATTAACATTTCTATCTACAAATTTTAAATTATCGGGCAACAAGTGGAAAATTTTAGCTTTTTATAAAATTTCAAATCTTTACTTTTTTAGTTTTGTATTTTAAATTCGAAACTTTCAGAAAAAAGTTCAAATTGAGAAAAAAATTAACATATTTAGAAGTTCAATTTTCGAATCAACGATAAAAATGTCCAAAAAATAAACCAAAATAGAGTAGTCTCAAAATTTCGTCCCTTAGTCAAATTTCAAATATTCTAGAAGTTGTTAGTTTTAGAGTGAAAGGTCTAATACCTACTTAAAGTTATTATCAAAATTCCATTAATTTCAAACTTGCACATTTTTTAAATTCAAAATCTTGAATTTTTTCTCAAAATGTTATATTAAATCAAATTTTTTTTATATGTGTCAATGTAGCCCCTTAATTGTTTAGTTTAACATACCTAAGCACATGTTACATCGAAGGCGTTTGTATTTAATGGATATCGTTTTGAAAGTCATAATACAAAATTACAAGTTCTCACTACAGAGACCTTTGTAACATTGTACATCTGGTTAGTACAATCGATTAGAAAAAGGACAAATAAAACAGCATTTGCAACCAATTATCTATTTGAAACAAAGTACATATTGCATGACAAAAACAAAGAATATGAAAATGTTAACAGGTTTATGTAAAACCACATACTATATTAAGCGAGCTGGATTTAATGTTCATCTAAATTCTTAACCCTTTCTTTGTGACGCTGAATGGCTTCCTGATGTCTTTTTATTTGTTCTTCATGGAAACTGATTTCATCATGTAAGCTTGCCTTCAAATTTTTCAACTGGGCTCTTTGCTGAAAACAAAGGTACCGTTAGCATTATATGACATTATTATCAAAGGAATGTTTCACAAAATTGCCGATTGCATGAAGTTTGGAGCATACTGAAAAGTTTAGACCAAATAACAATCAATCAATCACTTAATCCAATTACTCTTGGAATACATATTTAATTGACAGAATGGTCTTGAATCACTGTAAAAAAGCTCTCTCTACTAATACTAGGTCTACTCTATGTGTCTACTTTATTTGGTTAAACTTGGGATTCGTCAAAAAAGTAGAAATTTCGAGATTGAAGTCAAAATCTCAGAAAATAAATAAATACATCAAAACATGTAGCAAAAAAACACCACTTTGAGTTTTAAGTCAAAAATTTGTAAAAAAGTAAGAAGCTAAAATTGGCAACTTAGTGTTTTGAACACAAATTGAAAATTTCAAACACAAAAAGGGGAAGTTTATTTAAAAAAAAAAAAAGAATCTTTACAACGTCAAGCAGAAGTTGAAGTTTCGAAAGTCAAAATTTTAGAGAACAAAAAAACGAAAATTCGGGAAAGAAATTTGGTATTTATAGAACTATTCTCTCAAAATTTCGACTTTATAGGCGAAATGGTTGAATATTAGATAAAAATTTAGACTGAAGACGCCAGGAGAATGAAATTTCAAAAGAAGATAAAAAGTGAAAACAAAAAAATAAAATTTTAAGGAAAAAAAAAATCCAAATTTTATCCACTTAATGGACACATTAATTTGGATTTTTCTGTCAAAAAATGATCAGTTTTTTTCACTAATTTAGTTTCATGAATATATATTGATTAGTTTTTATGATGAATAAATTATAAAACATAGTACACAAAGAGGTGTATAAAATTTGGTTTACAATGTAATATGTTCACTTGTGTGTGACACAGAAATATTCAAAATTTGCTAGAAAGGAGCGCTAGAGCCAGACACAGGTTAGTGCATCAAGTGGTTAAGCTTGAATTGAAAATTTAATTTTAAACAGGAAAAACTAAACATGTCACTGTGGAATTCTGTAAAAATCTTCGAAATTTTGAAATTAAATCAATATTTCAAAAATAAGCAGCGAAATATTTTTGAAATTTTGATTAATTAAAAAAAAACAAAATTCTGGGTAGAAAGTTGAAATTGCGGCAAAAAAAATAAAACCAATAGAACCAAATGAAAACTTTGTCATTAAACTGGAATTTTTAGCAAGATTTTCAGCTGAAAAGTGAAACTTTGAGTAAAAAAGGATTTTAAAAAAGAGAAATTCCCTCCAAACATTTAATTGTCAAAAAATCTATTTTAAAGTTGATTTTTAGAATAGAAATATTTAAAGTTTAAATTGCAACTTTTCAGAAAAACTTAAGACATTTTAAGAAAAACCTTCAAATTTATTTCATAAATTTAAAATTTTGTTTTTTTTGAAATTTCGATATTAGACTTGAAAAACCAGACTTTGATTTTCGAAATTAACATTTTTGAGTCGACATTTTAGAATAGAAGCAAAACTTTTCGGATATAAATTTGAAGGGTTTTACCTAAATTTAAATTAATTTATTAATTATTGGGTTAAGTAATAATTTTTTTTTTCAAATTTAGAATATTTTCAACTTTAGAATTATGAATAGACTAGTTAGTGATACATCTTTCGTTGTTATTTATGACCGCCCTATATCTAACAAATTCCACGATGCCTCTTCTGTAGACATTCTCTAATTTTAACTTGAAAAAGCGTCCAACCAAGCTTTCAACCTACTTAACGTGAAAATCATCCACAGGTTGTTCGTTCATTCATCAAATCATAACCACATATGACGCAAATTTCTCAAGAAGATCAAAAGGTTTTTGCATTTTTCTTGTCTCGATTTAAAACAAAAAGGAACAAGTGCCGAACATGATTAGTTTTACCAACTTGACATTCCATTTCAAATGAATGAACATTGACAAAATTTACGAGGCAACTAAAATCTTAACCTGATAAGAATAATAAGTTCTCTTTTAAATGAAATGTTATTTGGACAATGATTTTAATTTTCATATGAATTTTTTAATTTGAATTATTATTGAACCCAATAAATTAAATACTAATTAGATGGATTATTACCACATTAGCCCTAAATTGTTATCAAAGTAAATTTAGGAATTATTTCAATGAAGCAATATCAAAATGGATGGAACAATAAAACCAAATGCTGAAGTTTCAGGCTGAATCTTTGCCCCTTTTGACAAATTTGATAAAGTGACCTGTTTCAGTAAGAAATTATTGAAACGCCACACATAAAAATTGCACGCGCCGCAAATAACTATTACACAATTATACCTTCTTATAAAAATATTCTTCTTCCTTGGCGGCCTCGGCTTTTCCAAAAGCACCACCAGCTTCGCGAATGCTTCCACCGCCGCCACCACCTTTGCCGGCTCCACTTCCTAAATCACCTAATTGGCTCATAAACCTAAGTTGGCTGTAAAATAAGGTGCACTCAAAATATGATTATATAAGTCGCATTTAGGTTTGGTTTTGCGACGTTTTGTTATTTAAGCTGGATTCGGATTAACTCACCTGGGAATATTTGCCTGCAAGGATTTGCGAAGAAAATTCATTATTAGAGTTTATGGACTAAGTACCTTAAATTCGGCAAATTGTATAAAACCGGTACGAGAAAATTATCAAAAGGTATTAATATAAATGTCATTTGTCACGTATCTTGCGAATAAAAACTTGGCAGGTGGCGTCATCTATTGTTTAGGTCCTAAGTATAAAGTTGCCAAATTAAAATCATAGATAATTTAAAACTATTCATTTATTCGTGTACGATATTCGGAAATGTTATTAATTATTCATTAAAGCTTAACTACTTGGGTATCAAATAAGTGTATTATAATAAATTTCATTTTTTAGACATCAAATATTTGTTAATAATTTGGTGGGTAAGGCCATCTATTAGTCAGGTTCTTAGTAGAAGTAATACAGCAGAGACCATAGAGAAACGTTGCAGAGACAAATTTAAAACCAAAGACAGAAACCAGTCACCTTCTATGATAAAAACTACTTCATTAACAGTGGCGTACCCCGAATTTTTGGTTTTGGTGTTGATTGAATAATTTTTATTTATTAAATCAACACCTGAGCGAGAACGTGACCATTTATTTTTCTCTTAAAGCTCACATTTTTTCATATTATTTAAAAATATATAGTAATGATACAAAAATAATAATAATAATGATAAAAAAACAAAAACAAACACTCTAAATCAGGGATAGTCAAACTTTTTATGTCTGCCGCCCAGTTGTATATCAATTTTGAAAATGAATCGTTTCTACCGGCCACCAAAAACCAACTAACAACAACTAAAAAAAAAAGGTTGCCAAATTGTTGTTAGTGTCGATTAAATAAAGAGATCACATGCCCCTTTACTGGCCACTTGTCATAAAAATATTGTAACGAAATGTAAATTGTAGAATTTAGTGCATACGAAAAGTTTCTAGAAAGATCTGATAAGGGGAAAGCGGCCGCGATAACGAAGCAAACGGTAGATAAGCGTTCCCGAAATTTCGGTAAACGATAAGCCTTATCTGCCGGCTGTTCTAGAACCTGGAGGCCAAAACTATATAAAGCGGCCAGCTCTCCCTCGAAGAGTTAGTTAGAGTCGGTGTAGTTAAGTAGTGAGTTAGCAGTTAGAAGTTAATAAGTGAGTTAATTATTCAGTTGTAGTGATCCGAGTTGAGTTTGAAAGTGGGTATTATTCAATTCACGTGTTAATCAATTCGAACCGATAAGCCCGTAACAATATACATCTAAGGACATGGGCACAGGCAGGATTTTCTTCAAGGTGGGCAACAATGCTTCTGAAAAATTCATGGGCAAAAAACCTTCCGGCTTTTGGGTATTTTCACTTAAAAACTACACGAATTGGGCAGATAGAATTTCCAGATTAAAGTTGAAATTTCGAAAAAGAGACTAACGTTAAGAAAAAACCTTTCGGAGAACTTCAAGAAATGTCGAAAAAGGTCATTTTTTGATTATTTGGGCCTTAAATAGCTCTGGTCGGATTTCATTTACCTTCGGAACTACTTGGTTTTCTTTATTCTCAGCTCTCCTTTCTTTCTTTCTTTCTTTCTTTCTTTCTTTCTTTCTTTCTTTCTTTCTTTCTTTCTTCCTTTCTTTCTTTCTTTCTTGCATGTCTTAGAATTGTATAAAACTGACAGTGTAGTGGTAAGCAGATGTTTGTACTTAGCTTCTTTTATTTTTATTAGAGTTAAATGTAAAGAGATCAATATGGACAAACGCAAACTTGCATATCCAATTTGTGCTCTAAATAATTTTTAAGGATATTTTTATATTTAAAAAATAGTTTCTTACTTTTGCAATACTCAAACCACCGTATTTCCTACCACTTTAAAGTTCCACCATCAGCTCTTTTTTAGGGTCCTTCATTATCTTTTGAAGAGGTAAAAAAGAAAAAAAATCTTTCCCAGTCGTTTCGTGTGCAACAAAATTCTTTGATGTGCTATTTATTATCGACAGCCAACCCTGTGGAACAAACGCTTGACTAATTTGTGGTTTTCTCTTCTCCACCAAACCAAAGCTTCTAGAATTTATAACCAGTTTGCTTTATATTCGTACCCTAAGCAATAAAACTAAAAATTTTGCAAATATTTTTATTTTGCCCACCCCAGGATACGTTATAAGCAATAATCCTCGTAATAGTTCACGGCAGATTTTAAATGTATTTTATTAGACAAGAACCAGTTTCTCTGATCCTCCAAATGCAACACTTTCATTCCATACAAACATATAACTGTTTCCTTCCAGAAGTTATACGCGCAGAAGTTATGGGTCCTCATCTGACGAAGATAAAATACTTTCGAAGTAATTAATAGAGCTGTTGGCAGAACTTGTTGCAAATCGAAGTATATAACAAGAGTGTTTTCAGTATTTTTATTTTCAGCAATATCAGTTTTCTCAGATTGGGTTGCTTTCTGGGCTTTTCTTTGGTGCAACTCTTAATCCCATTTAGCATTGTTCGTAGTCTCTTTGTTGTAACATTTAAAGAAATTTTGTACATTATCATAATGGCTGCATATATTGCTGTAGGGTTCATTAAACCATGGTTGAATTTGGTTTTAAAAATAAATCCATAATAGGACTTTCACAGATACCTCTTGTTTTTCGATGCAGAATTCTTTGTTGAGTTTATACATTTTGCTTATACTCAATTTACCAGATAAATGCTTCATATTTGGATTGTCTTTTCTGAAATAATGACTACGATATTTAAGGAAACATATTTATGTGGGAAATAACCAAATTCCTAAAAAAATCTTTAATTTTGTTACCTGGCTATGTTTACCTCGTGAGTCGGATTCAGTTATGTCAAGATCTGTAAGATTCTGTCTTGGAGGGAATGCATTGGGCAACATTAGAATACCCTGCTTATAGTCCCGACTTATCACCATGCGATTATCATATGTTAGAGCTACTGCAAGAAGCTCTAGGAGGTGAGCGATTCCATGATAATGCTGCTGTCGAGACATTTGTGCGCAATTGGTTGCAAACACGCATCCCTTCTTTTTATGATGATCGCATTAAAAAACTTCCAATCCGATGGGAAAAATGCATAACAGAATCAGGAGATTATTTAGAAAAATAGTTAATAACTTACCAATATGTATCTTGTACCAATAAATTTTTAAAAACAAATTCCGGTTCATATTTGATTTCCCCTCGTAATAAATAAATAAAAAATGCCAACATTTTGGGAATAATTTCGAAATTAAAATACAAATTGCATAAGAAAAGTCTGTTTCTAAAATTTGGAGAAAAAAGCCTACATGTAAAAACCAAACGCTCGAACTTTTTATTTCGAGGAATCACATACGCTTCTTTAGTATGGTGGCCAAAAATAATGAAAAAGACAGCACAAAATCAACTGAACATAGTTCAAAAGTACGCATGTCTAGGTATAACAGGCGCAATGATCACCTGCCCAACAGCAGCAATGGAGGCAATGCTAGGTCTAACTCCTCCCCACCTTTTGAAGGAAGCGATCAAAGGAGCCTCAAGATTACTGCAATTAAAACAATTTAAAGAAGAAGACTTCGCTGGTCTCATGGGAATCCTCAAGGAATGTAGCCCGGTGATTTTAGCAAAATCGGTTGATTATATGCAACCCAGGTACGAATTTGATCATTCCCTTAAGGTGGATTTAGATCGCCACATTGACGCTCAATCAGTACCTGAAGAAAAACACAAATTATCCATCTGGTTTACAGATGGATCAAAGACAGCACATAGGACTGGAGTGGGAATTTATGGCCCTAACTATAGGTTTTCTAAAGCATTGGGAAAAGACCCAACTGTCTTTTAAACTGAAATACATGCAATAGAACTCTGCGCCTACGAGTGTCTTCGAAGAAGCCTGAAAGGAACAAAGATCTACATTAACTCTGACAGCCAAGCTGCAATAAAGGCTCTCAGCAGCTGCCATGTCAAATCCAAACTAGTTTGGGACTGTTAACAAACGTTAAAGCAACTGGCTAAACACAACAGGATCAGCCTTAGGTGGGTGCCAGGGCACAAAGGAATACAAGCGGACCAACTCGCTAGAGAAGGATCTGCATCATCATTTCTTGGACCTGAACCGGCTTTTGGTTTTTCTAAAAGTCAAATCAACAATGAGGTCAAAAAATGGGAAACAAAGCCAAGAATCCAGGACTGCAGCAGGTGAAAAGATTCATATCTGGAACGCTTGAAAAGACAAAGGTCTACTTAGAACTCAGCAAATCCGAATTGAAGATCCTAACAGGACATTGCCTTATGAGGTATCACCTCAAGAAAAAGGGTCAGGCTGAAACAGACCTATGTCGCTTTTGCGCAGAAGCTGCGGAGACTGCAGAACGTGTGCAATGCAAGTGCGATGTGCTTGCACGCAAAAGGCACGTCCAACTTGGTCCTTAGACCCCTCAGATGTGGAAAAACTCAATCCCAGGTCCATAATAAACTTCTACAAGAGTTTGAACCTGGGAACTACATAGATCAGGGTATGCACAAAAGATCTCCTTAGGTCGAGGTGCGGGGTGGACGAAGAGAAACACGAAACGACCCATATATAATCTAATCTATAATTTAATTTCGAGGAAAAGTTAATATTTTGATAAAAAAACTCTTCAATTTTTGAGATGATAAACAGAATTGAAGGAAAAAATATTTCATGTTTTTCTATTTTGCGCTTTCAATTTTTATTATTTTCGTAATTATAGGAATAAAGTTGTTTCGGAAAAAAATTTAAATTCAAAAACTATTCTCGAATCTTTGAGAAAAAGTCGAAATTTCAAATTTAAAGTCAGAATTTAAAAAGTCAAATTTGAAATTGACTCAATGGGGTCAAAATTTCGACATAGACTTGGACGTTTTGTATTATAGGATATTAAAAAAGTTGATATTTTAATCGAACTTTTGAAATAATTGCTACATATGTGCTGACAATTCTGCTTTAAACTTACAACTGACTTTTGATTTTAATGTTATTGGGTCTTAGACATAATCTTAGATTGTTTTGTTTGTATGTTTTAAAGAGAACATTTTTATGGGGCGACATTTCGAAGAGTTGCATCATACTGAGATCTACCGTAAGGCTCTGTCCCCTGCTTCTACGAAGAACACGCCGTTGTCCAATATTCATCCTAAACCAAAATTTATATCTAGTGAAAGGACTTTTTTTAATTATTAAATTTATCCACTTTTTTCATATTTTATTTATTTAGTATAAATCCTAGCACTAAACGTCCTGTATCAGTTCTTAAGAATTGTGAAAATCCTATAAAAAAGTGACACTACCGTGATGCGACATGTGCTTCGTATCTACTTACGGTTTGTTTTTTAATAGTGCGATATAAATTATAAACACATTCCATTCGTTTGTCGTGTGACTAATGCTTTAGAATAATGAATTGTATCAAAAAATTCGCAAATGTAAGTAAATTTCGCCAAACAAAAGCTTAAACAAGTTCGTGAATTTGTTTCGATCATTTTTAGAATCGGTGTCGTTTTTGTAAAAAAGTATTTTGCTGCAAAGACTGCCGTTTCAATCACGAGGTGAAAAAGCACGAAGTCCTTTGTGATTGCGATATTTGTGTGTATGGAAACATCCGTTTTAGAGACGCTACTAACATATTAAACCACATCAAAGCGTCGCATTGGCCTCTGCACTGTGTTTTTTGCAAAAAGGTATTTAGCAAAATTCAGCTTTGCGATTCCAAATGTTTAGCGATGTCGAACAAACTAAAACTAACAATGTTAGATACCCCGATAAAACCTTTAGTCGATGACGAGGAAGATCGTTATGATTCTCCGCCGATTGGTGCCGCGAATGAAAATTTTTCACTTAATATCGCCACCAGCACCCCTCTTCCCCGCGTAGGTGATGTAATCGAAAGTATGTGCCAGGATATTTCAAAAGCAATTACTCCTGTGGAACACTCTAATCTTAAGTTAAAGGTAGAAACTGACAGTTGCACGAAAAACGATCAAATTAAATTGAAGAGGCGAGTAACATTTTGCGAACAATCCATCACGGATAACGAGGAATCTAGAGCATCTTATAAATATGGTGAGTTAAAGTTAATTTTTGTCCTTTTTTTTGTTTGTCAAATATTTTTTACACAGTACGAGGTGGCACAACAAAAATATGACATGTCCTATGACTGCTAGGATTTTTTTGAGAAGTCTTGCCGTTAATTTAATAGTTTCAAAGCCAAAGTTCTAGGCGAGGATTGCATGTCTTTAAAAATGTTAAATAGGGCGGAGTTTTGATTTACTTTACAACCATGGGCAACTTTTTTGAATGTTGGTTCACTTTTAATGGAATTAAGGGGTTTGAAAGTAAAAGGTTCAGTGCGCTTTTTGAAAAATGTTAGCTAAGTGCACCGTGCCACTCTTGAAAGTTGTTTCTATTTGGTAGTAAATAGAATCAAGTGAATTTTTTGTTCCTTTGTGTCATATTTCGGATTCAATATGAACCTATAAAAATATTTGTTATTTTGCGTTTTGGTAAAATGGTGTAAGTGCATTTAAATCGTTTTCCCTCCAAGACAGAAACTTACAGATCTTGGTGTAACTGAATCCGACTTACGAGGTAAACATGAGCCCGGTAACAAAATTAAAGAATCTTCTAAGAATTTGGTTACTTCCCACTTAAATATGTTTCCTTACTATCGTAGCCATTATTCCAGAAAAGACAATCCAAATGTGAAGTATTTATCTAGTAAATTGAGGATAAGCAAATTGTATAAACTCAACAAAGAATTCTGCATCTAAAAAAAGAGGTATCCGTGAAAGTCCTATTATCGACAACCATTGAGATAATTTACAAAACTTCTTAAATTGTTCCAACAAAAAGATTACGAACAATGCTAAATGGGATTAAGAGTTGCACCAAAGAAAAGCCGGAACCGGAATTTGTTTCTAAAAATTTATTGGTACAAGATACATATTGGTAAGTTGTTAACTATTTTTCTACATAATCTCCTGATTTTGTTATGCATTTTTCCCATCGGATTGGGAGTTTTTTAATGCGATCATCATAAAAAGAAGGCAGGCGTGTTTGCAACCAATTGGGCATAAATGTCTCGACAGCAGCATTATCATGGAATCGCTCACCTCCTAGAGCTTCTTGCAGTAGCTCAAACATATGATAATCGCATGGTGATAAGTCGGGACTATAAGCAGGGTGTTCTAATGTTGCCCAATGCATTCCCTCTAAGACAGAATCTTACAGATCTTGGCATAACTGAATTCGACTTACGAGGTTAACATAGCCCGGTAACAAAATTAAAGAATCTTTTAAGAATTTGGTTATTTCCCACATAAATATGTTTCCTTAAATATCGTAGCCATTATTCCAGAAAAGACAATCCAAATGTGAAGTATTTATCTGGTACAGGATATACTTCTTCCGGGATTGGACCGTGTCAAAGAACTACTAAAAGTGTTCGACGTTTCGCCCACCATCGTAGGGGGCTTCTTCAGGAACAAAGAAAAGAAAAAGCCCCCTACAATGGTGGGCGAAACGTCGAACAGTTTTAGTAGTTCTTTGACACGGTCCAATCCCGGAAGAAGTATCCTGTACTGACTCTGGCCGTGGAAGCCTTCGTTATCATATTTATCTGGTAAATTGAGAATAAGCAAAATGTATAAACTCAACAAAGAATTCTGCATCGAAAAACAAGAGGTATCCGTGAAAGTCCTATTATCGATTTATTTTTAAAACCAAATTCAACCATGGTTTAATGAACCCTACAGCAATATATGCAGCCATTGTGATAATGTACAAAACTTCTTAAAATGTTACAATAAAAAGGCCACGAACAATGCTAAATGGGATTAAGAGTTGCACCAAAGAACAGCCCAGAAAGCAACATAATCTAAGAAAACTGATATTGCTGAAAATAAAAATACTGAAAACACTCTTGTTATTTACTTCGAATTGCAACAAGTTCTGTCAACATCTCTATTAATTACTTCGAAAGTATTTTATCTTCGTCAGCTGAGGACCCATAACTTCTGCATGTATAACTTCTGGAAGGAAAAAGTTATATGTTTGTATGGGATGAAAGTGTTGCATTAGGAGGATCAAAGAAAAGTGGTTCTTGTCTAATAAAATACATTTAAAATCTGCCGTGAACTATTACGAGGATTATTGCTTATAACGATTCCTGGGGTGGGCAAAATAAAAATATTTTCAAGATTTTTAGTTTTATTGTTCAGGGTACGAATATAAAGCAAACTGGTTATAAATTTCTAGAAGCTTTGGTTTGGTGGAGAAGAGAAAACGACAAATTAGTCAAGCGTTTGTTCCACAGGATTGGCTGTCGGTAATAAATAGCACATCAAAGAATTTTGTTGCACATGAAAAGACTGGGAAAGATTTTTTTTCTTTTTTACCTCTTCATAAGATAATGAAGGACCCTAAAAAAGAGCTGATGGTGAAACTTTAAAGTGGAAGGAAATACGGTGGTTTGGGTATTGCAAAAGTGAGAAACTATTTTTTAAATATAAAAATATCCTTAAAAATTAATTTAAGATTTCTATATGCACAATAGGCTTCGCACAAGTTGGATGTCCAACTTTGCGTTTGTCCATATTGATCTGCAGCCCTCCCCAGGCGTGTATAGTGGAATCATAGGTAGCTGAACTACCAACAGTTGAAACACTGCGCCACCTAGCGAAGCGGTTGCTCTCTAGGAGAGTTCCCAGAAGACAAGGATTCTATATGCACAGACCAATAGGTTTGAACATTTATTAGATTCGAAGTTTGGAAACCAAATACCGGTTTCGATCTTGTTAGATCTCGTCAGTTTGGTATATCCAACTCGAATGCTAATAAATGTTCCGACAAGTAAGTACTAAAACAATCACAGGCGTCGAGCGAGTGACTCTTTAGTACTACCACCTATTGGTCCATAGAGAAACTATGGCCATCGCCAACAATGTCGTATGCAAGAAGAATGCAACCTAGACTACAAATTCATGCAGCCCTCTAGGCGTGTATAGTGAATCATAGGTAGCTGAACTACCAACAGTTGAAACACTGCGCCACCTAGCGAAGCGGTTGCTCTCTAGGAGAGTTCCCAGAAGACAAGGATTCTATAATGCACAGACCAATAGGTTTGAACATTTATTAGATTCGAAGTTTGGAAACCAAATACCGGTTTACACGCCTGGAGGGCTGCATGAATTTGTAGTCTAGGTTGCATTCTTCTTGCATACGACATTGTTGGCGATGGCCATAGTTTCTCTATGGACCAATAGGTGGTAGTACTAAAGAGTCACTCGCTCGACGCCTGTGATTGTTTTAGTACTTACTTGTCGGAACATTTATTAGCATTCGAGTTGGATATACCAAACTGACGAGATCTAACAAGATCGAAACCGGTATTTGGTTTCCAAACTTCGAATCTAATAAATGTTCAAACCTATTGGTCTGTGCATTATAGAATCATATTGATCTCTTGACATTTAACTCTAATAAAAATAAAAGAAGCTACAGTGACTCACAGCTTAAATGATGCAGTTATCATATTTTATTATAAAAAAGCATATAAAAATAAGCAAATGAAAACTGGGGGAAATGTTGGTTGTAGTAAAAAAAAAAATTTTTTCACGAAATTTGGCGAAAACTTACCTTTTTATATCCCAAAGACACTGTAATTTTTTTGATTTAAAATATTTATTTTTCCACCTTATTTTGACTCAATATCAAAAAAGCACCCTAATTTTCAGTCAAAAAAATCTCACGTTAAAATTTTAGCTTTTTTAAAAAACTCGGTAGGCTTTTTATTCGTTGAAATGTCTACTATCTGATGGTGTAAAAAAATATACATTACTATGGTAAATCTTCTAAGAAAATTCAAAAAAACGAAAAGTACTACAATTCGAATTTATTTTTTATCTTTATGTACAATTTTGAGCTATTTGTTAAAATTTATACTTTAATTACTCGAAAAACCTAAGATTTCATTTTACATTGATAAACAAAAAAATTACAAATCCCAAAAACATAAAGATTGCAAAAAACATAGTTGTTTTAAATATTAAAGATTGGATTTTAAGGGGATTTAATTTAAAAAATATGACTGTAGCTATTGTTTTCAGTAAAAAAAGTTTATTTTTTAAATTCTCATTACATTTATGTCATAGAAAATTAATCTTTTTATTTATCAAAACATTGTCTTCAATTTTAATCACTTATCCATCAGTTTTTGTCTCTTTGATGGTATTTCTTCATCGTTAGATTCAGCACACCTTTCCGATTCTACTAGATTTTCGAAGTCTTCAAGACGATCATCGTCTTCGTCTCCAACATCATTTCTAGTTTGCACTGGTTTTTCATCCACAATTTCATCTAGATCATTAACTTCCTCGTAGGTTTCTTCTACCATATTGGCGCATTTTTCAGAACCATGACAATTTGAACATAAATTTGTGCATCTTAAAACATGTTTTCGGCAGCCATATTTTAAACTATTGCATCCAGTTTCAGAGCTGCAGCAAATAGTTTTCAGCAATATGTCTGGAATTAATTCTTTTTCTGTAAATTTGGACATAATGCCCCGTAGATGTTGCTTCCAGCCCCAATCTGTTGCTGTCAGTTCGTTACCCAGCCAAGTTTGAAGCTGATAATATGCCCTGTAGCAATGTTGTTCTGCTGCACCTTCTGTGGGTGGGAGATTTGCCAATATAAAAGACGATTTAATTTTTGCTAATTGATATGTTTGAAATCTTAATTGATTTAGTGTAATATTATCATTTTTACATTTATAAATAGATTTCATTAATTGTAATCCATTTTTTTATATCTTCTTTGTTTGCACCTTTTTTAAAAAAAATATTAGCCAAATTTGATAAATTTTTATCGCCTATTAATGAATTCACGATACTTTTCTTTCCGTTTCCGGCAAATCCAGATGTTGTATCGCAACCAGAAAAACAATGCAGAAATGCAACGATGTTTTTGACGGATTCATATTTGAAACTATTAGACGTGAAAAAAAGATCTTTTATATTTCTAGAACCTGGCTTCAGAAAATAAATGTCATGTTTATTAGATTTTAATTGATTCAAAAGGACCAAAAGATCAATATCTTGACCCACAACAATGACAGTTTTATTAGTATCTCTGGCAATTTCTATCGAGGTCTTGATTATGTCAGCATCAGCATCTTCTTTTGCATGTTTACAGGAAAATCCTTGTGACTGTAATATTTTCATTAGCGATTTTATTATTTTGTCTTTGTTTTTCTCGTTAGATAAAAATGTTTCTTGCAAAAATGGTATTTTTGTATGGTTTTGATAATTGAACTCTGGAATATTGTCTGAGGTCTTTCTACGACTGCGTTCTCCTCTTTTAGTTGAATTAACTGATGGTACTGTTGACACAACAACTGAATTTTCAATTTCGGGGTACCCATCAAAAACGATATAGCTGCTTGCTGCGTAATGTGTTTCTACATTAGTGCAAATATTTATTCATGATCTCTTCCACCGTTTCATTTTTCTGCCAAATTAGTTTGTGGAGTAAAAATCCACCGTCGACGACATGCACAAAACTATCAGAGTGCGTCGATCAATTCGCACTCACAAATAATTCGTAAAGTTGGGATTTAACATTTTTCCTTAGTTTCCGCATATAATTTAAAGACGATTCTACAACATCCTCGAAATATTGTAGATGTCTTATTAAATATTAACTTTATTAACTTATTTGGTTGTTAATTATAGTAGTATCTTTCGATTTACAATTTTTTGTTTATCAATGTACAATGGAATCTTACGTTTTTCGAGTAATTAAAGTATAAATTTTAACAAATAGCTCGAAATTGTACATAAAGATAAAAAAAAAAATTCGAATTGGAGTACTTTTCGTTTTTTTGAATTTTCTTAGAAGATTTACCATAGTAATGTATATTTTTTTACACCATCAGAAAGTAGACATTTCAACGAACAAAAAGCCCACCGAGTTTTTTGAAAACGATAACATTTTAACGTGAGATTTTTAGATTGAAAATTAGGGTACTTTTTCGATATTGCGTCAAAATAAGGTGAAAAAATAAACATTTTAAATCAAAAAAATACAGTGTCTTTGGGATATAAAAAGGTAAGTTTTCACCAAATTTCGTGAAAAAAAATTTTTTTTTGTAAAAGATAAAAATAAAAAACCATAAACCTGGTTTCTTAAAATTTTCACGTGAATTTTGAGGTTATGTTAAAAGAGTGTAGATACAAAAGTTGTAGATCTTCTTATTACCTACAACTTTGCCATTTAACTTTTTTCCATAGGGTTTGTAGTTTTGCCAGAAATCGGGATAAACCATTTTTTACCCTTAAAAACTCACCCCCTACCCCTTCCCGACCTCAGATCGCCCGTAATTTATTTTTCCTTTTATTTTTGTTGCATTATCTTCTTTTTCTAATAGATTTCATCCTACTATAATTTTTTTTCACCTTTTATCGTTTTTGAAGGCTTCTTACCCTGGTCTAAAAATATAAATGAAAATTTGTGGAAACCGGTAAATTCAGCATCACAGCTTAAAAGATGCAGGCTGCAGCACTTGTCCATATCATCAGAATTAGGGAAGCATTTTCCGATTTCGCCAATTATTAGATGTTTATAATAGTAAATCTCAATTTTGTGCCATATTATTTATGCCAAATGTTTGTAAAACAGACACAAATAGTTCTGCGGACCGTCATACCACAAGTGATAAGTTACAAATGATGATTAACCATTTTAATAATGGTTACAACTATAGAAAATTGCTAAATTGGTCAAAAAGGTCAAGGAACAGTTCAACACATTATAAAACATTATATTAAAACAAAATGGGACCTTAAATAAATTAACAAAAGCTTATAACAAAATTTGTACCCAATACTACAAGGAGCGGAACAAGCACCAAAAACCCCAAATTAAGTGCTTTAAAGATCACAATAGAAGTTTATGAGACATCAAAAAACAATGTAGCACAAAAAAATACGACCTGTTTTAAGGGGAGTTAATTTACACGGGAGAACAGCTCGGGATATACTCCTCAAAAGAAAGCTAAGAATGGAATTCACTCAGAAGCATCTTAATAAATAAATGATCTGCGTGAAGTCAGTATTACTGGCTGACGAAACGAATTTTAACCTTTTTTCATCAGATGGGAAGGTAACTTTAAGAGATAACCTAAAGAAGGATTAAAATTTAAAAATTTGAAATTAACAGCTCAACAGAACGGTCAACACGTGATGTTTTGGGATTGTATGTTGCATGTCTTTTGTCAGGGTTGGCAAAATACACTTTGGTGACGGTAGAAAGGGTTAGTATTACTGTTTCATTATTTTAAAACGGTTCCTACAATATAGTCCTGAAAAATTAAACATTCAACAAATTTTTTTATTTTTTTACAACAACCAAAAGTTTGAGTGTACTGTACGAGAATTGTTATTTCAAAATTGGCCGGCGTGTCTTAATACACTACCACTATCGTCTAACATTAATATAATAGAAAATGTATGGTCAATATAAAAGTAGCTATACTTAACGTGAACAATAAAAATGAGTTAAAGATGATCATTGAAGAACGAAAGGCAATTTCTTCTCAATACACCCAAATCTTAGTAGAGATAATGTCTAAAAGATTACATTATTGATAACAAAGAGAGACCTTTAGATTACCAATAAAGTACAAATTTATGGTATTTTAGGGTTAGTATAATGACTGCATCATTTTAGCTCTGAGCTCTATTTTATAGGGCATCCTTTTCTTTGCATTTTTTTGTCAGATACATTACTTTTAGAGCTTGACATGCAATAAAGTTTGAGCTATATTTGCAAAGGTTTATAACTATTAGAAACTCTTTGTGTTTAGTTCTTTCTGTATGTTTGTGCCAGTAGTTGTATCTGTTGTATGCTCACTGTATCATTTAAGCTGTGAGTCACTGTAAGTATAAAAATCTGCTTACCTTATTGGACTATATTCACCACTATACTATAAGTTTTATACAATTCTAAGACATGAAAGAGAAAGGAGAGCCGAGAATAAAGAAAACCAAGTAGCTGCAAAGGTAAATAAAATTCGGCCAGAGCTATTTAAGGCCCAAATAGAAAATGATCAAGATGACGAAGATACTGATGACAATAGTACCTAGGGTAAACAGCCCTAAGTCCGACCACGTCCAGTAGTCGACCACTAGCACTTTTAAATTTTAAAAATAAGCAAATTTTGATATGTCTCTTGTTTAATTTATTTTGTCATATTGTTTAATCCATTTTCCACCCATATCCAAATTTGTGTTTGGTTAAATGACTCCAAAATCTTGTTATGGTCTTTGAAAAGTGGGAGTATTTCCGTTTGACAAATTTTGATAAGTTGTACCACATTTTCTGTTAGATTGGTGTGTCGTACCAATAAGAACTGATTTTAGTTATTGGTTGTACGAGGTCTGTTCAAAAAACTAAGGTGACTATTTTTTTATGAAAAAATATGTGTTTATTCATCAACATTTATACTGTCCCCTTCAAAGAGACACAATGCACTTGTGCCAACGCTTTTTCCAATCTTCAAAGCACTTCTCTTAAGCACTTTTCGGTATAGCCTTGAGCTCCTCTAACGATGCAGTTTTTATTTCAATCAATCAGTCGGTGCAAATCTTCGTCCTTTCATAAGTCTTTTAAGTTTTGGGAACAGGAAAAAGCCGCAGGGGGCCTAACCCGGTGAATATGGTGGATGAGGCATGATTGTCGTGTTGTTTTTGGCCAAAAAACCTCTCACAAGCAACGATGAATGAGCAGGTGCATTATCCTGATGCAAAAGCCATGAATTATTTTCCCACAATTCCGGACGTTTTTTTCGTATTGCTTCTCGCTAACTGCCCATAACTTCAAGGTAATACTCCTTATTGACCGTACGACCTTAAGGTAAAAACTCCTGATGCACTACGCCATGGTAGTCAAAAAAAACGGTGAGCAAAACTTTGACATTTGATCGGACTTGGTTCGGTCTTGGCTCTCCTGGGTGCTTCCATTGGGACGATTGGGCTTTGGTTTCGACGTCATAACTATGTACCCATGATTCGTCACCAGTTATGACCTTTTTGAGCAAATCAGGATCATCACTGACGTTATTCAAAAGCTCCTGAGCGATGCTAATGCGGCGATTCTTCTGATCAAAATTCATAAGTTTTAGAATAATCTTCGCTGACACACGTCTCATGCCCAAAACATCCGAAAAAATTGCATGACACAAACCGACTTACATGCCAACATCCTCAGCAGCTTCTCTTATGGTAATTAGACGATTTTCAAAAACAATTTTCTTCACAGCTTCGACGGTATGGAAGGGCTTTGTTTCAATAATGATAGTAACCAGGCCTGTAGCCAGGATTCACAGAATCCTTCTGCTAAAACTACCTAGTCTTTGTTTTCGTTTAGGTTAGAGCTAAGCTCCAACACTACTTTACTATTAATATTATTATTGTACAGAAGTATACTAAAATATAAAAAAATACACTAAAAACATTTCTAGAGTCTAACTCTTCTAACATTCTGACAAAGTAATTTAACAACAATGTTGCCTATTTATCTTAATTTCATTTCTAAATAAAAACAGATGTGTGGGTAAGATGATAAAATCACTTGAAAGATATTTCTTTTCTAAAATTTATCTTTGAAATATTTTCTATAACCTTACTTGTGTATAAACAATGTCTCTAGAAAGTGCTCTATTTAAAAACATAGTTTGACGTCAGCTTGAGAGAAATCTTATTTTTTAATTTTTTTTTCAAATTTTGATTAAATTCATATTTTTAACTTTTATCTCAAATTTAAAGTTTGCATCCGAACATTTAGAATTTGGATATTCTTTCTAAATTCTGGAAGATTAGATGTTTTTTTTTAATTCACGTTTCCTCTTAGCGTCCAACTCTTTTTCTAACTAGCAACAACTTCAATTCCTACGTTTTTTATTTTGGGCAATTTTGGGAATTATTGTTGCTATCTAAATTTGCAATGTCGAAATGCATTTGATTTGTCCGAATTTCAAAAAAAAAGTTTTTGCTATAAAGTTATTTATCGTTTTTTTTAAGTTTTACCTTTAATTTCAAAATTTCGAACTTTTTTGAAATTTTCAATTTGAATTAGACTTTTTGTTAAATGTGAGGTATGTTAATACTTTTACTTTTTTTCTCAAAATTCTAAGTTCAAAATCTTGGTATTTACTTCAAACGCACAAATATTTTTTTAAACTTGGATTATTTCTAGAAACCTGGAAATTTCGCCAAAGTTTTTGTGAAAAATATCAGACATCGAAATTCTGAACCTAATCTTGAGTTTTTCGAATTTGGAATTTTAATTTGAAATGTGTAGAAAAGTCTACATTTAGAGTTTTAAAAAAGTTTAATTACGACCGTGTTTATACTTAAAAATAACCGAATCCATTATTAAACATTCCTGAAAGTATTAACTTTTTTAGAAATTTTCAATTTCCTAACAAAAAGTAGTATATGTTAATTCCTAACAAATTTACCTGTTAGAACTCGAGGTTTTTAGTTTTTTAAATTCAACATTTTAAAAATAAGTTGATATTTAGAATTACTGTCTAAATCAGAAGAAAAACGAAGCTATAATTTTCGAAAAAAAAAATTTTGAAGTCAACATTTTCTAAAAAAATCTCTAATTTCTAAAAGATGAAATCTATTAACAAAAGCTAATAACACTCAACATTTTGTCTTGAAACAGAACTCAAAAAATAAACTGATAGTTCCTGAAACTTTAGTGGTTTCTCAAAATGGCCAGGGGATTTTTTTATATATTTATGATATAGAAAGAAAGTCAAAATATTGTGAAGAAGTCTGAATTTTGAACCAGTGCTAATGTAAAAATTTTGAAAAATAAACAATTCATTAGGCTCATTTTTTTTCCAAAATTTCGATTTTAATCTTGACATTTTTAAACTCGTCGTGAAAAGTTGTAAACGTTTTATAAATCAATTTTTTCTAAAAATATGAATTTAAAGTTGAAATGTCGTGATTAAAAGTAAAAAATTTCCTAATCAAAGTTGAAATTTGATAACTAAAATGGAAATTTCAATATTTTTTTGAAAGTTTTCACTTGGCAGTTGAATTTTGGAGAAAAAAGACGAATTTTCGAAATCGTAATCGAAATATAAACAAATCAACTTCATAACAAAAAAATTCGAAATTTTTTATTATGAAGCTAAAACTTTTTCAAAAAATTAAAAATTTTGAATTAAGCTGATGGGTTAAAGTTAATAAAAAAATCCCGAATTTTCCAATTTAAAAATGCTCAAGTTTTGTGTAAAACTCGGAATTTAAAAAAGAATCGACATTTTAGACATTTATTTTAAAGTTCAATGGCCATGTTAGAAAAATTATAGAAGAAATTCATAAAAATAACTTATTAAAAAATGTTTTCTCAAAATAATGGCTTATAAGAGATTTTGATTCATTAGTAAAGGGCCTAATATTCAAAATTTTATTCAAATACCAAATTTAAATTTTTAAATTCCAAACCTGTAAAACTATTATCACAAAATCCAAGTCTTTCTCAAAATGTTGGTGTTAAATCTCAAAAAATCACTTGTATAAATTTCCAGTTCTTCTCAAAATTTGATTTTTTTTTTCAAAATGGGAAGTTTAAGCTTGAAAAACTTGCAAAATTTAACATTTTTTTAATAAAATTTAAAACGTAAGATTGAAATTCCAAATAAAAAAAAGAAATTTCAAGAACAGTTTCAATTTTTCTAGAAACGAAATCTCAGATTTAAAAGTCAAAGTTCTGGAAAAAATTCGAAAGGATTGAAGGTAAAAATTTCAAGGTTTAGGATGGAAATTCGAGAATGAATTCGAAATTTTGGGAACTTCTTCATTTGAAAATCTTATACTCTTTCCGAATATCCTGAGTATAACCTAAAACCTATTTTTTTAAATTTCAACTGAGATTTCAAAATGTTTTTTTTTGTTAATTGTGAGTTTTGGTCTGTTAATTCCTTTTTTTAGAGTATTTTACCTTTTTGGTGCCTTTTTTAGCTTTTCGTTTTTGCCTAATTTAACATTTTGCTCACCTTTTCACCTTGCTCGATTGTGCTTAAAATCCGGTCTCTAATAATAAGTAATGGCGCCAAATTTGAAAAAAAAACGTCCTTGCATTTCAGTACGAAAACAAAATGATCCATTAAAAATGGTTTTTAAAAATGTCGCACATCTGAAAAGTTCATTTCTATCTAGTGAGGCCAAAAAATTTCGGGGGGGGGAGGTGGAGCCCCCAAGCCCCCCCCTGGTTACGGGCCTGATAGTGACCAATATTGCACCTAATCTTATTTTTATGTGGTGGTCGGATATGAGGATTTAAAAATCAACAGAATAAAGGCTATTTTTTCGAAAAAGCCCAATTTTCAAAAAAATTTAAAATGTGTCAATATTTTGAGAAATAATACAAAATTCCAGAAAAAGTTGAATTTTATAAGACATGTTTAAAAAGTGGTTAAAACCTGACGAATAAAATTAGTTTTTGGAATAGCATATTTTTAAAAAAGTCGAAACTATCAACATAAGAAAAAAATTATGAACAAAAGTGCAAATTTCATTTAAAAAAAGTCCAAATATTTTAAACAATGTATATTTTCTCAAAAATCTTTGACCAGAGTTTAAAAAAACTATTTTGGATAGCTTCAATTTTTAGGTCCTAATTTTCAAAAAAGTCGATATTTTCATTAAAAACATTTCAAAAACAAGTATTTTTTAAAAAAAGTTGATATTTTAAAAAATTTTGAATTTTTTTAATAAATGGTTCAAATTTTCAACAAAAAGTAATTCTTCAAAAAAAAGTTTCGATTCTCAAAAAGTCCTGTTTGGAGAAAAAGTCTAGAATTAAAAAGAAAGTATATATTTTGAAATAGCTACAAACTTTCAGTTAGAATTTTAAGAACTGAATTTTGAAAAAAGTGTCAAATTTGTTATCTGAATTTGCGAAAAAGTCGAAATTTTTAAAAAATTAAAATTTTTAGAATATTCGAAATTTTCAAAAAAAAATAGTTATTTATGATACAAGTGTTAAAAGTGACATTTTATTTTGTGAGTGGGGAGTATTGCGAAACGAGCGTAGAGAATGGAGCAACCCCACAGACAAAATAAAATCACTTTTAACGAGTGTATCATGCAATATTTTTTTGTAAAACTATTAAATTTAAAAAAATGCTGTCTCTAAGGTTAAATTTTCGATTTATCGTTTGGGTGTTGAATTACATATTTGACAATTACATGTGACAATCAAGCCAGGTACTTGATAGAGTGTAGCCAAGTAAAACAATTGTAAGTTGTTTACGGTTTATTACTGACCACAATTGAACCTGTCCTAAAATATTTCAAATTTTATAGCTAATAAACATGGATTTTGAAGAAAATATTGGAAATTAAAGCAATTTTATTATTCAACCAGATGTTGAGGAAAGAACAAATACATCAATTCAGATTTATTGCCCCAGAAATCGCGACAACAATATGATGGTATGAAATAAAGAGTCTAGCGAATAACTTCACTAAAAATATAATTTTGGTTTACGTCGAAAGAAATTCTAAGCTATGGAATCTCTATGATAAAAGCTAGTTTCCAAATCAAAAACAACTACTAGGATATAAGCAAGTATTGCAACAAGCGTACAAGATAGTCAATTTTTGAATGAAGCTCCAAACACCAAATAGGGTAGAGGTACCAGTGAATGAACACTTAACGAAAATATAAACTTTGAAATAATAGTATTAGTAGACCATTTCGCTTTATTTTATGCATGTTTTTTCTACTTGATCTTTTTACATATAACTTTGAATTCCCATTATAATGACGTTTCTGATAATTGAATCTTGTCTAAAATAATAAAAGATGTCAAATATTGCAAAATATCCCAGTAATTGAACATTCGATACCAGTAGATGAACGACCCTGTTCTAATAAATGAACCAAGTAAGTAAAAAGTAAATTAAAGTTGCTAAATAAAAAACATTTTTGATATGTAAGTATATTTTTTTGAGTTAAATATAAACAACATTATTTAAATATATTTAGATATTTCTGGGCACTCATAACAGCCACGCTTTATTAGCTTGGGCGCTTCTATTGCTTCCCTAACAGCCCCCTTCTTATACCATATTTGGTCTGGTGGGTTGGCTCGAATTACATATTCTTCGCCCTCAATTTGCTCCACAATTCCAGGAAAATTCTGCAACTCATATTTAACTATAAGATCCTATAGAGATCGAAAGTTCTTTAGATTGTTTTGGTATCCCACTTTTACGCATAGGCGTTTCTACTAGGTTTTTCCTTTTTGCATCGTGTTTGGGCACTTCTGGTGTCTTCGAGTCTACTGTAGCCATTTTATCTGCTGCTTTAGGTTTACCTTTCTGTACGTTTTTTCTCTTTCTTTCGTTCTTATTTTTTTCTTAGCGTTTTTGGTCCCTGGCATGTTTTTTTTGCATTTTCCAATCTTCTTTTTTTCTTTTTCGGACTTCTATATCCTCCATATGTTCCTTCCATGTCTTAGAAGTAATTTCAAATGGCATAGGTGTCGTAGATTTCCTCATGACTCTTTTTCTTCAATTATTGGCCAGTGAACGTGATCTCACCAAGCATTTTGGATAGTTATATTGTTGTGAACTATTATTTTTTGACGAATTTCTAGTTCCCTTGCTTTAACTTCCTGATGTACAGTATTAATAATAATCTCTAGTGTTTGGTTACAGACATTTTGGGATTCTTTTTGATTTAGAACTTTCATCTCAGTCGATTCCATTTTTTTGCTCTTTTTTATCTGGTTTATCAACGGCTGAACTGCAGTTTACATTAAAGGATGGTGGATCATTATTAAAGTCACCTATATCATAAATAACACCATCTATTGGTACTGGAAAGTTCTTCAGGTGGAAAAATTTCATTCGATAAATCTTCCATTTTAGTGTTAATGAAACTATTTTCCTGAATATTATTAGAAACGATTTGGCTACCATTATGCCCAGTTTCAATAGCAATTTCTTGACTACAGACTTCCAGATTTTGAAAAGTGGACTTTTGGTGATTTCTCTTCCTATTCTTGAGTTTTTAAACTCTACTTATAACTCTGGATCCATATGATATTCCATCGCATCTAGCACAGTCAGGTATTCGCTAGCGGTAATAATAATTTGTTTATTTTTTTGTTCTTCTCTTCTTTTCGAAATGCATCAAGAGAAATCTACGGTATGCGCATCAAACAGGAAAATGCTGCACTTTCTAAATTCATGTTTAATGATACTTGGTTGCACAGCTTTCTCATATAAATAGAGGAATAAACGTGTTTTTCGTAATTGATTTCGCAGTTTTCTGTTTATGTTTTCCAACTATGTCTTTCCAATGCACTTTGAGGTATTTAAAAACAGACACATCATATGGTTGCAATATATGCGTTGCATTTGGCAATAAACAATAGAACATAATGCCCTTCTGAGTACACAATTTGTATAAATCCATACCTATATGAGGGTTATGACCATCTAGCAATAGTAAAATTGGAAGCTTTATATAAGGGGCCGTTCCGAAATTACGTAAGAGGTTTTGAGGGCTATTTTGACCCCCTCTCCCCCCATTGTAAGACATCATAAGATTTCAACTACTCCCCCCTTCCCCTTAATAAGAAATTTTCGTAAGAAATGTATGCATCAATAAAATACAACTCCGTTAGTTTTAAAAATACCTTTTATTATCATATTAATATGCTATTATAAATATCATTAACTCACTTGAATAACATCAATCTTATCAACCTATTACAGTTTTGATCAGAATTAGTTTAGTAAAACCTAAGGTGTTGAAAAAACTAGATAATAAATCAAAACTCTAATTATTATTTATCCACGGACTGACTAACTAACCATTCAGATATTGATTCAATTACCGAAATGACTGATTCCTTTTGTTTCTCTTGAGCTCTTCAATTTTTTCAATATCAGTATCTTCATTGTCGTACCATTCTACATCATGGGTATTATTATTGTATGATGTAAGACACAGGCTCTGAACAGCACGACGACGCAATAATTTAATAGGATGAAAATTCTCAGTACGAGCACACTGGTACTTGTGAACTGATTGACAATGGATTTTCACATTTTTATTTGATGCAAAGTACAATTGGACATTACGTGCAATCAATTGCGTTTGAACCGTAGGACAATAAAAGTCGTATGGTGTTAAAATAAAATCTGGGCGGCTAGGAATTTCAATGTTTAGAGATAATTGCACAAATAAAGGACAAAAATTAGCATTTGCTTAGTCTTTAGGAAGTGGTATATCTAAAGTTTGCGCTTGTCAAAGAGGATAAGGTGGTGGAATAAATCCATCTGGTAATATCATTCGCAAATTACTTCGTAATTTTCCACAGCATCTAAATTCTGTGCATTTGCTAATTTGCAGTAAATACTGAGATTCCCTTACATGTCTACAGTACCAATCAGGAGTCCATTCCACTAAACTTCTGTCAATATTATCACTACCAGGATCTACGTATTCAGCAACAACTGGCTTATCATCAATAATTAACTTGCTCCATATTTGCGCTAAAATATCACCAGCCATTTTGAAATTCTTAAGTTTAAGTTCATTATCAATTGTACGTCGCTGATCATCAAGATGATTACCAAAAGAATCATACGGTAAGACAAGTCCAGATAATTGATGACTCAATGGAGCCATTCTACGCTCTACTCGATTGAAGCAACTTCTTCCGGGAGCGTTAGTGATAATAAATATAGCATCAAGATCAAATTTACGAAAGTGGGAACCAGCATGAGAGATGACTTGAGGAAAGCGTGGATTTTCATCAGGTCCTCCGTCAACAGTCATGGTTATAACTGGTTTTATATTATTATAATCTGTTTTGGCCAGGGATTGAAATTCTGCTAGCTCCATAAGATGTTCTAGATCGATGCTATGAGTGCGTGCAGATGATGATGAATGTTTTCCTGATCTGATTGCAACGTACGTAGGTCCACTGTATATCACTGCTTCAGGTTTGCCCATTTCATCAGTATTAATTTCAATGCCAGCATATACTGAAGGTATTAATTTATGTTTTTCTGCCACCACCCAGTCGTGATCTGGTAGCCGTATTCGATATTCCATATGCATCAGAAAGGGTGCTTGTTTTTCTACAGCAGTTTTACCAATTGGAATGCGCGCTTTGTCGTCCTGTGACAAGAAGAAAACCTGAGCAGGCCCAAGCATGGAGGCGAGAGACTCGATAGCCCGGATAGAAGCAGTGCAAAATTCATCATCGGGATGGCTTTTGTGTTCATCATTTGTTGCTCTCGCCAGTTTTACCGGAACTGGTACTACGTGTTTTTTCCCTTGAATTGTAGAAGAACATCTAGGTAAAAGACGAAGATACGTAGCACTTCGTGATAGATTGAAACCTAACGTCTCTAGTTCTTTGACCAAGTCATCTAGAGTTCTACAGCTTCATACCATTTCAGTTTGGCGTTTCTCATCTGCACCACCTCCAAAGCTCGCAATTTCTGCTAAAACTTTCAACAGCTCAGGTTGAGCTTCCTCCAAACGAGGGCGACCCACTGTCTCGTGCACATTTAATTGTTGTTTTACAACTGGATTCTTAATAACATCTTTTATCAATGCCTGTCTTTTTTTTCTAAAACTTTTTTGATATTCAGCGTTTCGTTTTTTATTAGCAAGTTGTTTTTTAGCTTCACCGAGGTTTTTTTGCAATTTAGTGATTTCTTAATTGATCTTGAGTCCTCCAAGACCAGAATCCCGACGTAAAATACTTGTATTTAATTCACTCTCCACCAATGAAATTTGTTTTTCAATTGCATCTTGTGCTGGAGTAGGATGACATGTTAATTGTGATTTATCAGGAATCGCCTCTTTTGGAATCAGTCTGTGCGCCATATCGACTTCTCTAGTGCATAATGCGACAGAAGAATCTGTTGAGTTTTTGTCCATCAAAGCAAGCGGTCCATCAGACACATTTTGCTGTAAGAAGTGATTTTGATTATAGCTTAGCATACACAGCAAAATATGCGTAACTTATAAGTTTATTTAAATGGAATTTTACATATAACAATTACTTAAAAATAATATTAAAATATTGATAATAATATTTTGAAGAAAAAAATTTAGAAATAAAGTGCCAACTAACCTGTTTAAAAAAAACCGAGCATGTTGGTTTTTTTCTTAGCAGCAAGCTGTTTTAAATCATTTATTTTTTGAAATACAAATTTTCCGAAAGCATTGTCATCATTTTTAAAAACTTCTTTGTTGGTTGTTCAGAATAAATTAAGTTCTTGTTGACAAAACTTTGGTGTTTTATCTGGGAAACCTTCTACCCACGCTTTAAATAACAGTGGATGTAAGTATCCAGACATGTTAGATAAAATAAATATTCTAAAAGGAAATGAGGTATATTTTTGAGATTTCAAGTAACAGGGAAATCCCCGACCAACGAGAACAACAACGAAATAGTAGAAAGTCTAGAAGTACTGACAACATATGATTCTTGTAAGATTCAATACTGAGTAAGAAAGATAAAGCACAGATGGCGCTACCCAATAATGCCATTTCTTAGCGCGATAGTGGTAAAATTTCAAATTCGAAATTTTACGTAATATCAAATTCTCTACCCTCCCTCCCTATAGTAAGAAACTATAATATTTAATCAACACCCCTCCCTCCCTTAATTATCTTACATATTTTATGAACGGCCCCTAATGCTTCAAAACCCATGGCAGGAAAGTGTTGGCTACATACTCGTAGAAGGTTGCGCTTGTCATCCAAGCGTTCTCAGATCGTCCAATACCCCATTCATCTGGAAAGATGGCTGATATGTCTCTTGGAATGCGTTTGTACGGAAAAAACAACAATGGGGGTGCAGAATCACCCACCGCAAAAAATGTGCAAAGTACTGTTATGCATTTCTTCTCAGGACCACTGGCAATTTCGTAAAAATTTCTATAATTCTTCGGACCCAGAAGTTTACCCTTTTTGGGACAAGTTTGTAGTCCTGTTTCATCCCTGTCAAATATTCTGCTAGGATAATTTAAAATGTCTGCAAAATTTTCGATTTGCAAATACTCGTTTAATTGCTGAAACCAATTGCCTATACCTGTTTCTGAAACTGGGGCTCTTGTTTTAGATATTATTTCAGTACTACGTTGGGTGATTTTCGGATGACTATTTAAGAACAATTTTAACCATTTTCGCTCTGGTCTATCGTCTGTAAACGGATTCGGGCGAGTTGCTGTCTTAGACGCTGAACAGTTTCTTTTAACTCCTCGGGGTGCATGGAAAAACCTAATAACGCCCTTTTAATTGCCCACTTTCTAGCTGTGCTTCCTCAGCAGTTGTTAAAATTGTGTCAGGGCCCATCTTTCTTATTAAAAGTATTTTTCTTTTAATTTTATCAAAGAGAGTACCCTTAGGTATTCCATATTTTTTGCTGACTGCTGAAAGTGACATTTTTTTGCCTTATCCCCTCCAAAGCATTTTGTAAGACCTCGTCCAAATATTTAAACCTTTTATAGCTCCTAAGGTCTTTTTCCATTTTATATCTACAGTGAAAAATAAATCCAAGTATTAGAATTAAGTAGTTCTTGTTGAATTTTCATTTAATATTTTTGTTCATTTACGGGTCCAATTGAATGAACGAACAGTGTAAACTGAAAATTTTGAACATTCTGCAAATGACGTTCATTTAGGACTCAAAATGGTGCATTATACAAATTCAAATGAATTCCAATAAATAAACGTACTTGTTCATTTATTGGGGTTAACACATGACCTAGTAAATGAACACAATGAATTGCTAATTTTCCCGCCAATTCTTGACAATTTGAAGCTATATCGATTATCAAACCGCTTAAAACATAGTAATAAATATAGATTACTAGTTAGAACAAAGCAATAATACGTGTTATCCTTATTATAAAGTATTTTTATTTACATTGCTCCTTACAAGATGTCTGGAAAATGTTGGAACTACAAAATTCACACATTAAGACAACACTTCTGTTTCCAACTTCTGGATCAGAACTAATTACCTCTTGATTCAATGAGATAAGATAATTTGAAGCCTGCGTATTAGTTTGATGGAACGGACTGGTCCTTGGTTATCTTAAAAAATTGAAACACAGAACTTGTCCCCTGAAACCAAGAAAGATTCTTGGTTTCAGGGGACAAGTTCTGTGTTTCAATTTCTGCGTATTAGCCTTTAAGGGGAGAAACGGATACAACCAGTTTTATAAAGCTTACATTAAGGGTCAATTGTTCATTCGCTGGAACTGTTCATTTACCGGTACTTCTACCCTATGTAGTAAAAAGTTGCGTCAATTTTCGGATTATTTGAAGCATGTCGCCTTGAAGAGTTTTGTAAATTAACACTGGATGATATTGAAAAATCAGAAAAATCTTTCTAGTTAAATATTGTAGGGACTAAAAGCAACGTCTGTCGTAGTTTTTGCATGAATTACTAGCATAAATACATCTGCAATTCTCAGGAAAACTAAAATAAGTAACTGTTCAGATTGTAATAGTCAAATAAAATAATAATATAATAATAATAAAATAATAAATAATTTTTAACTATTCGAATGTTCTGTGTTTGGAAACAATATTATATAATAATAAAGGACCAGAAATCCTTCTAATTTTGTGGGTACAGCTTTCTATTAGATAAGAATGCATGTTGCTAATATATCTGTGATTCCTAAATAGTGAGCCACGACCCGGCACTGGGTCATAAAAATAAAATACCAGGTTGCAGAATTGTTTTCGTACTCCCAAATGATCAGTTCTTATACATTAAAATATAATTAAAACATCTTTTAGTGGGTAGGGGAAATATTAAAAACAACCGGGCCAGGGCAAAAAAGTTTGAGAAACGCGGAAGTTTTGAAGAAGGTAAAATTTCGAAATGTATAATTTTCAAAAGAATCGAAATTCTCAATATTAAATTGAAATTTAAAAAGTAAAAATTTTTAAAAAAGTTAAAACTTTGAAAAAACTGTTATATTTTGATCATAAGTGTCACCAGCATCAACAAGTAGTGGTTGCAGCTGTTAGGTGAAAAAAAATATTTTAAAATAAAATGAATATGGACATTTTCATTTTGTAAGGGAAGGAGAGCGTCTGATAAATTTTCCATTAAGCTTAATTACATCAAAAGATCTATTTTTCATTGGATTAGTTAAGTTTTGGCATGTTTTTTTTTCGATTTCTAACTCTAACTTGGGTTTTTTTTTTAAGTTTAATCCACTCGCAAAGGGTAACCCCATTATGCTTTCAAAGCACTGCGAGTAGGATGCGGAAACAAGGATAGATGGCGATGAACCGCCTTCTTAAACAAGGATAGGGTTGTAATTTTTGGGGAAAATTCCTTTTGGTAACAAGTTCCATAACTTGAAAGTTCTACAGAAAAAAGAGTTTCCGTAGACATAAGTCCTCACTGTGTCAAGCTGGACCGCACAGGAATTTGCTGTCTCCGATGGTCTAGTACGCCTCAAAAATCCTGCCCTTGGGGGGATCAATCCTATTAGTTCCTGCGAGCATCTTCCATGATAGTACTTGTAGAAAAGAGACAAGTCACCAACCATACGCCTGTGCTCTAGTGTTTCGAGAGAATCGGTCAGACTCTCGTCATCAATTAGGCGAATCGCTCTTCTTTGAATTGAATCCAAGAGAGCTAAAGTGTGTTTTGGGACTGAACTCCAAAAATGAGAACATTATTGGCTAGTGTTGCCCTAACTTGAGCTTTGTATAATGTAAATAGCTGATGAGATGTGAAGTACTTTTTAGCTCTAATAAGAAAGCCTAGGTTCTGAGAGGCGGATTTGGCAATGGCGCGCACATGATCGTTCCAAGAGAAGTTAGTGCTCGCATTCACTCCTAGGAAAGATAAATCAGATCCCATGGGAAGGATTTTACCCTCCATTAGTATGTTTGTTGCATTATCCCTTGATATATTAGAAAAAAACCCGCGGCCTGAATTTTTAAAGCGTTAAAGTCGACCAAATTGTTTTTACCCCATTCCAGAATAATCTCGATATCCTGATTAATTGTCTGTATCTGCTGTTCCCTTAGTCGATCTAAAGCAGCGATAGATAATGGTTTGTCGGAGAAAAAATATGACACAAGGTTACTATCATCTGCGTAGTCGTATATAGGATTGGAAGTTGAAGCTAAGAGATCGTTTATTTGTAACATAAATAGGGTAGGAGACAGAACAGGCCCCTGAGGCACCCCTGCGTTAATCGCAAATGTCTCGGATGAGATGGCATCGACGACGACCTGAAGAGATCTGTCAGCGAGAAAATTGGATATCAAATGACAGAGTCCAGGAGGAAGACCGTAAGATGGTAATTTGGCGAGAAGAGATCGGTGCCAAACTCTGTCGAAAGCCTTTGAGATATCCAATGCCACAATGCTCATCATGTTTTTCCATAGCTGAGTTACAGATATAAGTAACATATGCCAGTAGATCGCCAGTGGAACCGTATTGCGTCTTTAAGTTCAAAAATAGTGTTTAATTACCTTCCAGAACAGGATATACTTCTTCCGGGATTGACCCGTTTCAAAGAAATACTAAAAGTGTTCGATGTTTCGCCCACCATCGTAGGGGGCTTCCTCAGGAACAAAGAAACAATAAATGAAAAATAAAATACAAGGAAATATACAAAAATGAAAAATGAAGTATATTTTATTTATTGTTCCTTTGTTACTGAAGAAGCCCCCTACGATGGTGGGCGAAACGTCGAACACTTTTAGTAGTTCTTTGACACGGTTCAATCCGAAAGAAGTATATCCTGTACTGACTCTGGCCGTGGAAGCCTTCGTTATTATAATTACCTTCCACTTTTCCAAACTTCTCTTGCTGATATTCCCCACAGATTTTCTATAGGGTTCAGACCTAGCCTTTTGGCAGGACAGGTAAAGAAAGCTATTCTTTCAACTTCAAACCATCTCATAGTTAATCCTCTTTTGTGTACCGCTGTACTGTCTTGTTGAAAAATTGGATATTTTTCGCTATATTCTATCATAAATGGAACTACATTTCCTTGTAAATTTGTAATATATTTATTGAAAAAACTCTAATTGGAGCCTTACTATATTTTTTATACTCTAGGAAGGGGAGGGGGCACAACATAAAAAAGGTTGGTATCTCCTGATCTAGAGTCTATACTTGACGGTGTGGTCACAGTATAGATATTAACGTACGCATGCTCTATACTGTGGTTGCTCAGGAGGTCAGGTGCATCTGCACATGAGTCACTTCGAGATAATTGTTTGGCGTATTTCATAAAGGGATCCATATACTTCGCGATTTATAACACATCAATTCGTTTCAATATTTTCCATTTAATTAACAATTTTATGATTTTTTTAAACGTTTTAGACATTTTTCAAAAATTCGAAAATTTCCTGGAATTCCTAGTCGAGTATTTTTAAGTTTCGAGAAAAAAAATGTCGACAAATCAGTAACCCTAACGCTCTTATACTCATATATTCACTAGTTGTAGGTTTTTATACTTACTATTATTCATGTTTCAGATCAAAATTCAGAAGTGAAGCGACTTGTAGGAATCATGACCAACACAAAAAGTTTCAAAAATAGCTCTCAAGATTCTGAACGAACATCCAAAACAGACGGTAATTTAAAAGTTATATTTCACCAACTGTTTTCTATTTGGTTATTTTCTTCTATAGACGTGGCAAGCTTGTATTACAGTTTTGATAATGAGAAATTGAAAAATGTCGAAAGTGAAAAAGACAAAAATCTTTTACAACAGGAAGCAAAATATAATGAAGACCATGATGATGAAAAAGAAAATAAAGCGTCTGCAAATGAACAGCTAACTTCAGTTTCGGCTGTTATCATAGAGAAAAAAGATGATAATTCGGAAACCGAAAACGAAGAAAAATCCATCTATTTTTCTTTTCTCTTCGATACTCAGGACAGTGCGCATGGAGAAAGTTCAGGGCTTAAAGAAAATATTTCTTATGAGGCGCAAAAGGATAAAGAAGTTGAAATTGTACATAATCCTAATATAGAAAACGGTTTAACCTTAGGCAACGATAATGCAGAAAACCATACTGAACCTTTGGGAACCTTCATAGAATCGGATCACCAAAATACCTGTAACAAATCTCAACAATCGCTTCAGATTGAAAATACTTTAGAAAAAGAAATGATTTTTAATGATGGATTAGAATTCGTCGAACGTATAAAAATTCCGAACCAAATGCCTACCAAAAATGACGAAAACAATATCGAGGTCAACGACGAGGTTGTGCAAAATATGTCGAATCAACTAAAACCGCAAATTTCGACGAGGACCGTCTCCGTAGACGAAACTTTAAAAGAAAGTGTAACCAATTTCAATAAAGATATAATCGAAAAATACGAACCAGGCGATTCGCATTCAATCGCTTGCTCGTCCAAGTGCGTCAACCACGATAAACCCACCATGTCCACTATGTTAGAAGATGTTAAAAGTAACTCTCCAGAATTTTCAATCGATTTGAGTAACGTTGATAGCGAGGAGGTGTTTCCCGCCAACGAAGAAAACGCGAAAATGCACCAAGAATATATTTCTAGTACGACGGTTCGTAATGTAAAGGAAAAAGATGAAAAATGTAGGAATAAGTGGTCATCTATAACTTCATTAATGTTATCTCTGGTCGGTCTTGGCGATAAGGTAAAAAAAAGGAAAAGAAATTTTTCCGAAAATGACCACCTCGTTGAAGAACCTGACATGAAACGCTCGAAGGGTTGGGACTTTAAATGTCGACCTCCTATTAGAGATGTAGGAACTATAATTTATTTAAGAGTGGATAAACCTAAAAAGGTCGATAAATGGACACAGACCGACGATACCCTTTATTATTAAATTGTTATTTAAGCAGTGACTTAATTTGCGACATGTACTTTTAATTTTTAACTAATTAATTATTTTACCCACATATACAGCATGTTCCATTGGTCTGAGACGGAGGATAACTCCTCATTGAAGATAAATTTTACAGTTTCTTCCTATAGACATAGAAGATACCAACGGTGCCAGTGGCGTATTTACCTATCTACCGCAAGCGACATATATTTCGGCGCAGCATTTTTAGGTTATTGTTCAAGTTTAGTTATTGTTAATCACCATTTTTTGATTAAAATATTATGTGATCATACTTCCGTTTTTAGTTAGCCTATCACTAACACTTTGAGATTAGAATCCAATTAGCGAGACTTAAAATTTCGAGTTTCTCGAATTTTTTTTTTAAAGTTTCTAAATTCGAGAATTTTTTAAAACGAGATTTCGCTTAGAGCTTAACATTTCTAGAAAAAGTCAAAATATTCGAATTAAAGTCGAAAATTTGAGTCCAACGTCCAACAATGAAAGGTTTTTGAATTTTTTTTTTAATAAATTATTTTTTTAACATCGATTCATTTACTAATGTAAAATTTATTTCCAAATCTTATTATACAAAAATTCTCAAATTGGTTTATTAAGTTTAGGTAATTTGACAAAATTTCATAAATTTTTAACTTGGACATTTGAATCTTACTACAACATTTCGAGTAAAAGGTTAGTAATTTGGAAAAAACTTAAAATTTACATAAGGAATACAGATTGCTCACTAAAAATTTAAAATACTATTCATTCTGAATTTTGAGAACTTTTTCTTCAGAAGTTTAATAGTTCTAGGAAGTTTGGAATTGAAGATTAGAGTCAAATACAGTGACCGATACCAGTGAGGCCAAGGACGAACGAAACCAGTCTATGGTTGTGGTTGTAACTATTTTCAACTTTTAGCACGTTTAACTGATTCATTACGGTACATTTAATTGCCATTATTTTTTATCTTTAATATATCGAACGCATGTCAAGACGAAGACGCTTGTATTTAACGGTTGTTGCTACGGTGCAGTCCCATAATAACAAAAATGAAAGTTACCTCACCACAATGATTTTTTAGGTTTACTTAAATGATACATCTTGGTTGCATCCCTCTAGTTTTCTTTTCTTTTTTCTGAGAGTTTTATTTTCAAAATTTTAGATTTTTAAAAAAATTTTTAACTTGAAATTCTTTTTTCCAGTTATTTCATGTTTCAAATTTTTTTTTAATCTAGTCATGTCAACTTTTTTAAACTGTTTCAAAATTCGTATTTTTCCAAATTTTGAGGTTTTCAAAATTTTGATTTCCTGTACAAATTTCGACTTTTCTGAAAATTTCAAAATTTTGAAACAAAACTCGAAATGGTGAGAATTTTTTCGAATAAATGAAGGTCTTTTCGAAATTGGGATTTCTTTCTTTTTTTTCTTCAATATTTGAACTTTCTTGACTTTTTTTTTACCCAAAATTTCAATTTTTAATATAAAATTTATCAAAAGTTTCTGGAATATTCGAGGTTAAAAATTTAAAGCTCTGAAAATGTTGACTTTTTGTAAGAACTACCACTTGACACGTGACTTCAAAATTTCGGCTTTTTCTTAACTCTATACTAATTTTGAAAAATCCTACTTTTAAAAAAAAATCGATTTTTCTGAAAATATCCACTTCTTTGACAATCTCGCGCCTTCGACTCTTAAAATTTCGATTTTTTTAAATTTTAATTTTTTGAATATTTTATGACAATTTTGCCTTTTTTGAAAATTTCAGTATTTCATAATTTCAATAAAAGTTCGAAATTTGGAGCAATTTTAGGGGAGGAAGGGCAAGAGAAATTTTAAAATGAGGGGAAGTTTGAAAAAATGTCGGGATTTTAAAAAAGTCGAAGTTTTCAAAACATCCCGAAATTTTTAAAAATTCGTTCTATTTTCAAAAACAAAATGAATTTTTTAAAATAAGTCAAGTTTTTCAAGAAGTTAAAATTTAAAAAAAAGTTGAGATTTTAAAAATGGTCGAAAATTTGTAAAAAACTCGAGATTTGAAAAAATCGAAATCAAATCGTTACTAATTGTCTAACAATTTGAAATTTTGAAAAAACTCAAAAAGTTGAAATATTGAAAAAAAAAGATTTTCAAAAAAAATGAAAATTTCTGGAAATTGCGAAATTTTAAAAAAAATTTGAAGTTTTTACAAAAGTCTAAGTTTACAAAATATTGAGAATTAATACAATTAAGATTTTCCAAAAAAGTCGATATTTAAAAGCAGTTGCGTTTTCAAAAGAATTGAAATTTTGAAAAAAGTCAAGATTATTATTGTTTAAATGTTGAAAAAAAAAGACCGAAATTTCAAAAAAAAAAACATTTAATTTTCTTACAAAAGTCGAGATTTCGAAAAAATATCGAGATTTAAAACAATTCAGATTTTCAAAAAAAGTCGAAATTTAAAAAAAGTTGAGATTTTAAAAGATAATCGAAAATTTTTAAAAAGAAAAAAATTCGAGATTTAGAAAAATGGGAATTTTTGTAAAATCGTTACTAATTTCCAAGAAAAATGAATTTTCTTAAGAAAAGTAATGATTGTTAAAGTTTAAGCATTGAAAAAAAAAGATAGAGATTTAAAAAAATCAAAAATTTTGCGAAACTACTAAATATATCGAGATTTAAAACAATTTAGATTTTCAAAAAAGTCTAAATTTAAAAAAGTTGAGATTTGAAAAGATAGTACACAAATTTCTGACAAGAAAAAATATCGAGATTTGAAAAATCGAAATTTATTAAAATCGTTGCTGATTTTCAGAAAAATTGAAATTTGGAAAAAGGTCAAAATTATTAAAATTTAAATATTGAAAAAAAATCGCAGTTTTGAAACAAAACAAAATTAGGAATTTCGGGAAATTTGCCAAATTTTAGAAAAAAGGTGAAGCTTTTACAAAAGTCGAATTTCAAAAACAAATATCGAGATTTAAAACAATTCAAATTTTTAAAAAATTCGAAATTCAAAAAAGTTGAGATTTGAAAGGATTGTGCGAAAATTTCTAAAAAGAAAAAAATGTGAGATATGGAAAAATAGGAAAATTTGTAAAATCGCTACTAATTTTCAAACAAATTGAAATTTTGAAAAAAGTCAAGATTAATAAAGTTCAAATATTGAATAAAAGAGCGAGATTTAAAAAAAAACCGACATATTCGGGAAATTGCCAAACTTTAGAAAAAATGTGAAGTTCTTACAAAAGTGGAAATTTCGAAAAAATGTGGAGATTGAAAACAATTCAGAGTTTCAAAAAAATTCAAATTAAAATGAATGAAGGTTTGTAAGGATAAAAAAAAATAGAGATTGTCTTAAACATCGAAAATTTCGGAAAATTGCGAAATTTTAGAAAAAAAGTGTATACGATATATTTTTTTTAACCTGACAGCACTGTCCCCCAAATCGGATGACTTGACTTCGCCTGTGACATGCATCCTTATGTCATGCATTCAATTATCGTGTCCATTTATAACAATGTTACTTTGTCGTGCAACCAAATGTCCGCGCCCTTTTGTCGCGACACCGAGGACACCAGTCTAAAGATTTGTTAACGGTCTTGTGTTGTTACGCCACTGTGTCTGTGATAAATTTTACATGTAGAAAAATTCTAAGATGTCTGTGGTTCTACACAATAAAGTGGTAGCGAGCGCTCCCTATTAGTGAGGTGCCAAACAGAAATTTGCAAATTTAAAACCAACAATTTAAAACTGTTTATTTAATTACGGTTGCTATTTTAGGATCTAATAGATTTGAGAGTTGATTTATCTGGTATGTAGTCTTGAGTAACGCTTTATTTCTTTCAATCATCAGATGCGATTAAACTAAAAATAATAAAATATCAACACCTCTCAAGTATCTATGGTTGGAGATAACCTAAATTACGGATTATTATGACAACGTCAAAGTAGTCAACCAAACAAACAGGTTTTTTTTTTAATTTTTATATTAGTATGAATTGGAGAGTTGAACGTCAGTAGCGCTTGTGTATTTAGTGTTGTTTCGACTTGTAATAATTATTTTGTAATTATCGTAAACATGGTAAGCATTCCAAAGACCGTTAACGCCGATTTAGTGAAAGAAAGAAAAAAATGTACATTTAATACTTCGGAATTAACACATTTATTAGACGGTGGGGCCCATAAAACTGAAGAAAGACGGAAGAGAGGTATGAACTTTGAGATTTCAAATGATCCTTATGATTAAGTGAAATTTGCATCACAAGTTATATGGTGCATCACTTATTGCTTGAATTGTTACTAATTTTTTAATGATCATTGATTAATATTGACCTCATTTTTCGAAATTAGAGAAGTTCTTCCTTGAGGATCCAGAATTACAATCAAAAGTACCCTTAGAATATTTAAGTCATAAGGAAAAATATGAAGAAGCTATTAGAAAAAGTTGTGTATTATTTAGGAAAGTGCAGGAACTACAGAACTTGGGTCAAGCTGGAATGGAGAATTTTAGGTAAGGGATCGTTTTTTATTTAGTGACACCATAATTCAGTAAATTTGCAACTTATCACTTTGACCTTTAAAATATCTGTCAAACAATGGATTTATTTTATATGTAATCTCTGTTGATAATGTCTAATATAATAATAATAAATATTATTTAGTGGTTTCTCCTTTAAATGGTTTTATATGTATTTTTTATTTTTGTTTGAGATGATAAATTTGCTAAGGTCATACAAATATTCCAACTTATTGCACCTAAATTTGGTGTTTATTTTGTAAATAATAATTTATTTTAGTAAGAACATTGTAGTTGGAAAAAGTTAATTTACATTCATGGTATGACCTAATAGATAACACTAATTATTGCTTTTTCAAATCATGACATTTACTGTTATTATAATTTAGTATTTATAACTTGTCATTTAAATAAATCACCCTTCAAAATTATATACAAATATAATATGGTATAATTACTAGTATTGTTAACTGTTCCATTTAAAACTTTGTGCAGTGACAACTCAGGAACATCATGTCATAGCTTCTTGTCTAAGAAAAAAAACAAATTTTTTGTCTAAATTTTGAAATATCTAAATTTTCAAAAAAAGGCAAAATTTTTACAAAAAGTCTAAATTTTCTAAAAGTCGAAATTTTCAAAAAATAAGAAATTTTCAAAAAAGTCGATATTTTCAAGAAAGTATAATTTTTTCAATAAGTGAAAATTTCAAGAAAGAGTCGAAATTTTCAAAAAAAAAAAACTAAATCTAGAGAAAAAAGTTGCAATTTTGAGGAAGATTTAAATATGAAAAAAAATCAAAATTTTGAAAAAAAAGTCGAAACTTCCATAAAAATAGGGATTTGCAGAAGTAGGAATTTTGAGAAAACATAGCATTTTTCAAAAAGTGGAAAATTAGAAAAAGTCGAAATTTTAAAGTATACAGGTAAGTCAAATTTTTGAGGTAAAACCGAAACTTTGTAAAACGTGGAAAATTTCAACATAAGTCATTTGGAAAAAAAGTCGAAATTTTAAAAAACGCACAAAAATTTGAAATTTTGAAAGTCGAAATTAAAAATAAAACAAAATTGTCAAATCAAGCCAACATTTCTAGAAAAAGCCAAAACTATAAAAAAGTCAAGATCTAGGAGAAAGTTGCAAAATTTAAAAAATTTCAATATTTTGAAAAAAGCGGAAAATTGTTCTAAAAACTAAAAAAATATCGTTTTTTTTCAATAAATGAAAACTGAGAAAAAATCGAAAATTTTAAAATATAAGTCACAATTTTGAGAAAAAGCTAGAATTTTGGAAAAATTGGAAAATTGCAACATACGTCAAAATTTGGAGAAAAAGTCTGAATTTTGAAAAATTGGAAATATTGAAAGAAATGGACGTTTTGTAATGTTGGAATTTTAAAAGCAATGTTGACATTTTCACAAAAAGCTAAAATTTTTAAAACGTCAAAATTTGAAAAAAGAATTAAAATTTTGAAAGTCAACATTTTAAAATGAGGAAAATTTCAAAAAGCTGATATTTCCAAAATAGTAGAATTTAAATAAAAATAGAAATTGTCAAAGCAAAAATTTCAAGAGAAGGTCGAAATTTAAAAAAAAAGTTATAATTTACAACGAAGATGTATTTTGTTTTTTTCAATTTATTTAACATTTCTTCGGCCCATTTTGGCAATATTTAAATTTTTATGGTTTGTTGACAATTTTCTAAACAATTTTTAATTTGTAAACTGTCATGAAGTGACGTTTTCAATAAATTTAAATATCACGTAGTCGCATTTCAAAAATTGTTTAGAAAATTGTCAACAAACCATAAAAATTTAAATATTGCCAAACTGGGCCGAAGAAATGTTAAATAAATTGAAAGAAACATAATATTTCCGGTCAATAAGGATCTACCATGAAGAATGAAGATGTATTTATTAAAAAAAAACATAACATTTTGAAAGTTACAGTTTTTATAAAATGGGAATTCGAAAAAGTAGAAATTTTTGAAAATCTTAAAATTTTAAAAAAGTGAAAATTTTGAGGAAAAGGCGGAATATTCAAAATAAATTTTGAGAAAAAAACGAAATTTTTAGAAAGTGGTAAATTTCAGTAGAGGTCAAAATTTGGAGAAAAAGTTGAAATTTTTAAAAAATTGGAAATTTTGAAATGTATTTTTCAAAGAGTTAAAATCTCCATAAAAAGTGGAAATTTTCAAAAAACCACAATTTGAAAAAATGCAAGAAGTCGAATTTGAAAAAGGTTGAAGGAGAAATTTAAAAAAAGAAAAAATAATGGAAAAAGTAATTCTGAGAAAACGTCAAAGTTTTAAAGTCAAAATTTTTCCAACAATAGAGGGAAGTCACCAAATATGGAATACCATTTTGTTTTAGGGATATAAAAAAAAAACTTCATAGAAATGAAAACAGTTTAATGTTATTACTAATCAGTCATACATTTATATGTAGTAATTAACAGCCTTTAATCAAATATATTAGTTATTAAATTACAATCTAACACAAAAACCAAAATTACAAATAAGTAACCAAATATGGAATAGGTACCCATATATGGAATATAAGCATAAATCATCATATCAATAACAAAAATAGACATAAATATCTATGAGATCAAATAATTAAAAATAACATATTGTGATAAATGAAAGAAGTTACTTAATTCACTTGCAAAAGTCACAGATCCAAAGTATCAAACTCTGGACCAGCACAATCATAATGTGCCCAGAGCCCACACATTAAGCATTTAATCCAGCTTTCTCCACTTTTATCCATGGAAAAAAGTCTTGAACAGAACATACATTCTGCATCAGCAGAGTCAGGAGATACTTGGTCCATCAACTCATCATGTTCACTGCCTTCATCAAACTGGATATCGTCCTGTTCCTCAGAGTCTTCTTCTTCCCAATCATCCTTATTTTTCTTCGTTTGTTTCTTTCTCTTCGCAGTTTTCTTCTTATTCTTTGTCTTGACTAATTTACTTTCTTTTTCTTGTCTCTTCATATTTTTATTTACTAAATCATTTTTGTAGGGTGAAGATGTTATGACTGCTGCTACAGCAGCTTTTCTTCCTCTGTTTAATACTTTTCTTCGTTTCTCTGGTGCTGGACTTATGGCATGCGGAGACACCAGACCCAAACTGCTGCGATTAAGCCCGGAAGTCGAGGGTGCAGGTTCAGGTTGTACATTAGCAGTTGTTTCTGGTACAGGTATTTCTATCAGAACTTGACCAGTTTCAGATCTTGATTCCAGTGGAGTGATATTGGTTGTACAACCTTCTCTTACAGCATTTTGTTGCGCAGCAATAAAGTCCACATCACTGAACACATTTTTATTTAAAGGCCATAATCCAGTGACTTTAAACCCGTTGGCTGCAATTTCACCTGTTTGTACTTTCAAATAGGATTTGCCAAACAGTTCCACAATATCATATGGACTTAGAGGTCTGTTGTTGTTTCTAATCCACATGCGTATTTCCTCACTGTAGTATGTTTTTAATGGCCCCATGAAAGTCTTGTCTAACGGCTGCAATTTGTGAGTCGTATGTGGAGGTAACGAAACTATGTCCACGTTATTTTTCCTAGCAATATCTATTGTATCGATATTGTGAGTATGACTATAGTGTCCATCTAGTATCAGTAAAACCCTTGATTCAGGAGTCGGGTTGGTGTGTTGAATAAAGTGCTTGAACCAGTCTGTAAAGATGTTCATTTGAATCCACCCTGATGGATGTGCAACTCCGACTGATCCTGGAGGACAGCCTCTCATTAGCTGAGCACTCATATTCTGGGAAAAATAATGAACGGTGGCACAAAATGACCAGTAGCATTCATGCAAACAACTATTGTCATAAGAGATCCTCTTTCTGCTGATGTCAGTGCAGCTATCTGGCGTTTACCTTTGTGACCGATGATTTGTGGTATCTTACTTTGTACTATTGTGAGGCCTGATTCATCCACGTTGTAAATTCGATTTGGTAGATAATTATTTTTAGTGTAAAGCTCTTCAAGGAGGTTGAAAAAAGCATCCACTTTTTCTTTATCAAATCCAAATGCTCTGGCAAAAGATGTACCAGTTGGTCTTCTTATCGCAAGTTTATCTTTATGACGATTTAAAAATAACTTTAACCACTTTTTTCCAGCCATACCTGATTTACCGAAGGGATTCTGCAAGTTGTTTCGCTTTGCTAGCATATACGCCATACGGCGAAGATCAGTTCTTGTTAAACCGTGAAACTTGCTCTCCATCATTAATATGTATTCTACTAGCTGACGTTCAAGTTCGGAGCCCAATATAGTTTTTCGTCCTAATGTAGTAGCTGCTGCCACTTCTGGAGACTGTTCATCTTGTTGGCATAAACGAAATAAAGTTGTCCTAGGCACTTGAAAATGCTGTGCCGCTTTCAAATATCCCATTTTCTTTCCCCGGGCGAATTTTATAGCTTCTGCCATTATTCTTCATCCCAGATTTTTCGTTTCTTGGTTGATTGTGTAGCCGACATTCTAAAAACAAACATAACATATAATTTTTTAAAGAAATAGTAGCAAGTACCTATCATGTGAAATATAAAGACCTAATTATGGAATATTCCATAATTAGATACCGACGACTGTCCATATTTGGATTTTTATACTAGTTCAAACTCGTCTAAATATTTTTTCAAGTCACAATATTTTAATGACTGAAGATCACAAAATGTTGAAATAAACATAATATCGATATACTAAATAGTATAACACTTATGTATACATACCTAATAACTGGTAATACTCATTTATTACTTACCTTTAAAATTTTCTGCGTGACAACAAAACAAAACACGCCTGCCACACGTGTAGCGTTCGCGCAACTGACACGATGGTGTGAGTGCGGTAGTAAATAGACCGAATGAAACAAAAGATGGTCGTGTGTTGCGTTTCATACTTATATTTTTAGAGAAATTAAGGTATTCCATATTAGGATACTATTCCATATTTGGTGACTTTCCTCTATGAAAATCGGGAAAGGTCCAAATTTTAAAATGTTGAACTTTTCATAAAGTAGAAAAATTTAAAAAAGTCGAAATTTTCAAAGAGTCGAAAATTCCAAAAAAAATTCATTTGTACTTCATACATATATTCAAAAAATTTAAATTCTTCAGAAAGGTCGAAATATTTTTAGAAAAAGTGAAAATCTTGAGAAAAAAAACCTAAATTTTTAAAAAGTAGAGATATTTTAAAATAATTCATGAGAAAATGTTAACATTTTGAAAAACTACAAAAATGTTCATAAATAAGGCATCGAATTTTTAAAAAAGTTGGAAATTTGAAACAACTAAATTAAAAAATCCAAATTTTGGAAGTTACAATTTTGAAAAAATGCAATTTGTAAAAACGTTAAAATTTCGAATAAAAGTCGAAATGTAAGAGTCAAAATTTTCGCTGACAAATCAAAATTTAGAAAAAGTGGAAACTTTGAAAAGCTGAAAATTTTCAAAACGTCATAGATTTCAAAAAAGTGTATCCTCTACTAACATATTATCAAAAAAATGAAATTCTTGAGATTAAAGTCGAAAAAGGTAAAAAATTTCAATATTTTGAAAAAAGCGGAAAATTGTTCTAAAAACTAAAAAAATATCGTTTTTTTTCAATAAATGAAAACTGAGAAAAAATCGAAAATTTTAAAATATAAGTCACAATTTTGAGAAAAAGCTAGAATTTTGGAAAAATTGGAAAATTGCAACATACGTCAAAATTTGGAGAAAAAGTCTGAATTTTGAAAAATTGGAAATATTGAAAGAAATGGACGTTTTGTAATGTTGGAATTTTAAAAGCAATGTTGACATTTTCACAAAAAGCTAAAATTTTTAAAACGTCAAAATTTGAAAAAAGAATTAAAATTTTGAAAGTCAACATTTTAAAATGAGGAAAATTTCAAAAAGCTGATATTTCCAAAATAGTAGAATTTAAATAAAAATAGAAATTGTCAAAGCAAAAATTTCAAGAGAAGGTCGAAATTTAAAAAAAAAGTTATAATTTACAACGAAGATGTATTTTGTTTTTTTTCAATTTATTTAACATTTCTTCGGCCCATTTTGGCAATATTTAAATTTTTATGGTTTGTTGACAATTTTCTAAACAATTTTTAATTTGTAAACTGTCATGAAGTGACGTTTTCAATAAATTTAAATATCACGTAGTCGCATTTCAAAAATTGTTTAGAAAATTGTCAACAAACCATAAAAATTTAAATATTGCCAAACTGGGCCGAAGAAATGTTAAATAAATTGAAAGAAACATAATATTTCCGGTCAATAAGGATCTACCATGAAGAATGAAGATGTATTTATTAAAAAAAAACATAACATTTTGAAAGTTACAGTTTTTATAAAATGGGAATTCGAAAAAGTAGAAATTTTTGAAAATCTTAAAATTTTAAAAAAGTGAAAATTTTGAGGAAAAGGCGGAATATTCAAAATAAATTTTGAGAAAAAAACGAAATTTTTAGAAAGTGGTAAATTTCAGTAGAGGTCAAAATTTGGAGAAAAAGTTGAAATTTTTAAAAATTGGAAATTTTGAAATGTATTTTTCAAAGAGTTAAAATCTCCATAAAAAGTGGAAATTTTCAAAAAACCACAATTTGAAAAAATGCAAGAAGTCGAATTTGAAAAAGGTTGAAGGAGAAATTTAAAAAAAGAAAAAATAATGGAAAAAGTAATTCTGAGAAAACGTCAAAGTTTTAAAGTCAAAATTTTTCCAACAATAGAGGGAAGTCACCAAATATGGAATACCATTTTGTTTTAGGGATATAAAAAAAAACTTCATAGAAATGAAAACAGTTTAATGTTATTACTAATCAGTCATACATTTATATGTAGTAATTAACAGCCTTTAATCAAATATATTAGTTATTAAATTACAATCTAACACAAAAACCAAAATTACAAATAAGTAACCAAATATGGAATAGGTACCCATATATGGAATATAAGCATAAATCATCATATCAATAACAAAAATAGACATAAATATCTATGAGATCAAATAATTAAAAATAACATATTGTGATAAATGAAAGAAGTTACTTAATTCACTTGCAAAAGTCACAGATCCAAATATCAAACTCTGGACCAGCACAATCATAATGTGCCCAGAGCCCACACATTAAGCATTTAATCCAGCTTTCTCCACTTTTATCCATGGAAAAAAGTCTTGAACAGAACATACATTCTGCATCAGCAGAGTCAGGAGATACTTGGTCCATCAACTCATCATGTTCACTGCCTTCATCAAACTGGATATCGTCCTGTTCCTCAGAGTCTTCTTCTTCCCAATCATCCTTATTTTTCTTCGTTTGTTTCTTTCTCTTCGCAGTTTTCTTCTTATTCTTTGTCTTGACTAATTTACTTTCTTTTTCTTGTCTCTTCATATTTTTATTTACTAAATCATTTTTGTAGGGTGAAGATGTTATGACTGCTGCTACAGCAGCTTTTCTTCCTCTGTTTAATACTTTTCTTCGTTTCTCTGGTGCTGGACTTATGGCATGCGGAGACACCAGACCCAAACTGCTGCGATTAAGCCCGGAAGTCGAGGGTGCAGGTTCAGGTTGTACATTAGCAGTTGTTTCTGGTACAGGTATTTCTATCAGAACTTGACCAGTTTCAGATCTTGATTCCAGTGGAGTGATATTGGTTGTACAACCTTCTCTTACAGCATTTTGTTGCGCAGCAATAAAGTCCACATCACTGAACACATTTTTATTTAAAGGCCATAATCCAGTGACTTTAAACCCGTTGGCTGCAATTTCACCTGTTTGTACTTTCAAATAGGATTTGCCAAACAGTTCCACAATATCATATGGACTTAGAGGTCTGTTGTTGTTTCTAATCCACATGCGTATTTCCTCACTGTAGTATGTTTTTAATGGCCCCATGAAAGTCTTGTCTAACGGCTGCAATTTGTGAGTCGTATGTGGAGGTAACGAAACTATGTCCACGTTATTTTTCCTAGCAATATCTATTGTATCGATATTGTGAGTATGACTATAGTGTCCATCTAGTATCAGTAAAACCCTTGATTCAGGAGTCGGGTTGGTGTGTTGAATAAAGTGCTTGAACCAGTCTGTAAAGATGTTCATTTGAATCCACCCTGATGGATGTGCAACTCCGACTGATCCTGGAGGACAGCCTCTCATTAGCTGAGCACTCATATTCTGGGAAAAATAATGAACGGTGGCACAAAATGACCAGTAGCATTCATGCAAACAACTATTGTCATAAGAGATCCTCTTTCTGCTGATGTCAGTGCAGCTATCTGGCGTTTACCTTTGTGACCGATGATTTGTGGTATCTTACTTTGTACTATTGTGAGGCCTGATTCATCCACGTTGTAAATTCGATTTGGTAGATAATTATTTTTAGTGTAAAGCTCTTCAAGGAGGTTGAAAAAAGCATCCACTTTTTCTTTATCAAATCCAAATGCTCTGGCAAAAGATGTACCAGTTGGTCTTCTTATCGCAAGTTTATCTTTATGACGATTTAAAAATAACTTTAACCACTTTTTTCCAGCCATACCTGATTTACCGAAGGGATTCTGCAAGTTGTTTCGCTTTGCTAGCATATACGCCATACGGCGAAGATCAGTTCTTGTTAAACCGTGAAACTTGCTCTCCATCATTAATATGTATTCTACTAGCTGACGTTCAAGTTCGGAGCCCAATATAGTTTTTCGTCCTAATGTAGTAGCTGCTGCCACTTCTGGAGACTGTTCATCTTGTTGGCATAAACGAAATAAAGTTGTCCTAGGCACTTGAAAATGCTGTGCCGCTTTCAAATATCCCATTTTCTTTCCCCGGGCGAATTTTATAGCTTCTGCCATTATTCTTCATCCCAGATTTTTCGTTTCTTGGTTGATTGTGTAGCCGACATTCTAAAAACAAACATAACATATAATTTTTTAAAGAAATAGTAGCAAGTACCTATCATGTGAAATATAAAGACCTAATTATGGAATATTCCATAATTAGATACCGACGACTGTCCATATTTGGATTTTTATACTAGTTCAAACTCGTCTAAATATTTTTTCAAGTCACAATATTTTAATGACTGAAGATCACAAAATGTTGAAATAAACATAATATCGATATACTAAATAGTATAACACTTATGTATACATACCTAATAACTGGTAATACTCATTTATTACTTACCTTTAAAATTTTCTGCGTGACAACAAAACAAAACACGCCTGCCACACGTGTAGCGTTCGCGCAACTGACACGATGGTGTGAGTGCGGTAGTAAATAGACCGAATGAAACAAAAGATGGTCGTGTGTTGCGTTTCATACTTATATTTTTAGAGAAATTAAGGTATTCCATATTAGGATACTATTCCATATTTGGTGACTTTCCTCTATGAAAATCGGGAAAGGTCCAAATTTTAAAATGTTGAACTTTTCATAAAGTAGAAAAATTTAAAAAAGTCGAAATTTTCAAAGAGTCGAAAATTCCAAAAAAAATTCATTTGTACTTCATACATATATTCAAAAAATTTAAATTCTTCAGAAAGGTCGAAATATTTTTAGAAAAAGTGAAAATCTTGAGAAAAAAACCTAAATTTTTAAAAAGTAGAGATATTTTAAAATAATTCATGAGAAAATGTTAACATTTTGAAAAACTACAAAAATGTTCATAAATAAGGCATCGAATTTTTAAAAAAGTTGGAAATTTGAAACAACTAAATTAAAAAATCCAAATTTTGGAAGTTACAATTTTGAAAAAATGCAATTTGTAAAAACGTTAAAATTTCGAATAAAAGTCGAAATGTAAGAGTCAAAATTTTCGCTGACAAATCAAAATTTAGAAAAAGTGGAAACTTTGAAAAGCTGAAAATTTTCAAAACGTCATAGATTTCAAAAAAGTGTATCCTCTACTAACATATTATCAAAAAAATGAAATTCTTGAGATTAAAGTCGAAAAAGGTAAAAAATTTTGAAAATAAATTTTGAGGAAATCTTGAAATTTTGTAAAGAGTACAGAAATTTTTAAAATGAGTCAGAATTTTGAAAAAATGCCAAATTTTTTAAATAAGTGGGAATTTTGGTGGAACGGATTAGTCCTTGGTTATCTTTAAAAATTGAAATAAAAATCTTTTCCCCTGAAACAAAAAAAGATTAAAAGACAGCAAAGGCCGCAACCCTTGTTGTGTTTTTTAATCTTTCTTGGTTCCAGGGGACAAGATGTGTATTTCAATTTTTGAAATGAAAATTTTGAAAATAGTGGAAACTATAAAATAACGAAGTTTTTAAAATAATTAAGAGGGCTAAATTTTGAAATTCGAAATAAAAAAAATGAAATTCAAGAAAACGTCAACGTTTCCAGAAAAAGGCGACATTTTAAAATCAAAATTGTCACAAAAAGGTCAAAATTTAGAAAAAGTGAAAAATTCGAAATGCTGAAGATTTTCAAAACCTCGAAAATTTCAAGAAAAGTATCTGTACTGGCTTATTTTGAAAAAATTCAAATTCAGAAAAAAGTCTTAAATCATTTTCAAAAAAGTCAAGATTTTGAAAAGTCAAGATTTCGCGAAGATCTCGAAGTTTTAAAGTCAAACTTTTTACGAAAATTTGAAAATCAGGGAAATTCGAAATTTTCAAAAGGTCGAGAATTTGTAAAAAATTCTATTTGTACTTACATATTTTTAAAAAATGCAAATTCGTCAGAAAAGTCGAGATTTTCTTGAGAAAAAGTGAAAATTTTAAGAAAAAGCCCAAATTTTGAAAAAGTAGACATTTTTTTAAATAATTCTTAAGAAAATTTTGAAATTTAAAAAAAAAATAGAAATGTTCAAAATGAGTCAACGAATTTTTGAAAAAAGTGAAAATTTTAAAATAACTCAATCAAAAAAATAATAAAAGGACCAAATTTTGAAAGTCTAAATTCTCAAAAAAATGCAACTTGCAAAAACGTTAAAATTTCGAATAAAAGTCGAAATTTTAGTCAACATTTTCGCAAACAAATCAAAATTTAGAAAAAGTAGAAATTTTGAAATGCTGAACATTTTCAAAACGTGAAAGATTTCAAAAAAGTTTATCCTGTTTTAACATATTATCAAAAAATTGGAATTCTTGACAAAAAAATTGAAAAAGGTAAGAATTCTTGGAAATAAATTTTAAGGAAATCTTGAGATATTGAAAAGAGTACAGAAATTTTTTAAACAAGTCAAAATTTTAAGAAAATGCCAAAGGTAAAAATTCTTGGAAATACATTTTAAGGAAATCTTAAAATATTGAAAAGAGTACAGAAATTTTTAAAACAAGGCAAAATTTTGAGAAAATGCCAAATTTTTGAAATAAGAGGAAATTTTGAAAAAAGTGGAAACTATAAAATAACGAAGTTTTAAAATAATGAAAAAGGCTAAAATTTGAAATAAAAAAATGAAATTCAGAAGAACGTCAAAATTTCGAAAAAAAGGCAAAACTTTAAAATCAAAATCATCACAACAAAGGTCAAAATTTTTAAAAAGTGGAAAATTCGAAGTGGTGAAGATTTGTTAAACCTCGAACATTTCTAGAAAAGTGTACTTACATATTTTAAAAAAATTCGAATTCTCCAGAAAAGAGTTGAAATCATTTTCAGAAAAAGTAAAAATTTTAAGAAGCCAAGTTATTTGAAAATAAGTCAAATCTTCTAATTTTAAAATGAATATAGAAATTTTCAAAATAAGTCAAAATTTTGAGAAAATGGAATTTTTGGAAAAAGTAAAGATTTTGAAAAAGTAAGTATTTTGAAAAAAAGTGGAAATTTTAAAATAACGAAATTAGAAAAAAATGACGTTCAAATTTTAAAAGTCGAAACAAAATTTGGAATAAAAAAAAACATTTCTGGAAAAAGCCGACATTTTGAAGAAAACTAGAAATTTTTGAAAAAATGCCCAACTTTAGAAAAAAGTGGACAATATAAAAAACTGGAAATTTTAAAATAATGAAGTTAAAAAAATAAAAGTCTAAAATTTGAAAGTCTAGTTGACATTTACATTTACAAAAACGTCAACATTTCGAAAAAATCAAAATGTTTAAGTCAAAATTTCCTTAAAAAAACATGAAAATTTAGAAAAAAGGCAAATTTTGAAATGCTGAAAATGTTCAAAACGACGAAAATTTAATGAAGTCTTATTTGGACTTGCATATTTTCAAAAAATTGGAACTCTTCAGATAAAAGGTCGAAATACTTTTCAAAAAGGCAACATTTTCAGGAAAATCTGAAATTTTGAAAAAAGAAATTTTTAAGTAAGTCAAAATATTGACAAATTCTTGAAATTCTGAAAAAAGTAAAGAAATTTTCAAAATGAATAAAAATGTTAAGAAAACATCAAATTTTTGAAAAAAACTCGATATTTTGAAAAAAGTGGACTTTTCCAAATTAAAAGTCAAATTTATTTTTAAAAAATAAAAATTTACAGAAATGTCAAAATTTAGAGAAAAATTTGACATTTTGAAAAATGTAGAAAATTTTTGAAAATAAATCAAAATTTTGAGCAATTGCTGAATTTTTGAAAAAAGTGACCATTATGAAGAAAGTGGAAATTTTAAAATAATGAAGTTAAAAAAAAGATAAAGGTCAAAATTGAAAAGTCAAAATTTTTAAACAAAAAAATTGAAATATGCAAAAATGTCAACATTTCAAGAAGAAAGTCGACATTTTGAAGTTAAAATTTATTTAAAAAAAAAATCAAAATTTAGAAAACCAAATTTTGAAATTGGAAATTTTCAAAACGTTGAAAATTTCATGAAAGGTCTATTTGTACTTAGAAACTTAGAATTTGTCAGAAAAAAATTCAAATTAATTTTCACACAGGCAACATTTTCAGAAAAATCCAAAATTTAGAAAAAAGCAGAAATGTTTTAAATAAGTCAAAATTTTGAAAACCTTAAAAAATAAAGAAATTTTCAACATAAATAAAAATGTTAAGAAAACATCGAACTTTTGAAAAACAACTGGATATTTTTTAAAAAGTGAACATTTTGAAAAGAATCCACATTCTAAAAGTCAAATTTATTTTAGAAAAATTGAAATTTACAGAAACGTCAAAATTTCAAAAAAAATTCGACATTTTGAAAAAAGTAGAAAATTTTTGAAAATAAATCAAAATTTTGAGCAAATGCTGACATTTTGAAAAAAGTGAACATTATAAAGAAAGTGGAAATTTTAAAATAATGAAGTTTAAAAAAAGAAAAAGTCCAAAATTGAAAAGTCTAAATTTTTAAACAAAAAAATTTGAAATATGCAAAAATGTCAACATTTGGAGAAAAAGTCGAAATTTTGAAGTCAAAATTTACTTAAAAAAAAATCGAAATTTAGAATACCACATTTTGAAATTGGAAATTTTCAAAACGTTGAAAATGTCATGAAAAGTCTATTTGTACTTGGATATTTTTAAAAACTTGGAATTTTGTCAGAAAAAAATTAATTAATTTTCAGACCAGCAACATTTTCAGAAAAATCCAAAATTTTGGAAAAAGCAGAAATGTTTTAAGTAAGTCAAAATTTTGAAATCCTGAAAAAGTAAAGAAATTTTCAAAATAAATAAAAATGTTAAGAAAACATCGAACTTTTGAAAAACATTTTGAAAAAAGTGGACATTTTGAAAAGAATCTAAATTCTGAAAGTCAAATTTATTTTAAAAAATTGAAATTTACAGAAACGTCAACATTTCGAGAAAAATTCGACATTTTGAAAACAGTAGAAAGTTTTTGAAAATAAATCAAAATTTTGAGCAAATGCTCAATTTTTGAAAAAAGGGAACATTATGAAGAAAGTGGAAATTTTAAAATTATGAAGTTTAAAAAAATGATAAAAGTTCTAAATTGAAAAGTCAAGATTTTCAAACAAAAAAATTAAAATATGCAAAAATGTCAACATTTCGAGAAAAAGTCGAAATTTTGAAGTAAAAATTTTTAAAAAAAAAAATCAAAATTTAGAAAAGCAAATTTTGAAATTGGAAATTTTCAAAACGTTGAAAATTTCATGAAAAGTCTATTTGTACTCAGACATTTTTAAAAACTTTGAATTTGTCAGAAAAAAATTTAAATTAATTTTCACAGGCAACATTTTCAGAAAAATCCAAAATTTTAAAAAAAGCAGAAATGTTTTAAGTAAGTCAAAATTTTGAAATCCTGAAAAAGTAAAAAAAAATTGAAAATAAATAAAAATGTTAAGAAAACATCGAACTTTTGGAGAAAAAAAACTGGATATTTTGAAAAAAGTGGACATTTTAAAAATAATCCAAATTCTGAAAGTCAAATTTATTTTTCAAAAATTGAAATTTACAAAAACGTCAAAATTTAGGGAAAAATTCGACATTTTGAAAAAAGTAGAAAATTTTTGAAAATAAATCAAAATTTTGAGCAAATGCTGAATTTTTGAAAAAGTGGACATTTTGAAAAAAGTTCCAATTGTGAAAGTCGAAATTAAAAAAAATATTGAAATTTACAGAAATGGTAAAGTTTCGAGAAAAAGTTGAAGTCAAAATATTCACAAAGAAGTCAAAATATTTACAAAGAAGTCAAAATTTAAAAAAAGTGGAAATTTTGAAATGCCAAAAATTTCCGTAAAAAATTTTAAAGATTTCATTTTTTTCCGAAAAGTCTTTAAAATAACTTTAAGCCAACATTCCGAAAAAAATAGAAATCTTTAACAAGTTCAAATTTTGAAAAAAAAAGGTCCAAATTTTCATTACAAGATCGATTTTTTCTATATTTAAAAAAGTCAGAATTACGAGAAAAATTTGACTTTTAAAAAATCTCCAATTTTTAAAAAAGGTGAAAGTTTAGAAAAGTCGAAATTTTGATAGCTGAAATTTTTAAAATACATAAGTCATAATTTTGAGAAGTCCAAATTTTGAAAATGCAAATTTTGAAAAAATTTCGGTATTTCACTTGACGGAAGCAGGAAGCATTCTTGATTGGCCACAAGTACAAAAATAGCGTTTATTGATCCAATTCAAATACTATCCGGCTTTAGGAGTTGTCAGGGCTTACGGGACTTCCCCCTAGATAAAAAAAAATAGTTATTGAGCAATTTTGTCATATTCTTTCTCTTATCAACAAGTTTTCAATGTAAATTGACGATTTTGTTGTATAGAAGTTTCCTTAGCAGAGGTAACGTTAATCCAGACATGATTGTATATTTTCGTTTTCAGGGAAATTTTAGGAGGTCAGTTGGGTTCGGCTATTTTGAAAGATGGTAACCCTTTTGCCTTACATTATGTTATGTTTATACCCACCTTGATGGGACAAGGAACGATAGAACAGCAAGCAGAGTGGATTCAGAAAGCTTGGGCCTGCGAGATCCTTGGCACCTATGCACAAGTATACTTTTTGTTTAATATGAGTTTAGCAAAGTATTTTTTTTTATTTTTCAGACAGAATTAGGACACGGAACTTTTATTAGAGGTTTAGAAACGACCGCCACTTACGATCCAAAAACCGAAGAATTCGTACTCAATAGTCCCAATCTAACTTCGTATAAATGGTGGCCTGGTGGATGTAAGTAGTGGATCCTTGGATATCTAATATTTTATGTGGATAGAAAAGGGTGCAGTTTTTCGGGTCACAATTTGAATTGTTGCTGTGGAAGAGGAAAATTCGAAAACTTTTTGTGGATTTTTTCATCCAGATTTTCGGTGTTTTTCTTCAAGTTCACATTTTCGACTTTTTCCATGTTTCAAAAGTTTCGATTTCAATTCGAAATTTAGATTTTTTCAGTAGACTTTGGCTTTCATTTGATATGTGGACTTTTATCAAAATTTAGTTTGTACCCTCAAAAGATGTCAGTTTTTCTTTCGGTTTGAAATTTTTTTTAGCCACTTTGATCTTGAGAATTTTCTTGAAACCATTTCTTTTCTCGGAATTTTCTCAAAATTGTTTTTTTTCTAATTACATTTTTGATTTTTTTTCGTTAATTCGATCTTGATTTCCAAATTTCGTCTTTTGTCTTCAGAAGTTTTATTTCAATGTTTCGAGTCTTTTTTTGTCGAAAATTCAACTACGTCATATAATTTCAAGTTAACACTTTCATATCTTCTAAAATTCAATCTTAAACTCAAAGTTTTGAAAAAGTTTCACTTATATGGCTTTTTTTGTAGAAATGTTGACTTTTTTAAAAATGATTTCGCTTAACGGTTTAAATTTTTACTTTTTTTTTTTTAATTCAAATACAAACCCAAAATTTTGACTTTTTGAGAAAGTTTTTATTTTTGACATTTCTAATTTCGTTTCGAAACTTCTTTTCCCCGAAATTTACAGATTACGATTTATGGTGCCACTGATATTTCTCATTGATGATGAATATCAATTTTCTCCTCCTAACTAACTAACAAAAAGTCTACACAATCTAATTTTGTGGTAAATCGTAACGATGTGAATAGTAAAAGGCCTTTAGCAAGTGGAAAACTTTCAATGCGAAATCTTCAAATAAAAAGTGGAAAATTTGGAAAAAATTGAGAATTTTTTAAAGTATAAATTTGAAACGACCAGAAATTTCAGAAATGTCCACATTTAGAAAAAATCAAAATTTTGAAAATAGTCAGAACTTAAAAAAAACTGAATTCTTCAAAAGCAAGACATGATTTTCGAAAAAAATCAAAATTTTAAAGCACAATCTTGAAAAAAAAATCGAAATTTTTAAAAGTCAAAATATTGAAAACTAAAGTTTCGAAAAACTGGAAATATTTAAAAAGTGGAACTTTTTAAAAAAAGTGAAAATGTTCAAATGTTAAAATTTTCAAAAAAGTCGGAATTTTCAAAATGGGTTGAAATTTACAACAAAAAAATCAAAATTGCAAGAAATGGTCTGAATTTTCAAAACAAATCAAAGTTTCGAAAACAGTAGGCATTTCGATATGGATCAACAGACCCGTCCAGAGAAGGGGGAAAAGGGGGCAAATGTCTCAGGGCCCGGGTTTCGTGGAGGCCGGTGAACTGCCATGTGGGAAGTTTCTGAATTACAAAAATACCGAAGTCTTTTTTTTTCATGTCAAAAATCATTTTTTTTAAGTAACTTTAAATTTTTAATCGAAATTTGTGCACTTTGTTCTGAAAATTACATATTAAGATTTTAAACTTAAAATTATTCTAAATCTCGCCTTTTTTACTTTTACTTTAACTTGAAAATACTCAATTTTAAAATGCCAACTTTATTACAATTTTAAAATTTCATAGTTTGCGAAAAATTCGAAGTGAATTTTTCAGGAAGTCGAATTTACAAAATTCAGAGATTCCAGAAAAAGTCAAAATTTTGAAAATAGGTCAAAATTTTCAAACAATTGTGGATATTTTGCAAAAATAGTCAATTTTAAAAAACCAACTTTATTACAATTTTAAAACTTCATAGTTTCCGAAAATTCGAAGCGAATTTTTCAGGAAGTCGAATTTACAAAACTCAAAGATTCCAGAAAAAGTCAAAATTTTGAAAATAGGTCAAAATTTTCAAACAATTGTGGATATTTTGCAAAAATGCCTTAGTTGAAAAAATATATTTCAAAACAGTCGAATTTACAAAAAAAAAAGATTAGAAAATGATAATTTTGAAAAATGTGGAAACTTTTAACGAAATTGGAAAATTTGAAATTCGAAATTTTTAAAATAACTTGATATATTTAAGTGTCCTCATTTTCAGAAAGTCTGAATCTAAAAAAGTTCGAGATGTTCAAAAAAATTCAAATTTCCAAAAATTATTGAAATTTTTAAAAAAGTCCAATTTACAAAATAGTCAACATTTTTAATGAAAATATTAAAAAAACGAATACATTTTCAATAAGAAGGGGAATTTTAAAAATGGTCGAAATTTTCAAAAATAAGTCAAGAATATGAAAAAAAATCAAAACTTTAAGGTAGTCAAAATATTCCAAAAGTCCAATTTAACAAAAAAGTTAAACTTTTTTATGTATTTTTTCTTATTAGAAGGGGAATTTTAAAAAAGGTCGAAATTTTTAAAAATAAGTCAAGAATGTTAAAAAAAATCAAAACTTTAAGGTAAAGTCAAATATTCAAAAAATTATCTAAAATTTGGAAAGGAGTCTTAATCTTTAAAAAAGTTAAAATTTCAAAAAACCTGAAAACTGTCCAACATTAAGTTAAAGTTTAGAAAAAAGTTGAGATTGTGGCATTCGAAATTTTCAAACACAAGTGAACTGATCAAGAAAAAGTAAAAATTTCTAAAACAAAAATTGGTTATTTTAAATTGTCTAAATTTTTAAAAAGTCTCAATTTTTCAATAAAAATCGAGTTCTACAAAAACAGGAATTTTAAAAAGTCAATAACTTGAAATAAGTCGAAATTTTCAATAGAAGTTAATATTTTTATAACTTTTTTTTGAAAAAGTCGAAATTAAAAAAAAATTGTTTTTAAAATAAAGTCTCAGAAGAAAAAATTTTTAAAAAACTCAAAATTTAAAAAAAACAGTTTTTTCAATTTGTTTTATTTGTCAAAACGAAAATTATGAATTTGATAAACCCCTGGGAATTATCTCGGGGGGCTGTAGGATCGAAATTAAAAAAAAATCAATAAGTAAAAATTTTGAAAAAGGTCGAAATTGAAAAAAATTGGAAATTTTGAAAGGCCGAAATTTTCAAAACGTCGAAATGTTCACAAAAATGTTGAAAGTCTCAGAGTTTCAAAATAAGGCGAAATTCTCAAAACAAGTCAGAAGAAGTTGAAATTTAAATAACGGTAGAATTTTCAAAAGTAAAATTTACAAGAAATCGAAATTTCCAGAAAAAGTCGAAATTTTCAGTCATCAGTCATAATCTAGAAGAAACTCAGAATTTTGGAAAAATCGCATATTTTAAAAACCAAAATTTTGATAAAAATGGGATTTTTTTAAAACCGGAAATTTTGAAAATGTAAAATTAAAAAAAAATCGAAATTTACAAAAAAGTCAAATTCCAGAAAATGTCGGCATTATCACAAAAATTTCAAAAATTTAAAACTAATGCAAATTTTGAAATGTCGAAATTTTCAAAACGTGAAAAGTTTCAAAAGATGAAGTTTACAAAAAAATCGAAATAATTTTCAGAAAAAGTCAGTGCCTCGAGAAAAAAATAGATATTTTGAAACAATCGGAATTTTTTAAAAATAAAAAAAGGATCGAAATTTTGAGGAAATGGAAATTTTAAATGGGTCGAAATTTCCAAAATATATAAACTTTTGAAAAAACTTCGAAATTTTATGAAATGTGGAAATTTTTAGAAAAAGTCGAAACTTTGATAAAAGTAGAAATTCCGAATCAGTAAAAATTTTAAAAAAAGTGGAAATTTTGAAATGTTGAATTTATTTAAAAAGTCGAAATTTACAAGCAAATCAAAATTTCGAGAAAATTTCGAAATTTGAAAGGCGAGATTTTTACAAAAATTTCAAAAAGGTGAAATTAAAAAAGAAATGAAATAGTACTCAAAAAAGACAATATTTCGAGAAAAAGTAGACATTTTGAAAAAATTCGAATTTTTCAAAAATAAATTAGAAAACATCGAAAAATTGTCGCCATTTTGAAGGATTCGAAATTTTGAAGCAATGGAAATTTTAAATTGGTCGAGATTTACAAAATATATAGATACATTTTTGAAAAATCTCCGAAATTTTATAAAATACAAAAATTTTTAGAAAAAGTCGAAATTTTCAAGTAAGTAGAAATTCTGAATGAAAGTAAACATTTTGAAAAAAGTGGAACTTTTGAAATGACTAATTTGTTTACAAAGTCGGAATTTACAAGGAAGTCAAAATTTGGAGAAAATTTCAAAACTTGAAAGGCGAGATTTTTTAAAAATATATCAAAAATATAGAATTAGTGGAAATTTCGATATTTCGAAATTTTCAAAGTGACAAATTTCAAAAGGTTGACATTTCCAAAAAAAATTGAAATAATCAGAAGAAGCCAATATTTCGGGAGAAGGTAGACATTTTTAAAAACTCGAATTTTTCATAAATTAATTTGAAAACATTGAGAAATAGTCGAAATTTTGAAAGAATCGAAATTTTAAATGAGTCTATATTTCCAAAATGCATAGATTAACTTTTGGGAAAAATTCGAAAATTTTTAAAACGTGGAAGTTTGTAAAATAAATGAAAATTTTAATAAAAAAATCAAAAATCAAAAAAAGAATAGACATTTAAAAAATAAATAAAATTTTTATAAAAAGTCAAAATTTTGAAAAAAGTAGAAATTCTTTTGAAAAAATTAGAAATTCTTTGAAAAAAGTGGAAATTTTGAATTCTTTTAAAAAGTTGAAATTTAAAAGGAAGTCAAAATTTCGAGAAAATGCCTAAATTTTAAAGTCGATATTTTTACATAAATGTCAAAAATTTAAAACTAGTGGAAATTTGTCGAAATTATCAAAATGTCAACAGTTTCAAAAACTTGAAATTTTTAAAAGACAATCGAAAAAATTTTGTAAAAACTAAATTTTTAAGACTACAAATGAAAACATCGAGGAATAGTTGAGATTTTGAATGAATCAAAAATTTGAAATCGAAATTTTAAATGAGTCGACATTTCCAAAATGTATAGGTAAACCTTTGAGAAAAATTCGAAATTTTGTAAAATGTGGAAATTTTTAGAATAAGTCAAAATGCTGAGAAAAACTCAAATTTTTGGTAAAAGAATAGACATTTTCAAAATAAGTAAAATTTTTCGAAAAAGTCGAAATATTAAAAAAGTAGAAATTCTGAAATGAAAGTGAAAATTATGGAAAAAGTGGAAATTTTGAAATGGCGAATTTTTTATAAAGTCAAAATTCACAGGGAACTTAAAATTTCGATAAAATGTCGACATTTTGAAGTGGAATATTTTAGAAAGATGTGTCAAAGTTTAGAACCAGTGGAAATTTTGAAATTGGAAACTTTCAAAACGTCAGAAATTTCAAAAAGTTGTAATTTTCAAAAAAAGCAGAAATTTAAAAAAACTTAAATTTTTCAAAAATCAAAATTTAATCTTTGAGAAAAAGTCGAAATTGTAAGAAAGTCGAAAACGTGGAAATTCAGAAAAAAATGCATTTTGTTAAAAGTCGGAATTTACAAGATAGTAATAATTTCGATTTTGAAGTATAGAATTTCACATAGCCAAAATTTAGGACTAATGAAAATTTCAAAATGTGAAAACTTTCGAAACATCAGAAATTTCAGAAAGTTGTAATTTTAAAAAAGATCAAAATTAAAAAAAAAAATTGGAATAATTTTCAGAAAAAGCAGACATTTTGAAAAAACTGGAATAAAAATGGAAACATCGAGAAAAAGTCGAAATTTTGGTAGTAGACATTTTGAAAAAGTCGAAGTTTTTAACGAGTCGATAAATAAGTCACATTTTAAGAAGTTTAAATTTTGAAAAAACAGACATTTTCAAAATAAGTATAATTTTGATAAACAGTTCGAATTTTGAAAAACGTAGAAATTCGGAAGAAATTGCAATTTTGCAAATAGTGGACATTTTTTATTTTTATAAACTCGGAATTTACAAGGAACTGGAAATGTCGACATTTTGAAGTATAGAATTTCATAAAGATATCAAAATTTAGTACTAGTGGAAATTTCGGAATGTGGTATCTTCCAAAACGTCAGAAATTTCGGAATGTGGTATCTTCCAAAACGTCAGAAATTTCAAAAAAGATCGAAATTTTCAGAAAGAGCAGAAGTATAGAATTTCACAAATATCAAAATTTAGGACTAGCGGAAATTTTGAAATGTGGAAACTTTTAAAACATCAGAAGTTTCGGAAAGTTGTAATTTTCAAAAAGATCGAAATTCTCAAAAAAAAACTGGGAATAATTTTCAGAAAAATCAGAAATTTTGAAAAACAAACCCGAATTAAAATGAAAACATCGAGATAAGTGGAAATTTTGAGAGTCGAAATTTTGAAAAAGTCGAAGTTTTTAAGGGGTCGATAAATAAGTTACATTTTGAGAAAAAGTTAAATTTTGAAAACAAAAGACATTTTCAAAATAAGTATAATTTTGAGAAACAGTCTAACTTTTTTTCCAGCATTTCTACACTCTTTGAAAAGCGTAGAAATGCTGGAAAAATTGTAATTTTACTAAAAGTGGAACTTTGGAAATTAAAAAAAATCGAAATCCTCAAAAAAAGTTAGGAGTTTTTATAAAAAGTCGCAGGTTTGAAAAAGGTAAGGAAATCTTCAATCTGTCCCAATTTTTAAAAAAAATTAGAATATTCAAAAAGAATCGAAATTTTCAACAACAAAATCGCAATGTTCGAAAAAAACGAAACTTTTAAAAAAATTGCTAAATTACATAGAGTCGAAACAAAAAAGTTTTAAATAATTCTGAAATTTGAAATTTTAAAAAATGTTGATTTTTTAAAACAAAGTGGAAATTTCCCAAAAAGTTGATTTCTTCAAACAAGTCGAAATTTAGAGAAAGAGTCGAAATTCTGATCAAAGTGGATATTTTAAAAAAAAACTGAAATTAAAAAAATATAATCGAAATTTAGAAACAGTCGAAAATCTGAAAAAAGTTATTTTTTTCCAAAAAAGCCAAAATTTTATGAACGTCAAAATGTTGAAATAATAGATATTTTCGAAATAGGTACAATGTTGAGAAAAAGTCGAAATTTTGAATGGAATTCTAAAATAAATAAACATTTTGAAAGCAATGGGAATTGTTCCACTGTTCCAAAAAAATTCGACATTTTTAATTAAAAGAACAGAAAATTTTGAAACATTTTCAACGAAGACACTTTCTGTAAAAATTGGAAATTACAGGTCTTAATTCTTCAAAAAAAGTCGAAATTAAAAAAAAAAAAGTTGAAATTTTTTTAAAAGGTCGAAATTTTTTTAAAAAGTCGAAATGTTGAAAAGTTTGAAATTGATTGAAAAATTGCAGTTCATAACTTTTAGGAAATGTTGAGCTTTTTCGAAGTTTTGACTTTTGTTATTGAAATTTCGAGCAATTTCTTAATTACCAGTCCAAATAAAAACTGGATGAGTAACTTTTATTCGTTTCAGTGGGTCACACAGCCAACTACGCCATCGTTTTAGCACAATTATACACACAGGGTAAATGTTATGGCATTCATCCTTTTATCGTACAATTAAGAGATGAGAAAACTCACAAACCACTCAAAGGAATTAAAATTGGAGAGATCGGCTGCAAATTAGGGATGAACACAACCAATAATGGTTACTTGGGCTTCGACAATGTTCGGGTACCACGAATGCTGATGCTAATGAAAAACAATAAAGTACTACCTGTAAGTAAATGGAGGGTGCCCAATTTTTGACCATTGCCGCTGGAATCTTTTTATTTATAATGCTATGATATTTTTTAAATTGGAGTAAAGTTGTGTACTTACAACAAGATACAAAAAAGTAATCTGTAGTAGAGCTAATACTTTCTGACTTGTATGAGAAAAGAAAATTGATTTTTATTCTCTCACATTTTTCCCAAACCTGTCATTGGTAGATTCTATTTTCATCTATTTTTTATTTTTGCAAACATACTGGAATCTGCTGATCATGATGTGGTTTTGCTGAAAATCTGCTCCAAGAACGAAGTAATATTCATTTGTTCACTTTATGTGTCTCCAAACGATCCCTCATACAGACTTCTCTTATCTCTCCATAACCTTTGATCACCTACAGATGAATTGTCCAAACGCTGAGGTTGTCTTTCTCGATGACTTCAACGTACACAACATCCCCTGGTTAAGGTTTTTATCCCGAACTGACGACGCGAGAAGGGGGACAAAGGCTTTCGCCATCACTTGTGGACATCGCAATTAGTTGAGGAACCCACAAGAATTCCTGATGTAGATACCCATCAACCTAATCTACTCGACCATTTCCTTACAAATTCACCAAATTCGTATAAAATCTCTGTGACATCACCGCTTGGAAATTCGGATCACAAGCTTGTAGCAACCTCTCACTCGCTTCATATACCACCTCCACCCCAGATGCAGACGCAGTCTCGTAGGGTTTGGCACTTTAACTCTGCAAACTGGGAAGAATTAAGAGACTTCTTTGCATCTTTCCCATGGAAGCAAGTCTGCTTTAACTTAGACAATCCTTCCTTAATCGCCGAATCCATCACGGAAACTATCCTGATTGGTATGGAATGCTCAATTCCCCACTCCCAAAAGAAGTCTGCCTCCAGTAAATTTTGGTTCAGTAAAAAATATGCTCGGGCTGTCTCCAACATCTGGAAATCTGCTAGAGTGCAGCCTGTCCCTTAAAAAGGAAAAAGGAATCTATCTTTGTTACCCGTTATATCTAAAGTGATGGAAAAGGTTATCGACATCGAGATTCTCAAATATCTGGAGGAAAATAGAATCATCTCCGACAGGCAATACAGTTTTAGACAACAACGTTCCACTGGCGATCTACTGGCATATGTTACTCATATCTGTAACTCAGCTATGGAAAAACATGGTGAGGCTAGGATTATGACATTGGATATCTCAAAGGCTTTCGACAGAGTCTGGCACGGATCTTTTCTCGTCAAATTAACATCTTATGGTCTTCCTCCTCGACTCTGTCATTTGATATCCAATTCTCTCGCTGATAAATCTCTTCGGGTCGTCGTCGATGGCATCTCATCCGAGAATGTGCGATTAACGCCGGGGTGCTTCAGGGGCCTGTTCTGTCTCCTACTTTATTTATGTTACACATAAACGGTCTCTTAGCTTCAACTTCCAATCCTATATACAGCTACACAGATGATAGTAACCTTGTGTCATCTTTTTTCTCCGACAAACCATTATCTATCGCTGCTTCAGATCGACTAAGGAAACAGCAGATACAGACGATTAATCGGGATCTCGAGATTATTCTGCAATGGGGTAAGAACAATTTGGTCGACTTCAACACTTTAAAAACTCAGGCCGCGGTTTTCTCTAAGAAAACATCAAGGGATAATGCAACAAACATACTAATGGACGGTAAAATCCTTCTGATGGGATCTAATCTATCTATCCTAGGAGTGAATGCGAGCACTAACTTCTCTTGAGAAGATCATTTTCGCGCCATTGCCAAATCTGCCTCTCAGAAGCTAGACTTTTTTTTAGAGCTAAAAAATACTTCACATCTCGTCAGCTATTAACACTTTACAAAACTCAAGTTAGACCTACACTAGAATACTGTTCTCATGTTTAGAGTTCAGCCCAAAAACACACTTTAGCTCTCTTGGATTCAATTCTAATTGATGACGAGAGTCTGACCGATTCTCTCGAAACATTAGAACACAGGCGTACGGTTGGTGACTTGTCTCTTTTCTATAAGTACTATCATGGAAGATGCTCGCAGGAACTAATAGTATTGATCCCCCCAAGGGCAAGGTTTTTGAGGCGTACTACAGTCGGAGACAGCAAATTCCTGTGCGCTCCAGCTTGACACAGTGAGGACTTCTGTCTACGGAGGCTCTTTTTTCTATAGAACTTCCAAGTTATGGAACTTGTTACCGAAAAGAATTTTCCCCAAAAATTACAACCTATCCTTGTTTCCGCATCCTACTCGCAGTGCTTTGAAAGCATAATGGGGTTACCCTTTGCAAGTGGATTAAACTTAAAAAAAATAAGCTCGCTCCCATTTTTATGACCAAATCAAATGCCGCATCGATGTGATAAGATTTGCAAAAATCAAAAATAGTCCTCATGAGACAACAATTAAAATTTATAGAGGAGGGGACATTGGGTAAAAAAAAATGTGAAAGAAAAAATTTCGTTTTTTTAACAATTCAAAAATTAACTTTGCTAGAGGTTTCTTTTTTGCACTCAAAGATACAACTTTGCTTTCATTCAAAGGTGAATCGACACCAATAAAAGTTGTATTGTACATTGTATTTTAAAACATAAAAGGCCTATTTTTCTCTAGATCAATTCTTTTGTAGCGTAAATAGCTATTTTGGATGTTGTACCGCCTAATTCGTTTATGTGCGTCGAAAACTCTTCTAATACAGTGCAAAATGGTGATTATAAAGACAAAATTTCTAGAAAAAATTAAGATTCAACATTTTTTTCTGAAATTTCCAATTTGTCCAAGTATTAAGTATTTCCTGAAAAAAAATCAAAGTTGAAGCTTTCTTAAAAATATTTTTGGGAACCTTTATTTTTTCAAAATTTTGATTATTAACCCTAGAGTAGGTGCGCCATATTTTGTAACACGATCAGGCGCGCGCGGTCTCAGGGACCGCATCTAAAAATAACTAATTTTTAACTTTTTTTGGTTCTATGGAGAAATATGGTATCTTGGTATATTTGTTTATAAAATTAAATTAAAATTCATGCACAGCTTTAACGTATTGTAATGCAATGTAAATAGATGAAATAGGATTTAGAATAGAATTGTAGAATTTAGTAAATAAAAAAGGTTTCTAGAAGGTTCTGATAAGGGGAAAGCGGCCGCGTTAACGAAACAAACGGCAGATAAGCGTTCCAGAAATTTCGGCATTCGATAAGCCTTATCTGCCGAAAGTTCTGGAAGACGCGGGCCGAAACTATAAAAAGGCGGTCAGTTTTCCCTCGAGTCAGTCAGTTAGAATCAGTGCAATTAGTAAGTTAGTAGAAGTGAGTTAATTGTAAATTGTGGTGATTCAAGTTGAGTTCAGTAATAAAGTGGGAATAAATCCATCACGTGTATCAATTCGAACCGATAACGCACGTAACAGTATAAACAAAATATTTAGCCGAATGCAAAGTCTGAATTATTGTATGAAATACAGAACCAAATTTCCAATAATATTATATTTAAGAGTTAGGGTCCAAAAATAATTTTTATTTAGACAAATTTCGTTTGGAAATATCATCTACAGACTTATTTCCAAGCAAAAGTCATTTTATATCAGGAACCATAATGACCAAACAAGTTAACATGCGTGGGCGGGCACGGTATCACATAATCCAAATAGCTATAACTTCCAAAAATGGGCATACAATTAATCAGTTGATCAAGAATCACATTTGTGATGTTATAGTACTCAGCTAAGCCAAAAATGAGCATTATTGGCAAACTAATTATTGAAATATAAAATAATAAATAAAAGTGCGGTCTGAGAGAACGGCAGGTTAAGACAAATTTCTATTTTTATGATAATTTTTACCAAATTATAGAAAAAATTAAAATATCCAGGTTTCTAAAGATGTTTTATTTTATTTTTTCATAATTTGGACCAAAGGAATTACTTGATTAAAGTTTCGAAGTACATAAACAAATCTTTTTGTAACTATTAAACTCTATTAATGATAACAGATCTAACAGAGTTTCTATAAATATTTGCTATGACCGGACCTGGTTTCGCTTTTGTATTTATCATTAATAGAGTGTAATAGTTATAACCATTACCAAAGTAATGGTTAAAAATGTAAAGTCTTTTTGTCAAAATTTTTATTTTTTCAAAATGTTGATTTAAGTCGAAATGTTAAGAAAAATATTAAAATTTCAAGGTTTCTGCAAAAAAATTTAGTAATTTCTATTTCTATTAAAATTTTGACCTATTCCCATTTTTCTAGAAAATAAATTTCAATTTCCAGATTTCTTTTTAAAATTTAACTATAAAGACGAAATTTTTAGAATGTTCGAGGAGCCCAAAATTTTTGAAAATTCTGACCATGAAGCCCAAATTTCAAGAGAAATTTAAAAATTTCATTTTTTTTTCAAATTCTATTTTTGTTTAAAAATGTTAATTATAAAGCTGAAATTTGTGGAAAAAATTAAATCTTTGAGGTTTCCGGGAAAAAAATTTATTTGGAAAAATCTAAATTTTTACAAAATTATTAAATTGGGCTACCTGTTTTCTAAATTTTCTCAAGATTTTTGAGTATAGTAAAATTTCAAAAAAAAATAATTTTAACTAAAGTCAGTATTATATTTTATTTCAAATTTTCACTATAAAGTAGAATTTCTAGAAAAAATTCTGTTTTTAAAATATTGTTTTTTTTGGAATTTCTATTTTTTAAATGTAAAGGAAAAATTTACAAACTAAAATAAAATTTTAAGGATTTTACAAACGTTTCTTTGTTTCCGAAATTTCGATTTTTTGTTTTCATAATTTGGTTATAAAAACGAAATTTCTAGAAAAATATTATAAACTTTGAGGTTTCCATTTTTTTTTCGAAATATTTGCTGTAAAAGTCGCAATTTTTGAAAACACAAAACGTTTTCTGCAAACAACTTTTTACATTTTTTAGCATTGGAAATGTTTATGTTCTTATATGGATGGGAAGTTTCAACTTTTCGTTCAAGGGCAAAAGGACATAAGAAAGCGATGTCGCGAGAGAAATAAAGCGATCGAGTCGAATGAGCTAGAGTAGCTAGACAGCATCTCGCTAAAGATAGACCGGCGCGGCGCTTGCGTGAAGACTAGTAAAGGCTGAAAATTGTTCAGATTACCAAAGGACCCTAACGCCAATCTGTCGTAATAGACAAGAATTTAAGATATTAACTAAAACAATCTAACCTTGGGCTTGACCTGCAGTCCTTCTTGAAGTGCCCCGGCTTGTCGCAGCTGTAACATGTTATGCTTTTGTTAGATCTGCCTTTAAGAGCTCCCACCAGTTCTTGGATGCTCGCGTCCATTTTCTTCAGGCTCCCTTAAACATCAGAAAGCTCTTTTAATATAACAAGTCTTTAATTGAGCACATATTTAACATTCCTATATTGCTAGCTTCATATTCTCTCCCTGAGCAAAAGTTCAGAAAAGAACAAACCACACGTAGTCCAGTCATCTTAGTGGTTTCACCTCGGAATTCAAGATAACCGGCTGTAAACTCGTATAAACCTTTATTTTAACATCCTAAAACTTGTCTCAAAACCTACTTACGATAGCGTGTACGCGACTTAACTAACGTCAAAGGTCAAAGGTCAAAAAATCGATTTTTTTGCGCATTTTTTGCAAATATCTCGTTCCCTGTAAAAGTTACGCTATTTGTATTTATTATAAATATTGTAGGGGATACAATTCCCTACAACTTTTGTTTTAAAAATTGTTTTATATCTCAAACCGTTTTTGAGATAGAGGGCGGTGAGCGCGCAGTCTTTCACTATGTACAGTATAGAATCCGTTAAATCACAAAAGCGTCATTGTATGGCAATATGACACCTACCGATTCTGATCTCAATGAAAATAATGTAACATTCATTTTTGATGGCGGATTTCTTCTGCATTGCGTTGTATGGAGTAGAGAAGATACATTTTCTATTATTTTTGATAAATACGTCAAGTATTTACAAAATCATTATGGTTCAGACATTGTTATTGTATTTGATAGATATTCAGACTATTCTAAAAACATAAAAGCCATGGAGCAGCTAAGGAGAACTGCCGCACTTTCTAAAACATACGAAGTTTGTTTTGACGAAACGATGGTTGCACCTGTTACCCAAGAAAAATTCCTATCTAATGGAAATAATAAAGAAAAGCTTATTAATATGCTGATTGAAAAATTAAAAGCTGTTGATATCAAAACAAAACAGGCCACAAATGATGCAGATGTTCTAATTATTGAAACCGCTATTGAAGAATCGAAACATGGAAACACTGCAGTAATAATAGGAGAAGATATAGATTTGCTTGTCATCTTAATTGGGCGTACTCTATCTCATCGAGAAGAAATTTTCTTAAAAAAAGTTGGAAAAGGAAATGTAAAAACTGAGATATACTCTTCCAAAAGTTTAAAAGTTTTGATAAATATCCTCGTTTGAAAAAATATATTTTGTTTCTGCACGCAGTGAGTGGTTGTGACACGACTTCTGCGCTCTTTAAAAAAGGAAAAAAATCTTTCGTAAAAACACTTGAAAAACTTCCGGATTTGGATAAACCTGCTGCAGCACTTGAAGAAGAAAACTGTCCGGTTCAAAGGTTATTTGAGAATGGAGTGCGAACTTTGTTAGCAATCTATTATGCTCCAAAATCTGAGGACAGTATCGATCATCTTTGTTATACACAATTCGTCAAATCAACCAAACTTAATAAACCTGTGCAGCTATCAAATCTTCCACCAACAAGTGCAGCAGCTCACCAACATTTCAACCGTGTTTACTATCAAGTTCAGACTTGGTTAGAGCATGATTTAGAACCCCAGGAATGGGGTTGGATAATGCGTAATGGATTCCTGGAACCTACCACTACAATTCTACCTCCAGCTCCAGAAGATTTGTTGAACACAATATTCTGCAACTGCAAGAATGGTTGTGGTTCGCGATGTGGATGCAGGAAATCGGGGTTACCGTGCTCTTTAGCTTGTGGGCAGTGTAACGGGCAAGCTTGTCTCAATGCTTCACCCTATCAGAGTGATGTCAATGAAGATGGTACATTTGATCCCGAAATCCTAGAAGACTTGGAGACAAATGTCGTTGAGTATAAAAATGATGAAGAATTTAAAATTCCACAACGACCAGACGACGATGATGATGAAGAAGAAGAAAACTAAAAATAAGAACATGGAGTTCTCCTTATTTTTATTCAATTTTTTTAATTTCAACCATGAAAAATGTATGAAATCGTATTTCTTAATAAAAATATAAATTAAAAATTTATTTCTTGTCTTCTTATTTACTTAGGAAGTAATTAGTACAAATCTGAATATAATTAAAATATAATTAAAGTTATGTTAATAATTTTCTAATTGTACAAAGAGGTAAATGTTATTAAATGAACATATATTTAATTTATGAAAAACAATATTATATTGAATGTGATATTTAATGAAAAAATGTAAATTATTTATAATTATATATTTTTTAATAATTAACGGACTCTATACGGCGTGTTTTTGACCGAGACTACAGGTTGAACTTGAATGATACTGTACGTAGTGAAAGACTGCGCGCTCACCGCCCTCTATCTCAAAAATGATATAAAAAAATGTTTAAAACAAAAGTTGTAGAGAATTTTATTCCCTACAATATTTATAATAAATACAAATAGCGTAACTTTTACAGGGAACGAGATAATTGCCAAAAATGCGCAAAAAATCGATTTTTTGACCTTTGACCTTAGTTATCTACAAGTCGCGTACACGCTATCGTAAGTAGGTTTTGAGACAAGTTTTAGGATGTTAAAATAAAGGTTTATACGAGTTTACAGCCGATTATCTTGAATTCCGAGATTCTTACCCTATTTTGACTAGGATGACTGGACTACTAGCGCTCATGTTCGCAAGATAGGGTCATTCGATGTCGGTCTTCCTTATTCTGCGTGACGCCCCTGGCTTTGAAACCTTGTAAGCGGCTTCAACCTCCAAAGTTCTAATCAATGCCTCCCTCGATGTACGGAAATTTGACAAGCGTATCACTCTCTGTACTTCTGGATCTCTTATTCATTCTATGAAGATTCTAACCGCGTGCAGTTCCAGAAAATCGGTTGGTGCTGTTGTATGGGCGACATATGCCAGTCTTTTCACGTCATCCTCAAATTCTTGCAACATTTCACCACTCTTCTGCCTTCTCACTAGTAATTGCGACTCGCTGCAAATGGTGTTCTCCAAATCTCAGCTCTAAAGCCCTAACTAGATCTTCATAGTTAGTTTGTTCATGATCAGATAGAGTTTGGAGTAGTTTCAGAGTATTTCCGCGCAGGGATACCACCAATGAGGTCGCCTTTTCGTCCTCCGTGCACCGATTGGCCTTAGCAGCAGCTTCGAACTGCTTTCTGTAGGTCTGGAAGGATGTTTTTCCATCTTAGGTCGGAGGTTACACTTTTTGGGAAGAAATAGCAGGTACACTTTCGGATTAATGTTGTATAACTTGTCCACTTAGCAACTTCTTCATGGCATTTTCGATGTTGTTGATCTTTTTCTATGTTGCATTATCCAAATCAAGAAGCTTGTTATTAAATTCTTCTTTTACTTTTCCAATTTCTTCCTTGAATTCTCCCATATCTCCTTTCATTCCTGCAATTTCTTCTTTGTCTTCCCCCATCTCATCTTTCATTCCTGTAATTTGTTCTTTCATTTCTTTTTTGTTATATTTGCTAATAGATTATGCAATTCTTGTTTGCCGGCATTCCTTTCGGGATTCATGTTGTGTGAATTGTCCACTTAGCAACTTCTTCATGTCATTTTCGATGTTGCTGATCTTCTTCTGTGTTGCATTTTCCAAATCAAGAAAGTTGCTGTTGAGTTCGCCAATCTCTTCTTGCATTTCTGCTCTCATTTCTGTAATTTGTTCTTTCACTTCTTCCTTCATTTCTTCTTTCATTCCTGTAATTGATTCTTTCACTTTTTATTTCATTTTTGCAACGTCTACTCACATTTTTTCAGTTATATTTGCTAATAGACTATGCAATTCTTGTTTGTCTGCATTCCTTTTCTCTTCTTATTCTTCTTCTTCTTTTTCTTGCCGTCTTCGTTCTTCATCTTCCTTTTTTACCGTATTCGTTCTTTATTTTGTCGTCTTTGTTCTTCCTCCTTTTCTTTTTCTTGTCGTCTTCGTTCTTCCTCCTGTTCTTTTTCTTGTCGTCTTCGTTCTTCCTTCTGTTCTTTATTTTGTCTTCTTCATTCTTCTTCCTGTTCTTTTTCTTGTCGTCTTCGTTTTTTCTCCTGTTCTTTTTCTTCTTTGTCTTTCATCATTGCTAATATCGCTTGCAATTGTTGTTCCATTTTGGCCGATTTTAATCTCGTTTCCATAAAGCGATTTAGAACTGGGATCGGCAAACTTTTAAGTCAAAAGAGCCATGCGCAATGAAACAATTGGTTTCGTGAACTTCAAAGAGCCGCAAATTTTTATTTATGATTTTACATTTTATTTCAAAATTAAATCAGATAAATCAGACAAAATATTGGACAGGGAGAGACCCCTCCGACTCATGAAGTCAATCGAAAACATATTCAGCCCAAAAGACCTTTTATTTCTCAAAATTTAGAGCTTTATTTCAAAATTTGCCTTTTTGTCGCAAATTAGACTTTTTTAACTCTTCTCTGTATTCGTCTTTTTTTTTAACTATGTATTTAGACTTGTTCCCTAAATCTTCCTTTCTTCTCAAAACTCGACAATCTGTGAAAATGTTTACTTTTTTTAATTCGACTTTCTGGAAGATTCGACTAATTTCTCAAAAATTCATCTTTTGTGGATTTCGTAATAAAAAAAAGTAAAAATTGAAGTAATAATTTGAAGATGTTAAATAAAATAGTTTTTGAAGATTTCTCAAATTTTCTTTTTTCGAAATTTAGATCTATTCTTAAATTTGACTTTTTTCCAAAATTTCATGTTTTGACATTGTTCTAAATTGCGACTTTTTTCTCGAAATTTCTATTCTTTTTAAATTACCTTCCTTTTCCAAACTTCACAATTTCCCCCAAATATTGACTTTTACTTAATATATAAACTTTTATTTATTTTTTGGAAATTTCGACCTGCTTCGCAAAGTTAGGTGTTTCTCGAAATTCCAAAAATTGAAATACAGAACTTGTCCCCTGAAACCAAGAAGATGTCATCTTCAGAGAGAAACTGTGTTTTTTAATCTTTTTTGGTTTCAGGGGACAAGTTTTGTATTTCAATTTTTGAAGATAACCAAGGACCAGTCCGTTCCATCCAAAATCGAAATTCCAACTTTTAATTGAAAATTCGACATTTTATTATACAGTGTGTTACAAAAGTCCGGGCCGCTACTTCAGGAGCATATTCTACACATTAAAATATGAAAAATGTTGAAATACATTTTTTTCTTTAAATTGCCTCCTAACGGAGATATGACCATTTAAAGATGGCGCCCCTAAAGTGGTTTTTTTACTACAAAAAGTTAACGGTTAGTAGCAAAGTCATGAAATTGGGCAAGCAGTTAAAGAATTGGATTAGGCATATTCTCATGTAACATATTTTTTAAATAAGCAGTAGCGTGGTGTGTAGAGGGTTGCCCGCGATTATTTTTTGCCGTAACTTTTTTGTATTGCAATATTTCGACACATAATCGTAAAAAGCAACATTTTTTATACAAAGTCGCTAAAAGTAACCGTTTCCGAGAAAAAAAGCGTTTAAACAAAATTGTTGCATTTATTAGAATTCGTTTTGCAAATTTCTAATTTATCCACTACTAACTGCATTGATATAAAAATAGTACAAATTTAAGAAAAAAAAATCAAAGCAAGTGTTCGAAATTACTGCCCCCTGCAGCAATACATTGCTCGACTCGTCTTCTAAGGGAACTCCTTACTCTTTCGCAAATGCCTGGTGTATTGTGAATCTGGTTGAACCCATTTTCAATTCGTTCACGAAGATCATTGATATCGTCAACTGGTGTGGAGTAGACGATCTGCTTTAGATGTCCCCATAAGTAGAAATCGAGTGGGTTGAGGTCAGGAGACCTAGCTGGCCATGGTATCGGACCTCCTCGACCTATCCATCGTTGATGATAGTTGTTATTCAAAAATTCCCTAGCAACTGCACTAAAATGGGCAGGTGCCCCATCGTGCATTATCCACATTCGCTGTCTTGTTATAAGTGGAACATTTTCAAGTAACACGGGTAACTCTGTTTGCAAAAAATGTCTATATGATGCTCCTGTTAACCTATGAGGTAAAAAAACGGTCCAATTATAGAGTCCCCTATTATTCCTCCCCAAATGTTAAGTGAAAAATGTTGCTGATGTCTCGACTGAATAACTGCATTGGGATTTTCAACTTGCCACTGATGCATGTTGTGAAAGTTAAGTATCCCGTTTCTGGTAAAACCCGCTTCGTCCGTAAATAATATGAGCGATGGAAAGTTCTCATTTTCAGCGATCTTATGCAATAGCGAGTTGCAAAATTCTATTCTTGGAGGATAATCAGCAGCAAGTAACCCTTGCACTCTTTGAAAATGATAGGGGTAAAATTGGTAAAATTTCAAAATTCGCTAGATAGTTACGTGATTTACTCCTTCGGCTAAAGCAAGTTGTCTAGTGCTGACACATGGATCTTCTTCAACTCGCTGAAGCACACGCTCCTCTAAATTAGCAACTTCTGCGTTTGGCCTTCCAACACGTTCGCCTTTGAAAACAAAATTTCCTGTTTCACATAAACGAGCATGAATTTTCTGGAACAATTTTTCTGCTGGTAGGTGTCTATTAGGAAAACGTTCAGCATAAAGCCGTCTTGCTTCAGCACGATTACAATTTGCAAGCCCGTACATTAAATGCATATCGGCCATTTCTTGATTTGAATAGTCCATTTTATCAAAATAATGAAAAGTTAAAAAACTACTACACTTACTATTGACAACAAAAACTGCTAAAGTTTACAGCTTACGACCAAATTTTATCAATGACACAACGTCAATCTCTGGCAGATATTGTCAAGTACAATTGTTTTCTTTACGATCAGTTTGCATGACCAACTTATTTTTTCTTATACAAATTAGTTAGAATTTCGAAGACGGGATAGGATTATTTAAACGCCTTTTTCTCGGAAACGGTTACTTTTAGCGACTTTGAGAAAGAGTACCTTTTTTGTATAAAAAATGTTGCTTTTTACGATTATTTTGATTTATTTTGTGTCGAAATATTGCAATACAAAAAAGTTACGGCAAAAAATAACCGCGGGTAACCCCCTACACACCACGCTACTGCTTATTTAAAAAATATGTTACATGAGAATATGCCTAATCCAATTCTTTAACTGCTTGCCCAATTTCATGACTTTGCTACTAACCGTTAACTTTTTGTAGTAAAAAAAACCACTTTAGGGGCGCCATCTTTAAATGGTCATATCTCCGTTAGGAGGCAATTTAAAGAAAAAAATGTATTTCAACATTTTTCATATTTTAATGCAATACAAAAAAGTTACGGCAAAAAATAATCGCGGGCAACCCCCTACACACCACGCTACTGCTTATTTAAAAAATATGTTACATGAGAATATGCCTAATCCAATTCTTTAACTGCTTGCCCAATTTCATGACTTTGCTACTAACCGTTAACTTTTTGTAGTAAAAAAAACCACTTTAGGGGCGCCATCTTTAAATGGTCATATCTCCGTTAGGAGGCAATTTAAAGAAAAAAATGTATTTCAACATTTTTCATATTTTAATGCAATACAAAAAAGTTACGGCAAAAAATAATCGCGGGCAACCCCCTACACACCACGCTACTGCTTATTTAAAAAATATGTTACATGAGAATATGCCTAATCCAATTCTTTAACTGCTTGCCCAATTTCATGACTTTGCTACTAACCGTTAACTTTTTGTAGTAAAAAACCACTTTAGGGGCGCCATCTTTAAATGGTCATATCTCCGTTAGGATCCCGACACCTTACGGTATAAGGGAATTGATTATATATATATATATATATATATATATATATATATATATATATATATATATATCTCCGTTACGAGGCAATTTAAAGAAAAAAATGTATTTCAACATTTTTCATATTTTAATGTGTAGAATATGCTCCTGAAGTAGCGGCCCGGACTTTTGTAACACCCTGTATTTCAGCAAGCTGCGATTTTATCGACGAAATTCACCCACCTTCAGAATATTTGACTATATCTAAAAATTTGATTTTGTTCTTAAAATTTGACTTTCTCTGGGAAATTTTTACCTTTTCTTAAAGTTCAACACTTTTCTCGAAACTGGAAATTTTATCCACGTTCCTTTTTATTTAGAAATTATTTTACCAGTTTTCTCAAAATTCGAATTTTTATGAAAATTTAAAGTTTTTTTATCCGCCTTGTTCTCGAAATTTCAAACTTATTCTCAAAATTTAACTTTCTCTGGAAAACTGCAAATTATTTATTTTCTTCTTCTCTGAAAAACTTCGACTTTTTTAAGTCCGACAATTTTTTCTAAGCTTTGAGTTTTTTACAATTTCTCTTTACGAGATTTTACAATTTTTCACAAAATTTAAATTTGTCTAAAAATTTTGGGTTTTTAAATTTGTTCTGGGATTCAATCTATTATCAAAATTCGACGTTTTTTTTCTAAAATTTCGCTATTTTAAGAGTTTTTGACAAATTCATATTTTTCGAAATCTCTTTTTGTCAAAATTCAGATTTTTGCGGAAATATCAATTTTTATTTCGAACGAAATTCATCTATTTTCAAATCTCAAAATTTGATTTTTTTCTTAAAATTTGACTTTCTCTGGGAAATGTTGGCATTTTTTTATGGTTTAATACTTCTCGAAATTGGAAGTTTTATCAACATTCCCTTTTCTTTTGAAACTATTTTATCAATTTTCTCAAAATTCGATTTATCTGAAAATTTGGAGTTTTTTTAAATTCGTCTTGTTTTCGAAATTCCAAATTTATTCCCAAAATTTAATTTTCTCTGAAAAATTGCAAATTTTTATCGAAATTTGGGACTTTTCTTAAAATGTTGACTTTTTTCTTGAATTTTTCCTAAAATTTGACTTTTCTTTCTACTTTTTGAAAAACTTCGACTTTTTTAAAGTCCGACACTTTTTTAAACTTTCAGTTTATTTTTACAATTTCTCTTTTATCTAAAAATTTCAAGTTTTTAAAATTTATTTTAGGTTTTAATATATTGTCAAAATTCGATGTTTTTTTTTCTGAAATTTTGCCCTTATTTGATAAATTCATTTTTTTAAATCATTTTTTCCAATTTTTTTTTAAATCTCTTCCTTTTTCTCAAAATTCGGCTTTTTCTGGAAAATTCTGACCTTTTTTTTGAAATTTTCTTGGAATTTTCTTTCGAAATTATTTTACAAATGTTCTCAAAATTGGAATTTATCTGAAAATTTGGATTTTTTTTAAATCGTTTTGTTCTCGAAATTTCAAATTTATTCTCAAAATTTAACTTTCTCTGGAAAATTGTAAGTTTTTTGTCGAAATTTAGAGCTTTACTTAAAATATTGATTTTTCGCTTGAAGTTTTTCGTAAAATTTGACTTTTTTCTTCTGCTCTGAAAATTTTTGACTTTTTTAAATTTCAACAATTTTTTCTAAGCTTCCAGTTTATTCTTGCAATTTCTCTTTTCGAAATTTTGCAATTTTTCAAAAAATTCAAAATTGTCTAAATATTTGTGGTTTTTCAATTTGTTTTGGGTTTCAATATATTGTCGAAATTCGACGTTTTTTTTCTAAATTTTTGCCTTTTTCGAGAGTTTTCGATGAATGCATTTTTTTGAAATTTCTCCCTTTTTTCGAATTAGACATATTCATTTTTTTAATCTCTTCATTTTTTCCAATTTTTTTTTAAAAGCTCTTCCTTTTTCTCAAAATTTGATTTTTTCTGGGAAATTTTGACCTTTTTTTAAAGTTAAACACTTCTCGAAATTTTCTTTCCAAATTATTTTGCCAATTTTCTCAAAATTCGAATTTATCTGAAAATTTGGAGTTTTTTTTTAATTCGTCTTGTTCTCGAAATTGCAAATTTATTTTCAAAATTTAGCTTTCTCTGGAAAAATGAAATTTTTTATCGAAATTTCGAATTGTTTTAAACTTTTTCCATGAAATTCTTCCTAAAATTAAACTTTTTTCTTCTTCACTGAAAAACGTCGACTTTTTTAAAGATCGATAATTTTTTCTAAGCTTCTAGTTAATTCTTACAATTTCTCTTTTCGAAATTTTACTATATTTCCAAAAATTCAAAACTGTCTAAATATTTCAGGTTTTTAATTTGTCCTGGGTTTCAATCCATTGTCGAAATTCTACGTTTTCTTTTCTAAAATTTTACCTTTTATCGAGAACTTTTGATAAATTCCTTTTTCTCAATTTTTTCGAAACTTGTTCCTTTTTCTCAATTTTTTCGAAGTCTCTTTCTTTTTATAAATTTTTTAGAAATCTCTCTCTCTCTCTCTCTCTCTCTCTCTCTCTCTCTCTCTCTCTTTCGGCTTTTTCTGGAAATTTTAGCTTTTATTTCTAACTTTCTAACATTTTTCTTTCTCACAAAAAGTAATTTACATTTTTTTTACGAAATCTCAAGTTTTTAGAAAATACTTTAATTTTAGAATTTTACATAAAAATGTAAAAATCATGAGAAAAATATTTTTTAGAAATTTCGACTCCCCAAGGTGGTCTTTTTCTAGAAATTTCAAATTTCATGCGTTTTTTCAAAATGTTAACACAAATGGATGAAAAATTTCGCAAAAATACTTCTTGAAATCATAACTTTTTGTCAAAATTTAAGTAAAACGTGAAAATTCCTAGAAAAGTATTTTTGGAAATTTCGACTTCTGTAGGTCACTTGTTTAAGAGTGTCTGCGTGTCTGTCCAGTCTAGATTTTATGTCCTTATTTTTTTTAGGGAAATTTAAAGAGCGGCAAATTTCTTTCAAAAGAGCCGCATGCGGCTTGCTAGCCGCGGTTTGCCGACCCCTGATCTAGAATGTTCAAGATTTTTCTTGACGCGCCCGGTATAAACTATTTTTCAGTTTATAACGTTCGAGATAAAGTCTAATTTGATTATCGCCACGATTCACTAACGCGATGTTTCAGAACCTCGCACGAATTTCGCCGAGAAATAAAGCACAATCCACAACTAATCCCACTTCTGACACCAGTTGTTGCGCGTTATATTCGTTTGACTGATTAACACTTCGTGAATTGTAACCACTTTATTTCCAACTGATTCTGGAACGCTACAATCGAAATTCACTAACACTGTGTAATTAACTAACTTATTCATTGACTAAGTGAAAGCCGACCGGACCGCCTTATTTATAGATCCCGTTTCGGGTTCTAGAAGGAACGAGCAGCTAATGCTTATCGTTTGCCGAAATTTCTGGAGCGCTTATCTGCCGTTTGATTCATTATCGCGGCTGCTTCCCCTCATTAAATTTTCTAGAAAATTCCTAACTAAATTTTATAATTATACTTCGTTACAGTATTAATTCATTTTTTTTGAAATTTTTCTTTTTTTGAAACCGTGATTATAAAATATAAATTTTTAGAAAATAGAAATTAAAAACATTTTGTCGAAATTTGTATTATTTTTTTGTTTCAGAGTTTTTGATCATAAAGTCGACATTATTGTTATCTAAATTTAGTGAACTCTTAAGTCAACATTTCTGGCACAACTAAGACTTTCAAGGTTTCTAATAAAATTTTGGTTTTTCAAAATTTTTTTCGAAATTTATTGTGGTCATGAGTTGAAATGTAAAAAAACAAAAATTTCCAGCTTTCTACATCAATTTTTTTCAAAATTTCCATTTTTTTCAAAATTTGGTCTAGTCGAAATTCCTAGGAAAAGTAAGAATTTTGAGTTCTTGAAAAATTTTTCAAACAAAAATTCCATTTTTTCCCCAAAATAGACATAAAGTCGGAATTCGTAGAAAATAATTTTAGAGGTTTCGGAATTTCAATTTTTTTTATTTTGAATAAAGTCAAAATTTTTATTTTTTTGAAAACTTGTAAACAATTTTCTAAGTTTCTGTTTTTTTCACGATTTTGGAAGACAAACTCGAAATTTAAAAAAAAATGAAACCTTGAAGTTTCTAAAAAATTATATTTGCCGAAATTTCTTTTTTTCAAAATTTTGACTAAAAACAAACATTTTAGAAAAATTTGGAGCCTTCCAAAAAATTCTTTTTTTTGATATCTCTTTTCAAAATTTTGACTTTAAAGTAAAAATTTTTAGGAAATAATAATCATAACAATAATAAATTTTGTAGATTTTTAAAAGAACTCTTTTGAAATTTTAATTATTTTTTTGTGGTTTCAAAATTTTTAACCGCAAAGCCGATATTATAATTTTTTTTTCATTCTAAATTCCAAATTTTAAAGAAAAATAAGAATGTCGAGGTTTCTAAAAAATTTGCTTTTAAACATTTTTCTTTTGAAATTTCTTTTTTTATTTGACCATGAGTCAGTTAAAAAAACTTTTTTCTTTCGAAATTTCCATTTTATCAAAATTTTGATATAATTCGAAATTTCTAGAACCTCGAAGTTCTTAAAAAATCCTTTGTATATTTTTAAAATGCTTTATAAAGTTCGAAATTTATGGAACAAATTAAAAGTTGAAGGTTACTAACAAATTTTTTTCGCAGTTTCTATTTTTTATTGGAACTTCAAGTTTAAACGTAGAATTTGTATCTTTTGTGATTTTTAAGAAAAAAAAATACATCAATAAATAAAAATCTTTAGATTTGCACATTTTTTTAATTTCTACTCTTTTCTTATAATATCAAGTTTCAAATTGGAATTTCCAATATTTTTTGTTGAAATTTCGATATATTGCGGCTCTGTACAAGTAAAAATAAATAAATACTCGTTGTAGGATGGTACCTACGTTTCATCGCCAAGTAGCAAACTAACTTATGGTACTATGATATTCGTACGAGTCGTTCTAGTGCAAGACGCAGCTTTCTACTTGAGAAAAGCCGTTACTATCGCCACCAGATACAGTGCCGTTCGTCACCAATCTCAGATCAAACCAAAGTAAGTCATATGACCTCAAGTTTCATTATTTAAATTTGTTTGCTTTAGTGAGCCGGAGCCACAAATTCTTGACTACATCACGCAGCAGTACAAACTATTTCCTAACCTGGCGGCCTATTTTGCCTTCCAGTATGCAGCGGCTTGGTTGTGGGATGTTTACAACAACGTCACTTCGGAATTGGAAGCGGGGCAGTTGGATAGTTTACCTGAGTTACATGCGGTCGCTTGCTGCCTAAAGGCAGTTAGTACTGCAGATGCCTCATTAGGAGTGGAGCAGTGCAGACTCGCCTGCGGTGGTCATGGCTATATGACTTCATCAAATTTGCCGTCTACGTATGGACTGGTTACGGCCATGTGCACATATGAGGGGGAAAATACGGTGCTGTTGTTGCAGACAGCTCGCTTTTTAATAAAAGCTTGGCAAAATAAAGCTGACTCCAGAAAATTAACTACTGTTAAGTATCTGGATGTTATTTACGACAACAGAAAACCATTCGAAAAATCCGTTACGGGTATTATAGCAGCGTTACAGCAGGTAGCTAGCAGGTATGTAAATTTAAAGTAGACGAATTTTTTTTACTGATAGTTGTCCTTAGTAAAATTGAACTGGCTTCGAGGCATATCAACGACAGAATTGCCAAAGGTAGGCAGTATGAAGATGCCTGGAATGAAACTTCTATTGAACTTGTCGCCGCGGCTGAAGCGCATTGTAGAGCTTTTATAGTCAAGACTTTCGCCACCACAATAGATGATTTACAGTATAAAGTGTCCGAGCCCTTAAAACTTGTGTTGATTCAGCTTTTGGAACTGTACGCAGTCAATACTGCATTAAGATGTACTGGAGATTTATTACGAGTAAGTATGCAAACTAAAGAGAGGCTTCATAGTTTATATATTATAAGCTATGTGCAGACCATTTAGGCCTATAGCTTTGTGGTTTCTTTCCACTCTCTTCGATTTTTCACTTTTATCTTTCAGTCTCGGATCTGTATGTCTGTGAGGTTTTCTTCTATTGTTTCTAACCGTCGTTTCCTTGGTCTTTGTCTTTTCTTTTTGCCTTTGGGGATTTTCGTCTTTTTCTTCAGGTAGTCTTTTTAAATGAGCCACCCATAGAAGTCTTACGATTTTAATGTAGTTACTTATAGTCGTGTCGTTATAAAGGTCATATAATTCTTCATTTAATTTTTTGCCGATCCTAGTTCTGTTTGTTTCCGACCAAAAACTTTTCTCAATATCTTTCTTTCCCAGGTTTCTACAGTTTGTTTCTTTTTATTTATCGTTAACCATGTTTCACAATCAAAGGATGGTGTTGGTCTCAGTTATTGCTTTTAACTACTCTTCTTTCTTCTTGATATTTATTGTCCATCAAGGCTCCCTAATTCATAAAGGATTCCACTTCTTCGAATTCTATTTCTATTCCTTCTTGCGTAGTTCCTTTACGGTTGTTTTTGTTCCTTCTTCCGTATTTGCTCTTTAGTTCCATGTATTTGGTTTTTCTGTATTAAATCTTAGCCTTTTTTTCCTTTGCCACTTTCACCATTTGTATCTGGTATCTGGTGGTGGTACCTGTTCTATTTTTTCTGTTCCTTGCAAATACAACAATTTTGTCAGCGTATGCCAAGCATTGATGACTTCTATTGAATAATAATCCTTTTCTGTTTATCATCCTTTTGCTTATTATTTTCTCCAAAACCAATAAAACCGAATTTTCGATATTGGATTTCCTTGTCCCAGTCCTTGTTGTATCTCGAAAGCCTTACTGGTTTTTCATTTGCTTCCTTTGGCATTATAGTTTACTTTGATGAATAATTAGTTTATGAACTATTCATTTAAACCAGAGGTAAGCAAAACCCGCACCGCGTACCACATGTGGCCCTTAGACAATTGTAGATTAGTGTGGGGTCATTTGGCTTCATCAAAGCGAACACTATATTGTTACAGGCTTATCGGTTCGAATTGATTACATTTATCGAATAAGACCCACTTTATTACTGAACTCAACTTGATTCACCACAATTGACAATTAACTCACTTATTATTAACTTCTACTAACTCACTAATTACACTGACTCTAACTGACTGACTTGAGGGAAAGCTGGCCGCCTTTTTTAGTTTTGGCCCCCGCCTTCTAGAACTTTTCGGAAGATAAGGTTTATCATTCCCGAAATTTCTGGAACGCTTATCTGCCATTTGTTTCGTTATCGCGGCCGCTTTTTCCCCTTATCAGATCCTTCTAGAAACTTTTTTTATTTACTAAATTATACAATTCTATTCTAAATTCTATTCCATCTATTTACATTGTGTTACAATATTAATTAATTATCCACTGCAGCCGACTAGTGAGGAATGTTTTTAGTCAGCATTCGTGGGCACGACCATTGGTGACGAAAAAGTTATTCCATAGACAATGGTCTCCAAACTGTTTTAATTTCCGGTGCCCCAAGCCTGTGTTCTTCAACCCTGTCATCTCGTGGAACCACTTTTTGAGATAATTTTTTTATGGAACCCTTTTGTTCTTCTGTTTACATTCTGTAACATTTTTATTTAAAAATTTTAAGTTCTATTTGAAAATTTCAACTGTTCTGCCAAGTTTCATAGAAATGTATACATTTTTTTCTAAATTACTACTTTAAGGGTAAAGACACACGAAGCGGTTTTCGCCGAGTCGGCGTCTTCAAAGCTGCCAGCGCGCGCGGTGTAAGTGAAGGTGTTGCCATTTTTTTTCTGATGCAATGGATTCTGACGACGACAGTTTACTATATTGTCGATTGAATAATAAAAAAAAAAGAAACGTCGTATGTGGGAACATCCAGTTATTCAGAAACGCAAAGAAAAAAGTCAATTTAATACTCTATTTATGAGGACAATTAAAAGCGATGTCGCAACCTTTTTAAATTATTAACGTATGTCTGAAAATTCGTTTAATGAATTAGCGGGTTTGATAAAAGGGGACATATCTAAGCAAGACACGGTTATGAGACGTTTTCCAACTTGTAATAACCCCACACATTTAGCTATTTTATTGCCTTTTTCACTTCCTGCAAAGTGACCATTCGTTATCTAAATTTATGCATTTACTAAGAAGCACAACGAATATTTGTTTCTCGTGTGAAAAAAAATCACAAAAATTGCACATAAGCAATATTTGACAACTACGCTTGATATTCACAGCTCTAGCTCACTAGCTGCGCCTCGTTCGGACGAGTGTACGCTCGACACAGCCTCGGCGTGACGCTGCGTGTGTGCACTTCCATAAAATCCGATGGAATCAAATGCCGAGTCGGCTGCTGACTTGGCGAAAACCGCTTCGTGTGTCTTTAGCCTAAATTCGCAACTTAAAGCTTGTATCTTAAAATTTTGAATCACTGAAATTTGTCCCAAATTTTAAATTTCTTTCGATTTTATGTTAAATTCTGATGAATTAAGAATTTTTTTTGACATCTCTTTTTTTTACATTTTATGGGGGAATTTTACAGTTTTTTTTTTGTGTGTGTGGGGGGGGGTATCATCTAGATTCAGAATCCATTGTAACTTCCACAAGTTTGTTCGAGTCTCCTTCAGCATTTTATATCCCGGCCTTTACAACCGAGCTCAACATCTGACCTACACTCATTTCTTCCCAATCTTCTGGTTTTAGTGCTTCTTTGTCAGTCAGATTATATCTATATTTGGCAAGGTTTGGACACGCACACACAAGGAGTAAATTTGTTTCCTTTTCAGTCCCACAGAATCGACGTCAGTCGCTTTCTGATAGGTTGATTAGGTGTCCTTTAAAGTTCCCGTGGTTAGACCAGAACTAGTGCTTTGCTCAGTCTGCTTTTATTCGTTGCAATAAGTACTTCAGCCCTTGATTGCAAAGGTTTATCCATCAGCAGTCTTGGTTGCCCGCTTCAAATGGGCCCGTTCGAGGTTTGTTAATATGATAACATAAGGCATACCTACGATCTGTTCGGTGGGAACGTCCACAGAGCTATCTCGGTTTTACACCCGAACATGTCTTCTATTTTAGGATTTTTTTTTATAATTTTGACTTTAATGTTAAAAAGTCACACTTAAATATCGAAATTACAAAAAAATATAAGCTTAAATGCTGGTTGACTTTTCAGTCAACCAGCAGCAATCGACATTTGAAGGGTAAGCCTAAAATTTTCGCATTTTTTCGAAAACTTTCTAGTTGTAACTTCGAAATTTCAACTTTTTCTAAAAATCTTCGCTTCTCATTTGGTCTTGAATACCGAATTTTGAACAATTTTTTTACATTTTCCGGTTTAAATTGTAACGTTTTATTTTTTATTTCTTAACTTTCGACTAAAACTTCGTTTTGGAAATTTTAATTTTTTAAAGAAATTTTTAATTAAAATTCCAACATTTTTATGGGTTGCGACTTTTTACGAATTTTTATTTTCTAGAAATTTTGATATATTTTGGAAACGTCTGCTTGAAATTAATTTAATTTTGACTTTTCTTTGAGTTATGAGTAATACTTTTAATTTATGTATTTTTTCAACTCTTGACATGTGCAAAATTCCAAAATTTTAATAAACTTTAATTTTTTCTCGAGTTTAAATTCGGCCAGAGTTCTGTCTGTAATATAGCATATTAATTTTCTAAGAGAAATATTGGGCGTATGAAAATTTAGACTTTTATTAAAAATTATAAGTTTGAAATTTTCGAGGTAGTGGCATTTTCAAAAAAAAAAGGTGACCACTTTTAGAAAAATTTTAAATTAAAAAAAAAAAGGTCGATTTTTTCTGAATTTTCAAAAAGTTTAAATTTTTAATAAGGTCATTAAATAGACGTAAATGTCAACTTTTAAAAATAGTGACTACCTTCAATCATATTTCACTAAATATATGGCATAATAATATTGAAAAAGTAAATTTTGTGAGCAAAATTCTGCAGTCCATCGATATAAATATGCAAGTTGCTTTAAACGGAATTTAAAGAAGTTTTTGATAAAAATGGAATTGACTGCAAATTTTGAGGAATTGTAAATGATGCTCTGAAAATTGACGAAAAATTAGATGTCGAGGCTGAATTTGAAACTTCTGATCCAGGCCCCTAAGACGTCGTAAGACTCCAAAGATTTTGATATGAACACGAAGACCACACTAAATGATCCGAAACGCTTTTAAAATAATGTATTTTTTTATATATGAATCCTCCGTAGACGAAAGATTTAATTTATTGAATACCAAAATGACGTGTTTAATTTTTTATTTAAACTAAGTGATGACCAAGATCAAAGTCCATTAAGAAGTAGCTATCATCGTTTGCAGGAAAAACTTTCGGCAAATGATTCATTGGATATTAACACCGATGATTTGTGTAAAGAAATTATGTCATGTCAGTCTTTTGTCAAAAAATTAAATAATGATGTGCTGAAAATTCTCGAATTTATATATTTAAACAATTTGGGAGTTGTATGCCCTAACATCACCATAGCATTACGAATTTTGCTAACTATGCCAGTTACCGTAGCAAGCGCGGAAAGGTCCTTTTCTAAATTAAAACTAATAAAAAATTACCTGCGCTCAACAATGAGCCAGGAAAGATTAAAAAATTTAGCAACAATATCCACAGAGGAGGCCATATTAGACCATATAGACATACACGAAACTATTCGCAAACAAAAAAGCGAAAAGAGTGGAAATAATATGATTTAAGTATGTTTATATTCTTACACATTTTAGACTCTTGTTGTTTTTTTTTTTAAATATAGCGTACGTAATAGTTAAATCAGTATCATTAGAAAAAAGTCAGCTACTTTGTTATTAATATCTAAGTATACAATTAGATATAATATAAATAAAGTATGTAAAAATTTAATTCGCGTTTTATTTTTCGCAGTAATTGGCAAGCGGAAGCGAATTGGTTTTACCTATTTAAGAAAATATTATCTAAGTATATAAAACTGGAGAACATTTATTTCGGTCAAAATTAACAAACAATAAAAAAAATAAGTTGAAACATGAAGATTCGTGAAAAAAAGGGGCGCTTCATAGATTTCGCACACAGGCGCTGTGGGGGGTCGGCGCGGCCCTGATTATATCTATATTTGGCAAGGTTTGGACAAGCACACACAAGGAGTAAATTTGTTTCCTTTTCACTCCCACACAATCGACATCAGTCGCTTTCTGATAGGTTGATTAGGTGTCCTTTAAAGTTCCCGTGGCGAGTGAGCAGACCTAGTGCTTTGCTTAGTCTACTTTTATTCGTTGCAATAAGTACTTCAGCCCTTGATTGCAAGGGTTTATCCATCAGCAGTCTTGGTTGCCCGCTTCAAATGGGCCCGTTCGAGGTTTGTTAATATGATAACATAAGGCATACCTACGATCTGTTCGGTGGGAACGTCCACAGAGCTATCTCGGTTTTACACCCGAACATGTCTTCTATTTTAGGATTTTTTTTTTATAATTTTCGACTTTAATGTTAAAAAGTCACACTTAAATATCGAAATTACAAAAAAATATAAGCTTAAATGCTGGTTGACTTTTCAGTCAACCAGCAGCAATCGACATTTGAAGGGTAAGCCTAAAATTTTCGCATTTTTTCGAAAACTTTCTAGTTGTAACTTCGAAATTTCAACTTTTTCTAAAAATCTTCGCTTCTCATTTGGTCTTGAATACCGAATTTTGAACAATTTTTTTACATTTTCCGGTTTAAATTGTAACGTTTTATTTTTTATTTCTTAACTTTCGACTAAAACTTCGTTTTGGAAATTTTAATTTTTTAAAGAAATTTTTAATTAAAATTCCAACATTTTTATGGGTTGCGACTTTTTTACGAATTTTTATTTTCTAGAAATTTTGATATATTTTGGAAACGTCTGCTTGAAATTAATTTAATTTTGACTTTTCTTTGAGTTATGAGTAATACTTTTAATTTATGTATTTTTTCAACTCTTGACATGTGCAAAATTCCAAAATTTTAATAAACTTTAATTTTTTCTCGAGTTTAAATTCGGCCAGAGTTCTGTCTGTAATATAGCATATTAATTTTCTAAGAGAAATATTGGGCGTATGAAAATTTAGACTTTTATTAAAAATTATAAGTTTGAAATTTTCGAGGTAGTGGCATTTTCAAAAAAAAAGGTGACCACTTTTAGAAAAATTTTAAATTAAAAAAAAAAGGTCGATTTTTTCTGAATTTTCAAAAAAGTTTAAATTTTTAATAATGTCGATATTAAAAAGAAACAACTTTTTAAAACTAGTGGACACCTTCAAAAGTGAATATTTTTGAAAACAGTGGAAATTTTAATTCAAAATTTTTAAAAAAGCTGAAATTAAAAAATGTCGATATCAAAAAGAAAGAATTTTTGAAAAATAGTGGACACTTTCAAATGTGAACATTTTTGAAAGCAGTGGACATTTTGTGTAATTTATGTTTGTTTAATTTTCAATCAAATTGAAAAATAAAACCATTTAAACAGTAGTGGAATTTTACACAAAAAAGTGAAGAAATTATCGAAGTAAGTCAACATTTTGGAAAAAAGTGGAAATTTTAAAATCTCAAAACTTTCAGAAAAAGTCGGAATTTTCAAAAAATTTCGAAATATTCAAAAAGGGACGAAATTCTGGAAAAATTTCATCGCTTTTTGAATATTTTTTTTAAATTCGTCAAAATGTTTAGATAAAAGTAAGAGATGTTGTTATCATCAAAAAAGCTTTGAAAAATATTAGATTTTTAGTAAAGAGCTAATTTTCGGAAAAGAAAATTATTTTAAAAGCAACATTTTTAAAAAGACTAAATTTTTCAAAAATGTTTAAATTATCAATCAAGTTGAAAAAAAAATTTGAACATTGGCGAAAATTTACAAAGAAGTGAAGAAATTATCAACATACGCGAATTTAGGAAAAAGTCAAAATTTTGAAATCTCCAAATTTTTAGAAAAAGTCGAAATTTTCAAAAAATATGGAAATATTTAAAAGGAAACGGATAATTTTTTATACATTTCAAATTTTTCTCAAAATTTGAGTTTAAATTTGAAAACTAAGAATGAAACACTTGATTTGAAACTGTTTATTTTTAATGTTACAGTTTACGAGCTGCCTTGGGAAAGATATTGAAAACTTACAGTTTTGGTTGGAAGAACTTTTGGCTCTTATTCGACCAAATGCGGTTGGTATAGTCGATAGCTTCGATGTTCCAGATGAAGTTTTAGCGTCAACACTAGGAGCTTATGATGGCAATGTATATGAAAGATTATTTGTTGAAGCATCAAAAAGCCCTTTGAATAAGGAGCCCGTGAACACTTCATTTCAATCGCACTTGAAACCATTTTTAAAATCAAATCTATAAATGTTATTATTAGTCGAGTTAGGTAATAGCTTGAAGGTGGGACCATTGTTAACATTTTATTTTTATAATTTCATACGTTATTTCTATTTACGCGCAATTTGTGGTGATTGTTTTATATATAATGAGATTTATGTATATCATGTTGTTCTTATATTTATATTAATAAAATTATGTTGTTTTAAAAATGTTTTTTTATGGTAATAATTCTTTACATTGTATTTAAAAGATATTACCCAACACTGTTTTTAATGCTGCATTAAACATTTAAAAATAGCCCGAAATTCATCAAAGGGGGTTTCCCAAAATGTTGAGATATAAGTCATTTTGAGATTAAATTCGACATTTTGAAATACGAAATTTTAAATGTCGCAAAACATCTAAAATGTATGTATTTTGTTTGTATTCCTTCGTTTATACTTTGAGCTATTTATTTGACATTTCTGAAACACGCAAAACTTAAAAGAAATTTCGGTTAAACTGTAATATTGTGAAAAAACTCAATTTCGAAATTAAATTGGAAAGTCGTAGATAGAAATAATCGAAATTTTGTAATAAAACTTCCAGAAAAAATAAATAAAGGAATAAAACTTTGAAAAGCTTAAAAACGGAATTAGAATTATAAAATTAAATCGAAAAAAATTGGAACTTACAAAATATGAATTTAAACTCGAAATTATGAGGAAATAGTTAAATGTCATAAAATATCGAAATTATGAAAGAGTAATCTAATTTTACCAAAAAAAAAATGAGATTTGCATAAAAAAGTACAATTAAACCTCCCAAATATAAAGACAAAGACGAAATTTTCGAATTAAAGTCCCAATTAAAAATTCACTCTTAGAACTCAATAATTGGAAAAAAGTACAAGTTAAAATTCAGTATAAAGAGAAAAAACCCGAAATTTCTGAAAAGCAGAATTTATTTTAAAAAGTTCTAGTTTCAATTTGAATTTAGTAGTAAAAGTCAAGTTTCGAATATTTGAAAATAAATTCAAAGCTAGAAATAGTTGAAATTATGAGTTGTAATGGAAATTAGACAAAAACATGAAGCTTGAAAAAACTAAAATCTGAAATTTGGAGTAATTAACCATTTCGAGATTAAATTCGACATCTCCAAGTAAAAAGTCTAAATGTCACAAAATATCGAAAAATTCCAAAATTGGCAGTTAAAGTAGACATTTTTAAAATAAAGTGCAAACTAGACATAGTCGAAATTTTGAGTCTGTAATCGAACTTTTAAAAAATAAAGGAAAATTTGAAAAGATAATCCTGGAATTTTGAAAAAAAGTTAATATTTTGATATTAAACTGCAAACTGAGAATGAAAAAATATAAACGTAACAAAATATCAAAAAAAATAAAGCAGAAATTTGGAAATAAAGTCCAAACTAGAAACAGTCGAAATTCTGAGTTTGCAATCAAACAATCAAATAAAAATTGAAAAAACTAGAAAGTTTATAGTTAGGAACTAATGTGCAAGAAACTTTTCAGGGCCCCCTAGTTTTTAAATCTCTTCATAAATAGACTATTATATTCTTTTTAGAAGCTTGAACTTCTGTTCGACATATTTTATCACGTTTAATTTCAACTTTTTCTCGTAATTTCAGCTTGCTTTCAGTTTTTACTTTTTCTTAAAATTTCGATAGCATTGTTCAAAATTCGAGGATTTCTTACTATAAATTTTTAATTTTTTCTAATTTCGACATTAACACGAAACTTCGACTTTTTTCTCCAAATTAATGAATCGAATTTTGAATTTATTTTCAAATATGTATATCTTATGAGATTTCGATCTCTAAATTTGTTGATTTTCTTTTCGATATTTCTCGGTACCTTCGGTAAGTCTCGAAATTTTGACTTTTTTCTGAATTTCTCAGTTTACACTTTCATTTTTTAATTTTTTATGATTTTGTTGAATTTTGGAATTAAGCAGAAAACTTTGTCTATTTCAAGGAATCTTAATTTTTTTAAGTTCTATTTTTTTGTTGAGCTTCACCCAGAAAATTTGTTAAATATTCTACTTTTTTTACTGAAAATTTTCATTTATATTTCCAAAATTTCGAGTTTAAGTTTATAATTTTTTCTTCTTTTTGATAAATTTTTTTTGATTATATGTCAAAGTTTATCTTTTTCCGAAGATTTTTACTTTATTTTCAAACTGTTAGGAATTGTTCACTTTTTTCCAAAAATTACGGGTTATCAGATTCAATTTTTTACTTTTACTTTTAAATTAACGAATTTCCAATATTAAAATATCGGCTTTAAACTCGATATGTTTAAAGTTTTTTACCTTTTAAATTTTCAGTTTCTGTTTTTTTATCATCAAAATTTCGATTCTACCGACTTTTTTACTTCTTTTCTAAAATTTCATCTTTTAGTATTAAAATTTTCATCCTTTTGTCTAAATTTCAAGTCTACACTTTCAATATTTCTTTTTTTTTCATTCATGTTTTAGGGGCTTTTTCTACGCCAGTTCCACAATTCTATTATAGATTTTCCGTAACGTTCTGTTAAAGATTGACAATCTTTTATAGATTGCCTCAAGCAACGATTGCTTTGGATCTTTTTCAATTGCTGTTTGTGATTCAACACTGAAAACGATTGACAAACAAAAATTAAAAGTGTAAACTTGGAATCATGCCGAAGAAGTCAAAATTTAGAAAAAACTCAAATTTCAGTTGAAATTATTTTTAGTCAACACTATTAGAAATAGTCGAAATTTTGAGTACACACCTTCTTCTTTTGGAAAACATTCTAAAATAAAAAGTCTAAATATCACAAAATAGCTAACAATTCTAAATTTTAAATATATAGTCCAAAGTAGAAACGGTGGAAGTTTGGAGCCTGTAATGGAACTTTTAGAAAAAAAGTAAAAGTTATAAAAACCAAAACCTAAGTGTGGAGATTTATAATTTTCAAAAAGTCGAAAAGAAGACATTTACAAAAACAATGTTGAGTTCAAATTCGAAATTTCGAGAAAAACAGCGAAATTGAGAAAAAAGGAAGTCGAAATATTGAAGTTATGATCATTAGAAAAGTCGAAATTTCAAAGAATAATTTAAATTTATAAAGAAATTGTGGTTACAATCGAAATGTTGGTGAAAAAGTAAAAAATGAAAGTTGGTGTAAACTTGGGATTGTAAAAAAAACTCGGTCTCTGAAAAATTTATAATTTATTTAAAAAATCAAGATAGACTTGAATTTAAAAAATTCTAAATTTTAAAATAAAGTCGAAATTTACTGATGCAACTGTTGGGAAAAATAGTAAAAGTTAAACAAATTAAAACCCGACTGTGGAAACTTGAAATCATGAATAAAGTCGGCAACAGACTCGAAACTTGCAAAAAAAATCTAAATTTCGACAAACGAAGCGAAATTTATAAAACATACTCGAAATTTTGAAAAGTCATAATCATTAGAAAATGTCGAAATTCAATAATAAGATAATTCAGGCAAGAGCGAGTCGGCTCGCACAATTAGAGTTCCGTACCAATTATTACAATAAGCAGTCAATAAACCAAATTAAATGATTTTTACTCAAGTATAAATTTGAAACTTTATCCAAATTTTCTAGTTATATAATTGAAAAATAAAAAAAATTACCTATTTTCAGATATTTTTTTTTATACCTTTTCCTTCTTCGATTGATTAATCCAAATATTTATGGAACTGACAACTGTGTTGATAATGTCTCAGATAAAAAGGATTCATTCTCAATAAGTGGACAAGGAACACAGTTTATGAGATCGCCTCGAATCGCGCTAAAATGTTCGATTACAACCGCAATTACTGCGTTGTATGAACTAGTGCTAGCACCGAAAATATTCATCTAAATTAAATAATGTAAAAGACAAATTTGATCTGCATTTTATCCTTCAGCTAAGTTGAGTTGTTTATTTGAAAAAATTTATTACTGTATGAGTCAAAAAGCCTTGGAATGCAAGCACCTATTGTTCCATAATTTTTTTTTTCTCAACAACTATTACGATATTGAAAAAATCTACAGTTTTCCGATAATCTATGGCCCAATATCTACTAACCCTATTAAAATCTAAATTTTATCTTTACAAACAGGGAGGACGGTCATTTGTGACACATTTTGAGCTGCATCTAGGAGAATTGGTCCGAAAAATCTTTTAGGATCCTTAGAGGTAGCCCTTTCAAATGATGCACCACAGGATATATTCGGAGACTACATGAATCCTCCATTGTATTATAAAATATTTTCTTTTTCTAATCGTTGGGTGCATTTGCGTGGATCATCGAGAAATATACTTTACAAAATTTCAAATTTCTACGTTACATAGTTTTCGAGAAAAACTTCTTTGTGAGACAGATGGACGGACCGACACGAGAGTGAGATTATAAGGGTTCCGTTTTTTCCTTTTAAGGTACGGAATCATAAAAATGGTGTTGGCAATAAGTTTTTGTAAAAGAGAAAACATTGAAAGTTAATGTAGGTTTGGAATTATTAGAAAAATATTAAAATTTTTGAAAAACTCTTTATTTATACAAAATTTAACTTTTAACTTGAATTTTAGAGAACCCAATTTTAATTGCACATTTCACATTAAATTTCTAATTTATCTAATTTCTAAATTAAACTTGAAATTTTGTAATCGAACGTTCAAAAAAGTTAAATTTAAGAAAACTAAAATCTGAATGTATAACTTGGAGTTATGAAATGATGTCGAACAACGGACAAAAACCGCACCTTTAGAAAAAAAAATCAAGTTTAAACTCTAGATTTAAAGAAAAAGATCAAATATATCAGAGTAAAATCCAATTTTAGAAAAAAACTCAAAATGTGTTTAATAAATTCCAATTTAAACTCGAGACTTTGAGAAAGAAGCTAAATTTTTAAGATTAAAATCGAAATAAAAATCGTGCTTAAAAACTACAAATTTAAAGTGAATACAAACTAAAAATTTATGCGTATCTCAAAATTTATAAAAAAGGTTATTTTTAAATGCAAAAAGAAATTCTAGGTTTCCAAAAATGAAACCAAAATTTTGAAAATAATTCAAACCTAGAAACAATTGAAATTTTGACTCTGTTAGAAATAAGTATAATTTGGAAAAACTCAAACCAGAGTAGAGCATGCTCTATGTATTCTTCAAATTTCTGGTGTAATCTCGAACTTTCTTTTATATTTTACACATTTCGAACATTTGGACTTATTTCTTGTTTGCAATCTGGAAATAAAGTCGAAAATAAGAACTATAAATTTCGAGTTTAGACCAGAAATTTTAATAAAAAAAAGCAAGTCATAAAATCTCGAGATTTATGAGGTTAAAGTAAAATTCGTTAATTGTAAACACTTTATTTCAAACTTATTTCGAAACACTACAATTATAATTCACTTAACTATCAGACTATCTGATTAACTAACTAACCAACTGACTCACTGACTTCCTAAGGGGACCGCGTATTTATGCTCTTCCGATTTTCTAGAACGGAATTCGTACAAATAGGATTATCGCTTGCGGAAACGTCTGAAACGTCAAATTTTATAACTACATTTTGTTAGAATATAATTGCAAATTTAAACTTTTACTATCGAAATTCCGATTTCATTTTTCACTTGTTTCAATAAGCCTTTACATACAAACTCAAAATTTTGATTTTTTTTCTACAAATTTTGGCTTTATTTTTGAAATTTTGATTTTGTCAGTTTTATTTTAGTTTTCAGTTTTTCACCCTTTTAGATTTTCTTTTCATAATTGCAAGTTTGTACTTTCAATTATTATCTTTTTTTTACTGGGGTACCTAACGAGGGGCGCCCCGGGCAGCACATATTTTAGGGGCAGCATTTTTCGTGTTTTTATCTCAATTCAGAAGTTGTTATAACCACTCGTGGTTTTGATTGACTTGAAAGGACTAAATTGGGGGTCGCCTCTGCCTTTGTTTTTCTAAAATTTTGATTGTTAACTTAAATTTCTTGCTACAATTTTAATATTAAATTTTCGACATTTTTCTTAAAACATCAAATGTAAGCTCACAAGTTTCGAGTTTGTTTAAGTTTCTCTTTTGAGATTTTGAATTTATTTCGAGCTTTTGCATCTTATTTAAAGCTTTCAAATAGTTAAGATTTCGCAAAAATAAATCGAAATTTCGAGTTTAGAGTTTGATATTTGCAACTTAAAGTTGAAATTTTGAGTTTAATTAAGCATTTTAGAAAGAAATGGGATTTTTTGAAAAAAAAGATCGACTTTAAGAGTATCATTGGACATTATAAGACTTAAAATATTCCCAGGATGCAGTGTCATACTAGGCGATAAATGGTGTGGGCATAAAGTCTTCCAGTGTAGTAATAGGAACCTAAAAACTGGGTGTTCAAATGGTGAATGACATAAAAGCGAACTGCACCGTACAATCTTTTGTTCCCTTCAATTTGCCCGGGTTGGAGCGTTGGAAGGTATCTACCCTGCCCTGCTTCAGTGAGTAATGGTATGGATACCAAAATACAGGGTGCGGATTTTCAAAGCATGTATTGACTTTAAATACATACCCCGTGAATGGAGGGAGGTCAAAGTAATCTTTATTCCAAAACCTGGTAAACCTCAAGGTAAGGCCAAATCATTTCGGTCTTACGTTTTTTCCACCGAAGACATTGGAGAGGTTGTTCGACAGATATATAAGGGATAGTCTCGATGTACAGTACTCCTTGCTTTCAAACTAACATGCGTTTACTTCCTGCGCTATATTCAGTAGTTAGCAGGATGAGAGGTATCTAGAAGTGAAAGAACACATCTTGGGTGTATTCCTAGACATAGAAGGACCTTTTGGTAGATCTAACTTCGATAGTATTACTCTGTCCCTTGAGCGTTCCGGCGTTAAACCCGCCTTGTGGGCACTCATACGGGGTATACTTGAGTGGCGAGCAATATAAGTTATAGTGAGAGGAATGGTAAGTAAGAGATGTCCACCTGGGGGTCTACTGTCTTCCCTAATATGCCAAATCATAGCTGATTCGAAAACTCAATTACCGGGGTCTCTACACAATTGGCTATGCAACATAGCCTAGCAGCAAACCCTGCAAAGACGGAGATGGTTCTCTTCACTAGAAAGAGGAAACTAACACGACTAAAATTTACTAAACTTACAAGAACACAATTTGGCATGTCAAATCGAGTAAAATACTTTGGTATTAAATTTGCAGCAAACTGACCTGGAAGTACCACATTGAAAACAAATTAAATAAATACTACAAGACCCTCTGGCAATACCGCGAGACCATCGGGAGATCTTGGGGGTTATCACCTAAGATTGCCTTTTGGCTATACACGACAGTTATTAGACTAATTTTACGTATGTGGTTTGAAAGACAAAGTGCTCCACAATAAACTTAATCACATCCACAGACTAGCGTGTCCGGCAGTGATGGGAGCAATGAAAACTACTCTAGTAGCGGCTATGGAAGCGATCCTGTGTTTGCCACCTCTAAATATATTTCTTTAGGGGTGGCACTAGCTTTGGCTCTTCGTTTGCGAGCTGGAGAAATGTGAAATGCGTTAAGTAGAATGATGGACCACCGGCGCATAACTGAGGGAGCGTTTCAAAAGGCGCCCATTCTAGATGTGACGATGGATCATCTATCAGTGAAGTATAACTTTACAAAATCCTTCCATATAAAAATGGATGAAGCACAGGCAAGGATCCCAGACGTAAGTATATATATATACACGGATGAATCGAAAGCAAATACGGGCACAGGAACAGGAATCTTTTGGGAAGACTTGAACCTAAAGATAAGTATTAAATTAGACAAATACTGAACAATCTTCTAAGCTGAGATGGGAATTTTATACAGCGCCAAACAAATGAGGCAACCGAACATTACAGGAAAATATATTCAAATATAGATGGACAACCAGGCGGTCCTTAAGGCTCTGAGGAATGTGAAAACAAATTCAGTATTGGTATGGAACTACCACCTATATCTAGAACGCATATCGTATGAAAATGCAGTTGATCTAATATGGATCAGAGAATATTTTCGAAAAGAGGGAAACGAACATGGTGACACATTGGCGATGAGGGATTTGGAAGGACAATTTGTTTGGACTAGAACCAGTCCTTCCCGTGGTTAGATCAACCCTACTTAACGAAGAGATTTATCGTAAAACCAAGCCCAAAAGGCGTCAATAACAACATGCCGATAGACTCATGCATTCATTAAAATGCCCTGCAAGGGCAAAACTATACTTTTAAGAGATAACCTCAGGAAACTTGTAGGGATCTAGATAGGTCACTATTGATTAAATGAAAATGTTCACAGAATGGGTATTATAAACGACCTAAGCTGTAGAGCTTGTTTACAAGAAGATGAGAAGGTCGAGCACGTAATGCATCACTGCCCAGCTCTAGCATCAATCAGAGGATCCACGACGGGGACTTCTGGCCCAGTGTGATTAGTTTAAGAGAGATGGATCAAAGGGAGATTCTTCTTGTAGGGAGCAAGATAGGTCACTGTCGATTAAATGAAAGCTGTAGGGCTTATTTACACGAAAATGAGAAGGTCTAGCAGGTGATGTATCACTGCCCGGCTCTAGTATCAATAATCCACGCCGGCGACTTCAGGCCCTATGTGGCTAATTTGACAAAGGTGCATCTAAGGGAAATTCTTCAGTTTCTCAATATAAAAGTCTCAAGTGCCGCCACAAGTTTTTAGGCAAGTTATTCCATAATCTCAAAAGGTTTGAAATATCCACTTGAATCTCGGTAATTCGAGAAAAAATGTCTAAAGTCAAGATTTTAATAAAAACAGACGATATTAAAAGTTTTTTTCGAAATTTGGGCATTTTCTTAAATGTCATTGTTTTATTTTTATTAAACTCAGAAATTCGACAAATATTTTTTAATTTCTGTTGTTCCTTGGACACTGTTTAGTGGTTCAAGGTAGCACAAAAATTTAATTGATGGTCATTCGTTACTAAATTATTAAAACTTTGCTTAAAATAATTGATATTGTTACGGGCTTATCGGTTCGAAATGATTATTAAATACTTGATGGATTAAACCCACTTTATTTTCCAAACTAAATTCGGAACACTACAACTGCAATTCACTAACACTGTATTGACTTCTAACTACTAACTCACTAACTGATTGACTACACTGACTTCTCTGACTCTAACTAAGAGACTCGAGGGAAAGGCGACCGCCTTATATTGTTTTGGCTCCCAGGTTCTAGAAAAATCACGCAGATAAGGCTTATCGTTTGTTTTGTAACGCTTATCTGCCGTTTGCTTCGTTATCGCGACCGCTTTCCCCTTATCAGATCTTTCTAGAAAATTTTCTTACGTACTAAATTCTATAATTTACATTTCGTTACAATATTTTTAACATTTACTTAAATGAATTTAACATTTTGACAATTTAAAGAAAAAACATCGTATTCCGAAATATTTTTCATAAAAATTACTTTAAAAGCTTTTTGATATCACAAATAAAATCGTCGTGCTCCTAAACATTTTTTTAGGGCTAAAACTATTGTTCTCAATAGTTTTCCTTCCAGGGCGATTTTCAGAAATAAAAAAAATAGGCAGTTATGGGGACTGCTGACAGAAGTGAAAACTTAAGTTTTTTTTATTTTCCAATTGTAATATCAAAAATAAAAATTATATAATATGTCAAGTAAAATTATTGTTCCTAGTTTTTATATCTTTTATATTTGTATACAATCTAGTCTTTGATTTTGTCTATTTTGGGTTATTACATATTAAAAAATCTGTCACACTATCTAAATTTTAGATATTTCAAAAAAAATGTTTTTAATGTACGAATTTTTCGGATTAGCGGAGTGTCGGATTAGCCGGGTGTCGGATTATCCGATGTCTAATTAGCGGGATGTCGGATTAAACGTGTCAGATTAAAAGTGTCGGATTAAAAGTGTCGAATTAAATGTGTCGTAATAAAAGTGTCGGATTAACAGTGTCAGATTAAAAGTGTTGGATTAGATGTGTCGGATTAGATGTGTTGGATTACATGTATTGGCTAATTTAAACAATTATAGTATACACGGCGTGTGCCGGATTATCTGAGTGTTGGAAAGCTTTTAAGAAGTGTCATTAAATCAACTAGTAGTTCAAATCGTCCTTTTGGGTAACGCAAAATCTATATATGTGTATTACAGTTTTCACTTCAAAGAAAACTGTAGATTCTGGACATTAAACTAAAAACTGGTTATAAAACACTGTAAATCTCTAGTTAAAACTGTAGGGTTGGCAACCGCGTAATTATGTGATAGACATTTCGCTAGCCAATCTAATTTGACTAGCGAAGTGATTTGTCAAGATTTGAATTGATGCTCTCTGGTTTTGCTGACGCCTTACATAACGTCTAATTAATACTAATTACCGCCACGGTAAAGCGGTAAAATTTCTTTTCGGACTTTAATAAAATTTTACTAAAAACAAATTAAAAATTAAATTGAAAGTAATATTTTGTTGATTATTTTCACGATGACAGGAATATCCTTCCATTTGGCAACGCCGTTAGAATTTGAAAATGAAACAGGTAGTGACGTATATGCCAGAAATCAGTACGACGTGCTGTGTCTGTGTGCAGTGTAGCAAAACCCAAAACGTCTCTTACAAAATGTCTGAAGAAACTGGAAATTTATTAGAAGAGCGTATGAAAACTTTCATAATGGGTTACACCCAAAGAATTGAGTATTACAACCCAGTGTTCGAGCAGATGCTGTGGCAGAACTTCCTACGTGAATACAGTTACCCCGAGGAGGAATGTCCACCGTATGTGTTTAACCACTTTTTTAATTTAATTGGCAATGAACAACGAAAACCGAAATTCACCCGTGAAGAAGTCGCCGAGAAAGCGAAACATTTTTTTATGGAATCACACGTAGAAGAACTCGCTACTGAGAAATTGTGGAGGGAGTTTCTCGACAAAGAACAAATTTTCCTAGAACATTACTCATTTCGTGAATTTCAACGAGAAATGAACAAATTGATTAATGATCCCAAAAATATGAACATGCGAAGATACACAATTATGGTCTATAGGCGTGTGAAGAGATACACCGGCAATGACATGCATCAATATGCGCTTTTTGCTGACAAGACATTCATCCATCACTTGTGGCACGATTTCAGAATAAATCATCCACTTCAAGGGTTCTCCACGTTCCCAGTTTATTGTGCTGTGGTTGATACTTATGCGGAAACTTTGGCAAAACCTGTTTTTCTACCTCCACTGCCCGAATTCACGAAAGTCGACAACGCTAAAATAAGGAACTACCTTTATCAAATTCAAAAAGGGATTAAAGAATTTCAAATATTTTTGGATGAAGATGTTGTTAAAGGCCTGTGGATTTCTTTCAGAAGGCGCTATAGACTGACAGCTGCCGAGTGCCCATATTACATTTTCAAACCATTAGGTAAAGAACTTGGGGAATCTCACTTAGAAATGTACAAAGTACCACTCTGGAATTATTTGGAAACACATTGCCAAAATGGCGCATTTCAGCATGCGCGTTTCATGGATAAGACTTTCGTTTTCAGCATTTGGGAAGATTACAAAAGATTTTGTTTCATCAATGGGTATCCTCAAGCTACATTTCCTCTTTTTGCTACCATGGCTGATGTATTTGCAGCCACTTTACCTCAACCTTCCTTTGAAACCAACACACAAAAAACCAAAGTTGATAAGGCGGTCATTTTGGAATTTATTAAAGGGGTCATTGGTGTGGGTCAACTCGAAATAAAAGACCTATTGAATGAAGTGAATATTTTTTCACTGTGGAAAAATTTTCAGCGTACAGAAAATAAAACGCAAGAAGATATTCCGTATCCAGTTTTCAAGGAAGTTGCAAAGACTTTGGCTGAACCTATTTATGCAGAAATAAGGAAATCACTTGAACGTCTTAGACTTCTAAGTATACCTAACTGAACATTAAGGTTTTAATATGATAATAGTTTAAGTTTTGAGTTCAACTTTTTGTTTCGTTGTTTTGGTTTTGTAAAATGTTTTTTATACATAATAAATTGTTTGATATGTGTTATTTTTAATATCACTTCCTTCATTAATATATTTTACTGAAAAGTGTTACACAGTATTTAAATTATAAAAATCTGAGATCGATTCAAAACAATACGTACAAACCTCAAGATACGTCCTTAGAAGATTTATAAGAATTGATCACAGTTGACTAAAAATTCTTTACAAAATAGCCATTAAAAATGACCCAAGCTGTAGGAATTGTTTAAAAGATTATAAAAATCTTAAACTGTCAAACAATAAATGTAACAAATATGAACATCATTTCAATAACAGTTTGGATTTTCCTGACCAGTTCCGCCTTCCATCATCAAGCGGATTATATGAATATTTTATTTGGGGCGCTTATTATGCCAATTCATTTCACGAATCACAGACTCCTAAACCAATAGGGCACCCAAGAGCTCCCCTTGAGTCTATGTGACATGACATATTTTAAAGTATAAATGAAGCATAAGCAAAATATAAAAACTCACTAAAGCACTGAACAAGTCCAAAAAAGTTTTCACCCCTTTACCACATCGGTAATTAAATAAATAATTACGCGATACGTGTTTCGCCAGCAGAACTGGCATTTTCAAGCGTACTAATCTAAAAAGATTGGCAAAAGATGCATCGACGTCATCTGCATTGAGATTCAAATCGATACCGATTTGAATTCGACATAAAAAATCACACATTTTATACTTAAACGGACAGTTGAGTGCAGGAACAAATACTTTGGTTAGCAAAAAAAAAGAAAAAATCTATTTCACTTTTGACAATAAAAATGTAGGTTTATTTTATAATTTTTATTGTGACGAACCAAAGAAAATTACAAAAAAATTTATACATTTCAACCAGTTCCAAAATAGAGATTTTTCAAATTTCAACTTTTTCGAAAATTCTGACTTTAAAATTTTGACATTTTTAAAATGGACTTTATTTAAAACTTCAATTTTTCTCCAATTTTTCTTTTTTTTTAAGTTTCGATTTCTTTCAAAAATTTCGACTTGTTTCAAAATGTGAATTTTTGAAACTTTCTGACTTTTTTCAAGAATTCGATTTTTATTGATAACAGATTTTAAAAAATTTCAACCTATTTTGAAAATTTCATTTCAACATATCCACTTTTTTTAAAATATCGATCTTTTTTCTAAATGTTGATTTGAATATGTTCTACTGCCAAAATTTCAACTTTTTTCAAATATTATTACTAGAGTACAGTATATACTTCTTCCGGGATTGGACCGTGTCAAAGAACTACTAAAAGTGTTCGACGTTTCGCCTACCATCGTAGGGGGTTTCTTCAGGAGCAAAGAAACAATAAATGAAAAATAAAAAAAAAGGAAATATACAAAAATGAAAAAGGCCAATTTCAAAGCATCAGAGCACGGTAACTCAGTATGTCCACCATACCAGAGGCGAAACTCTTCTGAATTGAAAATTCGTACAAAGGATAAGAACGTTTAGACAGAAGAGCACGGGAACTCAGTATGTCCACCATACCAAAGGAGGAACTCTTTTGAAGAGTTTAAAACCTGAAATCATACCGAAAATGAGAATTTCGAAAAACTCAAAATTCAGTCGAAATTATTTCTAGTCAACACTATTAGAAATAGTCGAAATTTTGAGTCCACATTTCTTACAGAAAACATTCTAAAATTAAACGTCTAAATATCACAACATAGCCAAACTAAATTTTGAAAATAAAGCCTATACTAGAAACGGTGGAAATTTGGATTCTGCAATAGAATTTTCAGAAAAGAAAGTAAAAGCTACAAAAACCAAAACCTGAGTGTGGAAACTTAAAATTATCAAAAAGTCGAACAGAAGACATTTGACAGACAAAAACAATTTTGAGTTCAAATTCGAAATATTGAAGTTATGATCATTAGAAAAGTCGAAGTTTCAAAGAATAATTTCAATTCATAAAGAAATCGCGGTTACAAATGTTGGTGAAAAAATAAAAAGTGAAAGTTTGTGTAAACTTGGAATTATAAGAAAAACCCTGTCTCTGAAAAACTGATAATTTATTTAATAAATCGACATAGACTTGAATTTTAAAGAAAAAATTCTAAATTTTGAAATTAAAGTCGAAATTTGGTAATGCAACTGTCAGAAAAATAGTAACAATTGAAAAATATTAAACCCTGAATGTGGAAACTTGAGTCTATGAATAAAGTCGAAAACAGACTCGAAATTTACCAAAAAATCTAAAATTCAACAAAAAAAGCGAAATTTAGAAAATAAAAAGTCGTAATCATTAGAAAATATCAAAATTCAATAATAAAAAAATTCAGCCAAGAACGAGTCCGGTTTGTACAATTAGGGTTCCCTACCAAAATGATGAATCAATGAATGAATTTGAAATTTTATCCAACTTTTCTTGTGTCTTATTATCTATTTTCAGATACACACACTTTTTTCTAGAATCAATTCAAATATTTATGGAACTGATAACTGAGTTGATAATGTCTTAGATAAAAAGCCTTCTTTCGGAATTCGCAATAAGTCGATGACTAACACAGTTTATGAGATCGCTTCAAATCGAGCTAAAATGTTCGATTCCCACCGCAATTATTGCGTTGCGTGAACTGGTGTTAACGCCGGAAATATTCATCTAAATGAAATTATGTAGAAGACAAATTTGATCTGTATTCTATCCTTCAGCTAAGTTGAGTTGTTTATTTGAAAAAATATTACTGTATGGGTCAAAAAGCCTTGGAAAGCAAGCACCTATTTTTCCAAAAAATTTTTTTATTTTCAACAGCTATTACGATATCGAAAAAATCTGCAGTTTTCCGATAATCTATGGCCCAATATCTACTAACCCTATTAAAATATAAATTTTATCTTTAGCAACCTAGGAAAACGGGGGGGGGGCGGTTATTTGTGACACATTTTGAGCTGTATCTTTAGGAGGATTGGTCCGAAAAATATTTTAGGATTCTTAGAGGCAGCCCTTTCAAATGATACATCACAAGATATTTTAACTTTTAACTTAAATTTTAGAGAACCCATTTTCATTTGCACATTGCACATTAAATTTCTAAATTAAACTTTAAATTTCTTAATCGAACATTTAAAAAAGTTAAATTTAAGAAAACTAAAACCTGAATGTATAACTTGGAGTTATGAAATGATGTCGAACAACGGAGAAAACTGCACATTTATAAAAAAAATCAAGTTTGAACTCTAAATTTAAAGAAAAAGATCAATTTTATCAAAGTAAAATCCAGTTTTAGAAAAAAAACCTGAAATGTGTTTAAAAATCGTGCTTAAAAGCTACAAATTTAAAGTCAATATTTTAACAAAATGTAGTTATAGAATTTGTATTAGTAAGGAATTCTCTAGAAAAATTTGATAATGGGAAGCGGCCGCGATAATTAATCATACAGCAGATAAGCGCTCTAGGTATTTCCGTAAGCGATAAGTCTATCTGTACGTCCGTTCTAGAAACCGGAACGGTATCTATAAATACGCGGTCGTCTTTCGCTCAGTTAGTCAATGAATTAGTGAGTTAATTCAAGAGTGAGTTTGTTAGTTGGTTAGTTAGTTAATTAGTAAGTGAATTATAATTGTAGTGCTCCGAAATCAGTTTGGAAATAAAGTGATTACAATCCACGAAGTATTAATTTTCGAACCGATAACACGCAACAATATATACCAAAAATTGTGAGTAACTGAAAATTTATAAAAAAGTTTTGTATTTTAAATACAAAAAGACATTTTAGGTTTTCAAAAATGAAACAAAAAATTTTGAAAATAATTCAAACCTAGAAACAGTTAACATTTTGAGTCTGTTAGAAAAAAGTATAATCTGAAAAAAATCAAAACCTGAATAGAGCATGCTTTGTGCATTATTCAAATTTCTGGTGTAAACTCAAACTTTCTTTTATATTTCCTACATTTTGAGTTTTGATTTTCGACTTATTTCTTGTTTGCAATCTGGAAATAAAGTAGAAAAGAAAAACAAGAAACTTCAAGTTTAGACCAGAAATTTCAATAAAAAAGGCAAGTTAAAATGTCGAGATTTATGAGGTTAGAGTAAAATTCGTTAATTGCAAACACTTTATTTCAAACTTATTTCGAAACACTACAATTATAATTCACTTAACTATTAGACTGTCTGATTAACTAACTAACCAATTGACTCACTGACTCCCTAAGGGGACCGCGTATTTATGCTCTTCCGGTTTTCTAGAACGGAATTCGTACAGATAGGATTATCGCTTGCGGAAACGTCTAAAGCGCTTATCTGCCGTATGATTCATTCTCGCGGCCGCTTCCCATTATCAAATGTTTCTAGAGAATTCCTTACACAAACAACAATACAAATTTTATAACTCCATTTTGTTAGAATATGATTCCAAATTTAAACTTTTACTATCGAAATTCCGATTTCATTTTTCACTTGTTTCAATAAGCCTTTACAAACTCAAAATTTTGACTTTTTCTACAAGTTTTGGCTTTATTTTTGAAATATTGATTTTGTCAGTTTTATTTTAGTTTTCAGTGTTTTACTATTTTAGATTTTCTTTTCATAATTGCAAGTTTGTACTTTCAATTCTTATCTTTTTTTCACTGGGTTACCTAACGAGGGGCGATATAATCAGTTCGCCTCGGGCAGCACATATTTTAAGGCAGCATTTTTCGTGTTTTTATCTCAATTCAGAAGTTGTTATAGCCACTCGTGGTTTTGATTGACTTGAAAGGACGAAATTGGGGGTCGCTTCTCCCTTTGTTTTTCTAAAATTTTTAACATTTTTCTTAAAAAATCAAATGTAAGTTCACAAGTTTCGAGTTTGTTTAACTTTCTCTTCTGAGATTTTGAATTTATTTCGAGCTTTTACATTTTTTTAGAGCTTTCACAAATTTGAAATTTCGAAAAAATAAATCGAAATTTCGAGTTTAGAGTTTGATATTTGCAACTTAAAGTTGAAATTTTGAGTTTAATTAAGCATTTTAGGAAGAAATGGAATTCTTTGAAAAAAAGATCAACTTTAAGAGTATCATTGAACATTATAAGATTTAAAATATTCGCAAGATGCAGCGTCATACTAGGCGATAAATGGTGTGGCCATACAGTCTTCCAGTGTAGTAATAGGAACCTAAAAGCTGGGTGTCCAAATGGTGAAAGTTAGAAAATAGTTATTTTAATATAATTGCAAACTTGTACTTTTACTGTCAAATTACGATTTTATTTTTTAATTGTTTCAATGAGCCTTTACATACAAACTCAAAATTTGGACTTTTTCTACAAATTTTGGCTTTATTTTTGAAATTTTGATTTTGTCAGTTTTATTTTAGTTTTCAGTTTTTCACAATTTTGGACTTTGTTCTCATAGTTTCACATTTCCACTTTCAATTCTTATCTTGTTTTCACTGGGGTACCTAACGAGGGGTGATGTTATCGGTTCACCTCGGGCAGCACATATTTTAAGGCTGCATTTTTCTTATTTTTGTCTAAATTTAGAAGTTGTTAATAGCCACTCGTGGTTTTGATTGAATTGAAAGCACGGTATTTTGGGGGGTTGCCCCAGGCGCCACTCCCTTTTTTTTTCTAAAGTTTTGATTGTAAACTTAAATTTCTTGTTACAATTTTAATATTAAATTTTCGAAATTTTTCTTAAAAAAACAAGTGTAAGCTCCCAAGTTTCGAGTTTGTTTAAGTTTCTTTTTTAAGATTTTGAATTTATTTCGAGCTTTTGGTACTAGAGGTTGATATTAAAGTTAAAATTTTTAGAAGTTTTTATCACCTAAGATTTCGAAACTTTAATTTCTCGTGTAATTTCTAGTTATTGTCAGAATTTAGTCCTTTTTCTAGAATTTCTCAATTGCTCGCTTAAAATTTAGATTTTTCCTTCAAATTTTGGTTTTTTTAATACATGTGGAGTTTTTTCGGAACTTCTCTCTCTCTTTTTTTCTACTTTTTTCCTAATATCCATTCGAATGTCCAAATTTGAACTGTAATCTTAACAAGGTCGATATTTCTAAAAGTCATAAATAAAAAAAAGAACTCAAACTTGGAAGTTAAAACGGAAAGTAAACTCGAAATTTTAAAACAAAAGTAATTTTCAAAGAAAATTTCTCAAAAATTTGCCTGATTTTTTTTTCAGTTTCGACTTTTTTCTTGCGGCGTTATAACCAAAATCTCAATTTCACTCTAAAAAATCGGAATTTTGACTTTAACCTTAGAATCTCAAAAATTTGACTTTGATCAAAGAGCAGTTTGCATTTGAAAAGTTAAAATTTCGAAAAAAAATCAAAATTTCGAGTTAAGAGTTTGATATTTGTTATTTAAGTCGAAATTTTGGGTTTAATTAAGCATTTTAGGAAAAAAATTGGGATATTTTGAAAAAAAAAGATCAACTTTAAGAATATAACTGGACACTATAAGGCTTAAAATACTCTCAGGATGCAATATCATACTAGGCCATAAATGGTGTGGGCATACGGTCTTCCAGTATAGTAATAGGGACTTAGAAGCTCAAATGATGAAGGACACAAAAGCGAACTGCGCCGTATAATCCTTTGCTCCCTTCAATTTGCCTGGGTTGGACCGCTAGACGGTATCTACCCTGTCCTGCTTTGAGTGAGTAATGGTGGGGATACAAAAATAAAGGGTGCGAATTTTCAGAGCATGTATTGACTTTAAATACATACCCCGTGAATGGAAGGAGGTCAAAGTAATCTTTATCCAAAACCTGGTAAACCTCAAGGTAAGGCTAAATCATTTCGCCCAATCAGTCTAACGTCTTTTCTGCTGAAGAAGTTGGAGAGGTTGTTCGACAGATATATAAGGGATCGTCTCGATGTACACTACTCCTTGTTATTAAAGTTACATGCTTTTACTTCCGGCAAATCTATCGTACCTGCGCTACATTCAGTGGTTTGATAGATCTAACTTCGATAGTATTACTCTGGCCCTTGGGCGTTCCGGCGTTAAACCCGCCTTGTGGGCACTCATACGGAGTATACTTGAGTAGTGAGCAATATAAGTTATAGTGAGGGGGATGGTAAGTAAGAGATGTCCGCCTGGGGGTCTATTGTCCTCCCTAATATGCCAAATCATAGCGGATTCGAAAACTCAATTATCGGGGTCTCTACACAATTGGCTATGCAACATTCCCTAGCAGCAAACCCTGCAAAGACGGAGATGGTTCTCTTCACTAGAAAGAGGAAACTAACATGACTAAAATTTCCTAAACTTACAGGAACACAATTTAGCATGTCAAATCGAGTAAAATACTTTGGTATTAAATTTGCAGCAAACTGAGCTGGAGCTACCACATTGAAAACAAATAAAATAAAATCTACAAGACCCTCTGGCAATACCGCGGGGCCATTGGGAGATCTTGGGGGTTATCACCTAAGATGGCCTTTTGGCTATACATGGCAGTCATTAGACCAATTGTAAGCTGCGTGTGTGGTTTGAAAGACAAATTGCACCATTATAAAGCAAAAGCTAAATCACATGCACAGACTAGCGTGTCCGGCAGTGATGGGAGCAATGAAAACTACTCTAGCAGCGGCTATGGAAGCGATCCTGTGTTTGCCACCTCTAAATATATTTCTTTAGGGGCGGCACTAGCTTTGGCTCTTCGTTTGCGAGCTGGAGAAATCTGAAATGCGTTAAGTAGAATGATGGATCACCGGCGCATAGTTGAGGGGGCGCTTCAAAAGGCGCCCATTCTAGATGTGATGATGGACCATCTATGGGTAAAGTATAACTTCACAAAATCCTTCCATATAAAAATGGATGAAGCACAGACAAGGATCCCAGACGTAAGTATACAGGGTGTTTCATAATTGCATGCTGAACCGGCAGGGGGATATTCCTTGGGCAATTTTAAGACAAAATTTTCATATTAACATAGGTCCGGAAACGCTTCATTTTCGATATACAGGGCGGTAAAAATTGAAGAAAAAATCGGTTTTTCTTCAATATTTCTGAGACTGGTTTAGATATTTTTTTGATATTCGGTACACGATATCTGGGTATAAAAGCAAGTATTTTGACAAAAAAACATTTGTTCTGATTCCACCAGTGGCGTTCCCACAAACAGAAAGATACACATTTTTGAAAAAAAAATGTGACGCCATTGCTATTTTTCAAAATAAGAATTATTTTCCTAGTCTTTGTTGTGCTTCTATCAAAAATGAGCTCTTGACCTTTTGTCCTACGACGGCCGGTATATACACGGATGGATCGAAAACAAATACGGGCACAGGAATAGGAATCTTTTGGAAAGACTTGAACCTGAAAATAAGTATTAAATTAGGCAAATACTGAACAATCTTCTTAGCTGAGATGTTGGGAATTTTATACAGCGCCGAACAAATGAGGCAACCGAACATTACAGGAAAATATATCCAAATACAGACGGTCAACCAGGCGGCTCTCAAGGCTCTGAGGAATGTGAAAACAAATTCAGTATTGGCATCGAACTACCACCTAACTCTAGAACGTCTATCATATGAAAATATGGATCAAAGGATATTTTCGAAAAGAGGAAAACGAACGTGCTGACAAATTGGCGATGAAGAATTTGGAAGAACAATTTGTTTGGACTAGAACCAATCCTTCACGTGGTTAGATCAACCCTACTTAAGGAAGAAATTTATTGTAAAAACCAAGCCCAAAAGGCGTCAATAACAACATGTCGATAGACTCATGCATTCATCGAAATGCCCTGCAAGTAAAGGGCAAAACTATGCTTACAACTTTTAAGAGATAACCTCAGGAAACTTGTAGGGAGCAAGACAGGTCACTGTCGATTAAATGAAAGCTGTTGGGCTTACTTATAAGAAGATGAGAAGGTCGAGCACGTGATGTATCACTGCCCGGCTCTAGTATCAATAAGAGGATCCACGCTGGGGACTTTAGACCCAATATGGCTAATTTAATAAAGATGCATCCAAGGGAGATTCTTCAGTTTTTCAATAAAATTGGGTGGCTGAATAATGACCAATGACACCTCAATCACAATGGGTCCAAAAAGCGGCTCAAATGCCAACACAAATTTTTAGGCAAGTTATTCCATAATCCAGAGAATGCCTAAAATATTCACTTGAATCTCGGTAATTCGAGAAAAAATGTCTAAAGTCAAGATTTTAATAAAAACAGACGATATTAAAAGTTTTTTTTTCGAAATTTGGGTATTTTCCTAAATTTCATTGTTTTATTATTATTAAACTCAGAAATTCGACAAATATTTTTTAAATTCTGTTGTTCCTTGGACACCGTTTAGTGGTTCAAGGTAGCACAAAAAATTGATTAATGCTCATTCGTTACTTTGCTTGAAATAATTGATATTTTTAACATTTGCTTAAATGAATGAACGTTTCGATGATTTAAAGAAAAAACATCGTATTCTGAAATATTTTTCATAAAAATTACTTTCAAAAGTTTTTAATAACACAAATAAAATCGTCATACTCCTAAACATCTTTTGATGACTAAAAATATTGTTCTCAAAATCTTTTTTTTTTGCCTTCAGGGCTATAACGTCACTTAGTTGCAGAACAAATATTACGCGATTATCAAAAATAAAAAAAAATAAGCAGTTATGCCGACAGAATTGAAAACTTAAAACTCTTATATAACAGTTTTTTTTTAATTTTTAAATTGTAATATCAAAAATAAAAATTTCATAATATGTCAAGTAAAATTATTGTTCTTAGTTTTTATATCTTTTATATTTGTATACAACCTAGTCTTTGATCTTGTCTATTTTGCGTTACTATACATTAAAAAACTTGTCGCACACAATTTTAAATATTTCAAAAAAATGTTTTTAATGTACAAATTTTTCGGATTGGCGGAGTGTCTGATTATCCGGGTTCCGGGATTAGCGGGATGTCGGATTAGCGGGATATCGGATTAGGCGATGTCAGATTAAATATGTCGGATTAAAAGTGTCGAATTCAAATGTTGGATTAAAAGTGTCGGATTAAAACTGTCGTAATACAAGTGTCGGAATAAAAGTCTCGGATTAGATGTGTCGAATTACATGTATTGGATTAGATGTGTTGGCTAATTTAAACAATCATACGGCGGATGTCGGATTATCCAAGCGTTGGAAAGATTTTAAAAAATGTCCTTAAATGTCCGGAGTGGCGCAGTAGTAGAACAATCAACTAGTAGTTCAAATCGCCCTTTTTGGCAACGCAAAACCTATTTATGTGTATTACATATATGGCAAATCCACGCGTTTATCTCCTATCTTTAGTTTCTTAACGCGCCTAAAGAAGATTTCACTTAAAAAAAACTGTAGATTCTGGACATTAAACTAAAAACTGGGATATGTTATAAAACACTGTAAATTTCTAGTTAAAACTGTAGCGTTGGAAATCGCGTAATTAAGTGATAGGCATTTCGCTAGCCAAACCGATATTACTAATCTAATTTGACTAGCGAAGTCATTTGTTAAGATTTGAATTAATTCTCTCTGGTTTTGCTGACGCCTTACACAACGACTAATTAATGCTAATTACCGCCGTGGTAAAACGGTAAAATCCCTTTTCGGATTTTAATAAAATTTTACCAAAAATAAATTAAAAATTAAATTGAAGGTAATATTTTGTTGATCATTTTTACGATGAGATCATCTGGCAACGCTGTTAGAATTTGAAAATGAAACAGGTAGTGACACTATGACGTGCTGTGTCTATGTGCATGTCATTTGTAGTAGTGTAGCAAAACCCAAAACGTCTCTTACAAAATGTCTGAAGAAACTGGAAATTTATTAGAAGAGCGTATGAAAACCTTCATAATGGGTTACACCCAAAGATTAGAGTATTTCAACGAAGAGTTCGAGCGGCTGCTGTGGCAGAGCTTCTTACAGGAATACAATTACACTGAGGAGGAATGTCCAACACATATGTTTAACAACTTTTTTAATTTAATTGGCAATGAACAACGAAAACCGAAATTCACCCGTGAAGAAGTCGCCGAAAAAGCGAAAAAATTTGTTATAGAATCACACGTAGAAGAAGAATTCGTCACTGAGAAATTATGGAGGGAGTTTCTCTGCAAAGAACAAATTTTCCTAGAACACTACCCATTCCTTGAATTTCAAACAGAAATGACCAAATTGATTAATGATCCCAAAAATATGAACATGCGAAGATACACAATTATGGTCTATAGGCGTGTGAAGAGATACACCGGCGATGACATGCATCAATATGCGCTTTTTGCTGACAAGACATTCATCCATCACTTGTGGCACGATTTCAGAATAAATCATCCACTTCAAGGCTTCTCCACGTTCCCAGTTTATTGTGCTGTGGTTGATACTTATGCGGAAACTTTGGCAAAACCTGTTTTTTTACCTCCACTGCCCGAATTCACGAAAGTCGACAACGCTAAAATAAGGAACTACCTTCATCAGATTCAAAGAGGGATTAATGAATTTCAAATATTTTTGGATGAAGACGTTGTAAAAGGTTTGTGGATTGCTTTCAGAAGGCGCTACGTATTGACAGCTGCCGAGTGCCCATATTACATTTTCAAACCATTAGGTAAAGAACTTGGGGAATCTCACTTGGAAATGTACAAAGTACCACTCTGGAATTATTTGGAAACGAATTTCCAAAATGGCGCATTTCAGTATGCGCGTTTCCTGGATAAGACTTTCGTTTTCAGCATTTGGGAAGATTACAGAAGATTTTGTTTCATCAATGGGCACCCTCAAGCTACATTTGCTCTTTTTGCCACCATGGCTGATGTATTTGCAGCCACTTTACCTCAACCTTCTTTTGAAACCAACACACAAGAAACCAAAGTTGATAAGGCGGTCATTTTGGAATTTATTAAAGGGGTCATTGGTGTGGGTCAACTCGAAATAAAAGACCTATTGAATGAAGTAAATATTTTTTCACTGTGGGAAAAATTTCAGCGTACAGAAAACAAAACGCAAGAAGAAATTCCATATCCAGTTTTCAAGGAAGTTGCAAAGACTTTGGCTGAACCTATTTATGCAGAAATAAGGAAATCAATTGAACGTCTTAGACTTCTAATTATACCTAACTGAACAAGTGACGTTTTAATATGATAATTGTTTAAGTTTTTAACTTTTTGAGTTCAATTTTTTGTTTCGTTGTTTTGGTTTTGTAAAATGTTTTTTATACATAATAAATTGTTTGATATGTGTTATTTTTAATATCACTTCCTTCAATAATATATTTTACTAAAAAGTGTTACACAGTATTTAAATTATAAAGTTCTGAGATCGATTCAAAGCAATACGTACAAACCTCAAGATACGTCCTTAGAAGATTTATAAGAACTGGTCACAGTTGACTAAAAATTCTTTACAAAATTGCTATTAAAAATGACCCAAGTGGTAGGAGTTGTTTAAAACATTATAAATCATAAACTATTAAACCATAAATGTAACAAGTATGAAAATTGTTTCAATAAAAGTTTTTATTTTCCTGACCGGTTTCGCCTTACAGCATCAGGCGGATTATATGAATAGTTTATTTGGGGCGCTTGTTATGCCAACTCATTTCACGAATCATAGATTCCTATACCAATAGGGCACCCAAGAGCCCCTCTTGAGTCTATGTGACATCACATATTTTAAAGTAAAAATGAGGTATAAGCAAAATATAAAAAATCACACATTTCATACTTAATCAGACAGTTGAGTGCAGGGACAAACACTTTGGTTAGCAAAAAAAAAGAAAAAATCCATTTCACCTTTAACAATAAAAATGTAGGTTTGTTTCATAATTTTTGTTGTGAGGACCCAAAAAAAATGTCAAAAAAAAATTATACATTTTAACTAGTTCCAAAATGGAGATTTTTCAAATCTCAACTTTGGCCTTTATTCAAAACTAATTTTTCTCCAATTTTTCTTTGTTTTAAGTTTCAATTTCTTTTAAAAATTTCGACTTGTTTCAAAATGTTAATTTTTAAAACTTTCTGACTTTTTCCAAGAATTCCATTTTTATTGAAAATATAGATTTTAAAAAATTTCAACCTATTTTGAAGCTTTCTACATTTTTTTTTGAAAATTTCAACATATTCACTTTTTTCAAAATTTCCATCTTTTCTCTAAATTTTGATTTGTCAAAACTTCGACTTTTTTCAAATATTATTACTAGAGACCGGAATTTAGGCACAATCAAATAAGGTAAAAAAGTGAGCAAAATATTAAATTAGGCGAAAACAAACAGTTAAAAAAGACCATGAAAAGGTACAATATCCTAAAAAAAGTCATTAACAGGCCAAAAATCACAGTTAACAAGAAAAACATGTATTGATCATTTTGAACTTACTTAAAGTTTTGAAAAAAATTAAAATTTAGGTTATATTTAGGAAATTCAGAAGAATTATATTTTCAAATGAAGAAATTCTTAAATTTTCGAGTTCATTCACGAATTTTCATGACAAATCTTGAAATTTTTACCTTAAATTCATTTGAATTTTTTCCCAAATTTTGACTTGTAAATCTAAGATTTCGTGTCAAGTTGACACCAAAATTTTGAGACTAAAATTTAAAAATTCGAGAAAAAAATCTTCATGTGATTTAATTTTTTTTAATAATTTAAACTTTTCTTGAAATTTCTCCTCTTTTTTATTTGAAATTTCGATTTTACGTTTTAAATTTTATTAAATAATTTCGAGTTTTGCAGGTTAAAAATTTCAACCATATTTTGAGAAAAAAAATCAAATTTCAAGAAAAACTCGAAATTTTTCAAGCGATCTTTCGAGATTTAACAGGAAATTTCGATAAAAACTTAGATTTTGTAATAATCCTTTTATAGCTTTTGAATTTAAAAATTTAATTTAATTTAATTTTAAATTCTGTATTTGAATACAATTTTGAATATTTCACTCTACTAAAAATCAAAATCTCTTATAAGTCATAATTTTGAGAACACATTTTTTAAATAATTTTTTCTAGCAATTTCTTCTATAATTTTTCTAAAATATCGATTGAATTTAAAAAAAAAAATGTCTGAAATGTGGATTCTTTTATAAAATTTGGGTTTTACACAAAATTTGAACATTTTCAAACTGCAAAATTCAGAATTTTTTTATAACTTTAACCAATCAGTTTAATTCTAAATTTTTAATTTTTTCGTAAAATTTTAACTTTACAATAAAAAATATTGAAATTTTTTGTGATGAAGTTAATTTTTTTTAATGTTTCGAATATGATTCCGAAAATTCGATTTTTTTCTTAAAATTTCGACTTCCAAGTGAAAACTTTCAAGAAAAAATTAAAATTTCTATTTTAGTTACCAAATTTTAAGTTTAATTATGAAATTTTTTACTTTTAATTGCGACATTTCAATTTTAAATTCATATTTTTAGAAAAATTTAATTTATAAAATTTTTACGACCTTTCGATTTTTATACATGCTAAGATTAAAGTCGAAATTTTGAAAAAATTGGCTTTATAACTTTAGACTTCTTCAAAATATTTTGAATTTACCTTTCAAAATTAAATTTAAAAAAATCCTCTGGCGATTTTGAGAAGACACTAAAGCTTTCAGGGAATATCAAAGATTCCTTTCTGAATTTTGCTTCAAGAAAAAATGTAGAATGTTCCTAACTTAAACTTGCCTTGAAATTCTTATAGTTTTTCTTTTTTTTTCGAAAATTTTGATTTCAAACCTTTTTTTTTTCAAAATCATGGCTTTTTTTCTTCAGATTTAGACACTAATCCTAAATGTCAACTTATTTACCTTATTTCTAAAATTTCGAATTTAGAAAACTGAAAATTTCGAGTTCGAACAGGTGAATTTGTTAAGAATTAGCATATTCCACTTTTTGTCCGGAAGTTCAAAATTTCTAAGAAAGTTAACATTTTTAGGAATGTTTATTAATGAATTCGGTTATGTTTTTAAGTATAAACTCGGTAGCAATTAAAGTCATTTCTAAAACGACTTTCTTCACTCTAAATGTAAAGTTTTTTGGACATTTGGAATTAATATTCCAAATTTAAAAAACTAAAGATTAGGTTCAAAATTTCTATAAAATATATTTTTCGCAAAAAATTCCGGAAAATTTCCAGGTTTCTAGAAAGAGTCTAAGTCCTAAGAAAATATTTGTGGGTTTAAAGTAAAAACCAAAATTTTAAACTCTGAATATATTGAAAAAAAAGGACAAATACAGGGTGTTACAAAAGTCCGGGCCGCTACTTCAGGAGCACATTCTACACATTAAAATATGAAAAATGTTAAAATACATTTTTTTCTTTAAATTGCCTCCTAACGGAGATAGGACCATTTAAAGATGGCGCCCCTAAAGTGGTTTTTTTACTACAAAAGGTTAACGGTTAGTAGCAAAGTCATGAAATTGGGCAAGCAGTTAAAGAATTGGATTAGGCATATTCTCATGTAACATATTTTTTAAATAAGCAGTAGCGTGGTGTGTAGGGGGTTGCCCGCGATTATTTTTTGCTGTAACTTTTTTGTATTGCAATATTTCGACACAAAAGTACCATAATCGTAAAAAGCAACATTTTTTATACACAAAAGGTACTCTTCCTCAAAGTCGCTAAAAGTAACCGTTTCCGAGAAAAAGGCGTTTAAATAATCCTATCCCGTCTTCGAAATTCTAACTAATTTGTATAAGAAAAAATAAGTTGGTCATGCAAACTGATCGTAAAGAAAACAATTGTACTTGACAATATCTGCCAGAGATTGACGTTGTGTCACTGATAAAATTTGGTCGTAAGCTGTAAACTTTAGCAGTTTTTGTTGTCAATAGTAAGTGTAGTAGTTTTTTAACTTTTCATTATTTTGATAAAATGGACTATTCAAATCAAGAAATGGCCGATATGCATTTAATGTACGGGCTTGCAAATTGTAATCGTGCTGAAGCAAGACGGCTTTATGCTGAACGTTTTCCTAATAGTCACCTACCAGGAGAAAAATTGTTCCAGAAAATTCATGCTCGCTTATGTGAAACAGGAAATTTTGTTTTCAAAGGCGAACGTGTTGGAAGGCCAAACGCAGAAGTTGCTAATTTAGAGGAGCGTGTGCTTCAGCGAGTTGAAGAAGATCCATGTGTCAGCACTAGACAACTTGCTTTAGCCGAAGGAGTAAATCACGTAACTATCTGGCGAATTTTGAAATTTTACCAATTTTACCCCTATCATTTTCAAAGAGTGCAAGGGTTACTTGCTGCTGATTATCCTCCAAGAATAGAATTTTGCAACTGGCTATTGCATAAGATCGCTGAAAATGAGAACTTTCCATCGCTCATATTATTTACGGACGAAGCGGGTTTTACCAGAAACGGGATACTTAACTTTCACAACATGCATCAGTGGCAAGTTGAAAATCCCAATGCAGTTATTCAGTCGAGACATCAGCAACATTTTTCACTTAACATTTGGGGAGGAATAATAGGGGACTCTATAATTGGACCGTTTTTTTTACCTCATAGCTTAACAGGAGCATCATATAGACATTTTTTGCAAACAGAGCTACCCGTGTTACTTGAAAATGTTCCACTCATAACAAGACAGCGAATGTGGATAATGCACGATGGGGCACCTGCCCATTTTAGTGCAGTTGCTAGGGAATTTTTGAATAACAACTATCATCAACGATGGATAGGTCGAGGAGGTCCGATACCATGGCCAGCTAGGTCTCCTGACCTCAACCCACTCGATTTCCACTTATGAGGACATCTAAAGCAGATTGTCTACTCCACACCAGTTGACAATATCAATGATCTTCGTGAACGAATTGAAAATGGGTTCAACCAGATTCACAATACACCAGGCATTTGCGAAAGAGTAAGGAGTTCCCTTAGAAGACGAGCCAAGCAATGTATTGCTGCAGGGGGCAGTAATTTCGAACACTTGCTTTGATTTTTTTTTTCTTAATTTTGTACTATTTTTATATCAATGCAGTTAGTAGTGGATAAATTAGAAATTTGCAAAACGAATTCTAATAAATGCAACAATTTTGTTTAAACGCTTTTTTCTCGGAAACGGTTACTTTTAGCGACTTTAAGAAAGAGTACCTTTTTTGTATAAAAAATGTTGCTTTTTACGATTAGGGCACTTTTGTGTCGAAATATTGCAATACAAAAAAGTTACGGCAAAAAATAATCGCGGGCAACCCCCTACACACTACGCTACTGCTTATTTAAAAAATATGTTACATGAGAATATGCCTAATCTAATTCTTTAACTGCTTGCCCAATTTCATGACTTTGCTACCAACCGTTAACTTTTTGTAGTAAAAAAACCACTTTAGGGGCGCCATCTTTAAATGGTCATATCTCCGTTAGGAGGCAATTTAAAGAAAAAAATGTATTTCAACATTTCTCATATTTTAATGTGTAGAATATGCTCCTGAAGTAGCGGCCCGGACTTTTGTAACACCCTGTATATACATAATTCGCATTTAACAGAAAATCTAATTGAAACCAACTTAAAATGTTTAAAAAAGGTCCAAATTGTAAAATTAAAACAAAAGATAAATAACTTTATAGAAAAAACTCTTTTTCGCAATGCATGAGAATCAAATCCATTTCGACATTGCAAATTCAAATTGCAATAATAATTTTAAAAAACATTGACATTTTAAGACTGCTCAAAATAAAAAACGTGGGAATTGAAGTTGTAGTCAGTTAGAAAGACAGGCGGGCACTAAGATGAAACTTGAATTAAAAAAAAAACATCTAAAGTTCCAGAATTTAGAAAAAATATCCAAATTCGGGTATTAACTTTAAATTTGAGATAAAGGTAAAATTACATATTTAAATCGAAATTTGAAAAAAATTATATAATAAAAACGATTTTTCTTCGGCTGACTTCAAACTGTTTTTAAATAGAGCACGTTCTAGGGGTATTTTTGCTATACAAGTGCAGGTTAGAGAAGATAGTTCCAAGATAAATTTTAGAAAAGGAGTATCTTTCGGGTAATTTTATCATTTTAACCCATAGATCTGTTTTCATTTAGAAATTAAATTAAGATAAATATGCAACATGGTTCAATTGTCCTACATCATAATAGCAAGCAAAACCTAAAAGGGACTGGGTGGGTCATAAAAGTAATTGTTGTTAAATTACTTTTCTTGAAGACGTATGCTTGATGCTTCATATTATTACACATTAAGGCAGTTTTCTGGAACTGCAATGGATTCCAAGGAAACAGGAACGAACTCGAAGTTTTCGCAAAGGAAAACTACCTGAACGTACTGATGCTGAACGAAACCAAGATGACCTTCAGATCTAAGAATCCCAAAATCTGAGGATATGTTCTTCACCGCAGAGACAGACCAACTGGCTCAGGAGGAGGTACGACTATCTATGTAAGTAGAAAGCTAACTCATTTTGCTGCAGGCATTCCGGAGTTGGAAAAGCTGGAAGGAATTGGAGTAACAATTCAAATGGCACAGGGACCTCTGACGCTGGTGTCTTGTTACTCCAGAACCAACGCCCTCACAGAGACAGATTTGGCACGCATCTTCGAAATAAACAATAACAATGTTATTGTAGCCGGACACCTTAATGCCAAAAACATCGAGTGGGGCAGCAGAGCCAACAACAAAAACGGGAGGACACTTCAAAGGTTCACAACAAAGAACGGAATCGATGTAATGGCTCCAGAAGAACCAACCCATCATCATCTCGCCACAGGAATACCAGATGTCTTGATGAAGGATGTTCGGCACACTGTTGAGTTAATATCAGTTAGTGAGCTCAGCTCGGACCACATCCCAGTGATGATGACCATCGGAGAAGATCGTGGACCCAAGCCTCCAGAGACCTGCAAGAAAACAAACTGGACACAGTTCAGGGAGTATCTAGCAGCAAACTTGGAAGAGCCTGGAGAGATCAACACAAAAGATGACATCAACGCAGCGATGGAAAGACTGGAAATCACCCTAACAGATTCAATTCTGGCAGCGACCAAAACTTTCCGGTGTATAGAAGGAAGGGAACCACTACCAAATCACTTGGTGGAGCTGATTAGAAAAAAAATCGTGCCAGGAAAAGAACAAGGCGGACCAATCTGCAAGCAGATAAGCCGGAAGTCAACAAGATCATCCATGAGCTCAGGTATGAGCTCCGAAAGCACAAAATTTCCAAGTTTCAGGAACACCTAAGAAGTTGCAACCTAGAAACTCTATCAGATCTCTGGCGCACAGCCAAAGCTTTAAGAAGAGATAGAAAACCTATCCCACCGATACACGGACCTCAAGGAATGGCTTACTCAGATCAGGATAAGGTCGCAGCTTTCGCTGAGATCTTTGAACGACACTGTCAGGCCACACTTAAAGAAGTGGACTTAGACTTCGAAGAGGAGATGGAAGAAGAGGTTCAAGTTCTTCAGGGGGAAGTGCCAGAAGAAGACGACGTCATCCAACCGACTAACGAGGAGGAAATCTAAAGCTTTCTGCGCAAGCTAAACGCCAAAAAGGCTCCAGGTCCAGACGGAATTCCAAACCAAGCTCTGAAGTCTCTTCCGGACCAAGCTGTCTAATACTTTGGTGCAATAGTCAATTCCATGTTTAAGTACTTTCCCACAAGATGGAAGACTGCAAACGTTGTCTTCATTCCTAAGCCAGATAAGGATGAGAAATTTTCCCAAAATTGCAGGCCAATCAGCCTCTTATCCAACTTGGGTAAGGTGGCGAAAAGGATTTTGAGAAAGCGTCTGCAGAATATCATCTGCGATCGCGACATCATTCCTCCTTAGGAATTGTTCCTTAACAATTTGGGTTCCAACCTATGCACTCTATCTCAGACCAGCTGCTGCGAGTGGTTGAAATAATCACTGAACGCATGAACTGAAACCAGGTAGTTGGAGCTATTTTCTTCGATATCTCCAAGGCATTTGACACAGTTTGGCACCAAGGACTAGTCTACAAGATGTACCAGTTTGGAATACCTCTAACAATGGTAAGCTCGTCCCTGGACCAGCGCTCATTCAGAGCAAAGATGGGACAAGAACTATTTAACCAGTTTAGGCTATATTACGGGGTGCCTCAAGGCTCTGTCTTGTCACCTCTGCTGTTTTCTCTGTTCACAGCGGACATCCCGAGAATAATCCAACAATCGACCACACCTTATTGGGAACTTATGCAGACGATACAGCTTTGGTGGCGTACTCTTTCAGTCCAGAGTTGGTCACCAGAAGACTTCAGGAGGCAGCAGGTACTCTACTAGATTACTTCGGTCAATGGAGAATCCAAGTCAACGCAGACAAGAGCCAAGCAGTTTTCTTCACCCGAAGAAGACTCCGACCATATGGACATGTTAATGTTCATGGGCAAAACGTCGACTGGAGACTTTAGGCAAAGTATCTAGGTGTAATTCTTGATAAAACACTTACATTTCAGGCACACATCGATTATGCAGTGTCCAAAGCCAAAATGCTGAAGGGACTGCTGCAAGCGATGATTGGTAGAAATGTAAACCTGTCCATTAAACTTAGTGTTACTATACAAATCAATTATAAGACCAGCGATGACCTACGCATCTGTAGCTTGGTCACAGGCGACGGATAATCAGATGAACAAACTCCAGGTGTGCCAGAACGTCTTTCTAAGACAAGCCATGGAAGCTCCATGCCTTGTGAGAAAGAATCAACTCTATAGGGAAGCTGAACTACCCCTGGTAAGAGATTTTCTTAGGGAAACTAATTCCAGGGCGATGGTAAGAGCGGAAACGAATCCCAACGAGCTAGTTCGACAGGCAGTGGATTACGATCCAAACATCCCAACTAGGATTAGGAAACCAAGGATGGTCCTCTAGACTACGACTTCCATTTCGACAATTTTTGTTTTGTCTGTTTCAGGCAAAACAGCTTACATTAGTGCTCCAGCACTATTGTACTGTTCCGCCGGAGGGATTGGGGGTCAAGGGTCCGGCCCGAAAAAGTAGGGGTTTTTAGTCGGTACCCGTAGTTTGAGCGGAAGCCCGACACTATCTGGGTATCTTCCTAGATGTCCTTAACGGATTTTCCTCTACTTAAAAAAAATCTTATTATTATTATGATGGTTTCAGGCCGAGTGGTCTGCAGCCGCCCTTGTGCATACTTTAAAATTGTCCCTCCTTTAGTTAATTAAATTTAAAAAGAAGTTTACATTTATTACAAAAAATATTAGAAGACGAATATTTTAAAACAACAATGTATAGATACATCTATAAAAAATAGTTAAATGTTAGCAAAAAAATAATTTTAATTTATGTAAACAATATTCTGCTTATGCATACTGCTGATTCAAAAGTATTTTGGCAATCTTCAGGAGATGATAGCTTTTTCTGCGACTATGGCTTGTTTTATGAAATTTGGTAAACAAAATAAGCACTTAAGGTCACCTATTTTAAAAGTATAACACATCTCTTTTAACAAGTGGTTGCTACGGAATTTGCTTCTTTTTACAAAAAAAAATGATTCAAGGGAAAATCATCATTTTATTTGTCTACACAAACACATTTAAAAAATAATTTAAATTGATAAAATTAAAGTATTAGTATTACTATTAAAATAATATTTTATTTAAACATCAGAACTAAATTGGTTGCACTTAATGTAACGAAATGTAAATTATAGAATTTAGTACGCAAGAAAATTTTCTAGAAAGATCTGATAAGGGGAAAGCGGCCGTGATAACGAAGCAAACGGCAGATAAGCATTTTAGAAATTTCGACAAACGATAAGCCTTATCTGTGGGTTTTTTCTAGAAGCGGGAGCCAAAACTATATAAGGCGGTCGCCTTTCCCTCGAACCAGTTAGTTAGAGTCAGTCAGTGTAATTAGTGAGTTAGTAGTTAGAAGTAAATAAGTAAGTTCATTATTCAGTTGTAGTGTCCCGAGTTTAGTTCAAAAATAAAGTGGGTATTATTCAATTCACGTGTTAATAATCAATTCGAACTAATAAGCCCGTAACAATAAGTATTCGTAGACTTTTATTTCATTCACCTAATTTTACAAAACAAACTCAACATGCTTAGAAGTTATTTAAAAAAAATATTAAGTATTTTTAAAATTCAACGCCCTGTACATGTAAATACGTATACATTTGAGATATTTCTGTAGTAAAAAATATATTTGGAGAACCAAATAATTTCTGTTCGATTTTTACTTATTTATTTTTGCTTTTCGTTTCCTATATTCAACTCTGGACAAAGTAGTCGGTTTTTTCTTATTGTAATATTATTTTCTTGGTATCTATAAATTGATAACTTTAATTTCAAAACCTAAATAATTATTAACCAATATAAAGGGCGATCCAAATTAGGTGCGAAGAATTGCTAACTTTCTTATTATTAAATATACAAAATTGGTTAAATTAGCAAATTAATACGGTTTTTGTCGCAACTAAACATCGCGTTTTTGAGACTTAAAAAGCTATAATTCTTTAAATAGAACATTTTGTATATTTTATATTTTTATGAAAGGTAATGGAATATAAAATAAAGTTGGTTATTATATGAATTTTTTGCTAAGACAACGAGGTTATGAGGACTTAAACGTACACCACAAGCAATCGAAAATTGATGTAAAATTAATAATTGGGATCAGTCTGTATAATGATCAAATCACTTACTTTTATAAAAAAATTTATTCAAAGGCTTCTTTAGTAAAATCCACCTGTTTACAAATAATGTTAAAAGAAAGCTAGTGGACGTAAAAATATCCAATATTTGGTTTTATGATCTAATTCTAAATTGCTAAACTTAACCAGATGTGGATGGTCAATTAGTGGGCAATATTTTTCAATCTCAGAATGCTTTCAAACTTTATTGAAGTAACCTTGCAGGGCCGTGCCATGCTATGATGCAGAGGCAGCCGCATCAGGCGGCACCTTAAGGGGGCGGCATAAGAAGCTAAACCAAAATATAATTTGAGCCATTCAATAATTAAAAATTTTTACACATCGTTTTTCGGTCTATGTCAAAGGTGAGCAAATGCGGCTCTTCAATGAGTTGAGTGCGGCTCCTCTTCAAATTTTAATTCTTTTTTTCAATCCAGAACTTTTTACAATTTTTATTAAAAGTTTAGGCTAAAAATTAAATAAAATTCCAAAATATAAATAAAAGTTGAGTGCTCACTAAAAGAAAAAAGCCAGATTTTGAGATAAAATTAATATTTATGAAAAGGAAGAGAACTAAAAAAGTTCGATCGTTTTTTAATAAATGACGAGTTTTTGTCAAAATTCTGCGTTTACATTTTACAATTCTTATCATTTTTGAGACTAAACCAGAAATGTTAAAAAGTACCGAAATCTGAAAAATGTCTAAAGATTTTGAGATAAAAGACGGACAAATCGGGATCAGATAAACGAGAAAACAGCTATTATTTCAAAAAGCCAAAAATTCAAGCTTACAGACAAAATTTCAGGAGAAACGTGAAAATTAAATTTTGGCTCCATAAGACAAAATTTTAAAACGGTAAAAAAAAAGAACATTCAAAAACTTCGAAAAAGTCAAAATTTAAAAAAAAAGTAAGCTTAAAAAAGTGGCTCTTTAAAAAAATTTAAAGATTATGAAACCAAAACGGAATTTTAAAGCGTTCAAACTTAAAAAACCGAAATATAATTTTTTTTTCAAAATTTAGAGCAAAAGTCGAAATTTCGAAAATAAGAAATAACTTTCAAAAAAAAATCTAAATTTTGCGAAAATTTGAAAAATGGTTGGAATTTTTAATAAAAATGGAAATTATGGAAAAGAAAAAAATTTTTAAAAGCGACATTTTTAAAAAACAAAAGAAATTGCAAAAAAGTTGAAATTTTTGATAAAAGTAAAATTATGAAAAAGAATAATATGTTGAAAGTCAACATTTTAAAAAAATAAAAAATTGCAAAAAACTTACCAAGAAAAACTTTCAAAATTTGGAGAGAAATGACATTTTGAAAAAAAAATTGAAATTTTGAAAAAAAAAATTAAAATTTGTTAATAAAAAAAGACAAAATTCTTTAAAAAGTAAGGAAACATAATTTTAGAAAATTTTAATAAGGTCAAAAGTTTCCAAAAAAGTAGAATTTTTCAAAAGTTAAAATCTTCAAGTAAAATAAAAACTGAGTGAACAAATCAAATTTTTGAAAATCTATCGAAATTTCAAAATAAAGAGAAAACTACTAAAAATGATCGTGAAGTTTTTACAAGTCGAGTTCTTACGATAAAAGCAAAAATTTGGACAAAATTCCTCCAAAAAGTAAACTATGAAAATGAAAATTTTGAAAAAAATTTGAAATGTTCAAAAAAACTCAAAATCCTGAAAGAGGTCAAAATTTTTGAATTTAAAAAAAATCGAAATTGAAACAAAAAGTAAATATTTTTGTTATTTTTTTCAAAGGTAGAGTTTTTCGAAAAAGTCAATATTTTGAAAAAAGTAGAAAAGAATTTTGAGTAGAAGTTTTATAATAATCTAAAATGAAAGAAAAAATCGTATTTAAAAAAAGATGGAAATATTGAAAAAACTGGAAACTGTGCAATATAAAATTTTTAATAGAAGTGCCAACATTTTCAAAAAAATTCGAAATTTTTAAGTTAGATTTAAAAATAAAATGGAATTTCAAAAATGTCGAATCAAAAAAAGAAAATCAAAATATTAAAAAAGGCAAAATTTCGAAAAAAATGAAATCTAGAAAAAGACGATATTTCGAAAAATTCAAAGAAATTAGAAGTTGTGAAAAAAGAGTAAATCTTTTAAAAAAAGTGAGAACATTAATAAAAACTCACGGTTTCCCAAGGGAAGGGAAGGGAAGGGAAGGGAAGGGAAGCGAAGCGAAGGGAAGCGAAGCGAAGGGAAGCGAAGGGAAGGGAAGGGTAGGGAAGGGAAGGGAAGGGAAGCGAAGCGAAGGGAAGCGAAGGGAAGCGAAGGGAAGCGAAGGGAAGGGAAGGGAAGGGAAGGGAAGGGAGGGGAAGGGAGGGGAAGGGAAGAGAAGGGAAGGGAAGAGAAGGGAAGGGAAGAGAAGGGAAGAGAAGGGAAGGGAAGGGAAGGGAAGGGAAGGGAAGCGAAGCGAAGGGAAGCGAAGGGAAGGGAAGGGTAGGGAAGGGAAGGGAAGGGAAGCGAAGCGAAGGGAAGCGAAGGGAAGCGAAGGGAAGCGAAGGGAAGGGAAGGGAAGGGAAGGGAGGGGAAGGGAGGGGAAGGGAAGAGAAGGGAAGGGAAGAGAAGGGAAGGGAAGAGAAGGGAAGAGAAGGGAAGGGAGGGAAGGGAAGGGAAGGGAAGGGAAGCGAAGGGAAAGGAAGGGAAGGGAAGGGAAGGGAAGGGAAGGGAAGAGAAGAGAAGAGAAGAGAAGAGAAGAGAAGAGAAGAGAGAATAATATTTTGGAGGAGTTGGAAGCGCACAGAAACCAGACGGAAACAAGAAGACTCTACCAAAAGGTTAACATTTTAGTAAATAATAAAAACAATATGGCCGAGGAAACAAAACGCAGAATAGTACTTGCCAACAAGTGCTACTTTGCACTTGGAAAACACCTCAAAAGTCGGCAATTATCATTTAAAACAAAGCTGATGTTGTACAAAACGTTAGTACTCCCGGTCCTGATGTATGGATCCGAGACATGGACCTTGAGTAAAACTGACGAAACCCTACTCCAAACTTTTAAAAGGAAATTGTTGAGCCGGATCTTTAAAGTGGTATGTGATAATCGTGTATGGCGCCGTCGCTACAACTTTGAGCTCTATGAGAAATACAAACAGATGGCAAATGGTAGAGATGTGGTAACAAACATAAATAAAAATAGGACGACTCAGGTGGGCAGGACATGTCAATAGAGGTGATGACAATTATCCCCCAAAAAAGATCATAGTGTCGGAACCAGCGGGAGGCAGGTCAAGATTGTAGTGGAAGGTAGGTGTCGATGAGGATGCATCAAAAATCGGCGCAAGGAATTGGAAGCAAGAATCGCGGAATCAGCAGGAATGAAGACAGAAACTAGAGAAAGTCAGGGCTGACACAGGGCTGACACAGAGCTGTAGCGGTAAGGATGATGATGATGTCGTCAAGGGGGTCCTTTAGCAGTTCAATAAAAGTTTCTTTTTTCCAGAAACTTGAGAAATATCATGTTTTTAAGCAGGCGTTATAGATTTTCAAGAGAAAAGCTTTTGTCGTGGCATAGGTTTCTTTTTTAAATTTCCTTTCAACATGTCATGACCTTGAGCCTTTTTGGAGCCTTATAGCGGTGACAATTTTATCCAATTCATCTTCCGTAACAGGTTTAATGTAGTTAAAAGGTAATGGAATTATTACGTTATAATGTTGTACGACGTTATGTTGAAATGCATCGAAAATTTCATTGCTATCAGCGGGTGGTAAGGATTTTATTATATGGCTTGCCGTTTCTTCAATTGTGTGCGTGAAGTCATCATTGATTTGAAAAGCTGAAAGCACGCCTTTGCTATAGAATTTTCCTGTTACAATTTTGTATACATCCCCAAGGGTTTGGTAATATACCGAATTTCACGAACTTGTGCCATGATTCATTCCTTGTCGCTTCCAGTAGTTTTATGTATTTTTCTTTGACATCCAGCATTTGACAGAGATAATCGCGATCAGTATTGACCCGGTTCTTGTAGAGTAGTTTCTTTTTCGCCATATATGCCCTTCTGAATCGATCCAGATCAGGGGTTTCCAAACAGCGGCCCGCGGGCCATCGGCCCGCCAGTATCATCTATCAAACCCGCGACAACTAATAGCTTATCTTTGTTATTGTTGGTGTGGTATTTGAATAAAAAAACACAATAATAATACTCGCTTTTATTTACTTGCTAGATAGAGTTTCATGAAAAGAAAATTTGAGTTAAACCTAATCCAAAAACTTATAGGTTGTTGCATATTTCAGCTAAAATCTAGTGACGATGCATATTTTCGCAACATTTTTTTTCCGATGGTATAGTTAATGAATGGACTTTTTCTAGGCTGTGGAATTTCTCAGTTCACTATACCATTTAATGATTCTAGTATAAATAATCCTAACTGGTTATACAGTTTGTACTTTAATTGTTCCAGATGTAATTTCGGAGTGCCTAACAAATATAAAAGAAGATCTAGCCGTCGCTCTTACGCCGACTAAGGTACCTGCAACAAATAAGAACCGGTTTAGGGAAAACAATTTTTATTTTGTTAACAAATAACAAATACGAAATATTCGTATGGTATAAGGTAAAATTGGTTGCTTGCAATAATAGAACAGAATTTGGTTAAAAAAAATTGAAAAATGTAAAAAATATCTCTGTATATACTTAGTGATGTAAATGGGCCTCATTTATACTCCTGAATATTACAAGGCCTGAAACTTTTCACGGTTGGGATAAATGTATATTTCATCGTCTGCAGCTTCATTATCCAAACATTCATCATGAGCCCATATTTGACATACAGTAAGTACATTAAGCCATGTCTTTTTGGTCGACATTTTGGAATAATAAACAACACCACTACTCGCTTGATGTTGCATTTGATGCTGTCCAGGATATTTAATTTCCTTACATTTGGTTTAAGAGTTGATGAATGGACAGGTTCATCTTCAGTTTTTTTGATGAGCTCCAAGAGATTTGAGTGAAACACGTCTGGTGTTTGCTGCAAACTGAGAGACGTTTTGTGTTAACTTCTTTGGCGTTTTACTATATCTAGAGCTAGGGGAAGATCATCTTCGCTGGAATCCTGTAAATCAATTAATTCGTTGCAATGTGGCTGTAAAGTCTTGCTTTACTTACAGGATATACTTCTTCCGGGATTGGACCGTGTCACAGAACTACTAAAAGTGTTCGACGTTTCGCCCACCATCGTAGGGGGCTTCTTCAGGAACAAAGAAAGAAAAATAGATGAAATGAGGGACTATGCAAAAAAGAAAAATAAAAATAAAAGGCCAATTTCAAAGCATCAGAGCACGGTAACTCAGTATGTCCACCATACCAGAGGCGAAACTCTTCTGAATTGAAAATTGGTACAAAGGATAAGAAAGTCTAGACAGAAGAGCACGGTAACTCAGTATGTCCACCATACCAGAGGCGAAACTCTTCTGAATTGACACTTGGTACAAAAGAAAGTTTAGGCAGAAGAGCACGGTAACTCAGTATGTCCACCATACCAGAGGCGAAACTCTTCTGACAGGAAAGAGGGAAAGAGAAACTTTATATACCACGCGTCTGTGCGATCACTTCCGAAGATTTCCGATGGTTGGTTTCCAGATGGAGGAAAACATGTAACCTTCGTCTCTGTTGATGTTATTGGGGAATTTTTGGATTTCGATGGCCTCGCGTATCTTCCTATTATAGTAATTGGGAATATTGGATATAATTGAAATATTATCGAAGAGAATCTTATGTCCGGTCTCATGTTGATGTTCGGCAATGGCTGACTGCGAAAATAAACCAGACCTAAGACACCTTTGGTGCTCGGATATTCGCGTCTTAAATGATCGCCCCGTTTCTCCGATGTACACTGAACCACAAGAACAAGGAACCCTATACACGCCATTAGAACAAAAGGATGAAATTTTATCTTTGGGAGATGGAAGGAGCTGTTGGATCTTTGAGGATGATGAAAAAGTGGGTTTAATGTTGTATTTTCTCAATAATTTTCCGATTTGATCTGTTACTCCGCGAACATAAGGAAGAAAGGCTTTAGAAGAAACTATTGAATTTTGTGAAGGACGAGGGGTAGGGTGAAGATGTCGTTTAATGACAGTTTCAATGTCGTGCGATTTGTAACCATTGTTGCGGAGGTTGAAACGAATATTGTTCAACTCGAGTTGAACAATATTCGTTTCAACCTCCGCAACAATGGTTACAAATCGCACGACATTGAAACTGTCATTAAACGACATCTTCACCCTACCCCTCGTCCTTCACAAAATTCAATAGTTTCTTCTAAAGCCTTTCTTCCTTATGTTCGCGGAGTAACAGATCAAATCGGAAAATTATTGAGAAAATACAACATTAAACCCACTTTTTCATCATCCTCAAAGATCCAACAGCTCCTTCCATCTCCCAAAGATAAAATTTCATCCTTTTGTTCTAATGGCGTGTATAGGGTTCCTTGTTCTTGTGGTTCAGTGTACATCGGAGAAACGGGGCGATCATTTAAGACGCGAATATCCGAGCACCAAAGGTGTCTTAGGTCTGGTTTATTTTCGCAGTCAGCCATTGCCGAACATCAACATGAGACCGGACATAAGATTCTCTTCGATAATATTTCAATTATATCCAATATTCCCAATTACTATAATAGGAAGATACGCGAGGCCATCGAAATCCAAAAATTCCCCAATAACATCAACAGAGACGAAGGTTACATGTTTTCCTCCATCTGGAAACCAACCATCGGAAATCTTCGGAAGTGATCGCACAGACGCGTGGTATATAAAGTTTCTCTTTCCCTCTTTCCTGTCAGAAGAGTTTCGCCTCTGGTATGGTGGACATACTGAGTTACCGTGCTCTTCTGCCTAAACTTTCTTTTGTACCAAGTGTCAATTCAGAAGAGTTTCGCCTCTGGTATGGTGGACATACTGAGTTACCGTGCTCTTCTGTCTAGACTTTCTTATCCTTTGTACCAATTTTCAATTCAGAAGAGTTTCGCCTCTGGTATGGTGGACATACTGAGTTACCGTGCTCTGATGCTTTGAAATTGGCCTTTTATTTTTATTTTTCTTTTTTGCATAGTCCCTCATTTCATCTATTTTTCTTTCTTTGTTCCTGAAGAAGCCCCCTACGATGGTGGGCGAAACGTCGAACACTTTTAGTAGTTCTGTGACACGGTCCAATCCCGGAAGAAGTATATCCTGTACTGACTCTGGCCGTGGAAGCCTTCGTTATCATCTTGCTTTACTTGTTAAATAAAAAATAGATTTTATATTTATTGTCCTTAGACTGGTCAAGACAGAACAAGACTATATAATACAACGAACTCTTGCTCACTTACTATTCTCGACTATACCTACTTACAACTTAAGGTCAAGGGAGGTGGTTACCCTCTCCAAAACGACCAACATGTTACGTTGGTCATGTAATTGTGGTGCTATTGTCGTTGGGAAAACCCAACAGTGGCCTTAGTTGAATTTCAGAGCATTCAGTTGGATCACTTTGAGCAAATGCTGAGAAAAAAACCCAATTGCATTAAATCTATATTATTTTTATGGATAATGCATTTGGATCAAATCTTCGTGAAAATCTGAACCTTGATTTAGTAATTCTTCTATATGGTCGTGTCAAGTGGAAAAAAGTATTCAAATTCAGACGTTAAACGTAAATACTTTTAAATAGAATCATTTGCTGTGTCACGTTTCCAGTATCTGAAACACATTCTACACAGTAACACCTTCAGTGTGTTCAAGTGCAACTAGGCGGATACGTTTTTTTTCCTTCAGAGTCAATGATTGCTGATGGTGAATTGTTAGACTACAGTCTTTGTCATCTACATTGTAGATCCAGTCAAGTGTATTCTTCAAATCTAAGTTACCCATTTTTTTAAAAGTTTAATCCACTCTCAAAGAATAACCCCATTGTGCCTTCAAAGCACTGCGAGTAGGATGCGGAAACAAGGATAGATTGCGATAAACCGCCTTCTTAAACAAGGATATGTTGTAATTTTTGGGGAAAATTCCTTTCGGTAACGAGTTTCATAGCTTGGAGTTCTGTAAAAAAGTTTCCGTAGACAGAAGTCCTCACTGTGTCAAGTTGGACCGTACAGGAATTTGCTGTCTCCGACAGTCTTGTATGCCTCAAGAATTTTGCCTTAGGGGAATCAATCCTATTAGTTCCTGCGAGCATCTTTCATGACAGTACTTGTAGAAAAGAGACAAGTCACCAACTATCCGCCGGTGCTTTAGAGCTTCGAGAGAATTGGTCATATTCTCGTCATCAATTAGGCGATTCGCTCTTGTTGAGCTAAAGTGTATTTTGGGGCTGACTTCCAAACATGAGAACAGTATTCTAGTGTTGGCCTAACTTGAGCTTTGAATAGTGTTAATAGTTGATGAGATGTGAAGTACTTTTTAGCTCTAAAAAGAAGGCCTAGCTTCTGAGAGGCGAATTTACCACATGATCGTCCCAAGAGAAGTTAGTACTCGCATTCACTCCTAGGATAGATAGATTAGGTCCCATCGGAAGGATTTTACCGTCCATTAGTATGTTTGTTGTATTATCCCTTAATGTTTTCTTAGAGAAAACCACGGCCTGAGTTTTTGAAGCGTTGAAGTCGACCAAATTGTTCTTACCCCATTCCAGAATATTCTCGAGATCCCGATTAATCATCTGTATCTGCTGTTCCCTTAGTCGATCTGAGGCAGCGATAGATAATGGTTTAATAAGTTCCATGACTTGGAAGTTCTCTAGAAAAAAGAATCTCCGTAGACAGAAGTCCTCACTGTGACAAGCTGGACCGCACAGGAATTTGCTGTCTCCGACTGTCTAGTATGTCTTAAGAATCTTACCCTTGGGGATCAATCCTATTAGTTTCTGTGAGCATCTTCCATGATAGTACTTGTAGAAAAGAGACAAGTCACCAACCATGCGCCTGTGCTCTAGTGCTTCGAGAGAATCGGTCAGACTCTCGTCATCAATTAGGCGAATCGCTCTTCTTTGAATTGAATCCAAGAGAGCTAAAGTGTGTTTTGGGGCTGAACTCCAAACATGAGAACAGTATTCTAGTGTTGGCTAACTTGAGCTTTTTATAGTATTAATAGCTGATGAGTTGTGAAGTAGTTTTTAGCTCTAGCTTCTGAGAGGCGAATTTTGCAATGACGCGCACACGATTGTCCTAAGAGAAGTTGGAGCTCGCATTCACTCCTAGGATAGATAGATTAGATCCCATCGGGAGAATTTTACCGTCCATTAGTATCTTTGTTGCATTATCCCTTGATGTTTTCTTAGAAAAAACTGAGGCCTGAGTTTTTAAAGCATTGAAGTTGACCAGATTTTTCTTACCTAATTCCAGAATAATCTCGAGATCCCGATTAATCATCTGTATCTGCTGTTCCCTTAGTCGATATAAAACAGCGTCGGATAATTTTTTGTCGGAGAAAAAAGATGACACAAGGCGACTATCATCTGCGTAGATGTGTATAGGATTGGGAATTGAAACTAAGAGATCATTTATGTGTAACAGAAACAAAGTAGGAGATAAAACAGACTCCTAAGGCAGCCCTGAATTCATCGCAAATATCTCGGATGAGATGCCATCGACGACGACCTGGAGAGATCTGTCAGGGGAAAATTGGATATCAAAGCACAGAGTCAAGAAGTAAGACCATAAGATGTTAATTTGGCGAGAAGGAATCGGTGGCAGACTCTATCGAAGGCCTTTGAGATATCCAATGCCACAATCCTAGCCTCCCCATGTTTTTCCATGGCTGAGTTACAGATATGAGTTACGTATACCAGTGGATCGCCAGTCCAGCGTTGTTATCTAAAACCGTATTGCCTATCCGAGATTATTCTATTCTCCTCCAGATATTTGAGAATCTCGATGTTGATAACCTTTTCCATCACTTTAGATATAACGGGAACAAAGATATAGGGCAATAAATGTTAGCCAGATTCCTTTTTTTCCTTTTTAGGGACCGGCTGCACCTTAGCAAATTTCCAGATGTTAGGGAATACACCTTTGTTGAGAGAGTGTGAAAAATTTGCTTAGAACAGGAGTCAACTCTGGGGCGCACTTCTTAAGAACAATAGCAGGAATACCATCAAGGCCAGAAGCTTTCGAGTTGTCAAGCCCAAGGAAAATCTTCCTAGTTGTACGTTGTCTGAAAAAAACTTCAGGCATCGAAGTGCCAATTTTAGGAAGAATAAGAGGTTCTGCGTTTCGAGAATCAAGATTGGAATTTTCAGCAAACTGAGATTAAGCCCAAAATTTGGAAAACAAAAGCAAATATTTCTAAAAAAAATAAGAAGTCCAGTTTCGAATTTTGCAGTTTACTAGAAATAAAAAGTCGAGAAGTCGAAATTTTGAAATCGAAATTTTCAAAAATCAAAATTGGAAAATCCAAATTTTGAAACAATGAAATCTAAAATATTGATAAAGACAAACTTTTGAAGTAGATTTAGAAACAAAAAAACTTACAAAAAAGATTTGCAATTTAGTCAAAATTTCACTGATTGTGCGTTGTCTGAAAACTTCAGGCATCGAAGTGCCAACCTTAGGAAGAATAGAAGGTTCTGCGTGTCAAGATTCAAGATTGGCAGCAAACATTAAGGCTAGTATGGCAGCCTTTTCTTTGGAAGTAGTTGCAAAGTTCCCACAGATTCTTAAAATAATCTCCAAGAATGGTTTTATTTAGTTTTTACGTCAATGTCGGATGCATGTTATAGATTTTACGTTTTGCTAATTCTGCAGGTGTTTTCACAAATAATTTAAACTACCCATGATTAGCAAATTCACAGCCGGAATAAGAATTGTTATTTATTCTATTATTCTCTGCAAATCTGAACACTCGATGCCCATAATTTGGTGTGTTACAGGACAACCAACTTCAGCTAGCCTCAAAATAAGCACATTTTCTCGTTGCGCATTAAGAATTAATGGTCTAGTACCCAATTTTGTTTTAATTTTACCAATTTTGAAATGGTTTCTAATGGTGCATCTGGGTATTCCACATTTTATTATTGCCGCTTTTTGTTGTGATAATCTATTTTGTACAGCTTTTACAGAATTATCCAAGTCCTCTTCAGTGCATTATGCGCAAATGTTGCAACAAACTTTCCCCATAATAGCGTAAAAGAAACCTGGATTCTGCGACAAGTAATAAGGCCCCGACAACAGCAGGTGATGGCCTTATTTCTGACATGTGGAGTTAGTGATTACGTTGAATAACCTATAAACAGTAATAATTCTTTTATGTGGAACGGAGTGGTCCTTGGTTATCTTCAAAAATTGAAATACAGATTAAAAAACACAACAAACGTTGCTCTAACGCGTTTCGACAGTCAAACTATCATCTTCAGAGAGATAATAAATGTAGAATTGATTTTTCAGCTACAGCTACAGCTATAGTACACTAATAAACTGTTTATCTTGCGTTGAAAACATAGGTCTGCCAAATGATTTAGAACATCAACAAAATTACACCTTTTAGTAACTGCTTTCACAAAAACGCCAGGTAACAAGTTTCAATTTTTCCCTCCAAAATTACAAACTTTTGCGGGGAGTGTTATCTATTTATCGATAGAGTATATAACGAAGAAATAATATAAGTAAGTACAGAGGAACAATTTTGTTTCCATCAATGCACTCTACCTCGGACCAGTTGCTCCGAGTGGTTGAAAAAATCACACACAACATGAACTGGCATCAGGTAGTAGGAGCAATTTTCTTCAATATCTCCAAGACATTTGACTCAGTTTTGCACCAAGGATTAGTGTACAAGATGCATCACTTCGGATACCTTCAACGATGGTTTAAATGGTAAGTTCGTTCCTACACCAGCGCTCATTTAGAGCGAAGATGGGACAGGAACTGTCTAACCAGTATAGATTAGGATAAGGCGTACCTCAAGGTTACGCCTTGTCACCGCTCCTATACTGTCTGTTCACAGCAGACATTCCAAGAACCGACCAAACGAGATTAGCAACCTATGCAGGCGACACAGCGTTATTGGCAAATTTTTTAAATCCAGAATTGGTCACCAGACGACTACATACAGCTACAGATGAACTCCTAGAATACTTTGGTAAATGGAAAATCTAAGTCAACGCAGACAAGACCCAAGCAGCTTTCTTCACGAGAAGAAGACTCCAACCATATGGTCATATTCATGTCCGTGGGCAAAACGGAGACTTCAGGCAAAGTATCTAGGAGTAATACTCGACAAAAGACTGACATTTTAGGCTCACATCGATTATGCAGTTTTCAAGGCCAGAATACTAAAGGGACTGCTGCTAGCAATGATTGGTAGAAATAGCAAACTGTTCATAGGGCTTTAAGTTTTGCTGTACACATCATTCATAAGACTAGCGATGACCTACGCATCTGTAGCTTGGTTACAGGATACCGATAACCAGATGAAGAAACTTCAAGTGTTCCAGAGCTTCTTTCTAAGACAAGCCTTGGATGCTCTATGGTTTGCTAGAAATGATCAACTTCATAGCAAAGTCGATCAACCTAAAGTAAGAGATTTCCTCAGGTCACATCAATCATAAGACTAGCGATGACCTACGCATCTGTAGCTTGGTCACAGGCTACCGATCACCAGATGAAGAAACTTCAAGTGTTCCAGAACTTCTTTCTAAGACAAACCATGGACGCTCCATGGTTTGGTAGAAATGATCAACTTCATAGAAAAGTCGACCTACCTAAAGTAAGAGATTTCCTTAGGAAGGTAAATTTTAGGGTAATGTTGAGAGCGGAAACGCATCCCAACTAATTAGTTCGCCAGGCAGTGGATTACGACCGAGAAATCCCAACTAAAATCAGGAGACCGACGATGGTTCTCTAGTCTGTATCAGCGAGCGACTTCCATTAGGAAAATTTTTGTGTTTTGTTTGTTTCAGAAAAAAACAACTTACATTAGTACTCCAGTGCTAATGTACTGTTTCGACGGAGGGATTAGGGGCCAAGGGCCCGGCCCAAAGAAACAGATGTTTAAGTCAGTACCCACAGAATGGAAATTCGACACTATCTGGGTTATCTTTCCAGATGTCCGTAACGGATTTCCTCTGCTTAAAAAAAAGTAAGTACAGATTGCTACTATTATGATTAACGTCAAAAGCCGCCTCTAGGCCTTATTACCTGTCGGGCCTTGGTAGGGAAAATTTCCTTGGGTAGACCGAGAAAGAAGCGAAATGAAGCATCCAAAAAAACCATAGAAAAAAATTGATAGTACTAACAGATTAGAGTATTTACAAGTCAAATTCCCTCTGAACAAAGAAATAAGTTTTTTCTCACAGGAGATAGGCAAAAAAAACGGACAAACTAGAGATAACAGATAATTCATTATCAAATGAAGGCGATCACTTCAGTTATGTTTCTGCTGGAACAGTCCGCAATCATTTGGTTCACTGGAAGACAAGCAAAACAATTTGGAATCACTATGGGATTTAGTAAAGAGTCTGATTCTGACTTTTTTCGACTATTGCTATGGTTAGAAAGAAGAATGCAACCTAGACTACAAATTCATGCAGCCCTCCAGGCGTGTATAGTGGTGAATCCATAAGGTAGCTGAACTACCAACAGTTGAAACTGTCACCTAGCGAAGCGGTTGCTCTCTAGGAGAGTTCCAAAAAGACAAGGATTCTATAATGCACAGGCACCAATAGGTTTGAACATTTATTAGATTCGAAATTTGGAAACCAAATACCGGTTTCGATCTTGTTAGATCTCGTCAGTTTGGTATATCCAATTCGAATGCTAATAAATGTTCCGACAAGTAAGTACTAAAACATTCACAGGCGTCAAGCGAGTGACTCTTTAGTACTGCCACATATTTGGTCCATAGAGAAACTATGGCCATCGCCAACAATGTCGTATGCAAGAAGAATGCAACCTAGACTACAAATTCATGCAGCCCTCCAGGCGTGTATAGTGAATCATATACATGCCTGGAGGGCTGCATGAATTTGTAATCTAGGTTGCATTCTTCTTGCATACAACATTGTTGGCGATGGCCATAGTTTCTCTATGGACCAAATAGGTGGTACTACTAAAGAGTCACTCGCTTGACGCCTGTGAATGTTTTAGTACTTACTTGTCGGAACATTTATTAACATTCGAGTTGGATATACCAAACTGACGAGATCTAACAATATCGAAACCGGTATTTGGTTTCCAAACTTCGAATCTAATAAATGTTCAAACCTATTGGTCTGTGCATTATAGGATTGCTATGGTTAGGTTAGGCGAGACTTCCGCAGAACAAATATCGAAAATCGATTTGCAGTTGTTGAAATCCGGAGATCTTGCAATTGCAGATTGCATGATGCATAAAAAAGGGTAGTAAATCTTGGGTATGGCTTAAAAAGACATTTTATTTTATAAATTCCGTGTCATTAAAAACAAGATTTCTCCCCCAAAACAAGTGCACAAAAGATTTTTGGGGTGCTTAAACTTGACTTCCAGCGACGTTACAAAATAATGTTTCTTTTGCGTCACCAAAAAAAATATTTTTTGATGTTTCTATAAGTGCAGCTTATTTTTTAATCAATCCATAATATTACATTAGTTCAGTTCAGATTTATAAAGGAAAATAAAGACAAAACATCATATGGGCCAAAGTAACACTTCATATAGAGACCATCCATTGTTGTCTCTATTTTCAATCAAAATCTCGGTTGATTTTCAAAAAATCACCAAATCGGTTACACAATTTTTTTTAGTGAGTATTAAATAATGCATAGGTTTTTATATTAATTTTTTTGACACTCAAGAAAATTTTATATAGAATCCAATAGTAAATTTAATTACAAAAAATCAATCAAAGTAACCCATGGTATACGAGTACGCTTTTTAATTTCCATATCAGAATACCATGAAAGATAACAAAAATTCTACCAAACTTTTCTACTAAACAAATTGTTCTACAAAATTTTCTACTAGACGCCAAAAATTGTACTAAATCTACTAGAAATTCTATGAATCTGGCAACACTGACTGTGCTTTCAGGAAGTACCTCTAGAGCCATCTGTTAGCGTATAGATAGGGTATAGATGGGTTACTTATTTCTGCTTTTAACCACCAGATGTCTGGGAAACTAAAATCATTTTGACTCAGAGAACCAGGGTTGCCAGGTGTACGATAATTATCATTTGGTATGATAATTACAGTTCCCGTACGATGTATGATAGTGCGTATACGATAATGACATTTGTACAATAATTTTGGAGAAGTTGCTATAAAAGATAAATATAGTGGAAACAATTTTAGTTGTATGTGCTAAGGACTTTATTTTTTAGTTGATACAATTGGCTAGAGGTTTCCATCATATGGCATGGCTATAAATTATTGCGCTGAGGACCTTTTTTTATCGATAATATTGGCAAAAGGTAGCATGATGTAAATAATTATTGTGTTACTGGCGAGCACCTTTTTTTTTGATCATTAAAGTTTCTAGTGGATCTATGATCATTTCTTATAGTTCATACGATATTTTTTTTATTTTCACCTGGCAACACCGCTGGATATATTTTACGATCTTCTAACAATTTGCTGATGCATTTTATCGCGAAACCTTTGGAAAACGGAGTCAATATGGGTAATCTAGGTTTTGACATTTTGCTCTGGATGTTATTTATAATTTGTACGATTTCTGGTTTGTAGCAGGAAAGTTTAACGAGTTTTGGGAAAATTTATAAGTTCTCTGACTTCTTGGAACATCTCGATCCGGATAGTGATATTTAAACCTAATAACAGTGTTCCAGTGTTAGTCTAACTTAAGTTTTGTAGTCAGCAGTTGATGAGATGTGAAGTACTTATTAGGTTTAAAAGGAAAGAGAAGCTTCTGAGAAACGGACTTGGAAGTTAGTGCATTTACAACTAGGATAGACAGATTTGATTCCATAGGGAGGATTTTACCGTCCATGAGGGTATTGGTTGCATTATCCCTTAAGTTTTTGAAGCATTGAAGTCGACTGGATTTTTCTGTGACTTTTTGCCTAAATGCTTAAAATTTCTAGGTAAAGTAAATAAAGTCGAAATTTGAAATAATATCGATTGTCTAATTTCGTGTTGATCTAAATTTAGACATTTCTTAATCTTTTTTTAATTTAAATTTTTTTCTAGAGATTCTGAATTAAAACATTTAAAGTTTAAAATGAAACTCGAAATTTTTAAGCAGATCAAAATATTTGAAATGTTTAATTATTAAAATGAAAATCTTTGAGAAGAAAAAGTGAAAAACTGTTTAACAAATCTAATATAAACTCAAATTTTCAAGGAAAATAAATGAAATTTTGAGACCACTGTCATTTTATGAAAAAAATTTACAATTTTGTTTAAAAGTTCGTAAAAAAGTCTGAATTTTTAAAAATTGAACCTCGTAAAAATTCTAATTTTAATAAAAAAAATCCGAGAAAAGGAAAGATACTTCGAGTTTAAACACGAGTTTCAAGAAAAAGTTGATACATATTTTCAAATTTGACTTGACAAAAAGTAAAGATTTTCTGAAAAACTTTGATTTTATGCCAAGTGTGGATAGGAATTTTGAAAAATACGTTACCATTTCAAATTTAAGCTCAAAATTTCAATTTTAATTTCAAAATTTTGTCTTTAAACGACACTTTCAAAACTTTTAACCATTAAGACAAACATCTTTAGGGAAAAGGTGAAAAATTCTTGAAAAAACCTAATTTAAATTTTCAAGTAGAAAAACTGCGATTCACAACAACGACAAAATTCATTGAACGACAAAATTTTAAGAAAACCTTCAAAATTTCTAATTTAAGTTTAAAAAAAGTTTCAAGTTTTCGTTAACAATTTATGAAAAAAGTCTAAATTTTGAAAAACTAAATTTCATAAAAAAACCGAATTCAATCGGAAACATACGATGAAAGAAAGGATATTTCGAGTTTAAACCAGAAACTTCCAGAAAAAGTTAATATTTTTAAAGCAGATCAACATTTTATTAAAAAAAGGTGACACATTTTAGAAAAACAAAAACTTTTAGCCAAAAAAAAAATGGCAAGCTCGCAATTTCGGGACCAAATCTTGAGAAAAAAGTTGATATTTTTAGAAAAATTTTAATTTTTAGTTCTACGGAGACTTTTCTTTGTATAAAACTTCAAAACATTAAAATTTGTTACCGAATAGAATTTATCTTTATTTAAGAAGGCGGATCATCCGGCGCTTCAGAGGCACAATAGTGTTAGCTTTGGGAGTGGACTGTATTTAAAAAACATGGAAAATTAAATTAGGAATTTTGAGAAGCACGTTACCACTGCAATCTTGAAATTTTGATATTAATTTTAAAATGTCTTTTAAAACAACTTTGAAATTGAAAGTTTTTGGAACAAATTTATAACATCGAGATTTCAATAGAAATTTTCAAAAAAAAATCGAACAATTTTAACTTCGAAATTATAAGAAATTAAAATAATTTAAATCCATACGAAATAGCTTGGAATAAAGAGTTCGAGACAAATCTGGGGAAATTGGTCGAAGTGAAGAATTTAAAATTTGAATTTGGAGAAAAAAGTCGTAAAATGAAAGTTAAAATCAGGACTTCGAACCAGAACTGAACCGAAAATCGGAAACCGAAAAAACCGTTATTTTTGTCGGAACGAAAACCGGAACAGAACCGAAAAAAAAACGGTTTATTTTCGTTCGTTGAATTTGTATGTTCTTAAAATAATTTTTACTTTAACCTAAAGTTTGGGATTTTTTAGAAACTTCCTTTTCAAAATTTAAAAAAATGTACGCAACTTTGATCTCAAAAGTTCGAATTTACTTTAAAAAAAAATTTTATTTGAAAGTTGGATTAGAAATTTACAAGTTCCACACTTTCTAAGAAAATGTTGATTTCCATTCTCAAAATTTCAAGCCAAATTGAATTTTATGTTGTATAACTTGAATGTTTCTTTTTCAAGATTTTGGGCTTTTTTTTTTGAAATTTGGCCCTTTTTCTCGAAATATTTCTTTTCTTTTCCTAAAATTTCGAGTTTAAGAGAAAACTCTTATGTTCTATTGTAAATCTGGCTAAAGTAGTGGAATCTTTTTCATTGAAGCACAGTTTCCTGGCAATTTTATTTGCAAATTCGAATTTTTCTGAAAATTCCAATTTTTTCTTCAGAACAATCACTCAAAATTTGGTTTTTTTTAAACTTGGATTTTCCCCTTTATAATCTGATACCGCTATTTTTTAATTTTTTGTAATTGGTGATTATTTTTCCTTTTCAATTTAAATTTTTTCGTATTATCATTATATTTCCTATTTATTAATTATTATATTAAAATAAATATTACTCCTAGTAACCAAAATCTCGATTTTTAAAACTGTGCGAAGCTTTAAAATAAATTTCAAAAAAAATGTTGCAGTTTATGTACAAATAAATTATTAAAATTTAAATTTTAATCTCAAAATATTGACTTCAAGCATTAAATTATTGATTAATTTTTTGCAACATTTTAATTGTTTTTATTTGCTAAATTTTCAAACTTTTCTTGAAATGTTGAATCTTTTTTTCGAAAAATTCAATAATTCCCACTTTAAAAGTTGAAATTTTAAGAATATTTTTGACAGTTAATTTATTTTTAAAAATTGTTCTTTTTTCTTTGATTCCTAAATTGTTCTTTATTTCAAAAATTTTGTATACAAATAAGAAATTTAAATTTTTCCTTATTTTTCTTCAAAATTTGCTCTTATTCTTTAAATTTGAACTTAACAATTTTAAGAATAAATTTAAGATTTTTAGAAAAATTGGAAATTTCGATTCAGAATTTTCTTTGGCCCTACAGTAGTAGTAATTTTTTAGACAAAAGTAAATTGCAAAAAATTTACAAAAATTTACAAGGTTCATATTTTCTTGAAATTTCAATATTTTTCTCAAAGTTTTCTTATTTCTATGCAAATTTGGATTCTATTTTCTCTAAATTTATCTATATAAATAAAACAAAGTCGTGTTAGTTACACCATTTATAACTCCAGAACGGCTGAACGGATTTTTATGTTCTTTGGTTTGTTGAATTTGCCTCGGCCTCGAATAGCAGAATAAAGACTAAAATATTGAAAAAAATTCACATGTTTTATAAGGAATCCGTGTACAGCGCCATCTCTAATTAATAACAGGAACATGACAGAAATGTACTGCAACCTACACTAACCGTAAATGTGTTGTAATCAGTTTCCAATAGGTGGCACTGTATCTGTTTTAATTATGGCCCGTTTTTAGCGGTTTTTTGCATAGGATTCACCTGCAAACGGGCGACCGTATTATATATTTTAATGTAAAATTTCATTCAGCTAATGAGTTAACACAATATTTATTAATTCTGAGGTGGTACGAAGTACGCCAGAGCAAGCTAGTACTTAATAATTTTCAGTTTCTTATCAAAATTATAAAATAAAAGGCGCTTTAAAATATTAACATTTCGTGAAAAACTTTACCATTTCTAAAACAAATTAGAGAAATCAAAATTTTTACAACAAAAATATTTCAAAGACAAAATTTTTAGCAAAAGTCGGAGTTTAAAAAAAAATCATTTGTATAAAATGTTTAGAGAAAAACACGAATTTCATGGGAAAAAATCAAAATCAAAAGATTGAAACTGAAATTTTACGAAAATAATCCAAGAGTCGGTAATTTTAGAAAAATATCGAAATGCGAAAGGAGATGAAAATTAAATTTTTTCTTAAAGTTTCTTGTTTTTTCAAAATGTTGACATTTTTATAGAAATTTCAGGGTTTTTTTGTAAACATTTTTATCAAAATTAAAAAATAAAATGAACTATGAAATGTCAACTTCTAGTGAAAAAACTTGGGAGTTTTAAATCAAATTAGAGGAACATGAAAAAATCTGGAGAGATTGAAATTTTCAGAAGAAATTTTAAGGACTAAATTTTCAGAAAAAATAGGAATTTAGAAGAAATTTCTTTTTATAAAATATCTAGGAAAAATGGAAACTAGGAAAAATGGAAACTGTTTAGCAAAAAAAATTAAAATTTTTTTAAATGAATCGAAATATCTAGAAGCAATTCAAAATTTTTGCACAAAAAAGTTGAAATTAAGATTTCAGGTAAAAACTCGAGTATTCGCTATTAAATTTTTTTAGAGAAATATTAAAATGCGAGAAGAGTTTGATTTAGATGTTATTTTGAAATTTTAATTATTTTCTCAAAATTTTTACCAAAATTGGAAAAAAATATTAAAATAGATTTTAAAATCCCGTAACTTCGTAAAAGAAACTTGACATTTCTATAAAAACAAATCAGAGAAAATTTAAAATCTCTACAAAAAATGGTTTAAGGAAAAGTCTTCGGAAAATTTTAAGAAAAAACTCGTAAGCGAAATTGGGGGTGCTCCAGTTCCACAGTGCCTATACGCGAGCCGCCACTGCTTAAAACCAAAATTGAGAATTTCAATCAAGTCTAAAAAAAAAATAATCATAATTTTAAAATAAGAACTAAAAGTTGATATAAAAATCTCAACATTTTGAGTTTACTTTCAAAATTTGATAGTTAACCTCTGATTTGCCACTTTAAAGTGAAATGTTCAATTTTTTGTCAACAGTTCGACTCTTAAATTTTAAATTTCACTTGAAACGTCTAAACTTGTAAATTTCTAGAAGTCAGTGTAAATTTAAATATTGAGAAAAAATTTAAATTATGAAGTTAAATTCTAAATTTGGAAAAACTGAAAATAACTAAAAAAAAGTCGAAATACAAAGTTCAAAAATTTAGGTAAGGAGTTTTTTAAAAATTTGGCGGCCTATAAATTTGGCCGTCTTCGTGTCGGACACAAAATACAACAACGGTCAAAAAAACTGCCAAAGTACATGCGAAAAATAAATAAATAAATAAAATTAAGTTATATTTAAGCATTTTTTTTACGTGTCCAACACGCAGGCGACAAAACTTTGGCCAAATTTGCACTCTATAAAAATTTTAATTTACTCATGAAACGAATTTTCGAAACATTTCTTCTTGTACCTACGAACAAAATAACAAGCAATTTCTCAGACTTTTGAGACTTAATCAAAATTGTTTTAGAGTGGGCACTCTTTTCTTCCGAAGAAGGCAACGGTAGGGCCACCACTAAGTCGATGAAGAAGGGTCTTTATCAGGACTTTTCCTGGTGGCTGCCATCTCCTACAGGGGCAACACTTGTTTGATGACATTTTCTTGGAGAATGACCGGCTCTTGGCGTCCCGCACGAACCCACGGAACCCCTGGCACCATGCCGGATATTTTATCATTTTAATTTACAACTTATAAATGAAATACATTTACCACAAAATTGACTAAATTAATTATTAGGCAATATTTAATTTGCCGCAATTTTATTGTTATGAAAACAATATTAAATTACTCAATTGTGGTAAAATATCCTGAATTTGAACGTTTTTGTCTTTGAAAATCTGTTCATTATCAAGACGTTTCTGGATAACTCTTCTAATTCATATAATTTAATATCATGAATTAATACTTATTTCCGGTAGCAACATTTTTAACGTACATTATGGGAATTATTCGTCGGGTAGCGAGGTCGATAGGTTACACGAATACGCGTTTTGAAGTACCATCTGCTGCCCAGATGATTAAATGTAGTCTGTTTTGCTGGTTGCTCGAATTTTGGCGCTAAAGCGACCACTTGTTGAATGTACGTAATAACGTCGTTTACGTTCGCATCTCATCCAAACACAGCCGGCTTTCAACAAGTGGTTTTTATTAGAACAAATGTCACTAATACTAACCGGTGGCGATGGCAGAAGCACAAGAAGTTTGAATCATTATGTAATATAGCTGAAATTGTGAATTTTGTTTGGCGACAATCGGAAAGGTCTCCGTAAAGTATCAAGGTCTCGTTAGCGTTGCCTGCGGCAAGAGTCAGTGATGTCAGAATGACATCATCGGGAAGTGTTGTGGCTCTGAATGCTATGCTATAATTCGGCGGCCATAGTCGGTGTCGAATTTTACGTTCTTTTGCAAAACTCGCTGTAAAATAAATCATAAGGACAAGAGGCTTGTCATGTGGTTCTAACCACTTCAGGATCATTCTCAAATCGATAGCAGCTGACGTCAGCCGTTAGCCGGAGGGGCGCTATCAGCGAAACGAGAGGGGGGACAGTGCACTTGTAACTTGGTCATGTTAGTGTCATGTATCCGCGCAAGTGGCTCTGCGAACTGTTTTGTGATGGATTTATGTGAACAGCGCTAAAATTAGCGTAAGTTTCCATAGTTGCCCGCTATTTTTTTGTGTGTGCACAAATTGCGGTTATGTTTTGATGTGCTCCAAATCACCTGCGTTGTTCCAGTAACGTGTAAATTGGCCTTCGCCGGTGTATTTAGTGTTGACATTGAAGGTTTCTACGTAAAGACTGCAAAAGGCCAGTAGAGGTCATCTTTTCGAATCTTGGAAGCAACTTTGAGTTAGAGATAATGGTAAATTTGATAAGACTAATAGCTTGGCCATCTCGATTCCTGCATGGTTAACGTCTCCTGCTAACTTCATAACCCTTCCTGCGACCTGTGACCTGTGCGCGCCACTTTCATTACAATACATCAGGCAGCTTTAGCATTTTCAAATTGCGCGGTATTTACATGAAAATCGAAAACTGTCGAAATTCTTTTAAGAATGCTATAGGAATACGAAGAAAACTCGTTAGGTTACGTGCAAATCACTTTATATTTGTAAGGCGACGAAAATTTGTTCTTTCCTGTGTGCAGTAGCAAAACAGGTTGTGGCGGTTTAATGTTTACCCAGCAACATTGATAAAAAAAACAAAAAGACTTGCGAGTACGTTCGGGGCCGATAAACAATTACGATACAAATATTTTATGAGATCAACAGTTCAGTTGTCTACTAAATCAAGAGATGGAGCAGGCTGCTCCTCCGATGCGATGCTGTTTAGCCGAGCTGGTTGCCGGATCGCAGATAGAGGCTAAAATATTAACCTTTGCATAATGCAGAAGCAAAGAGCGTTTCTTTGATGACGCTAACCGCGGAAAAACTCAAACCACGTGTTTCACCACTGCGCAGACTCCATCATTTATATTCAAATCTAGTTGTTTGCAAACATAATCTTCCCCCTCATTTTCCAAACGAACACCCACAATCTTAGTTCTGATAATTAATCTAAATGATTGTATATGACACAATATCCTGGCTTGCCACCACAACTACACATTTTTTTTTCACTTGCTAGTACTATTTGAAGATTAAGTATACGAGGTGCCTTCAATAAATAAAGAGAATTTTCGTTTTTTCGGAAAAAATAATATATTCGTTTAAATCAGTGGCCTTCAACTTTTCGTTGGTTAGGGAGAATGGTTTGAGAATTTAAAAATCACATTCATCATTAATCTTAAAGTTACTGGAATATAGTTTTATAATGGAAACATTTTAACCGAAGATCAATGATGGTACGCTAAATTTATTTTCGCCTCTCTGTTCGCTCAGTTTGAAGTGAAGCTAAAATAAATTTAGTGTAATTCAAGAGGAGTCTGTAAGGATCCAAAATGAAAAAGAATCGATGATATTTTCGAGATTCCCTCTATAAACTACCTATCCAGCTTCAGTGAACGGACAACTATCAAGCGGACAGATGTCATAGTCCGGAACTAGGCACGTAGCCAGGATTTTCATTCGGGGGGGGGGGGGTCCAACTCCTCACTCCCCCACTCTTCAGAAAATATAAGAACATACATCAATTACTTTTACGTATTCGTTTCTTTTATTTTATTTTTTCTTTTCATTTTGCTAATTAGTAAAAGTGAAGAATAAAATCTAGTGACCTTAACATTATATAAATTTAATAAATAAAAACGGGAAACTTACCAAAGAAAAATTTCCTAATATCTATTTTGAGTTTATATATTTAATTTATCATCGATCAAGAATCGACTTTTTTTTTTAAGTAAAAATTACAAGAGTAGAAAGAACATCAATTTGAAAAAAAATTACCACGGAATGTTGACTTTTTCTTCTTTAAATCCCGAGATTAAAGTCAAAATTTTGACTTTAATGTGAAAATTTCCAAAAAAAAACGTCGAAATTTGGTGTTTAAAGTCGAAATTTCTAAAAAAAAGTTGAAATGTCAATTTTTAAATCGAAAATCTTACAAAGGCGTAGAAAAGACATCGATTTAAAAAAAATGTTGTGTTTAGAAATTTCGACTTTTTTCTCAAACTTCGACTTTTTTCTCAAATTTAGACTTTTTTCTAAAAATTTCGGCTCTTTTTGGAAATTTTGACTTTTTTCTGGAAATTTCCACTTTTTCGAAATGTTACAAAGGCATAGAAAAGACATCAATTAAAAAAATGTCATTTTAAGAAATTTTAACTTTTTTTTCTCAAATTTCGATTTTAAGCTCGAAATTTCGACTTTTTTCTCGAAATTTAGATTTTTTTCTTAAATTTCGAGTTTATTTCTCAAAATTTCGACTTTTTTCTCGAAATGTTGACTTTTTTCACAAAATTTGATTTTTTCTCGAAATTTTGCCGTTTTCTCGAAATTTCGTTTTTTTTCTCAAATTTCGACTTCTTTCTCGAAATTTTGGCCTTAATATCGAAATTTCGACATTTCTCTCAAAGTTTCGACTTTATACTCAAAATTTCGACCTTTTTTTTATCGAAATTTCGACTTTTTTCGCAAATCTCGACTTTTTTTCTCGAAATTTCGTCTTTTTGCTCGAAATATTTCGAAATTTCTACTTTTTCTAGAAATTTCGACGTTCTTCTCAAATTTCGAATTTTTGCTCGAAATATTTCGAAATTTCGACTTTTTGTCGAAATTTCGACGTTATTTTCAAATTTCGACTTTTTCGTCGAAATTTCGGCCTTGATCTGAAAAGTTCGACTTTTTTCTCGAAATTCGTTTTTTTTTCTCAATTTTAGACTTTTTTTTTTAAATATCGACTTTTTTCTCGAAATTTTAACCTTAATATCAAAATTTCGACATTTTTCTCGAAATTTAGGCTTTAAACTCAAAATGTCGACTATTTTTCTAGAAATTTCGACTTTTTTCTCGGAATTTCGACTTACGTTTTTCTCAAACTTCGACTTTTTTTTCTAGGAAATTCGACTTTTCTCGAAATTTCGACTGTTTTCCGGAAATTTCGACGTTAATCTGAAAAGTTCGACTTTTTTCTCGAAATTTCGTTTTTTTTCTCAATTTTCGACTTTTTTCTCAAATATCGACTTTCTACTTAAACTTTTGACCTTAATATAGAAATTTTGACATTTTTCTCAAAATTTCGACTTTATACTCAAAATTTTGACCTTTTTTTATCGAAATTTCGACCTTTCTTTATCAAAATTTCGATTTTTTTCGCAAAGTTCGACTTTTTTTTCAAAATTTCGTTTTTTTTTCTCAATTTTAGACTTTTTTCTCAAATATCGACTTTTTTCTCGAAATTTTAACCTTAATATCGAAATTTCGACATTTTTTTCGAAATTTCGGCTTTAAACTTAAAATGTCTACTATTTTTCTAGAAATTTCGACTTTTTTCTCAAATTTCGACTTTTTTCTCGAAATTTCGACTTACGTTTTTCTCAAACTTCGACTTTTTTCTCGAAATTTCTACCTTTTTCTCGAAATTTCGACTTTTTTTTTCAAATTCCGACTTTTTTTTCAAAATTTTCATCTTAATCACGAAGTTTCGATTTTTTTCTCGAATTTTCAACTTTCATCTCGAAATTTCTAAAAAAAAGATCAAAATTTGCTAACTGAAAATAGCAGTTATTGAACGCACCCTACTACAAACCGTCAAGATTGTTGGGAAAGAGGAGTGGTGGGACGCAACTGTCATCTGTCTAATTTGATCAGAGTGTAGAAATTTTGACTTATTCGAAAAAAAATTCGATATTAAAGTCGAAATTTCGACATTAGTCTCGGAATTTTAAGAAGAAAGTAGAAATGTCAAAAAATCGAAATTTCGAGTGTTAAGTCGAAATTTCGAGTTTAAAGCCGAAATTTCGAGAAAAAAATCGAAATTTAAAAAAACCGAATTTTTGACAAAAAAAGTCGAAATCCCTAAACATTTTTTTTTATCAGTGTCCTTTTTACGCTTTTGTAAAATGTCGAAATTTCTAAATATAATTTTTTTTAATCAATGCCTTGCTATGCTTTTGTAAAATGTCGACTTTAAACTCAAAATTACGAGTTTTTTCTCAAAAATTCTACTCCATGCATACATATGTCAAGAAAGTCGAAATTTGTTATAATAAACAATTAAAATTACTGAACGTACCCTACTGCTAAGTGTCAATATTAAATTGTAAAAGGGTTGGTGCATGTATTGGGAAGGCTTGAGCTCATTGCCAATTTTTATTAAAATGTCTACATGGCTATTATGCTTATCATAAGCTCAATAGTTGGCAATTTCGAAAATTATTTCCATGCTTAAATATACAATCAGCCGTTTTTCTACTGATATTTCAATTCGTATCATCATAAATTTTTTGGGGAATATTCATTTCGGGGAGGGTCCGGACCCCTTGGACCCCCCCCTGGCTACGTGCCTGTCCGGAACTGTTTAATGAAAAGTTCCATGTTAATGAACCTTTTTTGGATGGGAGCTGTTTTTTCACATATCTTAAAGACGCGAAAATTTCTTATGGTAGGTGTCCATTTGAGAGTAAAACTCGCGGAAGTAGCTCTCGAGAGTGCTCTCGCAAGTCGACACATGTTTGCCAGCACATGTCCGAGAGTGTGACTATCAACTCTCCGAGAGTGTGACTATCGGAGAGTTTTGTGTCGATAGTGTACACTAATTCTTTTCACTAGCGGAGAGTTACTTGCGAAAATCGAACACGTTTCGAATTTTGCGAGTTCTCGCAGAAGTATTATCAAAATGACCGGCAAAAAAGAGTGGTCGAAAAACCAAATTACGAATTTAATCAGCAAATGTTGATCATAAATGCTTCATAAATATGAAGAAAATCCGTCGTGATGGGACTAAAAAAATTAAAATTTCAAGCTCAGAGAGAAAAGAAGCCAAATTATTTACATTTAGGGATATATTCTGTAAACCCGAGTTACCTAAATTAAATTTCATTAATAACGTTTTTTTTTTACTTATTGCTAGCATGGTAATATATATTTTCCTGATGCTAGAAAATGCAGTGTTACTATTATCCAATCATGAACAGAAATCGCATTTTTTTTTGTGTCCAATTTGTCCACTGATGACTCGATTAAATGAATCAATGATATATTGAAATTGAACTGCACTCATTCGAACAAAATTTCGGAATTGCTGAACATTTTCAATTTTTAGTTCACTTGTCAATATAGAGCATACCCCTAATTTTGCCCTTCGTTGAATCCATGGTTTTACCCAACAGCTATGTTTTCTTGGTTTTTTTAATAAAGCAAAAGCAATAATAACCGTTCGCCGTTTTTCACTATTCATTTTTTTGATCAATTTTTACTTTTGTCTTTTGCCACAACCAGCATTATATGGGAACTCGCAGAAACTGATCGCTATTGGTGGATACGCTTTGGAGAGGGTCTTTCCGCGAGAGCCTCATCCGAGAGATTTCCGTACCTTCCGAGAGTTAAACTTTCAGAAATCGTCTATCAAATGGCAACTCATTTTCTAGTACTCTCGCGAGAGACTCGCGCAAGTTACTCTCAAATGGATACCTACCTTTAAATAAAATGCTCTGACTATTGAGGCTACGCGCCATGACATTTGGACGGTTTATCAGACAAGATATTAATATTTAAATTTGAAAAATGTGTCGATGAGGATGCCAAAAGAACTTACAATAAATAAATAATACATTGTGTAAATATGACTACAGGGAAAGAAAGTTATGGTTATTAATAAGTTACAAAGAGTATCTTATCGTTTACTACCGAATTGAAAAGTAATAAAAACATTTGGAGAACATCTACACATAATGGAAAAATGATTCACGAATTTTGAGCGAAGAATGGCCACAGAAAAAAGTACGCATTTGCAAATGCGTGTTTTCATCCCCAAACTCAGTAGGCTAGAATATATTTAACTTATTTGCCACAAAGTTGTATGCTGCATTGTTTAACTACCAGATTAGAACACTATCAAAAACCTTAAAGCATTCTATAATCTAATTTTGCTTAAGAATCTATTAACAAAAGTGAAACCTGACGAGAGCATTCAAATCTTATCAAAGCTATTTTGTTAGTATTTTAGATGCACCTGAATTCCATAAAAGCTGACTTCAAGATAATCGCAGGATAGTAGAATCCCGTACTGTGAAAAATTTCCGAAGCAATACGCGTTGGTGGCAATGCTTTGGAAAAATTTATTAACATCAGTAAAAACGTAATATTAAAAGTTGATAATGACTTCCCGGGGATTACGCACAAAAGCTTAAACCTTTATGATTATTTTGGAGAAGAAGAAATAATCAGTAATCAAGCAAAACTTGATTACACTTTCTCATGAACGGATATCTCCATCATGTATGTAATACTTCTATATGGCGTGTTTTGTCCCTTTGTTTGTGTCAAAAATGTGCGATGGATATATATGTTTGTTTTTTTCAAGGATATAATATATTAACCAATCCCAAAGTTTAGTTCAAATATCCCTCTTCTCGGCAGTCGTCATTGTTGTCATTCATTTATTAGTGTTCCCGCCCATCTTGTCATCTGTTCCGCTATAAATAAATGAATGCTTTTCCTCGAAAGAGTACGACATATATTTTCATTTCACCTTTTTGACAAAGCATTTTGCAGTGCCGATTATACACAACACGCCATATATGATCTTCATTAAGCGGACATATTTTGGCAGTTGCGAAGGTGTCCACTTAAAGGTAAGCGCAAATAAGAACGGAGAACTGAGTAGCGCATCCGACCGGATCGTTAACACAGGTTCTTATGTGGTAGCGCACACCACTGGCGTATTGAGTCGGAGCGGATTTAAGCAAATTCCATATGAAACTGTGTTATCAGATTTTTCCGGTCAGATGCCCTACTCTGCTCTACGTTCTAATCTGCGCTTACCTTAAGGCAAATGTCATTGTATTTTCAATTCATCTAAAACGAATTTCTCATCAAGGAGAGAGAGAGGATTTAAAAAACACCCCCCATCATCAATTCACGTTCCCTTATCCTCTTCTACTGATATCCATACACTTATGCTAGCGCTTCTTCCAATCTGCAAAGCAGTTCGGTGATTGGATCTTTTGGGCGCATCGTTGAGAGAGTTAAAGGGATGCGTTTTTAATCTCATTTATGCTTAATATTCGAGGGTGCTTTAACGGAAAGAACGATGAAGGTGCACATTTTCTTCAAATCGAGATTGACTATGCAATCTATACATTTTTGTATGTACTATATACATATGTGTAAGGTACCTGTACCAAGTAAGTCCACGTTAAAGTTTGATGTCTTGTAATTTTGAGTAAACATTTAAAAAATTTTTTTAAAGCAATACTTTGGCCTTACTAGGAACCTCCTGTATCCTAATAAGGCTATGGTTTAAATTTCAAAGAAAAGTTAATCATGATAACGAAAATTATATATTTCTGTGAAAATAACTGATAATAAAATATTTTTCTAAGTTTAAATAGCAAACACCCCGCTTAATTTATACTTATGACTAGAAATAATTACAAGGAGTTCTACGTGGAATGTTGTTGTCTTGATTATTTGAAATAATACCCTTTTTTTCATATACATGATTTTGGAAAACTTGACAAAAAAAAAACCCAGGAGCTACTATTACGAGATGTCTATAATAAAATCGTGCCTTTATTAAACACACATAAACCCAAATAATCAACAGCTGGTTGTATTTTTTCTATAACCTGGAAATCGCAACTAAATACATAAATAGGCCCTATATACCTACCTTATTAAATAAACACAAAATGTTCACCTGTGGAAGTTGCTATTGCAAAAAACAAATACAAACACTGCAACCTGATTTTAGTTTACAATTAAAGTACATGTTTTAAAAAAAGTTCACTTCAGGAAAGCCATCACAACTCATTTTAATTAAGCTTAGCTTGTAGCTGTAAACTGCATTTCAGTAGCCTATCAAATAGTGGAAAACTACGATCTAAGTGTTTAGGGGGTTTTCAAAATAAGATCTGTTGGCCTAAGTAGGGGTTATGGCCTTACTTGGTACAAGTACTTTACATGGTAAACATTTGCGAATAAAATACTTTCTCATATACCTATAACTAAACATTGTTTTTGGCATTTATGGGAAAAATGACGTGTGCCTTACATTTGATGGACTACTGCTGAGCAAATTTTTCAAAATCCCCTTTTAGTTGAAAAACAAAGGGAACTAAGGGGACTAAGGGACAAATTTGACACTGGAATCGCAACGCTCTATCTTTAATAATAACTCCAATACCCCGGAAAAGTGCCTAAAATGGGACACCCTGCACTTTTTCTCTGGGGTGTTCTTGTATAATTAGGGTATTGCACATTTTTTAAACTTTATTTGAGCAAACGATGATGGTATTTAATACAAGACTTAAAAAACTATAACTAAAATGTCGCAATTGTTTAAAAAAAAATAACGAAAAGTAAAAACGTCTACAATAAATATTTTTTTGTTACATATTTCTTATTGGTACTAGTAAAACATATCTGTAAATATTTAACTTAAGGTTGTAGTGTTTACTTTTCTCTTGAAAAAATGCTTCATCGTTCTTCCCGCTAGCTCTTCATTTAATAAAGAAATGCATAATCGTGGCTCGTACCAAAACTCATGTAACCCTTTTGACAACTAACTAAACATCCGATATGGTTAACAATGTATACGTACATATTTCTAGACGATCGCATGAATCGGACTAATAAAACCCGTGAAAAACAAAATTCCCTTTACTTTTTGAAGGCACCTTGTATGTATTGTTGACATAATTCCCATGTGTTATGATTTCATAATCATAAGTCATATTATTGTAAACTTAAATTTTGTTTTACATGCTTAATAAAGTTCTTTTTTTTTGTATTTTATAGACATATTTGTGTTTTCTTAATTTTTTACACGAGGTAATTTATACCAAGAGGTGAAGAAACGAAAGTCTGTTTCATAATCTACTTTTAAGCAAGAAAAGTAAAATACAATTTTATTCTATCGGACTTTGTATTCCAGATTTTCAAAACGTACATGACCGTGGGTCGTATAAAGTGATAATTTTTTAAAAACAGAAAAGCACCTGGAACCGATGGAATTAGCAACGAATGTTTAAAATATGGTGGTGAAGGATTAATAAACGAGTTTACCTTATTATTATACTGGAGACAGAAAATACCATTAGAATGGAAATGTAGCATAACCATCCCAATATTCAAAAAAGGCGACAGAAACAATCCCGAAAATTATAGAGGAAACCTTGTTATGCTCAACGCAGAAACTATTTACAAAAATAATCCTGAACAAATTACAATCGTACCTAAACATAAATGAAGAACAACAGGGATTCCCAATGAGATGCAAACTGGTAGTAGATGCAAAAATAATAAAATAAGTAATGGATATAACATATCTGGGTGTAGTAACATGAAGCACAAAGGGATAACTATAAAGAAGTAAGACACCAAGTTTTGAAAGGAGCCCGAATATCTGGATGCCTAAGGAATGTAACATGGAAGAACAAATATCTCAAAACGGGAAACAAAGTGAAGATCTATAAAACGATAGTCAGACGAACAATGACTTATGCAGCAGAGACACGAGCTGATACAAACAGAACAAAACAATTGCTAAGATCAACCGAAATGAATACTTTAATAGCTATAGTAGGTAAAACAAGAAGAGATTGTATTAGAAACGCAGCAATACGGGATCAATATAATATAATAGAATAATGAAATTTGTGTAAGAAAGACATAAAGATTTGAATGAACACATTTAAAAGAAGAGATGAAGATTGATTAATAAGAATGGCACGTGACGGAAAGCCAGTAGAAAATAATCCTGAAAAAATTACAATCATACCTAAATATAAATGAAGAACTACAGGGATACCCTTCTAATAGATCAACCAAGGATACTATATTTGTGATACACCAAATAGTTGAGAAAGTGTTCGAATTTAATGCCTCTGCCTTTATGTGCTTTGTTGACCTAACGAAGGCATTCGATCCGATAAAACTAAAAGACGTGATCACAATACTCCAAAAAAAATACATCCCACCAGAGTTGATCCAAATGATCCAGGACCTATATACAAACACGACAACCAGAGTGCAAGCAGGAAGAGATCAGACCAAGGAAGAGTGGAATCCGACAAGGGAATTCACTTAGCCCAATAATATTTAATTTGATAATGGACAAACTAATTGCTAGTGTTCAAACTATGAAGGGATATAGATAGAATGGGTAAGAAGAATTTAAAGATTTTATGTCATGCAGACGACGCGGTATTAATTGGAGATACTGAATATACCTTACAAAGGCTTGTAGACCGATTCAACGCAACTGCAAAGACCTACAATATGTCAATTCCACTGAAAAAACTAAGTTATTAGTAGTGTCAAAAGATCCAATAAGATTCAAACTGGTAGTAGAAGAAAAAATAATAAAATAAGTAATGGATATAACATATCTGGGTGTAGTAACATCAAGCACAAGGGATAATTATAAAGAAGTAAGACACCAAGTTTTGAAAGGAGCCCGAATATCTGGATGCCTAAGGAATGTAACATGGAAGAACAAATATCTCAAAACGGGAAGCAAAGTAAAGATCTACAAAACGATAGTCAGACGAACAATGACTTTTGCAGCAGAGACACGAGCTGATACAAACAGAATAAAACAACTGCTAAGATCAACCGAAATGAATACCTTAATAGCTATAGTAGGTAAAACAAGAAGAGATTGTATTAGAAACGCAGCAATACGGGATCAACATAACATAATAGAATAATGAAATTTGTGTGAGAAAGACAAAGATTTGAATGAACACATTTAAAAGAACAGAACAAGATTGATTAATAAGAATGGCACGTGACGGAAAGCCAGTAGAAAATAATCCTGAAAAAATTACAACCATACCTAAACATAAATGAAGAACTACAGGGATTCCCTTCTAATAGATTAACCAAGGATACTATATTTGTGATACGCCAAATAGTTTAGAAAGTGATCGAATTTAATGCCTCTGCCTTTATGTGCTTTGTTGACCTAAAGAAGGCATTCGATCCGATAAAATTAAAAGACGTGATCACAATACTCCAAAAAAAGACATCCCACCAGAGTTGATCCAAATGATCCAGGACCTATATACAAACACGACAACCAGAGTGCAAGCAGGAAGAGATCAGACCAAGAAAGAGTGAAATCCGACAAGGGGATTCACTTAGCCCAATAATATTTAATTTGATAATGGACAAACTAATTGATAGTGTTCAAACTATGAAGGGATATAGAATGGGTAAGAAGAATTTAAAGATTTTATGTTGAGTAGACGACGCGGTATTAATTGGAGATACTGAAGATACCTTACAAAGGCTTGTACACCGATTTAACGCAACTGCAAAGACCTACAATATGTCAATTCCACTGAAAAAACTAAGTTATTAGTAGTGTCAAAAGATCCAATAAGATGCAAACTGGTAGTAGATGCAAAAATAATAAAATAAGTAATGGATATAACATATCTGGGTGTAGTAACATCAAGCACAAAGGGATAACTAGAAAGAAGTAAGACACCAAGTTTTGAAAGGAGCCCGAATATCTGGATGCCTAAGGAATGTAACATGGAAGAACAAATATCTCAAAACGGGAAACAAAGTGAAGATCTATAAAACGATAGTCAGACGAACAATCACTTATGCAGCAGAGACACGAGCTAATACAAACAGAACAAAACAAGTGCTAAGATCAACCGAAATGAATACCTTAATAGCTATAGTAGGTAAAACAAGAAGAGATTGTATTAGAAACGCAGCAATACGGTATCAATATAACATAATAGACATAACGAAATTTGTGTGAGAAAGACAAAGATTTAAATGAACGCATTTAAAAGAACAGATCAAAATTGATTAATAAGAATGGTACATGACGGAAAGCCAGTAGAAAAAAGAGATCCAGGAAGGCAAAAAAATGGATAGAAAGCTGGGTATCTACCTCAATAGAAACACCATGAAATTGGTGAATAAAAATAGGTTTAGACCTAAATGAAAGAAAAAGAAGAAGAAGAAGAATATTCCGAAAACGAACCCCTATAGAAAAAATAATATTTCATTTTTTTACTGAAAATGAAATTCTGAAACCGATTTTCAATTTTTCGCCTCTGGTATAAATCGCCCGCGTTGTTCCGAAAATATCGTGAAAATCGAATCAATACAACCGTGAAATTGCGAAATTTATATAAATAATAATAATAATAATAAATAAATTTTCGTTATATGTTATTTAAACCACCTCATGCAGGGTACCGCTTTTAGACCCTTACACCGGAACCTCGCTTTGTGAAGGTGTACGATGTTAGTTAACTTGTGGTAAAGTTGCTTTAGTGCTGAACAATATGCCTAACAGAAATCTGAAGCAAATACTTTTTGAGTGAGTTATTTGAAAACAAAAAGAGGGATTATTTCATTTGCATTTTTTCCAAAACTATCAGTGGTAGTTGAGTGGTCAATTGCTCTTTTTATATATTTCCTTTAAATTTCTCTTATACTGATAGTGTTAACTAAACGCCTGAAAAATTAAAGGACCCGTGCCGGTACCGAGGCCGAAATATTCAGTATCAAACTTATGATTTTTCACATGTGCGGTATAGATGAAAGAATTGGAAGAGATTGTAATTTATTGCGGCTAAACCTTTCTATATATTTTGATAAAAAAGTAATCTATTATGTAGGTCGATATCGTGAATGAAATAGTTAAATATAAGGATCACTGGCCAAAGCGAATTTTGATGGTTTATTCCCTAAGTTAGGGAAAAATTTTGAAGTTATGGCAACATAGCAGCTTTACTAATCGAGTCGAGTCGCGGCGGTCACGCGGAGATTTATAAAGTACCTGATTTGTGCGAACATTCTGCCGCATAAGTGTAGTGCAGTGTTGTCGGCTAAGAAAATCTACTGAAAGGCGGCTTTAACAGATATGCATTAATAACAATGCGTCCGTACAATCACCCCATATGTTTAGCAACGGTCGCAGCTTGGATCTCACTTCTCGCTAAATGAAGTGAAGATATAACGTTTTAAAAAATGTTTACTCCGATTACCACCGGTAAACTACCTTAATGAATAACATTATTAGAGCAATTTGTTATAGAGAACTGTGTGTATATCCGTGAGATTTCTCATCTCCACATTTCAAGAACCAGAGACTATCAAGAACCATTCGACTTTTATCAAACCACATTTTTAACTTAAAAAATAATTTTGGTGGAATGGACTGCTCCTTGGTTATCTTCAAAAATTGAAATACAAATCTTGTTCCCTGAAACCAAGAAAGATTAAAAAACGCAACAAAGGTTCCTCTAAAGCGTTTCGATAGCCAAACTATCATCTTCAGAGAGATACTAACACCTAATTCTAAAATTAACCCTTACATACTAAAAATATTCACTTCGTGCATAATCGAACGCAACAGTCGAACGTGCTACAATTGAAAATATTTAAAACCCCATAGACCAGTTTCGGTCTTCCTTGGTCTCATCAGTATGACATTTCCAACTTATAGGTATTGGTGGGCCACAAAGTATTTAACAGACGTAAATTCCATTGACTAACACTTGCAAGCGAATTGTGCCAGGAACATGGCATATAAATAATTGACATTCGGTACATGTATTTATAATTGTACTGTCAATTTTCTTTTAGTCTTAAAAGGTATATTTTGTATCATCGATTGTAACCAATAAAAATTGAAAACCGTTAAGGTTCACTAGCATAAGATTCGGGATTATTTTTTATTTTGGATTAATTCTTTTGCTTTAAAGTGGCTATGAACCCCCACTAGTAAGTTGTATTTTGCCATCAGATCTTGAAATCTTTATTGATATACATGAAGCCTTAAATATTGTACTATCCAAGATAAAATGATGTAAAAAAAATGCTTTCAATATGTGTGGAAATAACTTTTCTTTTCAAGGCCATTTTAACAAATGTAATCGCTTAAATGCTTTTAACTCTATTAGCTTTTAAAGAGTAAAGGCAATAAGTGGAGAAATGGTAAAGCCCCACTTACACATAATATATATAAATATCGGGTGTAATAGACTCATGGTACACCCCCAATTTAATTTAGGCGTGCTCATGAAACGTTAATTTATGACATAAAGTAATATTGCAGTTTTGCGATTTTGATTTTTAAATGAAACAACACGTATATTATTAGATTATTACATTTTTAGAATCTGTACAAGTTTTTGAATATAATGAACATAAAATGAGTGACAATTAAAGTAGTTCTCCGGCAGTAAGTTTTTATAACTTAAACCTCTGTTGTGTAAGCGAGACATAAGAGCCACCACTACTCGATTTTTAGCATGACTATACGCGTGGATACAATAATACAAATCTCCAAGCAGCTTTCATATTACCATCAAACAAAACGTAATCTCAATATTTTACAATTTAATTCACATCATCCTACATATGTCAAAATAATTTGACACCGGTTTGGCACCGACACGGTTCTGCTAGCTTTGGAGATAGATAGGTTACACTCTTGGTAACATCTGACAGAAATTTAAAGAAAATCTATAGCAAAGTAATTGACTTAAATGTTCTATAATGAAACATTCTAATGTGCTACAATTGAAAGTACCATAAAAACCATAGATCAGTTTCTGCCCATTGAAATCTATAGAAAAGTAATTGACTTAAATGTTCTGTAATGAAACAATCTAATGTGCTACAATTGAAAGTGCCATAAAAACCATAGATCAGTTTCTGCCCATTGAAATGTGAATGTTTAAATCTTACCAAAAATTTCGACTCCAAGCTCAAAGTATCTGCTTTGCTTATGAAATTTTGTGTATATGTTAGGATCAAACACCGATTTCGGCCAACGGCCGAAGAAAACGGCCAAAATGCGTTCTGGCCACTAGCAAATTGCCAATGTCCGAAATATCGCTTTCTGGCCGTTTGATATAGACCAGGACGCGTGCTAGATCTCTCACGACTGCCAGAAAGCGAAGCTGTTGAATAATTCGCGAACTGGCTTTCTGAAAATAGCTAGAACGCGTTCTGGCATTAGCAGCAATACCAGAAAGCGTCGAGCACAAAGAACAAGATGTCCAAAATGTCCCGCAAATATTGTGAACGGGTAAGGAACACACTAAACATTTATGACTGTCTAAAACGTCATTTGTGCAAATTGTACACACATCTTTTCCTTGTTCTTCATTTTCAGTGTTCCTTCTGTTTGTCAAATTATCTTCCTCATCTAAGCACAAATGTCCGTCCTCGCGCATGCGTGGGTTTGTTTGATCAAACAACTTTTAGCAGCTCTTCTTCTGTTTCAATGTTTGCCAAGAGTTCCTTTGGAAGTAATGAATCTTTCAGCCCAATCCTCTGAGGCGTGCCAAACATAGCTTCATAAGGACTTTTAGTTATTCCTGTATGCAGGGAATGATTTTTATTAGTTTGCACAAATCGCAGCCCTTCAGACCATTTCTTTGTGTTTTCGTCTGTCATCCATGTAACTAGCATATCTCTTACATCCTGATTCGATCTCTCCACGGACCCTTAACTTTGGGAATGGCGAGGTTGTCCATGCACCAGCTTCGGAAACACATTTCGGAAAGATTTTGTACTATGCGGTTTGCAAATTCTCTGCCATTGTCACTTTGTAGAATCATGGGTGCGCCAAACAAACAGAAAATGTCTACTAAATGATAAGCAACTTCTTCGGCTGTTTTTAATTTTAATGCCCTTAGTACCGTGAATTTTGTTAAGTGGTCTTGGTAATTGAGGATAAAACGAAAATCACCACTTTGCATGTCAATTAAATCTACTTGACAGCGAGAGTTCATTTCATCTGTTACAATTGGCTTTACAACTAAACCTTTTCTTTTCACTTTCTTTTTTAATTGGCATTGTTCGCAAAGTGATAAATAAACCTCAATTATTTGCCGCGTTATGTTACAATATTTTCTTTTCAGCTCACAATCCATAACTGAAAATAAAGAAATAAATAGATTTATATCCCAGCGAAAAACCGTAGAAAAAAAAATAACAAACCTCGTAATCTCTTGTGTCCTGTCCCTATATGCGCCGAATGAATGATGTCAAATAATTCGTCGGTCATGAAAAAGTAACGCAACTCAGCAGTTTCCTCCGTCCTGCTCTCTATTAGCTTTTCGGTTTCACCAATTTTCAAAATATCGTACCATTTCAATCGTCACCGTTGTTTTGAAGTAATTGTTTCACCGTTACTCTTACATGCTTTTGCTAATTTTACATCTGCAAGTATTTGATCGTATCTTTCTCTTGTAAAAATGTTGCTACGATCATTGCTATTACTTATGACTTTTTGCAAATCATTATTGAAACGCAACTTAAGATCTTCTATGGCACTAATAAACATTTTTAACCTATCACCTATCACAGTTGCACCAAACTGCTTACTACCCACTACACACTCGAATGAGGATAGATTTAGCCAGTGTACATGTTGAGACAAGTACAAAATCGGCTTTTGTACGTTTCGTTTATGTGTTCGACGCGTTCTGGTATAGCTGCGAATGCCAGAACGCGTTCTGGCTATTTTCAGAAAGCCAGTACGCGAATTATTCAACAGCTTCGCTTTCTGGCAGTCGTGAGAGATCCAGAACGCGTCCTGGTCTATATCAAACGGCCAGAAAGCGATATTTCGGACATTGGCAATTTGCTGGTGGCCAGAACGCGTTTTGGCCGTTTTGTTCGGCCATTGGCCGAAATCGGTGTTTGATCCTAACATATACAATTCAAATTTTGAGGTTAAAGTCTACGCCACGAAAAAAAATCGTAGATAGATTAAAATCGTACTTTCAGGATAAAATTGGAAACTTTAAAATTTAACTTTTTGGTATATTTCCTGACTCACATTTTTAATTTGTAGTTTTAAAATTTCGAGAAAAATATTGAATTTTTTACGGCTTGAGCTTGTTCTCCATTTCCATTTTATTTAATAATTGTGAAAAACAATCAATTATTTATTGCCACCTTGGTCGAAATAAAATTTTTAATACAAATTAAGTCTTTAACGTGCTACGCCTATTCTACCGTGAGATGTGAGGCGGTATAAGCTGGGTTCCATCTTGGGCTGTCTTCTGGTACTTATTCCTTCACTGTTTTCTATCTTTTGTCATTTCTTTTATTCCTTCACATTTTGTTTTCCTTCTTCTTATCTCCTATTGGCCCCTAGGATTTTTTAGGTCTTCTCATCCTGTTTCCGATCGCTTTTGTTTCATATCATACATTCTTCTTGCAAGTCTCTCTTCAGTCATGTAGCACACATGTCCAAACCATCTTAGTTTTCTGCTATTTTGTCATTGATGGGTTCGATTATTAATTTTTGTCTGAATGTTTCATTCCTAATTTTGTCTTTTCTGTTTTTACTTTTGATTTTTTTTAGAAATCTCGTCTTTATTCAGTGGCGGCTGGTCCTATAGAGCGCAAGAGCACCTCGTGAAATGAGTGATTAATTTTTTTTGTTTAATGTAAAAGACAAGGATTTATCACATTTTTAAGTACTTGTACATTACTTAGAATAAAGTGCGCATATGTTTTATTCCATTATGAGGAAATTTAAATAAGTTGGCGCGCTCAGAACTAAGCACTTGGCCTGGCTGCTGTACGATTCCTATCAACGGCATCCTCGCGTTACGTAGAAACAATAAACTACGGAGCGCGCATTAAAGTTAGCGCAGTACGCCGCTCCCCCACGGGATGTTGTCGGATGATGAGTACTAGACAGAGTTTGAAGTGAAATATTTATGGTTCATGTGATAAGATTTCTGTTAAAACTTTTGTGTCTTAATTTTGTTTCGAAATGAAGGATCAATTTTCATATCGTCAATCAATTATATTTCGATTATCTAATTATTAACATAAAAAGAAGTCACATGAGTTATACATTTTATTGTAATACGTATACACATCAGGAAAGTCAAACACTGTCCATAGGGAGAATGTTAATGAGAGATTTAACATTGAGAGCTAATAGTGGGATAGATGGGCGGCGCCTTGTATTCTCCTACACAGATGCAAACAATTCAACGCAGAGCGCAGCGATCAGTGCTGGTGGAGATTTCAGTAGTAGATCATAGCTTCTAACGTGTTTTGTTACGGGATTACTACTGGCAGCCCACAATTTTATTAAAATTTGCGTACCACATACTGTTTGTTCTTTCAGTCCGTTGATTTAATCAACGTCTGAGGCAAAATAAAACTGATATTCTTTGATAACCAAAATAATTAAACGAGATTGCTTAAACAAATTAAATAATAATTCTAATGAAGAAAATAACAAAATAACTCTTAAACATTACAATATGAGTTCAAATAGACCCCCAGACTGTGCTAAACAATATTCAAGTCTGTTGTAAAACTTTCGATGAGTTTTTTCTAACATCTAAACTGGAAGATACGAGCATGCTGCGTCAAGGTAGGGGAATACGTTCAGCGGCCGTAGAAAACTATGGAAGGGACAATTCTTAGCGTTTTACATGGACAATGAAAATTTTTCCTTATCTGTATACGTATTGTAATACGTGTAATACATCTGCAATCAATCTGGCAGTAGCATGTCTTGTTACATCTGTCTGCGTTGTCTGTTATTGTTGTGATTGGCTGATTTGTATGATTTAAATTTTTAAACAAATTTTAAAATGAGTGACACAGACTGAACACTTTGAAGGTTTAAAACTATAAATGTTCAATCATTTAAATTATAATAAAAGTTACGAGAATGTTTTGTGTATTATTATTATTATTAAGCCGGAACCAAGTTAATGTAATTTTTCGTAACGAAAACTGAACCAAAAGAAACAATTTAAATCCCCGTCTATAACCTGTTTTCAACATTTTGAGCTAGTTTTTTTCTAAAATTTCTACTTCAAACTAGAAAGTTAATCTTTTAAAAGATTATGATTTCTTTATCTCGAGATTTAGAGTTTGATCACGAAATTCGAATACTTCAGACTCTTTTTTCAAAATTTCTGGGAAAGGTTTAAATTTTAATAAAGTACAAGTTAATAGATTTAACTTGTTTCAAAAATTTTGTCATTTTTTACATTTTCAGTTAACACTTGTAATTTTTTTTCCCTGAAAGAAATATGTGCATCGTTTACCGATTCTAGCTGTGGAAGCTTTGTTCTTATAAGCGTTTAATTGATATTCTGCGATTTTAATAAGGTGCATTAAAAATGGTTCTTATTTAATTACATACTTCATGAGTGATTTAAATGAAATCAATTTTATTTTAATTAAAAACAATTGAGTCCTGGGACATTCGAAACCGCATGTAAAGACAATATTTTTGCCGAGAAAATACAATATTACTTGGGGGTGAATTTCATTAAGAACAACATTCTTGTTAATAGCTTTTGTTGATATTTAAGATTTGTTTTTTGAACGTTTCCCTGACATCACTCAGGCACAGGTCGAGTCGAGATTATGATATGATGATGTAATGCAAGAAACATGCTGCAAATTAAACTAATATAGGTGTTACTATTTTTTTAAGCCAATCATATTTACTGCTTTCAATAGACAGTGTTCGTTTGGTCAACTTACAATTCTACAAAAATAAATACACTGATGTCCGCTTATATCGAAGCTCAACGGACCAAAGAAATCGGTTCGGTATAAGCGAAGTTCGTATTAAATTAAACGATAAGTAATAACAGTATTATAATTTGTCCGTACCTTACATATTGGTTCTATATAAGTGGAAGTTCCTATTAAGCTGGTTCGTTATTAGTGGACATAACTCTGATTCCGAAAGTGGCTCCAAAATAATCCAACATTTTTTTAAATAAAAAAGACAGCAATAGAAAGCAACCATTTATTGTTTAATTAGTGAACACAAACAACTAAATTACATCAGATTTTGCTTTAGGACTTGTGGCTGCTGGATCCAACATTTAAGGCACGATATTTTGATTTTTTGCTGCTATCCTTTGAGGAGTCGCTCTCATCTACAACATTTAAACTATCAAAAATTTTCAAGAATTCATTTAAAAACATTTTCAAATAGTGATTAACTAGTAATAATGCTTACTGGTTCTGGATGCAGCAGCTTCCTCCAAAGAATGGGCGAATTCTACTGCCACGCTAAAAAATACGAAATACGGGCATGTTCTTGAGGTTAGGTTTGAGAAAAGCAAAAAATCCAACCAAAGTGGCCTCACGAAGGAACTTTCCAATAAAGCTTCATCGGGGTAGTCGTCGTCGATGTTCCATACCTCTAAATATACCCATATTCGGTCCCTTAGGTCTTGTAATCTCCTTCTGACCATTTCAGTCGTCCTGAAATTTGACCAAAAATGTGCCCAATCCCAGAGTGTTAGGGCTTGCTTACCTGTTTATCAAGTATTTGTTCTAACCAAAATATTATCTGAGACGCTATAACAACTATTATTGTTGGTTTTCCTAGACTACTGAAATTTGCAAGTTGTCAAAAATTATCGAAATTTCGGAAAAGACAGTGACGTGACTTTCCAACACAGAGAAAGCTCTATGGTGGGGAGGCACGCGATACATCGATGTATCGAAAACATCCACGCTTCGATATTCGATATTTTTGCATCGATATTTTTCCTCCGATGTATCAAAATCTTTTTTCGATGTATCGCGTTGACAGGTAAGGGAGATAATTTTGTTTTGAGGGACCATTCTAAAATTTTACAAGATTGGCTTGTGATGTGGTGTGATATTACTGTGGGGCATCGTCTATGGAAATATATATATACCGATGTATTGAAACACATCGATATATGTTTTTGATACATCAATTAAATACAGTATCCATGTTTCAAAAATGTTGTGCATCCCTGCTCTATGGCTTATGCGCTCTTGTCGCGCCATCTTACGATGTAGATTTTAAATTGTTGGGTTATCAAAAATGTTGATGTAGTCAGTTTTTGATCAAAGTTGGTTATGGTGACTAATTATTTATTTAGTTAATATCGTATACTTTGTTTTCGAAAATTAGTGGTGATTTGTCCATCTTCGTTGATCTGTACTGTTTATTAAATCGTATGAGTATAATAATAATAGATTAAAACTTATAGGTTGATTAGAAAATTTAAAACTGTCGGTTATTTTAAATTAATCTGCGAAATTACCGTATGTAACAAACAGTTTTTTTACAGGGGTATTTTTGTTCAAAAATAATTCAATAACTTATTACAAACAATTATTTTCTTTACATAAGGGCTGCAAATAATTGTAGGAGTAAAATTTGCTTTCCATAAAATGGCTGTTTTCTTTACTGCAATTAATTTTAGAAATTTCGAGCGTATTTTGAAAATTCTACTTTTTTCTTAACATTCTGAGTTTAACCCAACTTACTGCTTTCCTAAAATTTGGATTTTAAACTTGCAATTCGAAAAACATTTGCTATTGAAAAGTTTATTGTTGAAAATTGTTTTATTAGAAATCAAAACTTTAAACCAGAAATTTGGATTTTTTCTTAAATATTTTCACCTTTCTTATTTCTTCAAAATTACGATTTACAACTTTAAAACTTTCGACTTTTATTTTTCAAAAATTTTTCTTTTTCAAGAGATTTTGATAGTTTTAAAATTTTCATTGTAGCTAAAAATTTCGTTTTAAAAATTTCAAGTCTGAACTCGAAAACTTCTTTTTCAAGAATTAACATTTGGATTTTAAGTGTATTATTAAACTAATGTGAGTCCTAAATGACACAAAATCAACGACATTTTTTCCAAACATTCCAATGTTTAGTCTTTTTCCGGAAAATGTTGCTCCAAATTTTGACTTTTTTTTAAAGATTGTTACTTGTTCCTAAATTTTATTTTTTTACTTCGAAAGTTTGGCGTTTTTCTTAACTTTCTCAATTCTCGACATGAAATTATTTGATTTTCTATACATTTTAATATTTTTTCCCAATGTTGTGTTCAAATTAGAAAATTTATTATAAATTTGGACTTTCCAAAGTTCGACTTTCTTATATTATTCAGTTTCCGAACGTCGTTTTTGGTTCCGAAATTTCACTTTTTTATTTCTTCTTTTTTCACCTGAAATTAAAATTTCGACTTTCGTTAGGAGCTTTTGATTTTTCCGTAAGTTGTACTTTTTCTCGAAAATTTGGGTTTTAACTAAAAAATTCCAAAAATTAAGTTTTTTGGTCGGGATTCGGATCTTTTCTTGTAAATATTTTTTTTTCGATTAAGTTGTTTCTTTTTATCTTGAGATTTAAGTTGAACTTGCAAGATTATAGTCTAAATTTTGAGAATAAAGTCTAAAAATTCAATAAAAGTGAACGTTTTAAATTTTATTTTGTAATTGCCAAGTTATTCTGAAATTTCGGCTTAAGATCTAAATTTCGATATTACAGTCAAGATTTAAAAAGAAGTCGAAATTTATAGTTTAAAACAGAAGACCGCTAGCCACTTTCAAAACGAAAATTTTTAAGCGGGCCGCACAACCGTAAAATAAAACTCCTGTCTGTCAAACAAAATAGAAAATCCTGGCAATATACTCGCAATTAATATTTAATATAATCGTAATCAACTATTTATTTGAACATTTTACCTCATTATTTTTAAAGTAAGTTAAACTTTAGAGTTTTAACTAAAAATTTCTAGATTTAAGTAAAGTTTTTGAAAATTAGTAGCATTTCTTAAAAAAAATGCTTGTTCTTAAATTGAAACTATCCAAATTTTCTCTCGAAATTTTAACTTTAGCATCAAAATGAGTTTTGAAATTAGAATTTCTACAAAATAATTTTCTTGTTCTAGATTTTATTCCGTTTAATGCGAATTTCAACTTTAAACCAGAAATTTTGGGAAATATTTTGTCTAGAATTTTGAGTTTGTTTCAGTAATTTACAGTTTTTTTTTTGTGTATTTTAATTTTTTCTCGGAAGTTGAAAGTCGAATGTCAATAGTAAAAATTGAAATACAGAGTTTCTCTCTGAAGATGACAGCTTGGCTGTCGAAACGCGTTAGAGCAACCTTTGTTGTGTATTTTTTAATCTTTCTTGGTTTCAGGGGACAAGTTCTGCATTTCAATTTTGGAAGATAACCAAGGACCAAAAAAGTCAATAGTAAAGTTAAACAATTTTGAGAAAACGCGAATGTCCAAAAAAAAAAAAACCATTTTTCTTATACTGAAATTTCAAATATTGTTAACTTTAGTTGCTATTTTTTCATTAAGGTTTTATTTTCGAATTGAAAAGAGACTTGAGTTAAAATCTCGAGTTTAAAATCTAAATTTCGAGTGAAAGTCACACCCGAAATGTTGACGTTTTCCTTTGAAGGTGTTTTTGAAACTCCTCCAGTTTTTTGAAAATTTGCCTTTTAATCTAGAAACGACTTTTTTTAAATAATTTTTGAATTTCTTTTTATAATTTTAAGTTTTTAACCAATGTGAACATTTTCTATTAAAAACTTTCAATTAAATATAGAGTTTTTCTTAGAAGTATTGAGCCTGTTGTATTTCAACTTTCGTCTGGAAATTTCCACTTTTTTGCAAAAATTCGAAAATTTTAAATTTAGAAATTACAGCCAAAATTTCCAACAAAATAAAGGGATATTCTTCATGGTAGACCCTTATTGACCGGAAATATTATGTTTTTTTCAATTTATTTAACATTTCTTCGGCCCAGTTTGGAAATATTTAAATTTAATATTTAATTTAAATATTTCCAAACTGGGCCGAAGAAATGTTAAATAAATTGAAAAAAACAAAATAAAGGGAAATATGAAATATGAATAAAATATGTTGAAATAAAAAAATCAACATTATATAAAAAAAGAACAACAAAAAATATTATTAGATAATGTCAAAATTTCGAAAAAAATATTTTTTTTTGAAATCTATAGGTTGGGTTTAATGCAGGAAGATTAAAGTTGAAATTTTGAATAATTCAAACCAAAGTTGAAATTTTAGAGGAAAAAAGTTTAAATTGCTCGACAATTTTTAACAATCCCAAAATTTCGAAAGGCGTAAATTTACAAAAATAATAATACACACACAATGATAAACAGACATTTCAGAGACTTGGAATTTCGACTTTTAAATTTTAATTTCCAGAAAAAAGATCGTAATTTCAAAAAGCTTAATGTGTTTTTCTGTAATTTGCAATCTTTTTTGCAGTTGACGGTTTGTTTCTGATGTCAGCTTAGGGCGCATTAACCTGATTTTAGAATTTTGTCAATTCAAAAATGCGCAGAGTAGATTTTTTTTTTCTTCATTAATATAATTGCGGGGAAATATGTCTTAAAATTTCAACGCATATGGTGTCCATGGAATAATATGGTCATAAGCATAAATTATTAGTTATAAAGGTGACAATTACTATTTTTGCACAGAGCGGCTAAATAATAAGGTCGGGCGAAGGGAGGTTTGTGAGCCGCAGATTGCCGATGATTGACGACTAAAAAAGAGTATTAGGTGCATATATGTAATACTTCTATATGGCTAGCTCCCTATACTCTTCGCGAGTTTGTTCTGACCAAATCCGATAAAGATGGAACATGGATAAATGGCGAGTATTGCGCATGAATGAACGAAATGAACCAATTGCTATGCGCGGGTTAAACGAGTGTTTATGTTTGACAGTGCACAGCTGACTTTGGCCATGCACAGATGATTTGTAACACCTGCGCATTGCGACTCATTAATGCGTGTGAAGGTCAGCGAGAAAGAGAAGTCTTTCCCTTAAGAAACGAGGAACTGGCTATATAGAAGTATTACATATATGATTAGGTGCCTGAGAGCCACAACTAGGAGGCCGGCGTGCCTCGGGTTGCCGACCCCTGGTTTAAAATATGAACGTCGAAATGTATTTAATCTGGAACTTTTGAAATTCTTAGAACTTCCAAATGTTTCAAAATATTTGCAAATGTTGGAGGTACTCCACATCTTCTTTCACAAACCCATGCACGAACTCCATTGATTTCTAGGTTTTCGGAACATTTATCAGCATTTAATTTGGGTATGCCACATTCACGAGATCTAATAATATCGAAGCCGATCAGTGGTTCTCTAATTCTGAGACTCTGAGTCTGATAAATGTTCAAATCAATTGGTCTGTGCATTCAGTGGCGGCTGGTCTTAAAGAGCGTTAGAGCGCGCGCTCCTCGTAAAATGATCTATTATTTTCGGCTTAATGTAAAAGACTTGGATTTATCACATTTTTAAACACAAAATAATGATATACTAATTAACTAATAATACTTGTAAGTGACGTGGAATAAAGTACGCAAACGTTTGATTCCATTATATTAAATATTATAAGGAAATTGAAATAAGTTGGTGCACCTAGTGTGGGTGCCGTGCGATGCCCAATAACGGCCTCCACGGGATACGGAGAAATAATTTGCAGAACACCACGTTAAAGTTAGCCCGGGGTACGCCGCTCCGCGTTTATGCTATATTACCAAATGGTAAGTACGAGTCAGAGTTTGGAGTATGTATTTATGGTTTATGATGCTAAATGCGTAGGTGCCGACTGATCTGATTGCGATTGCTAAATGTGCCGCTTACAGGCCTAACTGCCAATAGTACCGCTATTGATAAAGAGAAAGCAGTACCCATTCTAGGGTCTAATTATTAATTTGTAAATTGGATTTAAACAATTTTGATGAGAAAGTAATGAACACTTTATTTCTTTAAAAGATCGTAGAGCAGATTTCGTTTAAAAAAATATTTTTTTTGGTGTTTTTGTAGTTTAATTAGAACTTTGTCATAAAATATATTTTATTTCCAAATGCAGTCTTTATGAAAAAGTGATATAATTTTATTCCTATGAAAGCAAACAATTTTAATTAAGTAACCCAGAGCCGTAACGAATTGCAACCGTACAGAGTACTTTAAAGGGGCTCAGAAATATTGATAATGCTTTTTTTTTGTACTCGATGAAAATAATTTAGAGATGATAACCAAAAAATATTTTGGAGGTTATAAGATGTTAATTAAATTTTATTCGTAAAAATACTTTTAAATATCACACCTTTTGTTTCTCTTAAATTTAATACCTATGACACTGGAGTCACCTAAACTCGTAACTACTAATATTTTTGCATCTGCCCATCCCCTGTCAAAAAGTCACCAGCCGCCACTGGTCAACATTTAAGTTGGGTATGCCACACTCACGAGATCTAATAATATCGAAGCCGATCAGTGGTTCTCTAACTCTGAGACTCTGAATCTGATAAATGTTCAAATCAATTGGTTTGTGCATTAATCAGTCAATGTGTGCTAAAACCTGGAGCTTTCAATTTTGTTCGAAATAATAAAAAAAAACTTGGAAATCTTAAGTTTGCAGCACAATATCTGAAAAGAATCCAAATTTAGAAAAAATATGTTTTTTTTATAGAATTTTAAAATTTTAACTTTCATCGAAATTTTTGATTTTAAAGTTGCAGCTTCAATAAAACAAAAATTAAAAAAAAAACAAAGTATGAATTTAAGGTAGAATTATTAACTTGATTACATAATTCTTGCAACAATTCCAGGCGGACAATATGGACATGGAAACGTGAATATATTTTCACAATAAGACACTTAAAGCCTTTGTTGAATGTTAAAAAAATCTGTGACAGTTTATCTTTCATATCCGCGATGATGATGTGTTGAAGTTTGATTTAATTCGGGTTGTAAGGATTCTAATGCACAGACCACTAGTTTTGAACATTTATTAGATTCGAAATTTGGAAACCAAATACCGGTTTCGATCTTGTTAGATCTCGTCAGTTTGTTATATACAACTCGAATGCTAACAAATGTTTCGACAAGTAATTCACGGACTTACTTGTCGGAACATTTGTTAGCATTCGAGTTGAATATACCAAACTGACATGATCTAACAAGATCGAAACCGGTATTTGGTTTCCAAACTTCGAACCTAATAAATCTTCAAACCTATTGGTCTGTGCATTAGAATCCTTGTCTTCTGGGAACTTTTTCCTAGAGAGCAACCGCTTCGCTAGGTGGCAGTGTTTCAACTGTTGGTAGTTCAGCTACCATTCACTATGCACGCTTGGAGGGCTGCATGAATTTGTAGTCTAGGTAGCATTCTACTTGCATATGGTTGTAAGGCCAAAATGTTGTCTTTATGAATCTTCCGAATATTGAGCCAGAAATCTGCACGGTTTATTGACTTCTTCACTCTTTGGAGGTTACTTGGTTACTCTCTTTTGTTCAGTAGCGGCTCGTAGCCAAAACTAATGGGGGTGCTACGACAATGTTTAGCGTTTTAAAATGTGTAAGATTTCGACTAAAAATTTCGACATTTTCAAAACGTGACTTTTCGAAAATTTTAGATTTCTTTGAAAACTTGACAATGAACATTTTTGATAATGTTGCGTTTTTTGAGACGTTGGATTTTTTTTTCAAATTTCGATTGTATTCCAAAATTTAGATTTTTTCTTATAATCTCGACCTTATTTTATTGTTATGTATTGACTTTTCTGAAAAACTGTGTATACTCTTTTAAAAGTTTCTGTATTTTTGTAAATATTTAGACTTTTCGGTGGTCTGTTTTTTTGTAATTTTTTTTTTCGAAAATTAATTATTACTTTTTTTTAATTACCATTTGAAAATTCTTACCTTTTCTCGAAATGTAAATTTTTTCAAAACTGGACATTTAATTTTTTAAATTTTTGACTTTTTTTTAAATTTCGTTTTTTATATTTGTTTTTGTTATTGAAAATTTCGGTTCTTAATAATTTCGACTGATTTTTATTTAAATGTCAGCTATTTTTCAAAATTTCGACTTTTTTCCAGTTTCGATTGTTTTTTGATTTTTTTTGTTGAAAATTTCGCTACTTCTTAGCTTTCAAAATTCTTTCAAAATTTCGATTTTTTTGTAAATTTTGATATTTTATGAAATGTTTGACATTTTTTAAAAATTTTAATTTTTTTGACCTAAAATTTCGACTTTTTAAAAAAATGTTCCACTTTGATTCAAAATTTTAACTACCAAAAATTTAAACTTCTTGCAAAATTTTAATTTACATCAAAGATGTTGCGGTTTTTAATGGTTTCCCCGTAGAAATAGTAAACAGCATGTTAAGAAAATGTAGATTTAAGAAAATAATTCAGGATTGCTTTAAGTTTGACCAATCTAAAGATAACACTCCTACAACTGTTGTGAAATTACCATTTTAACCGAATATCACCAATAAAATTAATAGTTCTAAAAGAAAACAACGTAAAAGTAGTATACACAGCCAATAACAGTCTCCGCAATAATTTGGGTAATGCTAAAGATAAATTGGATAAGCTTGAGAATTCCGGAATTTACGAAATAAGCTGCAACAATTAAAATTTATCATATGTTGGACAGACTAAAAGATACATTAAAACCAGATTTAAAGAACATATCGCTCATTTTAAATACAATAGAGAAGAAAAATCAAGTGTCGCCCTACATATAATAAGTACAGGACACAAAATTAACATTGAAAATTTAAAATTGTTAAGATCGGTCACAAATAACAGAGAACTTGATGCATACGAAACAATTTATATCAATCAGAGGCCAGTTACCCTTAACGGAGATAAAGGACCATTGGCGGCATCCAGTTTATTGAAGGCTAATTGTGGCAGGTCAAAATTGCATGCACCAGATGTGTTAAACAATTAGAAATGGGAAAGAAAGCAAAAGACCGCCAGTATCGATTTGAATCTCAATGTAGATGATGTCGATGCATCTTTTGCTAATCTTTTTAGATTAGTACGCTTGAAAATGCCAGTTCTGCTGGCGAAATACGTATCGCGTAATTATTTATTTAATTGCCGATGTGGTAAAGGGGTGAAACCTTTTTGGACAGACTTAATTACCTTATAGTGAAAATATTCACATATTTATTTATGCCTGGAATCACCGACAAAATTTGGAATAACGTAGGGTTTCCTAAACAGGAACTTCTAGTTCTAGTTTAAACTTAATTTTTTTTTTTTTATTTAGTCAATATTTGGAGCTAGGTCAGCTTCATATTTTTTACATTATTTAAGATTTCTACTTTTATTCTTGAATTTTGAAATATGAAGTCGAAACCTCAAGGTTAACCAGACATTTACATTTTGAGATTCTCTAATCTCAAAAAGTAAATGTGTGGTTAACCCTGAATTTCAAAATTTTTAGATTAACATCCGATTTTCGAAATAAAACTTGTAATGAATTAGCTTTATTTAAACCTTTGGGAGCTCTGTTGGGAAAATGTTTAATTTTTTAAGTAAATGAAAATTTCTTTTTAATTTTGGTTCCTTATTGGCTCGAAATGTTTATAATTATAAATTAGATTCATCAAAAATAAAAAGAAATTACAAATCTGCAAAAATACTGCTAAAGCAACTATAAATTCGAAAACGGTTTGTGTCCCAAAATTTACCTTTTTCCTGTTTCGACATTTCTCTTAAAATTATTCAACATTTTATATTTCTAAAAATATTCAAAATTCGTCTTTTTTTGGGATCCGTACTTTAAAAGAAAAAAATTATAATGCCACTATCGTGTCCCTCGGTCCACAAGAGAGATTTTTCTCAAAAACTATGTAACGTAGAAATCTCGCAAATCTCGGTAGTCAAACATTAGAAAAAGAAAATATTTTATAATAAAATGGGGGTTAGTTAGGCCCTCGAAAAATTAAGTTTTAATTAATATATCGTATGAGGTATCATTTGAAAGATCTATCTCAAGGATCCTAAAATATTTCTTTAATAATTTTCGGTCCAGTGATTTTGAAGATATAGCTCAAAATCTGAATGAAATGACCCTTCTTCCCCTGATCTTCCAGGTTTCTAGTGATACAATTTTAATAGGGTAAGTAGACATTGGGTTATAGATTATCGGAAAACTGCAGGTTTTTTAATATTGTAATAGTTGTTGAGAAAAAATATTTTATGTAAAAATAAATGTTTGTTTTCAAAGGCTTTTTGGCGTATATAGCCTTAATGCTTTTCAAATGAAAACGAAATATCCGAAAGATATAGTGCATATCAAATATGTTATTTAGATGAATATTTTCGGGGTTAGCATAGGTTTATTAATTACTCTCAACACAGTAATTACGGCAGACTAACCATGCCAATTGAGATATTGGAACCGAACATTTTAGCGCCATCTGAGACCTACGTTGCACGATCTTATAAACTGAGTTAGTCACTGACTCATAAATGAGTAAATGCTTTTTACTTGGACATTACTAACCAGGGCTTCGAACCGGAACTGAACCGAAAACCGGAAAAAACCGTTATTTTCGCCGGAATGAAAACCGGAACGAAACCGAAAAAAAATATAGGTTTATTTCGGTTCGTAGAATTCCATGCAACTTTCATCTCATCTTTATCTCTCATTTCTAATTAGATTAGAAACTCACAATTTCCACATTTCCTAGAAAATATTGACGTTATTCTCAAAATTTTAACCCAAATTAAAATTTTAAATTTTAACTTGTCTGTCACTGACTCGTGAATAAATAAATGCTTTTTACTTGAGACATTACTAACACAATCATCAGTTCAGTGTTGCGACTGACTAGTCTATATTTAAAAACAGACAATTTCTTTATTTTTCAATTATCACATAAGAAATTTTAGATAAGGTTTCAATTTTTATACATAAAGTAAAAATGATTTAATTTGGTCACCACTACCAAATTTGGTAGTGGTGGTGGGACACAACTATAGCGATCGTTTTTAATTTATTTGAACATAAAAGTCGAAATTTCAATTTTTTCCAGCATTGTTATTTAAATTTTGACGTAGTTTTGAAAGTTAGAAAAAAGTTGAAATTCCCAAGAAATATTTTGCTTAAAATTTGAAATTAATTTTCCGTATTTTTAACCTTTTTGTTGAAGGTTTGTTTAATTTTGAGAAATAAACAAAAAAAGACGAATTATTTTAATTTAAATTCAACATGTTGGAAACAAAGTCTTATTGTCTTATTTGGAAGTTAAATTTTGAGAAAAAAGTCCAACTTGAAATCAGAATTTCGAGTAAAAGACCAATTTAAGTTATCGAATTTTAAGGAAAATAAGAAATTTTCTAAAAAAAGACAAATTAGAAATAACTTCCAATTTCCAAAAAAAAAAACACCGAATTTATTAAAAGAATAAATTGTCAGAGTAAGTCAATTTTTGGGAAAAGATGAAGACGAATTTTGAAAATAAATTTGAAATATTTAATCCAGCTTTAACATTTTGTAAAAAAGTCTGATTTTTCAATATAAAGAGAAATTTTGAGAAAGACGAGTTTTGAGAAATCCAGATTTTTGAGAAAGGATCAATTTAAAAAAATCGAATTAAAAAAACAAATTTTCTAAAAATAAGGACGAATTTAGACAAAAATACTTTCAATTTCTAGAAAAAAAAACAGGACTTATAATAAATTTTGAGAAAAAAAAATCAGAATTTCGAGTAAAAGACCAATTTAAGGTATCGAATTTTAAGGAAAATAACAAATTTTCTAAAAAAAGACGAATTAAAAATAACTTCCAATTTCCAGAAAAACGCCGGATTTATTAAAAAGATTACATTGTCAGAGTAAGTCAATTTTTGGAAAAAGATGAAGACAAATTTTGAAAATAAATTGGAAATATTTGATTTAATTTTAACATATTGTAAAAAAGTCTGATTTTTCAATATTGTTACGGGCTTATGGGTTCGAATTGGTTACACGTGATGGATTATACCCACTTTATTACTGAACTCAACTTGAATCACCACAATTGACAATTAACTCACTTATTATTGACTTCTACTAACTCACTAATTACACTGATTCTAACTGACTGACTTGAGGGAAAGCTGACCGCCTTTTATAGTTTTGGCTCCCGGTTTCTAGAACTTTTCGGCAGATAAGGCTTATCGTTTGCCGAAATTTCTGGAACGCTTATCTGCCGTTTGTTTCGTTATCGCGGCCGCTTTTCCCTTATCAGATCCTTCTAGAAACTTTTTTTTATTTACTAAATTCTACAATTCAATTCTAAATTCTATTCCATCTATTTACATTGCGTTACAATATAAAGACAAATTTTGAAAAAGGGGAGTTTTGAGAAAAAATCAGGGTTATGAGCAAAGAATCAATTTAAAAAAACGAATTAAAAAAACAAATTTTCTAAAAAAAAGACGAATTTAGAAAAAAATGCTTTCAATTTCCACAAAAAAACAGGATTTATAATAAAAATAAATTTTTAGAGAAGTCTAATTTTAAGGAAAGAAAAAGACAAATTGTAAAGAAAAAAAATTTTAAAAATTATTTTAATGTTGGGAAAAATCGTCCAATTTTGCGAATAGTTACAGTAACGAATTTCGAAAAAAAAATCTAAATTTCGAGCAAAATAAACAATTTAAAAAAGTCGAATTTTGAGAAAAGTTGGAAATTTTTTAAAAAAGACGAATTTAAAAAATATAATTCCAAATTTACAGGAAAAAGCCAAAGTAAAAAAAAATTAAATTTGTAAGAGAAAATTTTTTGAGAAAAAAGACGAGTTCTGAAAAAAGGTGAAATTTTGAGAAAAAGACAAATTTTTTAAGAAAAAAATAAAAATTTAAGAAAAAACGTCCATTTTCGGAACGAATTCGAAATTTTAAAAAATACGAATTTTGAGAATAAATTGAAATTTTAAGCAAAAGTCCAATTTCAAAAAGTCGAATTTTGAAAAAAATTGCAAATTTCCTAAAAAGGCAACATTGGCAAAAAATAAATTGAATTAAAAAAAAGTTGAAATTTCTCAAAGGAAGTAAAATTTTGACAAAGTCTAGTTAAAAAAAAGAGAAACTTTAGAAAAATAGCCTAAACGGATGTTTACACGTGCAAGTAATTATTGCGGCAAGCACTTGCGCAAGTTTTACGAGTTGCTCTGAGAGCACTCTCAGAGACTGTTTACACTTGGCAAGTTCGCTCGAATTACTCTCAGACATGGACTTGCGATAGTTTTACTTGCTTGTGTAAATGGCACATACGTTTCGATATCAAAATCAGCCAAGAGCGAGTCGAGCTCGCACAGTTAAGGTTTTGTACCAATTACTACATATACATAGTATAGACGGAATTAAATCATTTTTACTTTATGTATGAATATTGAAAATTGAAACCTTATCTAAAATTTCTTTTGTAATAATTGAAAAATAAAGAAATTGTCTGTTTTTAAATGTAGACTAGTCAGTCGCAACACTGAACTGATGATTGTGTTAGTAACAGGGTTTCCAACCGCTATTTTTTTCGTTCCGGCAAAAAAATTATATCGGTCCAGTTCCGGTTTTCGGTCCGACAAAAATAACGGATTTTTCCGGTTTTAGGTTTAATTCCGGGTGACTCATTTTTTGGTTTTTAAAAGTTTTTCGAACTAAAAATTAATTTTTGAACATAATTTAGAAAATTTATGTCTACTTTTTTCTACATTACAACACGTAACTACCCCGATCTTGCTTAAAATTGAAGAAAAACGTTTTCTATTTTGTAAGACAAAAAATTTCATGCTGAAACTTTGAATTTTAAGTTTAATTTGATTTCAAATTTCAATGCAAGTAGAATGCAACCTAGACTACAAATTTATGCAGCCCTCCGTATAGTGAATCATAGGTAGCTGAACTACCAACAGTTGAAACACTGCCACCTAGCGAAGCGGTTGCTCTCTAGGAACAATTTCCCAGAAGACAAGGATTCTAATGCAGAGACCAATAGGTGTGAACATTTATTAGATTCGAAGTTTGGAAACCAAAGACTGGTTTCGATCTTGTTAGATCTCGTCAGTTTGGTATATCCAACTCGAATGCTAACTTGTCGGAACATTTGTTAGCATATGGGTTGGATATACCAAACTGACGAGATCTAACAAGATCGAAAGCGGTGTTTCCAAACTTCGAATCTAATAAATGTTTACACCTATTGGTCTGCGCATTAGAATCCTTCAAATTTCAAGAAAAACCCAAACTTTATAAAAAACTAAATCGGAATTTTGGATTTAGGTATTTTAAATTTAAACTCGGAATTTTCATAAAAATCTTTAATGATGTATCCTGGAGTTGCAAACTTCTAGAATATACGAACTCTGACATTAAAAATCGAAAATTTGAGAGACTTTTCTCTTCCTTTTTATAATTTTGGTTCTCCATCGAAGTTTTGACTTTGACTCGCTTTTTCTAATAAAATTGATTTTTACCATTATGACTTTGTTTTCTAGAACTCTCGTTTAAAAGGATCAAATAAAAAAATTGAATATAAACAAAAAAAGACCAAAAATTATAAAATAAAAAGTTCTGAATTAAGATTTTGCAGGACAGTCACAATTTAAAAAAGAAAACATCAAATTTATTAAAAAAAAGAGTTTTCAAAATTTCTACCCTAATTTAGAAGACTTGAGTTTAAACCAAAATATTCGATTGTTTTCTGGAAATGTTGCTGAAAATTTCAAATTTTCTAGAAAAAATTAAATTTTTCAGAAAGTTTTATTTAATGTATTTACATTTTTTCGATATTTTAACTTGTATGTACTTTTTATTATTATTTTTTTTTAAATTTCGACTTTAAACAAAAATTAGTCTTTCTCTAGCAACCGCCTAACCTTTTTATCGACAGGTTGACTTTTATTTTTTAATTATAGAAATTTTTCTCGAAATTAGAGTTGAGACTTTGACTCTAAGAAATTGACAAATATAAGTTTTAATTTGGAAGTTTTGAATATTAGTCTTTTAGCTAGAAAGCTCAAAATATTCAGGACTCGAAATTTTGCGATTAATTTTGAAAAATTGTCATAAATTTGGTTTGTTTTTCCTCAAAACTTGGACATTTTCAAAAATATCTTTTTCCTTGAAATTTGGATATTCTTTAGAGATTTTAAATTACTATTTAAAATAAAAAATAACATAACATTTTTAAATTCAAATTTGCACTTTTGCGTTTAAATCTAACTTCTGCTAACATTTTAATTTAAAAAAATGACATTTTTAATGAGAATGTAAATTTTAAGAATAAAAGTAAAAAATGTCACAAAAAGTGCAATTTCAATTATTTCTAAACTTACATTTTCTATTAAAAAATTGAAATTTTGAAAACAACGACCAATTTTCTGAAAAAAATAAACGCGAATTTCAATTTTAAAGACGAAATTTTAGAAATAATTTCAGTTGCAGCTAAAAAGTTTGTAAATAAATGTAACATTTTTAGAACGGATTTTTAACACAATAGTTCAAGGAGTAAAGGGCCGAACTTGCAAAGGACCGAACTTTCGAGTTTATGTCAGAAGTTTAGTGAAAGCAATTACCTAATATTTAAGAGGACACATAATTTTGACTTCTTGGTTCTAAACAAATCGCACTTTTGAGGCTATTGTTGAAATCTTCAAAAAACATGAAAGTTTTCAAAATAAAAATTACTACTTTAACAAAAAAAAGTCATTGCAAGTGTAAATTATACATTTTTTAACATGTCACCATTTCAAGTTTACTGTATAAATTTAAACATTTCTAAGTTTTTGAAACTGCGAGGTTTTAGCGATCATATCTTGGAATTTTTGGAAGATTTAGGAAGTTGGCAGCAGAAATTTAAATTTGGGATTTCGAAAAAAAATTGGAATACTAAAATCAGAGTGGAATTTGAAGGTAAAAATTCACGAAAAATCGAAAATTTAACTAAAAACTTTAAAAAATATAGATATCAAATTTGGAAAATAAAATTGAAATTTAAAGAAAGAAGCGAATTTGGAATTTTTTAAAAAAAGTTTCCAGAAAAACTCGAATTTGCAAAAAAAATTGTAAGAAAAACCGAGTTTCCCTGGCTTGAATAAAAAACACGCTACTACTTTATTCCAAAGATACAACAGAGGATATTTTTTTTATTTTAAACTCAAAATTTTAGGAGAAGAAAAGAAATATCTCTGGTAATTTCAAAATTAAAGTCCAAATTTCAAGAAAAAGTCAAAAATCTTGAAAAAAGTTAAAATTTAAAATTTTAATTTGGGTTAAAATTTTGAGAATAACGTTAATATTTTCTAGGAAATGTGGAAATTGTGAGTTTCTAATCTAATCAGAAATGAGAGATAAAGATGAGATGAAAGTTGCATGGAATTCGACGAACCGAAATAAACCTATATTTTTTTTCGGTTTCGTTCCGGTTTTCATTCCGGCGAAAATAGCGGTTTTTCCGGTTTTCGGTTCAGTTCCGGTTCGAAGCCCTGGTTAGTAATGTCTCAAGTAAAAAGCATTTACTCATTTATGAGTCAGTGACTAACTTAGTTTATAAGATCGCGCAACGTTGGTCTCAGATCGCGCTACAATGTTCGGTTCCAATATCTCAGTTGGCATGGTTAGTTTGCCATAATTACTGTGTTGAGAGTAATTAATAAACCTATGCTAACTCCGAAAATATTCATCTAAATAACAGATTTGATCTGCACTATATCCTTGGGATATTTAAAGGTTTTCATTTGAAAAGAATTAATGCTATAGACGCCAAAAAGCCTTTGAAAACAAGCATTTATTTTTACATAAAATATTTTTTCTCAACAACTATTACAATATTAAAAAACCTGCATTTTTCCAATAATCTATAACCCAATGTCTATTTACCCTATTAAAATTTTGTCATTAGAAACCTGGAAAATCAGGGGAAGAACGGTCATTTCTTGCAGATTTTGAGCTATATCTTCAAAGTCACTGGACCGAAAATTATTAAAAAAATATTTTAGGATCCTTAAGGTAGATCTTTCAAATGATACCTCATACAATATATTAATAATTCGATTAACCCATTATAAAATATTGTAACGCAATGTAAATAGATGGAATAGAATTTAGAATAGAATTGTAGAATTTAGTACATAAGAAAAGTTTCTAAAATGATTTGATAAGGGGAAAGCGACCGCGATAACGAAGCAAACGGCAGATAAGAAATTTCGGCAAACGATAAGCCTTATCTGCCGGATTGTTCTAGAACCTGGATGCCAAAACTATATAAGGCGGTCAGCTTTCTCTCTAGTAAGTCAGTTAAAATCAGTGTAATTAGTGAGTTAGTAGAAGTCAATAATAAGTGAGTTAATTGTTCAATTGTGGTGATCCAAGTTAAGTTTGGTATTAAAGTGGTGTAATTCACACGTGGTAATCATTTCGAACCGATAAGCCCGTAACAATATTTTCTTTTTCTAACTTTTGACTACCAAGATTTGCGAGATTTCTACGTTACATAGTTTTCAAGAAAAACCTCTCTAAGTGGACCGAGGAACACGATAGTGGGATTATAATCTGTTTTTTTTTTCTTTTAAAGTACGGAACCTTAAAAAAGACGAATTTCGAATATTTTTAGAAATATAAAATGTTGAATAATTTTAAGAGAAATGGCGAAACGGGAAAAAGGTAAATTTTGGGACACAAACCGTTTTCGAATTTATAAAGTCGCTTTTTAGAAAATGCCGAATTTCTAGGAAAGTCAAGAAATTTCAAAAAGAGACAGATTTTGAAAAGAGAGTCAAAGGTTAGAGAAAAATCAAAATTTAAAAAGGTAGAAATTTATAAAAATTCGAAATTTCTTGAATAAAGTCCGATTTCGAAACAAAACTGGAATTTAAAAAAAACACATTAGAGGGGAGTAAAATCGAAATTTTAAATGATGAATTTCGAACAAATTTGAAAATTTCGAGAAACAGATACGTTTTAAAAAATTGAAATATTTAGTCCATTTTTTCTTTATTGGGCATTAGACGGAGGAGGGAACAAGCTTCTCACTGTATTTCTTAAATCTGGACAAATTGTTTAGTGAACAAATTCATCCGTTACATTAAGTCTCCTCAATAAATTGTTTGTTTTGCAATAAATGTTCCATTTATTGTTTTATGTATTTTCAAATCACCTGCATCAACTACACACTTTATTTGTAATAGATTAATGTTTTGAGTTAGGGCACCGTGCAAATATTTTGATGTAACGGGACACCGTTTAAGAACTAATGAACTAATCTTTTAGTATGTTAATTCACTGTTACTTGCGATTTTGTCATCAAACTTGCATTGCAGTGCAACTAAATGGAAGTTTTAAAACAATTTTACATTTATATGAAAATTTGAAATTAATTTTCAGTTTAGATTGTAAGTAGGTAACGCAATATCGCTGAAATCGTTAATACAGATGCCTACTTTTATGGTAATAGTTCGGGGACCTAAAAAGAGAGGTCGCTGTAAAAATAAAGATTACAGATTTGGCCCTGTTACCTTTCTCTATGACTGGGTTGTTTACAGCGTTATTTAAGCTTTCTGGATATAAGTCTGGGATAAAAAGTATCCTAACGAACTATTCTCTATCATAAGGAATGTCTATACCAATTTTCATCGAAATTGCTTCAGTAACTGAGTCTGGAAAGCGGACAAACAAACACAGTTTTGCATTAATGGATTATTAAGCATTCTGATTTCTGGAAAAGTTAAATCTGGTCATAAAATAATAGAAGACAATCGGTATAATATTATGTATATTCCCTTGAATATGGGACTAGTCGAGTGAACATATTATGCATTGAAGCTAAACTAACTAACTAATAAAGTTTATTTTAAGCTTTAGTCATATTCATACGAGGGCGGTTTGATGAGTAACTTGGTTCGCATACTAATTGATGGCATGAATGTCACCTGTGTATATATTAATCTTCAGATGCCATCTCCGTTGTTGATTATTCGATTGTTACATGTCGGTACGACGATACTAAATTGAAAAATTAAACAAGTAAAAATATACAAATAATATTCAAATAGGAGCGTAATTAATAAGCTGAAGTAGGAAAACACTGCAATTAAACCTCGATGTTTCGTTCTTATCGGAAGTCACCAGTAATTGCATGACATCAGAGAATAGATCAGCGTTTCTCAAACTTTTTTGCCTTCGAATTCGTTTAATTGGCCGAAAAAATTTCCAAAAATAAGAAACGTAGCGTACCAAAAAAATAAAAAGACCTCTAACTCAGGGACGTATTCTTTTACAAATTGAGAAACTAGAAATTTCGATTTTTAAGGCTGGAATTTTGAAAAGAAATATTTTCAAAACAAAAAGGTTTTAGAGCAAAGTCGAAGATTAGAAAAAAACGCTAAACCTATAACAAAAAAATGTGTCCTCCAATTTTGGACATTAAATTAAAAAGAAGGTCGAAACTTTGAAACCAAGGCTGAATTTTTGAGAAACGACAATAAATAGGCGACGACAATAAATAGGCTTAAAGTCAGAATTTTGAGAAGAAACATTTAATGCAAATGAAAAACTCTTAAAATTTCTGGTTTATTCCCGAATTTGGGTAACTCGCATATTTGAATTATTTCTGGAAGTTTATACTTTTTCGAAATTTTCAGAAAAAAGGTTTAAGGTTAAATTTTACATGTTGAGAATTTTTTGTCAATAAAACTTTCGTTCGAAGTTTCAACTTTTTTGAAATTTCGGCTTTGATCCTAATATTTGTAAAAAATTCTCGAGTTTAAAATTTTAAGCTTAGATCTCCCTACTTCGAGAAAAAATTTCAGGGATTCGGTTTTTAAAGCATACCTTCAAAAAAATTCAAAATTAGAGGAAACTTAAAATTTATAAAACAATTTTATAATTTTGGGCTTTAATATGTCAAGTTTCAACTGTTCAGAAGTTTTCTGGATTCTGGATTCGTTGTGGGTTGCCCAAAGCTTAGGCCAGCACTTAGGCCACCCTTTCTGGGCCCATTGTGGGATCCCGTGATTGAGGTGTCTTTGGTCATTCATTCAGCCACCCAACCTTGTTGAGAAACTGAAGAACGCCTCTCTCAAACCACAATAGGCCAGTTTCCAGTTCAGAAGTTTAAAACTTCTATAAAATTCAAAGTTCGAACTTTTGAAAATTTTTGTCTAAATAACTTTGGCGTTTTCTTCAAAGTTCTTTGAGACGAAATTTAATTCTAAAAGTTCCATTTTTTTTTAGAAATGTCTAGTTAGGACTTAAATTTTTGTGTTTAAATTCGACTTTTTTTAAATTTGGAGTTTTAATGAAAATGTAAACTTTTGTCCTTAAGGTTATTTGTTTAAACTTAAATTTTTTAAAGATTTTTCATATGCGAGGGTGGTCTGAAAAGTCTCCGACCTTAACGTGAAGATGGCAGCACTCGTTAATAAAAGCTAGGGAATGTAGTTGTGCATGTTTTGATAGGTACTCTCCAAAATTTTAGCCATTTTGGAGGCGCAGTTGTTATTTGAATATTGTTTGAGTAAGTCGATGTGAGTGTTTTCGTGAAAATGGAAAAATGGAAAAAATCGAGTATCGAGATGTCATTAAATATTTCCTTTTGGAAGGCAATGCACCTACGCAAATCAAAGATGAGTTGGACTCTGAGTATGGAGACTCTGCACCATCGTTTCCCACAGCGAAATGTTGGACAGCTGAATTTAAACGTGGCCTTACCAGCTTGAGAGACGATGAACGTTCGGGACGTCCAAAAACTGCAATCACTGACCATAACATCGCTAAAGTTCACCAAATGGTGCTAAAGGACCGTCGAGTTAAAGTGAGAGAGATAACAGAGGCTACGAATATGTCCAAAGAACCTGCTTGTTACATATTGGATCAAGATTTAGGCATGAGAAAGCAGTCCGCGCATTGGGTCCCGCGTTTGCTCACGTTAGACCAAAAACCTGTTCGAATGAACAATGAACATTTCCAACGCCCTGTTGGTGCAGTTTAGTCGCAATGTATCAGAGTTTTGGCGCCAATTAATTACAGTAGATACAACTTGGATACATCATTTGACGCCCGAAACAAAAATACACTCAAAACAGTGGACTGCGAAGGGGGAATCGGCTCAAAAAAAAAACAAAAACTATTTTTTTTTGGCTGGGAAAGTGATGGAGACTGTTTTTTGGGATAGTTATGGAGTTATCTTAATCGATTATCTTCAAACAGGAAAAATCATTACAGGAGCATACTACGCATCATTACTTGACAAGCTGAAGGTTGAAATTGCGGAAAAACGGCTACATTTGGAGAAAAAGAAAATCTTGTTTCCCCAAGACACACCCTCGCGGTTGCCGTGGCAAAATCCACGAATCAAGCTTGGAACTGCTTGACCATCCTCCTTACTCACCATATGGAGCCCCAAGCTACTTTTTTTGGTTCCCTCATCTAAAAAATGCTCTCGGAGGACAGAGATTCTCGTCAAATGAGGAGGGAAACAATTATTTTGCAGAGAAAATCGCCGAGTACTGTTTGGACGGGTTAAACAGATGGGAGCATCGCTGGGAGAAGTGTACAGACTTATAAGACAAGGAAATTATGTGGAAAAATAAAAAAAATAAAGAAAAAACGTTTTGTATCTTTGTAAGGTCAGAAACTTTTCAGAACACCCTCGTACATATACATACATATGAAAAATATGTGGGTATATAAAATATAAATTTGGCTTCATTGATAATAGTTTTAATTCTCTTTAATTTTTTAAATTTTGGTTTTTTGTCGAACTTTTCAGTTTAATTTTCTGTTTTTTCATAAATTTTAAGTTTACAAAATTTCAAGTTTAAATCAGGAAATTCAGAAATTAATTACGAGATTTCGAGTTTAAACTGAAGGTGCCGAATTTAATCCCGAAAATTTTACGTGACATTTCGAGAAAAAATGGAATTTCCAGAAAAAAATTGAATTTTATAATAGAATTGACTTTAAAGTGTGAAGTTTAAATTGAGAATTCGTATAAAATTTCGAAGATTCAGGGTTTTGCTGAGAGGTCGAAATTTTGAGATTGAAGACGAATTTTTTTTATTTTTTTAAATTTTGATATTTTGTTTTTCTTGCAGTTTTTACTTTGATTTAAAATTTAGGTTATCTCAATTATTTTTAACTTTGTCTTCTCAAATTTTCTACTCTTAAAAAAATTAAAATTTTTTGAATTTGGGATTTTTAAAAAACATTTAAAGGAAACGTTTATTAATTTCATTTGACATTTCTGCGAGCCAGTTTGGAAATATTTAAATTTTTATTAATGAAAGTTGTTTCTTGTGGATCGGGCTTTAAATATTGTTAGGGGCTTATCGGTTCGAATTGATTATTTACACGTGAATTGTGTAATACCCACTTTATTACCAAACTTAACTCGGAACACTACAACTGAATAATGAACTCACTTATTTACTTCTAACTACTAACTCACTAATTACCCTGACTGACTCTAATTAACTGATTCGAGCGAAAGGCGACCGCCTTATATAGTTTTGGCTCCCAGGTTCTAGAACTTTTTGGCAGATACGGCTTATCGTTGGCCGAAATTTCTGGAACGCTTATCTGCCGTTTGCTTCGTTATCGCGGCCGCTTTTCCCCTTATCAGATCTTTCTAGAAAATGTTCTTAGGTACTAAATTCTACAATTTACATTTCGTTACAATATTTAAATTTTTACCACCGCAAATTATTGATGAAACATCTATTCATGTTAAAAATTTTGTATGTATTTCAATTTATTATTTGAAAGTTCCTCTTCCTGATTGTTCCCTTTCCATGCCATGCACTGCTGACGAGCTCAAATGAGAGCGAAACATCAATGTCCAGCGCTACAATCTTCTTTTACATTTTTCATATTTCTTTATATTTTCATAATTTATTTAAAAGTTTTTTATGTCTAATTTTGGTCTTCTATATTTCATTTTTTTCCTATTCTATGTAAAATAAATTAACCTATTTTTTGTCAACTGTCATGAGGTGCGTTCTAAATAATTTAGATACCACGTAGTCATATTTTAAAAGATGTTTCAGAATATTGTCAACTTTCATTAATAAAAATTTAAATATTTCCAAACTGACGATCATGTCGTCAATGGTGATGCACAATATAAGATATTTTTGTCTTGCTTCCCAACTTCTTGTCTTGTCTTGGGTTGCTTTACTTTTTGTCTTGTCAATTTCTTGCTGGTTCAATTCTTGTCTTGCTAGCAATAGTCTTGTTTTTTCTTGCTCTAGCTGGCTTATTTTGAAAATGAGCAACAACAACAAAAGAGGTTCGGAATTGATTGGGACCCACAAAAATGTGAAAACAAAATAAAATGAAAAATTAGAGACGTGAACTTTCGAAATGAAAATCCATCCATTTATAAATAAAAATCGAAAGTTTGACATGAAAATCAGGAAAAAATTGAAATTAAATAATAATCTTTAAATTTAAAGTTTTAAATCCACACTAGAAATTTCAAGAAAAAAAGTCGACTTACAGAAAAAACTCAAAAATCAAAAATATTTTTTAAGTAATTTACTGCTCTTTCCTTATTCGTGAAATCTCAAGTTTTAATTTCAAAGTTTTGGTTCTTAATTAACATTTCGATTTTAAGCCAAAATGTTTGATTTTTAATTCAAATTTTTTTTAATGAGAATTGGAAAAATTAAAAATTGCGAGGAAACACTCAACATTTAAACATTTTATTTAAAAATTTTAATTTGTTTTCTGGAATTCTTAATTTTATTTTCGAAATTGGATTAAATTTAAAAATTAATGTTTGACTTATAATTTTTGAATTTAAGATGAATTTTTCGTTCTTAATTTCAAATTTTAAGTGTTGTATAGCTAAAACTGGAAATTTCAATATGTACTTTCCAGTTTTTTCAAAAAACTTTAACTCTTTCTCAAAGTATTGTAAAGTATTTTATTACATTTTCCGCTTCAAAGTATTTAACTCTAAATTTTGAAAAACATTTTTTTGAGAAATTTATCGTTCAAATTTGGACTCTCTAGATGAAAGCTTGAAGTTTCAAGAGTGAATTGAAATTTTGAGCTAAGTAGTGGATGCATTTCGTAATTAAAACCGAAATGTTTAGAAAAAAATGATGTGAATTTTAAGAAAAAGTACACATTTTTTATAGAAATTGCAAATTTTAAAAACAAAGTTAAAATTTTGTGTTTAAAATTATAATCTCGAGAAAAAATCGGAATATTGAGAAGAAAATCGAAATTTCGAAAATAACAATAAAAGTTTAGGAAACATTCAAGCTAAACTCGGAACACAACAACTGAATAATGAAATCACTTATTTACTTCTAACTGCTAACTCACTAATTACCCTGACTGACTCTAATTAACTGATTCGAGGGAAAGGCGACCGCCTTATATAGTTTTGGCTCCCAGATTTTAGAACTTTTCGGCAGATACGGCTTATCGTTGGCCGAAATTTCTGGAACGCTTATCTGCCGTTTGCTTCGTTATCGCGGCCGCTTTTCCCCTTATCAGATCTTTCTAGAAAATTTTCTTACGTACTAAATTCTACAATTTACATTTTGTTACAATATTTAAATTTTTACCACCGCAAATTATTGATGAAACATCTATTCATGTTAAAAATTTTGTATGTATTTCAATTTATTATTTGAAAGTTCCTCTTCCTGATTGTTCCCTTTCCATGCCATGCACTGCTGACGAGCTCAAATGAGAGCGAAACATCAATGTCCAGCGCTACAATCTTCTTTTACATTTTTTATATTTCTTTATATTTTCATGACTTATATAAAAGTTTTTTATGGCTAATTTTGGTCTTCTATATTTCATTTTTTTCCTATTCTATGTAAAATAAATTAACCTATTTTTTGTCAACTGTCATGAGGTGCGTTCTAAATAATTTAGATACCACGTAGTCATATTTCAAAACAAATTTAAATATCACGTAGTTGCATTTCAAAAACTGTTTAGAATATTGTCGACTTTCATTAATAAAAATTTAAATATTTCCAAACTGGGTCGCAGAAATGTTAAATAAAATTAATAAACATAATGTTTCTGACCAATACGAGTCCACCATGAAGAATATTTAAAGGAAACGTCGAAATTTCTTTTTAAATTTCACAAAAAATTTTAGAAAGTTTAAATATTGATAAAGTTCTTGTTCATTTCATTTTTTCTCAGACTTCGATCGATCTCTAATAATATCTGAAATACTGAATCTAATTCATTTGGTTGCCCCATGCACACACCTGAAAATTCTGAAGAGATGAAGTCCTTTCGACCAAATGGAAGACCTGTTTAAGGACGAATTGAATTAGAGACAAACAATACCGTTCCTATGTATTGTCTTTGGCTTTTTCAAAATAAAATCGTCACAGAAAAAAGAAAGTGTACAATAAGCCTCGTGCTGCTATTAAATCAACAGTCGAAATTCTCATTAAAATTTAATTTTGGAAATCCGTAGGAAGTAATTAAATTGAGATTTAATTATCTTGAATTTAATGTAATTAGAAATAAAATGTTCATCCTTTATTTATACAGGTATGTTTCGGGATTTTAACTGAAAACTCAGGTTTGCCCGCCTTAATGCTGTCGAAGCAAGCAAGCCTCTTATTTTATTTTCCAATTTAGTCTTTTTGTAAGGGTAAACGTTGAATTTTGATTGGAATATCATTTAATCACCTTAACTGCTAATAATTAGAATTTGGTTATGTTTATGTTTTAATTTTCTAATTTATATTTCACTTTACAGGGGCTATGGAAACGTCACTAATTTTGAAGGTAAGTTTCAATAAAATATTTTATTTTTATAGTGCGCAGTCATGTTTTACTTTACTAGTACGTTATTCCCCTGTTTAAATCTTGTAAGATACCATTTGCATATTTTTTTTATTTGAGTAACTTGAGGACGTTATTATATCTTATCAGAGTACACATATTTATTTATTTGTTAAAAGATATCGTTTTAATGATAAAGAAAAATTGTATAAAGAAGTAGGCATAAGTGGATTATGGTTTTTAGAAAACATCTATCGCACAATTGTAGACATTTATTTAGATAACGCACTTGAGACTTCACTATTTTGTTGCTGAAAAACGTTTAGTAAATTTTAAGATATACATATAAGTAGCTCAAAAATTGAACCATTAGATAAGACTGATAAGCGAGCTTTTCGTGAGATGGTCCGACAGATTATTTATTGGGAGTGTTAGACATTAGACATTTTCCATTGACCCTGGACGTGCGAATGACCTAGAGTGTTTTGTTTGATAAATTTATCGCTTCAGCAGGATAATAACAGGGTTACAATTTTACAGGTTTTGGTTCGTATGGTGGAATTACTTTTTTGCTTTGTTTGGATGCAAGACGTTTAGTTTCATAGTTAATAAATTGTGTCGTAAGATCTTGCACTATTTCGTTCAAAGTAGCTAGGTTTTAGTGAAATATACTAATCACGTTGTCTAATTTTAGAACATTCTTCTTATGGACGCTTGGCTTGCTCCCTGTTTTCTTGGAGTCAAGCCAAAATCTGTTGTTGTTTTCTTAGTTAATCGTTTAATCAAAAGATGGCAGAGCATGCCCTGGCAGTCTCATATGTGTGAGTTTTTGATACTGAGTACGAAGTGCTTAAGTGCATACGTTGGTTTATTTATTCAGCTACACTATCATTCAAGGAAATAATTTTTTCTCGAACATTCAGTTAAAAAAATATGATGGGGAATTTTTAAAATTTCAACCTAATTCTCGAATTGTTGGGCTTAAAAAATTAAAAGAGTACTTGAATTAGATTCTAATTTTTAGTTTTTAATTACAAGAAATAAGATTGATAATACCACATTTCGAGTTTTTTTCTGAAATGTGGCATTGTAAATTTTTTTGCTTGAAATTTGGAAAGTAGTTTTTTAAAATAATAAAATAAAGTTTAATTTTGAAAAATTTAAATTATATCTTGAAAATGATATTTTTAGCTAAATTCCGAATTTACATTTTCAGTTTTTGCTTTTTTCCCCTATAATTTCCATTTTAGACTCAATATTTCCACTTTTTTCTTTTGATTATTAAAATGAACTAATTTATTATTTGAGTGAACTTATGTCGCGAAATTTTAAGAAAAAAGGTTGACACTGCCACATTTCGAAAAAATCAAAATGTATAATAAACAGAAACTAAAACAAACAAAATTGAGATGTTTCTTTATAAATACCCATTCTCTAAATTTAATTTTTCTCCAAGTTTCAAGTTCCATCAAAGTATTTTTTATTTTCTAGTTTAATAAGCACGAAATTTCTAGTTGACATTTTTAAAGAATTTGAGCTTGCAATTATAGTTTTTCTTGAAATGTCGATAAAAAATCGACATGAATTGAAAATGTAGGGGAAAAGTTCACAGGTACCGGTAAAGGTCGAACTTTTAAGTTGAAATTCGAAATTCTAGGAAAAAGTGAACATTTCGAATTTTAAAGAAAAAGTTGAAACTTAAAAGACTGGAACTGAAGTAAAAATATTAACAAATTAAAAATCGGAATTTTAATAGATTCACAGAAAAAAATCAAAATTTTGAGTAGGAAAACCGTTAAATTTTGCATTTTTAAAGTGAAGTCTAAATTTAATTTAAAACTTAATTCATAAAAAGGAATTTAGGAAATATTATAATTTTGGGGTTAAAATCAAAATTGGAAGTTCCAAACTTGAAAGTTCCAAAAAAAAATTTGAAATTGGTGTCCCTTCTGCATACATCTATGTACCCTACAAAATAGAATAAGGGGTTCTGTTAAAATGTTATGATTTACCTAGTGCTGTTACATAGTAGGGACATTTTTGGAATCGCTGATCTACACGATCGTTTACATGTTACATGGTGACGCACAATATACGATTTTTTGTCTTGCTTCCTAACTTCTTGTCTTGCGTTGCTTTACTTCTTGTCAATTCCTTGCTGGTTCAATTCTTGTCTTGCTAGCAAGAGCCTTGCTTTTTCTTGCTGTTGCTGGCTTATTTTGTAAATGAGCAACTACAACAAAAGAGGTTCGAAATTGATTGGGACCCAATCAATCCATATCATCTACAAAAGATGTAAAAACAAAATAAAATGAAAAATAGAGACGTGAACTTTCGAAATGAAAATCCATCCATTTATAAATAAAAATCGAAAGTTTGACATGAAAATCAGGAAAAAATTGAAATTAAATAATAATCTTTAAATTTAAAGTTTTAAATCCACACTAGAAATTACAAGAAAAAAAGTCGACTTACAGAAAAAACTCAAAAATCATAAATATTTTTTTAGTTATTTACTGTTCTTTTCTTATTCGTGAAATCTCAAGTTTTAATTTCAAAATTTTGGTTCTTAATTAAAGATTTTAAGCTAAAATGTTTGACTTTTAATTCAATTTTTTTTTAATGAAAATTGGAAAAATTACAAATTGCGAGGAAACACTCAACATTTAAGCATTTTATTTGAGAATTTTAATTTGTTTTCTGGAATTCTTAATTTTCTTTTCGAAATTGGATGATTAAATTTAAAAATTAATGTTTGACTTATAATTTTTGAATTTAAGATGAATTTTTCGTTCTTAATTTCAAATTTTAAATATTGTACTTCAAGTATAATTAATATCTTTACTTTAGTAAAAATGTTTAATTCGAAACTTCGAAAAAATCGAAATACAAAAATATCAGCAAAAACTCAAAACTTTTGGAAAAAAATTTAAAATTTTGGGACAATTGCTTTAAAAACATAGAAACATTAGAAACGTAAAATAAAAAATTTTAAGCTAAAACTGGAAATTTCAATATGTACTTTCCAGTTTTTTCAAAAAACTTAACTCTTTCTCAAAGTATTGTAAAGTATTTTATTAAATCTTCGGAAGCAGAAAATTTAATAAAATACATTACAATAATTTGAGAAAGAGTGAAAAAAAGTCAAATTTGACCTCTAAATTTTAAAAAAACATTTTTTTGAGAAATTTGTAGTTCAAATTTGAACTCTCTAGATTAAAGCTCGAAGTTTCAAGAATGAATTGAAATTTTGAGCTAAGTAGTGGATTAATTTCGTAATTAAAACCGAAATGTTCAGAAAAAATTAATATTATGAATTTTAAAAAAAAGTACACATTTTTTATAGAAATTCCAAATTTTAAAGGCAAAGGTAAAATTTTGTGATTAGAATTATAATCTCGAGAAAAAATCGGAATATTGAGAAGAAAATCGAAATTTCGAAAATAACAATAAAAGTTTAGGAAACATTCATACTTCTAGAGAAATTTAAAATTTAGGCAAAAAATAGGTTTATTTTTTAATTTCGGGATACTTAAATGTCATTTTAAGAAAAAACTCAATATTAAATTTTTTAATTTTGCGATCTTCTTTTGTCGAAATTTAAGAGAGTTCGCCAGAATTTTTTACTTGTAAGGAAGTTGTTTGTTTAAAAAAGTATTCCAGAGCATCGCTTAGTATAAGAAAATAGATAAAGTAAGAAATCCTGCTTTTTGCTAATTTTTTAACAAGAAATCTTGCTTGATAACTTCTTATCTTGCCTTGTTTTTGCTGACAAATTTCTCGTCTTGTTCTTGCGGCAAGAACAAGACAAGAACAAGGAAAAGCAAGACAAGAACAAGAAATTCGTTAAGCACTAGTCGTCAATATATCGTTTTTTAATTTAGCGCGTCAATAATATCACAAGTATATAATTTTCTAGCATTGATCTGACAAATAAACAAGAAAGGAAATTCAACGTTACATTTTTTGCAAATCTGGTTTTTATTGTACACGTTCACGCTCAGTATTCATCAGGCTGGATAAAATTTTATGAAGCACATCTGGTGCGAGTAGTTTGGATACCCTTCTTCAGATCAATCTCCTAGAGTTCTTCCTAATTTTCTAATGTTATTGCAAAAGCTAATTTCTGGAGCTCTGGAAGATATTCTATATCGTGTAAATCTCTAGATGAGTATTAATCAAAATTTAACCCTTTAGATGATCCGCCTTCTTTTTTTTGAAAATTGAAGACTATAGAAATCCTCCTTTGGGCCTCTGAATAAAATGTGACATTTTAGTGCCCAAATTAAGTGAAACAAAGTGAAAGTTCTCCAAAGAATTTACATTTTGCCATTTCTTCTAAATTTTTATTTTGGAAGGCAAAGATTAAGTAGTACTCAAGTCAGAATTCTAAACAATTCACGACAGCAAGTATTTTTTGTTCAAACTATCTTGGAATTAAAGAACTTAAATGCATTTTTGTAATTTTTCGGAGTTTTATATAAGCATTCTTGTAGTAGTTTTGTTGATGGTAACTTCTTTTGTAAGTCTAGTGGTATATTAGTTATTTTATCTTTTGTCATTTTCATCAGACGACCCTTCTTAAACTCCAGATTGTTTTAAGTCTAGATGAATTTCTTTGTCAAGTGAGGGCACCAGCTTGTCCTCGAAAATGTAGCAGTTTTAATGCTGGTTACAGATTTCCTTTTTTACCATTTTTTTTTTTTAGTAAAATCTCTCTAGCAATGTTGGGGCTGCAGATGAGTTTTTCTTGAGACTTGGATAACTTCTGTCAGACGATTCTCATTGCAGCTTTAGAAATCTACAAATAACATATGACCTAGTAGACAGAATTAAACGTGTAATAATAGAGTAACGAACTAGCAACAGTTGACCTCTGACGTTTAGTAAAAACGGCCACTCTGAAAAACTCCAGAGATCTGGATTAATTTATTCAAAGTTTAGAGCTGAGGTTTTTCTTGCCAATTTCGGTGAGTTCCCTAACAGTTCTCCTCTTCAAATTTTTCTTCCAAGATTCTTCTAAAAACTATAACCTAGAAGAACTTTTCTAGCCTTTGGAGCACTGGATGAGTTTTATTTGACAATTTGATATTTTAAATGGCAGAATGAATTACCCTGATACTTAAAGCTCTAGATGAACTTTCATATAACTTTAGCGCTCTAAATAAGTTTGTGAGTTCAGAACTTGAGGCTAGTGTTATTAAAAAGTTGGATGTATACACGAACGTATTTCAACGTCTAGGGCTTAAGATGAGTTTCTTCTGAATTCAAACGCCTTCTAGAAAGATGTTCTAAGCTCTAGATGGATTTTCTTGGTAAATTTTAACTCTGGATGGGATTTTGCGACAATGCAGTGCTCCAGAAGGGTTTCTGTGAGACACAGAGCTCGACTGAATTTATTTGATATATGATAGACTTAGCTGGATTTTCTTAAGATGTAAGAGTTGATTTAGAGCCTTAAAATCTGAGAAGACTACTATTGGGAAATGTATAGTTCTCGCTGAATTCGTTTTAGCTTTTAGAACTGCGAAATAAACATTTTAAACGCTTTTTCTCAGTTTTCTTGAAACTTTAAGATCCTTACAAATATCCAAAAATGTGGCATTCGAAGTGCGTTTCCCTGATAATTTAGTGATGTGATGTTTAGGTCTCTTAGAATTCCAGATGTATTCCCTTGAAACAGTCGAGTTTCAGAGGACTTTTTTTAAAAATTTATTTCCTTAAAAGTTTTTTATTTTTAGTATTCTTCTTAAGACTCTAATAAAGTTTCTTTAAACAATCGAGGACCCGGTTAAATTTTCTTTTTATAGACAATTTTATGCTCTTCTAGATGAGTTTTGTTGACAATGTAGTACTCCAGAAGTATTTTTTAAGATCTCAGAACGCGTACGGAATTTATTTGATAGTAAATGTGCTAGGTTAAGTTTACATACAATTTTAGAACTCTAGTTTGTTGAAGTCTTCAAAGCTCCAAATGAGCCTTATTGGAACTTGAATAATTACAGTTGGATGTTCGTTGGGAACTAAACATTGTCGGGAAAAAAATGACAAATTTAAGATGAATTTCAAAAGATGGTTTGTTTTGAGACGTTAAAGTTCCAGAGGCATTGCCTTGAAACAATGGGCGAGTGTTTTCTTGGAATTATAACAGTTTAGTTCTATATTTTTGGTTTGGTCAAAGCCTTTACAAATGTTTTATTACCGATCCTTACAAAACTTTCTTTAAAAATGTAAATTCAAGATGAGTTTCAACATATGATGTTTTGAGACCTCAAAGCTTCAGAGGCATTGCCTTTAAACTTTGTGGAGTTTTATTGAGAACATCACAGTTTAGTTGTTTATTTTTGTGTTTCCTGAGGCCCTTAGATATGCGGTTTTTAATTGATTTGGGGTTCGGGACTCATTTTCTTAAACATTTGGTGCTCCAGACTTCAAATATTTTTGATAGGTGATATTCTTTGAATCCTTAACGCTTTGAATTCGTTTTAAGACTTCAAAAGTATACCCAAGTCTCTTTGTTAAATTTTTTTGTAACTTAAATTTTCACGTTAATCATTTCTTTTTTTGACATTAATCATATAAAACCTTTCTTGTGAAAAACTGTTTAACAACTGTTATATTATCCTAAATAATAAGTTGTGTGGAGTATTGAGTGAAAAAATTAGTTTTACCGATACAGGGGTGTGATAAGTATTGTTTAAATGAATTTCTCACTTCGTAGCGGTATTACATTGAACCCCAGGGACGCCGCAGGGGTTATTTAATGCTTTGGCGCCTCTACGAGCTGAATACTTCACACACAGGGACGGCATGACCCTACGATACAGAAAGTACAACAGTGGTCTAAATACCTATAAAAGAGTTGTGGTTCGTAACTCTATTTTCTGATGTCGTCCGGAAGTTATTAAAGCCTAAGTTGAAAATATTAACTATGTTTTTTTCAATATTCTTGGTCGAAGGAAAGTGTATCAGCTATGTCAGTGGTCTCCAAATATTTTTGACAGCCTAACCTTATGATGAAAATATCATGAAATGGTACCTTATAAAAATTAACTAAAAAAAGCTCATCGTGCCCAAGAAGTGTTACAAAATCTTCCACGTCGTGTCCGCAATGTTTTTGAGGAGTAAGAAAAGCTCGTCGTAATTAGCCACATTCAAAAAAGTTACAAAACCTTCGATGGTATGTATAATCCATAATATATATTTTTTTAAGTTTAATCCACTCACAGAGGGTAACCCCATTATGCCTTCAAAGCACTGCGAGTAGGATGCGGAAACAAGGATAGATGGCGATGAACCGCCTTCTTAAACATGGATAGATTGTAATTTTTGGGGAAAATTCCTTTCGGTAGCAAGTTCCATAACTTGGAAGTTCTATAGAAAAACGAGTCTCCGTAGACAGAAGTCCTTACTGTGTCAAGCTGGGCCGCACAGGAATTTGCTGTCTCCGACTGTCTTGTATGCCTCAAGAATTTTGCCCTTGGGGAGATCAATCCTATTAGTTCCTGCGAGTTTCCTTCATGATAGTACTTGTAAAAAAGAGACAAGTCACCAACCATCCGCCTGTGCTCTAGTGACTCAAGAGAATTGGTCAAACTCTCGTCATCAATTAGTCGAATCGCTCTTTTTTGAATTGAATCCAAAAGAGCTAAAGTGTGCTTTGGGGCTGAACTCCAAACATGAGAACAGTATTCTAGTGTTAGCCTAACCTAACACCATTGGTATGTTTGTTGCATTATCTCTTGATGTTTTCTTAGGGAAAACTTCTGCCTGAGTTTTTGAAGCGTTGAAGTCAACCAAATTTTTCTTAGCCCATTCTAGAATGATTTCGAGATGCCGATTAATTATCTGTATCTGCTGTTCCCTTAGTCGATCTGAAACAGCGACAGATAATGGTTTGTTGGAGGAAAAAGATGAAACAAGGCTACTATCATCTGCGTAGCTGTATATAGGATTGGAAGTTGAAGCTAAGAGATCATTTATGTGTAACAGAAACAACTAAAAGAAAATTATGAACAGAAAGGTTAACAATATTCAGCGGTGACCAGGATGAAATGGCTAGGTTCTGTATTTAGGGTGGAATGTCTAAGATTATGTCAGCACTGTGGACATAATAATAATAATATCTCTCTGGTCAGCACGTACACCTTTGTTTCTGAGTCCATTTTATATTATTCCCTTGATAGTTGTCTTCTTGGTTATCCATTTATCCATCCAGTCTTATTGATATAAACGCGAGAATGGAAGTAGCTAGATTATGGTAGAAGGTCCATTTATTGATTTTCTTCTAAACTCATTTTTTGATTAACATGAATAGTAACGTCACATCTATTTTTATTCTCCTATATGGTTGTATATGGAAGCTATAGCTAAATGCTTTAAAAATGGTTTTCTTATTTAAAGCGCCTCTATGGGTTGTAGGTCCAGTTTTTATTCTCCTTTTTCTTAGGTTGTGTGCTGTTCGTCACGAGGATAGAAATATAATATTCATTTCAAATCTCTAGAACCAGTTTTTGCATATTTTGTAGGGAACGTTATCTCTCTGGATGTGGAGAGCGCTTTCAGATGAAAGGGATTCACTCAGTTGAGGGTAGTTTAAAGGACCGTTTTCACGCTCAAGCAATTTGCACCAACTGCCTTGTGCAAGCCAATTGGCGCAAGTGAATTGGAACGTGAACACGGAAATCGTTGACTTGCACAAGCCAAAAAAATTGGCTTGAGCAAAATCTGGCTGGTCAGATAGATAATTTGCTTGTGGTTGGCGCAAATGCATGAGCGTGTAAACGACACAAAATCAACACATACGCTGAGAGTGCGAGTTGTGCTAACTTGTGCATCAATATTTCATGTGATTTTATCTCGTTTTGTTATGATTTCTAAATCTGTGCTTTTGTCGTCATTCTCGAATTCGAGGAAAGAACGATATTTGTTCAGATCAGAGAAAGTTGCGTTGCAGCAATACAATAGCTTTTTGAATTGAATAGTACTGATAATGGACCATTTCGTGCTTTCGCCTTCAAGAAAGGACTAATTGCCAATATTTGGTCGTTTTGATTCCAACATCATAATTTATTATATATAATAGATATAGTACACTTTAGATAATACATATTTTACTTACTTTTAGATATTCTTGTTTTAATACGCTGTAAATGGTAACACAGGTTTCAGGAATCATTTTGCTAAGAGCGGATTTGAAAATGCAAGTAGAAAATTTAAGGTCTTCGTATGTTCTCCCAGTTGCCAAAAACCTCAAAGTTGCGGATAATCATTCATGTGGTGTAATTGAACTTTTCATAACAGTATCATTCCTTTTTATTAATGGTGTAGCTAAATCTAATAAATGTCGATAGGTTGCCTCATCCAGGGCAGGTAATTACAAAAATCGTTTGGTTCATTTATTAGTTCCCTAATTAAATTAATATGAGAAAAAGTTACCCTCTTTTCAATCCAAATTTTTTGCGATCTTCTTTGTTTTTTATTTTTCTTTGTGATCCATTTTTGAGAATTGCACACACAATGAAAAGATCAATTGTACTGACGAACAAGTGTTTATTACAGTTCAGTTTATATTTAACTCGTGCAAGTCAATTTGCGCAAATTGCTTGAACATGAGAACATACAGCAACAGTTCAGTTCTATTTGCACCAATTGGCTGGCACAAGCCAGTTTGCGTAATTGCTTGAGCGTAAAAATGCACCTTAAGAATACCTCTGGACATTGGAGCGCGAGGAGATAGTGGCTGGTTTATCTTTGTTTTATAGGAACTTCCAAGGGAGTTTCTTAGAAACTGGAAGCTCTTATTTATTCAAGATTCCAAGAGTAACATTCGGAAGAAAACCAAACAGTCACAAATTGCCAATTCAGTTGTAATATTTAGATAGTGAAAACTTGTATAACTACAGAATTTTTTGTATCGCTTCCAAACTGGAATATGCTGATGAGTTGGATACTTACAGTGCGGTATCTTTTTCGCGAGTGGATTACACTAACGAAACTACCTTGTATTCTGAATTATGAGTAGCAGGTTATCCTACAGCATCTATGGTAAAACCAATGAGAACGATTTTGGATAGATAAGGTTATTGAAATCAGGTTCAGGTGCACCTCTTAAATTTTAAAGTAGTCCATATGAGATTTTTATACGCCTCGTCCATTGTTACCATTTTTCATAACAACGTTGGAAGTTTTCAATGGAGATACTGTTCAAGATTCTTGTCATAGGTGCTTATATTAATTCGATTGATCCATATAATATTTGATACGAGAGGTATATCTGTATGTGTGTGTGTTTGTGCTGCAAAGTGGTTGGAAAAGCACTAAAGGGTTCTTCTCAGCTAATAATTCCCCTTACCATTAATGCTGTGTTTTTCACTATGTTGGTACACAGTACTGGATTTGTGGGCTGACGCGTCTAACTCTTTTCCGCAAAGGATCGCCACTTTGACCTTTTTTTTTTTTTTTTGTTTTTGAGTGGTTCCTACTCGAGTTCCATCATCCATTATCACTCGCTGAAGGAAATTGGGTTCACCTGTCAAAACGACTACTTTTAATTTGCCTGGAATTAAAACCTGAATGTTCATTTGTTTATCAAAAATTTGGAAACTAACTTCGCACAGATTACTTGTCATGTTTTCAAAAACAATACGATATATGTTGTTTTTAAGAAGCGTAGACATTGACACATCGATATGAATCATATACAGACATTTTGTTCGAATGTTGAGGCGTATCCAGAACGTCGTTCACATCCAGTGTCGAAAGCCTCGATCCAAGAAAAAGTTTCTTTTTCTTAGGCAAGTGTTTTCGTGTTCATTTTTGTGAGTTTGAGTTTGTGAGTTTGTGAGTTTCAACTCGAACGTAAATTTGTTCAATGTTGGCGCTACTAAAACTGCATCTTATCGAAGTAACGATTTATCTACATTTTGGAAAAATTTAGAGATGACTGATATGAGATTGTCTACGTACTTCTATCGCCCAATTTGAATAATAAGGAATTGTACAATAAGCGTATGTTACTTCAAATGTCGAATATTAGTTTGTTGTTTTTTTATAAATATAAAAACACAGTGTTCCTTTTCGTTGATGATCTACAATAGCGTGGATACCAGGAAGGCAAAAAGGCATTGCCTACCCTAGCAAGATCAGAAAAGAAAATATAAATGCACTCCTACTCGTAAATAAAATTAGTTTCTCAGCCGACACAGTATTTCGTTTTATTAATACTTTGTTTCTCCTTTCGATCATTAAAAAAAGATACAAACTTTTAAAATTAATTCAAGGTTATTGCAAAGTTAACAGGAATACGGTAATATTCCAGTGAACAGTTAGACTCCATCACAATATTCCCTTGAAGGTGGCCCATAAGCCAAAGGCATAGGCAGATAACAACAATACCCTAGCGCTTATATGGAGATGTAAAGGCAACACCTTTTACTTGCTAATGTGTATATTGCAGCGATATCTTTGTTACAGTGGACGTACATTACATTAGAACTTTCTATTTCGGTAAATCCCCTAGATATTAACTTTTAATGCAATGTGTTAGTCTTGTTGTCAACGTTTATGTCCCGTGTGTGTTTTGTAGTGTTTATTTAGTACAAACCGAATTTAATCGTTTGATTTTATAACAAGATTTATTCAAGACATTTAATATATGCTTAGAGTTGAACTGTTCTGTTACTGTTAGTTTATTGGACTGACGGTACGAAATGCAGTGAAAATGCGATCATGGTGAAAACTGCTTACAGTGTCAAAAAAACTTTCATTGGTGTTCATAAAGATATTCACATGCCAAATGTCTAAATATACCTACTTCTGAAGTTAGTCTCATCCTTCAAGAAAAAATAAATTGGGCTTGTCCGAAATGCACTAAACCTGAAAGCCCTGATCAACCATTATCCGCTGCTTTTATAGAAAATTTATTAAAAAACCAGTTTGAGCTATTAAAAAGTGACTTAAAAACCGAAGTAAGACAAACTATGCAGGACGAGTTAAAATTGTTGTATGATCGAATTGATAAATTAGAGATTGAACTGAAGCTTTCAAAAAGGGAAATTGCTGCATTAAAGGAAGCGCAACCCATCGTAACCAGAAATGAGTCTTCCCTCGAGTTTGAGAACGTGATGCGGGAATTTACAGAAAGACAAAAACGGGCTAAGAATATCATCATCTTTAACGCAGAAGAGGAACAGGGAATTTCGAAGCAGGAAAGCTTAATTCGTGACAGGCGCATGGTATCGGATATATTGAGAGTTATTAATCCTTCTATTAACGCTGAAGAATTGGAAATATAAAGACTTGGTCATGCCGTAGAAACCAATACACCTAGGCCCCTAAGAGTTATACTGGCTACTGATTCAGATGTCTCAAAAACTATTAAATTGGCTAAGAATTTGAGAAGCCATGAGCAATATAAACGGATTAGACTTTCATATGACAAAACCATAAAACAACAAAATGCATACAAAGCATTAAAAAACGAATTGAATACAAGAACAGCTAATGGAGAAGTTAATCTTAGGATGGTTTACAACCAGGGCGTTCCAAGGATTACCAACGGAAAGGCTTTAAACTAAATCCCCCCGATTACGAAATAATTTCCCTCCACACATACTATCAAAATGTGAGAGGTTTACGATCCAAAATTCTTTTGTTTTATAACAATTTATTATTATGTAATTATGAAATAGTTGCATTAACTGAAACGTGGCTTAACTCAGATATACAATGCTATGAGTTGTTTCCTAATAATTTCACAGTGTTTCGTAAGGACAGGGTGTATAGTTTTCTCAATGTGGCTAGAGGAGGTGGTGTCCTTCTCGCAATTTCTGATAAATTTCAAAGCTCTGAACTTAGTTTTAATCATATAACTGAAGCAATTCCTTTAGTTGATATTTGTGGAGTCAAAGTTACTTTGCACTCTAATGTAGTGATCTTTGTCTTGGTTGTTTATATACCTCCAACCTGTAGAGTTGCTGAGTACGAGCTATTTTTTGAATTACTTGGACACTCTAACTTTGAGTTTAACTGTGACAAACTAATGATTATTGGTGATTTCAATATTAGAAACTTTAATAACCCAAATGACAACTACTTTATGGCAATCAAGAATTTCATGCAAATGCAGGACCTTCATGAATGCAATAATGTATTAAATTCCTCCGACAGGCTGTTGGACTTATTATTATCAAGTTTTAATTGTCATGTTCTAAAATCCACATTTCCTTTAGTTCCTGAAGATGCATATCATCCTGCGCTTGACATTAATGTTACTCTATCTTGTCAACGGTTTATTAATTTTGATGTTAATCATCAAGGCTATCAAGCCCAATCATTTAATTTTAAAAAAGCGAACTACTTACTGCTATATGATTTGTTATTTAATATTGACTGGAGTATACTGGAAACATTTAATGATGTGAACATTGCTTGCTCTACCTTCTACGAAATTCTGACGAATACATTCGAATCTGCTATTCCGAGATATACACAGAAATCAAATTGTCGTACATGCTATCCACCATGGTTCGATTCCCATTTAATAAAGTTAATAAAATTTAAAGGCAGTTTGCACAAAAATTATAAGCGTACTCGCAATTCCAATGTATATGAGAACTTTAAATATTATAGAGCATTATGCAAAAAAATAGCTGACCAATCTTACAAAGAATATCTCTTGAACGTCCAGAATAGCATTTCCAATGGTCCTAAAAAGTTTTGGTCTTTTATTTAAATAAAGAAAGGGAGAACAAGAATTCCTGGTGTTATGTCTTATGGTACTGCACAATTGTCCACTCCTCAAGAGATTGTGGATGGGTTTGCAACTTTTTTTTAAAGTGTATACATAACACCCAGTAGCACTCATAATTCAGGTAATACGGCTACCAAATATTTCTCTCATTTTCCTGATACAGTCTCTATTTTGAATTTAACTGAAGCTGAAATATTAGAGGCACTAAAACGGTCAAAGGATAAGTTTACTTCTGGACCAGATGACATTCCCAGCTTTCTGCTGAAAGATTGTGCTAACGTGTTTTCTAAACCGCTCACTATTCTATTTAATTTGTCTCTAAAAACATCTGAATTTCCGTCGCTGTGCAAACAGGCATGTATTACTCCAGTGTTTAAAAAGGGTACTACAACGCAAATAAGCAACTATAGACCAATTTCACTACTTTGTAACTTTGCAAAGATATTTGAGTCGATTTTATATAAGCGCATACATGCATCAATAAAAAATTTTATATCTGAGAATCAGCATGGTTTCGTTGAGAAACGATCTACTGTAACAAATTTAGCTTCTTTCTCTCAGTATGTGGCTGAAATCATTGACCGTCATGAACAAGTTGATTGTGTATACACAGACTTTCAAAAAGCCTTTAATCAAATTGATCATTTTATTCTCTTGCAAAAATTGCAACTTTATGGATTTTCAGACCGGCTGATACACTTTTTTATGTCATACCTAACAAATAGGGAGCAATTTGTCAAATATCGAAATTTTAAATCTAACACGTTCAGCCCAACATCGGGAGTTCCACAAGGCTCAAATCTCGGTCCTTTGATCTTTGTCTTATTCATCAATGATATTGTTTCTGTTATAAAATCATCCAAACGACTTTTTGCAGATGACTTAAAATTCTTTAGTTCCGTATCTTCTAATGAGGACTGTGTATTGATTCAAAAAGACATTGATGCTGTTGTTAAGTGGTGCAATGATAATCGGCTTTCTTTAACTATATCTAAATGTAATGTTGTTTCCTACTCAAAAAAAATCAATATAATCAAGCATGAGTATGAGATTAATAGTGTCATTTTAAGCAGATGTGAATCCATAAGGGATCTAGGAGTTATTATGGATAGTAGTTTTAACTTTGCTTTGCACATTACTGAGGCACTTTCATCAGCATATAAAACATATGGCTTTCTGTGTAGAAATTGTAAGGATTTTAAAAACAAGAAATCTTTAGCATTATTATTTCAGTCGCTAGTACTAACACGTCTTGGATATGGCTCCCTTATCTGGTTTCCAATATATAATACTCATATCACAGCGTTAGAGTCAATTCAAAGGCGTTTCCTCAAATTCTTGTGTTTCATTCAAGATGGTGTCTACCCAGCTAGAGGCTGTGACCATAACGTTCTTTTAAATCGCTTCAATTTTATCAGTCTACAAACCCGAAGAATAACACATGGAATGAATTTCTTATACGGACTCCTCAATAATTGTATAGATTGTCCAGACTTACTTTCCAAGATTAACTTTTTGGTGCCAAGACAGAGTGCAAGATCAAAACAAATGTTCTATTGTGAGAATAGTCGTACTAACGCTATGGGTAGGTCTCCGCTAGTGATTCTCACAAAATATGCTAATGGTATTGCGGACAGTTTTGATTTCTATCCAGACAGTTGGGCCAAATTAAGAAAAACTATCGAAGAGACATTTAGCCACATTTCCTTATAACTAATTTACCTTATTTATCTAATAATTAGTGTTTTCTCCGGGTAATTATTTTGTATAATTGATAATTATTTATTTTTTCTTATGATCAAGTGCATCTACTCCGATCAATTTTTATTTTGTTTCTGTAATTGGGGTCTAAACCCTGTTGAAATATAATAAACTATTATTATTATTATTATAAACACGAAAATACCGCGACATGACGTCTTATTCCTCTACTTAAACTTGTGTTTGGATATTTTGGTAAAAAAATGTATGACAATTACAAATAGATTATTATTTTCAAAAAAAAATTACGTGGACTGTACTTCCAAACCTGCTTCTCTTGCAACGACTTTCTGCTCTGTAAGTACACGATAATTTTTGCTACGTTACATTTACTCCAACGTTTATTTCTGTCTGTATCGAAATCATCGTATATCTATTTACCTACCCTGTTTCAAATGGCACTGCTCGCCACTAATGATGTATGATACATTTTAGTTTGAAACACAGACTCTTCAGAACTTTCAAGAATTGACTTTGAACCTAAACAACTGGCATTCAAGGTTCAAGGCTTTCATATCGCGTGAATTATTGTTCGTGCCTTGTAGAGTGAGATTCGAAATTGATTTTGCTCTTGGCGCAAAATCGCTGTTCTCTTCGGAAGTGTAGGGATAGCGAGTAATTGGGAGTTATCCGTTCCATCTCCAGGTCTGTGAATGAGTTTTCGGGGGCGAAAGCACGTGCACCCCCACGTGTCCTTCGTATGGGGGTGGAAGGCCGCCGCCCTCCAAGCGTGTGCGTCACTCTCTTACCTATTGATTGTAGTTGCGTTTCGACGATAACACTGGTCATGGCCGTGATTTCGTTGGCATGACGATCATGGCGTTACCATGTATTTGCTCTCTGCTACTTCCTCTTGATAGATAAATAAGTACTCTATAATTTATAGTTTTCAAGTTTACCGAAGTACATTCTTATTTTTTTTCTCTACACCTTTAGTAATTGGACTTTTGTAGAGTTTAATAGTTTACAAAGATACTTATTGGTATTTCGAATAAAAAGTTTACAGCTTATAAATTTAATGTCCAAAGAAAGATTGATAATGCATACATTATTTTTAAATAATAAATATATGTAGATCTTAAGATACGAACAATTTGATGAATGATTGTCATTTTTATTAAACATTTTTTATATGGATCATACATTTTTTACTTAATTATCTTAAATGGTTATGTAATCACTAAATCAGCTACTTTTAAAGGGATTTTCATTTCTCATTGAGTTATTTTGACGTGAAGTTATCAACTGTACTAAATAATAAATTAATCAGACACAACTTTGTCAAATATTTATCAGTCATTATGTCGTTTATATATTAATGATCAGTAGTTTATTTATAAAGATGCATTTACGTCTCAGGTAGATATTGGTTTTCCGTTTTGACCTAAAGAAGATTCAAGCATTACCCTAAAATAAATCAGTCTTTATTTGTATTTAATGCCTAACTTTTAGTCAATTCAGGAAGTTCCTAATCATCTCTGATAGCCTAAGCGGTTCACCAACTTTGAAGACTCACCGTTAAACTTCGTTGATATGGCCTACTCTACTCATTGTCTTCAATATAAGAGCGAAAATGCATTAAATTATCGACTTGACAGTTTTTTAGGTTGAAAAAACTCAATTTTTTAAACAAATGATGGAGTTTAATCGTTGAGATACATTTTTCATTCACTTTTCCGCACCTACACCTCTGGATTTTACTTTTTAAATTCTTTAAAATTACTTGCATTCGTTGCATACTTTTTCAGAATATTTTTTTACAACCACAGAACACCATCTACGATTCTTTGGCTATCTACAGATCGTTAGTGTTCCAATTAAAGCATTGATAAATATTAACAAAGTCAAGATTCGAATTGTTTAGTTTAGAAGATTCCTTATGGTGTCAACAGATGTCTCTAGTAACATTTTTAAGTAAATGTGTATCTTAGATCTCAAATAAGGTTTTCCAAAGTTTTCCTATGATGAAATACTTCATGTGGTAATAAAACGTTAACGGATATTAATGTACATTTTTGTTTCAGAAGTATTTAGTTTTTTCGCCAAATTTCTTAGGATATTTTCAACAGATGTCTCTAGTACCATTTTTGTTCGAGATCCTAAACTAATACTGACCAAAGGTTTCAAAAATGTTCTTGCGATGAAGCATTTTACATTACATAATGAAATGTTAACGGATAATAATTTTAGAACATTTATTCTTTGAAGGATTCAGTGTTTTCTCCAAATATCTTCGTACGTTTTTAACAAGTGTCTCTGACAACATTTTTCTGTAAATTTGTTGTATGCCAGATAACAAAATAGTATTTATGGGGGTTTCCCAAACTTTTCCTGCGACGGAATTCTTTTTAATAATGAAATGTTAACCAGACATTGGGTTTTGGTGGAACGAACTAGCCCTTGGTTATCTTCAAAAATTAAAATTCAAATTTGGTCCCCTAAAACCAAGAAAAATTAAAAAACACAACAAAGGTTGCTCTAACGCGTTTCGATAGCCAAACTATCATCTCTGCAGATGATAGCCTGATGTGTTTTTGAATTTTTCTTGGTTTCAGGGGACAACATTTGTATTTTAATTTCAGACATTGGGTTTATTTAATAGAGCATGTAACAAATACTAAGGCGTAGAATAGACATCAATTTAAGGAAACATATTTTTGAAATTGTCTGGTTCTTTCGCGAAATATCGACTTTTTTATCAAAAATTTCAAATTGAAATGTTGCGTCTGCAATGTCTACAATTTAATATTTTTGATAGTTAAATCTCAAAACTGTAAGGAAAAATTCAAAATTTTGGGGGTTTGAATAGACATTTCAAGAAGAAGCAGAACTTTAAAAAAGTCCTAATCTAAAGTTGTAATTTTTTGGAAAAGTAGAAATTGACACGCGATTTTAAGAAGAAACCTAATTTGAATAATTGGAGCTTCTTTTTATATTTTACTGTTAAATGTGAAGTCTAGCCCTTTTTTGACATTTTCCGAATTTAATTCCAAAATGTCGACTTTTGCCACCAAAATTTCGACCTTTTTATCGAAATTTCGAGCTTTCATAATTCCGAATTTTTTCTCAAAAGTTTGACTCTTTTTTCTTTTTAAACTTGAAATATTAAACTTTTCTTAATTAAATGTCGACCTTGAAACAGAAATTTCAAGAAACGTACTTATCTAAAAAATTTCGACTTTTTTTTTAAAATTACGACCCCAGTCTTAAAATTTTTCCTTTCTTCTCAACATTTCTAATTTGATATCAAAATTTCCACTTTTTATTTCTAAACAATTTCTGCTTTAACTTGAATTTTGTAAATAATTATAAAAAAAATTAAATAAATGTTTAGATTTCTTTTTTAAGTAAAAAAAAATGGAATTTCGAATTAAACACAAAATTTAAAATATTTTTGCTTAAAAAAACAAACATTTGAGAAAAAAGCCAAAGTTGTGAAGTTAAAATTGAAATTTTGAGAATTAAATTTTTTTCGAATTGACTTTGTTGCTTTTTACTCGAAATTTCGACTTTAATTTCAAGAACTATAAAAATTCCCGAATGTTCGAGTTTAAACTCGTATTTAAGAACACTAAATTGAATTTTAATAAAAACCCAATTTAGGAAAATGAATTTTGAGTTGTAGTATAAAATTTCGAGACAAAAATCGAAATCGAAAAACTTTGAATTTGCAAAAGTATATTTTTTCATTCAAAGTTTTCACTGTGACTCGAAACTTCAAATTTTATCCCAAAATTTCAACGCTTTTTTTTAAATTTCGAGGTAAACCTTGTTATTTTGACCTTTCCTTCTGTTTTAAATATCGATTTATTTGGACAAAGCTCGAAATCGAAATATTTGGAATTTGTGAAAGTATTTTTTTCAACGCTTTTTTTAAAATTTCGAGGTAAACCTTGTCATTTTGACCTTTCCTTCTGTTTTAAATATCGATTTATCTGGACAAAGCTCGAAATCGAAATATTTGGAATTTGTGAAGGTATTTTTTTTTAGTTTGGCTCGAAATTTCGAATTTAATCTCAAAATTTCAACCTTTTTTCTACGAATTTCAAAGTCAACCTTTACAACTCATCTTGTTTTTCGAAAATTTGTCTTAAATGTCGATTTTTTTAAATAAATTTGGAAATTTTATACAAAATCTGAATATTTTTAAACTCGAAAACTCGGGATTTTTTTCATAACCTTTCCATTATTTTCTTTAACTTTTCAGTTTGGGCTTGATTTTTTTCGTAAATATTTAACTTTATGATCAAAATGTCAGTTTTGTTTTTTTCATTCCAAATATATTTTTCCTCGAAGTTCTTAATTCTGCCAAGAGTTCAAAAAAAGGTTGAAATTTAAAACTGAGCATTGAAATTTCGACCTTAAGTATGAAATTTTGACTTAAAGCAGTATTATAATCACGATATTTTGACTTTAATCGCGAAATTTCAAATCTAAACCCAAAGTGATTACTCTAGAATGATTTTAATTGCTACATTTCGAGAAAAAACTTAATATTTGCAAAAGATCCTGATCTGGGTCACATTTTTTTGCACTAGAAATAATGATTTAATAAAATGTTTCCTTAATATATTAATTTGGTGCAGCAGAAATATAACAATGTATGCGTTTTTAAACAAAAGACAATTTTTTAAAAATGGTGGTTTTTCTTAAAAGTCCTTATTTTTATCAGTGATCATATGTCCTTAATAATTTGTTTGTTTATAACAATTTCTGAAATAATTGGATTTAAAAAAATATATTTTCACAAAGTGTGCGCCGTATGGGAGATAACATGGGGTATCCTCGTTATTAGTGGAGATAAAAAATCAGTTAAATCGGTAAAATAGAGCGGAATATTATGACCATCAGTATGCCACTGAAAAAATAGCCACTTATTTAAATTTTATTAAGAAAAATGTAAAAAACTATTTAAATTTTACTAGAAAAATGTGAAAAACGTCATTTTTGAAAATTTGGTAACCTCTTTGTAATCCGATTAAAAAATATCAAATCATTATTGCTTGATTTCTCACAAGCTTCAGTGGTGTGGTTAATTAAATTATTTTAGTGATGAATAATTATAATTTTTATTAAATAGTGGGGATCGAATTCTCTTTTATGTTTGTTTTAACTTCAAATAAAATTGTCAGCACAATTGAGTTATTAGAAGTGCAATGTTGGGTTTTACTGGAATAAATATAGCCTAAAAGATACCCCTAAAAATACTTTAATTTAAGTAAAAGTTTTATTAAAATCGATTTAGCAGTTTCCGAGATTAGCGCGGACAAATGATCAGCCGACATACAGACAGACATTTACAGGCTTTAATTTTATTAATATTGGATGAAAGTCATTGCTTTTCTCTAAATTTGTTTTCTCTCGAAAAATGAATGAATTAAAAGAATTAAAGGGATGAGAAAGTTTCATTTTTAATTGTTCAGTCAGATAAAAATATAAAATGTAGAGAAATACAGTGGCGTACAATAATTTTTACCATCAATGTCCATAAAATAATCTTTTGGGAGTTTTGGGAGTCTTCAGTTTCTTTTAGGAAATTTCCTGCTCTTTAAGGATTTTACTTTAAATTTGCGATATTTGTAAAAAGAGGTCCTTTTTATTTACTAAATTTTTTATATCAATTGAAACGGTCAAACGCGTTATCATTACAGAGCATTTTATTGACATTTTTTGGTAAATTGAACATTCCTAAATGCATGTTACACCTACGATGATGGTATTTAATTCTATGAAACCCATACAAGACAATTGCCTTAACTAGTAAGTGACCTTTGTAACTTTAGTTAGATCGTACATAACCTGGTTAATAGCTTTTGCAATTTTTTGCGCGTCACTTGAGCTTTTTGAAAAGTTTCTAGACGCTATTCCAAATCCAAATAAATAAAAATAAAACAAAATTTTTGGAGAAGGTGAATTGTTTGTAAAAAGTGTGGTTGTTGATTATGCTAGTGTAGTTATAAATATTACCATTTTCCTTGTCTATAATCATCAACTACACATCAACGAAATGTAGTTATTAGAAAATACATAAACGTAAATCATCTAAACTTTTTACTATGAACATTTTTTCGTAGACCACAAATTCTTTAAATAAACGGTATACGATTGCAATGGTTTCAATGGCCAGTTAGAATGAGGTGTACGTTGTTCGGAATTAAACTCTGCCGGCAAACTAATCAAAGTGTTTCCATTCTAAAGGGCGTGAATGTTCATTTGAAATTACCCACCAAAGGCTTTTCGTTGTAAAAGAGAGGAATACATTTTGCAGTATAGGGGGGTGGGATCTTTGGTGAACTTCCGGGGGTTTGCAAACCACAACGATCTAAACATTGTCAAACCTTAGATCATAGATTAAATATGCAAATCCTTAGGCAAAAGTATCAGTCATGATACACATGCAAGTGTGGCAGAGGTATTCCCTACTTTCTTTTTTCTTAATAATGAAAATTTCAGTGGAATCAACGTGTCAATTTGACAGCAGCTGACTCAGCTACACAACTTTATTGCAAACAATTCCTACTTGCATTGTTATTTTTGGTACATAAGGAATAAGGCCACGGTAGATCTCTTGGTAGCTGTTTCCCATTTGCTACGTGTCATCTTCGAGGTCCTCTCCAAGGAATGTTTTGAGGACCGAATGTGCTGAAAAGCCATGACTTGTAGGTACACTTAGATTCATACTTTAAAACTGTGTATGGTTTGTTTAAATTCATATTTTTAGTAATTATGTTTCAATACACATTGACAGATTTAATAGTGTCAATTTTTATATTTTTTTCGTTATTTCGAGCACAATTGATGATCCATTTAAGTATTGTTCATGGACGTAACTGTGATTCGATTCAATCGATTCAGGGATTTTACGCTTCAAGTAACTTAAAACAAGAGCTTTGTGGAGAAATGCACACATGCCGGTCGTAAATGTCCCCTGCTGTCCACAGAACAGCTGTGTACAACACACGTGGCATACCCATACACGAGTCTATGTCTCCCACTCCTAGATATCATGTTACAGTTAATTATTTGAAACTGTATTTCGCTTTATTATCCGCAGATATTGTCTTAAATCCCTCAATGTTAATTCTAATTGCTTCCGCCAAGTTAACCAATAAACTAGAGATTCTGTTTCTGCCACCTTATATTTGAGACAGTAAATTACTATCAATTATCCTACTGACCTAATAATGTGATATTATCTAATATGTATAGCTTATGGTATTATTATATTATTCCCATTTTATGGAATGTCACTAAATGTGTAATAAAATTTAAATCAATAGTTCCCATAGTGGGGTTTATTATCCCCTAGAGAGTTGTATTGTTCATTAGGGGCCCTTTTAATATCTAAAAATGATGTAGCTTCTTTGATAGACATATGGACTTGTTTAACAAAAACAATGAACAGTCGAAACGACAGTAGCGTGCACTCAATGAAGGCAAGAAGGTATTGCCTACCCTAGTAAAATCAGAAAAGAAAGTATAAATGCACATCCACTCGTAAATAAAAGTAATTTTTCAGTTCATATAGTATTTCTTTTTATTAATACTTTGCTTCTCTTTTCGACCATTGAAAAAAGGTACAAACCTTTAAAATTAATTCAAGGCATTGCAATTTTAACACGAATAAGGCAACATTCCAATGAACAGTCCCTCTCAATCACAATATTCCCATATAGGTGTCCCGTAAGCCAAACGTACAGGCAGGTAACGACAGTACTATAGCGCTTATGTGGAGATGTAAAGCCAGCACCTTTTAATTGCTAATGTGTATATGGTAGCGACATTTTTGTTACAGTAGACGTACATTACATTAGAAGTTTCCGAAGTTTCTATTTCGGTAAATCCCCTAGATACTGAGTTACAATGCAATTTGTTAGTCTTGTTGTCAACGTCTACGTTCAGTATCTGTTTTGTAGTCTTTTTTTAAAGTTTAATCCACTCGTAAAGGGTAACCTCATTACGCTTTCCAAGCACTGCGAGTAGGATGCGGAAATAAGGATAGATGGCGATGAACCGCCTTCTTAAACAAGGATAGGTTGTAATTTTTGGGCAAAAATTCCTTTCGGTAAAAAGTTCCATAACTTGGAAGTTCTATAGAAAAAAGAGTCTCCGTAGACACTGTGTTAAGTTGGATCGCGCAGGAATTTGCTGTCTTCGACGGTCAAGTATGACTTAAGAATCTTGCCCTTGGGGGGATCAATCCTATTAGTTCTTGAGAGCATCTTCCATGATAGTACTTATAGAAAAGAGACAAGTCACCAACCATACGCCTGTGCTCTAGTGTTCCGAGAGAATCGGTCAGACTCTCGTCATCAATTAGACGAATCACTCTTCTTTGAATTGAATCCAACAGAGCTAAAGTGTGTTTTGGGGCTGAACTCCAAACACGAGAACAGTATTCTAGTGTTGGTCTAACTTGAGCTTTGTATAGTGTTAATAGCTGATGAGATGTGAAGTACTTTTTAGCTCTAAAAAAAAGCCAAGCTTCTGAGAGGCGGTTTTGGCAATTGCTCGCACATGATCATCCCAAGGGAAGTTAGTGCTTGCATTCACTCCTAGGATAGATAGATTAGATCCCATCGGAAGGATTTTACCGTCCATTAGTATGTTTGTTGCATTATCCCTTGATGTTTCCTTAGAGAAAACCGCGGCCTGAGTTTTTGAAGCGTTAAAGTCGACCAAATTGTTCTTACCCCATTCCAGAATAATCTAGAAATCCCGATTAATCTTCTGTATCTGCTGTTCCCTTAGTCGATCTAAAGCAGCGATAGATAATGGTTTGTCGGAGAAAAAAGATGACACAAGGTTACTATCATCTGCGCAGCTGTATATAGGATTGGAAGTTGAAGCTAAGAGATCGTTAATGTGTAACAGAAATAGAGTAGGAGACAGAATGGACCCCTGAGGCACCCCGCGTTAATCGCAAATGTCTCTGATGAGATGCAATCGACGACGACCTGAAGAGATCTGTCAGCGAGAAAATTTGATATCAAATGGCAGAGTCCAGGAGGAAGACCATAAGATGTTAATTTGGCGAGAAGAGATCGGTACCAGACTCTGTCGAAAGCCTTTGAGATATCCAATGCCACAATCTTAGCCTCACTATCTTCATTTAATACAAACTGAAGTCATTCGTTTAATTTTATAAAAAGATTTATTCAAGACATTTAATTTATACGAATTGTTCTGTTAATGTTAGTTTATTGGACTGTTAGTAACCGTATAAAAATGCAGTCAGAAACCCATGATGGTGAAAACTGCTTACAGTGGCTAGAAGACTTGCATTGGTATTCAAATCATGTGAGAAAAACAAGCAATTATCGTGACAGGACATCTTATTCCTCCACTTAAAATTGTGTTTGGATATTTTAGTAAAAACAAATTATGACAATTAGAAATACACTATTATTTTCAAAAGCAAAAAATGTGTGGACTGAAAAGTTTAATAACTCATGAAATTTAGTTCCACTTTCAAGCCTGCGAATAGGATTCTTGCAAGGATTTTTTTGGTCTGTAAGTACATGATAATTTTTGCTACGTTACTTTTACTCCAATGCTTACTTTTGTCTATATCAGAATCATCGGATATTTATTTGTCTACCCTTCCTCAAATGGCACTGCACGCCACTGCGAAACGAGTAAAATTGAAATAAAATAACTCGAAATTAAAAAAAAAGTTTCGAATATTTCGAGAAAAAGTTAAGATTTTACAAAAGACGAAACTTCTAAAAGATAATATAAACTGACGTGTAAACTCGAACTTTTGAAAAAAAAAATGTTGAAATTTTTGTGTTATTTTGAATTTAAACTCGTTTTCAAATTTTTACTTAAACTCCGTATTTTGGGAAAAAAGTTGAAATTTCAAAAACTCAAAATTGATGGAAATAAAACTCGAATTTTAACACGAAATTTTGACAAAAACTTGGAATTTATAACCAGTGTTTATAAATTTTCGAAGTTTATACGCGACAATTTGATAATATTCAAAAACTTGCAAATGAAGTCGATTTTTTGAGATGAAGTCAAAATTTTTAGATATTTTTTTCAAAAATTTAGTTCTTTTTGCCAAGCCCGTCTTCCTTTTTGTCGAAGTTAAAACTATTTGTAAAAAAAATTGGGACTTCCCCTATCAAATTTAGTTTTTTTTACATAATTAAAAATTGAGATGGATTTTGAAAAAAGTTAAGTCGATTTCTGAAAAGTCTTTAAATCTATTCTCTGAACGTTCAAAAAGTCAAAGTTTCTAGAAATTCGTAATTTTGGGAAAGTAGGTTGATAGATTTGATTTTTTCAATTTTGAAATTTTTCCATTTTGATATTCAAATTGATATTGAATTCATAATTCAACTTGCAATTTTATAGTTTTTTTTCCTAAAATTTCGTCTACAAAATCGAACTTTAGGTTTATTGCAAAAATTGTAACTATTTTTTCTCAATTTTCGGATTTTAATCTTGACGTTCCTACTTTCTTCTCAAATAAATAAAAACTAAACAGTTTAAGTTCAAACTGAGAAATTTTATAAAAATTATTCGACTTTTACTCGAAAGCCCAACATTTTAAAAAAATGTGAAGTGTTTTTCTTAATAAATGCAGTCTGTGCATGTTTTTCGTTTTTGACGCCGCTTTGACTGACTCGAAATTTAGTTTGTTCCTGGAATTTTATACAGACTTTTTTCTAAAACATTTGAACTTGCAATTAAAATAAGAACTCAAATTTTGAGAAAACAATCCGTTCCGAAAAAATTCAAGATTTATATAAACAACTTCCAAATTTTCCATTTTAATTACAAAATTTTTTACATTACGCTTGAATATTTGACATCCCCTGAATTTCAAATTAAAAAAATAGTCAAAATTTGAATTAATAAATATTTATTTCCTCGACATATCAATTTCAAACTTCAAATGTCAAATTTTTCTAGGAACGTGACCCTCGTTTTCTCGAAATTTAGTCTTTTATATCCAAATTTCGTACTTTTTTTCCGGGAAATTTAGTCACGATGTTTGAGACTTCGATGTTTCTTTTTTTTAGTCGACTTTCAAACATGCAAAATATGATAAACTAATTCTTAGGAAAAAGTAGCAAATTGAATCCTGGCAGTTTCGTCGAATGTATTCGAAGGAATATTTTGATGATTAGATCTAATTTTTAGAAGCATTCTCTCAAAATTCAGTAGATAAATATTGCTAATATAATATTCCTTATAGGTTTATCCTCAAGAAGAGGTTTCTAAAGGAAAATTTTGTAATGAAAGTTTTGATTTTCAATGCTATATACAGCTACACAGATGATAGTAGCCTGGTGTCATCTTTTTTCTCTGAAAACCATTAGGCATCACTGCTTCAGGTAGGCTAAGGGAACAGCAGAGGCAAGATGATTAATCGGGATCTCGAGATCTGGAATGAGGAAAGACAAATCTGGTTGACTTCAATGCCTCAAAAACTCAGGGCGCTGTTTTCTCTAAGAAAACATTGGGGGATAATACAACCAATATCCTCATTTATGGTAAAATTCTCCCTATTGGATTTAATCTGTCAATCCTACGAGTGAAGGCGAGCACTAACTTTTCTTCAAATAACCATGTTGGCGCCATTCCCAAATTGACCGTTCAGACGGTGGGCTTTCTTTTTTGAGCTAAAAACTACTTCACATCTCATCAGTTGCTGACTCTCTACAAAGCTGGAATACTCTTCTCATGTTTGGAATTGGAGTCAGCTCCAAAACACACCTTGACCCTACAATATTCGAATTTAAAGAAAAGGGATTTTCCTGATTACGATAATTTGACCTATGGTCTTGTCTCATTTCTACGAGTACTTTCATGAAAGATGCTCCCAGGAACTGATAGAATTGATCCCATCAAGGGCAATATTCTTGAGACACACAAGGCGACGATTGGAAAGATGCTCCCAGGAACTGATAGAATTGATCCCATCAAGGGCAATATTCTTGAGACACACAAGGCGACAGCAAGTTCCTGTGCGATTGAGCATGGCACAGTGAGGACTTCTGCCTATGGAAATTCTTTTTTCTATAGGACTTTCAAACTCTGGAATTCGTTACCAAACAGAATTTTTCCCTGTAGTGCTCTAAAGTCACAAGCGGTTTGCCCTTTGCGAGTAGATTGAACTGAGAGTAGGATCTGTCCCATGATCATTCCTGGTTTAAATTCTTAGAACTTTGGAAATTTAAAATGGAAATTTCGAGAAAAATTTTCAAAATTTATTTAAAAAAATTGGAACTCGAACGTCGGAACGAAAATCTAAATAATTAGTAAAAAAAGCAAGTTTCGGGTTTTTATGAAAATCGAAGGAATTTTGACAAACAAGTTTGAATTTGGAAAAATATCGGAATTTGTAAAAAAATCGATTTTAAACTCTAAACTAGAAATTCGAAATTTCAAAATAAAAGTCGAAATTTTGAAGTGCCAGCCTTTTGAAAGCCTCCATTTTAGAGAAAAAAAGAAGTGGAAATTGAAAGTGTAAAATTAAAGAACAAAATCGAAATTTCAGTGCAGAGAATTTATCGACATTTTGAGTTTAAACTTAAGAGATTCAAGTTTTCCGAGAATTAAAGATCAAATTTCTGGAAAAGCTCCACATTTTTAGTATCAAGAGAAAATTTAAGGGGAAAAATAGTATTGTATTCGGAATTTTAATAATTAGGTAAACATTTTGAAAAACGTACTAAAAATTTGTAAAATAAAAAATGGATAATAATATTCGAAATTTTGAGAAAAACATTTAGACTTCAAGTTTAAAATTTGATTTTCGAAATTTTAGTGGGAACATTCTATAGTAAACACGTAATTTTAGGAAAAACGTCAATTTTCGAAGAAGAAGCAGACATTTCTAAAAAGAATGAATATTTTGGGAGGAATTCTGAAATTGAGTTAGTATTTTAAATGCATATTCTCTCCCATTTGTTTTCTTTTTATAGACTCAAATGATGACTGTTTTTAACTACCAAGCTGAAAACCATTCGGAGGTTGGGAACAGTCAGCAAAAATATTTAAGGAGTTCAGTGCCGGAAAGAGGGTAGTTGTTTCTTATGGATCCAGCTTAAATATTTACTGCCTCTTTTTAAAAGCAAAATTAACTTTTTGTCATGTGGTTGACATTTTGCGAATTTGGGTATTACATAGTACAGTAAGACCCCGCTTAACTCGTAGGATACGTTCCATCAAAATAGAGCGTAACATGTAAATAATGGGATTAGGGAAGATGGATAGAAAATTGGTTAGGTATTACATTTAATAATTATGTTTTTTTTAATAAAAATAAAACCAAACATTTATTTTTTACAAAAATAAAAACAATATAAACAAATATACTTATAAAAACAAATAAAATTTTCTAAGTCAGATCATTCAGTCTATTCTGTGTTTCCAATTTTCTGCCTTTTTGTCAAGAAGGCATCTAATGTAGTTTGCGTTTTCCTTTTGCGTTTTGTTAGAAGTTATTGATAAGTGGATAAAGCATCTATAACACCACGTCTTGCTTTTGAACTCCTATCAAAATTTGGATCATTTTCAACAAATTGGTCCATAATTTCAGTTATAGTGGTCGCACTTCTTTTTACAAACGCCATCGAAAGTTCTTTTTGCTCTTCTTCGAAATCACTACTATCAATATTTTTGTTTTCTTCTTGCTCAGTTAATTCCTTGAGCTCATCATGAGAAAGACTAGCTGCTGTTTCTTGAACTATTTCTTCGACGTCTTCCACATTTACCTCATCTAAACCAGTTTGTTTCGCTAATTCCACTATTTCATCCATATCGACAGAGTATCCAATGTCTTCGCTCTTACTTAAATCTGGCCAAATGTTCTTCCATACTCCTTTCAAAGATCTTTCTGTTATCTCATTCAAAGAAAGGTTTATGTTTTCTACAGCATTCATGATTTTGTAGTTTTTCCAAAATTCTTTTATTGATTGCTTCTCTTCTCCGTCTGTTTTTTCGAACATCTGCTTAAATGTTCGCCGCAAGTAATAAGTCTTAAAATTAGATATAACGCCTTGGTCTATTGGTTGGATTAAGGCAGTTGTGTTAGGCGTCAAGAAAACCACTTCGATTGGAATGCATGTTGTTAAGTCTGATAAATTTGTTGGGTGGCTTGGAGCATTATCAATTAATAGTAGTGCTCTTTGTTCAAGTTTTTTAATTTCAATAACGTCTAACAGACGAGCAAAAATGTTCAGTGAACCAATCCTGGAAAATTTTCATAGTTATCCATGATTTTTTATTAGACTCTCAAATTACATGTAAAGTTGAGTTATTATGCCTTTCATCGCTCTTGGGTTTTTGGAGTAGTAAACTAGTAGTGGTTTTAATTTGAAATCTCCGCTTGCGTTACCACCCAGTAGAAGTGTTAAGCGATCTTTTGCAGCTTTAAATCCTGGTGCTCGTTTTTTTTCACGGGTTAGAAATATTCGCTTTGGCATTCTTTTCCAAAACAGGCCTGTTTCATCAACATTAAAAATCAATTCTGAAGGATAGTTTCCTTGTTCAATTATTGTTTTCAATGTCACTGGGAATTCAGTCGCCGCTTTCGTATCACCACTTGCTGCTTCTCCTGTAGTCTTTATTTTGTGAAGATTATTTCGATGTTTAAATCTATTAAACCATCCTCGACTAGCAACGAAAGTTTCACCTATGTCACTTGCCTCAGCCTGAATGTAATTAAAAATTCTTTTAGCTTTTTCCATTATGATAGATTGGCTTAATGGCATATTGCGTTCAATTTCGTCGTCAATCCATATAGACAGTCGTTTTTCCATTTCTTCTATAATGTTATTTCTAGAACGGGTAATTCTAGTTGCAGAGCTTGACGTAGTTGCCGATGACAGTATTTTTTCTTTATTCTTAAGAATTTTACTTATTGTTGAAGTTGCCAAATTCAATCCAGCGCCAATTTGAGGTTGACGTTCACCAGAATCTAATCTTCTAATCACTTGCATTTTAGTTTCCAGTGAAATGCTTTTCCTGGTTGCCTTCTTTTCTTGTTTTTCATTATCACCCATGATAAAAATTAAAGAATATAATATTTGTTACTGTATTAATCGTTATAATATTATATAAATTTATACTTACAATAATGTCAACAAATGTTTCAAATGATAAAAATGCGTCCGTACAGCACCACATCAAACAAGAAACACAACTACACAGTTTCGGATGTGTTATGTACATATTTGGAAATCTAGTGCTGCGCACAATTCCGGGGAATCCCCGGGTTGAAATAAAAGAGCGCTAAACCGAAACAGCGCTAAACGAAACAGCGTTAGGCGGGGTCTTATTGTAGCTAATAAAAAAAATCAGAAAACTTTTTCGCCATGTTGTAAAAATGATGAGATATTTTCGAAATGTTACCGTTGGCGAAATCATAAAAGGGGAAAGTTAAAATGTATCGAAACCTGTGTATGAAAAATATCATAGTGAAACTCAACAGAAAGAAAAGCTTTTGTATGTGTAAATAAAAAAACAACAAAAGCGTTGCTAAATGCACGATGTGTGATTTAATTTTCGATTAAAATTGTACACTGAATTAAGAATTGTGTCATTTTTATTTAATTTCCCTATACAGTGTAAGTTAATGTTATGCATATGAATAAAAAGAATGTGTTTGTAAACTGTCTAGCACAAAGCCAGAATCTTATTATTCTAGAAGACTCAATACACATAAAACGTTCATAACTGTACCATAACAATAAAAACATCGTAAAAAGTATAGGGCACTATATAGAGCGATAATTACCAATAGGTGATGAAAGCTCTTCGACTCAGCTTTTCAGCGTTTAAACTTTCAGTTACACTTGATAACTATACTATAGGAACGGTATTTTAATAAAAATAAACATATCATTCATTAGAAGTTTCAATATGTTAGAACTATCGAAACTAGTTCATTTAGTTTTATGTCCTAAATTACTGAAGTGAATCCTGTTGATACACAATCATTTTTGGTAATTTATTACAGATCATAGTGGGCAAAAATTTTGTTTTCATTAATGGGTTTATTCCGCGGTTCGTTTCATTAACAGTTTTCGCTGTTTACATTTTGGTACTTGAGAAGAATAAAATATTGAAATGATAACGAAGGCTTCCACGGCCAGAGTCAGTACAGGATATACTTCTTCCGGGATTGAACCGTGTCAAAGAACTACTAAAAGTGTTCGACGTTTCGCCCACCATCGTAGGGGGCTTTTTCAGGAACAAAGAAAAGGAACAATAAATAAAAAGAGAAATATAAGGGAATATGCAAAAATGAAAAGGCCAATTGTAAAACATCGGAGCACTGTAACTCAGTATGTCCACCATATCAGAGGCGAAACTCTTCTGAATTGAAAATTGGTACAAAGGATAAGAAAGTTTAGACAGAAGAGCACGGTAACTCAGTATTCCATCATACTAGAGGCGAAACTCTTCTGAGAGGAAAAAAGGAAAGGGAAACTTTATATACTGTTCGTCTGCGCGATCACTCCCGAAGGTTTCCGATGGTTGGTTTCCAAATGGAGGAAAGCATGTAACCGTCGGTTCTGTTGATGTTTTTGGGGAATTTTTAGATTTCAATGGCCTCGCGTCTTTCTATTAAAGTAATTGGGAATATTGGATTTAATTGAAATATTATCAAAGAGAATCTTATGTCCGGTCTCATGTTGACGTTCCGCAATGGCTGACTGCGAAAATAAACCAGACCTAAGACATCTTTCGTGCTCGGATATTCGGGTCTTAAATGATCGCCCCATTTCTCCGATGTACACTGAACCACAAGAACAAGGAACCCTGTACACACCATTAGAACAAAAGGATGAAATTTTATCTTTGGGAGATGGGAGGAGCTGTTGGATCTTTGAGGCTGGTGAAAAAATGGGTTTAATGTTGTGTTTTCTCAATAATTTTCCAATTTGATCGGTTACTTCGTGAACATAAGGAACAAAGGCTTTAGAAGAAATTATTGAATTTTGTAAAGGACGCGGGGTAGGGTGAAGATGTCGTCTAATGACAGTTTTAATGTCGTGCGATTTGTAACCATTGTTGCGGAGGTTGAAACGAATTTTGTTCAACTCGTCTAAAAGATTTATTGGTTGTGAAGTTGCTACAGCTCGTGAAACCAGTGAATTTATGACAGAACGTTTTTGGGAAGGGTGATGATGGGAGTCTGCATGCAAATAACGATTAGTGTATGTGGGTTTTCGAAAAACGGAATGAGAAACGCCGTTTGGTAAACGGACGATCAGGACGTCAAAAAAAGGAAAAGAACCGTTGTTTTCGATTTCCATAGTGAAGCTAATGGAAGAATGTAAACTGTTTAGGTGTCCCAACAATAAATTTAGTGAATCCTTGCCATGTGGCCATACAATAAATGTGTCATATACATAACGAAGCCAAACCTTGGGTTTTAAATCCGCAGTTTCTAACGCAGTGTTTTCAAAAGATTCCATGAAAATATTTGCTACGATTGGGGATAAGGGGGAACTCATTGGGGTGCCGGAGACTTGTTTATAGAAGCTGCCATTAAAAGAAAAATTAAGTGAGGCACATTTCAGTTAAATCAGCTAGAGAATCTGCATTCTTTTTGCCTGAAAGTAATTGACGAGTTATCGTCATGGAGTCGGAAACTGGAACATTAGTGAATAGTGAAGTGACGTCAAAACTTCTCAGTATGTCGTTGGGGTCTAGGGTTAATTCGGACAATAATTCGACAGTGTTTGGAATTTAGAACGTGTGATGATAAAATATTGAAATGTTTGAAAAAGATCTAAAAATACTTGTTAATCAAAAGTACAATTACTTATCTAATAAAAAACGACTTAGGTACAAACAAGTATTTGGTGAAACTTGTTGGATACGGAGTGAGAGAATTAGATAATTTTTTTTCTGAAAATGTTGAAAATATACAACCAGAGACTATAGACAACTGAGAAATAAGTTACAGAGGAAAGTTTGAAAAATATTAAGCAAAAAAGATTTGATTAGAAAAGAAATCAATACCAAAAATTTTGACGTTGATTATAGGATATAAAAATAATTTGATATGAAAAATCGTTGAATAAAATAAAAATTAGAATGAATGGTTTTGTAATAACGTGTTGCATCAAAGCAGTGGCGTGCCCTCAAAAAGGCATTGCCGACCCTAGTAAAATCAGAAAAGAAAATATAAATGCACATCTACTCGTAAATAAAAGTAATTTTTCAGTGCATATGGTATTTCTTTTTACTAATACTTCGCTTCTCTTTTCGCCCATTGAAAAAAGGTACAAACCTTTAAAATTAATTGAAGGTATTGCAAAGTTAACACGAATACGGAAAAATTCCAATGAACAGTCCTTCTCAATCACAATATTCCCATATACGTGTCCCATAAGCTAAACGTACAGGCAGATAACGACAGTAGTATGGCGCTTATATGGAAATGTAAAGCAAGTACCTTATAAGTGGTAATGTGTATATGGTAGCGACATCTTTGTTACAGTAGACGTACATTACATTAGAAGTTTCCGAAGTTTCTATTTCGGTATATCCCCTACAATGCAATTTGTTAGTCTTATTGTCAACGTCTACGTTTCGTGTCTGTTTACCAACTGAAGTCACTGGTTTAATTTTATAAAAAGATTTATTCAAGACATTTAATATATACGAATTGTTCTGTTAATGTTAGTTTATTGGACTGTTAGTAACGTTATAAAAATGCAGTCAAAATCCCATGATGGTGAAAACTGCTTACAGTGGCTAGAAGACTTCCATTGGTATTCAAATCATGTGAGAAAAACAAAAAATTATCGTGACAGGACATCTTATTCCTCCACTTAAAATTGTGTTTGGATATTTTAGTAAAAACAAATAAATTATGACGATTACAAATACACTATTATTTTCAAAAGCAAAAAATGTGTGGACTGAAAAGTTTAATAACTCATGAAATTTAGTTCCACTTTCAAGCGTGCGAATAGGATTCTTGCAAGGATTTTTTGGTCTGTAAGTACACGATAATTTTTGCTACGTTACTTTTACTCCAATGTTTACTTTTGTCTACATCAGAATCATCGGATATTTATTTGTCTACCCTTCCTCAAATGGCACTGCACGCCACTGCGAAACGAGTAAAATTTGAAATAAAATAACTCGAAATTAAAAAAAAAGTTTCGAATATTTCGAGAAAAAGTTTAGATTTTACAAAAGACGAAACTTCTAAAAGATAATATAAACTGACGTATAAACTCGAACTTTTGAAAAAAAATGTTGAAATTTTTGTGTTATTTTGAATTTAAACTCGTTTTCAAATTTTTACTTAAACTCCGTATTTTGGGAAAAAAGTTGAAATTTCAAAAACTCAAAATTGATGGAAATAAAACTCGAATTTTAACACGAAATTTCGTCAAAAACTTGGAATTTATAACCAGTGTTTATAAATTTTCGAAGTTTATACGCGACAATTTGATAATATTCAAAAACTTGCAAAGGAAGTCGATTTTTTGAGATGAAGTCAAAATTTTTAGATATTTTTTTCATAAATTTAGTTCTTTTTACCAAGCCCGTCTTCCTTTTTCTCGAAGTTAAAACTATTTGTAAAAAAAATTGGGACTTTCCCTATCAAATTTAGTTTTTTTTACATAATTGAAAATTGAGATGGATTTTAAAAAAGGAAAAGTCGATTTCTGAAAAGTCTTTAAATCTATTCTCTGAACCTTCAAAAAGTCAAAGTTTCTAAAAATTCGTAATTTTGGGAAAGTAGATTGATAGATTTGATTTTTTCAATTTTGAAATTTTTCCATTTTGATATTCAAATTGATATTGAATTCATAATTCAACTTGCAATTTTATAGTTTTTTTTCCTAAAATTTCGTCTACAAAATCGAACTTTAGGCTTATTGCAAAAATTTTAACTATTTTTTCTCAATTTTCGGATTTTAATCTTGACGTTCCTACTTTCTTCTCAAATAAATAAAAACTAAACAGTTTAAGTTCAAACTGGGAAATTTTATAAAAATTATTCGACTTTTACTCGAAAGCCCAACATTTTTAAAAAATGTGAAGTGTTTTTCTTGATAAATGCAGTCTGTGCATGTTTTTCGTTTTTGACGCCGCTTTGACTGACTCGAAATTTAGTTTGTTCCTGGAATTTTATACAGACTTTTTTCTAAAACATTTGAACTTGCAATTAAAATAAGAACTCAAATTTTGAGAAAACAATCCGTTCCGAAAAAATTCAAGATTTATATAAACCACTTCCAAATTTTCCATTTTAATTACAAAATTTTGACATTACGCTTGAATATTTGACATCTCCTGAATTTCAAATTAAAAAAATAGTCAAAATTTGAATTAATAAATATTTATTTCCTCGACATATCAATTTCAAACTTCAAATGTCAAATTTTTCTAGGAACGTGACCCTCGTTTTCTCGAAATTTAGTCTTTTATATCCAAATTTCGTACTTTTTTCCGGGAAATTTAGACACGATGTTTGAGACTTCGATGTTTCTTTTTTTTAATCGACTTTCAAACATGCAAAATATTATAAACTAATTGTTAGGAAAAAGTAGCAGATTGAATCGTGGCAGTTTCGTCGAATGTATTCGAAGGAATATTTTGATGATAAGATCTAATTTTCAGAAGCATTCTTTCAAAATTCAGTAGATAAATATTGCTAATATAATATTCCTTATAGGTTTATCCTCAAGAAGAGGTTTCTAAAGGAAAATTTTGTAATGAAAGTTTTGATTTTCAATGCTATATACAGCTACACAGATGATAGTAGCCTGGTGTCATATTTTTTCTCCGAAAACCATTAGGCGTCACTGCTTCAGGTAGGTTAAGGGAACAGCAGAGGCAAGATGATTAATCGGGATCTCGAGATCTGGAATGAGGAAAGACAAATCTGGTTGACTTCAATGTCTCAAAAACTCAGGGCGCTGTTTTCTCTAAGAAAAGATTGGGGGGTAATACAACCAATATCCTCATTTATGGTAAAATCCTCCCTATTGGATTTAATCTGTCAATCCTACGAGTGAAGGCGAGCACTAACTTTTCTTCAAATAATCATGTTGGTGCCATTCCCAAATTGACCGTTCAGACGGTGGGCTTTCTTTTTCGAGCTAAAAACTACTTCACATCTCATCAGTTGCTGACTCTTTACAAAGCTGGAATACTCTTCTCATGTTTGGAATTGGAGTCAGTCCCAAAACACACTTTGACTCTACTATACTCGAATTCAAAGAAAAGGGATTTGTCAGATTACCTATGGTCTTGTCTCATTTCTACAAGTACTTTTATGAAAGATGCTCCCAGGAATTGATAGAATTGATCCTCCCCCCCCCCCCAAGGGCAATATTCCTAAGACACACAAGGCGACGATTGGAGACGGCAAATTCTTGTGCGGTTCAGCATGGCACAGTGAGGACTTCTGCCTATGGAAATTCTTTTTTCTATACGCCTTCCAAACTCTGGAATTCGTTACCAAACAGAATTTTTCCCGGTAGGGCTCTAAAGTTCCAAGCGGTTTGCCCTTTGCGAGTAGATTAAACTGAGAGTAGAATCTGTCCCATGGTCGGTAAATGGTTCGGTAAATCCCCTACAATGCAATTTGTTAGTCTTATTGTCAACGTCTACGTTTCGTGTCTGTTTACAAACTGAAGTCACTGGTTTAATTTTATAAAAAGATTTATTCAAGACATTTAATTTATACGAATTGTTCTGTTAATGTTAGTTTATTGGACTGTTAGTAACCGTATAAAAATGCAGTCAGAAACCCATGATGGTGAAAACTGCTTACAGTGGCCAGAAGACTTGCATTGGTATTCAAATCATGTAAGAAAAAAAGAAAATTATTGTGACAGGACGTCTTATTCCTCCACTTAAACTTGTGTTTGGATATTTTAGTAAAAATAAATTATGACGATTACAAATACAGTATTATTTTCAAAAGCAAAAAATGTGTGGACTGATAAGTTTAATAACTCATGAAATTCAGTTCCACTTTCAAGCGTGCGAATAGGATTCTTGCAAGGATTTTTTGGTCTGTAAGTACATGATAATTTTTGCTACGTTACTTTTACTCCAACGTTTATTTTTGTCTATATCGGAATCATCGGATATCTATTTGCCTACCCTGTCTTAAATGGCACTGCGCGCCACTGCATCCAAGTGGGGATAAAACTGAAGTATTGATTATTTCTACGGAATTTCAACATTTATTTCGAAACTAAGAGTTCTCAGAAAAAAAATGTCTTGTGTTGTTTGTTTTTATATTTTATGCGAAAAATTTGCTCTCTATTATTTCACTTTTTTATTTTGTTTTATAAGTTTTCTGACAAATCTAAGATAAAGTTACCAAGTTAAATGTTTGTCATTGTCATTGTTAAAAAATTATCAAAACTAATACATTTCAGTATGTTCCATTTTTCTAAATTCCATGTTTAAATGTACGATTTTTACGTTTTCTCCCAAATTTTCTTTAAAGTTGGAATATAGATTTTCTTTAACTTCGACTAATCCCAAAAATTTGATTAATCACAACTAGAATATTGTAACGCAATGTAAATAGTTGAAATAGGATTTAGAATAGAATTGTAGAATTTATTAAATAAAAAAGAGTTTCTAGAAGGATCTGATAAGGGGAAAGCGGCCGCGATAACGAAACAAATGGCAGATAAGCGTTCCAGAAATTTCGGCAAACGATAAGCCTTATTTGCCGAAAAGTTCTAGAAGCCGGGCCAAAACTATAAAAGGCGGTCAGCTTTCCCTCGAGTCAGTCAGTTAGAAGTTAGTGTAGTTAGTCCGGTTAGCAATTAGTAAATAAGTAGTGAGTTACTGTTCAGTTGAAGTGTGCCGAGTTAATTTGGTAATAAAGTGGTGTAATTCACACGTGTAATCAATCGAACCGATAAGCCCGTAACAATATTTATAAATGTTTAGTTTTTCCCCGAACATTCCATTCCTTTTTAATTAGTTGAAGTCTCTTTTTTCTCGACTTACGACTTGATGTTAGACTTTCCTCTAAAATTTCAAATTTTTTCCCGAACTTTTGGGTTTTTTTCTAAAAAATTTTGAAGATTGAAATATCTTTAATTTTCGCGTTATATTAAAATGTTTACTGTCTTATCTAAAATTTTTTACTGTCGCGAGTTTTAGAACATTTTATTTTAAAGATTATCGAAAATATCAACTATTTACTCATCGTTTATATATTAAATTCGAAAATTCAAGGGTTTTCCTGAAATTGTGAAACTTATTTTCTATTTTCCATAGAATTATCGCTTTGAATGCAAAATTTCTAATTTTTTATTTCGAGTCTTTTTCCCAAAATATCACTTGTTTTCTGAAAATTTCTTGACTTCAAATTTGTTATCTTTTCCCTGAAATTTGTTATTTTTCCCTAAAATCTCCACTTTAAACTCGAAATATAGACTTTTTCTATGATTTATATTTAATCTCTTCGACTTAAACCTAAGCAATTTTAAAGAATTAAATTTTTGGTTATAAGTTTGAAGTTGTATTTTCAAAATTTCAATTGTTTTCCCAAAATTCCGAGTTTAGACCTGAAACTATAATCTGTCCTAAAATTCGAACTTTAAATTTGAAATAGAAATTTCTAGGTTTATTTTTTTTTCGCATTACATACAGATTGGACCATAAGTAATGGTACATAGTGCTACAGTAGATTTTTCGTATAAAAATAACGTGATTTAGTCACATTTACCTGATACCAAAAGTTGATATTAACAAAGATATAGGGTGTCAAAGTTGAAAAAAAAATGTGATTTTTTTCGCATAACTGATGAACACAGTTCACTATAGACAAGAAATTTGGCACATGGGTATTTCTTTGGTTAAGAAATTCTAATTTGCTAACAGATTGTCAGTAATTCATAGGGGGCACCACCTGCGCTACCTTGTATTATTCTAAAGCATCATAACTTTTTTGTGCCTTCATGTACACTTATTTTAAATAGATATTTTTATTTACCTGCCTTATTTACGCAAAAAAGGTGTACTTTCTAAATGTTGATACAAGCAACCGTTTTCAAGATATTTATTTGCCTTCAAAGTTTTCCGTACGTTTATTTTAAGTTATGTAAATGTGAACTTTTCGCGGTAGGTTTCAAAATAAAAGTAATAAAACTGACTCTAAAATAGTTTATAACAAATATTATTCTACTGACATTATTATTACATATATTTTTTAGATTTCTAAAGCAAATTTAATTAAAATACCAAAATAAATTTTTTTTATAAAAATAAGGATGTGGGGAATGACCTTTTTCATGTAAAGGGATTATAAACAATTAAAAATCGGGCTGTCTTTTATTGAAATTCGTCTCCAAAGATCTGCTTTGACCACCCAGACTATTAAATTTTTTTTGTGCGGACTCAGAGATCACATCTCACATCTCTATGTTAGAAAATAAATTACGTCTTAATTTTTTGGATTTTCTTTATTGAGACTTTCAAAATTGAGGTATTAATATCATCAGCAAAGTAATATTTGACATAAATTAGTTTCAAAGCTGTCTTATGATTACTTTTTTTTCAAAGCCTACTTCGAAAATTTAATATCTTGGTAATTTAAAACCAAGGCACGTCAAGCTTTAACGGCAAATATCTTGGAAACGGTTGCTCGTATCAACTTTCAGAAAGTACACCTTTTTTACGTAAAAAATATGGGGAAATAAAATAACCCATTTAAAATTGATATACGTGGGTGCACAAAAAAGTTATGATGATTTAGAATTATGCAGGATAGCGCAGGTAGCGCCCTCTATCAGCTATTGGTAATATGTTAGCAAATTAGAGTTTGTCGACTTAAGCAACACCCTTGTGCCAAATTTCCTGCCTATATTACAATTCATTCCATAATTATACGAAAAAAATCGAAAATTTTTTTTTCAACTTTGACACCCTGTATCCCTGTTAATATCAACTTTTGGTATGAGTTAAATGTAGCTAAATCATATTATTTGTATTCGAAAAAACCACCACTGCTCTGTGTACCATTACTTATGGTCCAACCTGTGTTTCATAAAATTAGAAATTATTTGTTTTTAAATTTAAATTTTAAATTAATTACTTTTTTTCTACAATTTTCAGTTTAAAATTGGAATATCAATATTTTTTCTTAAAATTTCGGTTTATTTTCTAAAAAAATTCAGTTAAAATTTGTTTTTTTTTTATCTTGAAGAAGTTTATTTTTTAATTTTATTTAACATTTCTTCGGCCCAGTTTGAAAATATTTTAAAAAAAATTTTTTATTTATATCTAATTTTGGTCTTCTATTTTTCACTTTTCGTATTCTATGTAAAATAAACCAACCTCTTATTTTGTCAACTGTCATGAGGTGACGTTTTAAATATCACGTAGTCATATTTTAGAAACTGTTTTAGAATATTGTCAACAAACAATAAAAATTTAAATATTTCCAAACTGGGCCGAAGAAGTGTTAAATAAAATTAAAATACATAATGTTTCCGGTCAATAAGAGTTCACCATGAAGAATGAATGAAAGTTTGTCGTAGAATTTCCATTTTAATTTCCAAATTTTGGTTTTCTTTCGAGTTTTCGAGTTTAAACCCGAAACTTTTAAAGGAAATGTAACGTGTTTTGTTTAGGTATTTGGTTTTTTGTTAATATTTTCACGTTCCCGTTTTAAAAAACGTCCATATTGTTAAAAAAATGAAGATTGTCGACTTTTTTCCCAACATTTTTTTTCAAAATCCAACCGTTAACTAAAAATGAAGTACTATTATTTTTCACATTAAATATCTGAAAAAACAGATTTTTCGTCCAAGTGTTTCCCAAAATTCCGAATTCAAACTTCAAATTATAATTTCCTAAAACTACAAATCTAAATTTGAAATTTCTGAAACATATTTTTATTTTTCAACGTTTAACTTTTTTTCCGATAATTTCATTTTTTGTCCCAAAAATACCTTTAAACCTGTTACTCTTTTGCCCACATTTTGAGTTGGAATCGATGTTTTATATTTTCCTCCGAAATTCGACGTTTTTTATCAATATTTTGAGTTTTTGCTAGAAAAATAATTTGAAAATTAAAATATCTTTAAATTTCGACGTTTCTATTACAATATTCCAGATAATTATCATTATCTGGAAAATTGTAAAAACCAAAAGTGTATTACTGGCTCCCTTTGTGTAACTCCTGAATAATGCAACAATCATTCATTTGAACGCCTTTGTTGGGAACAAAAGGAACAAAAATGGCAGTTTACTATTGTTATGATCCAGTATTTACAGCATATTCGGTTATTATAAATAAATAGCTAAAGTATATTTTTGTATAAAAAATAAACGTACCCAAATCACTTTTTTATTTTTATTTGGGGCTGAAATATTTTTGAGCTTTTTTAAATTACAAGCAATTACCCGCGGCTTCGTCCGCGGAATTAGATTAATAATTGCCTTTATAACTTAAAGGAAAACTAATCAATATTAAAGACAGTTTTTAAAAATTTTCTTAAGTTGACTCATCAATTTGTTTTGTTTTATGGTTTGCTGTTTGTTTGAATGATTTAATTAAGAACCAGCTATCATAGATCTCATTCTCATTTCAAAATTAATTTGAATAAACGTTGTAAAACTAACTTAATTAACTATACGCAGCTTTAAAGAGTTTCTGCAGATTGCAAAATAATCTTTTGTTTAAATTTGTTGATACAATATTGTGTATATTTAGCTGCTAAATTTTGGGTAGCAAAGTTGCGCCCTATCGCTTTAGATGACGCTGTCAGACCATTATATTAGAAGAGTCCCAAGTGCAAAGTTACGATAATATTGTGGCCTTCCGTTTTATGAGGCTGTCGTGGTTGTTAGATAATTTATTTTCATAGAAAATGGGGAAAAGAAAGGTTATTTATTCTTTCTGGATATAACATTAATTTGGGAGTATCTGAAACAATGTTCCGAGTTAAAAGGTAAAACTTATCCTACTAATGATACTTCTTGAAAGGTACTTCTACACCAATTTTCGTTAAAATCGCTTCAGTAATTAAGCCGACAAAGAGACAAACACACTTTCGCATTTATATATTAGTTAAAATTCGGGTAATAAAATCACAAAATAAGCATTTATCCAAGGTTTTAACTGTCTACGAGTTTCCTCTGTATTTACAAGTATTTACAAGTAGTATACATTCTGAATTTTTCTCTTTTGTTGTTGTGTTATGCTTGGAAGAAGTTTCAGTGAAAAATCATCAGCAGTTTCAGTGCTGTCTTAACTTTTCTGTCCCACACGTGATAAAACAGTCGCAGTAAAGACCTCATTAAAAACACCTTTGTTGTTGTAAAATATATACAGCTTTAGTAACATAAATGGTTATCGAGAAGCACGTTCAGAAGGTTCAAAGCCAGGTGAAGTTATTTATGAAATGTGATATAAGGACCACACAAAATTTAACTTAGCATTAAACACCATGACATCGTAAAAACAAAATGCAATCATCGTAGCTGTGCGTTTATTTGAATGTGTTAAAAGAAACAATACGCAAAACGCGAAGCATAGTCGCGAAAAAACTACTTCTCATTCGGTTTTGCGTAGTCATGTCATTTCACAATTTCTGTCATTACACCGATAAAAGTTTCTACCGAATTAGTATGTTTATTTATTGTTTAAAAGGGTAGTTAAAACCGGTGTCTGTAGAGTCGCCAACTCTATAATAAAACTTCCTTTTTATGGGCCTCATGTATCACGTACGAGAAGCATATGCGTTTGTTCTTTTAAAATTAAATTGACTCGGGTTTTCACCAGGTGAAAAACTCCCTGAACCAATTTTGCAATTGGATATTGCTATTCGTCGATTATTATTAGTTAACGTCGCTGGACAGATGGGAAACAACCCTCTTGGGTTTTATTTTGGCTTGACAAAAATACAGTCTAATTTTCGACTCATTATTTTCTCGATTATTCAGACAGATCTTCAGTATAAAAAATTAAAACTCAATAGCAATCAAGTCCGTCTCGCTTAGGGGCCGTTCATAAATTACTTAAGAGGTTTTGAGGGCTATTTTGACCCCCTCTCCCCCTATTGTGAGACATCATAAGATTTCAACTACTCCCCCCTTCCCCTTAATAAGAAATTTTCGTAAGAAATGCATGCATCAATAAAATACAACTCCGTTAGTTTTAAAAATAACTTTTATTATCCTCTTATTATTATAAATATCATTAACTTACTTGAATAACATTAATCTTATCAACATATCACAGTTTTGACTAGAATTAGTTTAGTAAAACCTAAGGTGTTGAAAAAACTAGATAATAAATCAAAACTCTAATTATTATTTATCCACGGACTGACTAACCATTCAGCTATTGATTCAATTACCGGAATGACTGATTCCTTTTGTTTCTCTTGAAGCTCTTCAGTTTTTTCAATATCAATATCTTCATTGTCGTACCATTCTATATCATGGGTATTATTATTGTTGATGTAAGTCACAGGCTCTGTCCAGCACGACGACGCAATAATTTAATAGGATGAAAATTCTCAGTTCGAACACACTGACTGGTACTTGTGAACTGATTGACGATGGAATTTCACATTTTTATTTGATGCAAAGTACAATCCACATGTTGGACATGTACGTGCAATCAATTGCGTTTGAACCGTAGGACAATAAAAGTCGTTTGGTGTTAAAATAAAATCTGGGCGGCTAGGAATTTCAATGTTTAGAGATAATTGCACAAATAAAGGACAAAAATTAGCATTTGCTTGGTCTTTAGGAAGTGATATATCTATAGTTTGCGCTTGTCGAAGAGGATAAGGTGGTGGAATAAATCCATCTGGTAATATCATTCGCAAATTACTTCGTAATTTTCCACAGCATCTAAATTCTGTGCATTTGCTAATTTGCAGTAAATACTGAGATTTTCTTACATGTCTACAGTACCAATCAGGAGTCCATTCCACTAAACTTCTATCAATATTATCACTACCAGGATCTACGTATTCAGCAACAACTGGCTTATCATCAATAATTAACTTACTCCATATTTGCGCTAAAATATCACCAGCCATTTTGAAATTTTTGAGTTCAAGTTCATTATCAATTGTACGTCGCTGATCATCAAGATGATTACCAAAAGAATTATACGGTAAGACAAGTCCAGATAATTGATGACTCAATGGAGCCATTCTACGCTCTACTCGATTGAAGCAACTTCTTCCGGGAGCGTTACTGATAATAAATATAGCATCAAGAACAAATTTACGAAAGTGGGAAACAGCATGAGAGATGACTTGAGGAAAGCGTGGATTTTCATCAGGTCCTCCGTCAACAGTCATGATTAAAATTGGTTTTATATTATTATAATCTGTTTTGGCCAGGAATTAAAATTCTGCTAGCTCCATAAGATGATCTAGATCGATGCTATGAGTGCGTGCAGATGATGATGAATTTTTTCCTGATCTGATTGCAACGTACGTAGGTCCACTGTATGTCACTGCTTCAGGTTTGCCCATTCCATCAGTATTAATTTCAATGCCAGCATATACTGAAGGTATTAATTTATGTTTTTCTGTCACCACCCAGTCGTGATCTGGTAGTCGTACTGGATATTCCATATGCATCAGAAAGGATGCTTGTTTTTCTACAGCAGTTTTACCAATTAGAATGTTCACTTTGTCGTCCTGTGACAAGAAGAAAACGTGAACAGGTCCAAGCATGGAGGCGAGGAGAGACTCGATAGCCCGGATAGAACCAGGGCAAAATTTATCATCGGGATGGCTTTTGTGTTCATCATTTGTTGCTCTCGCCAGTTTTACCGGAACTGTTACTACGTGTTTTTTCCCTTAAATTGTAGTAGAACATCTAGGTAAAAGACGAAGATACGTAGCACTTCGTGATAGATTGAAACCTAACGTCTCTAGTTCTTTGACCAAGTCATCTAGCGTTCTACAGCATCTTGCCATTTCAGTTCGGCGTTTCTCATCTGCACCACCTCCAAAGCTCGCAGTTTCTGCTAAAACTTTCAACAGCTCAGGTTGAGCTTCCTCCAAACGAGGGCGATCCACTGCCTCGTGCACATTTAATTGTTGTTTTACAACTGGATTCTTAATAATATCTTTTATTAATGCCTCTCTTTTTTTTCTGAAACTTTGTTGATATTCAGCATTTCGTTTTTTATTAGCAAGTTGTTTTTTAGCTTCACCGAGGTTTTTTTGCAATTTAGTGAATTTTACATATAACAATTACTTAAAAATAATATTAAAATATTGATAATATTTTGAAGAAAAAAATTTAGAAATAAAGTGCCAACTAACCTGTTTAAAAAAAAACGAGCATGTTGGTTTCTTTTCTTAGCAGCAAGCTGTTTTAAATCATTTATTTTTTGAGATACAAATTTTCCGAAATCATTGTCCATCATTTTTGACAACTTCTTTGTTGGTTGTCCAGAATAAATTAGACTCTTGTTGACAAACCTTTGGTGTTTTATCTGGGAAACCTTCTACCCACGCTTTAAATAACGGTGGATGTAAGTATCCAGACATGTTAGATAAAATAAATATTCTAAAAGGAAATGAGGTATATTTTTGAGATTTCAAGTGTAACAGGGAAATCCGCGATCAACGAGAACAACAACGAAAGAGTAGAAAGTCTAGAAGTACTGACAACATATGATTCTTGTAAGATTCAATACTGAGTAAGAGAGATAAAACACAGATAGCGCTATCCAAATTAAAATATAAACTTCAGGATGTCCAAAAAATCAAAATAAATGTTGGTATAAAATAGGGAATGCCATTTCTTAGCGCGAAAGTGGTAAAATTTCTAATTCGAAATTTTACGTAATATCAAATTCTCTATCCTCCCTCCCTATAGTAAGAAACTATAATATTTAATCAACACCCCCCTCCCTTAAATATCTTACATAATTTATGAACGGCCCCTTATGGAGTTTTCTGCACCGCTCACCACAAACAATCCTCATCCTTACTAATATTGTATATACAAGCAAAATTTAAACAACTTTTATAATTTTTTTATACAGGTAAAAGTGTTAACCTGTGATCTCTATTTTGACAGCGACATCTGTTCTTAGGTCCTCGAACTATTACCATAGAGAAGAGTTTCCTCAGAAGAGTTTCGCCTCTGGTATGGTGGACATATCGAGTTACCGTGCTCTTCTGGCTAAACTTTCTTATCCTTTGTACCAAATTTTCAATTCAGAAGAGATTCGCCTCTGGCATACTGAGTTACCGTGCTCTGATGTTTTGAAATTGGCCCCTTTTTTCATTTTTCATTTTGGTATATTTCCTTGCATTTTATTTCTTTGTTCCTGAAAAAGCCTCCTACGGCGGTGGGCGAAACGTCGAACACTTTTAGTAGTTCTTTGACAAGGTCCAATCCCCGAAGAAGTATATCCTTCTTAGTATAGAACTAAGACTATGTCAAATTCCTACAGTTCATAGTTTCAAGGAAAACCTTTTCTGACAAAACCGACGGACGCATGGATGGTCGAGGGAGTGACGTTATGAATGTTCCGTTTTTTCCTCTAGAGTACGGACCTTTAAAGACGATAAACCTAACCTAAAGTAATAAATACTTGATTGCCGATCCATTAATTGTTTACAAACTAATCAAAAGATAATTGTAATGCTTTGATTAATTAAATGACTAATTATTTTAATTACATTGGTACAACTGTTGAGTTTCAAAATTCTTTATTTAAATTTATAATATTTTAATTTTGCGGATGAAGCCTTAAATTAGTTTCGTTGGTATATGTATTTATTTATGTATATTTTTTTTAACTTGTATGAGCTCATTTTGAATTTTGCGCTTAACTTCCTCTTGCACCATCTACAATGTAAGGATACAGTTAAAGAATTCGAAATTTTGAATCAAAAATTTGCTCTTTATAGTCAACATCGAAGGTAAATTTTTTCTTCTTAACATCGATTATGCGATATTTTAAGTAGTTAAACATCGATGTTTAGTTCTCTCAACATCCATATGTTTTGGACGTTTATACATAAATATGGAACCATCCCTATTTAAAATCATTCTATAGTTTGATATCATTATTTATAAAGGAATATTAAAGTTTTAGAAGAGGAGACGCTTTTAATTTGATGGAAGTAAAACTAAAATCGAGTAAATAATGAGTTTCGTAATATCATTATCAATTTTAAATGTACGGACTGCTAAAAATAAATTACCAACACCATATATAGATTCAGCTCTATATATAAACAAGAACAATTAAGAAAACAGTAGATTTCTACAACAAACGGTATTTATAGCCTTATTATTTACAATATAATTTGCATATTCGTGATTAAAATTATTTCTGGATATCTAATGACTTGAAAATGTTACATTCTAGTTAATATATGCAAACAGAATAACTTCTGTTCAATTAGATTCTTTACATATTTGCAACGAAATGTATCGCATTGCTTAATTACACTGAAAAAACTTATAATGTGTGATAAACACTTCTATCAGTTGTAATCTGTAGATATATATGATAAACTTTTATTAATTGTTAGAAATATTGATATTTCCAGGAACGTTCACAATTTAGTATCTAAGAAGTACAATCAAAATTAATTCATCACAGAACTCACCCGCTCAAAAAAAAATTTCTGTTGCATTATTTTAATATAATATGAAACATTAATTCTGTTTTCCTGCCTCTATACAATTTGAGCAAATAGGGGTTATTAGAAAATTAATCAGTTTTTTAGTTTAAATAGATTATTCTGACTGATCGTGAGCAATTTGAATACGCTGTCTGTCAATTTAGTTATTGAAAACGTTAAAAAAATAAACAATCGGAAAATTTCGGTCAAAATGGGTCAGCAAATTGGACTTTGGAAATAATTGAGGACTAAACCGAATTTGGAGTCTGGATAGATATTTTTTAGTAATTTGGATCCGCAGAGTCCAAATTAGATTATTAACAAACTGACATTAAGACAATATGCTCTAATATGTTAACATCGACAACGACGTGTACCACCGCTGGTACACGAATTTTTACAGATATATTTTGCGATTTAGTGCGCCACTGATGCTGATGACCAATGGCGACTGGCGTATAAGCACTGTGGAACTGTAGCACCCTCAATTTCGCTTACGAGTTTTTTTTCTCAAGATTTTCTGAACACTTTTCATTACACAATTTTTTGTAGAAATTTTAAATTTTCTCTAGTTTCTTTTTATAGAAATTTTAGGTTTCCTTCACAAAGTTACGACATTTAAAAACCTAATTTAATTTTTAACAAAATCACATTTTTCAAAACTAAGTTTTGTAAAAGTATTGAGGAAGAAATCAATATTTCGAACACTAATTAAAATGTTTAAAAAAATCTCAAATTTCTTTGAAAATGTCAACATGTTGAGAAAATAATTACAATTTCAAGAAAAATCTAAATTCAACTCATTTCGCATTTTACTATTTCTCTAAAAAATAAGTTTATACGGTATCATCGAATTTTTACCTCAAATCTCATTTTGCATAAAAAGTTTGAGGTTTTTTCAGATATTTCGGTTTTTTTTAGGCTATTTTGATTTTTCCCATTTTCCTAAATATTTAATAAAAAGAAATTTTCTCAAAATGTCCATTTCTCCTAAAAGTGTTGTTGGAATTTCTTCTAAAAATTCCAACTTCTCCAGATTTTTCTTTATGTTCGTCTAATTTGTTTAAAAATGTCAAGTTTTTTCACGACACTTTGACAATTTAAAGTTTATTTTATTTTGTAGTTTTGACAAAAAATGTTTGGAAAAAATCCTGAAAGCTGTATAAAAATTTCAACATTTTGGGAAAAACAAAAAATTTCGACTGTTTTGTAAAGATATATCAATTTTTGTTTCAAATTTCGATTTTTACTCTAAGAAATATTGCTTCTTTTTCCTATGAAATTTGCGTCTTTCTCTAAACATTTTATACAAAGAATTTTTTACAAATTTTGATTTTTTCTTGTAGAAATTTTGTTTTCTCTTTAACTTATTTTGGAAATTTAAGTTTTTTAACGAAATTTTAATATTTTAAAGTTCATTCTATTTTGTAATTTTGATAAGAAAATGAAAATTATGAAGTATAAATTTAGGGAAAATAAACTTCAAATCTGCATAAAAATAAGAAAACTTGGGGAAAAATATTGAAATTTCAAGAAAAAATGGACCTTGTAAATTTCAATCTTTTTTACAATTTGATTTTTCTCTAAAAAATTACGACTACTACTGTAGGGCCAAAGAAAATTCTGCATCGGAATTTCCAATTTTTCTAGAAATGTTAAATTTACTTGAAATTCACAAATTCGAATTTAAAATTTAAGTTTCTTTATCGAAATTATATAAAAATTATAAAAAAAGATCGAAATTTAAAGATTGAACTCAGAATTTCATATTTGTAAACATTTTTCAAAAAAATAACATTTTCGGAATTAAAGAAGAAAAAATGTTGAAATAAATTAATTGTCAAAAATGTTCTTATAATTTCGTCGACATTTAAAGTGGGAATTATTGAAATTTTTGAGAAAATGAGTCAACATTTCGAGAAGAGTCTCAAAATTTCGAAATTAAAATGAATCAAAATGTTGAAAAAAATTTATTAACAATTTACTGCTTTTTTTTCTAGTAATTTTGAAGTTCCAGAAAAATTTCAAATTAATTGTCAAAAATATTCTTATAATTTCGTCGACTTTTAAAGCGGGAATTATTGAAATTTTTGAGAAAATGAGTCAACATTTCGAGAAGAGTCTCAAAATTTCGAAATTAAAATGAATCAAAATGTTGAAAAAAATTTATTAACAATTTACTGCTTTTTTTTCTAGTAATTTTGAAGTTCCAGAGAAATTTCAAATTAATTGTCAAAAATATTCTTATAATTTTGTCGACTTTTAAAGTGGGAATTATTGAAATTTTTGAGAAAATGAGTCGACATTTCGAGAAGAGTCTCAAAATTTCGAAATTAAAATGAATCAAAATGTTGAAAAAAATTTATTAACAATTTACTGCTTTTTTTTCTAGTAATTTTGAAGTTCCAGAAAAATTTCAAATTAATTGTCAAAAATATTCTTATAATTTCGTCGACTTTTAAAGTGGGAATTATTGAAATTTTTGAGAAAATAAGTCAACATTTCGAGAAGAGTCTCAAAATTTCGAAATTAAAATGAATCAAAATGTTGAAAAAAATTTATTAACAATTTACTGCTTTTTTTTCTAGTAATTTTGAAGTTCCAGAGAAATTTGAAATTAATTGTCAAAAATATTCTTATAATTTCATCGACTTTTAAAGTGGGAATTATTGAAATTTTTGAGAAAATAAGTCAACATTTCGAGAAGAGTCTCAAAATTTAGAAATTAAAATGAATCAAAATGTTGAAGAAAATTTATTAACAATTTACTGATTTTTTTTCTAGTAATTTTGAAGTTCCAGAGAAATTTCAAAAATCAAATATTCCAGCTGCAAGCCAATTTTTTGTGATTAAAATTCAAATTTTGACAATTTATTTGTACATAAAGTGCAAGTTTTTTTGGAAATTTGTTTCAAAACTTGGACAATTTTAAAAATAGAAATTTTTAATATTTATTTTTCAAATTCGAGTGTTATTTTGAAATTTTTCTCAAATAATGTAAATTTAAAAAGAAAAACATTACCACTTTTAAAAAATAAAGCTCAAGCTATCAGAAAAGTCGCATTTAAAAAAAAGTCACATTTTAAAAAATGTTGAAATTTTCAGTCAAATTTTCAAAAGAAAATAAGGATTTTGAAAAATAAGGAAAAAAATGTTCAATTTTTAAAATGGTTGACATTTTCAATAATTTTGGGAATGTGAATAAAAGACGAATTTTTGGAAAAATATCGACATTTAAAATAAATTGCAGAGGTTTCAATTACATTTTCAAAGAAGCTGAATTTTTTGAATATTGGAGAAAACTCAAAATTATCGAAAAATTCGTAATTATCAAAAAAGTCGAAATTTTGAAAAGGTAAAATTTTGAAAAAAGTCGAAATTTTCAATAGTTCAAATTTAAGAAGAATCTTTTCTTATAAGTCGAAGATTTAATTTGAAATGTTTAAAAAATGTATAAGTAACATTTTTAAAAAAATTTGAAATTTTCAAAAAAAAGTCAAGTTTTCAAAAAGAGTTGAAATTTTGAAAAAAGTTGTAGTTTTCAAATGGAGTCGAAATTTTACGAAATATTAGTCGAAAATTTTAATAAAAGGTTTTAAGGAATGTCTGGCTCAAAAAAAGTTAGAATTTTCAAATAAAGAATCGACAGTTTGTAAAAAATGTTGCAACATTGAAAATAGTTGAAATAAAAAAATAGTAAAATTTTTAAGTTTTCCAAAAATTTTGGAAAATGGCCAAAATTTTGAAAAATTCGAACATTTGAAAAAGGTCAGAATTTTCAACAAAGTGGGAATTTAAATAAAAATTCGAAAATTTCAAAAAAGGGCAGATTTAAGAAAAAGTTAAGATTTTCAGTAAAGAAAATCGAAATTTGTTGACAAGGCAAAAATTTTCAAAATCTTTCAAATTTCCAAAAGAAGTAACAATTTTGTAAAAGAAGAAATTTTCAAAAAGAAAAGGTCGAAATTTTATAGTCGAAATTAAAAAAATATCAAAATTTGCAAAAGATTTGAGAATTTTTATCGAATCTACGAAATAATTCGAAATTTTAAAAAAGTTTAAATTTTGAATAGTTGGGAAATTTGCACTCAACTTTTCAATATAAACCAAAATTTTCGAAATCGGAATATTAAAAATAAGTGAAAATTATCAGATAGATCGAGGTTTTCAAAAGTCGAAATATCGAGAAGTTAAAATTTTGGAACGAGTTTAAATTTTTGGTAGTTAAAATTTTGAATCAAAGTGGAACATTTTTTTAAGAAGTTGAAATTTTAGCTCAAAAAAATTAAAATTTTGAAAAAATGTCATACGTTTCATAAAATTTCAAAATTTTCAAAATAAATCGAAATTTTGAAAGAATTTCTAAAATTAAGAAGTAGCGAAATTTTCAACAAAAAATCAAAAAATAATAGTAACTTTGCAAAAAAGTCGAAATTTTGAAAAATAGTGTTGACATTTAAATAAAAACCAGTCGAAATTATTAAGAATCGAAATTTTCCATAAAAAAAATATAATTTTCCAAAAAAATTATAAACAAGGATTAAATTTAGAAGAGTTGAAAATTTAAAAAGTCAAAAGTGCAGTTTTAAAAAAATTACATTTTCAGAAAAAGTAAGAATTGTCAAATGGTAAAAATTTAAAAAAATAATAATTAATTTTCAAAAAAAAAATACAAAAAACAGAACACCAAAAAGTCTAAATATTTACGAAAATACGGAAATTTTTAAAAGAGTAGTTAAAGTTTTTCAGAAAAATCAATACTTAAAAATAAAATAAGATCAAGATTACAAGAAAAAAATCTACATTTTGCAATACATTCGAAATTTGGAAAAGAATCCAACCTTTCAAAAAACGCGACATTTTCAAAAGTTTTCATTGTCAAGTTTTCAAAAAAATCTAAAATTTTTGAAAAGTTACGTTTTGAAAATGTCGAAATTTTAAAAAATTTAAAACGCTAAGCAGCACCCCCATTACTTTTGGCTAAGAGCCATCACTGCTGACGATGATAATCAATTTTTCTCACCTAGCTAAATAACAAAAAGTATATGTTGCTTAGTTTCGTTACGATATGAACAGTAAAAGATGTGAAATTTTCAAATAAAAATGGAACATTTAGATTCTTCAAAAAAGTCCAGATTAAAAACAATCAAAATTTTAAAAATAGTTTTGAAAAAAGCCGATTTCTTCAAAAAAGCCAAAATTTACAACATCATTCAAAATTTCAAGAAACAAAATCTTGAAAACTCGAAATTTTGAGAAAGTTAAAATATTCAAAGAAGCCAAATCGCAATTTTCAAAAAAGTAGAATTTCTGAAAAGAAGTCGAAATTTACAAAAAATATTCAAATTTTATAGAAAAAGTGAGAATTTTTAAGTCCGCTTTCGGTAAAGAAACGAAAATTTTAAATAAGCTAACATTTTGAAAAAATGTAGGAAATCTTGAGGAAAAATCAAATTTTGAACTTGAAATTTTTTTTTTAAAAAGTCAACATTTTCAAAAAAGTTGAAATTAAAACAGTAGAAGAAATTTTCCAAGTACATATTGGTCAAAATTTACTAATAGTCAAAGTTTCGTGAAAATGTCGAAATTTTAATATCTAAATTTTCAAAAGTAAAATTTTGCAAATAAGTAGAAATTTTGAATCAGAAAGTCGAGAGAAAAAGATCAAAAATGATAAGTTATTTATAAAAACTCAGTTTTGGAACGAACTGTTAAGAAAGAGGTCAAGTTTAAATTTGAATTTCGATGAAAAAGAAGAGCAACCAAACCAAAATTTCTAAAAAAAAATCAAGTCTAGTTTCGAATTTTTCAGATTAATAGAATTCAAAATTTGGAGAAAAGTTCGAAGTTTTGAAAGCAAAGTTGTCAACTTTTTAACTTTTAGGTAAAAATTTGCAAAAAAATAAAAAATTTTCAAGTATTCAAACTTTTTAAAAAGGACTTGAAATAACTCAAAATTTTGAAAAAAGGTTACAATTTTGAGGAAAGGTCGTCAAAATTTTGAGAAAAAGTCGAAATTCCGATAAAAATAGGAATTTGAAGAAAGTAGAAATTTTGAAATGTCGAAATTTTCTCTAAAAGTCGAAAATTAACTAGAAAGTCGAAATTTTGAGAAAAATCGAAGTTGTCACAAGAAAAATAAAAATTTGGAAATAGTGAAAATATTGAAATATCGAAATATTCAAGAGGTTCAAATTTTCAAAAAGTCAAAATTTTTATGAAGTAGAAATTTTCAAAAATGTCAAATTCTTAAAAAAAGGCAAATCTAAAAAATTAAAATTTGAAAAAGGTCAAATTTTTCGAAAAAGGCAAATAAATAGAAATAAAAATTTTTAAGAAGTCGCAATTTTCAAGGAAAATTAAATTTACTTAAGTGGAAATTTCCAGAAATTCTAAATTGTGAAGTTGAAATTTAAAAAAAATCAAAACTTGAGGAAAAGTTTAAACTGAAAAAAAGTCGATAAATATTTCAAAAAAAGTCAAAATTTTCAAAAAACAATATTTTTGGACAATCCAAATTTTCAAAAAAGTAGATATTTTCAAATAATGTCGAAATTAGCAAAAGTCAAAATTTAGGAAAAAATTATTGTATTTTAAGTCAAATTTTCAAAAATATCGAAATCTTTAAAAAAGTCGAGTTCTGCAGAAAGAGTCAAAATTTCGAAAAAACTCATAACCTGCAAGAAAATGTCAAAATTTCGAAAATAGTCGAAATTTTCAAAAACTCAAAACTTTGAGGAAAAGTCAAGACTAAAAAAAGTCAATATTAAAAAAAAATAAAATTTTTAAGCAGTTTAATTTTCAGGAAAAATCAAAATTTTTGGAAAATCGAAATTTAAATAAAATGGGGACATTTTCAAATAAAGTCGCAATTTGCAAAAACCAAAATTTAGAAAGCAGTTTCTGTACTTTAAGAAATAGTAATTAGAAATTTTCAAAAATATCTAAATTTTCAAAAAGTCAAATTCTTCCAAAAATTGTTCGAGGAAAATTTAAATCTTGAAAATATGGCGAAATTTTGAAACAAAAGTCGAAATTTTCAAATAAATCAAAATTTTCAAAAGCCTTTATTTTGAAAAAGTGGGTAATTTTGGTGGAACGGACTGGTCTTTGGTTGTCTTCAAAAATTGACAAACAAAACTTGTCCCCTGAAACCAAGAAAGATTAAAAACACAACAAAGGTTGCTCTAACGCGCTTCGACAACCAAGTTATTATGTTCAAAGAGATATGTTTTGTTTTTCAATTTTTGAAAAAGTGGGAATTTCTAAATAAGTCAAAATTTTCTCAAAAGTTCTCAGAATAGTTCAGATTTTCGTGAAGTAGCAATTTTCAAAAAAAAAGTCAAAATTTTTAAAAAAGACAAAAAATCTTTCGAAATGAACAACTAGAATTTTGCTTTGTGCTGTGATGGATTAGAAAAAAATATTTTCCTTTTCATATTTCCAAATAAATAATTGTCTATATTGCTTAGAATGAAGGGGTATAACACTTTATTTTGCAAATTTATGTCGCAACTATTAGCCGAAATTTCTAGATGAAGTCGAAATATTGATAAAAATATTTTCTTCTTCCAAAATTTCGACAAATAAAATAAATTGATAAAAATTAAAGTTTACATTTTAAATTAAAAAAGGAAAACTCAGTATTTCGAAACGAGGGTATTCAAAGTTCATTTTTAAATATTGGCTTTAAATTCGAATATTTTACATTTTTCTCAAAATACTGTGAGTTTGTTAAACAATTTTCCTTTTTTGTTGCGAAGTTTGACTTTTTTGAACAAAAACTGCAATTTTATAAAAATGAATTCATGTCTGAAGATGAACTTTCGAGAAAAAGCGGGAAATTTTGAGAGAAATTTCACGCATGTTTTCTATAAATGTTGATTTTTTTTTCTCAAAGTCTACATTGTAATCTCCAAATTTTGACTTCAAGGAGATCTTTTGTGCATACCCTGATCTATGTAGTTCCCAGATTCAAACTCTTGTAGAAGTTTATTATGGATCTGGGATTGAGTTTTTCCACATCTGAGGGGTCTAAGGACGCCCATCCGAGTTGGCCGTGCCTTTTGCGTGCAAGCGCATCGCACTTGCATAGCACATGTTCTAGAGTCTCCGCAGCTTCTGCGCAAAAGCGACATGGGTCTGTTTCAGCCTGACCCTTTTTCTTGAGGTGATACCTCATAGGGCAATGTCCTGTTAAGAGGCTGGTTAGGATCCTCAATTCGGATTTGCCCAGTTCTAAGTAGACCGTTGTCTTTTCAAGTGTTCCAGATATAAATCTTTTCTTCCTGTTGTAGTCCTGGATATGATCTCCAGTGGGAGATTCTTGACTTTGCGTCCCATTTTTTGAACTCATTGTTGATTTGACTTTTAGAAAACCCAAAAGCCGGTTCAGGTCCAAGAAATAATGATGCAGATCCTTCTCTAGCGAGTTGGTCCGCAGCTTCATTCCCTTGTATTCCTGCCCTGGCACCAACTTACGGCTGCTCCTGTTGTGTTTAGCCAGTTGCTTTAGAGTTTGTTGGCAGTCCCAAACTAGTTTGGATTTGATAAGCCAGCTGCTAAGAGCCTTTATTGCCGCTTGGCTGTCAGAGTTAATGTAGATCTTTGTTTCTTTCAGGTTTCTTCGAAGACACTCGTAGGCGCAGAGTTCTATTCCATGTATTTCAGTTTGAAAGACAGTTGGGTCTTTTCCCAAGGCTTTAGAAAACCTATAGTTAGGACCATAAATTCCTACTCCAGTCTGTGTGCTGTCTTTGATCCATCTGTAAATCAGATGGATATTTTGTGTTTTTCTTTAGGTACTGATTGAGCGTCAGTGTGGCTATCTAAGTGCACCTCAAATGAATGATCAAATTCGTACCCGAGTTGCATATAATCAACCGATCTTGCTGAAATCACCGAGCTACATTCCTTGAGGATTCCCATGTGACTAGCGAAGTCTTCATTTTTAAATTATTTTAATTGCAGTAATCTGGAGGCTCCTTTTATCGCCTCCCTCTTCACTAAAAGGTGCAGAGGAGTTACACCTAGAATTACCTCCATTGCTGCTGTTGGGCAAGTGTTCATTGCGCCTGTTATGCCCAAACATGCATACTTTTGAATTATGTTCAGCTGGTTTTGTGCTGTCTTTTTCATTATTTTTGGACACCATGCTAAAGAAGCGTATGTGATCAGGGGTGTAATTATCATCTTATATAACTTCTGAGTTAATTTTTTAAACAAAAAAAAATGTGAAGTATATCGGCAAAACAGTAGATCGTATTCTGTTTTCAGCTCCAACATAATTTATGTGTAGTTGTATAAAATTATTATTAAAGCTTTAAAATTTACGTCTGACAACCATTTTAAAATCGGAAAATTGAGCTTCCAAAAGTTGGACCATCAGGAGAAATTATAATTCGAATGAGGAAGTAATCAATAAACTTTACAAACACCCAAATTACTTCCCGAGTTAAAGCCCCAGTGACTCATAAAATTATTACGGCGTGAAAGAATCTTGATTGCCTGCGAAGACAATCTTTGAAGTTTTAAGTTTTTTAAGGTTGCCCCTAATCATCCCGAATATAACCATTATTCATTCCTTTCTGTGTTAAATAACTTTTATATTTGCTTTACATTTGCATTAAAATAAAATTGAAATTCAAATTGACATTTCTGGCGATTGTTAAAAATCGAAAACAAGAGATATTCGATGTTGCACTTTAATTAGTAAAACTTCTTTTATTGTTATCAGTTTAGCTACACAAAACCAGTTGATAACCTAAACGAAGGTCATCTATAACGCATTTCATTAACCGCTGTGTATACTTTAATAAAACATTATTATTCGAGTAGGATCTCGTGAATTTGATCCTTAATTTAATTTAAAAATAAAAACAACAGGGGAAAAGTAATCCGAATAAGCCTTGAGATACTTATTGAGAAGTTATTAAATATTGAACTGAAGAGAAGAGAAAGTGCTTTTGATAAATTTAGGTTACAATAGTCCCGTCATAGAAAAGCCGATGCCTGTCTTACTCGGATCCAAATCCAACCCCTTCTTTATTGAGTAAATAAAATATTTCATGAGGTCTTGAAACTTTGTGTGGGAGGCTAAATCTAGGAGAAGTCTCCGTTTCCAAATGACGACGGCCGAATTAATAACTTATTAAAAGTTTTCAAAATGATTGAACGTCTCCAAAACTTATAATTCTGATGGGTTTAATTTAATTTACCATTCCTAATTATTTAGGAGTTGTGAAAAGCAAATTAGCATCCTTATCGATAAAATATAACTAAATCCAGTTGAAAGAGTTTAATAAATATTCTACGGGTTGTTTTGCTCTTTTTAGAAATTGCAATCGAGTTTTCAAATGCAATCCAGTCGCGCATTTAGGAGATTGTGGTCCTCTATTGAATTGAAGGAATGGTAGATTGTTGGAAAGGAAGTAATAAAATCTTATTATATAACACCAGGTTTACGTACCTGTTCACATTCGGGGGAAAGTATATTGGGTTAAAAGCAAGAAGGATAGCGTGGGTTACGATTCGTCTAAAAGCTGGGAAAAGAATAATATATTGAATTGATTCGGGCGCGATGTGTTTGCTCCAAATGTAAAAACCATATCCCCAAAATGGAGCATCCTATAAAATCTAGGAAACTTCTCACAATTGCCTCAAATCGTTTAGAACGAAGCAGCTAACGTGCAACATTGATCTGTTGAGAAGCACCCGAAGGCGAATAATCAAATATATAGGACTTTGTTTCTTTTCTGTTTAAAATACGATTCACCTAAGTCAGAAGGTTATAAATTAAAACAAATTTAGAGAATTATTTAATTTTTCCGAATTTTGCCTTTTTCTCAAAATATTATTTATTTTGAAAATTTCTTTCGGTACTTTTTTTCAAAATTTTGACGTACTTTGAAAATTTCTACCATTTTTAAAATTTCGGTTTCTCAAATTTTCAATTATACAATCGAACTTCTATAACTTCGACAGTTCGAATTTTTGATAACTCAACCAAAATTGTTGGCATCAGCGTCGATAGCAAATATTTAATGTAAATTTTGTTTGATAACTCGAACTTCTATATCTCGAATTTCTTGATAACTCGATTAAAATAATTAACGCCACATTCCATAAGTCGAAGTTTATGTCGAAAACCGAGGGGAAACCCCTATTTGTATTGGTCAATCAAAAGGTGCCAAGATTTTAAATGCTATTATCGATATAGATTAAAAAAAAAAAACTAGAACATCTTGAAGTGAATAAATCTATTGACATTACATTACTGGACTGTGGATAAAACAACAAAAGCATAAAATAATGACGTCAAGCCAGAAACAATTGCTACTTGTTTTAAAAGAGCTGGTGTTGGTCAATATTCTGAGTGGGAGGAAAACGACAGCATTCCATTAATTTTCTGAAACAAACGTTTGAACAATGGAAGTGAAGAAGAGATGCAATTGCAATCTGAATATGAAACTTGGATAAAGTTGAAAGATACACTAGAGAGTGTCACTTTTGATGATTATGTAGATGATGATATTATTACGTCGGAATTTCCTACAGATGAAGATATTGTCGCGATTTACAAATCCAAGTCTGGATCTATAAAAGTCAATTACAACGGAAATGAGAATGAACCTTTGACAGAAGATGATTTTCAAGACCGACCTAGAAATGATTTGGTAAAAAATTCTTTGAAAATTTTGCATCTATTTTTAAAGCACATACAACTGATTCACTTTATAACAAGAATTCAAATGCACAGACCAATAGGTTTGAACATTTCTTAGATTCGAAGTTTGGAAACCTAATACCGGTTTCGATCTGTACTAAAGAATTCACGGACGTCGAGCGTGTGTTTTCTTAGTACTACCACCTATTGGTCCATACAGAAACTATGGCCATCACCGACATTGTCGTATGCATATATGTAATACTTTTATATGGCCAGCTCATGCAAGTAGAATGCAATTTAGAGACTACAAATTCAGGCAGCCCTCCAGGCATGTATAGTGATCATAGGTAGCTGAACTACCAACAGTTGAAACACTGCCACCTAGCGAAGCGGTTGCTTTCTAGGAAAAAGTTCCCAGAAGACAAGTATTCTAATACACAGACCAATAGGTTTGAACATTTATTAGATTCGAAGTTTCGAAACTACACGCTTGACGCCCGTGAATTCTTTTTTACTTAACTTGTCGGAACATTTTTTAGCATTTAAGTTGAATATACCAAACTGATGAGATCTAATAAGATCGAAACCGGTATTTAATTTCCAAACTTCGAATCCAATAAATGTTCAAACCTATTGGTATGTGCATTAGAATCCTTGTCTTCTGGGAACTTTTTCCTAGAGAGCAACCGCTTCGCAAGGTGGCAGTGTTTCAACTGTTGGTAGTTCAATTACCTATGATTCACTATAAACGACTGGAGGGCTGCATGAATTTGTAGTCTAGGTTGCATTATACTTGCACACTTTATAACAGTTTAAATAACATTGGAGTTTTTTTGAAAATGAAATTAAAAAATTCTTTCGTCATTCTCAAATTACCAACTATTTTACATCCAAATAATTAGGATTATATGTATGTATTATTAACAATTATATAATGTAAATTTTACTCATTTAAAGCATAGTTATACACATGAACGCTTTTAATTTTTAATCTAAATTTTCAATAACGCGAAGTCTTCATAACTCGAACTTTTTTCTGGCAAGTCACGGTTCGAGTTATGAAAGTTCGACTGTATTTTAAAATTATCGACTCTTTTAAAATCTAAACCTTTTCAAAAATGCGAGTTTATTTTAATTTTCACTTATTTGTGACATTTGAAAAATACGTTTACTTTATGAAAAGTTGTTTTTTTAAAATATTGCGACCTTTTTTCAAAATGTTGAAGTTTGCAAATTATTTAGATTTTTTTTGAAAATTTTAACTGAAAATTTGGACATTTCAAACTTCTCGCTTTTTCCAAATTTTGACTTTCTTATGAAAATTTCAACTTTTTCTCGAAATTTTCACCTTATCAATTTCGATGTTTTTTTTAAATAAAATTCGATATTTCAAAATTTTCACTTTCTTCAATTCCAATTTCTATTGAAATTTCTAATTTTTCTCAAAATGTTGACTTCATTTTGTCGAAATTTTGACTCAAGCGTAAAATTTTAAATTGCTGCAATTTTTTTGTGAAAAATTCTACTTTTTGCATACTTTTCACCTTTTTTAAAAATTTCTGCTATAAAAGACTTCATTAAAATGTTTAATTTTTGTTAGTAGTTAAATTTTTTTAAAAAAAAAGTCTTAAAATTGAAATTTTGACTTATTGCAAATCTTTTTTGAGAGTTCTTTTGTTTCCAAAAATGTCTACTCTAAAAGTTTGACTTTATCAATATTTTAGATTTCATTGTTTCAAAATTTAGATTTCCCAATTTTGATTTTTGAAAATTTCGATTTCAAAATTTCGACTTCTTGACATTTTGATTTCTAGTAAACTGCAAAATTCGAAATTAGATTTCTTATTATTTTAGAAATATTTGCTTTTGTTTTCCAAATTTTGGGCTTAATTTCAGACGTTTGCTGAAAATTCTAATCTTGATTCTCGAAACGCAGAACCTCTTATTCTTCCTAAGATTGACACTTCGATGCCTGAAGTTGTTTTCAGACAATGCACAATTAGGAAAATTCTCCTTGAGCTCGACACCTCAAAAGCTTCTGACCTTGATGGTATTCCCGCTATTGTTCTTAAGAAGTGTGCCCCAGAGTTGACTCCTGTCCTAAGCAAATTGTTCACACTCTCTTACAATAAAGGTGTATTCCATAACATCTGGAAATCTGCTAGGGTGCAGCCTGTCCCTAAAAAGGGAAAAGAAATCTCGCTAACAACTATCGCCCTATATCTATGTTACCCGTTATATCTAAAGTGATGGAAAATGTTTTCAACATCGAGATTCTCAAATATCTGGAGGAAAATAGAATCATTCCGACAGGCAATACGGTTTTAGCCAACAACGTTCCACTGGCGATCTACTGGCATATATTACTCATATATGTAACTCAGCTATGCAAAAACATGGTGAGGCTTTCGACAGAGTCTGGCACTTTTCTCTTCTCGCCAAATTAACATCTTATGGTCTTCCTCCTGGACTCTGTCATTTGATATCCAATTTTCTCGCTGACAGATCTCTTCAGGTCGTCGTCGATGGCATCTCATCCGAGATATTTGCGATTAACGCAGGGGTGCCTCTGGGGTCTGTTCTGTCTCCTACTCTATTTCTGTTACTCATAAACGATCTCTTAGCTTCAACTTCCAATCCTATATACAGCTACGCAGATGATAGTAACCTTGTGTCATCTTTTTTCTCCGACAAACCATTATCTATCGTTGCTTCAGATCGACTAAGGGAACAGTAGATACAGACGATTAATTAGGATCTCGAGATTATTCTGGAATGGGGTAAAAACAATTTGATAGACTTCGACACTTCGAAAACTCAGGCCATGGTTTTCTCCAAGAAAACATTAAGGGATAATGCAACAAACATACTAATGGACGGTAAAATCTTTCTGATGGGATCTAATCTATCTATCTTAGGAGTGAATGCGAGCACTAACTTCTCTTGGGACGATCATGTGCGCGCCATTGCCAAATCCTCCTCTGAGATGCTAGGCTTTCTTTTTAGAGCTAAAAACTACTTTACATCTTATCAGCTATTAACACTATACAAAGCTCAAGTTAGGGCAACACTAGCCAATAATGTTCTCATTTTTGGAGTTGAGTCCCAAAACACACTTTAGCTCTCTTGGATTCAATTCAAAGAAGAGCGATTCGCGTAATTGATGACGAAAGTTTGATCGATTCTCTCGAAACACTAGCGCACAGGCGTATGGTTGGTGACTTGTCTCTTTTCCACAAGTACTATCATGGAAGATGCTCGCAGGAACTAATAGGATTGATCCCCCTAAGGCCAAGATTCTTGGGACATACTAGACAGTCGGAGACAGCAAATTCCTGTGCGGTCCAGCGTGACACAGTGAGGACTTCTGTCTACGGAGGCTCTTTTTCTATAGAACTTCCAAGTTATGGAACTTGTTACCTAAAGGAATTTTCTCCAAAAATTACAACCTATCCTTGTTTAAGAAGGCGGTTTATCGCTATCTATCCTTGTTCCCGCATCCTACTTGCAGTGCTTTGAAAGCATAATGGGGTTCCCCTTTGCGAGTGGATTAAACTTAAAAACAAAATGTTGCTCTTTGTGGGATCAGAGCCATCAGTTCTTGCTAACATCTCCCATGGAGCATCGAGCATCTTCCATATAGTACTTGTAGAAAAAAACTAATCGCCAATCACACGTCTGTGCTCTAGCATCTTTAAGTGAATCGCTCTTCCTTGAACTGAATTCAGAAGAGCCAATGAATATTTCGAAGCAGAAATCCAAATATAAGAACAGTACTCCAGCGTTGGTCTAACTTGAGCTTTGTAAAGAGTAGTAGCTAATCCGATGTGAAGTTCTTTTCATCTCGAAAAAGAAAGCGCAGCTTTTGAGAGGAGGAATTTGTAATGGTGCTCTCATAGTTATTCCAAAAAAAAATTTGGGGCTTGTATTTACGTTTACTCCTAGCGCAGACAAATCCGTCTCTCAGAAGCTAAGCTTTCTTTTTGGAGCTAAAAAGTACTTCACATCTCATCAGCTATTAACACTATACAAAGCTCAAGTTAGGCCAACACTAGAATGCTGTTCTCATGTTTGGAGTTCAACCCGAAAACACACTCTAGCTCTCTTGGATTCAATTCAAAGAAGAGCGATTCGCCTAATTGATGACGAGAGTCTGACCGATTCTCTCGAAACACTAGAGCACAGGCGTATGGTTGGTAACTTGTCTTTTTTCTACAACTACTGTCATGCTCTTAGAAACTAATAGGACTGATCCCCCCCAAGGGCGAGATTCTTGAGGCATACAAGACAATCGAAGACAGCAAATTCCTGTGCAGTCCAGCTTAACACAGTGAGGATTTCTGTCTACGGAGACTCTTTTTCTGTAGAACTTCCAAGTTATGGAACTTGTTACCGAAAGGAATTTTCCCCAAAAATTACAACCTATTCTTGTTTAAGAAGGCGGTTCCTCGCCATCTATCCTTACTTCCGCATTCTACTCGCAGTGCTTTGAAAGCATAACGAGGTTACCCTTTGCAAGTGCATTAAACTTAAAAAAAAGACCGTAGACTTTTTTCACCGAAATTCAAATTTAAACTCAACATTTCGATCTCTTTCCTGTCAAAATGTTAAAAATGATGTTTTATAAATACATACCTCATGATAATTTTTTCAAAATTTTATCTTTTTCTCGCAATCTCACGTGTAAATTGTAAATATGGGCGCAGTCAAGACAGGTTTGGGGAAAGCTAATTCGAAATAGTCGAAATGATGGAAATTTACGAAAGAAGTGGAAATAAGTCGAAATTTTAAGAAAAATTGAACCTTTTGGAAAAAAAGTAGAAATTTTAGGAAAAAAGTGGAAATTGGGGGAAAATATTTAAATTTTAAAATCTCGAAATTTTCCAAAAGTTTGAATTTTTAAAAAGATCGACGTATTCAAAAATAGACGAAGATAAATTTTGTTTAAATTTACAGAAAAAACGTTTTTTAAAAAAATCAAATAACTGAAAAAATCGATATTTTAAAAAAGGACAATTTTTTTTAGTACAAATTTTCTAAACATGGATAAATTAAAAGAAAACTCAATTTTTTCAATAAACCTGACCTTTGTAAAAAGGAGACATTTTAAGAAAAAAAGGAAAATTAAGTTAGTCAAAGACCAAAGTTATATTTTTTACTTTTTCTCGAGACTTTGATTTTTTTTTGAAAATTTCGACTGTTTTATAGATTGTGACTTTCTCGAAAAGACTTTTAAAAAAGTAGTTATCTCTCTAAATTTTTAAATAAGTCTAAATATTTCAAATCGATCTATATTTTCAAAGAAAAAGAGTTGAAATTTTTAAAAAAAATCAAATAACTGAAAAAATCGATATTTTAAAAAAGGACAAATTTTTTTTTAGTACAAATTTTCTAAACATGGATAAATTAAAAGAAAACTCAATTTTTTCAATAAACCTGACCTTTGTAAAAAGGAAACATTTTAAGAAAAAAAGGAAAATTAAGTTAGTCAAAGACCAAAGTCATATTTTTTACTTTTTCTCGAGACTTTGATTTTTTTTGAAAATTTCGACTCTTTTATAGATTGTGACTTTATCGAAAAGACTTTTAAAAAAGTAGTTATCTGTCTAAATTTTTAAATAAGTCTAAATATTTTAAATCGATCTATATTTAAAAAAAAAAGAGTTGAAATATTTTTAAAAAATATAATTAAAAATAACAAAGTGGAAATTTTGAAAAGAGCTGAAATTTTCAAGAAAAATTAGAAATATTTTAAACGAAAATTGTTGAATTGAATTGAATATTGGAAAATTGTCAAAAAATCCAACATTTAAAAAATCATAATTTTCAACCAAAGCCAACATTTTTAAAAAGTTGAAATTCATGAAAAGTTAACAGAGTAGAAATTGGAAATGAAAATCGGATTTAAATAAAAAGTCGGAATTTTCGGTAGAATCTTAATTTTAAGGAAAGAGAAAATTTTCAGTTAAAATAAAGTTGAAGTTTTCAGGAAAAATTTAGAGAGTTGAAATTATCAAAAAAAGTAGGTTAAAAAAAATTAAAGTGGTAGCTTTGGAAAAGGTGGAAATTTGAAAATGTGGAAATTTTTAAAAAAGTCTTGTAATTTTTAAAAAAGTGGGAATGTTTCAAGTAAATTAGAAATATTTATAAAACTGAAATGTTGAAGTATTGTTCCTTCTCTTGGGGGAGGAACGTTACTTCTCGAGAAAAAGGGGGAGGAACGATACTTCACGAGAAGAAAACGGGAGGAACGATACTTCTCGAGAAAAAAAAAACAAACTAAACGTGAGGTATTCATACAAATATGCAACATATAAAATATTAAAATAGATCAAAATACAAAAGATACAGAATTTAAAAAATTGTAATCTTCAACAAAAAGTCGACATTTTGAAACTGTCAGAATTTCGATAAAAATTTAAAAGATTGAAATGGGAACATTTTAAATAAAAGTGGAAATTGGAAATGGAGAATATTTCAAAAAAAGTCTAATTTAAAAAGAAAAAATTTCAGTAAAAGTCGTAGTTTTGGAGAAAGATAAAGCTTGAAATTTCGAAATTTTCCGAATAAGATGAAATATTCAAAAAAGGACAAATGTTTCAAGAAAATGTCGGAATATTTAAAACGGAACGAAATTTTCAAATGTCAATTTTCAGAGGTCGAAAACAGTTACAAATTGAAAAACCTAGAATTTTGAAAGTTCTTTTTTTTTAAAAGCCCCAATTTAAAAATGCAAATTAAAAAATCAGAATTAAAAAAAAAACGTCAGATTTCTTAGTTAACTTCGAGAATTTCCAGAAAAGTCGAATTTTCGAGAAAAAGTCGAAATTTATTAAAAGAAAATAAAAATTTCAAAAAAATTCAATGATTAGAAATTTTTAGCGCACAGCTCGTTAACTTGGGTTTTAAAGTAGTAATTACAAAAAAGTGAAAAACGTCTGAAATTTTGACAACAAAAAAACTGAAATTTCTAGAAAAGGGTAAACATTTCTAAATAAAAAGGTTACAGGAAAAAAGGAATAGAAGAAAAGGTGGATTTCACATTACATTAGACTCCCGCTAAAGTTGCGCTTACTGTACTGGATCGACCGTTAAAGTTGCTACTCCCCTACCATCCCTACCGTTGTCCAAAAATATATATTGTTACGGGCGGCTTATCGGTTCGAATTGATTCACACATGAATTGAAAATAATACCCACTTTATTACTAAACTAAACTTGGATCACCACAATTGAACAATTAACTCACTTATTATTCACTTCAATTATCTCACTAATTACACTGATTCTAACTAACTTATTCGAGGGAAAGCTGACCGCCTTATATAGTTTTGGCATCCAGGTTCCAGAACAATTCGGCAGATAAGGCTTATCGTTTGCCGAAATTTCGGAAACGCTTATCTGCCGTTTGCTTCGTTATCGCGGTCGCTTTCCCCTTATCAGATCATTCTAGAAACTTTCCTTATGTACTAAATTCTACAATTCTATTCTAAATTCTATTCCATCTATTTACATTGCGTTACAATATGTTTTATCGCTTCTTGCGCGGTTAGGTGTGTTATTCAAAAATGGAGCTAAAACTCGGAAGTACAATTCGTTGTTCGAAAGTTAGAGTGGGGGAATATCCGCGCAACTTTAACGGTCGTATCGTGACAATTTTAACGAGCGTGCAACTTTAACGGACGCGACTTTAACGGTAGTCGACTGTAGATGATCCTGCATTAAAAAATAGTTAACAAACTGAAAAATAATCGTCTTAGATCAAAAGGGGGGCTAAGCCCCTCAGATCGGATGATCTAACTTTACCTATCGAAAATTCGAAGTTCTTTTTATATACATGAATTTTTCTATACATTTCGGCGTTTCTCCTAATTTTTTGAAATTTAGGATTGAAAATTATACTTCTTTTTAGCATTTCAACTTGAAAATTAAAATTTCTGTTTTGGGTTAGATCTGCAATTGGTTTTATGGTTTTATTATTTAAAGTAATTCAAAATTTGAATTTTTTTTTCAATATTCCAAGTTTAGGCTTGAAATTTGAAAAGTAGAATTTTTAAGGTAAATTTGTAATCATCTTTTTGTTCCAAACTTTTTAGTTCAAAGATAAAATTTTTAATATTTTCTGAATATTTGGCTTTAAAATCTTATTTTTTCTATAAATTCCAACTTAATTTTGCGGCATAAATTTGCAAAAAAAAACGGAATACCTCTTAATTTAAGGTAAATAATTATTTATTTTCGATCATTAAAAATTTTTTTTTGAATGCATCATCAAAATCGAAAAAAAATTTAATTATGCGTATCAAGACCCTGAAGTCCAAAAAAATCAAAGTTTTTGTTTCTTTTCAGATCAGCTTCTCCATTAATAAAAGTTACGACACGCCACTATTAAGTATACAGGTAATTTTTTTAGTGTTCAGTTGATTTTTAACTTTATTTTTTAACTGCCAGAGAAACCATTAAAAATGGCACTGTTAATAGTATTTGTAGTAAAGTTTATAAGAAGTTCACCAGAAACACTATGCTCTGCAATGGATTTTTGACATTTCACACGAAAATTATAAGTTTAAAAACATTGCCTATAAATAATGAATTGTGGTCTTTTAGTATTTTAAACTAGCTGACCCCAGCGAGGTCCAATAAGATAATTTCTTATTTGATTTAAGTAGAATGATATAATTAAAGGTTCGCGCTTCTTATTTTAGTAGCCCCTAGAATAATTTGTAGCGCCCCATATTTTATCAGCCATAGACATTGCGAATTGTTTTTTCTTTTGCATGTGTTGTATTATAACCTCAAATAAAATTGTTAGCTCGGTTGACTTCTTCGATATAAAATGTTGAGTTTTACTGGAATAAAATAGCCTAAAAGATACCCCTAAAACCACCCCACATTCTAGAAAAAGTTTCATTAAAATTGATTTAGCAGTTTCCAAGATTACCCCGGACAAAGATCAGTCGACAAACAGACATTTAGATGCTTCAATTTTATTAATATAGACAATAAACTACCACTTGATTAGACTACAGGAATTGGTCAGTTGCGTGGTACTTCCAAAAGGCCAAATAATGTCAAAAATTCCCAAAAATGTCTACATCCGCTTTTTGTATCTATTACAAAATCCTTATTTGTGGCAAATGGTCTGCAAATACGGTTGTGGAATTGACACACATTTTTTGGAGGTTTTGCTCAATTTACGTTTTGTTTAACGTATTGTAGGATTTAAAACTAGGAGTTAATTATGGTTGCTTCGGAATTTTTCAAGGACTGGCGTCCTATTAATTGTCAGTAATCCTTTTGAGTGGTTTTCACCTTTCATTCTTTGCTTACGTCATTCGTGTTGATAATGTTGTTACATTATTTAAATCGGAAAATCGATGTAAAAGGTGACTTGCCTTTTCAACATTGTATTAATTATATGATCTTTTTTGCCCCATTTTAACAAAGTGGGTCTGACAAAAAACTTTCAATACCAATAATTATTTTTTGAGCTCTTAATATTTGATAAATTTTCGTGGCACTCCCACGCAAGAAATAATATAAGATCTAGTTGACGTTATTTATAGTATTTCTATACAGTAAGTGGTCTATAATTTTCTTTGAAAATACATTTAATAATAGTTTTAAGTAATTTAGGTATTAGATTATGTTATCACTAGGCAATCAAATAGGAATATACGAGCCGATACTTGATTTTACATTTATCTAATGTGTTTTATTTTCCTCGTCGAAATGAAATATCTGATTGAACTAATTCCCAGTTGATTTCTTCTATAGGTGGAATTGCAGCCCCAAAAACTGAATTAATGAAAAGCTTTCAGCATTGCCGCTGCTGTCATGTCATTGACGGTTTCTTTAATTATGCACTTGACTGCACTAAAATCATCAAGGTTTCAATGTTCTCGATGGGAATTGTGAAATTTGATGAGATAAGTAGACTGATATTATACATCTAAACATCGCAGTGTTAATTGCGTGGAATATTTCGGACTAATGTCAAAAATGTTATATTAAAATCAAAATAATTATACTCGGGGAGATTTATTTTTATTCAGATAACAAAGCATTGTACAGCAAATTACTTAGTTATAGGTTATTTTAAGGTCGATGAAATTTAATGATAAATGACTATTGATTTAAATGACGAAAAAGTCAAATGTGTTTGGATTATCTAGGTCAGTAATAAGAAAATTAATTTACTAGTGTGTGGTTTACGATACGGTTATTTAAGGTGAAATTTTTATTGTTAATGCTGTGCGCTATCCAAATCCTAAACAAACATATGTATGTATAATATTTCTGTATTTTACATTTATTAAGCGTTAGGTTGGTCTTTTTTCTTGTTTTTGCTTTAAGGCCTTTGCCCAATTTTGGGATTTCTGTGTATGTTTTAATTACTTAGGATTCCTTTTGTTACTTTGTTTTGTGTTATTCTTTGAATTTCTTTAATTTGTTATCTTTCTGAAACATCACTTTCTTCTTCTTCAGTTTGTGTTTATTGAATGTGAATTCAACTTTTGGTTGCTCTTGGCCTCCTCTTGGCTCTGTATACATTCTCCCCTATTAGTTTTTTATTTGTTTCTTCCTACTTTCAATATTTATTCTTTTTATCATTTTCTCTGCGTTACCCAGTTCCATTTATCCTTTTTTTGTATTTTTTCGTTTTCTTCGCCTTCCTTGTTTTCAGTTTCTACGTTTTTGTTGTTCAGTCATATCAGAGGCGAAACTCTTCTTCTCTGATATAGTTGACACCGAGTTACTGTTCTTCTGTCTTATTACCCTTTGATTATTGATTTCAACAGAGTTTCATTTCTGGACATGGTAGAGTTACCGTGCTTTGATGTTTTGAATTTGGTTTTTGCATTACTTGAATGTTTTGTCTTATATTTTATTGTAATTTTCATTTCATTTTATTTCCGAAGAATCCTCCTACGATGGTGGGCGCAACGTCAAACACTTTCAGTAGTGCTTTGACACGGTCCAATTCCGAAAGTATATCTTTTGCTGAGTGTGCTCGTGAAAGCCTTCGCTTTAATGTACGATGTTATATCTAAACGTGTGTCACCCGTGGGCACTTGTATTTAATGGATGTTGCTATGCAACCCAAAATACAAGAAAGGTAAGTTATTGTTAGTGACCTTTGTGACTTTGGTTACATCGTCCATAACCTGTTTGTAACCAATATAGATATTTCGGGTTTTAATGCTCTTCCTCTTGGATCTGCTCCTGCTTGGATATTTCTCTAAAACAATTTTCCTATAGAAATATATTATTTTCTCGATATTTAGATTTCTTAAAATGTTCACAGTTATACTACTTACACCATGATGCAACTTTTGGTTGCGACTCTAGGTCTTTAAAACATACTAACTGGAATCATTGAAAGAGTGGAAATAAATTGGAATTGTTTTCCGAAACAATGAAGCAGTGCAATTGGATCACTATCAATTTGAAAAATATTGCATGATTATCGTCTTGCTAAGAAGATATTTGGATGAGTAACAATATATTGAATTGTGCAAGGAAATCATTGCGATTTAGTAGTATACAAACTACTACATATTTCAATAGACGGCATTATGAATGAACTCGATAAACTTATATTATATTGACAAGAAAGTAATGGCGTATTTTATATGGATTTCAAGTGAACTAGCTTTTAATCTCCACGTGTTTAGTATCGAAATATTCGCATTGTCTTTCTATAAACTACATACAATATTAATATAAAAATGTCCTTGATTTAATTGTGTAAAGATTAGATGCAAAATGTTATTACACAATATATGCGTTACGTATTGTAATAAAGCAGTAAGGTAACTTTGACAATCCAAAAATGTGTTGATGTACAGGTCCGGAAAGTTCAACGAGCGTTTACATATTTTTGAAACGAGAATTTGCATTTGGAAGGTGTTACACGATTCGAACGTGAAATCACATTTAGGTTCTAGAATGTAGAATACATTCAGAATTCGCCAAGTAGATTTCTGGTGATCATAGTAAAGAAACCGTATAAAGGCGTGTCCTGTTCTATTAGTTAGGCCACTATTTTTTTTAAGTTTAATGCACTCGCAAATGGTAACCCCATTATGCTTTCAAAGCACTGCGAGTAGGATACGGAAACAAGGATAGATGGAGATGAACCGCCTTCTTAAACAAGGATAGGTTGTAATTTTTGGGGAAAATTTCTTTCGGTAACAAGTTCCATAACTTGAAAGCTCTATAGAAAAAAGAGTCTCCGTAGACAGAAGTCCTCTCTGTGTCAAGCTGGACCGCACAGGAATTTGCTGTCTCCGACTGTCTAGTACGCCTCAAGAATCTTGCCCTTGGCGGGATCCTGCGAGCATCTTCCATGACAGTACTTGTAGAAAAGAGACAAGTCACCAACCATACGCCTGTGCTCTAGTGTTTCGAGAGAATCGGTCAGACTCTCGTCATCAATTAGGTGAATCGCTCTTCTTTGAACAGAATCCAAGAGAGCTAAAGTGTGTTTTGGGGCTGAACTCCAAACATGAGAACAGTATTCTAGTGTTGACCTAACTTGAGCTTTGTATAGGGTTAATAACTGACGAGTTGTGAAGTACTTTTTAGCTCTCAAAAGAAAGCCTGGCTTCTGAGAGGCGGATTTGGCAATGGCGCGCACATGATCGTCCCAAGAGAAGTTATTGCTCGCACTCACTCGCTATGTTTGTGACCGCGTATTCTTATGACGAAAATAATTATTACAAATATAAATTGTAGCCCATCATATTAGGTTGGTGCATAATTATCAGGCGTTTTTAAATGATATTATCAGGCGTTAGACATTCTCTGTATCTTCTTTGTGAAGATAGGTTTTCAGTAACCTTCTGTTAAGGATTGACAATCTCTTATAGATTGCCCCAAACAGCGATTGCTCTGGAATAAAACATGAATGAAAATTTGTCAGGCGTTCTTGAACACTATTTATTATGAAAAATGAAACATAAATATTCAACAATATTTTTTTTAAATGAATAATCTGGAACGTAGTCACCATTTACTTAATACCTGCTTCCCATTTGCTTGGACGAAAGTCGATTCCACGAGTAAAGAATTCATGCAATCTATGCTTTGTCATCCGCCACTAAGTTATCGAAATTGCCACGCACTTTCTTCGCCTGCCAGTTTTTAGACCACGTATTGACATGGTAGTCGGCAGACGCTTCTGTAAGATAATATGGCGGATATGGAAGCAGTTCCAAGCCATTATTGGAAATGCATTCGACAATACGACGCTCAACTTATGGATGCACATTATGGCGGTGGAAGACGATGCGGTTTTTTTATGCGGTCCACGAATTATAGAACAAGGATTGTACAGCGCCTATATTGGCCATGTATAAAAATTTGGTCAAAATGCGTCTAGAGAGTGCGTTGATCAATCATGGGACAAAATATCATAATAGCAATTGCATCTCAGTTATTCCGTTGAAAGACTACAAAAAACCCACCTGAAACATTTTTAGATTTCATTTCATTTCATCTTTTTCATAAAGAAATATGAATGAACACATTAAGAAATGACTTTAAATTAAAAGAAATCGCCAAGTTTTGACATTTCTCAACAGCTGTTTAGCAGCTACATTTATTTACTTCGTTCGTCATTGGTAGTAGAATTCCATCACTCCTGATATCACGAGGTGTTACAAGGAATTACTTACCTTCTAGATGCTTTTTCGACACAGTTTTTTACGAGCGTGCACTATCCTACTTCTGTAAATCCTGATGAGGTCTTTTTGTCTCTAATATGATAACGAAGGCTTCCAAGGCCAGAGTCAGTACAGGATATACTTCTTCCGGGATTGGACCGTGTTAAAGAACTACTAAAAGTGTTCGACGTTTCGCCCACCATCGTAGGGGGCTTCTTCAGGAACAAAGAAAAGAAAAAATGGAAAGAGGAATATGAGGGAATATGCAAAAAATGAAAGAATGAAAAGGCCAATTTCAAAACATCAGAGCACGGTAACTCAGTATGTCCACCATACCAGAGGCGAAACTCTTCTGAATTGAAAATCGGTACAAAGGATCAGAAAGTTTAGACAGAAGAGCACGGTAACTCAGTATGTCCACCATACCAGAGGCGAAACTCTCTTTTTGTCTCGATTGCAGCGTGAAGGCGGTCGAGTTGAGCCAGATAGACATCGCTGTTGATGTTGAATTGACGCTTCTCGTTTCTGTCTGAAATCCGCCTTTGTTGACCCTCATTCTTTCATCAGTAACAAATCCCGTTAAAGATAATTTTCCAGTGGATGATTCCACAACTATTTCACCAGGCACACATTGTTTTCTTGCGGTGCACGTCCTTCGTTATTTTTTTTTGGTAAAACTTCTGGCGAATCGCAGACCTTCTTTATTTTGAGGTTTTTGAAGAGAAGCCATGATCCATCCTCAGTGAAACTAATTTCGTTTGAAGTCGTTGAAGTAAATCGGTGAAAATTCGGACACGTTCGGCCTTATTCTTGTCCTTGAATTCGTGGGAGACCCATCCAGCCAATTTCCGTACCTTTCCAAGCTTTTTGAGACGACGAACGATGATATAGTCCACATTGTTGTCGGTCAGCATTCGAATTGCCAAGCTTTCGTCCCTTTTCACGGGTGCCAAAAGTGCCTGCTCATTGAAATTCGATGGTCACACTCTTCCTGGCTTACCTTTCAAGTTAGATTTGAAACCATTTCCTACATGGACTTTCGTTGATTTTGCCCTCGCTGAGATCGCGAAACGGCTGCGCTGCATTCCATTCTTCCTCAATAAATATAAGTATAATTATCAATACGCATTTTTATAACCTAAGAGTGGAAGGATCTGTTTATTCATAAATTTATAAAATATTGTAAATTTTTATTAAAATATGGCTTGTCAAAGAAACACCTGCTACTAACCCAATAACCAGCCAGTTAAGGAAAAAGCTCTTGGTGTCCAAAAAATGTTACAAAACCTTACATGTCGGGTCGACAGTATTTTCGACGATTAAAAAAAGCACCATGTCATTATTTTTGCAGGCTAAAGAGAAATGTAGCCTACCCCCAAAATTTCTTGCTTACTCCTTGGAGTACGCGTATTTTTGGAGATTTTGGTGTAATAAACGAAATGAACTTTTTCTGGCTCAGCTGACCACATTTGTGAAGAGAAATAAATTGTGGTAGAGCAATAAGGTACGTAAATGAACTTATTGTTAACGCGAATATTCTTCATAGGTACTAGCAGAGTCCAATCTTCTTAGGCCAAAATAAATGAGGTGTATCTATCTGATTTGACAAACAAGATCCAGTTCATTGAGTTCTTACCTCCATCCATTACGGTTGATGTTTACTGCACTCATAATCGTCGTTGTTCTTCATCTAAATTTTATAGGTTCAGGTCAGAAGAATTTTGGTTTTACTGAATTTATTCCAGTTATAATTGAATTATCTTGAAAAAACTTGATTTTTTAAAGGATTGATAATTATCACGATGATATAATGTTTGTGGAAAGTGAGTTATTTAAACTATTAATATTAATTTTCACCTTATACTTCTTATATCGTTTTGGTGAAATGGATTGGTCCTTAGTTATCTTCAAAAAATTATATACAAATCTTGTCCCCTGAAACCAACATAGCTATCATCATCTGATGATGATAGATTACCTATTAAAACAAATTGAAGTAAGTGTTGTTGTTTTATAATCTTTCATGGTTTGAGGGGACAAGATCTCTATGTCAATACTTCTTATAAACAGGATACGTAAACTTACCGAAGGAAATCAGAAAAACTTGTTGATAGGCTCTCTCTGGGATACTCTTTAAGTTGATTGATTGCGAAATTTTTCTATAGAAAAAAGAAAACTACAATTTTCATTTTTAAATAAAAGTGTGAAGGAAAACGATGGAGAACAGAAAATTATTATCACCAAAGCGCAAAATAAGAATGAAATATTCTACAGTGTTTATTCACAAGTAAATTAAAGACTAATCATGAATTATATTCTAGTCTTTTGCCTCCACGTTGTGTATATATTTTAGATTATGGTGCGTCCAGACTCGTTTTTTATATGCAAATATTTTAAACATATACGTATTGGATTAAAAATCACCTAGACAAGTGAGAGGTAGTGGAAGAATAAGCCAAGTTGTAAAAATATTTCATTTATACTTTATAGAATAGGTGTTATTAATATCGTGAAAATGGTTTTCATATTTGTTCTCCATTTCTTTTTATTTCCTTTTATTATTTAGTCCCCTTCCGAGCGCAGTTTAATGGCCGCTATCAAAGTTTTTCATTTCATAAGTTAGTTTTAAATTGAAATACTCCTACATATTTTCCAAGATAAATGATAAAATTATGCATTAAAAAGCCACGTGTAAAAAATGACTTTTGTTGCTATCGTCGCCACAAAGCTTTTATTTGATGTTGAAAGGTTTTCTCGTGTAAATCGCGTCGACTGTTGGATCAAGAGCTGCTTTAGTGTTTAATATAACATCCTATAGCGAATCTATGTATAGATAGATATTTCTGTTTGTTTATGTCTATAATTAACATTAAAAATTGTTCAGGCAATGCTGTGTGCAACTTAGACAGGTCAAAAATACTCAAAAACCTGTGCTTCACCAGTACTGAAATAAAACTTATATTTTGAGCGTAGCTTTTCATCTTGGTTGAGAAGCTCCCTGCTTAGTGGTTAGTGGACATCAAGTGCTTGTAGCGGCCCGTCGAAAACGTCATACGGCGGGCCGCTCTTACCCCCTAAAGGGGCGCAACCCCCTCCTCAGGTGAAAAGGTTAGGCGCGTTTGCCGGAAGTAGTGTATGTGTTCTTAAGTGTCACTGTGATCTATCTGCCGCACTCCCGTCGAAACTAAGGCTTGATTACCCCTCTTCCTGGTGGGACAGCCATCAATTCCACGTCGGCCGCCTCAGGCAACCAAAAACGCTGACGCAGGTACAGAAATTTCGGAACAACCAGTTGACACCACATTGCTTATTGACAACACGTTTTTGCCTATAGAAATTAGCTTGTGCATAATGATAGCAGCTTAAATTTGTGTAGTAAGTCCTTGAAAGTGTCTCGTGGGGTTACGATAAGATAAACTGCCCTACACAAATCAAAGCAGCTTAAATTATTCAGACTCCAGGTTTCTAGTTGTACACCTTTCTTTTATTTATATGTATATTGTATTCATTTATATGTATATTTATAAAATTATGTGATTGATGAGGACCAATTATTCGTTAGAAAGAAGAAAAATCTATCTAAAATAAGGTCTAATTGAAGTAAATCAATAAGTAAATTTTGAATGTATTCTACAATTAGGAAAGCATTAAATCGTTCTAAAATTTTTTTAATATTGGTATTCTATTATTACTGTTAATTGTAATTTGTAAAAAAATCAACAGGTAAAAATGGCCAGTAAATTACTTCTTTAGTTAATGTTTATTTGTTTTGTGACATCTAAGAATGTTTCTGATTTCTTAAGAGAATCCTGAAAAATTCCCTGTTTCTTCTTTGCGACGTCTCATTCATTTCACTTGTCTGATTTGGGTTTTTCATCGTCTGCTGCTTCTTCCACAACTGTTGACGACATCGTCATTTTCTGATGAAAAATAATTGCAACGCCTAGTAAAAAAATGAAAAGTTACTAATGAAAGAGTCGTGGAAGAGAAAAAGGCGACTAAAAAAACAAATAAAAGTGGAGCCTTCTATTTTTATTTAAATCAGAACTTTGTTTCTTCTGAGGTGTTTCAGTTTGTGACGTCACAACGTCATCTTGTTGTATGCTGTATCCAAAGAATACGTGTTTCTCTGGTGATTGTGTATTTGAGAATAAGAGGGAATTTTATATTTATTAATATTATATGGTATATAAGCATTTATTTCGACGGCAGTATTATACGAAACAGTCTCAGGAAGGTAGATATAAAAGAAATTGTCAATTTAAGCTTCTGGCACACGTGACAATAAAGCATCTCGAGTGTAATTAACAACTACACATATGTCTAAATAATGTCCATATCATCTATACAAGGGCGCAAGTAACAAAATGTATAATTCCGAAAATAACCTCAACATTACATTAATACGTGTTGAAAATTTCGTCAAAATACAAGTGATTTAGTTGCACTGAATTTTGAAAGTTAGTGAGCCGTTGAGAAACATGGAATTGAATCGAGGGCGATAATTTTTTACAACTTTCAAAGAGGTTTATCGCAACAAGAATGTCTTGCCGAGTTGGTTGCTGTTTTTGGCAATGAAGCACCATATCAGTCGACAAATTCTCGCTGGTATTCTGAATTTAAACGTGGACGCCCAAATATCAGCGGTGATCCTATGCCAGGTTCACCAAAAACAGCCGTCATCCAGGAAAATAGCAATGCTATGCGTGAGATGATTAATGATGGTCGTCATGTAACTTACCGTGAGATGTAAAGTTTCTTGGGCATTTCTAAGACCTCAATCCAAAAAATTTACACTAGGAGTTAGGCGTGAGAAAATTATTATTTAGTTGGATCCTGCACCTGTTTACCGAGGAGCAATTGGCGGCTCGCGTCAACTGGTGCCGAAGAACTCTAAATCGTTTCAATAGGGGTCGCTCCAAAAATGTAATTATCAGTGGCGACGGGTCTTTATTCATTCTTATGAACTCGAGAATAAACGTCAGTCTAGTGTTTGGGTGTTTTAAGATGAGGAGAACCCAACCAAAGGCATCCGTTCCCGCCATAGATCTGACACTGTGTGAGATCTATGGTTCCCGCAGTGTGTTCAAAAAGATGGTCGCAAGCTTTGTGTCAAAATCTAGGCATGTGATTGTAATTCCTTTAGAAGATCGAAGGGCAGTAAATGCGGATTGATATACAACCGTTTGTTTGCTACAAATAATTTCTAACCTACGAAAAAACAACCCACATTGTCGAATCATCATTTATCAAGACAATGCGAGTGCTCACACTGCTCGACAAACAATTGAATTTTTGGAGCAACAAAACATCAAATTGTTTGATCATCCTTCGTATAACCCCGACCTAAGTCCCAACGATTTTTTTACATTTCCAACCATCAAGATTGCATTGCTTGGAAAACGGTTTCAGACATCTGAAGGTGCTGTCGATTCGATTTCATGTTTCTGAACGGCTTGCTAACTTTCAAAATTCACTGTGACTAAACCACTTGTTATATTTCGGCGAAATTGTCAACACTTATTAATGTAATGTTGAGAGTAATCTCCGAACAATGCATTTTCTTACTTGGGCCTTCTATGTGGCTATATGCAAAACTCAAAATACCCTCGTACTTAGCTGACAAGGTGTAATATTTTTCTTCAAATCCTCAAATTAAAATAGAAAAACACGATGAAAAAAAAACACCCACATGCACTCCTTTTTTTGGACACAGCATTCCTAACTTTTTCCTACGAAATAATGTCACACTAATAGACTTTACAATTTTAAAAGATCTAGCAGATCAACCATTTTTCTGAAGAGTCTTCTTCTTTGCGACGTAACTACACTATTTGGAAGATGTTATTCGATACAGGATATACTTCTTCCGGGATTGGACCGTGGCAAAGAACTACTAAAAGTGTTCGAGATTTCGCCCACCCTTGTAGGGGGTTTCTTCAGGAACAAAGAAAAGAAACAATAAATAAAAAGAGGAATATGAAGGAATATGCAAAAATGAATTAATATTCCTCATTTAATTTATTATTTCTTTTCTTTGTTCCTGAAGAAGCCCCCTACGATGGTGGGCGAAACGTCGAACACTTTTAGTAGTGCTTTGACACGGTCCAATCCCGGAAGAAGTATATCTTGTACTGACTCTGGCCGTGGAAGCCTTCGTTATCAGATGTTATTCGATCTTTTAAAAGAGGAGTAAATCAACCCATAATTCCTTCTAATAGGGCGCTCCTGGTTAGCACCAAGCTCTCTTAATAGATATTGTTTAACGACCTAGGCGCTCATCACGTTAATCATCAGGTGCAGTTAATAAAGTAGACTGGCGAAATAGTCAATAAATTTGCACATATTATTTCGACGTATAATTATTTGTATTGTTATTTGTATTGCCATGCACTTGAGACTAATAAGAAAATAATAGCACCTATATTGCATTTTTGACCGGTTGATCAAAGCCAGTCTAGCAAAAATAAAACTGGAATTTAAACAAATAAAAAACTTGAACAGTGCACATATATAATTAACCTAATTATTCCTTTTTTGCTAAGCATTTTCGGCAATGCTCAAATAGCCATATTATGTTATTTCGGAACATATTCATTTGTCAGCAGTTAGTTTGTTGTTTATGAAAAATTTGCTAATGACGAGATTTTCTAATATAGTCTAAACATTTAACTTCTCAAGAAAAGTTCTGTGTACTAACAGGAATATTCAGGTACTTATTTTTCCGAAGGATAATAGTTTCTATGAAGAAAAAAGACGATTCGTCGGTAAACATCACGTGGTTTAAAACATTTCCGTTGGTGTCACATATTTCCTTCATATATTCAAAAAATTCAAAACATCTCTTGACGATAACTATTAGTTGTTCTCAAAATATTCCACCTTGTTTGCAGTAGTACATTAATTTTATTTTGGAATTCCTTACCGCTGTCGGTCTATTTTCATGCAAAAAAGCGAATCCTCCAACGATTTCGAGGTTCTCAAAGGCAAAATGTCTATTAATTACATATTTCGTTAGGTTCCTTTCAACCATATCGACATTTTGTACCCAAACAGTGTCGCATGACATCTATCGATGCCAAAGTCGCCTAGGGAGTGTGACCGCTCGAAAAGGGGTTAAAATTATCATTTGAAAATGATTTTAGGTAAATATATGTTTAAATTTTTCTAATCGCGTATTCGTCTTATATTTATTTTTCTCCGTATTCTATCAAAATTAATGACATTATGACTGAGACACCTTGCATAATGTTACAATTTTACTTTCTTTAAAGAATTATTTCTCAACCTTTTTAGTAACGCGACCCCCAAAATAGTTAAAAAAAAACGTTTTTAGTCTAGCGATAGCTTAAAACGTTAAAATGAGTAATTATTCCAAAAAGTTTTGGCTATTCATTTATTCTATTAGTTAGGTAGTTATTAACTGATAATTGAAACTGAAAAAAAAAAATAAATAAAAGGATTTTTCATAACAGGTTTTATTTTTTGTACAGATTTAGACCCCCACGTTAAGAAACAATGCTCTAAGCTAAGGCTCTAAGGCAGGGGTTTTTAACCTGGAGCCCATGGACCCCTTGGAGATCCGTAGCGTGAGTGTCAGGGATCAGTGGCTGTGTAAGATGAACTTTTTTTAGTCTTTACTTATTTATGGGTACCGCAAGAAAAAATTTGCCGAACTCATTCTACAAAAAAGAGTAGACAAAATTGGACTAGGTGACCCTTTTTTTTGGAAACAAGCTGATTAGTTTTGAAACTAACCCAGTACTCATTTTAGCTGTTATATACAAATAGCAGACAATATTTAAGCGAATTATCCACTAATGAGTTTGGTGGAACGGACTGGTCCTTGGTTATCTTCAAAAATTGAAATACAGAACTTGTCCCCTGAAACCGAGAAAGATTAAAAAACAAAACAAAGGTTGCTCTAGAGCAGCCTTTGTTGTGTTTTTTACTCTTTCTTGGTTTCAGGGGACACGTTCTGTATTTCAATCCACTAATAAAAAAAATTTAGCGAAGCTGCAGCTATAAAAAAAACTGCGAATGTCATAAGACGATCCACCAATATCGGGTTGTCTTATCAATATGTCCATTTCTCAAAGAAATTGAGCAAAATGCTAACACATGTTTACCAATCGGAAAGTCCAACGTTTGTATCCTTAAACCTCCAGAGATCCATTAATACTTGTAACAGGCTGAGCCTTGAAGAATCTTACCGATGCAAAATAAATATTGCACATTTTTTACCTTCTCCTTTATTGAAATGAGAGGTAGACGGAATTTAGAGATTACGTCCTGGTCTCGTGTGGCCAGCTCTTATATTTGCTAGATTACGAATCCATCGTGGTCGATTAAAGTAAATAAACCCATATTATGAAAGGAATTTTTTATCTTATCTTCCTGCTTTTGAAAGCATAACAATAGCGTGATAGTTTTTATTCGCTAGATTTGCAGTTACCACCCATATCGTCAAACTAAGCAATTAAAACTCAAACAAGGGAGAACAATAGCGCTATTTGCAAGAAAGGCTAGTTAGTGCGAAAACCATCTACGACTGCCGCTGTAGATGAAAACTATTGATTTTCTGCTACACTACTATGAAATATTTAAACATTTTTTAAATAATTTTGATTAGTTTAAATAATAATTACAATATTCCCCAATATTTCCCTCCCTGTGCTGCAATAAATCTATTTGATTAATATGTCCTTTCAACAAGAGTCAAAAATGCTAAAATTTCGTCTGAGTCGGTTTTGGGTCGAACTGCGGCTAAAACTGGCGGAAACTGATTGAAACCGAAACTTAGTTCGGTCTTTTAAAAAAGTACGTTTCTCAGAAAACACGAGTTGTTCGAGGTGCACTGAGATCAGGAATACGATTTGGCGGAGTACGGTATTAGACATATCGAGAACTCGTGTATGATGCAGCACGATCCTATGAAAATACGATTTGATGTGAATTAAATTAATTAAAAAACTCATTTTGTCTATTTGTAAACTTTCATCCAACGAAGAATAAGTTATTTTATAGGAATTGCATATTTTACCCTTATTATTATTATTATTATTATATTTTGTTTTTGCTGGAGGAATAACTAAATGTTCCTACTTATTAAAAAAAAAGGACCCGACCATTACCAGCGAGATCTGTCTAAGTGGTTTGTTCCAACAAGAGAACGATTGGGAGATGAACGTATTAGTTGTGGAGTTGACCTGAATCCAAGAGTCTTCAAGATATGGTAACCATCCATGTCGAAGTAATAAAGGGATTTCGAACAGCTGGGCGTCATTTTTTAGATAGTGACTTTTATTTCCTACGTAGATAAAATTCTCCTGAAAATTTTAGTTACATCCACTAATTTCAGTAATCTAATAGGTTTTTACAATTAATGAAAACTAGAATCGGTGTAAACGTATTAGAATTAGTAATTAAGAAAATTTGAACGTGGTAAAGCTTTTAAGTGACCATGTAGTGTTATGTACATCAAAAATGTCAACAGCAATATCTAATCGTTTTTAATTTGTGCCACTATTACTTTAATGTTATACATGTAATGATTTATTTATTGGCGTGAAGTGTAATATTTTTTACATCATTTCGATAAAATTAATAATGGCCAAAGTCTTTAAAGTTTACAACACTCAGTCGATTAAAACCCATATTTGATTGGTAATATTTCCAGATGTCAAAGACAAATTGGGTATGTCAAACCTTTGGCAGAACACCGATACGGCATATAATGTCATTAGAGGAACAGGCATATTTACTATATGATTCAATTAAAGCCTCTCCGTCTACTGAATATTTTAAGCAACCAAATGTACAACAAAGTGTCCTGCCTGAATTGTATGCCACAGAACATGTTATCTGACAATCCAACTAGTAGACACATTCATCGGCTATTAATAAACCGGAATCACCCAAAATGAAAATGAATTTTCCAGCCACTGATTTTCTTGTTAGTTATTAACAAAAAATGTCGCTTTCTAAATTAAATAAACTAATAATTGCTACCAGGTGTGGATAATTTAACTTTGATAAATAGATATCGTCAAACTGATATTTTTTATTAGAATCGTCCTATTATAAACAGATTGTGTTATACTAAAACTAACGTTAATGTCTAAAGATCCAGAAAAGAAACAAACTTTTGCTGCATAAATTCTGCGAAATCATCTAAGTACTAAATGTCTCGACGGCAACTCAAAATTTAAAGAAAAATATTTCGAGCTTAAACGTCCAATTCCATCAAAATAATACAACAGAAAAATTAAATATACAAACTCTAAGAAATTAAATTTTAAAATTAATAATCGAAACATAGGGACAAAAGATTGTAATAAAATTTAAAAAGGTTGGAACATTAAAATAGCGTTTCGAAAAAAAATGGTAATTTCAAAAATAAAAACTAAAGATAATGAAGTCGAAGATTTGAATTTTATAGTTCAAATTCTAGAAAAAAACAAAGTAAAAATTGAAAGTCTAAATACAAAATTTTAAGAGAAAGGTAAAATTTCAAAAATGAATTAGAAATTTATGAGGAATAAACAAGTTGAAATTTTTTATAAATTTTGTATTTTTTTGTAAAAATTTTTATTTTTTAAAAATTAATCTCGATTGTTTCAAGAGATTTTGATTTTATCAAAAGTTCTGATTTTTTATCGAAATTTTCAGTTTTAACTACAAAATTTGCTAATAATTTAACTTTTTTGTTAAAATCTCAATTTCTGGCATTGTACCAGAAATTTTATTTTTTGCAAGATTTGACTATTGATACCGCATGCTACACATCTTCAAACCCCATGTTGGGCGCCAAATTGGTGCTGCGCTTGCTCTTTGAAAATAATAAAAATGAGGGAAAAAATGACAAAAATAAATTGGCATTTGCCTAGAGGACGGCGGTGTAGAACTATAAATTTTTTTTATTGGTACCGTATGCTACTCACATTCAAATCCACGTTTGCGCCAAATTGGTACCACATGCTAGATACCTCGAGGCATATATTTAATACTTCTATATGGCCAGTTCCTCGTTTCTTATGGGAAAGACTTCTCTTTCTCGCTGACCTTCACACGAATTAATGAGTTGCAATGCGCAAGTGTTACAAATCAGCTGTGCACGGCCAAACATAAACACCCGTTTAACCCGCGCGTAGCGATTGGTTCATTTCGTTCATTCATGCGCAATACTCGCCATTTATCCATGTTCCATCTTTATCGGATTTGGACAGAACAAACTCGCGAAGAGAATATGGAGCTGGCCATATAGAAGTATTACCTCGAGGCCTACGTTGGGTGCCAAATTGGTACAAAATACCATGGAGGAATTTACATAAACTCAAAAGCGACTGGAGTGGGAGGAATATTTACCGAAGAAACACAAGAATAAGAATAGACACAAGAAAAAAATAGACACAGTAATAAACACAATAAAAAGACACAAAAACGGAGTGGAAAGTAAAATACAACTTTCTGCGTTTAACTTTTGTTACAAGCACTACATCTTTCGGTTTTTGATGTCGGTATTGTGTTCGATGAAAGATGATAGAGCGGATTTAGTTGGTAGCGATGATAGAAAGAATGAGAGCTGAATGAGCTGATTCAGCGAAATGAGAGCGAGTTTTGGGAGCTGAGGTGTTAATCCTGGAACATTGGTAGTCCGTCGATAAAGGTTACAGGTTTCTGGATGTTCCTGGTTTGTCTCTAGACATTCCAAGAATTTATTGTAGTACCATGTTTCGTTTGCATATTCTTTAAATTGGTTTTCTCCATAGCACTTTTCATCAGGCAGCATCTGATTTCTAGTGGATTTCGATCGGTAAATTCTATTGTAATAATGGGACTAGCTGGCGTCTTCAGTAAATTGGTTTTCTCAAAGCTTATTTCGTCTGGAAGCATCTGATTTGTAATGAGTTTTTGTCTGTTAGTGCCTTCGTCAAATTTCATTATGTACTGGGACTAGGTGACCTCTTCAATAAACTGGTTTTCCCAATAGTTTTTCTGAAAACATTTTTTTACTTTGAGTGTCGTCTTTTAGCGGGAACGCTCAGGGTATACTATATTTTGAAATATTGACTTAAATGCTAATATGCCGATTTTTTTTTCCAACATCCCCAGTTTAATATTTCCTTTTCTTAATTAATTTTGAACCGAAGCAAAAAAATTTCGATTTTTTTAGATTAGATTAGATTTTGAATTTTTTTTATTTTTCTAAAATTTCATATATAAACTTTAAAGGTTTCTAAATTTCAAATTTTTTTCATATTTTTAATTTTTGTTCTTTGGGTTTAAACTTTTAATATTTATCCTTTTTTCCACAGACTTTTAACTCGAAATTACAGAGGAAATGACATAGGTTAGAAATTTCGTTGTAATTTAAACTTTTTTCTTAAAATTTTCAACTTTTCTTGTAAAGTTTGATTTTAAACTCTAAATTTTCACATTTTCTTGGAATTGTAAACAATTTCCTTGATGTTTAGGGTTCCGTCCTTTAATAAGGAAAAACGAAACCCTCATTCTCACGTTCATCCGTTAGTTTGTCATATATATATGTTTGTTCTTGAAAACTATGTAAGGTAGGAATTCCAAATTTGGCACAGTTTTAGTTTTTAATGACCATAAATATACAATTAGACAACAATCAGAAAAAATTAGGGGGTTTAAAGCACTAAAAAAAAATTAAGTTTTAGTTAATATGCACATCCGGGGTGGGCAAATGCGTTCGTCGAGTGCGACTACCCTTGAAAATTTTTTAATCCTTTTTATTACTTCAAACTTTTTCCTAACTCTAATAAAATATTTAAACAGAAAATAAAAAAAAAGCCAAACTGATTGTTCTCGAAAAACCAAATTTATACTTGATGCGTTTTTCTTTTCTCGAAATTTTAAGATTGAGGTTACAATTGTTACATTTTTCTTAAACTTCTATCTTCAAACTTAGGATTTGAACTTTTCTTTATACAATTTATAATTTAAATTCCAAATTTCGATATTTTCGTTGAAAGTCTCGATTTTAAAAACTCGACATCTATGCTTTTTTTTAAATATTTTAACTTCTGTTACTGAATATTAATTTTTTTATCTAAAATTTCGAGCCTAAAATTTGTACTTTTGGAATTGATCTGTAAATTTCCATCTGAAAAAGTGATTTTTAAAGTGAAGTTTTAGTATTTATTTCGAAAGTACGACTTCTTTCTTAAAATTCATAATTTACACACATTTATTTATTTTAATAACGAAGGCTTCCACAGCCAGAGTCAGTACAGGATATACTTCTTCCGGGATTGGACCGTGTCAAAGAACTGCTAAAAGTGTTCGACGTTTCGCCCACAATTGCAGGGGGCTTCTTCAGGAACAAAGAAAAGAAAAAATGAAAAGAGGAATATGAGGGAATATGCAAAAAAAAGGCCAATTTCAAAACATCAGAGCACAGTATGTCCACCATACCAGAGGCGAAACTCTTCTGAATTGAAAATTGGTACAAAGGATAAGAAAGTTTAGATAGAAGAGCACGGTAACTCAGTATGTCCACCATACCAGAGGCGAAACGTCGAACACTTTTAGTAGTTCTTTGACACGGTCCAATCCCGGAAGAAGTATATCCTGTATTTATTTGTTTTGACTTAAAATTTAAACTTTAAACTGTAATGTCAAGAAATTTTTGATTTATAAATATCGATTTATTCAAAATTTAGCTTTTCAGAAAGCCAATTCTAAGCCTTTTACAATTAAACAATAAAAATATATTCGCCATCACACTCGAACCATGAACGTGTCCCAGAGAATCATATTTTAATCCTAAATTTTTTCTGAATCTTAAAATTTAGACTTCTCTTGTTAATATTTCGGATTTAAGCAAGTTGATAGGTCAAAATTTCCTCGTGACTCAATTCTTGATATTGCCTTATACGTATATCGAGTTTTTTTTCGAAATTCGACTTCCTTTTAGTCTTCGAGTTTAAAGTAAATTTTTTTAATTAGAATTTTTACTCAATATTTAAAAGAAGATCCAAATTTCGCAAACTTTTGTTTTAATTTTAGGCTGTTACTTTGGAAATGTTCACATATTTTTATCTTTTTATAAGTTTGACTTTGGATTCAAAACTTTGACTTCATTCTCAAAATTTTGTAATTAGTCTCAAAATTTCGACCTGTGACAGTTTGATTTTCTTAAAAATAAATTAATCAACTCACAGATATAAAAAGTTTTTGGAGACTGAACTCTAAATTTCGACTTTAAATGCAATAGTTTAAGAAGAGATTTAAAATTAAATTCGAGCTAGACAAAAATTAGAACTCTGAGAGTAGATCTAAATTTCAAAACTAAATTAGAAGATTTAAGGTTAAATTTTCAAAAAAAAGTTTTTGGGATTAACCTTCAAATTTTGGGAAAAGCTTTATAAAAAAAATGTTTGTTTAATATGCTATGTACAACTGATATTTTAACCGTTATTTGTAGAATTCTTGAATATTGATATTTCATAAAACATATTGCAATAAATATTAAAATTCTAGGATGTTTGAAATAATCTTAGATCGGACCGGTTTCGTTTTTCAGCATTATACCAGCAGCTCGTTTTTCCGCCGTTATGTCTACTTCATATTGAATCACAGACTCCCATCCGGATATTCAGTCTATTCTAAGCTCTCATCCAAAGCTTCTGTTACATCTGTGTTCATATAATTCTATTCATTTAAGAGTGTACTCGTAGATTGTCGCGACTGTAAATCTTGGTGATTTTTTTATGGCTGCCAAAGGATTCAGATTTCTTTTTGGCATTTTTACAAATGTATAAAACTTATATTGTCTTCGCCGTTGCAAATTTAAGTTGGTTTTATGATAATTAATTTGCGAATTTTCACTGCCTTGGAAGTTTAACGTACGTAAAAAAAACATTCGGAAAAAAATTGAGCGCAATATAGGAAAAAAATAATAAAATATGTTCGAAGCATTTATCAAAGGATTAGAATTTAATGAACAAAAAACAACATTCAAATTATTCCTAAAGTTCCATTGTGTTTGATGGCACCTGACTTGCCGAGTGCTGGACGATCAGGTTATCAACTTCCTGAATTTTTTGAGATTTGGCATCATCACCTTCCTAAGTTGGCACTTTGATGCCTGAAGTTGTTTTCAGACAACGCACAATCAGGAAGATTTTCCTTGAGCTCGACACCTCGAAAGCTTCTGGCCTTGATGGTATTCCCGCTATTGTTCTTAAGAAGTGCGCCCCAGAGTTGACTCATGTCCTACGTAAACTGTTAACACTCTCTTACAACAAAGATGTATTCCCTAACATCTGGAAATCTGCTAGGGTGCAGCCTGTCCCTAAAAAGGGAAAAAGGAATCTGGCTAACTATCGCCCTATATCTTTGTTACCCGTTATATCTAAAGTGATGGAAAAGGTTATCAACATCGAGATTCTCAAATATCTGGAGGAAAATTAAATCATCTCTAATAGGCAATACGGTTTTAGACAACAACGTCCCACTGGCGATCTACTGGCATATGTTACTCATATCTCGAACACAGCCATGGAAAAACATGGTGAGGCTAGAATTGTGGCATTGGATATCTCAAAGGCTTTCGACAGAGACTGGCACCGATCTCTTCACGCCAAAAACATCTTATGGTCTTCCTCCTGGACATGTGATATCCAATTTTCTCGCTGCCAGATCTCTTAAAGTCGTCGTCGATGGCACCTCATCCAAGACATTTGCGATTAACGCGAGGGTGCCTCAGGGGTCTGTTCTGTCTCCTACACTATTTCTGTTACACATTAACGATCTCTTAGCTTCAACTTCCAATCCTATATACAACTACGCAGATGATAGTAACCTTGTGTCATCTTTTTTCTCCGACAAACCATTATCTATCGCTGCTTCAGATCGACTAAGGGAACAGCCGATACAGATGATTATTGGGGATCTCGATATTATTCTGGAATGGAGTAAGAACAATTTGGTCGACTTCAACGCTTCAAAAACTCAGGCCGCGGTTTTCTCCAAGAAAACAAAACTAGAATAATGCAACAAACCTACTAATGGACGGTAAACTCCTTCCGATGGGATCTAATCTATCTATCCTAGAAGTGAATGCGGGCACTAACTTCTCTTGGGACGAACACGTGCGCGCCATTGCCAAATCCGCCTCTCAGATGCTAGGTTTTCTTTTTAGAGCTAAAAAGTACTTCACATTTCATCAGCTATTAACACTATACAAAGCTCAAGTTAGGGCAACATTAGCCAATACTGTTTTCATGTTTGGAGTTCAGCCCCAAAACACACTTTAGCTCTGTTGGATTCAATTCAAAGAAGAGCGATTCGCCTAATTGATGACGAGAGTCTGACCGATTCTCTTGAAACACTAGAGCACAGGCGTATGGTTGGTGAGTTGTCGCTTTTCTGCAAGTACTATCATGGAAGATACTCGCAGGAACTAATAGGATTGATCCCCCCAAGGGCAAGATTCTTGAGGTATACTAGACAGTCGGAGACAGTAAATTCCTATGCGGTCGAGCTTGACACAGTGAGGACTTCTGTCTGCGGAGACCCTTTTTTCTATAGAACTTCCAAGTTATGAAATTTATTACCGAAAGGAATTTTCCCCGAAAACTACAACTTATCCTTGTTTAAGAAGGCGGTTCATCGCCATCTATCCTTGTTTCCGCATTCTACTCGCAGTGCTTTGAAAGCATAATGGGTTTACCCTTTGCGATTGGATTAAACTTAAAAAAAATAGCAAAGTTTCTTTATTTCTGGTCTTCCAGCATTTATTAGATACCTTTTTACCCAGTATTGCCCAAAAGTTTCCAACTCAGCCTGCCTATGGAACATTTGGAGGATTGTAATTTTTGGATACAAAAGGGAGGTTGCGAGCCTCTAATCAATCTCTGGGTATTCTTTTTCCAGTTTCCATTTTATACTCCATAACTTCGTAAAATATATGAGAAAGATGATACGGAATGTTAAATAGAGACTTTTTTTAGGTTTGCTTTTAATGGCAACTCGTTACTAACTTAATTTCCATTACTTCGCAGCTAGCTATTTTTTCCGAAAACTTTTGTTACATACGTTATTTCTGAAGGTAGCAAGATGTTTACTATATCTAATGTAGGAGGTACCGACTACCGAGAGTAGGGTACGTGGATTGAATAAGTAGAATTGAAAGTAGTTGTGGTGATAGCTCTGTTGTTAAAGAGTCTCACGTGAAGGTTCCGGGTTCGATCCCCGATGGCCGATCACACATTTTTAATTCTGCTTCCTTTTTAGAAGTGGGACTTGGCATCCATTTGACAATATAGCATTTATGTTTACTGAGATGTCGGATTATGGCCGATAACCGAGAACGGCTGTGTTAGGAATGGCTGAGTTGTAGGAGGTGCCGAGAGTAGGGTACGTGAAATGAATAAGTAATATCCTTCCGATGGGATCTAATCTACCTATTCTAGGAGTGAATGCGAGCACAAACTTCTCTTGGGACGGTCATGTGCTCGCTTTTGCCAAGTCCGCCTCTCAGAAACTAGGCATTCTAAAAGTACTAAAATGTGAAGTACTAAAAAGTACTTCACATATCGTCAGCTACTCATACTATACAAAGCTCAAGTTAGACCAACACTAGAATACTGTTCTCATGTTTGGAGTTCAAACACACGCTAGCTCTTTTGGATTCAATTCAGAGAAGAGCAATACGCTATTGATGACGAGAGTCTGACCGAAACGCTAGAGCACAGGCGGATGGTTGGTAACTTGTCTCTTTTCTAAAAGTACTGTCATGGAAGATGGTCTCAGGAACTAATAGGATTGATCCCCCCAAGGGCAAGATTTTTGAGGCATACAAGAAAGTCGGAGACAGCAAATTTCTGTGCAGTCCAGCTTGACACAGTGAGGACTTCTGTCTACGGAGACTCTTTTTTTCTATAAAACTTCCAAGCTATGGAATTTATTACCGAAAGGAATTTTCCCCGAAAATTACAACCTATCCTTGTTTAAGAAGGCGGTTCATCGCCATCTACCCTTGTTTCCGTATTCTACTCGCAGTGCTTTGAAAGCATAATGGGGTTACCTTTTGCGAGTGGATTAAACTAAAAAAAAAAAAAAAAAGAATTGAACATATGGTAATGATGACTTTGTCTGCCTCTCACGTGAAAGTCCTGGGTTCGATCTCTATGCCCCGATCACACATTTTTAATTCTACTACACTATGAAAATTATATGATGTCTGGTCTACGTAGACAGCATTTGCATCCAGAACAACTCAATTTCTGAATACCAGATTTTGTGAAATTTCCTTTGATTTTAATTTAAGTATGGCTTGTGATATATGAGAAATTATATCAGGGATCTTTTTTGAGATGTTTCCAAAGAATGTTATAACAAAATAGTCTGTTTGTGGGATGGGTTGTTTAGGAAGTTTTGGAAATAGAATGAATAGCTGTTTATATTCTTTTTTAGATATTACCATATTCATGATGTTCTCAGAATACCATATTCATTGGTTATTTGTTTAATTATCTTAATTTCTCGATTAAAATTTTCTTCATTCACTGGTATCATATGTAAGATCTGTTTATTATTGGATTATATCCTGCCAATTTGTGTGAAATTGGATGTAAGAAGTCATTAGAAATTGTGACATCTGTATATGTTGGTTTTCTATAAATTGAAAATTCTAATTCATTGGAATTTCTTAATATGGTTAAAACCAGAAAACTTATTTTGTTTCCATTCTCAATTTCTACAGTAAATTTATTGTTTCAATGTAGACTGTTAATCCCTACTTTGTTACTATTATACCAGGATATCAAAAATTATCTTGGTCAAGGGTGGTTGTGGAATGTAAAACGTGTGGCTTACTTTAAATTTTTAAATATGTTTTGTTGTGTCAGAATCTATCAAGTTATTGTGCTGAAATTTTCTAATCCAGTTTTTGAATCATGCCTCTTACCACACAGCACAAAATTTTCATGATTGAAGCCTATTTTTGAACGGGTGCGCTAGTTAATAGAAATTGGCAATACAGTCAACGTTTGTGTTTGGACAATTTTCGAGAGCACTTCCCAAACGTGGCAATATAACCAGACAATTTTTATGCATGCCTTACGAATTGTGTTGAGGTGTTTCGTGAAACTGGTTGTGTGACTCACAAAAAAGGTGCTGGTAGACCAAGAGTTCGTACAGAAGAAGTTGTCAATGACGTTCGTCAACGTATGGAAGAGGAGCCTGCAAAACCTTTGAAACGTCTTTCTCAGGAAATTGGACTTTCTTATGGAACATGTCAGAAGATTTTAAAGAAAGACTTGAATATGCATCGATATAAGATGCAAGCATATCAAGCTCTTCTGCCCGCAGACCACCCCAGACACCTTGCTTACTGCCATTGGTTTGTCAATAATTCAATGAATGGCGATCTTCTGGACTTCACTTTTTTTTCTGACGAAGCGTGGTTCCACCTTTCGGGATACATCAATTCTCAAAATATGCGAATGTGGAGCAATGATAACTCTCATGTTTTTACTGAATCGCCAGTATATGCTCAAGAAATTGGTGTTGGGATGGCAGTTTCTCGCAGAAGAATAATTGGGCCAATTTTTTTCGATTTCACCGTCAATACAGAAAGGTACAGACACAACTTTTTGGCTGAATTTGTGCAACAGTTAAACGATGATGTACTTCGGTACGGTTATTTCCAGCACAACGGTGCACATACTACACGAGAAAACATTGCTTTCCTCCGCGAGTTTTTTGATGACCGGCTGATAAGTTTGCATACAGTTGAGTTTCCTCCGAGATCAGCTTGTTTGACAATTATGGACTATTTTATGTTTCCCTACTTAAAAAACAAAATGTTCGCAACTCCGGTAAATAATTTGCAAGAACTGCAACAAAGAATTGTTCAGCAATGTGCACCATAACGCCAGAAATGCTGCAAAACGCTTTTCACAGCATGAGGAGGCGCGTCAACTTGTGGATCGAACAAAACGGGGGACATTTCCAACAATTACTGTGATTTAGTTTTTTTGTACTAAAACCGTTACTTCATAATTTGTAGTTCGTTATTGTTTTACAACTGAAATAAATAGGTATGAAATTTGTAGGTTATTGATTATGTCAGTGTGACAGTGACATAATTATTTTAAACGTAAAGTAAGACACACTTTTTACATTCCACAACCACCCTTGGCCAAGATAATTTTTGATATCCCGGTATAAATGCTGAAGTGGGTTTATCTGTTTGTTTATCTGGTTTCCACGTCTCAATTACTGAAGCTGTTCTGCGAAAATTGCTATAGACATTTTTACAATTTGAAATAGTTTGTAGGATACTTTTTATTTCAAACTTTTATTATACCCAGAAAGTTCTATTACACCCTTCTTATACGATGTAAACAATCATAGAGAAAGGCAAGCGTGTCAACTCTGTGATCTTTATTTTGACAGCGGCCTCTCTTCCAAGGTCCTTAAACTATTATCATAAAAGTAGGCATGTTCATTATCGAGTTTAGTAATAATGCGTTACCGCCCCGCCTTATAATTTAAACTGAAAATTAATTTTAAATGCCATCTAAATGTCAAATTGTTTCGAAAGCTCCATTCAGTTGACTTGCAGTTCACTGACGAAATTGAGGGTAACAATTAGTGTATTATAAAAATGTGTGTTTTTTTAACTTTCTTGCCTCTTATAGACAATTAGACAAATTTTTAGAATAACTAACAGTCTACTTTCATAAATTAATTTTTTTAACGATTTTGACTTGTTCAAAATGTCAGCCCCAACCTCTCGAGATTTCGAGCGTAAATTTGAAAACTTCAGTTTTTCGATATTTCGTTCTTTCAAGCTTTTATAATTCTGAGTTGATTCTTGTATTTTATTTGGTATTTTTTTTTTTCTAAACTTGAATTATCGAGAAAAAATATTTCAATTGCAGTTTTTTTAACTTTGCAAGTTTTTTTCTCAAAATTCCGAGCTTAAAATAGTTTGTTTATAAACGCATAATTTTAATTTGTCGTTTTTGTGGAAATTTCGTTTTTATTTAAATGGAAACATTTTTATTTTAAAATTTTGACTTCTTTTACAAATTTTAAGTTTTTCCGAAACTTCCGAATTTTCTCTGATAAGACATAATAATTGTAAGAAAGAATATACTTTTTAACCATTTTCAGACAACTCAAAAGTCCTGGTCCAAATTGTTTTTATAAATGCCGAGTAAATAAATTTCGATATTTTCTGGACAGCTTGAACTTTTTCAGAAATTTCGATTTTTTTCAAAACGTATAGAAATAGCATTTTTTCCCCAAAAATTTTAACCGATTCCCAAAATTTCAACTCTGTCTACATATTTGTTTTTAGAGGTTTCGACTAAATAAATGTTTTCAAAGTTTTTTCTTTAAATTTAGACATTTTTCGCAAAATTTCGTTTTTTCATTAAAAAATACTTCTACAGATAATTTTATGGAAATTTCTAGTTTTTTCCCAAAATCTCGATATTTTTTTGTGAATCTTTGGCTTCGACTTTTCTGTAAAAAATTCCCTTCATAGACATTTCTAGTTTTCTTTCTCGAAATTTTAATTTATTTCTCGAAATTCAAACTTTTGTCGACAGTTTGATATCTCTAAAAAGTTTTATATATATATATATATATATATATATATATATATATATATATATATATATATATATATATATATATATATATATGTCCCGTTCGTTCTCAAAATTTTAACTTTTTTTCACGAAGTATCCATTTTTATATAACTTTTTGTACACGAATTATTAGTATTTTCTCAAAATTTCGAGTTTTTTCTAAACATTTCTGTTTGAAAATCAATCTTTTAATCTAAAGTTAAGTCAAGAATCGACATTTTGCTTTTAATTCAAGATCATTTTCAGCACAATATACTTAAGTAAATCATAATTTTCAGGAACAATCATCATCCTTAGTTTTAACATTAGGAATGCATGTGCATTGGTCTGGATCGGCCTGGTTATTTTATTTAGCCTCCCGTATTTTTAATTAATATCATTGGAGTGCCAATATTTTCTTTGTATTGAGCTGATTACCGAGAGTCCTTAAAGATCGCCTTCATACATCCTAATCTTAACTAATATATAAATGTGAAAGTGTATATGTTTGTTGGCTTTTCACGGCTCAATTACTGAATCGATTTCGACGAAAATTGGTACAGAAGTTTCTTGAATCCCGAGATGCAAAGTAGACTCACTTAATCACGAAAAACTGCTCCAGATATTTCCAAACTAATATTGTGTAAGGTAACTAATTGTAATATTGTATACCATATTATGCTTAAGGTAGGCCTGGACATCAAATCGACTAAAGTGAATCATTCTTTAAAATAAATCCTTGTGGGTTACTGGTACAAAAACAGTTTTGACCTAAATGCCTGTATTTTTATTTTGGTTGCAACAAAGTTACAAAATAATCAGGCAAAATATTACAGTTTGCCAGTTTTGCGAACATTCCGTTGAACTCAAGTATTAAAAGATAAACGCTACACTTAGGTCAGGGTTTGTGTAAACTAATTTATTTTCTTATCTCTAGGAGAAAGAAAGATAAGTCTAGACCAAATAGCATGCTAAATTGTAATTTTAACAATTTTTTTTTTTTGTTTCTTTACAGTATTAATCGTGTAGTGGTCTCGATGAGTTAAAAAAATAATAACATGTCATAACGCATCCTTACTGAATCTAATTTTTAAATTGTTTAATCTCAGTAAATTGGTAAGTTTATTTCGATATCAATTTTTATCATTACTTACCAGATGAACAACTTTTAGTGTTTTATAAGCAAAATCATACAATGAATTCATACATAATTAATATGTGTAATTATAAATTATGTAGATAAATGTTATAACCTTGGGCAACAAACATGTCAATTTTAATCTAAATCATGCTAGATAAAGTAAAGAAGTCCTGCAAAAATTTGTTATATTACCTTAAATAAATATTTGCACATTTAATTCACATTTATGCATTAAAACATTTAAATTTTATATGGAAGTTTAATGCTTAGAAATTATTTCATTTTATATTTACTATGTACAAATCCATCATCTAACCTTGATAATGCCCTATGGAAAATATTATTATCAACACTTACAGCATTACTAGTTGTGTAATTTTGTTAATTTTTATTTCAGATTCATCACTAAGTACCCAAGGAACCTTTCAGTAACTTGTAAGTATTTTTAGTTTGACGAAAACTGTACTACAGGTGGGAAGCTAATAATAATATTTTTTTTAAATTTATTACACAACGTAATTCATTCTCATTACATAAAGCTCCTGGGGGCTCGACAATTTAAAAACTAGTGCACTTCCTATGATGATGAAACCATAAAACGCTTTACTTCCGTAGTTTTAAGAAATGATAGCTAACTTCCAGACATGACTGTATTTAGATAACATTTAAATATCTCTCGAACATACAGTAGTGGATATGCAAGGAGTAATGTGGATTTTCTCCTCACCCCCTGACCAATAACAGTTAATTTAAGATAAGCCAAGCTTAACATTTTTAACCATTTTTTTGGTGAATCTTGCTTTTTAATACGCCATTAGGTAGTACTTCGGAACATATCACTTGCGGACTACAACATTTCCACTAGAGCAGAATTTGTTGACCTTTTTGTAGTCGCTGAACACTATCAAAATTTTAGAAATATCACGGTCCCCTTTCTGGGGAATTTCGTTCAGGAGAAGCCAACAATCACTTTGAAAAATTGATGGTCCAAAAATGTAAAGCAGAAAACTTTAGGCTGAATATTATGTATATTTTTACTTAACTACAACTGGGGGCATCGAATTTCCAAATCAAAGGTGAAATTTCGAAGTTTGGGAAAAATTCAGAAAATCGAATTAGAAAAAAAACGAACCTCTTGAAAAACTTCCATAAATATCAAAATTTTGAAAAGTTAAATTTTGTTGGAAGGTTGCAATTTCGAAAATAAGTCGAACTTAGAGAAAGAAACCAAATTTTTAAAAATACTTCTCTCAGAATTTTTACTTTCATTTAAATTTTAACATAATCTTAATATTTACAAGAAATCTTTTTCTCTAAATTTCGTAAATTATTATTCTCACAGTTTCTAAATTTTTACTAAAATTCAATTTTGGAAAAGTAAAGAAATTTTGAGAATAGTCGAAATTTGGAGAAGAAACCCCATTCTATTTAAAAATTTGCAGAAATATAAGAGATTTAATTTTGGGATGCAAATCGAAACTTTGGGAATATGACGAATTTTGAAAAACAGGTTGAAATTTTTGGAAAGTCAATATTTCGAGAAAATATTCAAAATTTTCAAGACACATGAGGCCTTTAATGCAAAAGTGGCTTAACCAACATATTTAGACATTTTTCGATTTTTAATTTATATTACTCAGAACATCGATATCTGTAAGTGCAACCGCTGACAGTGCAACACAAACTCATGTTCAATACTTTTACTACTCAGCAAATGGCAGCAGTATTTTATATTTGCATTATGTATTACAAACAGTGGCGGCTGGCGTATAGGCACTGTGGAACTGCAGCACCCCCAATTTCGCTTACGAGTTTTTTTCTCAAAATTTTCTGAACACTTCATGACACACTTTTTTGTAGAAATTTTAAGTCCTCTCTGATTTCTTTTTATAGAAATTTTAGGTTTCTTTCACGAAGTTACGATATTTAAAAACCTATTTTATTTTTAATTTTAATCAAAATCACATTTTCAAAAACTAATTTTTGTAAAAGTTTTGAGGAAAAAATATTTCGAGCAGAAATTAAAATGTTAAGGAAAATATCCAAATTAACTCATCTCGCACTTTACTATTTCTCTAAAAAATAAATTAATACGGTATCTTCGAATTTTTACCTCAAATCTCATTTTGTATAAAAATTTTGAGTTTTTTTTCAGATATTTCAATTTTTTTTTAGAAAATTTTGATCTTTTCTGATAAGTTTCCATTTTTCCTAAATGTTTTATAAAAATAAATTTTCTCGACATTTCCATTTTTCCTGAAAGTGTTGTTAATAAAATTTCTGCTAGAAATTCCAACTTCTCCAAATTTTTCTTTATGTTCCTCTAATTTGCTTTAAAAATGTCAAGTTTTGTCACGACACTTTGACAATTTAAGGTTCATTTTATTTTGTAGTTTTGACAAAAAATGTTTGGAAAAAAACCCTAAAAGCTCTATAAAAATTTCAACATTTTGGAAAAAACAATTTTTTGTAGAAATTTTAAATCCTCTCTGATTTCTTTTTATAGAAATTTTAGGTTTTTTTCACGAAGTTACGATATTTAAAAACCTATTTTATTTTTAATTTTAATCAAAATCACATTTTCAAAAACTAATTTTTGTAAAAGTTTTGAGGAAGACAATATTTCGAGCAGAAATTAAAATGTTAAGGAAAAAATCCAAATTCAGCTCATCTCGCATTTTACTATTTCTCTAAAAAATAAATTAATACGGTATCTTCGAATTTTTACCTCAAATCTCATTTTGTATAAAAATTTTGAGTTTTTTCAGATATTTCGATCTTTTTTCAGAAAACTTTGATCTTTTCTGATAAGTTTCCATTTTTTCTAAATGTTTTATAAAAATAAATTTTCTCCAAATTTCGATTTTTCCTGAAAGTGTTGTTCTTAAATTTTTTTCTAGAAATTCCAACTTCTCCAAATTTTTTCTTTATGTTCCTCTAATTTGCTTTAAAAATGTCAAGTTTTTTCACGACACTTTGACAATTTAAGGTTCATTTTATTTTGTAGTTTTGACAAAAAATGTTTGAAAAAAACCTTGAAAGCTCTATAAAAATTTCAACATTTTGGGAAAAACAAAAAATTTCGACCTTTTTGTAAAGATATTTCAACATTTTTTTTCAAATTTAGATTTTTCTCTAAGAAATTTGTGTTTTTCTCTAAATATTTTATACAAATTTTTTTTTGAAATTTCGACTTTTCCTGGAGATTTTGTCATTAAAATATTTTTTCTTGTTTTGATTCCTCTCTCATTTGTTTTGGAAATGTAAAGGTTTTTTAACGAAATTTTAGTATTTTAAAGTTCATTTTATTTTGTAATTTTAAATTTCCGAAACAAATTAAAGAGAAATCAAAATTTGTAGAAGAAAAAATATTTTAAAGACAAACTCTCCAGGAAAAGTCGAAATTTCAAAAAAAAAATTAGGAAAACAAAGCAAAATTTCTTAGAGAAAAATATCGAAATTTGAAATAAATTTTGAAATATCTTTACCAAAAAAGTCGAAATTTTTGTTAAGCATAAGTTTAGGGAAAATAACTTCAAATCTGCATAAAAATAAGAAAACCTTGGGAATTATATTGAAATTTCAAGAAACAATGAACCTTGTAAATTTCAACCTTTTTTACAATTTGATATTTCTCTAAAAAATTACTTCTACTGTAGGACCAAAGAAAATTCCGAATCGGAATTTCCAATTTTGCTAGAAATGTAAAATTTATTCCTGAAATTCTCAAGTTCGAATTTATAATTCAAATTTCGATAAAAAAAAGATCGACATTTAAAGATTAAACTCAAAATTTCAAGAGAAAGCAGATCATATTTCTAGAAAAGGTAGAAATTTTTTATTAGTAAACAATATCAAAAAAAATAACATTTTCGGAATTAAAGAAAACAATTTTTTTGATATAAATTAATTTTGATGGAACGGACTGGTCCTTGGTTATCTTCAAAAATTGAAATACAGAACTTGTCTCCAGAAAACAAGAAATATTAAAAAACACAATTAGAGCAACCTTTGTTATGGTTTTTAATTTTTCTTGGTTTCCGGGGACAAGTTCTGTATTTCAATAAATTAATTGTCAAAAATATTGGTATAATTTCGACTTTTGAAGTTGGAATTATTGAAATTTTTGAGAAAAAGGGTCAACATTTCTAGAGTCTCAAAATTTCGAAATTAAAATTAATCAAAATTCCTTGACAGTTTCCTGTTCTAATTTAATTTTTTTCTAGTAATTTTGAAGTTTCAGAGAAATTTCAAAAATCAAATATTCCAGCTTGAGGCCAATTTCTTGTGAATAAAATTCAAATTTTGGCAATTTATTTCTACATAAAATGCAAGTTTTTCTTCGAAATTTGTCTCAAAACTACACAGTTTTAAATAAGGAAATTTTTTTAATTATTTTTTTAAATTCGAGTGTTATTTCGAAATTTTTCTCAAAAAATGTAAATTTAAAAAGAAAAACATTGCTACTATTAAAAAATAAAGCTTAAGTTATTAGAAAAGTCGAATTTTTTTTTAAAAAGTCAAATTTTGAAATTTTCCTAGAAGGTAAAATTTTGAAAAGAAAATAAGAATTTCGAAAAAAAAATCAATTTTTAAAATGGTTGACATTTTCAATAATTTTGGGAATGTGATAAAAGACGAATTTTTGGAAAAATATCGACATTTAAAATAAATTGCCGAGTTTTTAATTAAATTCTTAAAGAAGCTGAATTTTTTAAATATTGGAGAAAACTCAAAATTATCGAAAAATTTGTAATTATTAAAAAAGTTGAAATTTTTAAAAGGTAAAATTTTGATGGAACGGACTGGTCCTTGGTTATCTTCAAAAATTGAAATACAGAACTTGTCCCCTGATTCAATTTTCAGGGGACAAGTTCTGTATTTCAATTTTTGGAGGTAAAATTTTGAAAAAAGTGGAAATTTTCAGTAGTTCAAGTTTAAAAAGAGTATTTTCTTTTAAGTCGAAGATTTAATTGGAAATGTTTAAAAAAATGTATAAATAAAATTTTAAAAAAATTTCGCACTTTTTCAAAAAGAAGTCAAGTTTTCAAAAAGAGTCGAAATTTTGAAAAAAAAGGCGAAGTTTTGAAATGGAATCGAAATTTTACGAAATATTAGTCGAAATTTTCAATAAGATATTTTAAGAAATGTCTGATTTAAAAAAAAAACAATTTTCAAATAATGAATCGACAGTTTGCAAAAAATGTCAAAATTTTGAAAATAGTTGAAATTAAAAAAATAGTCAAAATTTTTAAGTTCTCCAAAAATTTTAAATTGTGAAAAATTACTAAAATTTTGAAAAATTCTAACATTTGAAAAAGTTTGGAATTTTCAACAAAGTGAGAATTATAATAAAAAGTCGAAAATTTCAAAAAAGTGCAGATTTAAGAGAAGGTTAAAATTTTCAATAAAAAAGGTCGAAATTTGTTGACAAGGTAAAACTTTTCAAAATCTTTCAAATTTCCAAAAGCAGTTAAAATTTTGCAAAAGAAGAAATTTTCAAAGAGAAAAGGTCGAAATTAAAAAAATATCAAAATTTGCAAGAGATTTGAGAATTTTTATCCAATTTACGGAATTATTCGAAATTTTAAAAAAGTTTAAATTTTAAATAGTTGGGAAATTTGCACTTAACTTTTGAATAAAAACCAAAATTTTTGAAACCGAAGTATTGAAAACAAGTGATAATTATCAGATAGATCGAGGTTTTCAAAAGTCGAAATATTGAGAAGTTAAAATTTTGGAAAAAGTTTAAACTTTTGGTAGTTAAAATTTTGAATGAAAGTGGAATATTTTTTAAAAAGTTGAAATTTTAGGTCAAAAAAACTAAAGTTTTGAAAAAATGTCAAACATTTCATAAAATTTCAACATTTTCAAAAAATTTGAAATTTTGAAAAAATTACGAAAATTAAGAAGTAGCGAAATTTTCAACAAAAAAAAAAAAATTAAAAAATAATCGAAACTTGGCAAAAAAAGTCGAAATTTTGAAAAATAATTGACATTGACAGGAAAATTTTTAATAAAAAAATTATTATTTTCCAAAAAAATTATAAACAAAGATGAAATTTAGAAAAAAATTAAAAAGTTAAAATTTCAACAACGAAAAGTCTAAATATTTACGAAAATACGGAAATTTTTAAAAGAGTATTTACACTTTTTCAGAAAAGTCAATACTTAAAAATAAATTAAGGTCGAGATTACAAGAAAAAATCTAAATTTTGCAATACAGTCGAAATTTGTAAAAAAAATCCAACCTTTCAAAAAACGCGACAATACCAAAAGTTGTTTATGTCAAGTTTTCAAAGAAATCTAAAATCTTCGAAAACTAACGTTTTGAAAATGTCGACATTTTCAGTCGAAATCTTAAACATTTTAAAACGCTATACATGGTCGCAGCACCCCTATTGGTTTTGGCTACGAACCGCCACTGATAACAAATGAGACTTTTCTTTATTAATTTTCAATGTATATCCATGGATTCACTTGGGCCACTTTTGCACAAAACGACTCGTATAACGACTCGATTTTGAAAGGAAAAAATAATGGTTTAATTATAAAGTCGTAATTTAGAAAAAGAAGATAAAAAACCCAGTTTTGGGAAATGATCGCAATTTTGAGAAAAAAATTATAATTTCCAAAAATATTTTTCACGAAATTGTTATTTTTTTTATTTAAATTTTGAATATTTAAATTTCGCTAAGGAAGCTGAATTAACACGAATGTTCTTGAAATTTCCTAAAAATACTTTTCTCACCATTTTTACAAATTTCTTATCATTCTGATCTAACTTATTGTCAGAGAAAATAAACCAATTAGGGAAAGTGAAAATTTCAGGAGGAAACCAATTTAAAGGAAACTATCGACATTTCTAGAATTGTAAAATATTTAGGAATAAATGTCAGATTTTTTAAAGCAAGACAAAATTCGAGAAACAAGTTGCAATTTCCGGAACGTCAAATTTGAAAAAGTCGAAATTTTCAGAAAAAGACGGATATAAAATATGTGGCGGTATTTCGAAAAAAAAAAGCTATATTTGGAAGAGAAGTCGAAAAAGTAGAATTTTTGAAATAAAGTCGAAATTTTGAATAAGATGATTTTGAGAAAAAGGCGAATTTTAGGAAAAAGGCCAATTTTAAGAGAAAGTAAAAATTTCGAAAAAATTGGATTTTCAGGGATAACGTCGAAATTACCAGATACCAGACACTGATAATATGGGGCCCTGGTTAAGAAACTCTGCGCCAGAGAGAGTATTGTACACTCTCTCTTAAGAAAATTTATTTTAGGAAAATGTCCTCAGTTTCAAACTGTTTGTTCCTTATTTTTATAGAATCGTAGGTAGGGCCCAGTAGACCCTTGCGCAAGTAGTTTTTCAAGACCCCTTACTCAATAAAAAAATCCGATTTTTTGACAAACATATTTTTTAATTTTTCTTCGAATTCGAGATTAATCACCAAATTTCGATTTTACAGTTAAATTATTAAAGAAGAAAAAATTTAAACTTATTAAAACTTAAATTTTAAAATGAAATTCCAAAAAAATAAAATATTTTGAAATAATTTCGAAAAAAAAAATTATTTAAAAAGTCTACCATTAAGAGTTGAAAGTCAAAATAATTGCAGACCTAAAGTCATAATCTTGAAACAAAGGCTTAATATTTCTTTAGAATTTCGGGTTAATTCATAAATTTTCGACTTTAATCCCGAAATTTCGATATTAAACTAGAATATTCGAATTTTTTTTCAAAAATTTCACTTGAAGTTTTGCCATTTTAGCGGTTTGTGATTTACAAAAGTGTTATAGCATCTCCTTTTTTTTAGAAATTCCGTATTTAAACTCAAGTTTTTTTTACTTAGCTTTAAAATTTACTCAAAATTTTAAAGGACCACATTTTTTTATTTAAGATATTTTGATTCAGAGCGAGTGCTTTTGACAATCAGGATGTTGGCAAAATTCGAGCTCTATTTCTTTTTAGATTTTAAATTGGAATAATTTTCTAAAATTCAGTTTGTTTTGAAACTTTCCCGTTTAAAGGTGAAAAATACTCGTTTTTAAAATATCAGCTTTAATATACTAATTTACTTTTAAGTCTCAAATTTGTTTTATGCAAATCTCTTAAAATTTTAAAAATTCGCAATTGAAAGAGTCTGATTCTTCAAAAAGTTCGAAATGTTCAGGAAAAGGCGAATTTTTCAAAAAGTCGGTCACGGAAATTTGATGAAAGTCAAATTTTTGAAAAGAAGGTCGAAGTTTTCAAAACAAGTTAAAACTTTCAAAAAAAGTTAAAATTTTGAAAATAGTCCAAAGTTTGAAAAAGTCAGACTTTCGAGAAAACTTCGAAATTTTGGTGATGAAAAATTGAAATTTTCAAAAAAAAATCGAAATGCTGAAAAAGGTTAAAAATTTCAAGAAAGTCGAAATTTTTAAAAAAGGTCGAAGTTTTCAAAACAAGTTAAAACTTTCAAAAAAAAGTTAAAATTTTGAAGATAGTCCAAAGTTTGAAAAAGTCAGACCTTCGAGAAAACTTCGAAATTTTGGTGATGAAAAATTGAAATTTTCAAAAAAAAAAATCGAAATGCTGAAAAAGGTTAAAAATTTCAAAAAAGTCGGAAATTTTAAAATAAGTCGAATTTTACAAATTTACGTAAACGTCAAATATTTAAGAAAAAGGGCTGAAACTTCGCAAAAAGGTCAAAATTTTAACCAAAGGTCGAAATTATCAAAAAAAATAAAAATTTTGAAACAATTAATGTAACCAAATTTACAGTCAATATTTTCAAAAAATTTAGAATTAAAAAAAATCGAAATTTTCAATAAAGGAAAAGTAAAATATAAAACTATATTTTCGAAAAAAAAAAATTAACGTGTCAAAGTTTTAAAAAATTAGGAATTTTTAAAACTTTAAATTTCGCAAAAAGTGAATATTTTAAAATGAGGAAGTACTTAAAAAGTCTACATTTTTAAATTCGAAAATTTTAAACACGTAGAATTTTTCATTAGTAATCGATTTCTTTAAAATAAAAAGTTATAATTTTTTTAAAAACATTTTGAAATAAGACAAAATTTTGATTGGAAAGTCGTAAATATTCAAAAAAAAAAAAAATGGAAATTTTCAAAATGGTCAAAATATTCAAAAGGGGTCGATATTTAAAAAAAAATTCGAGAAACGTCGAAATAAAAAAAAATTTAATATTTTTTAAAATGTCGTAAAAAGCCAGGAATTTAAGAAATCTAAATTTTAAAAAATCAAAATTTAAAAAAAAAATCGATTGCGTTGTATTTTTTTTTCTTCTGCTCCTTGGCACTCTGACAATATACAACTATTGCCTTCAATTAAGTATTTCTCAATTCCCTTGTAAGAACTCAATTAAAATACACCGATATTTTTTTTTAAATCAAAAGTTTTGAAAAATAGTGCTAATTTATATATATAGATTTAAGTCAAGATTTAAAAAAAATCAAAATTTTGAGAACTACAGAATTAAAAAAAATATATCGCAATTTTCAAAAAAGTAGAAATTTTCAAAAATTAAATTTTTTTTAAAAAGTCACAATTTTTAAAAGTAAAAATTTTGTAATAAATGCAAAATTTTGTATAAATTCGAACCATTTAAAAACCACGATATTTTCAAAAAAATTAAAAAACATAAAGAACAAAATTTTGAAAATGTGAAAGTTTAAAAAAAACGAATTTTTAAGAATTTTCGGAATATGTAATCGAAAAATTGAAAAAAATCGAAGTTTTTAAAAAAGCGAAAATTTTAAAATAACTTACTTAGAACAAATCTAACCTTTCCAAATTATCAAAAAGGCAAAGCTACTAAAAAAGTCGAAATTTTCAAAAAGTGAAATGTGAAAAAAGACAACTTTTTTATTTTTAAAAATTGAAATACAAATATTGTCCACTGAAACTAAGAAAGATTAAAAAACACAACAAAGGTTGCTCTAACGTATTTCGATAGCCAAGCTATCATCTTCAGAGAGTTGAAGAATTGTCTTATAGTTTAGAGAAATGTAATATATTTTTGGTGAGGCGGAGGTAGAGCGCTGCAAATTGTGACTGTCAAAAGTTAAACGAGGGCCAAATGAATTAATGAGTAGATTAAAAACTTCAAATGAATTTTCCTCTAAGATGTCCGAACATATTGGGCCTTCCTTATGCTTTTTTTACGTCTCCCTAGACAGGCGTGCCCCCGCTTTTTGGGAAGTCCTATTTTATAGATTCACAAAACCCAAAACGTTTGTAACGTCGTCGAAAAATATCTCATGAGTCACTGTATAACACACTCATTTATTTTCAAAATATTTCACAATATTCGCGATTTCACATTAGCTTCCTTCAGCAATTCGCTATCGGCCGATTTTTATGCGAAAAAGTGAAGCACCCAAAGACGTCTGCGGGGTTCTCGGGGACAAAATATCACCTAATTATTTGTTTTATTTTCCATTCTGTCGACATTTTGTACCTAAACGATGTTTATTTCTCCTAACGATAATGCAGTTATTTGAAAAACAGCTGAGTCAAGGTCACAGCTGTAGTATAATCTAGTAAGTCTTGCTCATTAATAAAAATAATTAGGTTGGCATATATCTCCTTTCTCACTCCCTTTTGCGTTAGACCAGTGTTGGGCTCTATTTACGATACCTAATACTGACGAAAGTATTTAAATTTCGCAACGTTGCAGCCACGCTGGCACGGAGTTGATTTCGGAGCTGTCCTGTGTAATGTGGGTCAGTGGCGGCCTGAAAAGGGTTTTGAATTATGATTTGAAAATTCTTTTTTGCCAACGTATATATTTAAAAAAATAAATCCCGTATTCGTATCATACTCGCCTTTTAAAATTAATGAGAATATAACTAATAATAATATAAAAATTGTAAATGTAATTTTTTTTTTGAAACAGCTCTATCGAATTTGATAAAGCTTGGTAACTAGATAGATAAATACTTGATAAATATAAGTCTAAAACTTGTACTAGTTTTTTATTGATGCTTTTTTACGCAAAACATTGCAATGAGAGCGAGATTATTAGACTGTAGGTAGGAAATGCTTCCGTAGCATTTAAATTTACCAAACTTTCGTCAAGTAATAACTTCTAGGCTCATCTTAACTAATTCGGTCATAAAGGCTTAACAAGAAATTTTTGTATTTGCATGATTAGCCCTTATCGTAGTCTGGAATTTTAAATTAAGAAACTATAATGATTTCAAGCATTAGCTGTTTAAGATATCTTGAAATTAAATGGACGTATATCATTCATTATAAATCCATGGTCTTTGATACTAAATAATTTTATGGTGTAGGTAATTTCAAACCAAATGAAATAACACGTGCTAAAGATGAAGTAATTGTCTTCATGGAGTCATATTTTATGTTTTAGTAAGAATTATGCAATTAATTGGTTAGTATGACGAATGCTTAATAAATTCAATATGAATGTTTTCAGTTGTATTTTCTTGAAGGTGAGAATTTTAGACAAATTTTCTCACAACGTCATTGAAATATTTTGATACAGTGAACATGTATATGGACTGATTTTAATACAAAAATATAATTTCTTTCAGTTATATAGAAAACAATTTTGTATTTAATGGGAAGTCTGCTATATTCATAATTAATTTTAATAACCGCAATAAATTTAACTTATTCAAAAACAGAATCTTTGTGTATTAAAAGTTAACAGAACAAAATTCACATGTATGCAAATTTATTCCTACCTTGTTTAAATGTTAGTCAAGACCTTGGAATCGGACGTGATAAAAATCTTTATATTCAAAATGCACACAGATTAGATGTACAAATCGAAAATAAGTGTCATCGTATAGATAGCGTACGTTTTTTAAATTGTCAAATATTTTTCGCCGTAGTGGTATAATTTAATATCCTACTACATAGTTCACAAATAATTTTAAAGTAAACATAAGTTAATTTATGTTAAATGATGACACATTACGATGATATTAACAAATTGTTAAACTTCGACAAAAAAAAAGTGAATCTGTTTTTGATTTTTTAAAGTTATAAATAAACACTCAAAGAAGCACATTACTAACATGGTATCTTCTGAACTAAACTAATTAACAATCTAATAGCATTTGGCAAGCTTTCGTTTGTGGATGACACGCCAAATAAATCAATCGAAAAGGAAAATTTAACTTAATTTATAGGAATATCGTTGCTATTTATACCACAAAGATATTGCAAAATTTAATAAATTGGGAGCAACCTTGCCTTAAAAACGAATTAGTGAGGATATTGATGACGAAAATACAAGGATGCAATGTTGATATAACTCTTTCGATGTATTTCCTTGCGTATGCTTCTAGAATTTGTGAAATTTCTGTACCTTTTATGACGTCCTTCAAATTATGCAAGACATCGAATCTTGTAAGGATTTAGAGACGACAGTATTATAAATCATTTTTAATACAATAGTTAGAAAGTCTTAGATGAAGCTTTCTGCAGTGTTAACAAAGTTTCTTACGAAATTATTTAAAACCTACATAGCTTAGTACGTACTAGTTCGAACCCACAAACCTTGGGATTTGTTTTTGGTTTCTAAAGGATTTCTCGTTCTATAACACAGTGATACATGTAAGTAAATTTTTTTCGCTCAAATGTTCATGCATCTCAAAGTAAAAGGCTTGGTTCATAGACTATGCAAATTTTTCGTGAAACACGTGAAAATATGAGCAGAGTACTTTATTGATTCCCGCTGTTGGCGTTAGGTGTTATTTGGTTTAGGTGTACCACTCAGAACTCATTGCTTGATTTCAGGATTATATCGAAAATTGAAGACTACTATGCGCTACACAATATGGGCTCTGTTTTCAACGATACATAATTTTCTCGAGGATGAATTCATTTGTTTTGTTTTTATGTGACATTTTTTATAACATTTGTCTACATTCCGTTATCATGGTGGGCGTCTGTTATTGGTAGTTTAAGCTTCAAAGAAAACAGTTTTATTTGCAAACGTCAGTTTGGTCCGAAGTTGTTCGCAATTTTATCTTTTCAAATTCAGGAGCTGATTAATACAGTCAATCTTTCCTCAGGATGTCCTGACCATTTGCCTATGTTCTCAACACTTCTTCAGCCTAGTATAATTTAAAGGCTTGGGCTGAAAATATGACGTTACTTCTTGAGTTCTTCTTAAGATTTTTAAAAGAGTTTGTCCTAATTTTTACTCACAATATTATTGAATACAATGATCAATGCGAGGAGAGCCGTTGAAGTTAAATTCAGAACGATTAAAGATTGTGCTAATAACTAAGTAAATAGACAGCACAATCAAAAGCGCAGCAGAATTTCCACACAAATATGTAATAGACTATGTTCTAATTAACAAACATACACCCTTCCAAAGTATTGGACGTGAGGATATTGAGCTCTGCGAACATTGGAACCAATCACAATCTAGTATTATCAAAAATGAAATACAATGTGCACCACTCCCAACGACCAAGACCAAAAGTGATTGAAAAATTAAGCCTAGAATCCTTTGAGAATGACTCAACAAAAAACCTATATCAGCGAAGGCTACAGCACAAAGTTGACAATAACACGATCCTGGAAACGGACAGTGTTGAAACAACGTGGGAAAAGAGCTAAAGAAACATTAATGTGCCGTTTACACGAGATAGTAACTTGCGATAGCACTTGCGAGAGTAACTTGTGAGAGCGAATATATTTATTGATCATACACGACTATTTCTACCTCCAAATGTACGACTTGCACAACCCACTTGCAGACAACTTCGAACAAATTGTAAATAAATCTGAACTTGCCTATAGCGCTCTCTACGGTTGTTTACACGTGCAACTGGCAAGCACTTGCGCAAGTTTTGCGTCTTGCTCTGAAAGCACTCTCAGAGACTGTTTACACTACGCAAGTTCGCTGGAAGTACTCTCAGATATCGACTTGCGATAGTTTTACTTGCTCGTGTAAATGGCACACAAGACAGCTGGTGAAGCGGCCGCAGGCAAGAGAAAAGTAAAGTCTGCTGGGAAACAAAAGAAACCTTGATTCCGCGTGGAAGTTAAGAAGCTAGCAAAAACAAAAAGACAGTCATATCTCCAGGATAGAAGCAAAGTGATAATGTACGACGAATACAAACTGTTCAGAAACAGAGTAAACAATGCAGTACAAAACATAAAACGTGAACACTGGGAGAAATTCTCAACTGACACGGAGCACGACCTTCATGGAGCATAAAAACAAATTTGGAATATGCTGAGGATTCGAAAAAGACTAATTAAGGAATGTGTACAAATCACCAAAATCAAACTGGGAGAATGGGAAACATTTTTTAAAAACCTATACGATAGCACAAACCCAGAAAACAAGAAAATCGAAGACTAAAGAACAATACCAAGGCAAGACACAAAGCCTTATAATTCCAAAAGAAAAAGTCCAACAAATGGCAGGCAAACTAATAAATAGAAAATCACCAGGCCCAGACGGAAGAGCAAACGAATTGATCAAATATGGGAGAAATTCACTCATGAACGAATTAACAGCTCTTTTAAATAAAATAATGGACACCAAAAAGGCACCCACCATCTGGAAAGAAAGCGTGACAATACCCATTTTCAAAAAAGGAGAGAAAGCCGACCATAGAAACTACCGTGGCAATCTATTAAGCGCCGTTTTAAAACTATTGACCAAAATCTTGGCCAGCGGAAGTAACAAAAATAGGAATTCGTGAAGAACAGCAAGGGTTCAGACAAAATAGTCGAGAAAAGTATTTAACAAAACAAACCAGTTTTTATGTGCTTTGTGCATATTTTTTTTTTAATTTCGTGGCATCAGCTGCGTGGCTATTAGCCGTTGATAAATTTTCACTACAATTTGGTAAGTTTATTTCTCTTATAAACCGCACAGTCCTTGCTAGAGTGGGTTTATCGTTTTTGAGACATTGTCGTTAGGGGGATATTTCTTAGGTGCCTTTTGTTTTCATGTAGTGTGCAGTCAATGAGTATATGGCGTATGGTTAGATGTTCTTGGCAATTGAAACATATCGGTCTTTATGTGTTATTAATTAAGTACGAAGATGTGAGGTGTGTGTGTCCAATTCTTAGGCGTGTTATCTGTGTTTCCTCAGGTCTTGAAAAACCTGCAGGAACTTGTAGTGGCGAGACTTTTTCTCTAATTTTACTTAACTGAGAGGTTGTGCGTCCCCAATCCTCTTGCCATAGCTGATTTACTGAATTTCCTACAAGGACCTTTGTATCATTTATGGTGACTGAAATGTTGTCAATAACATCTCCTCTAGCACCACATTTTGCAACGCGATCAGCAGCTTCGTTTCCATATATTCCTAGGTGTGAAGGTACACATGTTTTCCACTTTCATTTATTTCTTGTATGAGGCGCAGAATTTTATAAAATATGGAATTTTCTGTGTAGGGGTCTTGTATCGCTATTAGGGAACTATATGAGTCTGTACAAATGATAAATTGTACGGCGTCAGGCGACATGACAATAAAGAGTAGAGCCTGCCATATAGCATACAGTTTAGCGATAAAAATACTGGCTCATGATGGTAACGTCCAATTGTGACTGTTATTATTAAGGTAAATTGCGCTACTAACACCTTCGTCTGTCTTAGATCCGTCAGTATATATAAATATCGCTTCTTTGAATTCAGCTAATAGATTAAAAAAATAGAGACTTAAATATATCATTTGGTACTGTATCTTTCTTATATTTTGTGCAGTCAGTTCGAATGCAAGTTAAGGAGATTCTCCATGGAGGTATTTCATATGTTGCTAGTGGTATGACAGGCGGAAGTTGTAAACGTGCAATATGTATCGATTCATTAAAACGTACCACAACAGGTCTGCTGTTCATCGGTCGAGATTTAAAATTTGCTACAATGTCCGAATCTGGTAGAAAGTCTTTTGAGTTTGAATATGTTTCAAGCGCTAATAATTTAACCCCGTAATTCAGAAGCAAAGGTCTTCTTCTTATATGCAGCGGTGGTACACCTGATTCACAAAATATAGCCTCAACTGGACTGTGCGGAAAGCGCCAATGGCTATTCTTAATGCGGTGCTTTGGATTACGTCTAATTGTTTTAGAGTTGTAGGTGATACTGATCCATATACAATGCAACCGTAGTCTATTTTCGGTAAGATAAGAGTCCTATATATCCTGAGAAGTGTGGTCCTGTCTGCGCATGTCCTTGTGCATCTTACACAAGCGTTTGACAGAGTAAGACTCACAGATGCCCCCGCGCTGCTAAAAAAAAAGAGAAATAGGCAATAAAATAATAGCAACCATCAAAGAGCTGAACACGAAGAATATAACGACAATAACGGTAGGCAATGAAATGACGCAGAAAATACCAGTCGCAGATGGAATAAAACAGGGAGACAGCCTTAGCCCAATTCTTTTTAATTTAATTATGGACGAGATAATCGGTGAGATACAAACGGTCGGTAAAGGATACCGAATGGGTAAGGAAGCTATTAAAGTAGTTTGCTATGCCGACGACGTAGTCCTGATATCAGAGGAAGAAGATGACCTGCAAAGAATGCTATATAAAATGGAACAAGTGGCAAAGAAATATAACATGATCATATCCGTGCCGGAACCTTAACGCTGCAAACTTGCTATCTACAACCAAAGTGTGGAACAAGTAATGAAGTTTAAATACTTAAGAGTAAATATTACCAGCAATAGAAATATAAAAGGGGAAGTGAAAGATCAAGTGACAAAAGCAACCTTAATATCAGGATTCCTACGAGATATTATTTGGAGGAACAAATACATCTCTATTAACGCTAAAATTAAAATTTATAAAACATGCGTAAGACCAGTAAAAACATATGCAGCCAAGACTAGAGCAGAATCCATTGCTACTAAACGCCTTCTCAGAACAACCGAAATGAGAACTCTTCCAGCAATTACGGGTCATACACTACAAGATAGGAAACCTAACGACGAAATAAGGCAGGCATGCCAAATACAGGATGTGGTGAGATGGGTACAAAAAAGAATAATAGAGTAGAGGGACCACGTCGATAGAACTGCAAACGACAGATTACCTAAGATCGCTAAAACCCAAGAGTCAAACACTTCAAGACCACCAGGAAGACCCTCAAAGTGATGGACGTCCGCATCACAGGAACAAGAATAACAGACGAAATAATAGAAGCTACAAAACGAAGAGGACATACGTACTAACCTAAGAAGGAGAAGAAGAAGAAGAGGAAGATGAAAATAAAGAAGAAGAAGAATAATAATAATAAGAAGAAGAAGTAGAGCTACCACTTGCCTATAAAGCGGCAAAAGAAGCCATAAAGGAGCTACTGTGCCAAAAACTGGATGGGTGTTAACGCTGGTTTATTGAGCGACTATGCAATAAAAGAGTTAGAGAACTGTAAACTTAAGAAAAATCCACTTAGATCGACAGTTGGATCACACTTTAATGAAACATCCTACAATAATGTTGCAAAATAAGATTTTAAATTTGTACAATGTGTCAGGATACATATTATGTAAATATTCAGTTTTGACGAAGGAAATATATTTCAACTTTGGTAATATTATGATTAAACCAATAGCAGTAATGGGAAAGGCATAAAGGCGGTTCTGGAATTTTTAAAAGAACCAATATTAAATTGATCATGGAAGTGTTTAACAAGCGAGAGCGTCTAGGAAAAACCGACCCCATTGCAGTAACAATAATAAAAATGCTCAATGTTATGTTGCATCTTAATTGGCTTGACAAAAACACCAAAAAGGTTCCTATTGTATTATATTGAATTGTCAGTTTCTTCTAGGTCTTCCGCTATTTTAATAAAAAATAATAATTTTATATTAGGTAGATTTTTAAAATTCAAAAATAAAAACATATATTGGCGGTACAAATGGAAAACTGCCGTTTTTTCTCACGATTTGAGGCTTTGTTGTAAAAAACTCGTTACATACTCATTCTTCAAAATAATGTCCATCCTTAGTTACAACTTTTACCCATCTTTCTGGCAGCTTCTGAATTCCTCGGCGAAAAAACTGTACTTCTTTAGACGCGATCCACGAATCGATCCAATTTTTGGCCTCTTCGTAAGAACGAAAGTGCTGTCCGGCCAGGTCATGCGTCATCAATCGAAACAAATAGAATTCAGAAGAGGCGATGTCAGGAGAGTACGGCGGGTGGGGTAGGACGTCCCATTTTAAAGTTTCCAGGTATGTTTTCACGACCTTGGAAACAAGTGGCCAAACGTCATGCAAAAGTATCACCTTGTCGTGCCTTTTCGAGTATTGTGGGCGTTTTTCTTTCAGCGCTCGGCTCAAACGTATGAGTTGCGTCCGATAGAGGGCTCCTGTAATGGTTTCGCCCGGTTGCAATAGCTCATAGTACACTACGCCGAGCTGGTTCCACCAAATACACAGCATCAGCTTCGAGCCATAAATGTTAGGTTTCGCTGTCGAAGTTGATGCATGGCCGGGAAGTCCCCACGATTTTTTCCGCTTTGGGTTGTCATAGTGTATCCACTTTTCATCGCTGGTCACGATGCGATGCAAAAAACCCTTTCTTATTTTCCGTTGGAGGAGTTGTTCGCACGTGAAAAGGCGCCGTTCGATGTCCCTAGGCTTCAGTTCGTATGGCACCCAATGTCCCTGATTCTGGATCATTCCCAAGCATTTTAAGCGATGGGAAACGGCTTGTTGAGTCACGCCTAATGAAGTTGCAAGCTTCCAATTCAGCATCCTCGAACTTTTTTACGGGTCCGGGACGCTCCTTGTCTTCCACGTCATATTCGCCATTTTTAAACTTTTGAAACCATTTCCGACACGTTCTTTCACTAACAGAACTCTCACCATAAGTTTCTACAATCATTCGACGCGCCTCAGCTGCATTTTTTCTCGAATGAAATGCAAAAAACAACACTTTCCGCAAATGACGCTTGTTCGGCTCGAATGTCGCCATTTTCACGTACGAACAAAACAAAGCACAGTAAAAATAGATAAACGAGATGATGTAGAGTTGTTGACCGATGCCTCAGCTTGCTATGTGACTTTTCTGATCGGACTTTTCTAACGATTTTCAATGCTGGCGCCACCTTTGGGAAAACGGCGGTTTCCTATTTGTACTCCCAATAAGTAGGTACTCCGTTTTGTGTTCAAAATAAGTCTTAGCAAAATGTGCTTGAGCGGTTTAGTACTTGATGAAAGTATAAAAACCCATTATTTTCCACAACAGCTTGGTTTTGAGAGCCTTAATTTTCTTCAAACTCTTATGGAGTTTTGCTCATTTATTTATTATCAGTCATGACCAAGTGCCACGTATTGTTAGCACCAAAACTCAGTTGTCACTGCAAATAATCCAATTAACATAAGAAAGCTGTATAGCTGAAACTTCTGGCGTTGTCACTACATCAGATACCCTTCCAGTTCTTGGCATGTCCACACTATATTATTGCTTCTTCCATTTGTATCCAAAACAAAAGCAAAAAATAATATTTAATTAGATGGGTTAAAAAAAGGCGACAAAAGTACATTTTGTGTTAAAAATAATTTGCTTGAGCGGTCTAATCCTTGATGACAATAGAAAACTTCTCTATTTTACATCATGCGACCTAATTGTGAGTTTCCTGAATTTCTCTCAATTTGTGGCATTTTTAGTTATGATTAGGCTAGACGCCTTGCTCAACCAAAACGCAATGGTCGCTGCCAATTAAATCAAGAATGACAAAAGATTCTCAATTCGCTAAAAATAAGCTCAACTTGAGTCGTTTGTGCTTGGTGAAAAGATTGGAAATCCTTCTGAAGTTCTTCTGTGGTTCTAAATTCTGCCCTCTGATGTTTCGTTGATTCATCTTCCTTGTAATGCGGGATGCAAACTAGGCGTGTTTTATCACAAAAAACTTTTCCAGTTACTTCCAACTAGCAACCAGTACACTTGCCCAGAGTCCAACGCTAGGACGCCCAGGAAAACTGTCGAAAATTAAAAGCTTTTAATTTTGTTGAATTGATGGATCAATTTGTTTGGTTTATTTAATGTTTTAATTTGTCTCTGGTTTTAATTAAGAACCAAATATGGTAGACTGCTCTAACAAACTTTCTAATTTTAAAAATTAGTTTAAATAAATGTAATAAAATGAACTTTATCAGCTATGAACAACTTTAAAAGAGTTCGTGCAGATGACTGAATGATGTTGTTGTGTTCAAATTTGTTAAGGCGATTATGTATATTTAGCTGTCTAGCCAGTCTCCAGCAGTGAATAGCAAAGTTGCGCCCTATGGAGTTAGGTGACGCTTTCAGAAGATTATATTTAAATAATACTACATGCAAAAAATATGGCAAGGTTGTGCCATATTGTCGTAATCAGGACATTTATTTACATATAAAAGGTTATTTACCCTTTCTGAATATAATATTCGTTTGGGAACAGTTTTCTGGGATAAAATGTATCCTACTAATGATTCCTTCTTACAAGGTACGTCTATACCAATTTTCGTCAAAATTGCTTTAGTAATTGAGACGTGGAAAGCAGACAAACAGACAAACACACCATCCCATTTATATATTATCATTAGGATTATTACAAATTATCGTATATTACGTTTTTAAGTTTATTATATGTACAATTATTTCAGAAATACATTTCATTCATAAAATGTTTTACCCATTTTACAGTACAGTGAATTAAATGTACATTACGATGTATTAAAAGCGCTTGCTTGGTAAAATATGAAAGGTGGAAAAGAAAAATTAATTTTTAAACTTTCCTTTTGAAGTATTTGGTAATGTAAAGGATTCACGTTTAATTTTTGTTTTCTCAAAAATCTATTACTATTAAGTACCTACTAAATAAAGTCTGCAATAGAATCCAAGTGAGAATTCCTTCTGTTATTTTGAAATATTTTATCAAATGCCTGGTATGTCATATATTTTAATTAAAAAGTATGTTCCGTATTTGAAATATTTCTGATGATAAAAATTTTGAACTATAATCACTATTTATTAAAAATTTAATGATAAAATGTAATACAGAAAAGGTGCAAGCTTTAAAACGTGTCACTGTTACGAAAAATGGTACATGTGCACAGTTAATATGATGCAATTTTAAAATGTGAAGTGAATGTGGAACGACGGAAACACGAGTACCACAATCAGTTAATCAATTAATTATTGTAGCAAAATTTTCATTAAATCCTTGCTTGATACGATAATCCTGGTTTTTTGCACACGCTACATAAAAATATGTCAAATTTAAACATAAAACTAGAGATCTTAAAATCTTCTCTCCTTGAGCGATAATTTGATGTTTTGTTTTTTAGCAATTTGGCACGTTTGATAAGAGATTAAATATTTTCAGGTGTATATAGATTAATCATTTAATAATTTGGCCTTTATTAAGTTGTGTTCAATAAATGAACCCAAATGATGACTAAAAAAACGAATTTTTAAGGATTTAAATCTACATTAATAACTGGAAAAAAATCTCAATTTACACATAGGATAGTCTTGTATGCAAATAAAAGGTCCATGGTAGATGGTATTCAAAGCAATAAGAGAGAATTGAAATATTAATTCAGGCTGAAGGCGGTGAAGGACTACGGATATTTATTCGAATTAAGGCTCCCTGCCCATTACAGGAAACTACTTCCTTAAAAATGTTCCACAATGTTGCCCAAATCAAGGAGAAATTAAATTTTGTCAAATTAAAAAAAGTGCCTAAAAATATATTTTACTAAAACAAAAAACAAAGATGCCCCTACACATAAAAATTTATGTCCATTAAAAAAATATACACTAATGGACAAAACTAAAGAAACTTTTTATACATTTAAAAATAAAGTTACCTCTACCCTGTACAGTGTTATTGTATACCAAGCTTTATTCGTAAGAAAATATTCCTTCAATGTATGCCATACAATTTTTTATTGCTTTCCTTGATAATTTTTTTATGCTGGTTTTACAAGTTGTACTGGGACAAAACTAAAGAAACTATGTTTTTTATCCAAGTTTGCAGCGCTTATCAGTTGGAATTTGGTTTGTGTATATCAGTTAACGTTTCGTTTGTGTATGAGTTCAGTGTATAAAATTGCGACAAAGCCTGCCGGAAGATATCTATCTCAAGATTTGCAGTCAAAAATTGTTCAAGCATTTGAAGCCGGAAAGAGGCAAAAGGACATTGCTAAAAATTTTTCTTTACATAAATCCGTGGTATCCAAAGTATTGAAGAGGTGCAGGACACGAGGAAATGTTATTTATTTATTTATTTATTTATTTATTTATTTATTTATTTATTTATTTATTTATTTATTTATTTATTTATTTATTTATTTATTTATTTATTTATTTATTTATTTATTTATTTATTTATTTATTTATTTATTTATTTATTTATTTATTTATTTATTTATTTATTTATTTACTCGTTCCAACAGACTTATTATTAATAGACGTTGTGGCGGCAGACCAAGAAAAACGAGCAATTTGCTAGACAGGCAGATAAAAATCATCGCCATGAAAAAACCGAATTTGTCTGCAAGGGACAGTCTACGCGAATTGGGAGTAGAAGATTTGAGTTATAAGACACAAAGGCGTTGTAAATGAAGTAGGTCTTGTGAGTAGACGACCAGCAAAAACCCCATTCATTTCTCAGAAAAATAGAAAAGCTCGGCTGGCTTTTGCTCAAAAGTATTTACATTGTGATTTAGCATTTTGGAGAAGAGTTTTATTTAGCGATGAGACCAAAATAAATCTTTTTGGTTCTGATGGGGTAGTATGGGTGAGGCGTCCAGTTGGTAAACGGTATGACCCCAAGTACACTTTACCCACAATAAAGCATGGCGGAGGATTTGTTCTTCTATGGGGATGCTTTTCGTCTTACAAAATGGGTCCAATTTATTTTATTGAAGAAAAAATGGATAGGTTTCTGTATCTAAACATTTTGAAAAATGTTATGGAACCATTCTGTGATGAAAATCTGCCAGTCAATTGGATATTCCAGCACGATAACGATCCGAAGCACGAAGCGGCAACTTGGTTGCCAATTGGCTCAGGGACTCAGAAATCGTTGTTTTAGACTGGCCAGTGCAAAGCCCAGATCTGAACCCCATCGAAAATTTATGGAATGAATTGAAAATCCAAATCAGAAAGGAAAATGTCCAAAATAAGGAACAGTTGAAGCAAGCTATTCAAGAAGTGTGGAAAAACATGGATATGTCTAAAATAGATACTCTCCTTAAATCGATGCCCAGAAGGTGTGAAGAAGTTATTAAGAATAAAGGATATTCTACTCATTACTAATTTGTTTTAACTTGTTTTATCAGAATTGTGAATAATTTTTTAGATTTTGGATAGTTTCTTTAGTTTTGTCCAACTGTTTTTTTTATAGAATTATTTATTGTTTTCTTACATTACGATTTACATTATTATATATGCTATTATGTTTCTTTAGTTGCCCTAATTGTACTATTATACATAAAACTACGTTAGTTTAACGGAGTATTAAAAAAATTAAAGTATCTAAAGTTTCTTTAGTTTTGTCCATTAGTGTATTTTGCCCACCAGCCTTTATCTTACGTAAAATTTATAATAGGCTCCCACCTCTTTTGTCAGCAAAAATAAGAAAAACGTGAACCATTCCACCTCATTACCCCCAAACAAAAAATGTCGAACTTTCAGGTAAAAGTCAACATTTTCAGACAAACCAAATAAAGAAAAATGAAGAAAAAAATCGAACTCTAAAGAAACAAGTTAAAGTTTCAGTAAACATTAAAAAAAAAGTCTGATTTTTCAATAAAAAGTCTAATTTTGAGAAAAAGTCGAATTTGGGGAATTAAGTCAAAATTTTGGAAAATCTGAGAACAAATTGAAATTTCAAGGGAAAGATTAATTCAAGAGAAAGTCAGATATTGAGAAAAATGGCCCAATTTCGAAAAGCAAAGACGAATAAAAGAAATCTCAAAAAGTTCAGACAAGAATGAACTTAAAAAAAGGACGAAATGTCCTAGAGAAGTTATATTTTTGGAAAAATAAACAAATTTTTTTAATAAAATGGAGATTTTGAAAAAAAAAGAGAAATTTGATAAAAAAGTTACCAACATTTCGTCGTCACGAATTTCGAGAACAAAATCGAAATTTGCAGAAACATGAAAGGTTAAATTTTGAGAGGAAATTCCACAACACGAAATCAGAGATTTAAATTTAGACAATTCGGTTTCCGGAAAAGTCAAAATTGTTATAAAAATGAAGAAATTCCTAAATAAAGACGAATGTTCAAAATAAAATCGAAATTTCAGTAACAACTCAAAAACTGGAGTATAAATCGAAATTTTCTTGAGATGCTCAGATTTTAAAATAAAAATATTTTTTTCAAAGAAGGTCGACTTTGAAGAATGAAACCAATATTTCAAAAAAAGGTGATTGTTGGGAAAAAATAAAAATTTGAACAAAGGCAAATTTTTAAAATAAAAAACAAACTTTCGAAAAAAAAAACGAATTTGAGACAAAAATCGGTAGAATTTCGATGAAAACTTCAATTATGAGGAAAAAGTCTTAAGTTTGCAGAAACATAAAAGGTAAATTTTGGGACTAAAGCCAAAATTTAATGTAAAGCCAAACCTGAAATTCGAACTTAAAAATTTCGATTTTTAAAAGTGTAAAAATTCTAAAAAATTCGAAAATTTTGTCTTCAACATTGAAATTTATAAATTTTCTTAAACTTTTGTCAAATAAATTTTGTGTTTGGTGTCAATATTTCAGCTTTAAACAGTCTGCTCAAGTTTTTCAATTTTTTTTTGCCTTAAATCATTTGCCTCGAAATTTTTGAATTTTTTTCCAAATTTTCATCAGCTAATCTTGAAATTAGGACACGAATGCGAAAAATCAATTTTACAATCGAAAAATCGATTTTGTTTCTTTAAATTTTGACTTTAAAATAGATACTTGATCCCTTTTTCTGTTATTTTTTGATTTATTTTTAAAAAATGAAAATTCAACTTTAATCTTAAAATTTTGACTCTTTTGGATCCAAAATTAATATCTGTTTGAATTGATTTTGATTTTGTTATCAAAAATTTAAACCCGTTGTCAATAATGTCAATTTTAACATTGCAACCCTTAATGATATTTTTGAAAACTTTAATTTGGTAACAGCAAAATTGGCACATCTTCACTTAACAATCCGAAATGCTGGCACGCGTTACCGATTGGATAAATAAATTGAACATATGGATTAAACGTTTTTATTTAACAAACAACTAATTCATATAACAGTATAACTAAAAACCGGATTATATGCATTTGCATATTTGCATAAATATGCAAATGCATATTCAATCGATTTTTACCAGTTATTGCATAATTCACCTAAAATCTAATGATGATGCATATTTTCGCTATATTTACAATATTTTTTGATGTCTGAAACTAAATCTATTCAGTTAATGAATAAAATTTGAAGTACTTGAAGTAAATTTTGAAAACAATTTGAAAATTTGGCCAGGCTCTGAAATGTTCTATCTTCTGTGACAAAAAGACAAAAAAAAGTCCAATTTTTTGAAAATTCCAACTTGTTTCTCAAAATGTTGACATTTATCTTAGTATTGAATATTTTCTGACGTCATAGTGAGACACTTGTCTCCCTCTGACTTAAGCAGCCAAGAAAAAATAAATATTAAGCCGGAAAATTTTGACTTTCCCAAAATTGGGATATTTTTCTTCCAACATTTAACAAAATTGAAGACTCTGAGATTATTTTAAATTTCTACTAGATTTTGACTTTTTCCTTGAAATTTCGATCTTTTTTTGTAGTAACTTTTTCTCGAATTTTTTGTCCTAATTCATTTTTGTTTTTAGAAATTTTAATTGTATTCTTCTTCCTCTGACTTAAGCAGCCAAGAAAAAATAAATATTAAGCCGGAAAATTTTGACTTTTTCCCAAAATTGGGAGATTTTTGTTCCAACATTTAACAAAATTGAAGACTCTGAGATTATTTTAAATTTCTACTAGATTTTGACTTTTTCCTTGAAATTTCGATCTTTTTTTGTAGTAACTTTTTCTCGATTTTTTTGTCCTAATTCATTTTTGTTTTTAGAAATTTTAATTGTATTCTTCTCCCTCTGACTTAAGCAGCCAAGAAAAAATAAATATTAAGCCGGAAAATTTTGACTTTTTCCCAAAATTGGCACATTTTTGTTCCAACATTTATTCCAACATTTAACAAAATTGAAGACTCTGGGATTATTTTGAATTTCTACTAGTTTTGACTTTTTCCTTGAAATTTCGATCTTTTCTTGTAGTAATTTTTTCTCGAATTTTTTGTCCTAATTCATTTTTGTTTTTAGAAATTTTAATTGTATTCTTCGAAATCCATCTTTTTCTCAACATTGAAAATTTTTTTAATTATTTTTTTTTATAAATGTCCGTCCTGAAAATTTGCCTCTGCAAAATTAGAATTTTTTCTCGAAAGTCGTCTTTTTTTTTAATTTCGCTTTTATTCATGAAACTTGACTTTTTTCTTAAAATTTGACTTACTCCCAAAATTTTCTTTCTCAATTTCAAGGTTTTTCTCAAAATTCCGTTATTTTTCCAAAACAGTAGATTCTTTTTGAACTTTACTATCTGCTATAAAAAGAACTTTTAAATATTTTGACTATTTCCTTGAAATTTGCTTTTCGAAATTTTCGTATTTATTTCAAAATTCGGCTTTTAATATTTCTGGAAATGACTTTTTCTTCAAAATTGGTCTTTTTTTGAAATTTCGATCTTCTACTCAAAATTTCTATATTTGTTTTTCCAAATTTGTTTTTCCAAATTTGTTTTTGTAAATTTGGATTTTTTTTCTTTGAAATTCGTCTTTTTCTCGGAATTTCAACATTTTTATCAAAATCATCTTTTCGAAATTTCAACTTTTATGATCCTACAAATCCTAACTTTTTTCGATTTTTTGGTTTAAAAGTTCGTCTTTTTTATAGACAACTGTTCTCAAAATTTGACTCTTCTTTTCAAAATTTAACTTTCTGTGGGAAATTTCTATTGTTTTCTTGAAGTTCCGTCTTTTTGCTCAAAATACGTCTTTTTCGCGATTTTCGATTTATTTTATTCGTTCTCAAATTTCCATTTTATTCCAAAATTCGACTATTTCTTAAAATTGACTTTCTTTGGAAAATTTTACTGTCGACTGTCGAAATTTCGACTGTTTTTCTCGAAATGTCAAAGTTTCTGGAAATTTGGACTTTCTTCTCGAAATTTATCTTTTTTCTGCAAATTTATCTTTTTTCTCGAAATTTATCTTTTTTCTCAAAATTTCGATATTTTCTCATAAAATAGACGTTTTTGCAAAATTCGGTTTTTTTTCAAACTTCTACTTATTGATATTGATATGTTCATTCAAAAATTAAGAGTATTATTTAAAGTTGCATATTTTGAAATTTTTGGTGCATATTTTAAGCCTTTTGCTTGCTTGCAAGTTGACAATGTAAACTTGAGAAAAAAGTCGACATTTCGAGGCAACTTTTCGAATTTAAACTAAAAATTTTGATTAATTTGAATTTTTGGAAATAACTTTTATAAAAAAATAAAGATTAAAAGTGTAAACTCGAAATTTTGGAATGAAAATTGAATGAGTTTGGGTAAAATTTTGAAGACAACAAATTAACAAAAAAAAATAGAACTAGAAATCCTAAAAATTTCTATTTAAAAAAAAAGTTTTAAAAAAATTATAAATAAAAACAAAGGCAGTATTTCTCTATATTTTGATAAGAAAGAGGGCACTTGAAAATTAGAATTATTAGGAAAAATAAAAATTTTTGGTTTGTAATAATTAATAGGAAAAGAATTTAATACTCTAATTTTTTGAATTTTGAATTAATGTCGAGATTTTTTTGATTTGAATTTGAAATTCAAAATTTTGGAGTATTTTCGCAGTTCTTTTCCTAATAAAACTGTGCGTTTGATAGCTGGCGTGCAGGCCGATTGCCACGTTCACTTCAAACCACGCAGATTAATTTTAGGTTCCTAATTGTATTGTGTTCAATTACGTATTATATTATAAGTTACTATTTTCAAATTGGAAACTTGGTCTTGACCTTAATTTTATTTTGATGTTTTGCAAAAAAATTTTTTTAAGACACGAATGATCTTTTTTGGGTTTCCGTTTTTTGGTTCAGTAAAAGTGCATTTTTACGCTTAAGCAATTGCGCAAACTGACTTGTGCCAGCCAAGTGGTGCAAATAGAACTGAACTATTGCTGGGTGTTCTCACGCTCAAGCAATTTGCGCAAATCAACTTGCACGAGTCAAATATTAATTGGACCAAATGTTGGCAATTAGTCCATTTTGAGAAGGCGAAAGCGCGATATGGTGCATATCAGTATTATTCAACTCAAAAAGCTATTTTATTGCTGCAACGCAATTTTTTCTTATCTGGACAAATATCACCCTTTCCTCGAATTCGAGAATGATGACAAAAGCACAGATTTAGAAATTAAAAATCACAAGAGATATTGATGCTATAAAAGTACCACCAACAAAAGAACTTAAATTACGGTCAAAGCAGAAACCTTTTTTGTGTAGAATGCATACATATGGTCGTTGACTGAATTCAATAAACGATATAGTGCTAAGATATAACTTATATTTTATAAAATACCACTCCAATTCACTTGCGCCAACTAGCTTGCACAAGGTAGTTGGCGCAAATTGTTTGAACCTAAAAACGCACCTCTACGGTTCGAAGCCCTTCGCATAAGTGATTTCAGCGGCAGCCACTGATAACTTCTAGTACACATCTACTAAAGTTGCCCATGCATTCACGATAATCAATTAAATTTCATAGTTTGTTGCAATACCATTGTAACAATGAGAATGAATTCACCCAATTTATCCGGCTGATAAATTTTGACTTATTTAATGTAGGACATATCAAGGAATAGTACATATCTAGGAATCAACTAAATATACATAATTTAAGAACTTACAATTAGCGATTCTTTGCACTATCGCGATACATCATCTATATTCCCTTCGTCGTACTTCTCAAAGGTAGACAAAACTTCATTTGGCTGTTGGTGACACGTGAAAAGTGTCAATTAACGGAAATTATTGAGGAAACATAGATATGCACACATATGGCATCTTTTAAGCCCTTAGGGGAATTTCGTGGTGTTTACGACATCAAGGGTAAGAGGTGAACTGTCGAGATCATCTAAATGTCTGCGTTTTTAATCTGCGGTTTACCTCTACTGTAAAATGTGCAGATTTTTTAAACGGTAAAATTGAAATTTTGTCAGTTTGTTGTTTATTTTTAGGTGCTTCAGTTCGAATGTTTTGGCGATTCGCTTATAATTCAAGGGAATGTCTACACCTTTGTCACAGGGGTTAAAAGCATACTTCTGTCAAAATAAAATATTTATAAGAAAAGGGTGGTCTAAAAGCATAATAAATTGTCATTTTAATTGACGCCTCTCCAATGAATCATTTTCGGTAGTTTTTTAAATTTGGCATCCCAATTAACGGATAAATATTAAATGTGTTCAGGTGGAAAGTTTTGAAGAGTTTGAAATCGTTCGATATCAAACTATGGCAATTCGCGACAAACACGAGAATTAACCATAAAAATAACTGGTACAAAACTACGACAATAAAATATCTTCCCCTCTTTGGTCAATAAATAATAAATTTGTGGGGGAATTGGATTATTTCTAACATGTTTTATTCATGATAATAAGACCTACCGCAAAGCTTTTAAGCTTGATTCTGGTCAAATTTAATCGATGGTGTTATTAATCAAGAATAACTTGAGGTTACGCGATATCAGCCGCAAATTTCCATATTTTAGAAATTCTTTTGCCTGAAAAACGTTGCCTAACGATTATACTTTTCACCAAGATGCTTCTCAAAAATTCATTTATTTAAGAAACAATAATGTGACACAACTTTTTTTAGTAGCGTTAAATACAGTGCTAGTCTGTAACTTAGAATAAATTCAGTAAATCAAAGACAGCTATTTTATTGGAAATATGTTTGGACACGTCGATTAATATTTTAATTTGCGTTCTTTTTGATGCAGGAAAATTTTATACAGCATGTCCCATATTTAAGATATGACGTCATCGACATTTTTTTTAAATGGCAACCCTATTTTTTTCTTGACTGTTTTCACATGCGTACCAAGTTTCAATTTTTTATTCCTTGTCATTTAAAAGATATTTACAAATTTAGTAACTAATTCGAAAAATCAAGAAATCTGACTCAGTTCAATACAATTTTCATAAAGTTTAAAAATGGCATATCAGAAAGTATTCGTTTGACATTTTTTGTCAAACTGGGTTGACGTCTTATCACAATCTTATAGAAAAAGTTAATAAAAACAAAAAAGAAGAGTAGCATCGCATTGATCGACGAGGCTATTAGTTTGTCGTTTATTAAATTTATTAAAAAATCGATCAAAATGCAGTACTTAACTGAAACCCACTAGATTGAAATTTTAATAATGATTGGCTACGGAGATAGAACAAGAACACAAAATGAGGTTATTCGTTTATTCAGAGAGAAGTATCCTGATTTACCACTCATATCGCAAAGTACCGTAAGAAAGATTGAAAAACAGTTTCGGGAAAAAAAAATTAAATCATTCCCGTTAGAATGCACTCAATGAACATCTCAAAATTAATGTACTTCTCTTTATCCAAGAAAATCTTCATGTCCCCACTAGTCAGATAGGTAGGGAGGGAACTCGAAATTAGCCAGTCTTCAGTTGCAAGAATTCTGAAAATGCAAAAATTAAATCCTTATAAAATGACAACCCTCCATGAGCTCTTAGAAGATGATCTGGATAGAAGACTCCAGTTTGGCGAACAAATGATGGATCTATTGGACAGAAATGTTCTAAGCATAGAAAATATCCTGTTTTCAGATGAATCAACTTTTATGTTAAATGGAGAGCTACTGGGCAGACAACAACCCATACTGGATGAGAGAAGGCCACACTCAATATCCAGAGAAAGTCAATGTTTGGGCAGAGATTGTTGGTGTTCGAGTTAAAGGACCAATTTTCTTCCAAGGAAATCTCATTGATTTACCCATTTTGATTCCTGATCCGGTCGAAGTTGATGTCTCAAATAGAAACATCTGGTTTCAAGAAGACGGTGCCCCTCTTCATTTTGCAAGACCTGTCCGTGAGTATCTGGATGATGTATTTCCATACAGATGGATTTGTAGAAGAGAACCTTTTGAATGGCCATCCAGGTCTCCGGACTTAACACCTATGGAATATTTTTATGGGGGTATTTGAAGAGCAAAGTTTTTAAGACCAAACCTGCAAATGTTGAGGAGTTCAAAAGACGAATAAGACAGGAGTGTAGACTAACTTCCCCCAAAGTAATTAGAAATTTCAAAACGACTTACTAAGTGGACAACATTTTGAACATTATTGAAGAAAGATTATTAAGTTGAATCCGATTCCTTGATTTTTTAAATTAGTTAATATTTGTTAATTATCTTTTAAATGGTAAGAAATAAAAAAATGAAATTTTTATACGCATGTGTAACTTGGTATATCCTTTAAGAATAGTCAAGAAAAAAATGGTGTTGCTATTTAAAAAAAATTGTCAATGACGTCATATCTTAAATTTGGGACATTCTGCATAAAATTTTCCTACATCAGAAATAGCGCAAATTAAAATATTAATCGATGTGTCCGACCATATTTGCGAAAAAAACTGTCTTTAATTTACTGAATTTATTCCAAGGTACAGACTAGCACTGTATTCATGTATCAAACAAAATATTGTTAATGTTCTCCCGATTTCACATTAGTCCATGGAGAAAGAAAAAACTAATTAACTAACTAAGGAAATAAAAATTGAAATCGTTGATAATTTAAATGCAAAATAATTACTTTATTGCTATTACTGTTGTTCTGGCGAACTCTCTTGAAGTCGTGAATTATTTTGTTGTTTTATATTACTAGCGCTCTCCACGACGTAAATTTTTAAGATGTTGAGATTTTTAGACCTATTTATCATAAGAGTTTTTGACAACCCTTTAGACAATTAATCATACGAAATAGATAACATGAAAGAAATAATTAGAAATACACATACATTGAAACAAAAACATGATCACGATAATAACATTTCCAACAACCATTTAAGAGGTTTTTAAAGACATTTTTTCCGTAAAGATATTTTAAACAAAAAAAAATGTGACAAAACATTTAAAATGAAATGAATAATTAAAGCCAAGGGACTATTTTTAATAAAATGTTATGAATGAGTATTTTGACATTACTTTTAAAAAAAATTAATATATTTTAAAAAACTAAATTCTCTTCGAGTGGGAGAAAATTAAAACAACAATCTTGTCAATAAGTGATCATTATTTGATTTCAGACACCTAAGCAATACCCTAAACAGATAGACATAAACAAATATGTTTGGAGTAAAGTTAGTTCGAAATCATTAATATCGCCAAATACGTCCCCCAAATAGAATACAACACAAGCTGCAATACCGTAGCCGTTAAAGCAGGTAGTAACAGATCATAGGTAACTGAACTACCAACAGTTGACCTACTGGCGCTTAGCCCACATGGTATTCTGACAAGCCAGAAACTTTATTCTAACGCATAGACCACAGGCTTTAATATGGTTGAGTCATACAATAAGATCAAAACCGGTCTCTGGACCCCAAACTCTAAATTTGATAAACGTTCCAAAACTATTGGTTTGTAAATTGTTACACTAAATACATGTTTAACCATTTCTTTCATAGATTCTTTACTTTATACAAAGCTTTGTGTGATAAATCGCATTTTTTACCTCTGGATCTGGATTCGTTGTGGGTTGCCTAAAGTTTAGGCCAGCACTTAGGCCACCCTTTCCGGGCCCATTGTGCTATCCTCGTGATTGAGGTGTCCTTGGTCATTCATTCAGCCACCCAACCTTGTTGAGAACGTCCCTTAAATGCGCCTCTCTCAAACTGGCCACACTAGGCCAGAAGTCCCCCAGCGTGGATCCTCTGATTGATGCTAGCGCCGGGCAGTGACACACACGTGCTCGACACTCTCATCTTCTTTCAAACACCCTCTGCAGCTCGGGTCGTTTATAATTCCCATTCTATGGAGGCGTTTGTTTAATCGACAGTGACCTGTCCATATCCCTACAAGTTTCCTGAGATTATTCCTTGAGAATTGTAGGCATAGTTTTGCCCTTTCCCTGCACGGCATTCTAATGAATGCGTGAGTTTGTCGGCATGTTGTTATTGATGCCCATATGGCTTTGTGTTTACGATAAATTTCTTCGTTAAATAGGGATCTTGCGGTTGATCTCGCCAGGGGAAGGGTTGGTTCTGGTCCAACGAATTGTCCCTCCGAACCTTTTCTCGCCAGTTTGTCAGCACGTTCGTTTCCCTCTTTTCCAGAATATCCTTTGATCCATATTAAATCAACTGCATTCTCTTGTGATAGACGTTCTAAAGCTATGTGGTAGTTCCATACCAGCACTGAGTTTGTTTTCACATTCCTTAGGGCCTGAAAGGCTGCCTGGCTGTCCGTCTTTATTTGGATATATTTTTCTGTAATATTCAGTTGCGTAATTTGTTCGGCGCTATATAAAATTCTCAGCATCTCCGCTTGAAAGATTGTTGAGTATTTATCTAACTTAATACTTACATTTAGGTTGAGGTCTTCCGAGAAGATTCCTGTTCCAGTGCCCGTATTTGTTTTCGATCCATTCGTATATATACTTACGGCATTTTTTACCTATTTCCATACTAATTTTACCACTACCTTTTACGCGAGTTTCACCCATTAGACTCTAAGGCTTAGAGTGTGGATTTTCAAAAGTCTTCTCTTATTGCCTGCCTAGGGTATGGAAGAAACTATTCTATCTAAATTTCAGTAGTTACCCCGATTCATGAACACACTGAACATTGATGTGTCAATCCTCTTTATTGTCTGGTTCCTAGTATAATTGGATGGTGCTTATCCAAACAGAACCAAGTGCCAATCATAAGTTTTGAGCAATCCCTGTTAAATTACAATTTAACCTTAAAAAATAATGATTTAATATTTTCATCACATTCTAATATCTAGTGGTTCAGGTTGTCATATACTATGGTTTTCTACCATTATTTTCGAAAAATATTAAAAATTTGATAATATTTTCATACATTTTTGGCGGTTGATTCCTTTTTTTAAATATAAAACTAAACAAACACAATCTTCAAAAAAGGGTATATTAAGATAATGATGAATGAACATAGAACATGATGTAATAACTATATTAACATAACAATATTTTAGTACTCTAGCTCTTCGTCACACATTGGTTCTACTGTAAAATCAATATATTCTCGATATCGTCCTCAAAATTTGCACCTTTAAATTCGTGTAAAACTCTTGTACATCAGTAGGTATTAATGGCAGAACGCTTTTGATAGCTGCTAATTTCTTTTCAGATATATTTTTTCCGTCAAGATAAAGAAGTTCCAATTTTGAGTCTAATAATATTAACGGTCTTGCTCTTACTTGTTTTGAAATATTTATTTTTTTAGTTTTGACATTGATGTGCTTCTTTGAGAAAGATCCTTAGAGGCTTATCTTTCTCAATTTTTATTACGTGGCATTTGAGCCAACCAACATTTTCTCCGGATACTCCTTTTTTTTTCTATTAATTATTACCTTTCTAATTCTTCGCATCTGAAAAAATCTTCGCTTTGCATCTCTATCACTAAAAACGCCTTTTTATTCTGGCATCTTAAAATAATATTTTTCAACTCTTCCCGCGTGTAGTTGATATTGCCAAGATTTTGCCAAGATCAGTGTCATTTGGGAGAAAGTGATATCCCGAAATAGGATATTAAAAACAATCCTTTCAAAGTTTCATATGCGGAAAGTATGACTTTTATAATCGAAACAATTTTGATATTTCTATTTTGACCACTCCAGCATTCTGACCATAAAATGAGCTCTCCAGTGTTAGAAGGCAAATTAAGTTCAATATTTTTTTTTTATTGTGGGAAAATGCTATGTTTTCTTGTGACTCTAATGCTGGCAAAATCATTTTTCTACTTCTGTCCATATTGTCACAACTAAAATCTTGTTTAAAAATATATATAACAAGAACAAACTCTACATTGAATAGTTAAAGGGAACCACCTGACATGAGCGCTTTACTTATTTAAATCGGACCTGTTAGTTACTTGGTTCTTTTTAGAGAAATATAGAAACCAACTTGGCAGTTTGGCGCTGTAGATACTTTAGGAGTTGGATCTTTTTCGAAAAATTAAAGTATTCATTTGTTGATCTTTTGGTGACCATAACTCAATAATGCTAATTTGGCGGTTGGTTCCATTTGGATAAGCGCCATCCAATTTCTCTTTCAATAAGTAGAGATTCGCTTTTTGAGCTGACATTGTCAGACGGTAGTAGAGATGTAAAAAAGAAACATAGAGGTAGCCTAAACTTTATATACTGGAATATGTATTTGCAAATTGCATACCTGCGATATGAAAGTTACCAGCTGCAACTGCAATTATTCAGGAAAGACAGTAATCTCCTGTAAGGGCTAAAGTATATTCCAATTTCATTAAATCGATACCTTATAATCCCATGCTTTTTTTCGATAAAATCTATTTTCTTACTCACCGTTTAATTTTATAACTATTGTTTGTTCGGAAAGTAATTTCGTTTTTTTTGTGTGGAAATGAAAGACAGTTTTCGTATAACAAACAAATACTTTATTAAATTATATATTGGCCGTTCTGGTCCAACACCTTTTGCCATCTTTCTGGTAGTAGCATAATTCCACGCTCATAAAATTTTTGGTCTTTGCTGGCAAAAAACTGATCGAGGTGGTTTTTGACCTCCTCATTTGAGGTGAAGGTTTTACCGTCTAAAAAATTTTGGAGGGACCGGAACAAATAACAATGCGATGGTGCCAAGTCTTGAGAATATGGTGGGTGTGACATTGTATCCCATTCAAGCTGTAAAAGCTTTTGGCGAGTGACCAAACTTGTGTGAGGTCTCGCGTTGTCTTGGTGAAAGACTACACCTTTCCTGTTGATTAGTTCTGGCCTTTTCTGTTGAAGGGCATCATTCAGTTTGTCCAGCTGATGACAGTAGACTTCCGAATTAATTGTTGTGTTATCCGCTTAAAGCTCAAAATAAACGATTCCTTTAAAATCCCACCAAACAGACTGCATCACCTTTTTTTGGTGAATATCGGCTTTGGAAATGGTTTGAGCCGGTTCATCTTTTTTGCTCCATGACCTCTTGCGTTTGACGTTGTTGTATACAATCCATTTTTCGTCCCCAGTGATGATGCGCTTCAAAAACGGATCATTTTCGTGACGTTTGAGAAGCGAATCGCAGACGTCAATGCGGCGACACAGATTTCTCTCTGTGAGAACATGGGGAACCCATACATCGAGCTTCGAGGATAATCCCAGGCCTTTCAAGTGGTCATAAATTGTTGAATTTGATTTAACCTCAATCCGATCTCACGTGTTGTTATTCGTCGGTTCGAATCAACTAATGCATTTATCGTGTCTTTATCAGCTTCAACCGGCCTTCCCGAACGTGGTGCATCTTCGACATCAAAATTGCCGGATCGAAATTTAGCGAACCAGTTCTGGTACTGGCGTACTGTCAACACACCTTCTCCATACACATCGGTCAATTTCTTTCTGGCTTGAACAGCATTTTTACCCTTTCTGTAGTAAAACAGTAAGATATGTCGAAAATGCTGCTTATCGCTCTCCATATTTAAAAGGGCACCAACTAAAAGCTACTGTGCAGAATTAATCAAATTTTTTCACAACCAAGTCTTGCTATGTTAGTTGTCAAAATACATATGATTATGCGGCTTAAGTGTGAAGTTGGGTGCAAAAAAAAATACCATTAAATCCTCTGTCGGGAAAAAATGAAATTACTTTCCGAACAACCGATACAAACAACAAGCATTTCTCTTTGAATTTTCTAAACATGTCCAATCGTTTTCCATGCGACGTTTTATATTTGTATCGCTTTGCATTCGGTGCTATCCTGGAGGTTTCCTGGGAAACCTATTGCTCAGTATTATATGATATGTCAGCGTTTAAAGGAGATTTTTCTTTTCTTTGATAAATTTGCTTTCGTTTAAATATATCTTACATAATCACTAATCCCTCTGTAACTCCCTCAATAGACTTTGGTTTAAGGAAAGAGGAAGAGAGAACGTTGATGCCAAACTGTAATTTAATTATTTAAATCATCTTGTTTACAACTACTAGATAATATGCAGCTACGAGACAACTCTCAGGTGCGCCTGCAGAAATAAAATATTGTTTAGCTACAAAATATTGATATGAACAAAAGATGAACACATGCATAATTAAGTCCTTTGCTTCGTCGGGCGACTGGCTTTTTCTCAAGAAAATAGACCGATTCCGATATAGAATTGCAAAGAGGTTATTGTGAAATTGTGAACAGTGCGGGATATTTTGAAAACAAATACGTACAAGTGCCATATAAAGTAACTGATGTTCAAGAAATATTTTCTGACAACCAAAAAAGAATTTTGCGAATCTATTAAGGTAAACGTGATACCGATGCAAAATTGCTAAGCCACGAGGTTTTTATCGACGAATCGTCTTTTTTTCGTGGACGCCACAACCCTCACAACCTGGTATTGGTTTAGATGAGGGTTTCTTAATCTGGAGTCCAAGGAATCCTAAGGGGTCCATATGATAGGAGGCGAGGGTCCTTAACATCATTTTTAAAGATAATTACCATTGCAATAATTTATCCAGTCCTATCTGATAAAAAGTATTTTTGAAATGATCCGCGACGGCAAAAAAGAATCTCTGATCTAGGGAAAATAAGTACTTGGAAATTTCTGTAAGTTCCTACCCCGAGAAGTTGAATATGTTAGCATGAATGGAAACCTAACTGTTGACAATGAATGACAACCTAACTTCTGATACATGTTTAAATATGCTGATCAAATAATTTCAACTCTTTAATCATTGAACATAAATTTGTGGATGTCTAGGATTTTCTTTTTCAGAATTCCTGTTTTAATTTCGTTTTTATTTTCGTTCAGAGGTTTTCTTACAGATGATAATTCCAAAATTTTAATATTCGCTCGTTACTTCACATTGCTGAACAATCCAAAATTTTAGAACTCTATAGTTACTACATATGTAATTTATATTTAAAATCAATATTGCTTGCGGAATAGTGTTTAAAAATGAGTAATTAAACTATTGAATTTCCAGTTTAAATTGCTACTGCACATTTTTTTTTTATTTTGCCAGCGATTTATTATCCAAAAGTATGTATGGAATGTTATAAAAAATAATTTCAATGAATGCATTATGTCATTTGAGTTTCTAATAAATGAGCTATTATTGATATTCAAAAATATGTCTGTCAGCTATTTTGCTTTTCTTATTGAAAAAGCCAAGAGTATTTATTTAGACGTCAGTGGGTGAGATTGTATTCAGTAGAAGTGATATGTCTCTGTACAATGTAAACGTGGAGATTACTAGTTCAGGTGAACATTCTTACATATAAGATTACCTAATGAATAAAGTAATATCAAACTTTCTAGATGCATGAGTGATACAAATCGAAAAATAAAAATTTTATTATTACTTTTTTTTGTAGGAATTTGTTGCAGCAACTTTAAATTCCGCATCAACTTCAGTACACTAGAGAGCTGCACGAGTAAGTACAAATGTAATTGGATTATAATCGCCGATTATTTTTCACGAGTATGTAATCGGGAAATTGGCGTTGTTGCATCGTGGCATCGCAGCATCGTTGGCATCGTGGCATCGCAGCATCGTACCGAATATACTCATTTGTAATCGTGCACATGTGACATGACTTTCAAAAATATTTGTCAAATATCCATTCTGTCAAATGTCAATTTAACCCAATTTATTTAATCTTATATTTGATTTATCACCTGGACCATGTTCTATTGTTGTTTTTGCTTTTGTATTCTTCTTTGTTTGCAAATGTATTCATTTTGCAGTGCTATTAGTTATAAATATGTCAGGATAATATTATTTGAGTTCTCCAAGGGCTTATGCTCTTCATTTTAACGATGCCGATTACATCATCCCACGCGATGCCGATTACTGCTCATACTCGTCTCATGACGTCACGATTACTTTAATCGGCATCGTTCTACTCGTCAAACGAGTATCTTGTACGTATAATCGCCCGATGCCTACTCACTCGTGCAGGTCTCTACAGTACACCAAATTCTCATTATGTAGGATTAAAAGGTTTTGGTTCCCGCGGCTTTATCTGCTTATTAGTGATGTAACGAATATTCGCATTCGCGAATATTCACATTCGCATTCACATTCGCAAGAAATTATGCGAATATGTTGCGAATGTATTTGGCAATAACACGAAATTTTATTTATGAAATAGCAAAGCAACTGCTAAGGCAGGGTTTCTTAAACTGGGGTCCATGGACCCCTTAAGGATAAACACTTACTAAGATAATAACTAATGCAGTAATTTATCCGGTCTCATCTAGTAAAAAGTATTTTTAAATCCCCTTGTTTTCTTTTTCTAGTAGCTATTTTTTTAAAATTTAATCCACTCGCAAAGGGCAACCCCATTATGCCTTCAAAGCACTGCGAGTAGGATGCGGAAACAAGGATAGATAGCGATGAACCGCCTTCTTAAACAAGGAGAGGTTGTAATTTTTGGGGAAAATTTTTTTGGGTAACGCACTCCATACCTTGGAAGTTCTATAGAAAAAAGAGTGTCCGTAGACAGAGGTCCTGTGTCAAGCTGGACCGCACAGGAACTTGCTGTCTCCGACTGTCTTGTATGCCTCAAGAATCTTGCCCTTGGAGGGGGGGATCAATCCTATTAGTTCATGCGAGCATCTTTCATGATAGTACTTGTAAAATTTGCTGTCTTCGATTGTCTAGTATGTCTCAAGAATCTCGCCCTTGAGGGGGATCAGTCCTATTAGTTTCTACGAGCATCTTCCATGATAGCAGTGTAGAAAAGAGACAAGTCACCAACCATCCGCCTGTGCTCTAGTGTTTCGAGAGAATCGGTCAAACTCTCATCATCAATTAAGGTAAATCGCTCTTTGAATTGAATCCAAAAGAGCTAAAGTATGCTTTGGGGCTGAACTCCAAACATGAAAATAGCATTCTAGTGTTGGCCTAACTTGAGCTTTGTATAGTGTGAGTAACTGATGAGATGTAACTACTTGTAAAAAAGAGACAAGCCGCCAACCATCGGCCTGTGCTCTAGTGTTTCCAGAGAATTGGTCAAACTCTCGTCATCATCATAAAAGAGCTAAATTGTGCTTTGGGGCTGAACTCCAAACATGGGAACAGTATTTTAAAACATGAGAACAGTATTCTACAATAAAGCAGGATGGGACACCTGTTCTCCCCTGGTTTATACAGCCAACTAAAAATGTATCTTCCTAACTGCGGGAACCTTTTCAATTTTCCATTTTATTCTGAAAACTAGCTCTTTCCTTGAAATTTCGACATTTTCTCGAAATTTCGATTTTTTTAAATTCGTCCTTTTTTTTAAATCTGTTTTTCCTTTGAAATTTTAAATTTATTCTAAAATTCGACATCTTTTTTCAAAATTCAACTTTTTCTAAAAATTTGCCGTCTTTTTTTCAAAATATTGTCATTTCTCAAAATTCGACTTTTTCTAAAAATTTCGACTTGTTTTCTAATTCGTCTCTGCAAATTTCGACTTGTTTATCAAACCTCGCCTTTCTCTCGAAATTTGGCGGATCTTTTGATAAAAAAATGAAAATTTTTTAGAATATTGTTTATCTGCAAATTTTTAAAAATATTTGTTGAGAATATTGAATTTTTGTAAAGACAGAAATTCCAGACAATTCAAATTTAAATCGTTTCTCAATATTTCAAAGACGTTCATTTCAATGGTGGATATTTTTTGATGTTACAGCATGCTAGGGGGCGGGAGGAGCTTGTCCATTACTCAAAAAATAAATATAGAGTCAAGAAATGTATCTTTTTTGAAATTTCGAATTTTTTCCAGAAGTTTTCCTTAAAATTCGACCTTTTCTTCGAAATTTTGATTTTTTTTTTAAACGAGTTTGTGTCTTCGAAACTTTCGATTTTTACCTCGAAAATCGTCTGTTTCTTCGAATTTAAGATATTTTTCAAATTTTTAAAAAAGGTCAGGTTTTTATATATAATTTGATGTCCTGACTTTATCCCGAAACTGTTTTTTTATTATAATTCGTTTTTTTCTAAATTACGACTTTTTACTCAAAATTCTACTGTTGCCTCTCAAAATTTGACTTATTTAGGATTCTTATAGAAATTTCGGCCCTTTTCTCGAAATTTTGACTGTCCAGAAATTTTAACCTCTTTTTCAAAATTCGTCTTACTCTTGAAGTTTCAAATTGAGCTTTTTTATCCAAAATTTGACTTTTTCTCAAAATTTAATTATTTTTCTAAAATTTTAATAAAAGCATAGTTTAGGGAATAATATTCTTACGAAATTTAGAGAAAAATATTTCTTGTAAATATCGAAATTGTCAAAATTTAAATGAAAATAAAAATTCTCTGGGAAATATTTTTGAAAAGTGGTTTTTTCTTCTCCAAATTCGATTTATTTTGGAAATTACAACTTTTCTCACAAAATTCTCTAAGTTAGTCCCAGTGAAAAGTCAAAATTTGCATTCGCGAATGTGGGAAAACCAACATTCGTTACCTCCCTACTGCTTATGTCTAAATTTTAAATATGAAACGTTATCTAAAAATCTTATATGTTTACTTACAATTAGTAGCAAACTTGTAGAAAAAAATGGTTCTGGCTGAGGTGAAATCTAAATGTTCATTTAATTTAATGGGAAAGTCACCTGTGCCCAAATTTAGACCGCAAAGAGCGTACTACACACAATCGTATGGAGAAAAAATCTCAAAAATCTCAGAATCGTTATGTCAAGACGAACTAGGCTATCGGCCTGGGCGCTCACGCAAACAGGGAATGAAAATTCAAATTTATATAGAATATTAATGTGACAAAATTATATGCAATGATGTTCTCTAAAGAATTAGTATTTGACTACGTTTCATGTCTTGCACCATCCTACAAAATAGTTTTTGTGTTCCAAATTTTGGTAACAATTATTTTCTATTCACATTTTTTATAATTCGCCAGGTTATCGATCTAAATGCAAAATTATTGCATTTTAATTCATTGATGCAGGAAAGGATAAGACGTTTCTTACCCTACATTTTGTTTTTACAGAAATTTCTAAGTTCCAGTCGAAATTTTGAGATTAAAGTCGAAAGATTGGGGTATTAAAGTCGAAAAATTTTCGGAACTTGTATGAAAATATTTATCAAAATTTCGCCATTGAAGTTGAAATTCCTAATAGTTCGCAAATCTTTTAGCTAAAAGTCGAAATTTTGTCTTTGATATCCACATTTTGAGGTTAAAGTTGATACGGAGATTAACCGAAAAACCTGCACAATTCCTAAAGTAATTTCGAATTTTCAGATTTACAACCGAAATGTGTGAATGTGTGTGTGAAATGTGTTTTTCTAATAATTTTATTTTCAAATTTTTCATGTTTTCAAAACTTTTTTTATTAAAAGTGCAAGAATCTTTCTTTAAATATAAATTGCGTTTTTTTGGAAACTTCGATAACAATATTTCTGCCACTTAACGCAAAAATTCAGATGGAAATTCCTGCCGTCGAAGACAATGGAACTTTAGGTATAATTTGGATAGATACTAAGAAAAAACTTCTATGATATTGATTTGTTTTATATAGCTTTCAGAATTTTTTTCGAAAACTATTTTTTTACGTGCGTTAGTCAAAATTTCGAAGCTGACGTCGAAATTTTGATTTGTTTGTCGATATATCGTGATCAAATTGAAAAAACTTTTGAAAGATTATTTACGAAACTATCTTATTAAAGTCGAAATTTCAAAAAACCTTTTTTTGTATAAATTATGAAATTTTTTCCTAATTTTGAGCTTAAGAGTTGACATTTTGCATTTAATTCTGAAGGGGTATTAAGTCGATGTGGGGATAAAGTTTTTGGTATTCTCGAAAGATATTCGAAATGTCGATATTAAAATCAAAATTTCTAAAACAAAATGTTTGCAGATTTTTAAGTTTTTAAAGTTGATAATTTTATTTTTATGTTGGTGTTCGAGCTTAAATTGAAATGTGACAAATAAATAATTGGTATTTCTAAACAAATTTTCGAAACTTGAGTTTTAAGTCGAAATGTAAAGATTAAAGTAAAAACTGCAAAAAGTAAACCAAATGTTCGTTTAAATTTGTAGATCAAAGGCGAAATGTTTTTGAAGTCTGAATTTTGTTTTAAAAAAAAAGGAAACTAAAGAAATAAAATTATCTAAATTTAAAGTTTAAAGTCTAAGTTCCAAAATTAAAATCTAAATATCGAGATAAAATCAAAAAAAATCGCAAATTAAAAAAACAATTCGTCGACATTTCTGGTCGAACATGGAAATGTGGAGGTTAAAGTCGAAATTTTGAATTTATATTTGAATTTTCGAGATTAAAGAATTTTGATAAGCTTCGAATTTAAACTCGAAGTTTCAACAAAAAAATCTAACTTATAAAGTCAAATTACAATTTCGAGGTAGAATCGAAATTTTAAGTATAAATATTTAGAAAAATTTGCAGTTTCTAACACAGATTGTGACATTTTTATCAGTGGCGGCTGGTGACTTTTTGACAGGGTGTGCGCAGATGCAAAAATATTAGTAGTTAAGAGTTTAGGTGACTCCAGTGCCATAGCAAGGTATTAAATTTAAGCGAAACAAAAGTGATACAAAAGGTGTGATATTTAATAGCATTTTTACGAATTAAATTTAATTAACATCTTATAACCTCCAAAATATTTTTGGGTTATTATCTTTAAATTATTTTCATCGAGTACAAAAAAAAACATTATCGACATTTCTGGGCCCCTTTAAAGTACTCTGTTCGGTTGAACGTCGTTACGGCTCTGGGTTACTTAATTAAAATTGTTTGCTTTCATAGGAATAAAATTATAACACTTTTTCATGAAAACTGCATTTAAAAATAAAATATATTTTATTACAAATGACTAGTTAAACTCTACAAAAACACAAAGAAAATATGTTTTAAACAAAATCTGCTCTACGATCTTTTAAAGAAATAAAGTGTTCATTACTTTCTCATCAAAATTGTTTAAATCCAAATTTACAAATTAATAATTAGACCCTAGAATAGGTACTGCTATTTCTTTGTGAATAGCGGTACTATTGGCAGTTAGGTCTGTAAGCGGCACAATTAGCAATCGCAATCAGATCAGCCGGCACCTACGCATTTTTAGCATCATAAACCGTAAATACACGCTCCAAACTCTGACTCGTACTCACCATTTAGCAATAGCGCATAAGCGCGGAGCGGCGTACCCCGGGCTAGCTTTAACGTTTATTTCTGCGTATCCCGTGGACGCCATTAATAGGCATCGCATGGCAGCCGCTAGGTGCATAATTCTGGGCGCACCAACTTATTTAAATTTCGTTATAATATTTAATGTAATGGAATCAAACGTTTGCGTACAAGTCACTCACAAGTATTATTAATTAATTAATTATTTTAATGTGATAAATCCAAGTCTTTTACTATCTTAAGAGAGTCATAGTTACGATCGCCACGGGTGGTGTAGCTGCGTTCGAATCTTGGATTATAACTATATGGACTCAAGCATTGCGCCTCTTATGCGTTGGCGGCACGCCTGAACTCGCATAATGGATCCAACTCAGTTCTGGTCTCAGCTATGCAGGTCCAACACCTCAAACGTTGACCTGCAGCCATCAAGCCGAAGCGACAACTGTGGCAGGTTCAACTCGGATACTAGTTTCTACATAACCTTGACTGTCCCCTCAAACATTTTCACCACTTAGTGCTTCTGCTCGGATACTAGTCTACAACATCGGCTCCGACACCTCAAACGTTGACCCCCATAGCTTCGCGTCCGTTACGAGACGGGGCATCCCCTATGGAAGGTTCAACTCGGATAGTAGTTGCACATTGGTGCCCTAGTCCGACACCTCAAACGCATTGCACACAAGTTGAGGGGGATTTGATACCAAGCTATCGCTACCCCATAAGACCCATGCCATCAACATTACGCATTAACGAAACCCAGTCCCATCAACTACTACCTAGAACCACTGCCGCTAAGAGGCCAACACCAAAGAGGGGATTCGCAGCCGTGGGCGAATGGGCTTCCCCTCTCCTTAGCACTATTGTCGGCAAAAGCCACGTTTGAATAGTCGCCGGTGAGCGCAAGCACTCTACTACACATCAGATGCTGCAAATGTCGCCCGTTATATTTGCCAGAGGACCTGGAATTGGGTAGACGATCTGCAAGTTTTAAGGTTAGAAGCGCGTAGTCAACTTGTAACCACTTTGGGCGACTCGGAAGAGCCTACTTATGTCGGTATACACCTACGTTTGATAAGTCCCCGCCGAGGTCGAGGCTCTGCTTCGTAGCGCTTTTCTAGAGCACTATAAGATTGAGGGCCATCCGTTACGACAACAGCCTAAAGCTGGGGTAGGGTAGGCCTACTCAAAATTCTAGGGGTGAGCCACACGGAAGCCACGTTGGTCCACCCACCCACGAATCCAAGTCTTTTACATTAAACAGAAAGGAAGAGATCGCCCATTTCACGAGGAGCGCTCTTTGCGCTCTTTAAGACCAACCGTCACTGATTTTTAAGCTTTACTAAGTGGAATTCTGCCATATTCATAGCTAATAAACTCTATTAACAATAAAAAACAATTTTTTATATTTATTGAATTTATTGTTAGTAGAGTATTAGTTATGAAAATAGATTGTTTCTTAAATTCATATAGGTTCTATACCATCACAAATTTAATAAAAATAAACATTTTTACTTGTTTTACTTTTACCACTCTTTTGATAAAAATCTAAAAGTTGTTGACATTTCCAACTCTTACTTCGTGGAATTCTTTAATATTCATAACTATTATTAAACTTTATTAACGATAAACACGCCATTGAAATTCACAAATTTTTTCAATCTAATCAATTTACACTTATGCACGAGCAGCTTGATCTTCTGAGCACACCTCTAATTGAAGCTTTAGACGAAAATTTGGATTAGACGGAATATTCGTAAGAGCCTGTGATTCATGGAGCTTGTTAGCATAACAACGGCTAAACAAATTGCTGGTATGACCACCGATGATGCAGTAATGCGAAACCTGGTCTGGTGTTAGCAAATAATTATCGAAAACCTTGTGGAATTTTTTAAATTTTGTTGCGTTTTTATCGTTAAAAATTTAATAGTTATAACTAAAAGTTGTTGTATGACTGCTGAGCCTGCTTGTACGTAAAAACAAATTTTTACTTGTTCCATCGACAAAAATCTAAAAGTTCTTGTTTCAGAACTTTCGTGCCTGTAGGAATAATCATCAAAAACAAATTCGAATATAAAAACAAAGTTGGGCGCGGGGCTAATGTACCTAGTGGCGGGCCTAACATTAGGTCAATGAGCTATATCGGTTAATTTGTTGTGTTTTAAATTTTTTCATGTAGAAACAATGTTAGCCCGCGGCCCGATTAAAAATAGGCGGCGGGCCGGATTTGGCTCTTGACTCTCTGTTCATATGTTTTGATTTTGACTTCTTTAGTTTTTATTAGAATGTTGACATTGTATCAATGGACTGCACATATGTTTTAAACGTCCGGAATATGTTACTGTTTTCCTATTATGATGAATTTTATATTTTGATTTTCGTGTTTTCAATCCATTTCAAATATTGTTGTAACAGATATTTCTCGAACTGAGAAAGTTGTTTACGTGAAAAAGGAATATAAATCCAATTTGAGAAATTTAAATCAGCTGAAAAGGTTTCATATTTTAAATTCAACGATATAAACCTATTTATATAACGAAGGAGATGCTATACGTATATTCTTTGTCAAGGTAAAAATGATTACGAAAAATTGTGTTTAATAAAAACGCCACATTAAACTTGAAAGTCCACGGTTGGAAATTCGATTTAAATTTCTATTATATCAGGAATTTTTGCATTTCCTTACGTTGACAGTGGAGTGTTTTATTATATGCCACCTTCTGTGCTCGCTTATACACGCTACATACGTATTGACGTCATTGCAAAACTACAATTAATTCTTCTGCCTTTGTTAAAGGATTTTCATTTAACTTAAATGTGAAGGTTAACGTTTATTTTACGTCAAAATATTCATCCAATTTTTTGTTGTTACAGGTGCATTATTAAATCTAACTCAGGAAGTGCATATTGTGAGAAGAGATTATGCTTTATAAAGGTAAGTGTCTTTCTTAAAAGCAATAGATGTTATCTGCTAGATAACTGAACGGAAACTAAGCATGCAAGTACTCATTCAATGGAGCACATGCGCATATGACATGACCACTTGATCACATTATGAATTAAAGTGAGCCTTCAGAAAAGTGTAATACCAATAATAATATCAGGCTGTTAATGTTTCCTTTTGCTCAACGTCAATTGTTGAACGTAAGCGTTTCGATGTTTGACCTGACATATAAAAAATACCTTGAAATTTTTAAAAACAAATCCCACCGACTCATTAGGATGTAATTAATAGTTTAAAGGTATCACTGTCGTATGTATTGTAAAACAACTAATTCCTCGAGGACGTAAAGTACGAAATTTCACGTTATATAAAATGAAATTGGTTGCGAATTATACAATCTAATTTTAATGATTACCTACCTAAGTTTTGTTGTTACTACGGGGTATATAATTATATTTCCTTGTTTTATTAACATTATCAGTTTTAACATTTCCTACATCAGTAATTTTTACCTTTATGTTGCCATAATTTTCGATAACTAACGTGATAGCGATTATTTCACAGGAAATATAACACTTCTTCTTTGATTGATTTGCTTGCTTGCAAAAGTTTACAAATTAAATAACACTTTTATTGTGTTTCAGTTTAACATTAATTCTGTTAACATTTCCCACTTTTTATATCATCGTTGTCATTTCATTTTTATTAACTAATGAAATATTTATTCAGACTAGGTATTATTTTGTTAATAGTTTAATTGAATTTTTTTATTGACTATGAGTGTTTTTGATATGAGTGATGGCCAAAAACACTTATTATTTTTTATGGATAACATTTTTATTTATGACTATTGTTATTAATATTGTATTTATCAGTTAAGTTTTTATTGTAGTAGAAAACAGGCATAATATACCCACAGTTTAAAAAATAATTGAACGTAATTATTTTAAAATGAGAAATTAATAGTTTCATTTAGTGCGTGGGCTACATTTCGGGAGCTGTGGTAGCTGATGGACACGAAATGGTGTTTTTAAATTTTACTGTACTGCAACGCACTGAAAGGTCATTTAGATTATTCATAATATAAGTTGGCAAAATACCCATCTAGACTTGAGACAACGTTCATTTTTTATTTTTAGCATCATTTAACGCAATATATAGGAAGTAAAATATTTTTCCTTTCCTCTGCCAAAAAATTGTTCACTGAAAGGTCGTCCTCATTTTCCAATTATAAAAGTATAATAAACTTTGATTTAGTCTTCCAAATGTTTATACAACTTACCTAAATATTTTCGTTTCTAATTAACAAACAAATGAGATGTTTAATTAAGTTTTCCTCTTCTGCCTTTAAATTAATTTTTCATGTCCTTGAGAATGAATAAATTCCAGAAAAACATTTTCCACTTAATATCGATTCGATTATGATTCAATTGCTCTACAAGTCAATAAGGCCTGAATAAGGTTATTACAGATTATTTGATTATTATATTTCACGTGGAACATGGGTATAATAAATGAATAAATTTGAGTGGGGGTTATACATATTAAAACCATGTTTCGAATGGAAAATCTGGCTGCAGAACTTGAGGTTGGCACGTGCTGACAGAATGTACATAGAAGCAACAGCCGCACCAGGAATTTCTCAGCAGGAGGAAACAAAGCATAGGCTCACAGTTAACTAGTAAACTCCAGTGCTGCCGAATATTAGGAATTTCGATCCTCGGTCCGACTTAATTAAACGCCCATACCTCATGTGCCATTCACTACATTAACGAAAACTTCGCCTCTGTGACGCAAATTACGATGTAGAGATCGATTAAGTAAATATCTAACACTGTTCAATTTTTAGTCACTACATTTTTTTGTGCATTTGTTATTCTACGATATTCTTGCATTTTTAAATACATAGATGGTTCTCGAATTTTAAAATTTGTATATATTCTCAAATTAGTAGAAATCCACAAGCTGGTGGCATTACATTACATCAGTAGTGCCCAATCCGTAGCTCGCGAGCCACATGCGGCTTACGTCAGTAACTATACGAGATATTTAGTAGGTTTTTGTGCTTCAGTATTTTTTATGCCTCGAGTTTTAATATTGTTTGTATTTATTTTCTCTGTGGCTTGCATATGATAGGTTTCATATTAAAAATTAAGATGTGTGTTTTTTTTTAGTCTTCACTTTTCAAGTCTTGGCCCGTTTCTCTCCTGCCATTTTATTACTATGTGATTTGGCTCAATCGACTAAAAAGTTGGGCACCATTGCATTACACTTTGGAAGCCTTCAGAAGACTCCAATATGCTAGTATAAATAAATAAATGCAAATTTGCCAAAAATTAACATGTAATTTTCTTACAATTTTGTTATTTTTTTAACTAAGTTTTCCAATTTCTTAATTATTTACACGGTCATGCTTTATTGCTAGTTTATTTTTTATTATATTCTATCTATTACAGTAGCTTGTTGTCCATGCAAGTTTCACTTAAAAAATGTAAAAGTACTTACATATTACCATTTTTTATCTTAAAAGGAAGAAAAACGTAGCCAAAAAACCAAGAGAAAAGATTATTGGATCAACTAAGTTCAATGAGAACCGAAGGCAAAGATATGTGACAAAAAAATGTTTTTAACTTTCTAATTCTTTAACGGAACTCTTGGACAGATTTGGAAGTTTTCGAGGACATTTCGAAAAGAAAGTCGAGTGCTCAAGTCAAGTCAAAATTTTGATACTAAAATGAACATTTCAGAATATTTTTACACGAATTTTTATTTACCCCAAGTTAATTATTTTGATATACAAAACTAGTCAACTGAAACCAAGAAAGTTTGTACTTTTTAATCTGACTTCATTTTAGGGGACAAAACTCGTATATCAACTTTTGAAGATAACCAAGGACAAGTCCGTTTCACCAGAATTAACTGTTTTATAAAAATTTCTAATTAAACCTGAAAGGGTTATTTTTTATTTCGAATTTTGATTTCAAGGTGAAAATCTAAACTTTTCGAAAAAGTCGAAATTTTCATCAAAAATAAAAACCGCGGAAAAAAATGATGACATTTGTTGTAAAAAAATCGTCGCTTTTAACCCTTACTGTGTGAAATTCTTCAATATTTTTAATATTTATTGTTGTATTTAATACAATTATTAATTATGACTGTAAAAATAAAACTTTCGACTTTTGCCATAATTGTTGATCGAAAAGTCGAATGTTCGAGATTTCATTAAAATTTCGAGTTGAAACAAAATTTTTAAATTTAGAAATTTGACATATATTTTCGCTGGATTTCAAATTTTTCTGGAAATTTCGTGTAAAAGTCAATTTCTTTTTTGAACATTTCTAGTTTTTCTTTTTATTAGAACTGAAATTTAGATTTATTTAGACTTAAAACTTCAACATCTAATTTTGGTGGAACGGACTGGCCGTTGGTTATCTTCAAAAATTGACCCCTGACACCAAGAAAGATTTAAAAACACAACAGAGGTTGCTCTAACGCGTCTCGATAGCCAAGCTATCATCTTCAAGGAGATATCTCTCTTCAAGAACCAAGTTATATAATACTATTTTAAGATTGATGTCGAAATTTTGACTAAAAATAAATCAACAATTCGAAAAAAATCTTCATTTATTTTTTAAAAGTCACAAATAAGCTGATTTTAACCCGCATTATCGCGAAAATGTTTTAAATAATTTAAACTCGAAATGTTAAAATCAAAATTTCCCGAAAAACTTCTAAATTTCAACTAATTTCGAAATTTTCAGATTAATTCTGAAATTTTGACCCTAGTTAAAATCGAAATTTCGAGAAAATATTTTATTATAGAATCCGAAATTTTTATCACTTTGTTTGGACGTGTCTTCGCCAAATTTCTACTTTAACTTCAAAATTTTGAAAGACATTTTTGTAAAAATTCCCAAGTTTTTTTACTTTATTCCTTTTATTTCTACATTAACCACGAACTTTTAAAATTAAATATAAAATCGAGACTTTGTAAATTTGTAAAACCTTTTTTTTGGAAGTAACGAATATTTTGTCCCAACTTTTTTCGTGGAATGTTGTCTTTAATCCCAAGTGTTTGATTTTAAAGTCGAAAAATAAGTTTAAACGTGACAGTTTGACTACAAAGTCAAGATTAGTCAAAAAATGTAGAAATTTTGATTTCCAAAAATTTTGATTTCAAAAGTGGGAATTTTAAAACAAATTGAAACTTCCAATTTAAGTTTATTTCGATTCTTTTTTTAAATTGTCAATTGTCTAATTTTTTTTAATGATTTCAGTGTTCTGATTCTTTCCTCGAAATGTTGACTTAGTTGAAATTTTAAAACAAAAATCCAGTTTGAACTTGAAATTTGTACGCTTCTGTTAAAGTTTGGACTTTTTCTTCAAGGGCCGATTTTACAACCTACAGAATTAATGTCCTAAACTTGTTTTTTTTATTTTGAGCGGAATTTCACAATTACGAACTTTTCGTTGAACGCTCAGAATTTTAACTTTCATCTCAAAATTTTGATTTGGTTTTTTTAAATTGATATCAAGAAAATGTTGAAATTGCCCCATTCAATTTGAAACTCTGGAAAATACGGTCTAAATTCTGAAAAATAACCCAAAAAAGGTCTTTAAAAAACTAGATTTTTTCGAATATTACTTAAAATTTTTCTCGAACTTTCGGTTTCTTAATTTTAAAATGTCCACCCTTTTATCAGAATTTTGAATTTAAAAATGAATTTTTGGATTTATTTATGTCAGGAATTTTAAACTTTAAATTTTGAAATAAAAAAAGTAATTATAAAAAACGTGACATTTTTAATAAGTTGAAATTTTGAAAAAGATTCAAATTTCTAAATGCAAAAAAAAACATTTTTGAAATAATTTAAAAAATCTCGGCTGTCACATTTTTTCAATTTTCATTTATTTTTCGAACTTATTACTTTCATCCTAAAATTAATTTAGATATCAAAACTTGAGACTTTCGCCATTTTTCAAAAATTTGATTTGAAATTAAAAATAAACATTCCAAGTTTGAAATTTGATTTAAAATATAAATAAGCTGTAAAATCGACGGGAGGCCTATTAATTTTAAAATAAAATCTTTCTTAAATTTTTACCGTGTTAAAATGTTTTTTTTATTTGATAAAACACTCTTAAAAAAATCAATAACTGCTTGTACAGATTGTTTTTTAAGTTTGTTTAATGCAATTAGCGCTTTAGAGTTTTCTTCAATAACGTTGCTATTAACATGCTTATCTAGCAAAAAGTGCAAATGCAAATCTTGGTTTTATCATATATATTATACATACATAATTGTTGATAAACAGGGTGTCCTCGTTTTAAGTGGCTTAAATGAAAAAGGTAACTGGAAAAATAATTTTAGGCAAAAAGTTTCTTATAAACAAATATCCGGAAACTTTTAATAAAAAATATACAAGATGTTAAAATTGAAATTAAGAAATGAAAAAATAAAACCTTTTTAACTAAAACTTGAACCCATTGTATCTTTGTTATTAAGGATTGCCTGATAGTTGTTTCATATCAAACTTTTTGCTTCAAATTATATTTTTTATTACCATGAAACGGGGACACCCTGCATATTAGTTGGATTTTGATATTTTTTATGTCACCTGTACTATGTATTTCGTAACAGGCGCATTTCACAGAGGCATAAAATTACTCATAAAAATGTTCAGTTAATACATACCATACAGTATTTAATCCCTCGTTATCCGCGCGGTTAGGTTGCTACAATATTAAGCGGTTAAGAAAACCACCGATAATGAAATTGAAGGTTATACAAAATAGCAGGTTAGCTAAAAATCCCACAACTTTAAGCATTTATGTTCCACATTAATAACCGGAATTGAATATGTAATCAAGCTTTGTGTTAAAAATGGGTAAAATTGAAACATGGAAATACGGCAAAATCTATTTTAAGAAAATTAGAGTGTCTGTTGGTGATTTCAGAATAATTGTATTTTCATAAACTCGTATCTTTTTTACATGTGATAAAAATCCATACAGGTATTTTTAGAATTATTGTTTGTCCTGGTTAATCTCGGAAACGGCGAAACCAATTTTCATGAAATTTTTACTGTAGAGTACTTACTTAGGTAACCTTTTGGCTATTTCTTCAGTAAAATAAATATTTTGACAATTTTATTTAAGATTAAATGTCATGAAAATTGCATTGTTCTAAATTTTATCGCAAAAACGTTCATTACCTAGTTCAATTTTTTTTAAGTGATTTTGTGCAGTGCTATGTTCTCACGATGAGTCCCAACTGAATCTACTATCCTGTTTCTTATAAGTGCTTTTCCTGTAAATTTAAAAATGTTTGATATTTTTTTGGAGTGATTGTGTATAGTGCGATGTTTTCACATTTCTGCCTTTTCGCCCAATTTAAATATGTTGTGCGGCTTAAGCTGTGAAAAATTCTAATGAGTGACTAAAAAAATCTTCCCATTTTTATAAAATTTACTCAAACGAATTTGGTGGTGACGCAAGCATTAGTAAACATAACATCAATAACATGTAATAGTAATCTCAATTACAATTAATGTAATACACATTAGGCATTAACGTTTACACCCTTAAAAATTAAGCCTTTTTATTTATCTCAACCTCTTCTTAGTTTTTCTCATCAGGTTTTCCTTGAAATGTGTCTTAAACTGCAACCTTTTTTCAGAAGATTATCTGATGTAATCACTCGATCATTGAATTTTGCTACTCAAAAAATCTAACTTAATTTTTAATATAAACGCTGATTCAATTTTTTCCTCATTGTGTAAAAACTTTGTCATTGAAAATATAAAAAGCAATTTGTAAACTCTCACACCAAGTACTGAATAAAGAATTATTGAGCCTGGGTCAGTTAATAAGTCTGGTCAGTCATTGAGTCTGGGTCAGTCAATCAGTCAACATTTTTGTTTGAATATCGACTATATTCGCCGAATCTGAGACTGATGCTCCTGAGATCTCCAAAAATGTTTACGTGATGAATATTTCAGTTCTTTGGTACAATTGGAGCACTTTGAATGTATTCTAAGCCTTGCTAGATCTGACTCTCCCTGCAATTGGAATTTTATGCTTCTAACACCACATATAATGAAATATGGTCATTCCTGTGATGTGTAGCATTTATGGCTTCAGCTAAATCCTTTTCCTTCGATCCGTGACTTGTCATTATCGCAATTTATACATATTATTTCTTCTGGGGTTGTTCATCATTTTAAATAATTGCACGATCTCGTTTAAAGTCCATCTATGGATAATTGAAAATAGCGGAACAAATACTTTCAATACTTTCACCAATTTGGTTGAGTTTATGTGGCCTTCCTAAAGAAGAATTTCATCACTCCTGAACTTCCGGAATATACAAATATCTCCGTTTTTAACAGCTGCTAAATAAAGAGTAAAATGACATAATGACTTGGAATTCTGTAAACCTAATTTAGGATCTTTTGTTGCTTTAAGGTGTCGCTTACGTTGGAATTATAGCCATTAAAGAAACATTCACATTAACTGAAGTCCATAGTAACTATATTATTATGCTGAATAAGAACTACATAAAATAATTAAAAAAAGCTCAGTTGTTAAACAAGCTATTCTAGTAGCTTTTATTCAGTAAAATCACTAGTCAGTAATGAAGTAGATTGGAAGGCTGCTAGTGCTTGTTTTGAATTCAATCTACTTGCAAAGGATAACCCTATTATGCCTATAGAGCAGTAGAGCACTGTGAAGTGGATGGGAAAATAAAGATAGGTGGCAATGAACCGCCTTTTTAAGTGAGGATAAATGGTAATTGTCTGGAACGAACTTCAGAGTTTGCAAGATCTAGAGAAAAAAGAGTCTCCACAGACAGAAGTCCCCCCTGTGCCATGTTTGATCCCGCAGAAATTTTGCCCCCTTCGACTGTCTTGTGCATCTCAATAATGTTGCCCTTGTGGGACCAAATCTATCAGTTCCTTCGGACATCTTCCATAAAAGTATTTGTAAAAATGAGACAAGTCACCAACCATCTGGCTGTGATTCGAGAGAATAGGTCAAATTTTTGTCATCAATTAGACGAATCGCTCTTCTTTATTTTAAAATCAAAAAAGCAAAGTGTGCTTTGGAGCTAAACACCAAACCTGGGGACAATAATCGAGTGTTGGCCTAATTTGGGCTTTGGAGACAGTCAGCAGTTGATGAGGTGTCAAGTATTTTTTAGCTCTGAAAAGAAAGCCCAGCTTTTGAGAGGCGGATTTGGCAATGGAACGCACCTGGTCATTCCAAGAAGTTACTGCTTGCATTTACTCCTAAGAGAGACGGATTAGAACCCACAGGGAGGATTTTACCGCCCATTAGTATGTTTGTTGCATTATCCATTGATGTTTTCTTAGAGAAAACCGCGGCCTGAATTTTTAAAGCGCGGATGTCGACCAGATTATTCTTACCCCATTCAAAAATGATTTCGAGATCCCGATTAATCATTCCTTGCATTATTCCTTAATGTTTCCCGGCCTGAGTTGTTGATAAATTTAAACTAGTCAGATTTTTCTTTTCTCATTGCAGAACAATCTCGAGATCCTCATTAATTAATCTGTATCTGCTGTTTCCTTAGCCTATCTGAAACAGCAACTTATAATAATTTGCGGAGAAAAAAGATGACACCACATCTGCATTGTTACATATCGAATTGAAGCCAAGAGATCGTTTATGTGTCGCCTAAAATGAGTGGGCCACAGAACAGACTTTCGAGGAACCACTGCATTAAATGTAAGTGTCTTGGATGAAATGCCATCAATGACAACCTGAAGAGATGTGTTATCGAAGAAACTGGATATCAAATGACAGAAACCCATTTTTTTTTCCAAAATGCGAATGTGAGCTAGAACCTTATTTTAAGAAAATTTCGAGTTTTTTTAAGTTCATATTATCAGGAGTCCTATAATATTGTGGGAATTTTTCCCCCTCAAAGGTCTAGGGACACCTCTGATCACATTCACAGCGACAATGGCGTCTTTTGAATTTACCGCCCGGGTCAAATCACCGGATTGTCGAGATCCGCCGAGAGAACTTCTGGCCTGGGAAAAACTATAAAGGTCGGATCCCCCACATTCCATAAACTGAGGTTTTAAAGAGCAATAGCCCTTCAGTTTCCATATACTACGCCGTGCGCTGCGAGCACCCCGCATGCTACATCCAGTTCCTCAATAACTGACTCGAGGAGGCAATAGTTTTGATGCAGTTTCAAAATACATTTTTACTTTTAACGACTAAAAACAAAGTTCTTCAATATAATTTGATGCCAAATAAAGGACTTAGGTACAATTTCACTTTTCACGACAAAAAAAAAAACTCTTCAATACTATTATCGCATAAATCGGTCATATACTCCAAAATCTCTAACATGTGGATGCCGGATCACTATGAGGCTTGAGGTCGAGGGCATTTGCCCTCTCGTCGGGCCTGGGGTTGTCATCCCCAGAAGGAGCCTTGCAAAGTTATTGCTATTGGAATTAGGAAGTCCATTTGTCTACTTAGTGTAGCAAAAACATGTGTATCGTTTTTTGTTAATAAAAAATATGTTATTCAAAAATGAGAATGACACATTGTGATGGCTGACATGTGGTTCGCAAAGATTATACTCCTTTACCTTTAACATTTAATTAGTACACAGCTTGGGTCCGTTAAATGTTAGTAGATTGCATCTCGACGGGTCCAAAAATAGCCCCAATGTTATGCTATGGTGATACATGACGTGAGGATATCGGCGTCATAGACTTTTAACCGGCGTGGAGTCCACTATTTCCCGGTGCAGGGCTGATGCGAGGCAAAGTTGCGCCGCCTTACGTCCACGCTCAGGCGGGGGGAAATCGACGCACTTGGCAGCTTCATCGCTCCTTAAAAGGTATGGGTACTTGAGAAGGGGCCCGTGCTCTGCTCTGCGATAAGCTGCAACACACATGCCTCGTTTCTCTGCTACCACCACATGGCTTTTCCGGCGGATTAGATGAGGTGAGTAACCGGTACGCGATGTCGTTTGCTACCAGCATCCCACTGTTGCCACTCATCCTGGTTTGGACAAGATGACCACCAGTGGAGATTTTCCAGTCTCAAAAGTTTCAAGAGCTAACTAAATCATAAGCTTCATTTTCAAGTTAAAACAGCTGTGGTGATTGATGCTCTATATTCCTTTGATTTAAATGAGTACTTAGTCAGAACTTGGACTATTCATTATGTAGAAGGCTAAATAAAGGTAAGAGGGAGATAAATGTTTGAAGAACACTCTTAATTATCTTTTAAAATTGACAAGTTTGCCATCGAGCATGATGTCGCAAAATTGATACATTATCTCTCGAAAGTATCATAAATTTTAACAAACACTTAAATTTTCAAAATAATCCATTACTCGCATAAGGGCCAATGCCCCTTCGAAATCTTTCAACTCTTAAACTGAAAACTCCTTGAGCTACCCAAATCGTCATTACTTTAGCTATTTGTGTTAAGACTAATAGGATTTTTCGACGGCATACCACGTTGTCGCGGAATTCCGCTACTCTTGGCAACGCTGCTGCATCATCATGACTCAACTTTCGACGGGCGTCCAGACGCCCCTACCCCCCTTTCAACCGCTAAGTCACGACTGCACACGTGCCGAAAATCTATCTTTAGAATCGTGGCCCCTTAAGTTGCTTTTTTGCCTCAAGTACTATATGCGTATGGCCGACGAGCGTTTACGGTCTCCTGGAATCTTTCAGCACCTGAAGCGGTAGTAATGTACAGGGGTCCAGAGAAAATTTGTAAATTATAATTTTTATATTTTAACACTGTCTTCCTTAGATTATTATATATTTTAACCGCCGAAATTATACATTTTTTCGAAATCTTTTTTTTTACTTAATTTTGATAATTTTTTATTTCATCATTTTTTTAATTATTAAATTATTTTGATTTTCTAAAGTACACATTTTTTCAATTGTTAAAAATAATATTTAATTTAAGTATTTACACTATACTAAATATAATTTTTACTTTTGAACATTTTTATCTTAGTTTTTGAGAATTCTGATTGTAACATTTTCTTAGTTTTCTTATGTTCGGAAAATCTTTGGCTTTCAAAAAATGTTTCAAGTTTCGTATTTTTAAAAAGATTCATTTTAAAATCATGAATATTTTAATTTTTTTTTCCAAAGTATTCATTCTTAATACTTTTTGACCCTTGGAACCGCCAAGCAATTGGCTTCATTTATCAAATGGTTATCTGTTGGTAATTTAAATTTGTATAACTGCAACATAAAAGCTCATATTGTTATTTACATAATATAAACCTATACAATCCTTTTTTTTGCCATTTTTATCTGATTTTGGGCGCCCTGATCTTGGAAGAACTAAAAATCTGTTTCGAGGGTACTTTTCCTGAAAAATAAAACATTTCCATAATTTATATTGTCGGATGTCGTCCACTATCTTTTATTTTAGTTTTCAGTGGGCACCATTTCTGTTCATTTATTGGTAGAAAAAATGCAAAATTATGAGTTAAAGTGTAATGAAATAGTAACTAAATAAATCGGTCTTATTAACTTAAGGATATCTCCGTTTGGTTTAAATGACATCAGTGTTGATAACTATTTAATGAAGTTTGCACTTCATAATTTTTGGGGCAGACTGCAATAGGATATTAAGAAAAAGCTCGATTTTTTTTGGGATTTTTTTTCACATAACATTTGATACATACTTAAAGCATCTCTCTTCTTACGGATTTGTCCACACCTTGAATGCAAACAAATTCAAATATACAAAGTTTTACGAATCGTTTGAAATTTTATGAGAGCTTAGAGTATTTCAAACCATTGTTTGCTCTGCAGAGGAGACGGATTAAAGGATATTGTGATAACGCCGTTTGGAATACGGAAACAGAATTTTTTATGCCTCAGGATTATTCACCTTAGGAATTCATTTGATCCCTAAACATTCATAATTCATAAAATATATTAGCAGTAAACCTAACATATAGATATCAAAAATCCCAATATATTTGAACAAATTTAGTCTTAATTACTTTATGAGTTATAAATATTGGAGAATCCCATAAAGTAAGGGTTGACAGTCAACAGAAACTATCGTATACTGTCCTCAGTGATTTCTCTTAGCACTTACGAGTGAAAGACATATAATAAAACGATTAGGTAAAAATTAATTTTTAGAGTTTCTGTTTATGAGATTTTTTAATTTTTATTCCACACTTATTTCCTAAACTGTATTGCTTCAAAATAACTTCTGGGTTAACGAAGTAATGGTACAGTCGACTCCCGCTAAAGTTGCGCCCGTTAAAGTTGTCCGCTCGTTAAAGTTGTCAAGATACGATCGCTAAAGTTACGCGGATATTCTCCCACTCTAATTTTAGAACAACGAATTGGACTTCAAAGTTTTAGCGCCACTTTTAAATAACCAACTCAACCGCGCAAGGAGCAATAAAACGTACATATTTTTCGACAATGGTAGGAATAACGGAGAGTAGCAACTTTAACAGTCGATCCAGTCCCGTGAGCGCAACTTTAGCGGGAGTCTACTGTATCTCGACTTATCCTACGTAGAAAATGTTTGCGTACACTCTATTTTAACCATTACATGCGAACTTCATTTCGAGGTGCATGTATTTCCGAGTACTGTAACTATTACGGTTCTAATCTCCATAACAAGATTCTGCACCTTAACTATATGGACGTGGTAAAAGGGCTAAACGCTAAACCTTCTACACTGTTAGAGCGTTATCACACGACGCAATAAAAGGGCTAAACGCTAAACCTTCTACAGTGTCAGAGCATCTTCACAAGACGCGATAGTGATAGTAAATTGTTTTACATGAAATGGCATCGCAGATCATCGAAAGTTTGGGGAAAGCTAGCAATAGAGCCTGGTTATCTAGGCATTTTTTTAGTAGTAGACCATCTGAATGCAGAGTTCAATTTGATCAAAGTTCAGTTGTTATCTCCTAATAAGCACATCACCTGGATTCTGAATGTAGAGCATGATGACTAAGATTAGGCCAGCATCTTCCTGGGTCAATTTTACTATCCTGTATTTTGGTGATCGAGATGCTTTCGTTTCTCTGACGGGCAATAGTAACTTTAAACAGTTCTATAAAAATATTTTTCAAAAATATTTCGAAATGATCATCCGCACAGTATAACTCTTAAGGAATTTTGAAACAACATTTCGGTATTGCGCATTCTTTGTATTCAACTGAAGCATGGAAAATAGTTTCTCTGAAAACACCAAAATCAATCTGAAAACTGTAATCTCATTGAACCTAAGAAACTAACTTAAAAATAAATATGATCCAACTGTACAAACTGGTGATGAATGTCATGGACTTAGAAATTAAGCAGTTAGTAGATTGACCTGACTTCTGGGTAGTGATGGGCAAAACTGCTACTTACAAGTAGTAGTTACGAGTTGCTCCTGTTACAACCAAGTAACAGTTTTAAATAGCTGCTACTTTTGTAACTATTACTTATTATGAATACGCGTTAGGCGGTCACTTATAACAGTCTTAGTATACTGAAATCGGAACGGAACGGAGCAAGTAGCAACTTCCAAAGAGTACCTGCTACTGCTACTTTGTCGCTGTTACGCGATCGCAAATCGCAGTAAGAAGCAACCGACAAGAAATAGCTGCTACTCCACTAAACTGTTCCTGCTACTTAGTCGTTCCTACTACTTTGTCACAGTTTGCTTAAACAATAACGCTACCTACGCTAAATCACTGAAATCGCAGATACTTTCGCACGATAGGAGAACTGGTACATGGATTTGTTGTAAATTCATTTCGCAGACAATCTTTTATAAAGGGAAACTCGAATGTAGGGTATAACACTGATCATTTTTGCTATTATGAGAATTTTAACAGACGTCTGAATTTATAAGAGGTAAACTTGTGATTTAAATCGTAAAATTCAGATATAACATTAGAATTCCAAGGTGCTTCCGACTATAGAAGAGAAACACTGATAAAGCCCATAATTCCCTAAGGAAACGGAAACGAACCGAAAGTACACGAAGTTAATGAGCCAAGTAAGTAGCAGGTAGCAATAGCGTTATGTGTAACAACTGCGACTGAAAGATCTTATATGTTCCAAAAGTAGCAGTTACTTTTAGGAACTGATAACTGTTCTAACTGCTACTCAATAATTAGCAGTGACAAAGTAGCAGATTGCTATGTAGCAACCCACAACTACTTCTGAGGAGCTACAGTTGTGGCAGGAAACCAAGCAAGATAAGGAAGAAAAGCCAATGTCTTCAAAGGCAACAAAAAAAGAATATATATCTTTAAAAAATAATAATCTTACAACTCTGGGGACAGTTAAGCGGTTGGTTAGCAAAGTCATCAAAATCAAGACCTGATCTGTAGAGCCATCAGTAATTTTGTTATCGATTTATTTATTAATTTTTAAAGAAAAATGTCACTTTAGGAAGTATTTAATCAACGTTGGATAGTGGTGCTCCAACACATCTTTTGTAGCAGTACCTTTTTAGAAAATGAAATTTTTGGTTTTTTGCTTTGTTAAAAACTACAAAAATATTTATTATAATTATTGTTAAATATCTTGTGAGACATCCATTTTTAAAAAAATATGTATATAAATCGTTCCAATCACTGAAAAACTCAGTAATTCTTATATAGAGTAATATTTAAACCCGTTAGTAGTGCGTAACATGGAAGGAATACTATATATATGGGGGAAAGAGAACATTTTTTCGAAATTTAGTTTGAATTATTTAAACAGTTTGTATATTTGAAAAAAGGGATGTACTATCAATTAATATCTATTTGGTATTAAAAAAAGGGTTAGAAGATATAAAAATAAATATATTCTCATTACAAATGGATTTTTTCTAAATTTTTAAATTCAAAAACTTGTTAATTAATTGGGCCTAAGATATAATTGATATTGGCAAACTAATCTACAAACTTTGAACTGAAACAAATTAACTTTGTGGGTTGAAGCGCTGTTGAAATACCTAATTAATTTTATATTTCAGAAAATAGAGGTAAAGAATTGAGGTAATATTTATTTCTTTTGTTACTTATATCCGTTTATCTGTTGAAAATAAATAACAGCTCAATACTAAAACAATTTTTGGCACCCTGCACCTTATACCATGAACAAACAAAGTTTTTTTTAATATGGTGGTTATTAGATATTTAAGTAGAGTCAAGTGGGGGTAACTGTAAACGATTTTGGAAGTTTGAAGCTTAAAGCTCCATTTAATGAAAATTAAATTAGGGCACCTATATGATTGATACGAATAGTTATAAAGTTGCACTTATATTGTTAAATATACAGTTAACTATTACCCCCTCGCTTTTATTAACAGTCGAAAATATTGGGTTAATTAAAAACAACCATTTTGGAGGTGCTATAATTTATAATAGTTTTTAATAAGGCAATTACTACTATTTAAGATGAACTTTATTCATGTAATGTACTCTCATTATCTTGTTTGGGTAGTGGAGTCAGATATTTTTTTGTTTAATATATTTTGGTAGAATAATAGGGTCAAATTGACCACCTGGAAAATTTGTAGCATCTACAGGACAAATTCCAGTAGATGCAAAACCTCAGATGACATTGGCTGGAGTAATTCCCGACATCCAAATGTCCTTTAATAGTTCAGAAAATTTTGACTTTTGAAAAAAGTCTCATTACCTGTGCATTAATTGAAGTTTACAATTACCCCCATTATTTTGTTTCCGATTTCCCCTACTGAGTGAATTTCCTGGGGCACTATCTATGAGCATTTCTAACTTCAAATGGTCATGCAATTTGTTGACTTATATTATCTAAATTAAGAGTATTTATTAATAATTTACCTATAATTATATTATACAATTTTTATTAAAATAATGCTGCAGCACCTCTAAACTGATTTCTAGAAATGTTTGCACCTTTTCACATAAAGTATCATGACACTTTTATTCTGCTGCTTAATGCTCTAAAAGTTTTACTAACTAAACTAGGTATTACAGTCTACAATTTCCATTAGTTTAAAGATTCTTAAAATATGTTTGAAAAATAAATAGGCTGTTTCCATTTACCTCGGTTTTACAATTAGCCCACTTGACCCTATATATAAGCTACCAAAGCGTACTCTCAGCAGGCGAATTTAAAAAAAAACGAAGTTCAACAACACGTATTAGTTTAATTTATAGTAATCGTGGCCTACTTGAAAAGCAATAATATGATGCTACTTTTGTTGTCAAATGAAACAAACTAAACATTATCTTCGTAATTATCTAATTATCTCGATAATACTGGTTATCCAAAATTCGCCGTAGATAGGTCAACAATCTAAATTTTTGGTTTACTATTCGCTGATACCATCAAATGAAATTTTGACTTTTGATTGCAAGATTCATGCACGGAAAATTTTATTCACGTCTGCACAAAATTTCAAATCTACTCAAACAACAAATAATAACTTATCTATTTCTGAAGTTGTTTTGATAAAAAGAAATTATCTAATACTTTCCTTTGATCCTGTACAAAATAAATCGTTTTGAACTTGATCACATGTTGCAAGAGATGCGTGACTTACTCCAAGACTATTCGTTAAAAAAAAGTCATTAATTTTTGCAGCCGTATACCTTCAGGAAATGTACATTACCACATTTGCTTTGTACACTTTTTTTCGACACATATGTGTCATGATGGGATTTGCAGGAAATTGTTAAATTAGAACAGATGCTGCAGTTGCTACATGACTCGCGGAACAGTGCCGTAGTATTTATTTATTTTATAAACAAATGAAATGAAAAGTGTGCCATCGGAATCGAGCTTAGAAACAACTTTGTTTAAAATTTTATCCGGAAATTTGCTGTTAGAGTAATATTTTGTTCTAACGACTATTGATTTAATATTACGTGTAATCAGAAGTAGCATAAATTATTCTGTTTTGCGTCAGAACACTGGAACAACCCTTTTTTATTTGTCCTTTTAACTTAGGTCGGTCGAACTCTGAATACAAGATTTTTCAGTCATTATTTACCTAAATCCAGTTGGATTTTGAAGGATACTCGACACGTGCACGGGCTTGTGCCATCTAGAAACTGTGTGACAAAAACAGGAACTCTTTAACAATCGGAATTTATACTTTGAAAGGGTTGACTGTTGTTTTTTCATTAACTCGAGGTTTTTCATTGGTAGAGCCCACAGGAAAATCGATTCTTAGGAGTAGAATTGTTGAAGTACAAAGGTTTTTAATGAATTCAAGAAGCATGATTGAAACTGCGTTTTGATATATTATCTAAACTAAACGGGGTAGTAACTTTAACTAAAATAATTCCAATAAAACTGAACCAAAATTTATCTGACAAAATTCCCGAAACAAGTCGGTTTTTATTTAAAATTTTCCACGTTTTAGGACCGTTTTTGCAGTTTTTTCTCTACAAAGGGACGAGAACTGACCCCTAACTGGGTTTTTTTCAAACAGGGGTCACCAAACATACAATTCAATTTGAAAAAACGTTGGCTATTTATTCTCGTCCTCTGAGAGAGAAAAATACAAAAACCACCCTAAAATGTAGTAAATCTGAAAGAAAAATCGATCTGTTTCAGCAATATTGCCAGAAAAAATTTGATTCAGTTAAAGTTTCCACCCTGTGTGATGGCCATACCAATACATTTTTAGGCTTATACATCTCGGTTGCAAAATCTTCTATAAATTTACGATTTTCAAGTTTAGTTATGTGAAATGGACTTTAGGTAAAATCTTTAGATAGTTCAACTGCTGGGTAAGCTGAAGTGCATCCAGTGACGTTTTCGCAAAAAACCATCGCTGTCCGGAAGTTCGAATGTCATTGGTTTGGAGCTTTTCAGAGATACGCTACCGTTGTGGGTAGCGTATCTGTGGACTCGTAGAGAACGTTTTTCCCGCTTATGAGGATTTAATAGCCCCCGCCGTGTTAAAATCCGAATTGTTTTTAATTGATGAAATTGTAGATTTATGGATAAACTCCAGATGTCCTTCCTGCTTAGTTACGGATATAAAGTGAGACTCCAAGGCCCTTTCTCCTGGAGCCGAACACCACCTAACCCGTGGGGCTTGCGGCCGATTCCCATTATTTGTCGTACTGTGTCGATCCGTGTATGTTCTCTTTTTGACTTGTTTCCTGACCTCGGCTGAGACTCTTGTTCGCTGAGAATGAAAGCATGCTTGTCCAAGGTCTTGGTTCCGTGAAGAGCTCGTTTCCGAGACGCTAGAAGTCCGCTAGGGTGCTGGGACGATCACCATACTGACAAGATCTTTATCCTTTTCCACGATACTCTGTTATTTAGTAAACTTGTAGCCTAAAAGGTCTCCTAGAGGGTCGGCTTTTTTTTTATTTTATTTTATGAACTTTTTGGAGGTTAAAATATTAAAATTCTTTTATTTCTGTGTGTTATTATTTTTAATTTAATAAAGTCAACAGCCATCAGCTTGCTTTTAATTTCAATACGTTTCATGCACCCAGCACATTAATCCGTTCGGTTTGGTTAATTTAGTCTATTGATCAGTACAATTGCGGAGGAGTTCAGCGCTTGAGAGTGTGGATCTAGTTCAGGGTATGATAAAAAGTATATAGGCTACACCTGGAGGTTGATCCACGGGTTATGTTATACTCAAAAAGAATTGCGTGCGCAGCGGAGCGATAAACTTCAGCTATGCGCGAGCCTCCTTGGTGCATCCTTTGGAGTCAATTTGGAAGTAGACTGGAACAATTCTCCTTCAGGATCGCATCCAAAGCAAGTGAAGCATTGCACCCTTTTTTCTTTAAGTTAGATTTAATAATTGTTTTCCTGTCCTTAATGTTTCTTCTTTTGTACTGCCAAATATTTTCGGACTTATTTTTTTTTCAATTCAGTTTAAAATTGTACTATATATGTTTGATCATTATTGCGCAATATCCAAAGAATTATAATATTTCGACAGTAATCCAAATAAAATTAAAAACGATATAGAAAAACCATTTTGATATTGCCTGTATAATTTTGTCCATCAAATATTAATACCTAAGTACCAGGTCATTCAATAAGTCCGTAGGATAAGTAAGAAAAAAACAAAATTTTGACAAAACTCGATAGTATTATTCAACATAGTTCCCTTCGAGGGCGATACGAGTATAGCGATTTTCCAACTTTTCGATACCACTTTTATAGTACGATTTCTCTTTCTCGTCAAAATAGGCCCCAGTTTCAGCGATTGGACTTAAATTTCTTTCCAACAAGCATTCTCTTGAGATCTGAAAACAGGAAAAAGTTGGGGGCTAAATCTGGAGAATACGGTGGGTGGGTAAGCAATTCGAAGCCCAATTCATTCAATTTTGCCATCGTTTTCATTGATTTGTGACACGGTACATTGTCTTGGTGAAACAACACTTTTTTCTTTTGCAAATGTGGCCGTTTCTTTGCGATTTAAGCCTTCATTCGATCCAAAAGTGCACAATAATAGTTGCTGTTGATGATGGTTCCTTTTTGGAGATAGTCGATGAGTATTATTCCGTTCGCATCCCAAAATACAGAAGCTATCACCTTACTGACCGACTACTGCGTCTTTGCTCGCTTTGGATACGGTTCGTCGACTGCTGTCCACTCAGATGACTGTCTTTTGGATTCTGGTGTGTAATAGTGAAGCCATGTCTCATCCATTGTTACATATGACGACAGAATTCCATTTTATTGCGGTTTAACAGCGCCAAACACTCCTCTGAAGCATCGATTCGTTGTTGTTTTTGGTGGACTGTGAACTCACGCGGCACCCACTTTGCACAGAGCTTTCGCATACCCAAATATTCGTATAAATGGTAAAAACACTACCATCTGAAACCTTTATAATGTCAGCTAGCTCGTGCACCTTCAAGTTGCGATCGTTCATAACCAATTTGTGGATTTTTTTTGATGTTTTATGGAATAACAGCCTCATTTGGGCGTCCACTGCGCTCTGCATCATTTGTGCTGGTACGACCATGTTTAAATTCAGCAATCCACTTCTCTACCATTTGTCTCGATGGAGGAGAGTTCGGATAATGTTTATCAAGCCATTGTTTGGTTTCCACTGTATTTTTTTCATCAAAAAGCAATGCTTTATCAAAACTCGAAATTCACTTTTTTCCATTTTTTTTTCAATAACAAAAGTTGCTTCACACAAAATGCTATAATTCACGAATTAATAGTCAGATTGCTGTCAAATTCATACACGTATCGTTTGAAGGTTGATACTAAATAAAAATCATATGAAAAAAATTGTAGTAACGACATCTATGTGTGATCCTGTGGACTTTTGGAATGGACTGTTACATAAAAAAGCTAGAGTCGACGGTATGAGTGCTTAAGGTTACTTCCAACATACGAAAACATCTGTATGTACTCGTGTGTAGAAAACTGTTGCCTCTTTTTTATGTAATGCCATATTAGTTGAAATTAATATTTGAGTAAATTGCTCAGATTTTGCTGGATAATTTGTAATGGACTAACAACATACAGTCAGTCAAACCCAAAAAGTTGTGCGCAACTTTTACTTATGTATTCCCTCACCGCCTTCATCGTTCATCGCATTATAGCTTCTAAATTATCAACTTTAGAAACCAACTTTTTTCCAAACATTCTACACTCTTAGACTTGACAACTTGGATATAAATTGTTATCATTCATTTAATAATTATTCAACAAAAATAAAAAAGTGAAACATTTTCAGAGTTATAAATCATAAACTGTTGATTTTTATATAAAAAAAAACTTTTAAATAAAAAAGTAGAATTATTTGCTTTTCCACAAATAAAGTCCCTATTTCTATTTTTTTCTCTATTTTCTTTGTAGGATTAGCAGTTTTCAACAGATTTCAAAATCCAGACAGATTTATAATTGTTGTGTTTATAAACTGGAGGCCTTCGGAGTGTGTTATCTTTATACTGAAGATTGGGCCATTAATTAATTTCAATAATAAATGTGTTGTTGGACCTTGTTTCATCTTGAAACCTTTATTTTCTTCTGCTTACTGGGCTAAAAATTGAAAATACTGAATATTCGTAAAACTTCCAGAGTTTGGATATTTCGACGAAGGTGCAAATAAAAAAATTGAAAAGCGATGTGAATTTCGTTAAAAACGTGTTCGCTGCTTTAGGGGAAAACTTGACGTAAGAAAATTGCTTGTAGAATTTACAATTTCATTTTATGCGTGAAAAAATAAAACATCTATATCAGGTTCTTGCTCGTTATTTTTTACATCTAGAGATCAGATTTATGCATATAAGGTAGTAGGATGTATATTTTTGTCCGTGTTACTTAATAAAAATAAATAACAAGAATTTGAACTAATTAAACAGACGTTCAATCTGGCTTATTGATGGAATCGAATCTCTGATTTGCTAAAATGCTGGAATGAAAGATTTCTTGGGTATTAAGCGATCATAGAAACGGTTACATAAAAAAAATAAAATAATAAGTATACTGAAATTCGAAATGTCTACTTAAAAAAACTATTTTATTATTATTTTATTCAACTTGACCCAATTTGTTAGTTAAAATTAAAGCTATTAACATTTATGTACTTTAAAAAAGTTTAATTCAAAGCAAAGGTAAAGGAATTAAGGAACCAAATCGCCATACAAGATGGTTCGAAAAACGTCGAATTGGTTAGGAAGAATTGAAAAATAATCTGTCGGATTTTGCCACAGTCTTTTATTTCCAGGTAGACATTTTTTTTTCGAAGTTAGCTGCTTCACATTCTAAATATGGAAGAAATGGAAAAGTGTTTCTTGAATCGAGGTGTTTTTATTTTGATTAATGTGCAACAACTTAAATTTTAAAGTAACTTTTATCTTTCTTTTTTATTCTTTTTATCACACTTAGATTTATATTGGTATTGTACAAACCGACATAAAAAAGCGTTTCATGTGTCAATTTTGTGTTTAAAACAATTTTCGGACAGCCTCTCGAAAACAAAAATGTTGACATTCATGACACGAGGCTAATGTATGTATATTACCTTGCGTCTCGTATCAGATTTTTTTACTGCATCCGGATTACATTTACAATTTTTTTGAATTAAATTAGGGCCCTAGATAATTTAGTAACTCATGGTCATCAAGATGCTCATTAAAGTATAGATTTTTATTTTTATTTGTATATCTGATTTTAATTTAACTTTATAGAACTTTTTGAGAGAGAACGGTAATATCTCCTTTAGTTAAATAACTCGAAATAAAGTAAACAGAGAATAATGCTTGAATAAATTACACCGTAAATATATACTAAATAAAAAATCTGTTAAGATCTCTTTGTTTCAAAGTTATTCAGCCATTCTTTGGAAAATATACCTTGATATGCCTCTGGGCGGGAAAAGCGTTTCTTCTCCTTTGTTTATTTACGAAGGAAAATATGACCTAAATCCTCTTTTCCCTCCTATAATTTATTTTCAACAACTTACTGCCACCATGTTGAACAAATAACGCATAGCAATTATAACTTTGGCCAAGTATGGGCCAATTTAATATTAATTTAAAAAAAAACTATAGACAATTTAGGTTTCTGGTTGTTATGTCTACCTCTACTTATTTTGTAATTCTTGTGTTGCATGATTCTATTACTAGTTTTATCATGTTTTAGTTACGTTTTTTACAGTCGAATAGATTTACTTTCTTTATCATGTTTTTTCTTCTAACGTTGGGTAGGTTTGGTTTAGACTTATACTTCTGAATTTGTCTGGCTAATATTATTATAACCATTAAGTTAGTCAGTGCTTAGTGTGGTGTTCTAGTATTAAGTTAATATTTCATTTTAATATATATTTTTTTAATTGATATAACAAAAAAAGACCTTTAGCTTTATCATCTAAAACTTTACACAAACTAGTTACTGTAAAAATTCATTTTTCTGACAAGTAGTAGGGCTTAGGAGCTTAGATGGGGAATGAAAAACTTTTTTAATGTAGTATATTTACGCTGAAAAACAATAATTTAAACCCCTTTTTTGGCTGTCACTAATCTGCATTATGGTGCGTATCCACCGGATAACATTTCGCGCAGAGTTTGCGAATAGTTCGCGAACAGTTAACAGTTAACTTGGTGAATACACACCACGAGATCGAACGTATATTTTAATATTACCGATCGCCAGTGGGAATTTTGCTGAACACCAGGCGAACAGTGTCAACGACACTAATATTACACGAGATGTTCGCGAACTGTTCGCCAACATAATGTTAACATTTTGCGAACAGCTATTGAATATTCGCGAGCTGCTCGAGAACGCCGGTGAATAAACACCATTACACAGATCCGAAGTCAACTCTGTGCCGGCATGGATAAAATCTTGACAAATTTAAATATTTTGTTAGTATTAGTGTAGTGTAACGCAAAAGGAAGAAAGACGTTTCTCTCTCGTTATATAAATGCCAAACTGTAATTAATTTTTATTTAGGCGTAATGATACGTATTTATTGGCGTTCGCGAACAGCCTGCAAAAATCCAATTCGGTGTTCGAAAAATGTTCACATTATGTTCGCAAAGTGCTCGCTTAATATTAGTGCCCTTGACCCTCTTCGCGTGAAGCTCGTCAAAACTTCCGGTGGCAGTTGGTAACATCAAACGATAATCTCAGATCCCACAAAATTATCAAAAATTAGATGTCCTCAAATAATACCTCGTTAAGTGTTCACAAGAACGGTAGTTGTTACCCGTGGATAGACAGTACATACCATAAAGCAACCCTAGAAGTGGGTGCAAGTGTTACAAAAGCAACTAATACTCAAGAGATCGACGATGGTGGCAATAACGTTTTGTGTTTCTCTAAGAGTTTTGTGAACCTGTGAGGGAAGCAGGTAATGCCAAAAGAATTTTTTAAACCACGTATGGTTTACGAATGAATCATCGTTTTTAATTTACAGTACGCTAGTTAGTGTATGGAGTGTTTAGAAGAAGATGAGAATGTTAAGCATGTGATGTGTTACTGCCCGGCCTTCGATTCAATCAGAGGATCCACACTGGGGGACTTCTGTCTTAACGTAACCACTTGAGAGGCGCATCCAAGGAATGTTCTTCTGTCTCTCAATAAAATTGGCTGGATGAATGAATAAGGACACTTCAACCACGGGGATAGTACAAGGGTCCAAAAAATGTGGCCTACATTCTTAAATAATCCACCCCTAATTCAGAATTCAGCTAGTTAATGTAAAAAAACAAACCCTTGAATATGGTAATGAAGGTTTCCACGGCCACAGTCAGTCAAAGATATACTTCTTCCGGGATTGGATAGTGTGAAGTGTTCGACGTTTAGCCCACCATCGTGCTTCTTCAAGAATGAAAGAAAGGAATACTAAATAAAAATTACAAAAAAATATGCAAGAAAAGTAGCCAACAAATAAAATAAACCAAATTCAAGACGGCAGAGCACGGTAACTCAGTATGTCTACCATACCAGAGGCGAAACTCTTTGTGAGTATTGAATATTATTCTTGTGGATACGTCCTTATTTATTTTTTCGAATTCCTGCCTTAAGTTTCCTCAAACCGGTTGAATTAAGAAACGAAAACAGTAAAATAAATGCAATTAAATTTATATTAGTTTCAAGTGTATGGAAATACAAATAATAGTACGGCGAAATAATATTTAAAAACTTGTTAACAATTAGTTGATAGACCATATTCTCTCTCGCCAGTTTGCGTTATAATCTGCACCTGGCAAGTGATAAGTGTCGCTGGAAAAATTTGATCCGCAGCCAAAAAAAAAGTTAAACTAGTCATAATTTTTTGCATAGTATCAGAAGGCGACTGAGTTTGGGACTTTCTTTCTTTAGTCAATGTCCTTAACTCGTTGGCCATCTACTTGTTATTTAACTCACTTTCACTAGAACTGAATAACTTTCAATGGGACGATGCTCTGGGCCCATCAATAAATTTTATCGTCTATTTGAACACAACCAAATATGCACAGCATTTTGTCATAAAAATTGAGGGATCTGACTTTTGCAATTAAATTTTGCGCTTGCTAGGGTTATAAGTGGCTGGAATATTATAAGTTTTAGCTGTTAGATCCATTTCTCCTTTTAACATTCTGGACCTTCGAGGAAACGATGACAAGATTTTTTTTTGCGTTTTTCACAGACACACTTGGTTTCTAGACACACTTGGTTCACAGAAAGATTTGGTTGTTTCTCGAAAAGTTGAAATTCTTCCAGAACCAGAAACACCAACAGTCAAAGGAATTCCAATGCTCTTTTTGATATTGGACACGTTCGCTAAAGAGATGCTAAACTGACGGAAACATTTATTGCTTCATCACTCTCGATCCAATTTCAATGAACAGACGTTCTCCATGGTTAATAACGTTAATCATAATGGATTTTGATATAGCAATGATAAATCAGGATTTCCAAAGTGTTCGTTTAGAACATTTTCGCAATTGTTACGATAATTAGACATTTTATAAAACGCGGACTATTCAGTTATGGAAACGAATTTGTCAATTACGTATTTATGATAGATCCAGAGGTGACTTGATTAATAAATTCGTTAAGATGTACAAATTTAACTTGACGAATTTATTGTGGCTGGATTTGCATGGATCTAAAAAATGTAAAATTTAGCTTAATAAGTTAAAAGGAGCATTAACGAACGCCAACTTAAATGTAAGCTGGCAGAATCTAAAATGTCATGTTTTGGATTAATAATTTAGCCACGTAGACTTGCTACAGCTGACACAATAAGGTTAGTAATATTATAGCAATTAGAAAGTACACAGGGAATATTTAACACGTAGACAGCGTTGGATATATTGTAAATACGTATGTTACAAAGGAGGGAAATATTCTCCTCTTCCAAGCATATTTATTTTGTTTCATGCCAGAATTGATTTTTGCTTAGTAGCAGGAATCAATTCTAATATGACAGTGTAATAAAGGTTGTATATTTAAGTATTAATGCCCCCAAATTTGAAACTGGAAAAGGAAATTAAGGGGTCCCCAGTTTATTCATCTGCTCTGTTATTGAACTTGTTGAGCATGACTTGTGTCCAAATCACAGGCGATAATTTATTACAACCTTAATTTGTTCAAATGATGACAGCTTGCAGTGCTTTTGGAGATCTATCGCGAGACAACGAGGTTTTTTACTATAAATAATTATCGACACTGTTAGGTCTTCCTTCACAAACTTTTGATTTTCTTAGAACTTGACCAAAAGCTATCTACATTTTAGACGTAAGATTTCGAATTTTGGGCCACACTTCTTGGTACACAATATCTTTGCTTTGCTCTTGTTCATAAAATGAGGGCCATTAATCTTCATCAAATTGGGGACATTTGCTCTGCCGCCAAAGGGGGATTTTGAATTTTTATAGGTTAAGCGCAACAGACCCATGTGCAGAACGCTCTTTTTGATCTCCTCGAATATTGACTGTTCTTTCTCTAGTCCATATTCGTCGCCCCATAGACATCGAACCTAAAAAAAAATAACTTCAAAATTTGCAAATCTTAGTAAAAAAACTACAAGGTTATAGACCCAAAATATTTCAAACACCAATATTTCCAAGAGCCGCCCTTAATATTACATATATACATGAGTAAATGTGTTGTTCCAGTATGAAGCAATATTTCGTGGTTCAGTGGTTTCAGAAAGCAGAAGAGGTCCTTTGCTATCGCAGCTGACTTAAGGCCTAAATACTTCCTTACGCAGAAGAACTAAACTGGGACATTTTTAGAAGTACCTTTAAAAGTGACATCTGGAACTTCATTAAATTGAAAAATTGATTTTATAATTTAAAAGATCTTTAGTTAACTATTGATTTTAGCCACAACAGGTCAAAGTTAATCTCGTTTACCAAAATTTTTGCAACAAAAACCCTCCAAGCCTCCAAGCTCTGTAATGAATCAGAGTAACTAGAAAAGTGTTGTCATCGAAATCAACAGATCTTCTTCTTTTCGGTTTTTTCGTTTTGTAATAAATTTTTACGAGTGTTCCAACATCATTTGCAAATTCACTATAACAACAATGACTCGTTGTTCATATATCGAGCTAGTGTTTAATGTTTGGCTTTAAGATACAAAGAGTATATTTAAAGTTTATGCTAGTGTGAAGTTTTGGCGTCTATCCAAAACATTACCAGAGTCTGAAAGCAGTATAACTCGCCATTTGATTGAACATGTAATACCGGCGAAGATTTAAATTAAATCAAGGTTTCTTTTGTTGATTTTCATGCTTACTAATGTGCATGAAAATGCTGCATATTTAGTTTACTTATTTATGAAAACGACTGCTATCCATTAAATTATTTTGATGAAAATTAATGGAATAGTCAGACACAACAATAATTCGTCTAAAACATCAAGGATCAAAATTTCCGTAAAGTTCTAAATTGTTATTATGGCGTAAAAATTTAACGGGGTGAAAACTGTTTGTATACGAGTAAAAGAAGAAGAATCTAATAATAGAAAACGTGATACATCCTACTTATCGCATGAGGCAGCTGCCAATTTAAAACAACTTATGTTTTGACTGAAATCGAATGCTGAAAATTTCTAATTATTTCTTTCTGCTGAAGCAACTCTTTACTGCAGCCGGATATTGTCTTGGGGCTTGATTGGGGGGATGGATTTTTAAATTTACGAGTTGCCTAAGAGAAAGATAGCTATCTGTCGGTAAACCGCGACAGAAAAGAGGAATAGGACAGACCTTAGGGAAGTATGAAACAGCTGGAAGCGCACTGTCTTTAACGGAAATCCGCTGTTACCTTATCCAAAGGGCGCTGCTCCTGTTTATTCCTCGTAATATAACATCCACAAATAATTAATGCTCTCTAGTAAGACATAATAGAGTTTCGATTTAAAGCGCTAGAAAACGAATATATTTTTTTATTAGTAGATATGTACATAGAAACATAAAGACAAATTAGATAATCTTTTGCTGAACACCTTATTTCCCGTTTTTCTGCAAAACATTATCATTTCCAATTTTCCAGTTCAATTCTCTAACGATGTCGTGCGTTCCGGACGAAAGTCATATCAAGTTAAATTAAAATTACTTAGATGGCAATTTGAATTGAGTTTTAGATTAAGGTTTAGAAGTTTGAGTGTAAAACACAAGAAGATGATTTTAATTGTTTTACTATAACGTAGCATTCTTCATGGTAGACCCTTATTGACCGGAAATATTGTGTTTTTTCAATTTATTTAACATTTCTTCGGCCCAGTTTGGAAATATTTAAATTTTTATGGTTTGTTGACAATTTTCTAAACAGTTTTTGAAATGCGACTACGTGATATTTAAATTTATTGAAAAAGTCACTGAACTGTCATGAAGTGACGTTTTCAATAAATTTAAATATCACGTAGTCGCATTTCAAAAACTGTTTAGAAAATTTTCAACAAACCATAAAAATTTAAATATTTCCAAACTGGGCCGAAGAAATGTTAAATAAATTGAAAAAAACATAACGTAGCATAACGAAAAAATACATTTTTTTTAATTTTTCTTATCTCGCATTTTCATTCTTCAACCACATCATAATTCTTCAAACACAGCACTAAATTTGGGAGGATGTTCATATTGTCGCAAATTAAAAATCGAACAAATTAAACACTACTGTAATCATTTTTTGAAATTTTGATTTTTTCTCGAAGTTTTATGTTCAAATTTAGATTATTTGTTCTCGAATATAGTCAAGGTTAGTGTAAACATTTTATCAGAATTTAAAATGTCGAGTGTCATCTCGCAAATTAGACGGAATAATAATGTTAAAAAATTTTTTAGAGTTACACCTGAGACTTTTTATCGTAAATTTCGACTTTAAAATAGAAAAAATTGCAATTTTTCATTAAAACCTAATTACTTCTTTCAAATTTAATTTAAAGGTTCAATTTAATCTCGACACCTAAAAATTATACAAAGTGTTGCAAGTTTTCAACACTTTAGTCAACTTCGACGTTTCTAAAAAAATTGGAAATTTTTCCCGAAAAGACTAAACGACTGAGAATCGAAAATTTCAACTTATTTTATGAAATGTCGGCAGCAAAGGCGCCTTCTTGAGAAAAAAAGTGAAATGAGGAGAATTTTTACCTAAAGTTAACCCCAAATTTTGAGAATCAATTCAAAATTTTGAAAAAAACTTAACATCTTAGGAGGAACAGTTTGAAATAAATATCTAACTTTTAAAAATTAACATTTATAAAAAAGGATTATTAAATTTAATATAAATTTAGGGATTAAAAGTTAAAACGTTTCACCTCAAACAAAATTTTGAAATCAAAAATTCGAGACAAAGTTGAAAATTTTTAAACTTTCCAAACAGGCAATTTAAGTCACAATTTCTATTAAAAAACAGAACATGCCCAATTTTCGGTTTAAAATGAACAATGTAGAAAAAGTTAAAAATGAATTTGTAAGTTTAAAATGTTAAAAATAAATTAAAAATGTCAAATAAAAAACCAGAGTTTATAAAAATCTTAAGGTAAATCCTTAAAATTTCAAAAAAAGACCGAAATCTCAAGTTTAAAGTCAAAACTATTGGATAGAGTTAGCTAAAAATGTTTATAAAAAAATCAAAATGATAAGAAAACACTATTAAAGATAAATACAACATTTGAAACAAAAGAAAATCTAAATTTACCATAATATTGAGGTAAATCCCTAAAATTTTAAGAAAAGAGTGAAATCTCGAGTTTTGAGTGACAACTCTAGGAAAAAGTGTTAACCAAAAATGTTGAACGAAAAATCAAAATTTTGAGAAAAAATTATTAAAAATTTTAAACAAAAAAATCTAATGTTTTTATAATATTAAGGCAAATCCCTAAAATTTCAAGGAAAGAGCTTAATTTCGAGTTGAAGTGAAAACTTCAGAATTTGGATTAACTATAAAAATGTTTGTGTGAACAGTCAATATTTTCAGAAAATTGAAATTCACTAAATTATGTTCTCGAAATTTCGAATTTGAACTCGAAGTAATGTAAGAAAGCGCATTTTGGGTTTAAACTGTAACGAATTTTCGAGAGAACTTCGAAAAGTATGCGAAAACTATGTAGTTTTAAATTTGAAATTTTGAAAATAAGAAAATTGAGAAATTTCGAAATGTCAAAAAAAATTAAATCTTAGGCAAAAATAAAATTTTGTTTAGTTAAAAATTTGGTTTAAAAAAATTACAAATGAGGAATTTAGCGAGAAAAATTGAAATTTCAATAATCAAATCAGTATTGCAAAAATAAAAATGAAATCATAAAAAATACTAAATTTCTTTTTTGATGGAACGGACTGGTCCTTGGTTATCTTCAAAAATTGAAACACAGAACTTGTCCCCTGAAACCAAGAAAAATTAAAAAACACAACAAAGGTTGCTCTAGTTGCTCAGTTTCTCTCTGAAGATGACAGCTTGGCTGTCGAAACGCATTAGAGCAACCTTTGTTGTGTTTTTTAATTTTTCTTGGTTTCAGGGGACAAGTTCTGTGTTTCAATTACTAAATTTCTTGTGTAAAATTCAAATTTTGGGAAAAAGTAAAATAAAAATCACAAAAAAGACGAAATTTTTGGTGTAGTTCAACTTTTGTGGGCAAAAACGAAAATTTTCGAATTTAAAATTGGAATTTTGGGGAAAAACCAAATTAAAAAATTGGGGAATTTTTGGCAAATTTTTTAATCAAACTTTAAAATTTTGAAAAAAATTGAAGAAATCTAATTCTCGTGAAAATTTTAAATTAAATCAAATATAGAAAAAGAAAAATCTGAAAGCCTAAACTCAGAATTTGAAGAAAAAGTAAAAATTTCAACACTAACACCGGCTGAAAATGTCTATAGTAAATCAAAATATCGAGAAACTCTGGGGATTAATAACACATTTTTGAATTTAAAAATATTTTAGGAATATAATACAGGGTGATCCTCAAAACCAAATGTTCTAAAAAAATCAAAATTTGTAGAATGTCGGTTTAGGGTTTCGACTCGAATATTAAGAAATAAAAAAGTTAAAAGTGGAAGTTAGATAAGTATGGAATTCTTAAAATTCTAGCATTTAGTCGTAATTAAAAGATAAACAAATTTAACTGGTCATGAGTTATTGAACAATCAGCATCAATTTGGGAATTCATTTTTTTTTGTAACAACAAATTGAGAAAGTCAAATTTTGAAAAGAGAAACCAAAAATGAAAAAAGAAACTTCTGAAAAATGTTGAAAAAGGAGATGTCTAGGAAATGACTGCAGGATTATAAATCTGGATGGATCTAGAAGAGATTATTTTATAATTTTTAGTTCATTTTAAAAAAGTGTTAAACTTTTAACTTTTTTAATTAATTGATTATAAAATAAAAAATTAATTAATTAATTTTTTAATAAAGTATATATATTTTTTAATTTGTTTAAAATTAATCTACATATAAATGACAAGCAACCACAGTTTAACGACTAAAAAGTGAGAGTGCTTTTGAATATTGAATTGTACTAATTAGACTGTCTACATCGAGCGGTTTTTTTCTTCGGCAGACTCCATGTCTGTGGCTGGCAAGGATGTTAAACATTCGATTCCTGTCGATAACTCCATGTAATTTCCGCAAGGTAGATAAAAAGTTTCTAACTAACGACATTAGTTAAAAATATGTTATATATTCGATAAAGACAGTATATGTTGTTTTACTCCTTTATTTCTTACGAGATTGCATTTAAATCGTAAATTTTATTTGTAACAGAGCGTTTAATTTTGGAATTATTATTTTAACCTTATTTGAAATCATTATTTGTTTGTAACAAAAATAATTCAATATTTTCTGTATTCTAACCATTGATTATCTAGCGAATTTGTTCAATTCGTTGAGATAACTTCTTTTATTTTGCCATCCTTGCCGAAGCAAGATATTTTTTTTTTCAATATGATCATTTCAGATTCTAACAAATACACTTTGAGAAATCATTTCTACAGAGGTTAGATAAAAATAAATAAAACATGTGAAGGTGTTACAACTCCAGGTGTCTACGAATCAAACTGTCAACTTCATTGTGTCTTTGATATTAAAAGTGTATATATCGTAGACTTATAGTGAGATACGGCTTTTTATGAAAAGCCTAGGCATTTCATGAAAAGCCTAGGCATTTTATAAAATGCCGCAATTTCCTGTAATAATAGTATTATTGTTACATAATCTGCCGAGGCTTTTCATGAAGTGTCGTATTTGTTTAGGCTTATGTTGCAACAATCGGTTTTACAGAATATATCGCTTTTACAATTGCCGGCACATCATAAATTGAAGGGATGATATGAAAATATTTTTTTAAAGTTTAATACACTCGCAAAAGACAACCCCATTATGTCTTCAATGCATTGCGAAAACAAGGATAGATGGCGATGTCTATTATTACCAGATTGAGTATAGTAGAAAATAAGATATGTTAGCAAAAATATTTATTGGGCAAAAAAAAAAGAAAAAGAAAAATCATAACATAAACTTAATTATAAAGATTAGGATAACACTATTTAATGAAACAGAAGAAGGTCTTGTGTTATCTAGAGTTCCACATTGTATTTTGTTTAAAATACCTTGTCCTTTAAACACCGAGCTTGTAGAAAATCGCTTCTTTAAGTTTATCACATACATATTCAAATTTGTTTTTTTTTCTTAATATTCTGAGCTCTATTGCAGTTTATTAGGTTTCCCTTCATAATATTTTTGATTATGTGCTTGAAATAATTGTTTCGACTTTAAAATAGTCTCTTTTAATTTCTACAATTACTAAGAAAATACCAAATCACAAAAGACAAATGAAAACAACCTACCTAACCTCCAAATATTTATTTTATAAAGTGCCGACTAATCAATTCGCCAGATAGTGTAAAGCTATTTACAACACTATGTCACTAATAAATAAACCAGGCATTTCATGAAAAACCTCGGCGGATGGTGTAATGATGAAATTTTACATGTAATGCCGGCATTTCATGATATGTCTAGGTTTTTCATGAAAAACCGCATTTCAGTAGAAGCCTGCGACAGAGACAGATTTAATAAATGTTTAGTAGATGTTTATCAGAAGCTTTTACCGAGGCACGCATCTATTGCATCTTTACTAATAATTAAGTGGGCATTAAGGAGATAGCGAAATTGTGCGATATCGATTATTCTAGTAAGCGTTACTTATAATCCGGTGAACGCACCCTAGCTAGTTGTACCCTGTACAAATAAGTATTCATTTATTAGTTAAATAAAGTGTCAAAAATTTATAGTGTTATGAATTGTCGAACAGATAACGCGTAATATTTTTTTGAACTTTTAATTTTACGACGAACTGAGATTTGAAGTAATAAATTGCGAGTTGGATGAGGTAAATTCTCTCTTTGTTTTTTCCAGCTGATTTTTTGGGATTTCTTATTTTCATTTTCCTTTTATTAATCACGTTGTCACCCTCCCTAACTGTTGAGAGTAATCCCTTTACGTTTTGACCCTGACATTAAAAATTAATATTCCATGAGCAACGTGAGAAAGCTAAAGCATGCTTTGAATAAATCTTTTTTGATAAAAATATTTTTTCATGATGCAATTAAAAATGCATTGTTAGTTACAAAATATAGATAACTACACATCCTGTTTCTTTAATACACATTGATCAATTTAATATTCTATTTTACCCTGTTTTGCGTGACCACAGGAAAAGCAGTCACCCAAGACAAGGCACTTTACCTTTTACTTAAAAATATACAACATATTGGGATTTCGAGATATGGAGAATTTTAAAACGATTTCGATTTTTTCTTGAGGCCATTGTGTGCAGTACGATGTTTTCGTAATTAATGAAGTAGCTGTCCTACCTCTGAATTCAAATTTGTTTTGCTGCTTAAACATGGCTAGGCTAGGATTGTGGCATTGGATATCTCAAAGGCTTTCGACAGAGTCTGACACCGACCTCTTCTCGCCAAATTAACATCTTACGGTTTTCCTCCTGTTCACACTCTCTTACAACAAAGGTGTATTCCCTAACATGTGGAAATCTGCTAGAGTGCAGCCTGTCCCTAAAAAGGGAAAAAGTAATCTGGCTAACCACTATCGCCCTATATCTTTGTTATCTGTTATATCTAAAGCGATGGAAAAGGTTATCAACATCGAGATTCTCAAATATATGGAGGAAAATAGAATCTTCTCCGACAGGCAGACAGGTTTTAGACAACAACGTTCCACTGGCGATCTACTGGCATATGTTACTCATATCTGTAACTCAGCTATGGAAAAACATGGTGAGGCTAGGAGTGTGGCATTGGATATCTCAAAGGCTTTCAACAGAGTTTGGCGATCTCTTCTCGCCAAAATAACATCTTATGGTCTTCCTCCTGGACTCTGTCATTTGATATTCAATTTTCTCGCTGACAGATCTCTTCAGATCGTCGTCGATGGCATCTCATCCGAGACATTTTCGATTAACGCAGGGGTGCCTCAGGGGTCTGTCCTACCTCCTACTCTATTTCTGTTACACATAAACGATCTCTTAGCTTCAGCTTCCAATCCTATATACAGCTGCACTGATGATACTAACCTTGTGTCATCTTTTTTCTCCGACAAACCATTATCCATCGTTGCTTCAGATCGACTAAGGGAACAGCAGATACAGACGATTAATCGGGATCTCGAGATTATTCTGGAATGGGGTAAGAACAATTTGATCGACTTCAACGCTTCAAAAACTCAGACCGCGGTTTTCTCTAAGAAAACATCAAGGGATAATGCCACAAACATACTAATGGGCGGTAAAATCCTTCCGATGGGATCTAATCTATCTATCCTAGAAGTGAATGCGAGCACTAACTTCTCTTGGGACGATCATGTGCGCGCCATTGCCAAATCCGCCTCTCAGAAGCTAGGCTTTCTTTTTAGAGCTAAAAAGTACTTCACATGTCATCAGCTGTTAACACTATACAAAGCTCAAGTTAGGGCAACACTAGCCAATACTGTTCTCATGTTTGGAGTTCAGCCCCAAAACACACTTTAGCTCTGTTGGATTCAATTCAAAGAAGAGCGATTCGCCTAATTGATGACGAGAGTCTGACCGATTCTCTCGAAACACTAGAGCACAGGCGTATGGTTGATGACTTGTCTCTTTTCTACAAGTACTATCATGGAAGATGCTCGCAGGAACTAATAGGATTGATCCCCCCAAGGGCAAGATACTTGAGGCGTATTAGACAGTCGGAGACAGCAAATTCCTGTGCGGTCCAGCTTGACACAGTGAGGACTTCTCTACGGAGACTCTTTTTTCTATAGAACTTCCAAGTTATGGAACTTGTTACCGAAAGGAATTTTCCCCAAAAATTACAACCTATCCCTGTTTAAGAAGGCGGTTCATCGCCATCTATCCTTGTTTCCGCATCCTACTCGCGGTGCTTTGAAAGCATAATGGGGTTACCCTTTGCGAGTGGATTAAACTTTAAAAAAAAATAAAGATTTTAATAGTATTGTGGGAAATTTTATAAAGACATTAATTTTTTTTTTGATTTATTACGGTTTATCTATTTATCCACAGCATCATGGTATCTATAGATAAGGCTACGACTTCCTCTTTTAAATCATTTCATTAAAAATGCTGAAGATGTCTCTCTTATGATAAATTAAGAAATTCATGCAGGCATCGCGTTGCGGGGGACCCTAAATTGGCTTATATTAAATATTTGTTAAAAATTCACGTCAATATTTTTAGGTAACCAAAAAATAATTATCTCATTTTCCAAAATATAATCCTGATTTCTTTTGTTATTTATTTCCTTTCATCAATCGATGAAGTTGTCAAAAATTCTCATAACTCAAAAAATCTTCCCACATTTGAAATCCACGCCTTCGAAGACACGGGTTACGCTAATAAAAAATACATTTTGCAGCTTTCCAAACATTTCTACACTAATATTACTTCAGATTCATCAATAAATAAACGAATTTGATCCACATAGGTATTTTCTATATTGGAATATCGTTAATAAAGCGTTATAAACTTATTTGCTTAGGGCGTTTAGTATGAAATTCATCACTGTTCGAAGATGTAAATCGGTTGAAAAAGTATTTTCGTTTTGACTATTTTGCTACGATTCGTAACATGTTTGATTTAGACATTCGACAATGATACAATCGCATTGAGTCTTGCCTTTGTAGGCTTGTTTATTGCGGCGCATTCGCCATTTTACTTCGACCTTATATTTCGTTAAAGGAAATTGTGGAAGCTGCTGTTTCGAAAGCTAAGATTCCCGCTTTGTCATTAAATATGCTTCATTATTGTTCCTTACTCGCTTGTTAAGATAAGTGTCATAATTGGGATCTAATTGGATCTAATTACAAAACCTGATGCTCCATATCATCATTTCAACTTAAAATTAAGATGATCGATTTCTCTTTCTTCTATCACCCTGTTTGATATCTAATCAATTGATAAATAACTCGTTTAGTTAACGGAATTATGATTTTTATAAAAAATCACGTAAAAAATTAATTTAATCTGAATTCTTTTATCAAATACGTATAAAATATTGTAACGCAATGTAAATAGATGAAATAGGATTTAGAATGGAATTGTAGAATTTAGTAAATAAAAAAAGTTTCTAGAAGAATCTGATAAGGGGAAAACGGCCGCGATAACGAAACAAATGGCAGATAAGCGTTCCAGAAATTTCGGCAAACGATAAGCCTTATCTGCCGAAAAGTTCTAGAAGCCGGGGACCAAAACTATAAAAGGCGGTCAGCTTTCCCTCGAGTCAGTTAGAAGTCAGTGTAGTTAGTGGGTTAGCAATTAATAAATAATAAGTGAGTTACTGTTCAGTTGAAGTGTGCCGAGTTAATTTGGTAATAAAGTGGTGTAATTCACCCGTGGTAATCTATTCTAACCGATAAAGCCCGTAACAATATTAACAAAATATTTTATTAGAGAGTTAATTAGATTGAGCCCCGCCGAGGGAATTTCCAAACCTAGGGGCAATTATTAGGTCCGGGCCCCTGAGTAAAAGTTTTTCTATTTCCAAATTGTGCGGAAGCCCCTATAGTACTTTGTCCTGCCCCAAGGTATGGTGGAGTGTAGGACAAGTTCACTTTGTACTACAAAAAAAAAGAGCTTACCTTCATAATTTTACCTTTGACAATTAAAAAATACCCTCCATTTCTCACTTCTTACTTTCAACGACGAAAAATGTGCTCATTTTTGAAATTCGTGAACCACCTCACCGGGCCTGATTAGGTTCAATATTAATAAACATTAAAAGGTGATTGGTTAGGATGCAATTAGATGGTGTAACAAATCACCCAGAGAGATCGGTATCATAAAGTAAAGGTTTGACAGTACATAAAAAGTCAATCTAAAATTAAAAAAAAGTGCACAGGATTGTGATGCATTGCATGAAAAATTGCTCTAATGTTAAAATTTTACACACCTTTAAAAGCAAAAGTGTAACTATGCTGGAACCCTACAATATTGTTGGGGGCTATCGGTTCGAATTAACTAACACGTGAATTGAATAATTCCCACTTTATTACCAAACTAAACTCGGAACACTACAACTGAATAATGAACTCACTTATTTACTTCTAACTACTAATTCACTAATTAAACTGACTGACTCGAGGGAAAGGCGTCCGCCTTATATAGTTTTCGCTTCTGGGTTCTAGAAATTTTGGGCAGATAAAGCTTATCGTTGGCCGAAATTTCTGGAACGCTTATCTGCTGTTTGCTTTATTATCGCGGCCGCTTTCCCTTACCAGATCTTTCTAGAAACTTTTCTTACGTACTAAATTGTACATTTTACATTTTGTTATATTATTGTTTAAATCCAATTTGTAATGAACAGTCAAATTTTAAAAGATCCTTAGTTCGCCTAAGCTTCCGATGACTTGTCACAAATTCAAACACATAGGATAAGTTTTCCCACATTGTCTATGATAAAGCGTCTGAAACCGCTCCAAGATTAATAAATCTCAGTGACACACAACCAAAAGGTGTTAGTTCTTTGTCGACCAATATCATTCTTCTAGTTTATTCGTTTTCAACGAATTTCCTTAGTTTTGCTTGCATACAATTATTCGTTTAAGAGGATAATACAACAAGAAGGAAATGCTTTCTGTCATTTTGTTTTTTAAAATTTTTCACAGGCGTCGGACACTCTGTCAAAGAGAAGGATTGCAAACCTATAAATGACGAAATATTTCTAAATTGTAGTAATTTTTAGTTTATATAATAGGATGTTGCATGATTCAAATTTTTCAAAAGTATAGTGTTATTATGTCATAACATAGCAAGTAAATAAACAAAAAGCTGTCAACAATTATATTGACAGTTGTAAATGTTAATGTAAAATGCACTAAAATACAAATAATAAAATTACTAGCAAGTATGTTGGTAATTGGACCCCTCTGACATGACAAAAGTTGTCAGGGTGGGGGTAAAACGGATCCAGCCCCTGATTCCCCCTACAAAACCATAATTTTTCAACCAGAGTAAAATTAGAAAATGTTGGTGCATGAATAACGTCAAAAGTTTTGGTTATTCGCTTTCTGTGTTCTTCATCTTACTGTCAAAATTGCTTTTTTTCTGAATTGTGCCATTAGGAATTAGTTATGGAAATTCTAATTGATTTTTCAAAATATAGCCATTAAAAAAACTTAGGAAATTGCTTATAGCAATTTTTCAAAAATATAACCTTATTATGTCCTAACATAGCAAGTAAATAAAAAAAGCTGTCAACAATGATAGTGACAGTGCAGTAAAATGTAAACAATAAAATTACTAGCAAGTATGTTGGTAATTGGACCCTGTGACATGACAAAAATTGTCAGGGTGGGGGTAAAAATGTCCAACCCTCGATTCTCCCTTCAATATCATAAATCATAAACTAGAGTAAAATTAGAAAATGTTACTGCATGAATAACGTCGAAATGTTTGGTTGTTCGCTTTATGTGTTCTTCATCTTACTGTAAAGATTGTTTTTTTTTTCTGAATTGTGCCATTGGGAATCAGTTTTTAGACGGAAATACTAATTAAGCTTTTTCAAAATATAGCCATAAAAAATTTGCTTGTAGTAATTTACAACATGGAACTATTAGAGATAAAACAGAAACAACGTAGGATAAATAGTTTTTTATTTTTCCTTTATTTTTATATTCACTGGAAAAATGTTAGTCTGATTTAATAGAACGTAAAGGTAGTTAAGCCAGAATCATACGCCGACAGTCAATATAGAACACTCGTTGAAAAATTGATTCCTAATTGCACAATTTCGGAAAAAATAAACAGATTTTGACAGTTCTTATTAAAATAAAAATTTTAAAAACGAAGAATTAATAACTTCAACATTATTAATGCAGGAACATTTTCTAGTTTCATTCTAGTTAAAAAATTATGGTTTTATAGTAAGAAACAATGCGAAAGAGAGCATTTTTTTTTAACCATTAAATCGCATATTTCTTTCATTTTCCACCCTTCCTATGACAGCAAACTACCTTCTTTAAAAATTTTTGAGTAACGAAAAAATCCTAATAATGATAGGAAAATCTTGAAACAAATATTATTTTAAACATCAACACTCATATCAAGTATTTTTGGGTTTTGTCGAAAAAATGTTGGGGGGGGGGGGGGGCGAACACCCCTTATAACGAATACGTACATGTTTATTTTTTCCCTGAAACGAAGCATTTCGATAAAAAACTAACACAAGATTTTTTTAAAGCTTTTGCAACTTATCCAATGATAAGTTTAACCAAAAAATTCGAGATCTTTACTGTCTCTTTATATATAAACCGAAAAAAAGTTTTCAAATTGAATCTCCCCCTATGGGGGTAAACTATCGTCTGCTGAAATTTTTAAATAAAAAAACAATGGTCATCATATTTCCTTGTCACTATGTCAATCATGTCAGAGACGAAAATTTCCTAAAATAAAATGACAATAGACAAGACAAGATAGATAAAAGAAGAGTATCTTAATCATATCAGAAGTGAAACTCTTCAGAAGTAAAAATGGTTCTTATGAAAAAAATGTGTATTTCTAATTTTAGAAATACACATTTTATTCATAAGAACCATTTTTACTTCTGAAGAGTTTAAAAATAAATTTAAAAGCAAATTTTCGAAATATATTTATATTTCGATATTTCATTCTCACTATGTCCTGTATTTATCTGCAATAATTTTTTTTATATTTATTTCAAATGGACGCAAATGTAGAAGAGAAGCCTTTTTTATTTATTTTGGGTGCATTCTTTAATGATAAATGCATGTTTGTAAAGAAAATGATTACATTGACAACCATATAACTCATCTAATTAGTTGCACAAACGGTTATGCACAAGAGGGCACTAATTCCACTCTGCTTGAATTTTTCGTTCAAGGTTTTCACTTCAGGAAGGTTTTGCCCGAGTTATGGTTATCATACTGAGATACCCTGCCTTTCGGTCTTGATCGTACTCCCCCACTCCCCCATCAGAAGAGTTTCCACTGTATGATTGACATGCTGAGTGACTATGCTCTTCTACCTTGAATTTTTATGTCAATTTTTTGCCTGTGCTATGATTTAAATTTTGAATAACTCATTCTCTTGTGTCTTAATTTTTTGTTTCATTTTCGTACTTTCGGTTTAAAATACCTCTAGAATGATCGATTCGACATACTAAATAACCATTCTGTCTTGATTCTTTTATTATTATAACCGCATTTTACGATGGCGGTCGAAGCCTTCAACAGTTAACTAGTATCATGACTCAGTCCAATTTCGAGGAAAAATCAGCTCTTGCGAAGATGAAAAATGCAAAAAGTGAAGGACTAAAACCTTCAACGTCATTTATGCATTCTAGTTGAAAAATTATGGTGTTGAATTTTAAAGATGCACCAAAAAAGGGAGCATGAGCAAACAAAAGCAAATATTTAATCGCCTTCCCTTGATGTTGGTTTGTGCCTTGGTTGGAGATTCCAATTTTCGAAATCCCGACTGCCGACTACTTTTTGGTCCCGAAAATTTCGAGATTGGTTTTTTGATTCCAGGATTTTCTAAATTGACATCATTTTAAAAAAGTTGTAAAATAGACTGCATCTAGAGAAACGCTCAGTGTAAGTGCTCTCACTAAATGTGATTGTCTATCATTTTATGATAACGAAGGCTTCCACGGCCATAGTCAGTACAGGATATACTTCTTCCGGGATTGGACCGTATCAAAGAACTACTAAAAGTGTTTGACGTTTCGCCCACCATCGTAGGGGGCTTCTTCAGGAACAAAGAAAGAAAAGTTTCGCCTCTGGTATGGTGGACATACTGAGTTACCGTGCTCTTCTGTCTAAACTTTCTTATCCTTTGTACCAATTTTCAATTCAGAAGAGTTTCGCCTCTGGTATGGTGGACATACTGAGTTACCGTGTTCTGATGTTTTGAAATTGGCCTTTTTCTTTTTTGCATATTCCCTCATATTCCTCTTTTCATCTATTTTTCTTTCTTTGTTCCTGAAGAAGCCCCCTACGATGGTGGGCGAAACGTCGAACACTTTTAGTAGTTCTTTGACACGGTCCAATCCCGGAAGAAGTATATCCTGTCTATCATTTTAATTTAAAATACAAGAAGCATTAATTAACCCAGCGGGATTGCTATGCTTGTTTTAAATAAAATTCTTGTATTTGGAACTAAATAATTTGGTAATGAGGCACTAGACAGATCATATTTTTTCAATTCAAATTCCAATGTTTCTGTCAGAGTTTTTTTTATACTTTAAGAGAAAAGTGATTGATTAATACATTTTGCTTTATTAGCTACATACTGGGACTAGGCTGTTATGTGTTATGTTATATGAAAGTCATCTATTTAGTGGAGCGATAAATGTTAATGTTGATTTTCAAAGATTATTTGCAGAGTTAATCACATGAAAGATTTTTCAAATTATAAAAATTTAAAAAGCTTTTGATTGATTCTTGAAAAAATAATAACTTTTTAAAGAGCGAGTGATTAAAGCGGATTCTAAGTATTCGCTCAATTACAAAAGTGTCCAACCTGACGATTAATCGTAAAGAATGCTCGCTCGTTTATGTTTGCTCTTGCTCCCTTTTTTGTTGTATCTCCACCTTGAGCTACGTACAAGCCTGAACCACGTCGCGAACCGAACCTTGTTGCGAACCATGTCGCGAGCCTCAAACCAAACCTCATTCTGCAATCGCAACAAGTTTTATTTTTGTTGAACTGCATATGCTTTATAACCACCCGACATAGCGACAAGTCGTGAGACTTGGCTCGCCTCCTTATCAGGGTCGCAACGTGGTTCGCATGAACATCCAAACTAGACGCGGCGCGGTTCGCGACGAAGTTCGGCTTGCGATGTGGTTCAAGCCTGTACACGGCTTTAAGAAACAAAACAAAAGGGTGCATTTCTTTCTTTTTTTTAAACGTTAAAGTCCACATTATGTGTTTTAACAGTTTAAAATAATTACTAAGACTTACATCTTAGGCGAACTAATTATATTTCCATATTCCGGTGATTCTAATCATGTTATCGAAACTTATATTATCAGTGCGAGAACATGTTTGTGTGCCTGCTTGTTTGTTACCTCCTTTTCAGGGCTTAGCCACTGAACGGATTTCAATGAAAATGAAAAGTTCGACAAAGAAAATTGTTAGCAAAGAAGTTATCTTTGTTTCTCAAAAATTGACCTTATTATTTTTGCTTGAAGGCAGAATCTTCGTCTTTAGTTCAACGTGAATATATTTCTTATTGTTTCCTTTATGCTATTTATTTTTGAAATTATGAAACATTGTCATAGTAGTTAACTCAGAAAATCGTCCATATTCAAAACCTACACAAACATGTTGGGGTCGACCGTTAGTTTTATATGATAATTACAATTGGTGTCCACAGTCAGTAATTTGTGGCTTCTCACTTTTCGCATTTTATAGATCTGTTAGAAATTTTTGTTTTATTAATGAATTTATAAATCGTTGATGGAAACCATGTGATATTTGCTCTTACAGTACCTATAATTTTGCGTAGACAATATTTGTTGGTAGAGAAAGCTGTACTTGACCCGTACTTTATACATCTCATTTTTTTTGTGGTTTAGAATAGTAGTTCATGTCTACTTTAGTGCCATCGCCTTGTATAATGACTACAACAATTGTTCCTGTTATAATTGTGATTTCTGATGACTCTTCTCTTAAGAGTTTTATTATCTATCCTTATGTTAGAGAATGTAACAGCTTAACTACTCGTTTTACATTAGTACCAGTGCAAATTAAAAAATAAAAAACCAAAAATTTGAAAAATGATCACACCACAGCTTCTCGGATGAAGAGGAGTGTGGGATCAATTCGAATATAAAAATGCCGCTTTTTGGCAAATTAATTGTTTTGATTGTTGTTAATGGGTGCATCCACTTGGCGGGCAATAAATTACAGGAGGGAGCCGCAGCCCCAAGTAAGATCGGTTTTAAAATTAGATTTAAAGTATGTGACCGTTGTTTATGTTGTGACATTTGAAAGTCTCGTCGATGAGGTCGTGCAGGAGTCGGTCGTCGAGACCATCGCGACGTCGTCGACGCGGAGATGCTGTTACCCCACGCGTCCTGCCGGCCTGAGCCAGCTGACTCGCACGGCGTAGATACCGCCGGTGGCGGCGATTGGCAGAGTCTACGTGACGTCACGGGCATGTATCGACCAATGCGTGGCCTCTCCTGTGGCGGGTATCAGCGTATCATCTCAGCTTGGCACGGGCTCGAGCCTGGTATCGGGTAGTTGTCTCGCATGGTGCGCAACAACTCCCTGCTGAGGCGAGTATCTCATTTCTCTCGTACTCTGTACTTATGGTTCTCTGCCGACAGCGCTCTATGCCAGTTCTGTTGCTCTAGACGTTCGGTCTTAAATCGTGAAGTGTTCCCTATCGAGTAATGTGATTGTGGTTATCTATAATACTTAAGTTATACTGCGCGCTTGCCTGGTAAGTCACCTAGCTTATCTATATATGCAAATATTAAGTGGTTTTAACTCCTTAACCTCTGCCGACAAATCTTCAACAATAAGCGCTAAATTATGGAAATTAATTCTTTTTACCTTTTCCCCAATTCTATTATTTTGCCGCTTAACTTTACACAATATCGTATTCATTCATATCTAATGCAATAGTTTGTTTTGTATTCTAATACTCGTGACATTGCTTCTTTGGCCACGAGTAAAAACTATTACAAAATACTTTATATTAACCGGTGTGTCGACCGCAGGAAAACATTACATTTTACTAATCTTACTATAAATAAAAAATAAATATTTACTATTAAAAATGGATATTTTTGTATGTTTGTAACTAAATATAGTATCAATGATATTATCGACTAATTAAAAATAGCATACAAATTCTATTTTAAGTTACTATACTTCAGTTATATTTACCTATCTAACCCGATGTAAATCCTAATTCACAAAAATGTTATATTTTAAGAAAAAGTACTTCCGCGCCCGATTATTGCGTCGTCAACCTAAACTTTAAACAACATTTAATTCGCAAACAAACCCGAACTCACGCATTGTCGTCAAACGCATACAAAACAAAAATATTTTTTAATTATTTTATTAATTCGGTAATGTCAAACTTTTTGGATACGTTAATCGAAAGTGTTGACCTTGTTATTGAAACCGAAAACCACCTTTAAATTTTATCCACTTTAATTCAGCTAGAACACGGGATTTTATTATTCTTTCTGATGATTACACCTTTCTTGGCCTCCCAATAATAACAAAGGTCCTTAAGTTATATCCTAATGATTTTTAGCTGGTTAATTGGAATAGCGTTACTTTTTCAAATAAATTAATTTTTTATTCCTCTCACGAAGCCCTGCAATGTTATTTGTATTTTAGTCCTTTCTTTAATTAAAGTAAATCTTTTTAAGTTATAAATCTCAGAATACAGCTGAATGTAACTCAGTGAAATTTAATTCATGTGTACTAGCTATGACGTGCCCAGCTAGGTTATTAACTTAAAATTACCCGCAATGCTTGAGAGTAGCTGAAAAATTATCAAGTATCCTGGAAACTTTAAAAATACTTTTTTTATTTTCATTGGCGCGGTTACACGGATGCATCCTCTTAGAAATGGTTTAAATGGCAATCAAGGTTGTTTGGGGATGATAGGAACTACGTTACATTATCGGGGTTCTTTAATTCCGTAACATGTGTTACCCAATTTCGCGTTTTACGACAGACCCCAGACTCTACAATTTAGTTTAGGCAGCTTATACTTCAGTATTTAACTAAATCTTCGGCGAGTATATATTTAATTTAATAACTGTGACTAGGTAGTTTTTGTTGCCCTTGCCCTTTGACAACTGCTATATTTCGCAGCAGGCATATCCACAAGCGTAACTTAATATATTTTCGATTAATTGTTATGCTATGAAATACAATTTTTAACATGTAACTTTTGCCTCATTACGTTGGTTTTTTATATAAAAAAAAGACGTAACGTAATCAGAAAAATTACTTTGCGAACGGCAAAAACATTATTTTAGAAGCTCGAGCGATACAAGATCCAAAGTTGTTAGGAGTGAATCTACAAAGGGATAGGGAATTTGATCCCTATCCTTATTTCCAATCCCGGGATTTCGGTATTATATTAATTCAATCCCGGGATCGCTACGGTATTGAGGGTTACAAATAAAAGATAAAAAAAGTTACAGAAGTCAGCTTTTTAACCAAAAAATTAAAATTTAGATAACAATCGACGTCATCAAAATTGAGACAAAAACCAACATATTTTACGGTATACACGCAGTTAATCTAATCACTCTAACTAATCGGACTAACCAGATTTAAAATCATTCACTTTTTATGTTAAAATTAATTAGTGAATAAAACTTGTATTTTTTATTAAAATGCTAGACCAGCAATTTGGCTAAGAGCACTGACATTAAGGTTTTCGCTAGGTCCATTTTATTTTACTACTTTTTTAAAATAATGTCAATCCCGAAAATCCCGGGATCAGAAGAACTTAATCTCGAAAAGTTCAGGACTAAAGAGCGGTGCAGATCCCAAAAATTAGGATCCTAAGATCCTTAAGAAGGAATAAAGTCAAAGGGTTAAAAATATGAATTTTAAAACATGAAACGTTGACTTCACCGAAAATTGCGATCTCTTAATACGTTATGTTAGCTTATTTTATGCGATAAATTCATTTCTGCAATCAAGAGAATGTTAAAAGGAGATCGAATTATAATTTTTTTTAATTTGAAACGTTGACTGTACGAAAAATCAGTGGTTAAGAATTGCAATCTCTAAATTGGTTGTTATTAGTATATTTGATACGATAAGTCTATTTCTCCAATCAAAACTTTTCCTCGTTAAAGTGTTAAAAATACAGAATTTTAAAATTGCAAAAATTTGAATCTTTGACCATACCAACAATCAGTGATTAAGAAATGTAATCTCTAAACTGGTTTTTGTTACTAATGCGTAGACCAATAGGTTTGAACATTTATTAAATTCGAAGTTTGGAAACCAAATACCGGTTTCGATCTTGTTAGATCTCGTCAGTTTGGTATATCCAACTCGAATGCTAACAGATGTTCGAGACAAGTAAAGAATTCACGGCCGTCAAGCGTGTGACTCTTAGTACTACCACCTATTGGTCCATAGAGAAACTGATCATCGCCAACAATGTTGTATGCAAGTAGAGTGCAACCTAGACTACAAATTCATGCAGCCCTCCAGGCGTGTATAATGAAATCACAGGTAGCTGAACTACCAACAGTTGAAACACTGCCACCCTGTGAAGTGGTTGCTCTCTAGGAAAAAGTTCCCAGAAGACAAGAATTCCAATGCACAGACCAACAAGTTTGAACATTTATTAGATTCGAAGTTTGGAAACCAAATACCGGTTTCGATCTTGTTAGATCTCGTCAGTTTGATATATCCAACTCCTAACAAATGTCCGACAAGTAAGTACTAAACAATTCACGGCCGTCAAGCGTGTGACTCTTAGAAGTACCACCTATTGGTCCATAGAGAAACTATGGCCATCGCCAACAATGTCGCGACTTCCCCCATCCACATAGTAGTCGTTAGGCCACCAGTGACTTGTCCTACCGATACAGAAGGTTTTTAAGATGTTGAATCTGGAAATTAAATTTTTAAACTTTGACTTCAAAACTTTTGGTCTGTTTTATTAGTCTATTAGAAGTTTTTTGTAAGGAACCATAGATTTTCCATGCTTGAACCGTATTAGTTTAAAGTCTACTGGACAATTTAAATAATTCCCTGACTTGGTTCAGTTACAAAAATACTCTAACTCGTGCATTAAAATGTATAATCATATTCAGAAAGTTTCTATTGTTATTACATAGAATCAAGGGAATACCTCTACAATTAAATTAAGTATGATTTAAAAAAAGAGAAGCTTTAAAACCAACAACGAATTGTGAACGACACCCACACAATTCGAGTAGAGTAAACGAACCATATAAAAACGTTTTCCTTGTTGGGGTAAATTATTGGAAAACTGTCCAGAATTAGCAAATAGACAATCACAATCACATTTCCAGGTTAAAGCGTTAACAAGATATAATTTTAAATTTTCAAAACTTTGAAACTTTAACCACGCCATCATTAGAATTGAGATCTCTAATTTAAATCGTCATTTCCAACATTTTTCTACGTTATCATAACAGATGCAAACGCAAAACGCTCTTTTTCGTATCATCGAAAACTCATTGGCCTGGCAATACTAAACCCGGTTAACAAATTGCATGTTTTTAGATAAACCAAGAAAATACTCGAAAACTATTTTTTTTCTCCCCCATCCACATAGTAGTCGTTAGACCACCAGTGACAGAAGGTTTTTAAGACGTTAAATCTGGAAATTAAATTTTTAAACTTTGACTTCAAAACTTTTAGTCTGTTTTATTGGTATATCAGAAGTTTTTTGTAAGGAACCATATATTTTCCATGCTTGAACCGTATCAGTTTAAAGTCTACTGGACAATTTAAATAATTCCCTGACTTGGTCCAGTTCCAAAAATACACTAACTCGTGCATTAAAATGTATAATCTTATTCAGAAATTTTCTATTGTTATTACATAGAATCAAGGGAATACCTCTACAATTAAATAAAGTATGATTTAAAAAAAGAGAAGGTTTAAAATCAACAATGAGTTGTGAACGACTCCCACACAATTCGAGTAGAGTAAACGAACCGTATAAAAACTTGTTCCTTGTTGGGGTAAATTATTGGAAAACTGTCCAGAATTAGACCATGTTAAAAAAAGTTTGTTGTATTTATTTTTCCACCCATTGCATCCGCATCATTATTGTATATCGAAGTTTTTTTAACTTAATGAGAAAACATTATATAGGCTACTCTTTTTGTCTCAAGACCAATGAGAAAACATTATATACGCTACCCTTTTCGTATTAAGACCATTTTAGATGTATGTAGCATCTCAGTAAATACCCGAAAGTAATGCGAAACTAAAGATAATCTTCTTATAGAAAAGAAACCGAGTATAGTGATTAATCAATTTTTTGAAAGGTTTGGTATATTGGCTGAAATAAACGAATCTGCTGCCCCCAAAAAATAAAGGTGATATTTAAAGTTTCGCTCCAAAGTCATTCAAAACACACGACCTTCAGCGATATCCGTTTCTGGCTTAATATGCTAAATACTTTTTGTATCGACATTTGGCTTTTTTAATTTTCATTTTTTTAGCTTTTGAACCAAAAATTTAATTTAAATTATCCGTTAAAATGATGTAAAAAGCATCGATTAATCAATCACTCACCGAGATGTAAGTAAGTTGGGAAAAACTATTCCGGTGACAACTTGTTATTATAAATGTCGTCAAATCTTTGTCCTGTTTATTCCCCAATATTAATAAGAGAAGAAAAAAATTAGAAACATAGTAATATGAAATCACGATTTGACTTTAAGAAAACCTTTTTCCAAAAATGTTAACACTGCAGTAATAATTTCAGTGGATGCGATATTTTGGACTTGAACGTGTTAATAAGTAAAATCATTAAATTATTTGTAAAAGCAGCATTGCCTTGATGCTCAAAAGATACTTGAAAGAATGAATAGATCTAATAGAGCTTCTCTCTGGTATGATTCGATGCTCTTTTTTATTCAATTTTGTTATACTTTTACTTCATAAGTTCGCCCCTGATGATGAAAGTGAGTTATTGTGTTCTTCTACTTTTTTAACTTTTTGAGTAGAGCTTAACATTGAAGTGATTTTTTTATTAATATGTATAGATTTATTGATAAGAATAGAAAAAGAAGAATCTCAGCTTTATAAAATATAAAAAAAAACGTATTTTGTAGAATCTGAAGGCGAAAGCTACCAAAAATGCCATGCCATTCTGCTTTGTTTCATCTTTAGCATGATTGACTTACTTATGTACTTCTGCGTACTGTACCCTACCATACCGAGTTTTTTTTTAATATAGTCCACTCGCAAAGACTAACCCTATTATGTTGACCACTGCGAGTAGAAAGAGGAAATGAAGGCAGATAGCGATGAACTGCTATTTCAAAGGACGATCAGTTGTAATTATCGGGGGCAATTCTGCTTGGTAAAATATTCCACAGTTTGGAAGTTGTGTAGAAAAAAGTTCCCCACAGATAGCAAATCTGACTGTGCCAAACTGCACTGGACAAGAATTTGCTGTCTTCGATTGTCATGTATACCTTAAAAATGTTATCCTTGGGAATCAGCTCTTGCAAAAGTGTTCCATGAAAGTATTTGTGGAAACAAGACAAGTCGCCAACCATCTGCCTAAGATCTATAGGGACTATCAAGGTTTCGTCATCAGTCAAGTAAATTACCGTTTGTTGAATCAAATCCAAGAGAGCCATAGTGTGTTTTGAGGCTTAACTTATGAAAACAGTACATCAGTGTTGGTCTAACTTTGCCTTATAGAGAGTGAGCAGGTGATGTGATGTAAAGTACTCCTAGCTCCAAAAAGAACACCTCTAATTCAGTCATTGGTCGCGAGTTTTTGCCATAAATTCAATAAATACTGTTCTAAAAAGAAGATTCCTACACAACTACGATGCAGTTACTAGGCAAACGTTACTAGTGAGTTTATCGCCAAAAATAGTACTCCATAAGCACCATAATCTCCAGGTCACTATGGACTTTTTCCTGCTTAGTCACTTAAATACTACATCACTTAAAGAATTTAAAGAGATTTCGCCTGGCTGAATCGATAAAAACAAAAATCAATAGTACTGATGGATGGACGTTCAAAAAAACCAATATGGAAAAAGTTTCCAAAATTAAATTGATTACAGGATGGCGTAAGATATGCAAGGGCGGATTCGAAAATTTGTCTGGAGCCAGGCCGAGAAGAGATGCTCTTACAATATAAGCTCTGTAGGTTTCTTGGTTTTTATATGGGTAGTACAGGTCATTTGGAGGGTCGCCCACAATGATGATTATGGAGGGTAAATTATGCCAGTTTGAAATAGGAAGAGTAGATCTAATTATGTCTGCAGCTAGGGTCATGGCTAAAGAGGTAAAAACTATTTGGTACCATCTGGCCTCCTAAAATAAAAAAAACTTAGCTAGTTTAATCATCGTAGAAAAATCTGAAAAGTGCATTCTCTTATAGTCTTTCATCGATGGCATACCGAATCATCCAGAATTTTGTTCTCTTATCATTTTGCACCTGTAGGCGCAAGCACCATAGCATCCTGTACAATGATCTTTCTAGATGCGGGTCTTCTACGACGTTTATTTGTAGAAATGCAATTTTGACAAAGCCCAGAAAACTTCCAAAGGTGATCCAAGCAACAAGCATATAGGTTAGAATATTTAAAGATTTCGATTTAAGAACTAACTTCCCGCCAGTTCTGGTACTGACAGATAGTTGTATATGGAATAAGTGCCCCAGAAAGTCAATGAATAATATTATATAGTTTAAACAAACCTGTTTCTCGTATTCTACTTTGCTACATCAAGCTGATAAGAATGAAGTCGAAATCAATACTTGATTCTCATCTCAGAATCTGATAGAGATCGATTTCTATTGCATTGGTGTACTACATTAATTAAAATTTGTTGCATTCACTGAGAAATTTCAAAAATAACTGAATGTTTTATCAATTGCGCTTGTGTCATATAACAATTTCTGAAGAAGCTAACCTTGTTTAAAAAATTTAAACATGTTCAAAAAATTGTCGCTATTACTGTGGATATTTTTTGAAAAATTTTCTTAATACATCTCTTCTTCTAGATTAGATTGTAAATGATAGAATATGTGATTTATTGCAACTGGGGGATTTGAAAAAATAAATTACAAATTGCCCTCATCTACAACATCCACTAAAATGCTTAACAAAAATAAACATAGAACTAAATAATTAAGGTAATACTATGTTAGGTAGAAAATGTCATAGAATTTTTAACAGTACATTAAAAAATGCAAATCTTCATTGCCTCTGATGTAAAACAAATTAATAAAATAGAAAGAGCAGGATCACCTGTGTGTTATGAAGATATTCTTTGTAAAATTTTTACTGTCATTACTGTGTTAGCAAAACTGTAAAGATTACATTTTAATGTAAATTTACAGTCATTGCAGTTTATTACATCAATCCTATTTGTGCAATTCTCAAGTGCAACAAATAAGGAATTTTGTTCCAAACATTTAAAGGTTTAGAATTAGTATCAAGCGAGATTTTAGCCTGAGTATTAAGTCATAGTCACAAAGCAGAAATAACGATATCATAGTTGTATCTATGATCTCCACGTTTATTGATTTTTGATATCTTTATCAAGATAGTTCATCGGACAGTTGCTTTTCTATAATTTTTTTTAAATTCCTGTAAAATGTTACTAGGAGTATTGCCAATCCTTAGCAAAAAAGGAAAATCTGAACCTGTGAAGGAAGAGTCTAGAGAAGAAAATGCCATTCAATATGAAACTTCGCAAAGAAGATTCAGAAAATATCAGTATTACCTGTCCATCTGCAAAGTTAAAGAGAGATATTCAATGTCAAACAACGATTTTTAACATGTAAGCTATAGGTGAAGAATGTTTTCGACGATATTTTAATATATTGTGGCCCAACCTTTCTACAGATTTAAAAAAAAACAGTAATATATTACGTAGAGTGATATTGGGAAGGAAATACTAAAATATGAGGAGGTCTATCGATATTAGTTTTTGAGTTACCGCAGTCTAAAATTATTCATCTCAGGGAATTTCGATGCTTCATTCTGCACGTTAGGGAAACATCTTGAAGTAATGGTAACATAGGAGCTTAACTAATCGTGTCGTGGATCGCAGAGATGCACACTTGATTTGTGCAGAGATCGCAATTGCATAAGTAGTGCAGCGTTATCGGCTCAGAAAATCTACTGCAAAACGAGTTTGTGATTTGTATTATCGCATCCACGCGTACAGAATATGTTACGTTAGCAGTCGTGCGCTTACGTCTCGCTATACGCAGCGAAGACCTAACGTTTCAAAAACTTTTAGCTCCGATTACTGCCGGTGAACTGCCTTAAATGAACGTACAATCGTTTCGTGTTCTTCCAGAGTATTAAATAATTATTGGGTTGTTTGTAAAGTTTTGAAGAGAAATGCTGCCCCTCGGGATTTTTTTTTTAGTAACGTGTTACATTTGTAGAGGTTTCTAATGAAATAAGGGCCTACAAAATTGATCTAAGATTTGCAGACTTGATCGAAGTTGTTGATATAAAAAGATCAACAGCAAATTAATTAAATTGATGCACAAATCAAACTTTGATATTCTACAATCAACAATATCTCTAACACCATATCAACACGTCCCTTGTCTACGGGAACATGCAATTAGGAGTAGGATTATTAAAGTTTTTACAGCGTATTTATGGATTCGAAGATTCACTACTTCTTCGTTTTTCGTACATCTATTTTCATTCAGTAAAGCTTGTTTGTTAACTATATTATTGATTAAGAAACGAAATCTAGGTTAGTACAATTGAAATGTATCTGTGATTTCCAAAAAAATTTGTTCATATCGTTTTTAACGTGTTGTAAATATCGATATGGATCTTTTTAGAAGTTTTGTCTGTCTACCTATCTGTATCTGTTTGTCAGGACTAATCTCGAAAACGGCTAAACCGATTTTAATGAAATTTTCACTAAAATGTAGAGTGTTTTCTCGCTTACCTTAGACTATTTATTCGGTCGAACTCAACTATGCTAAAAATGTTATTTAAAGTTAAAATGTGAAGTTACCAGGACTCGTCTACAGTCAACTTCCTCATGAAAATTAGCTTTATTTCGTTAATAATGCTCCTTGTAAATATCATCACGTTCTAGACCGTATTTACAGGGAATTTAGAGGACTATAGCCCAAAGTGGCAAGTTCGTCGGTGCGACAAATAACGGATAAAATAAGAGAAGCCAGGAAAAGAAAACTAATTTTTAGTAAGTTGTGTTTAACGTACGATATTTATGGACGGAAACGAAACGAGATTTGGGAGAGGAATTGGAGAGGATGAGATATAGGTCAAAAAATGAAATGAATGTAGCGCCTGAAGCCCCTGAACCCATCATGTTTTCATTTTGGAATACATTGCTTTAGAAACACCCGAATGACATTTTATGGAATTAGAGATTATCGTGAGTGAAATCATAATATCACCTGGTTTAGCTATTGCCCTGCTTTCTCCTCTTTTTCCACAACTCTGGACCCTTAATTTAGAAGAAATGGGTAGATATCGAGTTGTGTAAAAAAAGGAAGGATGTCGAGTCTAATATATATTCAAGTGTGAACGTCCTTATTAACACTGACTTAAAGGTATTTTGCTATTGGACTCAAAGGATGCAAAACAATTCGTGAAGTGATAACGGCCAGAGTCAAAGTACAAGATATACTTCTTCTCGGATTGGACCGTGTCAAAGAACTATTAAAAGTGCTCGACGTTTAGCCCATCACTCTAGGGGCTTGTTCAGGAAAAAAAGAAAGAAATAACAAATGAAAGTCAAAAAATACAAGGAAATATACCCAAAAAACCAAATTTAGAGCATCAGAGCACGGGAACTCACTATACCAGAGGCGAAACACTTCTGAAATAAAAATTGATACAAGGGACAAGATTGTTTAGACAGAAGAGCGCGGTAACTCAATATGTCCACCATACCAGAGGCGAAACTCTTCATAAGAGTTGCGTTTATTTATATAGGTTCCAGAATATTCAATTTCTAGAGAGGTCTAGAACGGATTCCTGCGTTTGAGGCATTTCGCCGCCCTATTTTTGGAACGCCTGGTAAACTCCAAAATGACATCATTTAAAGGACATTATTTTTACTAATAACTAAGTCAACATCCAGAGTGGTTGCAGTATTTTCTTTTTCACATATGACTCAACAGCAAGAAGCAAATAAGAGAACTTTGCTCTTTTCTAGTACCACTATTAAAATAAAGTTTCTGTTTGAAATTGTTACCAGTATTATGTTAAGGTAATAGCAAGAATGATGTTTTTGAAATATGTCTAATTCTAATACCCTAGATGTCAATAACAAAGCCCTTGACACCTGAAAAATATTGTAATCGCTTTCTAGGTTGAGGTTCAATGTGCTATAAATTTTAGATGTATGAGCCTCACGTCATTTGAGGTGGTTAAAAATCCTAAAATTGTATTCACTATACTCCAGTAACCAGTTAAAAATTTTCCGTCTTCACTGACATATTATTAGAAATATTTATTCGTAACAAATAAGAACCAAAAACCCCACATCATTTTGAGTCATTAAAAACCGTACAACTGTGGGTAAATTTTGTGTTTTTTAATTTTATTAAAATTCATTTCATTTTGACGTCGTCGCTAAAGTCGCTAACTGGGTTCGCAAAAATCGACAGAAGCGATATTTTCGGCTTCAATGATTTTTTGTTTCTATTCAAAAACAACTTTTAACTGAACTTGCAGCTACTTAAAGCTAAGATCGAGCCAAAGGAAACTATACCGTTGTATCTTTTGGTTGCCCTCCTACATGTGAATTGTAGCTAACCATAACCTACGCGTTTAATTTCAGTTCAAACGCAGGTTTCGTTTGTATTGTGAAATCGTTGCCACTGTTATAGATTTTTCGTTCGTGGAAATGTACGTTTGCTTTAGTCCGAAAAGTAAAATTCGAGCGCAATATTATAACTACCCCCGTCAAATTAAGAGAGAATTCGGGGTTTATCACAAAATTCCTCAACGACTATTTAAGTAGAAAAATTAATTTGCAACAACTGACAGGGTATTAACCAGAAACTGATATCTAAATATCAAAAAATAGTCTATTTTTCTGTCCAAATAAATATAATAAAATGAATTGTAATTAAAATTAACTTACAGATAAGAGATCTTATTATTTTTATTATTATTATTGCTGTTATTATTAAAATTGATCGCGTGAATACAGTTATTTAAACCAAAAAAGTAATTTGCAACAGCTGAGAAAGGATATTAGCAGAAGCTGATACCTGAATGTCAGGGATGTCGAATTTTTCGAATTAACCTAATGATTTAATATTGTTAAATTTTACCACATGAACAGTTTTCTTAAATAAAGTTTAGAACGAACAATTAGAGTGTTCGGATTTTAGAATGGTTACCGAGGATCCATTAATTACAATAAAAATATTTTATATCATTTAGATGCAAAAAGCGACTTCCTTATCTTTACAAGAATCAATAACTACTTTAATAATGTATCAAAAAACTTTATTTAAGCTGTTGTCGTTTTTGTGTTGAATTATTTAATTTTAATTTTATTTTAGCTTTTCGTAATTTATGGTTTATTCTAAAGTTGTAATTTGCTCCCACACATAAAGAAGGCATCGCTACTTCCTTGTAGACCATGAATAATGTACTAAAACCGAGCGTTCTGTCTTTATCCTCTTGGTTTTAAATAGAACTCTAACTCCTTCACATTATAATGTATTTTATTTTTCCGTCAGTTCACACTCATCCTTACTTATATATAAATGCGACGAAAGTGTGTCTGTTTGTCCGCTTTTCACGACTCAATTACTAAAGCCATTTTGGCCAAAATTGGTGTAGACTTGGACATTCCTTACGATGCGAAATAATTCATAGGTTTTTTTTTATCCCAAACTTATATCCACACAGTTTAAATAACCTTACACTTTATACGATGTAAACAATCATAGGGAAAAGTGTCAACCCTATGATCTTGATTTTGACAGCGTCCTCTGTTCTAGGGTTCTCGAACTATTATTATAAAAGTAGACATCTGCATTATCGATTTCAGCAATATTACGTTACCGGCTTGCACTTTGAAATGAAAATTAATTCCAAAATTCATTTAAATGTAAAATTATTTTGGAATTTCGATTCAGTTGCATTACAGTTATTTATTGAAGTTGACGAGAGTCGCGGCTAACAGCTACTCTTTTTATTTGTTGGACAGGAGAACCAGTGGCTTCATTTTTCTCTCTGTAATTCTTTTTTTTTTTGGTTTTTTTATCCGACTTACTCTTTGTACTATGTCCTGATATTTTATTCCATTTTTATAAGCAATTGTTCACATTCTTCATTTTCAAGTGTTTTTAATAAAATTAGGAAAACATTTCTAACAGTTTTTTTAAAATTTAATTCGGAAAGGTAGTAGAGACATAATACAACAGTAGATATGTTATTGAAATAGCTGAAAACTACCGATAAATTTTTCAAAAAATCAAAATCTGACCCATACCAACATGCCATTTAGGTCGATTTGCACATGTTATTTTAACTAATAAAATATATAATTAGATTGGTATAAGTTAATAAAATAAAGTATATAACAGGTCTAGGGCGAAGGGAAAAATAATAATATTAGAAAAACCATAGAATTCAATCCCACTCAGAATGGACTTCACTAATTCTCTCAACAAATAGCAACAACTAAAGCTCCCGATCTCTCACATTGTTCGTCTTTTTTTACAAATGAAAAGTTTGATTCTCTATTCTTCAGTACAAATAATAGCACCCTTTCTCTTCAATTGTGACGGATCTGCTATACTGGGGAGGTCCTCCAGGATATCCCGACCGACAATCCAAAACAAGGGAACTATTTCGAATAAAACTGAAAAATTGTTTGCCAAACAATTTCGTTGTTCTTATTTTTAATGCAATTGTAATTGATTTTAGTAGTCTAAATCATTGTGTCGGTATCAGTTAAAAATATTTTAGTTTTTTTTTTCTAAAACAATCCGTCATCTAAGAATTAAGCACAAAATAATTTTTCCTACATTATCCAGCTAATGGAAAGTTGGTCCGAAAATGTATCCAATGTATAAAATTTTGAATTTCTACGTCACCAGTGTTTCTAGTTTTGAAAAACATTCAACGTCCACAAGAAGCATTTTTTGTCTTATTTTTGGTTACAAAATTCGCTACTCTTGATCAAAACTTTAAATTGCTATTGGCTTAATTTTTTGAAACGAAATAAATCTCATTCATTACAAATAATGAATTTGATCAATAATGTGTTTTTATCTGTTCGATAGTCCTTGGTCGTTCTTTTGGCAACTTCATGATCTCGTGGTGAGAACGTCTATTCCTTGGGGGCAAAAAAACCCAATCAAGTGCAATTCTGAGTCATCGTCATTAGTGAAAGTTTTTGCAAATTTTGAATAATTGGTAATGATATGGTGGAAATTCAGGACTATATGGTGGATGTGATGTCATTTCACGTGTAAGCAATTTGTATGTGATGTGGCCTTGGCGTAGAATCATTGAATTCCTTTACAATCTGGCAATCTAATCGTTTTTCGTTGATGAGTTCCTTCAGCTTCATTAGTTATTTGCATTAAATAGTTTAATTGATCCGTTTGGGGCAGCTCTCCCTTCTTTATTCTTCTTTGTTTTTTAAATTGAGGAGGTTATCTTATTCCTTCACGTTTTGCCTCTAGTGATCCCAATGTAATGTTTTTGCCAGCTTCCAGTTGATTTTGTGTTTGTATTTTGGGACCCTCTTTGGGAATCTGTTGTGACCGACTTCACCTCGCCAGAAGCGTCTCAACTTACTCTATCTAAGTGCATTTTCTATGACAGCAGCGCAAATAACACAATACATTTGTAATTCTACCTGATTGACAGAATGATTTATTTTAATTCAATTCAGTTTTCCACGCTGGTTTATCACGTTTATACCTTAATTATTTTTTGTTGGTATACGGGGGTAGTTGCAAACGTAATGCATATATGCTTGTAGAACACGAACAAAAAACAAATAGCAAGATCGGGCAAAAACTGCATTAAAGTACAATTCTTAAACTTCAAAATTATGTATTATTATTCAATATCGTCACAGTTAACGAGGACACATTTATTCCAAAGTGTAGCAAGTTTTTCATTCCATCACTTTCGACTTTTCTCGAATTTAGGACTTGACCGTAACGTCCAATTACTTTTGAGGTATCTATTGAGTAGAGGAAAAAAATATGTGCTAGATCGGCGTAGTAAGGAGGGTGTGGAATCGATTCAAACTCCAGGTCTCGTAGTTGTCTCTAACACGACAAACTCGACGTCGAAGGTGTTTTAGAGTCTGTATATTCCTAGAATAACAGCACTCGTATTGACATAGCACTAGGGCACGTTTCCATACTTTCGTTTCTCAAAATACACTGGATGAATTCAACGACCTCAAATCTACGCATGCGTTTAAAGGGGGAATGTCACTTTCACATTCTACCTGGCGCTCCTCTGAAGGTCATTTTGTTCGCACTCTGTGCATTATTTTTCAGGGTTCCCTCGTATTATTGTGAACAGTGATGATTCGACTACAAAAAATGGTCTATTTTATTTCATTTGAGATGCATATGACAAATATTGATTTTTTTTAGTTAAATGTATCTCTTAACTCACACGGGATTCTTCTGGCATCCAAATCCAAAATATTTTAAAAGATTTTCATATGTTGCATATATCATACGATCTCTTGCATCTTTGATGATCCAGTTCAGTTATGACTTTGATTAGGTCATCAACTTCGCTTGGTGATCGAGTAGAACGCTGATTACTTTTGAGTGCCTTTGCATGAGAAAACTTTCAAAACAGATTTTTTTAAACCAATTCTGGCATCTGCGCTGTTAACCAATCAACATATTAACCTTCGCATATTTCTTTAGGACCATGATTTTTGCTTTGGCGGAATGAAATAAGCTACAAGTTTTGAATATAATTCGTATTTGCACTTCATTAAACACTTGTACATTACAGTACGCATAATTTTATTAAATTATTTAATGGTTGCAGTTATCAAATTTCAAAGGAAAGAAGTCAAGAGGGATCAGCATAAAAAAGTAACACTATACTTTGTCACTCTATTTAAAATTGGTTACAATAAATCTGGATATAAATATGTACATGTAATTTTACACAATTCGAAGTGAAGCTCCAAATTTTAGTCTAATTAAAGTTGTAACAAAATTACCTTTGGAATTAAGACACGAACCTACTCATTTTATATAGATGTGCAAATATACATTTCATATCTGATCAGAATTAATGCATGTAATAATACAAATAGATTCACACATACACTATATAAAAATGTTAAATTTCATTTAAAATGAACCGAAAATCTGGTGTCACAATTTGGTAAAAAGTAATTTACCGCAAATGTTGGTTTCCCCCTTTGCCACATCGCTAATTGGAGTTTACGCGAAACGTATATTTCGCTAGCAGAACTGGCACTCTCAAGCGTGCTAATACAGTTTAATTGATTATTAAAAGAAGACGTGGCGTAATTGAAATTTGATTGCTTTTGATGAAGTGTTAGTGATTTATAAAAGCCTGAACTTAAAAGGCTATGCTATGAAGACAATATAATTTTGGAAAAATTCAATCTGCTCTTTATTAAATTATGTCGAGTAATTTGTTGATTATTGGATCGGTGTTTTGACGTACAATGTCACATTGTTTGAAATATCCTATTCCATGTGTTCTGATATGTTATTATTGTAGTAAGAAGGTGTAATGGAGATGTCAAAAATGAAAGAAACGTGAAATGGGGGAGATAATTGGTTATTCTGTGAATGATGTGAGGAGAATAAGGGGGCGATACACGATTGGATTATAAGGCGCTACCTGTACAGGTAGATCGCCCTTGTCGCGTAGGAGTACACGCGCCGTCCTTGTTTTCTAGCGATCGATTTGCTCCTACCCTGATCTGAATCAGGTCACTGGGTGGCCCGTTTGTTTCCTTCTACCATATCCTTCTCCTCGTTATACGCGATTTTCCATTTCATAGACCACCTAACCATGTTTCGCTATACTGGTCTTCCGCGTAAAAATTATCGGACTATACTTTACCGAAATAACTGCGTTCATTTACGCATTCATAACAGTGTGGTTGGTGGTTAAAATGTTTTAAAATTCGTGATTTTGTTTCAGATCTTTAAGTTGAGGCAAGTATTGAGTGTACAGAACAAGGTGCTCTGACAGACTGATCGGCTTTCTCAGCCACTGTGTGGTAAAATCGTCACGGGTGTTTTTAATAGAATTTCAAAATTGCTGCCATGGGTCGCAAAAAAATACAAATATCCAGGATCACCGACGAACGGAATCGACAGGTAAATATTCATTAATCCTTGCATGCATTAACTCAAAACACAATTAAGTCACCGTTACACAAACTGATGAATCATCTTCTACGTTTTGATATTGGAAATGGAATCACCTTTTGTTCCTTACCGATCTAAACCCCTCGCGAAGATAATTTACTCTTCCACAGTACATGTTGATAATAAAAATATGAGCGTATTATAAATTACAATATATCTAGAAGTTTAATCTGTTATTTAGACGCATATACTTGCATATGAAGAGCAACCGGAAAATTATCTAATCTTGAGAATTTTTTTTATTAGTTTGATTCATCAGAATCAGTAGGACAATTCTTGGATAATATTGATTGCTGTTTCCAAGTATTCGATTCCTTACAGAAGAAGATAAGAAGATAGAGAGAACAATAAATGTTAAACATAGCTTACAATTTTTTGTTTGAGACAGACATCGTTCTATGAAGACACTTTACATAGTGTCTATAACGAACAGAATTTCGTAAGTGGCAAGGTAAATTTTAAGATTCTAGCCTTATTAGTATTATTATTATTATTTAATTTATTGAGGCTCTACTACAGAACTTCCAAACTCTAGAATTCGTTGCAGAGCAGAGTTTTCCCCAATAATTCGAACTTATTCTCGTTTAAAACGACAGTTTTATCCCAATATTTAATTAAAGAAAATTTCTCGTTACTTTGAAATTAGTGCTGTCTCATATTGGGTGAAGTTGCACTAAATTGCTGAAGTAACATAAGCCAGCATATAAATCACAAGATATGACGCACCGGTGCGTCATCGGCATTGAACGTGTTAAGAAAAAATTACCAACAAATCTAGGTGGCAGAGTAATTTCAGTATACGATGCATTTATCATAATAATGGAAACATTTAGAGTTGAATGATTGTTTTGCTCTGCTCGAAGGACTAAAGGACACGACTTTCTAAAAGCATCAAATTATTTGCTCCTACTGCAATTGTCAAATTTTATAGTTAAAACTTTGGAAAGCAACTGGTTTTAAAAACATACGATTTTAAGATGAAATGTAGGATCAATTTTGAACCCATTTTTTCAATCTGTGGCCAAATTCCTAAGCTATTTTATTGGTTTGGAAAGAAAAGGGTTGCCTTTTATTCAAGTGAAGTTTTTAATTTTTTATATAACCAATTTGATTTTCTGCTTTTTTCGAGGCCCTTTGGCTGTTTTTCTAGCTTGTTCCTCAACTGAAGAAATTGCGATTTCAAAAGTCATTAGTAAAATTATTACCACTCGAAACACATTTGCAAATTTAGAAATTATTGATAAATCTGTTCGTGCAAGACCAGGACCATGCGATAGATGTGACATCACTTCCCCACCCAGCTCTTTAAAGTGCTGCCAACGATGTGTGTGGTTTAGGGTTATGATGGTAAAACATCGATTTGCCCATTTTAACGGTTTCTCTTTGATGCCTTTGCCCAGGTGTCAATAAATATTTGAAAGGCGGTTTCGTTCTTTAAAAAAAACTTAAAATATAAGCCCAAATTGACAACATGATCTTTTTTTTAGCAGTTTACTTCCTATGAAAAAGAAATTGCATCTAAAAAGATTCTTAATTTAGATGAACCAACATAAGTCGCGTGTGCCTTTTAATTTTCATCACGGTTGAAGCATAATCGTTTTCTGATGGTGTTATTGTATTGTAAACACTCCATTTTTCGTCACCAGTGATGATTCTCCAGAAAAGGAGGATTTATTTCATTTTGATTTAAATCCATTACGCAAATATTAATTCTTTGTGTTTGATGAATCTCTTTTAGATCGCGTGTCACATTTCTTAACGATGCTAAAGCATGTGAAATGATTTTCAGTTGTTCTGTGTGATATATTTAACCTCAGATTTATATGCCCGTGGGATTCAATCATGGCATCAGATGTTCTATCAGAAAGTTAAGTCTTTGACGAAGTAACAAATGTCTTAAACCTATCACATAATCAACACCTCGCGTTTAGAGCTTCAACCAAGTTTTTGCCTTTAGGGAAATAAATGTAAATATATCTAAATGTTCGATTGTACCGCCCATGTTAATATTGACACTGAATCATTAAAATCGAGCAAAAAGCTACAGCCATCAAAAAAGTATAACGTTTTAATAGAAATCATTAAAAAACTCCACCCATAAGTTACGGGAAAATTTTTAGATAAAATGTTTAATTGACGACTAAAAAAAGACCATCATTTTCAAAATAAAATGTATAGGAGCCATTGATGTCTTAACAAAAGTCCCACCTTCTCACTTTACTTTTAGTCTTTAATAATACGGAAGATTTCTCTTTTTGCAATTGAAGCTTTAGCATGCACAAACAAAACCACTACCGCTCACCAAAAAGTTTAAATCGTCCATTAGTTGGCGGTGGAGACCAGGTTGACTATCACATTGATTTGGATGTTAGAAAGTTCAGGAAAAAGCAGCTTTTTTAATGTTGTAACAACCAATGGCATAGATAAGGGATCAAAGGAATGAATCCCCCCCCCCCACTCCATCTTATGTCATGGGTCATAAATTATTAACAAAAAGCGAAAAGTCCAGAATTGTTCCTGTATTTGTTACAAAATATTTTCAATAAGTGATAAATATAACCTATTTGTATGTTTGTTTTTGCACACCAGAGCGTGGCGAGTCGTACTTTTTATAAATGGGGAATGAAGCTAATCGAAAAAGAAAACGATAACGAAGGCTTCCACGGCCGGAGTCACTACAGGATATTCTTCTTCCGGGATTGGACCGTGTCAAAGAACTACTAAACGTATTCGACGTTTCGCCCACCATCGTAGGGGGCTTCTTCAGGAACAAAGAAAAGAAACAATAAATGAAAAGAGAAATATAAGGGAATATGCAAAAATGAAAGAATGAAAACGCCAATTTCAAAACAGAGCACGGTAACTCTGCATGTCCACCATACCAGAGGCGAAACTCTTCTGAATTGAAAATTGGTACAAAGGATAAGAAAGTTTAGACAGAAGAGCACGGTAACTCAGTATGTCCACCATACCAGAGGCGAAACTCTTCTGAAGAGAGAAGAGTTTCGTGCTCTGTTTTGAAATTGGCCTTTTCATTTTTGCATATTCCCTTATATTTTTCTTTTAATTTATTGTTTCTTTTCTTTGTTCCTGAAGAAGCCCCCTATGATGGTGGGCGAAACGTCGAACACTTAAGTAGTTATTTGACATGGTCCAATCCCGGAAGAAGTATATCCTGAAAAAGAAAATGTCAGAAAGAAAATTCAGAAAGAAAATTGCCAGTGTTATTTGAGAGTGTTTAAAATTGAAAGTTCTATTTTTTTTTCATTTTGCAGTTGAAATCTCCAAATTAAAGTTAAACATTTTTCTCTTTTTTTAATCTTGAGTTTGTTTTCAGAAGTTAGGGCTTAAAATTAATGTCGATATTTCGTGATTAACTCGAAACTTCAAGCAACAATTTTCAAATTTTGAGACTGAATTCGAATTAGATATTTTTGAAAAACAGTGAATTCGAATTAGATATTTTTGGAGTAAATTCGAATTAGATATTTTTGGAAAAAAGTGAATTCGAATTAGATAGTTTTGGAAAAAGGTATTTCAAGTTTAAAATCAATAATTAGGGATTAAAATTTCGATAAAAACTCAGTTACCTTTAGAAATCTTTCGATTTTTTGTTCAAAAATTTCTTTTTTTATAATTTAATTTTAGAGCACAAAATTCTATTTTTTATTTTCGATTTTAAATGAAAATTTCTGATATTTTTGGAAAAAGCTAAGTATTTTGAGTTTAAAAATCGAAATTTAGGGATTAAAATCGAAAGCTCGGGAAGAAAAAATGTCTGTTTATTTTTTACAATTTTGAGTTTAAATTAGGAGTTTCTATTTTTTTTTATTTTTGACTTCATGTGAAATTGTTTGATATTTTTTCAAAAAGCCAAGTATTTTAAGTTTAAAAATCGAAAATTAAGATTAAAATTAGAAGTTCCTAGAAAGTTAAAATTTCGTAAAAATTCAACATTTTTAGAAACTTTCCGATTTTTTCAAAAATTTCCTTTCTTTCGAATTTTAAATTTAAGCCAAAACATCAACAACAAAGGTCAACATTTTTAAGTCAATAAATTAACAGTTTTACAGTTTACAGAAAAATTTAAAACAAATTGCAATTTATAATTTTTAATTTTTTCCCTTTGAAATCAAAATGTTTAGAAAAAAACAATTTTTTGAAGCTTTTTCTCAGATTATAAATCTGAAATTTGGAATTTCTATAATTAAATTGTGACTTAAAAGCGAAAGTTTGAACTTTCAGGAAAGGACAAATTTCGAAGTTTTCAAAAAAAAATGTTGAAATTTGTCGGTTAAAATCGGAATGTTAATGTCAAAATGTCGACGTTAAAATCGAAATTTCGAATTTGCTTTGGATATATATGAAAAAACTTCGGAATTTGTATAAAGAAATTTTCGAAATTTTGAGTCTTCGAAATCTCAAAATCACTTGAAATATCTGAAAATAAAGCTTTTTTCAAATTTCGAATTAAAAATCGTAATTTTTAATTTAAAACCGACATTTCGAGTTTACGTAGGAAGAAAATTTTAAATTTTGAATTAAATAGTCGTCAAAATGTTTAAGCTCTGCAGCTTCGAAAACAAATTCTTAAATTTAAAACCGATATTTCGAGTTTAAAACCAAAATGTGTAGCTTAGGGTAGAAGAAAATTAAAGAGGTTTAAGGTTAAAAGTCTAAATTTGGACATTAATGTAGAAATGTAAATTTTGAAATTTCTAAAAGAAATTTTTAATCGTAATTTCTAATTTCAAACAGATATTTCGAGTTTAAAATTAAAATATTTAGCCTAAGAGTGGAATAAATGTTAAAACGTGAAAAGCTTGAAATTGATAAAAAAAATGAAAAATTCGAGTTTAAACATTTCGTTTGAACTTATAAATACTTTTAGTAAAATTCTTTCTTTTTTCCCCAAAACTATATGTACTTTTTCATTCTATAAAGAAAACTGCGCTTTTCTAACTTACATGGAGAACATGCTGCTATTGCACACATGAAAAATTATTTTTATTGAGAAAAATCCCATCGCAAAATGCTATCTACAGGTACCACTGGTAACTACTACTGTATTTATGTATCTTGATAGCTGCTACGTTATTAATGATAAACATTAATGCAATATAATTAATTAAATAAACTAAACTCAATCATATGTGCTATTTTTTAATCATTTGTTGCTTTTTGGGTTATATTACAACCAGACTTGCTGTAAAACTTTCTTCTTTATCATCAGATCCGAAATTAATATTGTATTCCATGATTAATTCTTTGGTTATCCCATTGTTGAAAATACCCATTTGTAATTCTTTGTAATCCTGATACTAAAAGTGTGTATGTCTATTTATCCGCTTTCCAGGGCTCATTCCTCAAGGGATTTTGACGAAAATTGATATAGACGTACCTTGCATTTCGGGATCGTTAATAGAATATGTTTTATCCTGGAAAACTGTTTCAGATACTCCCAAACTACTAATATTATTATCAGAAAGTGTAAATAACCTTACTCCATATTCTATTTAATAAATGATCTGGCAGAAATGACGTCATTTAACAATAGAGCACAACCTTGCGGTAACTTTACAGGAAAGGTTGTTTTTGATATAATGGTCTGATAGCGTCATCTAAGAGCGTTAGGGTGCAAGTTTTCTGTCCAATATTGGATACTCGCTAGACAGCTAAATATACAGATGATCCTAACAACGAATTTAAACAAAACAACATTCTGCGATTTACTCGTTAAAACTGATCAAGTTACTTTTACTCCGTTTATCTAAACCAATTTTATAATCGAAAAATATGTTTGATCGACAGCACTATCTTATAGGAATCTACCATATCTGATCCTTAATTAAAAGCAGAGAAGAATTATAACATTCAAATAAAACAAATTGATGCGTCAGTTTAATAAATTTGAAAACGCTCTTTTATTTTAGAGTTTTTTCTTTGAGCGCAATGTCCTTATTTTTCTAATTCCGCCGACAAAGTTGCGGGTAATAGCTAGCAATACATATATCTGATCAAATTTATGGCTCCTCGGCTTTTTATTCCATCGTTCCTAAATTTTATTCGTCCCATTAGATCTCAAACTTTTCCACCTTTTCACGTTTCTGCTCCAAGGTGTTATATTACGAAGAATTTCCTTCGAGTTCACTGAAAGGATGCATTATCAAGTTTTCGAAATTGTCTACCTTTAAGTCGTCTTATGGAAAAGGATATTTTCTTATGTGATATGAAATTTTTAGTAAAATTGTCCCTTTCATCTCCTTTTGCAATACAGTAAGCTGTCAGTACTTTATGAACGAGTGGGAAATTTCAACCATTATCACTGACTTCAGATATTAAATAACGAGTAATGAAGTTTTCTTGAATATTGTAGAATTCTGAGTATCCTGAATACTGAAGGAATTTGTAGAATCTTACAGACTTAATTAAGCCGCCTCCTGAAGCATTGGGTTGAAAACAATGGCAGCTCAACTAGAGGATTTAAACTTTATAAAATGTCGTTTCATTACGAAACCTATATCGTCAATATTTTGGATTTATATGACTTGTCTTAAGCTGCCGAGGAAACCAGTAAATTAGTAGTAGTAATTAATTAGCAACACCTTAGGGATATAATGTGAATGCTGCTTAAAGCTAGCTGATGACATTTCGAGCTGTCTCAATAAACAAAATTTTCCAATTTATTTTTTGTCCCAAAACGTAATTATTCCGTAAGGCAGGGTTTTTCAAACTTTTTAGTAGTCGAAGTTTATCTCCCAGTAGTAACTTTGACGACCGAAAAAGTCCAATCCACTAATTCTACCTTTTCGAGCCCAATATATTTTTAACGATCAAAAAAAAAGAAACTCTCGAACTTCTGTCGACTAAAAAAAGTCATTAAGTCCAACTTTCTATACCCTTTCTTGTCGAGTGAATTGTCTTCCAGTCCACAAATTCTTTTTTATCGTAACCATAAATAAGTAACGACTGAAAAGATAGTCCATCGTAGACACCCATGGACCCCTGACACGTAACGGACCCCAAGAATTCCAGATTAAGAAACCTGTCGTAAGGATTCAACAGTGATAAGTTATGTAAGGGAATTTTTCCTGACTATTGAAATACAAATATTGTCCTCTGAAACCAAGGAAGAGTAAAAAACACAACATAGGTTGCATAGGGCGTTTCAATAGCCGAGCTATTATCTTTAGAGAGATACTCAGATTTGTATTTCAGTTTTTGAAGATAACCAAGGACCAGTCCGTTCCACCAAATTTGTGTCCTCACTGTTGTTGAATTATTTTATTGACTCATTTTCAATACGAAGCAATTATTCTGTTACCTAGGTTATGTTTTCAGTATCAACTTTTTAAATAGCATATCAATCGATTGCCAAAATTATAAATTGTCGATTTCCAGTTATTTAAACAATTGGCATTTTTCAGAAATCGATTTTGAAAATGTTAACTACTAAACAGAAAGAATGATCCCTTTACACATACGTCAACCGTTAACATTATGACATATATTCTTTTTTGGGTTCTTTTCGTCCTTTTTTGCTAGTTTTACATAATAAAAAAAATCTTTTTACTTAAAAGGGTTTAATTTAAAAGCCAAAATTTTCCTGTATTCCTTCCATTATTTTTTGTTACTTTCACATTAAAAAAAGATTGACTTATAAGTGGTAAATTAAAATTCTCTTTACGGAAAGAGTTGGTGAGCTTGCAATAAATATCCCAGATTATAAAAGGTTTACTTTAACGTAACTTTGGTTTCTTCTTTCTGTTCCGTACATAGTTAATTACATTATCAAGTTCTTAACTGGTTTTTTAATTTTGCAAATTGTTTTTACTGTAACACAGTATAAATAAAACTCTTAACAAGGAGTCGTTTTGTAAATATTAGTTTTATAAATTTTAAAGCAGCTGTACATAAGAAATAAAAAGTCAACAATTTGCTCTTTAAACGAATTTTATTAAGGGTTCTTTTTCTCCTCTTTTGTAGTTATTTGGCTTTGATTCAGACTTCAAAGTATTAAATCAGCAGTGAAATTTTAATGTCTATAGAACATTGAGTTGTTTGTGTTTTAAAACTTCCGTTTTCGCTCTTTAACGTGTTAATACACGTCAAAAGCCAAAACTTTTTAAAAACGTTGATTTTTTATTCTTGTTTAATCCAGTGGGACAATTTTCCCCACGTGCACTCTGTTTGGATTATTCAACTGTTTATCTTGCACTGTGTACTTTTTAAGAATTTTATGTTGATTTAAATACTTAAAAACCTGCAACTTTTAATAATTTTCCGCTAACAACATTTCAAAAAATTTCTTCCAGAGTTTCCAAATTTTAAAACCGTGATTAACTTCTCATGTAACCATTTATTTGTTTCACGTTTCCCATAGACATTGAAAAATGCTGAACTTTTAGATTATTTAGTCAACTTATTTCTTTTACTTTTGAGTATAAATTCCTACTTGTTGCTTACCATTAGTATAAAATGTTGCATTTCGTTTCATCGTAGTTAAAATTATTTTTTTTTAATTTACCGCAACTTAATCTTTTTCAAAAAATGAGTGGTTTAAGTATTTGTTGTTTAGAAACTTTCATGTGGATTGGGAGGATATGATTGGCTTTTATCATTTTTTTCATTTCAGTTTTTATTTAATGGTCGACTATTATGTTTTCTTTTTCTTTCTAATATGATGATTTGTGAGAAATTAAACTTAAAACGAAAATATCCCCAAAAGTTTTTTAATTATATTAACAATGTAATAATAATTGGAAAAAGTTTATTAGAGTCTCGTAAGTGATGAAATATAATCAGAAATAAATTTGATGATAAAAGGGCCATAGTATTAGGTAAACTTCAAGACATAATGATATTAGTTAGGCATTTTATTTTAGCTTTGCAGCATTTCTAGGCTTGTTAAACATTAAGCAACAAATTTCAAGCAAGCACCATTGCATAATTTCCTGAATATGAGTTTTTGATGCTTTATTAATTTTCATCAAACTTGAATATTATTATATGAATTAATATACTGGCAACTCCCCATGGAATCTAGGGAAACAACTTTCCCTGCAAAATGAAAATATTCATAGTAATTTTTTGGCGTTTTAACTCCGTTTTTAAGCAACACCTACGACCAATATTTAATTAAAATTTTCCATTTAAAACTTGAAGTATTACTTGCAATTATTTATGTAAGTCCAAGATTAGACTTTAAATTTTCGAAGAATATTCATAATTTAGGATTTTTAAAAAGGACCAATATTTCTAGACAATTTAAATAATAATAATAACAACGTTGGAATTTTGGAAAAAAGCAAAACATTTATAAAACAGATTAATTAACAACAATTTTTTCATCATTTCGATCTTTTCAAGAAATTACATAATCATATATTAAATATGTCCTATTTAAATTTAAAATGTTTAGCTTTCAAGTTCGAGTTTCAAAATTCGAGAAACAAAGTCAACATTTGGAGATTAAAGCAACACTATCGCAAAAATAAGTGATAATTTCTAGAAAAAATCTAAATTTTGAGCGCTAAGCTGAAATTTAAAAAAGTGCTAATGAATTTTGATAAAAAAGTTCTAAATTTGGAAAACCATCTATTATCAAGAACTAAAACGTTAAAGTATTTTGTAAACATCCCTTATTCAAACCTGTAACAGTCTAAATTTTAAAATAATTCAAATTTCCTGTCAAATTAAATACTGAAAGGAAAACTGCGTCTCAAAAATTATAAAAATAAATCGTTTTTAATTTCGAAAATTGGATCTTCCCTAGAAGTATGAGTTATAAGCAAAAAGTCGAATATTTAAAATTTTGTAAAAAATTTGTTCGGGTTAGAAATTTGTTTGTAAGTTTAAACTTGTCAGTTTCTAAATCGAAAGTTTATCATAAATGTTTATGAATGTAAAGATTTTCTCGAAATTTCGCGATTAAAGTCAAAATTTTAGAATTTGACTAAGCATTTTGAACTTACACGCAAAATTTTGTAATTAAAGTAGACATTTCCCAATTAAACAGGATATATGGTGATTTACATCAAAAATGCAATAATTTTGAAGTTTTGAAGTTTTTGAAGTTGTGACTAAATAACTTTGTGAAAAAATTTAAAACTTTAAACTTAAAGCGAAAGTGTCAAAAACATCTAAAGTTCGATCGAAATTTTAGAAAAAAAACTAAACACTGAATGTTTAAGTTGAAAATTCACGAAAAATATCAAAATTTCGATTAGAGAAGAAATTTAGGTTTTTTTCGAAATGTCTACTATTTTCTCAAATTCTCGAATTTAAATTTGAAATTTCCATTCAAGTAAAAAGAATCCAAATTCGCGAAAAAGTTTAAATTTTGAGTCAGGAAATAAATAACTTGATAAGGAAAATCAAACATATAAAAACATATCAGAATTTTTACTTTAATCTCGAAATTTTGTGTCGAAATTTTATTTCCCATCAATTTTGAATTTCTCTCAAAGTTTTTAGCTTCAAACGCGGAGTTTAAAAGATAACTTGCTAAGAAAAATCAAATTTATGAAAAAAAAAAATTTAATTTTTACTTTTGTCTCGAAATTTCGACACTTTTAAAAGTTTTTAATATAATTAATTTTTTATTTTTAAATACAATGGAAATTAAAGTTTTTCTATAAATTTCGTGCCAATATTCATTTCCATCGGGTTTCTCTAGAAATTATTTGTTTAAAGTACGGAGTTTAGGCAAAAATTCGAAAATTGTTTTATACATTTGAAGTCGAAATGTTCTGTAAAAAAATTGAATTTAATTCATTAATTAAATGTGCCTCAGAATTTCAAGGGTAGCAAGCTTCCAAATATTGGTTTTTTAATCTCAAAAATTAAGATTAATGTCTCAAGATTAAAATAAAAGGTCGAAAATTCACCAGTTTCCAGATTACCCAGAAATTCCAAATCTTAAGAATTTGTTTATACTTAAATTGGTGGATTTATTAAAAGTAACTGATATTCTCGAAAGTTTGACTTAATTCCTTAAAAATTTGAATTAAAATTCGAATTTCCCTGCTAACACTGAATCTTTTAATCCCAAAGTAACCACTTCTTTTCGAAGTTTTGAATTTAAGCACGAAATTTTCACGTTTTCAAAAAACTTAGTGGAAGTTAATTTTTGAATGACTTTAAAACTTTTCTCAAAATTTCGTGATTTTTACTTGAAAATTCTAGAATAACTTTGTTGTAGATTTTCAGCAGTTTTTCAAATGCGGCCTTTTTTGAAAATTTTAAATTAAAACAAGAAAATTATACTTCTTTCTAAAATTTCAACTTCAAAATATAAACTCCGAGTGAAGTCTGGAATTAGGCTTATAGATCTCGATTTTTTTCAAAACTTGAATATTTTTCAAATTTAGAAGTTTAAACTTGAAATTTGGGAATTAGAATTCTTTTAAATCAAATTTGGTAAATATCTTGAATTTTCTACTTTTGTCTCTAACTTATCAATTTCTTGAAATTTTATTTTTCCAACATTTTGACCCCAAGTGTCAAATGTAATTATGTTACGTTATAATTCGATAATTATTTCGGTTTTAATCAAAATTTCAACTAATCGCAACATAAGTTTGCAAAATAAAGTAGGACTTAATTATACATAAGGTTGGGCAGTTTTTTTTTAAGTTCAATTCACTTGCAAAGGGCAACCCCTATTATGCTTTCAGAGCACTACGAGTAAGATGCGAAAATAAAGATAGATGGCGATGAATCGCCCTTTTAAATAAGAATCAATTGTAATTGTCGGGAAAAATTCTGTTCGGTAACGACTTCCAGAGTAAGTTCTATAGAAAAAAGACTATCCGTAGACAGAAGTCTTCTTTGTGCCAAACTGGACCGCATGGAAATTTGCTGTTTCCGACTGTCTTGTGTGCCTCAGGAATGTTGTCCTTGTCAGATCTATCAATTCCTGATAGCATCTCCCATGATAGACTTGTTGAAAACAGACAAGTCACCAACCATCCTTCTATGCGTCATCAATCAGGCGAATGGTTATTTTGTTAATTTAATTCCAAAAATCCATAGTGCGCTTTGGGGCTGAACTCCAAACGTGAGACTAGTATTCCAGTATTGGCCTAACTTGGGCTTCGTAGAGCCAGCAGGTGATGACATGTGAAGTACTTTTTAGCTCTGAAAACAAAGCTCTGCAGGTTGTAGTTCTACTAGAAGATAGTTCTTGCATTTATACTTAGTATAGACAGATTAGGGAGGATTTTACTATCCATGAGGATATTAGTTGCATTGTCCCTTGATACTTGGTTAGAGAAAACAGCGGCCTAAATTTTTGAGGCATTGAAGTCAACTAGATTTTGCTTTCCCCGTTCCAGAACGATCTCAAGATCCCCATTAATCGTCTGCATCTGCTGCTGCCTTAGCCTATCTGAAGCAGTGACTGATAATAGTTTGTCGGAGAAAAAGAAAGAGCTGTCATATGCGTAGTACTTTCAAAGTTGAAGCCAAGAGAAATAGTAGGCGACAGAAGGGACCCCTGAGGCATCCGTACATTAATTGCAAATGCCTCAGATGAGATGCCCATCAACGACGTTCGAAGAAATCTACCACCGAGGAAACTAAATATCAAATGACAGAGACCGGTGAAAGTTCTAATGCGTTTTTATTAGTTATGAAATTCATTCATCACGTTAATATGATTATGCTTTTCTATTATATTTGTTGGTCCACTAGTTTTTTCCTTTGCTTTTTAGTTCACTCCCAAAAAAGTTCCTCTATCACTACACTGGACCACTCATCATTGGTTTCTGGCTTGAGTTCTATAAGTAATGTCAATACATAATTCCGCTTAGTGCAGTAGGCAATTTTAGGAAGGTCCATTTCTCTATTTCTATCGTCTCCGAACTTTGGAATTCGCTAATAAGCAGAATTTTCCTAAAGCGATACAACGGGTGTGTTTTGAACCATATTCGCTCATTCTAACTCGTACTCGAAGTCCATCCAATTTAATACTGTTATCCTTTGCTAATGGATTGCACTCAAAAAAAACTTAAGAGAATAAGCTGCCACAAGTATACTGACCAAGAGAACATGGGACAAATCAACCTCTGCAATTGAAATAATGTAATGAAATATTCCACTTTAATCAGGGTAATGAATTTTTAAGATTTTAAAATGGCTAATTTCAAACGTTTAAATTTCGAAAATAAAATAGGAAACACTACTCGTATCAGGTATCAGAATAGTAACAAAAATGGAATACTTTACTTTGAAGGATATTTGGTATGCTTTTCGTTGAATTATGTGCAGCACACTACACCAAACTTTCCTAAACTTTTTCAATTTTCAGCGCTCTTATTTAATCCTTTTCCTAAGACGTATTATATTAAATTCTGACAAGTGCACTTTATGTAATAACCAATAATTTTTTGCCAGAGTCAGGTAAACGTAATAGTTCCCAAATAAATAACACAACGCCCAAGTGAAAATGGGATCTATAGTTTTTTAATTCAAAACTAGTTATATGTTTTTACAAATTATTAATCCTAATATTATGATTTGTGAATAAAAAAATAAAAAATCCCTTTTTACTTTTTATTGAAAAAAAGTATTGCAAAGGGAAGGCTTCCATAACTGAATACAGAGTGACTACTCAAAAAATGCTTTTGATTCTTGGCGTGGATTTTTAGGAGTAAATATTTCAAAAATATACATGTAGTTGCTTCATCAGTAATACAAGTAAGACACTGGACTAATTTTTTTTTAATTTCTAACTACAAGATTTAAAATTATGCGTACTATATAATATTTTCTTTTTAAAGGTGACTTTCAATAAGCGCAAGTTCGGCGTGATGAAGAAGGCATATGAATTATCGGTGCTCTGCGACTGTGAAATCGCCTTAATTATTTTCAGCAGCAGTAACAAACTATACCAATATGCAAGCACAGATATGGACAAAGTTCTGCTAAAATATACGGAATATAATGAGCCACACGAATCCTTGACCAACAAAAATATTATCGAGGTACATCAAAGCCAGCAGCAACTATGCCTAGTACTTGGCTCATGCAAATACGATAACTGTTTTATTTTTATTAAACTAATGATCCTTTGGATAACAAAGTAGCGTCTAACATGTTTTTTATACTGACTAGTTATCGATTTCGTGCATTTGCCTGATATTTAAGCGAGTTGTTGCTTAAGATTTGATATTCTAACTACCGTAGAATCGAATGCGTGTCTGTAATCGTTTGTCTTGTCCTGTCAAATATTTGAATTATTGAAAAGTAAGAAGTTAACGAAGTGTTTTTCAACTACAATACCAAAAATTTGAATGAATTTTTGACAGCATTAGACCAACGTTGTTTGTTTGAAGCATGCATGTGCGCGTGATAGTCGTTAAGGTTGTCATTCTCCATGAGCTGGTCCACTGACACTTGCAGGCTCTTAATAAGAAGGAGCATAAGAACGGAGTAATGAGTCCCGATAGTCCCGAACCGGAAACAGAATATCAATTAACTCCTCGAACAGAAGCGAAATACAGCAAAATTGATGAAGAATTCCAAATGATGCTGCAAAGAAACCAAATAAACGGACAAAGAGTAAGTTGTTTTACATCCGTCTCACTGCTTATTTGTTCACCACTAATTCATACCTAACTGGATTAATCACTTTCACTAATAATATCATATTTTAGGTCAATATGGGTTCAAACTATAGTCAACCTGTCTCAGTGCCTGTGAATATCAGTTACGGTGATTCTGGTCTTCTCCAATCTAGTCCACAAATGGCTCATACAAGTATTAGTCCAAGGCCGTCTTCATCTGAAACAGATTCTGTTTATCCTAGTGGCGGCATGTTAGAAATGAGTAACGGATATCCGAATTCAGCATCTCCAATGGGTGGGTCTCCATCACCCGGTCCTAGTCCTGGGCCAGGTCTCAGCTCTTCGAAACACCCAAAACAGCATTCACCGGTACCTCGATCAAATTTACGAGTGGTCATACCAACACCTCTTGGCCCGAGCATTACCCCAGAAGAAGTCACTTATGCCGAGGTAAAAACTGAAATAGTAAACTATGCACTTTCAACTTTTTATTGGTTCATCAATACATTCTAAATACTACTCGCTCACACTTTTAACTTAGGGATTCTTTTTTTTTACTTATTGTAATTTGATTGTAAAAGATTATTTATATTGGAACCTTTCGATAGATCCACGATTTTGTAGTTTTCTTTTTCTTATATAACCGTAGAGAATGTCTTGATTTTTTTTAAAACTCTGCTGCGTACAATATTAAATTTTAATAGTCCTCACTTAGATGTTTACTCTCTTTTTGCATGTCGATAATTATTGAAATTTCCGACCGTTTTCTATAGTTCCCTAAGAGTCACCGGGAATTTCCTTCCGACTTATTTATTTAATCATATGATTACTATTAGTTTAATGTGATATTGGTTTAATTCTTCATAATGCACATAATCTTTACAATCTTGCCACACTTCTCAAGTTGTTTTTTATTTATTAAATTATCTTATTAAAAGACAATATCTTTTACATTAATTGCCAATAAAAGTGAATCTTTTAACCTCACGCGGTTTATTAAAGTAAACCATGTAAAACTACCCACTTTTGTGGTTCAAATTTATTGTTTATTTTTAACGTATGGATTGATGTTCTAGAAAAAATTGTATTTACGTGGTAATTCCTATTTCTAAAGTTTAACACCCGCAATTAGTTCCACTTCTTCATTTTTTGCTTTATTATTATTTTTTTGCTATTGGGTCAAAATCGCATTAACGTGAATCAAATTACCTTTCGAATTAGAAAAAGATCAGCTCAAATTATTAGGCGCCAAGCCAAGTCCTCAATTTTACAGACCAAACACATACCAAAAGATCAACTAACCTCTACCTTTTTTCTTGTTGGAGTTCTAGATCGGAACATTTTCGCCAACTATAGTGCAATATCAAAACGCAGCCAAATCGCCTTAGTATTTATTTATAAGTTGATGGAAACTTTTATTTCGTCATGAGTAGAAGCCGGATTTTAGGTCACATCCTATGACCTACCTTTTCACGTTCTTTGGCGTTTTTCATGCCTAAAGCCTCAGTGCCTAAATTTCAATTTCTCGTGTTTTTTGCCTTTTTATACATGATTTGAGCCTATTTTTTAAAATGTTCGTGCCTATTTATCCTTTTCCGTGGGTTTTCCAAGTAGACTTCTGAAGAATTTAAGCAGAACTATGGAACTTAATAAAACAAAGCAATAAAATTGAAATATAATCCATTAAAAAAATAAGAAGACATTTCCAAGAAATGTAATTTAATAATGATTACTCTTATGACTCACCCAGCCCCTTTAAAAGTTTTCCCGCTATTAAAGCGCAGGGTAATTGAATTATACGAGGGCGGTCCGATAAGTACTTGGCCTCACCGCCCGATGGCGCCACTATCGCAAGAGAAATTTACTATCGTGTAGTACATTCTCGTAGACGGCTACTGTGGACATTTCAGCCGAATCGGACTCGTAATTTTGTTTTCACCGCGTGTGGAAGAGGGCGTGTCCCCGGATTTTAGAAAAATGCAAAAGAGCAATACTGGTCGGTGATTCGATTCTTGTTTTTGGAAGGGAAATCACGTAGCGAAATCAAACAGCGCTTGGATACTGTGTACGCTGGCTCTTCTCCTTCGATGGCGACCGTCAAAAATTGGTTTAACAAGTTTCAGCGTGATCGCACGTCGGTTTTTGATGAGCGACGCCCAGGTGCCCCGAAAACGGCTACTACGGTGGATAACGAGACAATAAACCACGATCTCGTATTGGCAGACCGCAGATTGAAGGTACGCGAGATAGCTGAGAGAGTAGGCATCTCAAAAGACCGCGTGGGTATTCTGCATGAAATTTTGGGCATAAGAAAGCTGTCGGCGCGATGAGTGCCGCGTTTGCTCACTACAGACAACAAGCGCAACCGTGAGACCACTTCAGAGCAGTGTTTGACGCTGTTTAAGCGCAATCCGAAAGAGTTTTTGCGTCGTTTCGTGACCGTCGACGAAACATGGATCCACTGGTACACGCCAGAGACCAAGGAACAGTCGAAGCAGTGGACTTCACCCGGTGAACGTGCTCCGAAGAAGGCAAAGACTGTCCTATCGGCGGAAAGGTGATGGCCACCGTTTTCTGGGATTCACAAGGTGTGACTACCTGGAGAAGGGCAAAACGATCACAGGGCTATACTATGCCGAATTATTGGGCCGATTCGACGCCGAATTGCAGAAAAAACGGCCCCATTTGGCGAAGGACTCTTCCGCCATGACAACGCACCGACTCACACCTTCGCCCGCGCCACGGCCAAATTGGTCGAATTGGGCTACGAACTGCTGCCCCATCCACCGTATTCTCCAGATTTGGCCCCGTGCGATTTCTATTTATTTCCAAACTTGAAAAAGTCACTCGCCGGGCAGAAATTTGATTCGAATGAGGAGGTCATCGCCGCCACGGAGACATACTTTGCAGACCTCGAGAAAACGTATTTTTCAGACGGGTTAAAGAAGTTGGAGCATCGCTGGGTCAATGTATCGAGTTAAAAGAAGACTACGTTGAGAAATAAATCGCCGCTTTTCCAAAATTTTCGTTTTTCTTTTGTAGGTTAAGTACTTATCGGACTACCCTCGTAAGTTGTCTATCTTAGTTTCTGAGTAAAAACAGATGTTCCGGTAAAATGATAAAATTATCGGAAGGTTATTTCTTTTCTGATTTATCTTTGAACTGCTTTGTGTAAGTACACTTGGGAATGAAAAATGGCCCCAGAAAGACAAAGTCTTCTAATTAATCACATAGTTTAGAAAAATCGTGTAATTGTAGATGTTGAAAAACTGTTTGAAATGATTTAAATTATATCACAGCAAACATTTTTTTCAGTAAGAACCATAACAGTAAATGTTTTTCTTGTTAATTGTGATTTTACCTTTTAATGCCTTTTTTAAAGTATTTTGGCTTTTCGGTGCCTTTTTTAACTGTTTGTTTTTGCCCAATTTAACATTTTGTCTACCTTTTTACCTTATTTGACTATGCCTAAAATCCAATCTCTAGTCATGAGGTTTTCAACTTATTAAAAATTATATCGTTTACCATAATATTTACGTTTTCAGTTATTGCATTTTTACGTATTAATTGTTCTTAATTTTTATTTCTTTATTTATCATTCTGGTGGGATTGGTAATACTTACCCCTGTTTAGTTATTCACAGATCCCTGTTGTTACTCATGTCATTTTGTAAGGATTGTTCACAAAATTATTTCTGATCATAATAAAGCAGACTGAAATCCAACGAAAATTTATGAACACGTTTCATGTTAAATAATTCCCAACGATCAGTTGTTACGAAGATCTTAAGAATCAACGTCCGAGGATTCAAGATCAAGTAAAATTTATCATTTTGGACATTCCTCAACAGTACTCAGCTCCCGGAGCATGTTAAGTTTGCTCAGAGCATTAACATTGGTCACAATCAAAGGTCACTATAGAGCTTCTTAAGAAAGTAGTGTATTTGATTCTTCCCTCAAAACAGAACAATTTTTACTCGCAGCTATTTACAAGATTTACTGTATATAGTTTATTGAAATAAATATAAAACAACTAGAAAGAAAATAATCAATTTAAACTTAAAACATACAACAAAATATTCCCAACAGTATCAAACAATTTTTGTTAAATTATATTTAAGTAAAAATCGATTAAATATGAATTTAACGCTACATTTCTTGATTTCTTTTATCAACTAATCCGACGAATAATTAGACAGGGATTCTAAAATATAAATGATGAAAAAAATTTACGAAAAACGGGATTAGAAATAATAATCATTAACGACGCAGCTACAAGATTAATGTTTAATGCTCAGAAAACCGGATTGTCTAATTTCAGGGCATATTAAACATTTGTTTGTCAACAATTAGGTGGTCATTTATTAAAAATAAACCAACAGTGAGATTTCCTAACTTAGTCCAAATTCAAAGTAAGTGCATGTCCTTACAGGAATACTAAATTGCTTATTTTTCTTTACTATTTGAGGATTGTGGATGCTATGAAGAAAAAATGACACACATGGTTTAAAAAATTTCCATGGGCATCACCTCTCCTTCATAGATTTACGATACTCAAAAGGTTTGTAATGATATAATACGATCATCGGAAAATATCTCTAGAGTATTAGGCACTTCCTAACGCTTGCACCCATTTTTTCACGATTTCACATTAACTTTCTTCTGCAGTTCGTTATCGTTTATCGGCCGATTTTCATTTGAAAATGCGATTTATAGAACGCCTTTTTAAGAGTTATCGGGGTCGAAAGGATTAGATTACTAACGTTTTGTTTCTCCTGATTTCCGAATGCGCACCTTATATTCTTCTTCTTCTTATTTAGCGATGTCCAAGTCGCTAGGAGTCAGTGATAGCCGGAAATTAGATTTCAATTATGATTTGAAAATATTATGTTTAGCCTCAATATGCGTGAAAAGAAAAAATGTGCCAACGTTGGCATTTCCTAACATGGCCCAAACATTTAATTTCTCAGGGTGGGTACTACGCATTTAGAAGAATACACAAGTGTATTTCTCCGATTTCACAGTAACGCTTTGTTTGAAGGTTGAACGTCCCGTGGACGGTTGTAACGTCTACAATGAAAAAAAGCTTCGTTGATTTAAGAAAAAATTCATCGGAGTCACTGTTTCCCTCATAGATTCACAAAATTTCAAACGTTTGAATAATCATTGGAAAATATCTCTTAATTTTTTATAATATTTGTGCCCATTTCTTTTCAAAATATTCGCACTGTTGGCGATTTTCCATAAATTTTCTTCTGTAATTCGTTATTGCTGCCAACGATTTTCGTGCGAAAAATCTAATCAGCCAATGACCTCTTCAAATCTATTGAAGACAAAGTATCACTTTTTATTTTCATGTTTTCATATTTTATGCATATCGACACTTCGTACGTTTGTATCTTAGTCACAACTGTCATGTTATCTGGTGATGTATTTACAGTTTAGTTTCTATCTCGTTTCCCTTTGCTTTTTGCGTTACACCCAAATCAGATTCGATTTACGATGTATAATGCTAACGACAATATTTGAATTTGGTAACGCAGTACCCACGCTGGTACGAAGTTGATTTCGAATCTGTATAATGATGACGATGTGGCTAGGGGTTTAAATTATGATCTGAATTTTTTTCGCTTAAATATACATCTAACAGAAATGTTAATTGCATATGAGCATCATCCTCATTTTACTCCATCTCAACTTAAAATTAATAACATTGTGACTGAATTACCCCTCTGTATTTGATCGAAATATTTTACCTAAATTTAAAAACAATTGCTTATTACGTACATATTTTAGAATTTCTCATAATTCATACAAAACACTACTTCTTTATAAAAATTGGTCGGTTGATTTATGACGATATTAAAGGGTGCACTGTCCATGTGATTTTGCCACTTGAGCGTGATTCTTTTAGCAACCGTCTGGTATTGTAAGGTTCCTTATTGTAGAAATCGATTTCAAAAAGCTCATAAGTAATTGATGACCACAGAAGAAGGCTGTTTAAAAAATTGTATAATGTATATTTAAATCTTACTTATTGTCTTATTTTGAAATATTTTATGTACTTTTTTGATTACCGCAGAAGTTGCGCTTATATAAGCCCATTTGATTAACGTTATTTTGGGGTTTCAGCATGCTCGGACACAGTCTTCTCTGAACACGCCGGTTGTGGCGTTGCAGACGCCAGGCCTATCTAGCTACCCCGGAGCGTTATCGTCGACGTTTGGCGCTCAAGATTTTAGTATTGCTACAGACATGGGCCTGGGAATACCCTGGAGCAGCCACCAAATACCGACTTCGTTAGCGCACAGTAGTAGCAGTTTGCCTCACTTGGCTGTATCGAGCAGTACACCGCCTCCAACTTCTTCGTCTCCCCTACCCGTTAAGATCAAGAGCGAACCGATATCTCCACCTAGGGAGCACCATCCCCATCTGAGCGCGCCTCCAGTGCATCACTCCCACGTACAAAGCCTTAACCTCACGCACACGCACCATCCGCGGCCCAGTTCTGCTGGACAAATCACTCCGACCCCCGGAAGTGTTACCCCTACGAATCTGCCGTCTCCTTCAGGTCCTGCGACATCCGGAGACTACGACGGCAGCGTGCAAATGCACAAGAGGCCAAGGTTGACGGACTGGCCTTCTTAAACTTGCGATTTACCGATCGCTGGACGCTAAGTGCCATAGTGAATACGCGTACGTCGCGTAGTGGTGGTTGTCCTTCATTATACGCGTTTCTATTGCCAATTATCATCCATGTGATAAACTGAGTCTAGTAGAAGGATTATTTCTTCGTTTTTTTTTTCTTTTTGTAGTCATTATACCTATCAGTGAAAAAGAGGATATTTTATAAGCAAGAAAAAGAGAGAGAAACGATAAGATTTATATATTAGAATGTTATTGGTTGTCGGTGCGAGTGTGTGTTAAATACCGCGGCAACCGTAAAGTTGTCGCGAAACCATGAAATGAAACAAACATAATATATAGTGCCATTATTTTCTTGTAATTATTAGTAATCTTTTTTATAAATGTTTTTAGAGAAATAGTATGTTATTTATAATGTACACTTGTTAATTTAGAGAGGATGCAGCTGCAACCACTAACACGATGAGACTATGCAGGACACTTATCTCTTGTTACGTAATGGTGCTTTCTCCTGACCTGTTTAGAACCGTTTTTCTTTGATGCACGTACGCGAAAAATCGACAATCAACCAAATTCAATTTAAATTAAACCAAAACTTGAATATAGTCTTTGAATTTATCGTAGCTTTAAGTATAGTATATAACCATTATGTAACCCAGATATGATGCATTCTACCGAAATTGTTGAAAACTCCACATGATCTACGTCATACAGCTTGGTGCTCTCAAAAATTTGAGGCAATTTAATTTTTTGTATAATTGAATCTCACAGATTTCAAAACTGGAATCATCCTTGCCAATTAATGAGATTAATATTGGTTAATATAAATTGATGTTTTAATATTAGCAGCCACTGCTAAAGTTGAGTGTTTAACATATGTTTAAGTTTTGTTAAATTTATTTAGAACGTTTTTTTTTTTTGTAATATAAAATGTTAGGTTTCATAGTTATGGAAACTGCTGCTGTATAATATGTAAAACAATTTACTACAAATTTGAATACATATATGAGTGACGCCTTTTACACATTGTTTCCTTTCTATTATGTCAACTAAATTTCTCAGCTAGTTATTTTCAAGGTTAATGGTGCAATATTAATTAATTTAAAAGCTTTAAAATTACAAGATGTGTGGAGTTGATTTTCCAATAATTGCGTTTATTAAGATGTGTCAGGTACACAATAAATCTACTCTGAAAAGTAATTGCTTTGAGTTACCCCTGAGGGCAACCCAGAGGAATAATAATATCATCATCAGGATATAGAAATTCTAGCTTAAAATATTCACAATAATGTGTCAGCAAATTGAATGTCTTAAAAATATTTAAAAAGATAGTTTTCGAACTTGATTAGTAAACTTCAATAATTAGGGTATATCTTTCAAAATCATAGCTTGCCTATTTGTCATTAAATTGGTTATATTTATTATATAACTAGGATGGTTATCAGTGCCTCCTAAATATACAGAAGTTGTATGAGCTAATTATGTCAAAAATTTTTGAAGTTGAGCATTTCTTTTCAACATAAGGTACAAAGTCGTCAACAGTTAAAAATGCGCTTATTGGTCATTGTGCATTTGACACATTTTATTACTTATACATAATTGGCCCAAATGTGTGTGTATTGGTTAAGTATAATTCTCATTCAACTTAAAAATATTTTCACAGGAAATTTTAATCCTCGGAATTAATATGTGACTAATTAGATTTTTAAATACTTGAATTTGAACATCAGATGTTACTTCTTAGACACTACGTACTATGTAAAGCTACATTTTATGACAATTTCAAAGTCAGTTTATTTTTGCAATTTAACTGAAACCGCTTTATTGTTGAAAATGTGTAACTTTACAGGTTGTTTCGCTTTAAGGGGCCACCCTTATACATTTTATGTGAAACTGAAACAGTTTGACATAACGTGACTTATGTGAAATAACTACATATACGTATTGTAGTTACAGGTGTATGGTTCTAGAACGAAAACCGTTTTTTTGATTTGAAAGATTTTTTTCAACTAAAGTTGTGAACTATCTACATTCAATTATGTATTTTCAGAAACCTTTCAGACCAAATTGTAAACACACTATCTTAAATGCTCAAAATATGGCTTTTGATTTTTGGATTTTTGAACAAAAACCATTGGGGATATTTTTAATCAAAATTTGTATATGCTATACTCTAAATTATACGTTCCCTGAAATTTCTTAGTAAAAAACTAAAATAAAACATCAAGCCGTTACTGCATAATTTTTTTTTACTATACTGATTTCACAGAAATATATTAATGGCTGCATAAAATTCTTTCTTGGATGCTACCGATTTTAATAAAAGACAAATTAAATCTAAGACGCTTGTCTAGTTTTCTTAGCAATTAATTTATTAAGTTGGTATGCTGAAGCAAAGATAAAATGGGTGTGTAGAAAAAAGAAAATCACTAATGATTTTTATTTTCAAAAATTGAAAGCTAAAATTATATAAATTTTATTTAAATTTGGCACAGAAAGTGCCAAAGTGAAGGATGAATTATAATTATAATATTTATAGTTAAAAGTTATATTATTATAAAATTTTGATTATATAAATTTTATTTAAATTTGGCACAGAAACTTTTTGAATGATAAATTATAATATTTATAGTTAAAAGTTATATTATTATAAAAGTTTAATTAAAAAAAGTCTAATATATAATTTTTTAAAGTATGGCGCTATACAATAATACAAATTTCAGTTGGTTTGTCTTAACCAAAGTTACATATTCATTACCAGTTATTAAAATTATTTGTCTTTCCTTTGATTTTAACTTCGTTCATCTGTATATTCCTAGCAAGTTGCATATTCTTAAAACATCAAAACTGGCATTTATTTTAATATGAATATTGTTTCTGCTCTAGTAATTTTAGTTTTTTTGCACCTGCCATATTTTCTTTAGAAGCGTAAACTCTAAAAATACATTGACTTGGTTCACTTTTAAATAACTAAGTCTCTCTCTAAGCTGACTTAGCGTTGAGCAAAATTACCAAAGTTTTCTGTACTGCTGCATATTTTGGATTCATTTAATATTAACCAAGAAGTGTACGCGAAAGTTCATAGTTGCCTCTATTTCATTAAAAATAATCCTAAAAAGCGTGCATGACTGAGTTTTGTTTTTGATACGTAATTCACCGATTTAAAATGAGAATTTATCTAATCTGACGCTCATTTAGGTGTGACGCCGTTTTCGAAAATAGTGTACAAAATTTCAATTTGTTGATAAACAAATGTTAGATGTAAAATTAAATAATCAATTTGATTAGTAATTTTTTAAGTGTGATCAATTTGATTGGCAGTTATGCTAACGAAACTTTTCTTACAAACTTCATGATATGGACAAAGAGATTAAAACATTAGATGTTTAGTTGCAATAATGTTTAGTTGCATAACGAATACCATGATCTAGTGTACACGGGCTTTAATACCTGCTTTAGATTTTTATTATTATGCAATTTACACATCCATAATTTGATTACTAGTAATTAACTCTATGCAACGCACTTAATGCACCATGTAAAATTTCTCTGGAAATTACTTCATGTTACACTCTCAAAAGTATAGCGCATAATACTGATTAAATTATCTATGTCGCAATTAGATATAACTTTGGCAATGGTTTAATCGTATACTTTATGTTATTGTGTTCAATAAGTTATTACAAAAAAACTAATGTTTTAACGAAGGGTGCGTTATTGTTATGTAAATACTATTAGCCAAATTTAAAAATAGATAGACATTGTGTGAAAAATGTTTTAATTATTTGCAATTTACTGTTAAAATAATTTCTTTCCCTTGTTAGTGATAATATATATAACTGAAGTAATATCTAAAATAACCAGAATGTTTCCAACAGCGCAAAAAAATTTTTGTATCACTTTAGAATGGTATAGTGGCGGAAAAATATGTTTTCCTGAACTACCAACTTCATTAAATGCCGACAGCATATTAAGCTCCGAAACAAGGAACCAAATTTATAAGAGTTAGATTGACAAATGCTACGGTTTTAACATTTTGGCGGATTAGTCTCATTAGTTGTGAATTGAGCATGGAATATGTTTCGGTAGGATGCATTTTTTATATTTCTTAGCTTTAAAAGACAAGTTGCGTGCGACGCAAATAAAAATTGTTATAGAATTGTGTTGGTGCTAGAAATTGATTGTTTTAATTTTGTATCTCTGAAGGGAGAACCTCGGAAGGACCAAAGACTCGACTTCGTGTGCATGTGATGTTGCATTAAAGAAAAACGGCTCAGATGTACTAACTCTGTCCACTGGCTGTTCGGGGTCGACGGACCTCGTCAATGTTGAATGTACTGCTTCCCCATGGAACCTAGAGTGTTCATTGTTGTAGCCTTTTCGATTTTTTTGTGATCATTTCAGAGTACGATATATCTATTCTGTACGTTGAACTACACAAAGTAAAAATTATATACATAATGAAGTAAATAAATATAAATGATATACATTATATATTTTATCTACTGTTGTGTGCACCAATCTTGCACATAGTTTTAAAAGTTTATATTTGTACCCGGGAAAAAACCGGATAAAGTCCGCTTGGCCGCGGAGGACCCTTATCTCCACTGAACTACTGTAGGATTGCCTTACTCACAGTGCCTCGACAGTATGTACGTATCTTTTGTGTACTACACACTACACCACTCGATGTCTTCGGGCGAGGAGTCATCGCGTCCCTAATGCCGCTGCGGTACATTTTCGTCGACTATACACAGGGTATTGCGCCGTTCTACACTTCACTCTGCTGGCTAACTCCTGTTGGACAGCTACCGCTGCTTGTGCCTTCTCGTTAACCGGTACCTTTCCGAATCCTCCCATACCCGATTAAACTGGCTTCCGTGTCACTGCACGATCGTCTCTTCTCTATGTTATTTCTTCATTTTGTCAATGTCTCATTCTTCGTTGACATGTCAGTTGACACGATTTTATTTAGTCGTTTTGTGTTAGACAGAAATACTACTTTTAGCCTTAATTTTAAATGGACGGAATACCGAGCTACTACGTGTAAATATAGAATTATTTTGTTGTAGCGGTCGCCATAATTAATGTTTGTTTATCTGTTTAATGTTCATTTTATATCGACTTAATATAAAATTCATATCCCAGGCATATATTACGTCCATTTGACTCTGGCATTTTTTCAATCATGTGCAATATTAATCTGACGTTTTATTTATCTGATGTATTCAATTAAACCAAATAAAAATTGTTTGTTACAATCAATTTGTATTATTTCATTTCATGCGTAAATCCGATACGATTAACTAACAGTGATAATACAAAAATGACCTTATAACTCTAAACGTTGACCGCCGCCTACATTTTGTTTCCAGAAATAATGGCTCCCATTTGGAAGTCCCCATACGTTATTATTCAAACTAATATTTATCTATATGGATTCAGTCAGCAGTCTTGATAAATTATTACTGCAGTATAAAGTCATATAGAGCTTTTGGCAATGAGACTTATGTTTCGGGAAACGAACCTCTAGGGGACGCTTGTTTACACTTCTGCGAAGAGATCCTTTAGTAAGAGTTAGGGATGGGCAAAACTGCTACTTTCAAATAACAGTTATAGCAGATACTGCTTCTTTTAAAAAGCAGCTACTAAGTAGTAGCTTAAAAATAGCAGTTCGCAAGGTTATGGGCAGTTCGATGATGGCAGCCTGCTATTTGTTTCTTTGTAGGAATTTACGGTTTACAAACTGCTTTGCGTCACGAAATCCTACTATCGTGTAGTTTGATAGTGTTGTTATTAAAAAAAAGTGTAGATCACAGAGTACGAATGTTAAAATTTTCAAATAACAGCTTTAATTTTACTGACCTTTTGGTGGATAAATCTTAACGTGCGTAAAGACTCTTAAAATTAGTAATGACATTGACATTTGAACTGTTAATATTTTCGCACAAAACATGTGATCAGAGATCTATAAAGCGGTAGGAATCAACAGCCAACAATTTCGAAATTAATTATCACCGCAAAGCAGTCCTTTTTTAAAAATAAATTACAGTCAGAACGGCGACGCGCAACACCTCGGTATTATTGACTGGGATCAGAGTGCCAGTTATCAACAGTCCTGCTACGAAGAAGCGAAGCAGCTATTTTTGATGCCGGCTCCACACTCGCGCGCGAATCGCCGCGTGAATGCACGCTGCGATTCTCGCGCGATTTTTACATGATAAACATGCCCCTCCACAGTCGCAAACTTCGCAGTGTAGTTCGCGCTTTCAAGAGAAATGGACCCAAAGGTAGCCACTGCTGCTGCCGCTGAGCTTTGCGCTATAGCATATTATAATTATATGTATATTAAAAATAAACACCAAATAGAGAAAAAAAGAAAATTGTCCTCTTTGAAACCACACAACAATAACCAGAAAAATGTGGATGCATTCGCGCCTTCCGAAAGTCCCGCGAACACTTTGACGCGGACCAAAAAACCGACTTCGGAAGGGGAACTGTGCAAAGCGCGAACGCGGAAGCCTCCACACTTGCGTTCGTGCTATTTCGCGAGCTTTCGCAGCGCGAGTGTGGAGCCTTATATGTATAGTCAAAGGTGGAGCCGGCATGATATTCGGGTAGTGCCGACTGCTATCAGGGTTTCCGATTTTGCGATTTTTATCAAGAGAACTACGATGTCACGGACTATAGAAGTAGGTTAGTGCACGAACGTAGAAAACGGTGTCAAAAAGCGTCTAGAGGGTAGGTAGTAAGCTCTCGTGATATCAGGGGTGATGGATTTCTACTACCAAGTAAATGAATATGGCTATTAAAGAGTTGGAGAGAGAGAGAGAGAGAGAGATACGATGTAAAATACAAAGCAGCGAAGTAGCGAGGCAGCTATTTTTAAAATTGAGTAGCACTTCAGCTAAGTAACTGCTACGAAGTAGCAGCTTTTGAAATAGCAATCCATCCCTAGTAAGAGTGGACCTTTTCCACCGTATTTCTGCTATTTCATTTCTTGGAAATTAAATTCCAACCTGTCATTTTTGATATTTTTAGTTGTTTGTTTTATGTATATTCTTCTCGTTAGAAATATAGTTTAAAATAACAATAGGCAGGAAGAGTGCCAGACTCTTACTAGAGGGTCTACTTCTGCGTACATGGGGTCTCTACTTCTGCCATGACTTCTCGACGTATTGAAACTTCTCATCAACAACGGGAACAGAGGGATTGCAGTAGTATTACAACTAGGGTGCCAGATAAAGATCGTTTTCCGGAAATATATATTTTTTCTTTAAGATTCTTAAAAAAATCCGTTGTGACACAAGAACACTTTTTATATTTTTATTATAACTATAAAAATTATTTTCACTCTGAAAGTTAACCCTAGAGTAGGCGCGCCATACTTTGTAACACGAAGGGGCGCGCGCGGTCTCAGAGACCGCATCTAGAAATAATGTTATTTATTAACCTTTTTTGGTTCTATGATGAAATATGGTATCTTGGCATATTTGTTAATAAAATTAAATTACAAATCATGCATTGCTTTAACCTATAAACAAAAAATTTAGCCAAATACAAAGGCCAAATTATTGTACGAAATACGGAACTAAATTTCCAATAATAATATATTTAAGGGTTGGGGTCCAAAAATAGTTTACATTTGGATCATACTTGTTTGGAAATATCCTCTATAGCCTTATTTCCATGCAAAAGTCAATTTATATCTGGAACTATAATGACAAAACAATTTAACATGCGTGGGCGCGCGCGGTATCACATAATGCAAATAGCTATAACTTACAAAAATTGACATATAATTAATCACTTGATCAACCATTACATTTGTGATGTAATAAAACTCAGCTAAACCAAAAATGAGCATTATTGGCAAACTAATTATTGAAATATAAAATAATAAATATAAGTGCGGTCTGAGAGACCGCGCGCGCCCATCGGCGGGTTAATGAAGAAGAAAACTTTTTAACGATCGCATTTATCCCAAAAGTAAAAATCAGAACAAAATAAGACACATTAAAGGGTGACCCAAAACAACACCTATTTTTCGCCTCTTTTGGGGACCTCCTGAATTTTAGCTCAAAGTGGTATAAATGATAGTTTACAATGATACTTTAAATTAGGTAAAATTTCAACTTGAGCATAATTGTTGATGATATAATGAGCTAAAACCCTTTGAAAATTACGTTCAACAAATGGATTTTTCTAAATACCTTTGGCGCTATTCACGTTACATCGATAAAATTTTCAATAAAAAGTTGTTTTCTGCTGCAAATTTATTGATGGTATTAGAAAATTTATATCGCCACCAGTGACGTAGAATCAATTCGCTGTATATTTTACGTAACAAGATCATCTTGCTAAAAACACCTAGGATATATCGCTTCCAAGAAATTTTGCGCGATTTATAAGTTAATTATGCTGCACTTCGGACAAAGTTTAAATTGTGCATTTTTTTGTCGAAACCCCCTTGGTTCTAAGTCACTGATGGTGATACAAATTTTCCAATACCATTAATGGATGTGTAGCAAAAAATAATTCCTGTATTCAAAATTTTATAGATATAGCTTGAATAAGCTGCGAGATATTTAGAAAAAACCATTTGTTGGGTGTTATTTTCGAAGTGCTCTGTCTCCCTTAGTAGGACTCTATTTAATATAACCCTGAATATCCTGTTTAATACAACTTTTTTTTATTTTGTCGTAAGGAATCACCTAAAATATAAGAACGTTTTTGATGGACCATCTGCATAAGTATTGCAACATAAAATAATTAATTAAGGGGCCTGGAAATAAAAAGGTTCAAGTGCGCTTTTTGAAAAATGTGAGCTAACTATACTGTGCCACTCTTGGAAGTTGTTTCTATTCAGAAGTAAATAGAATCATGTGATTTTCTCGTTCATTTCTGTCATATGTCGGATTCAATATGAACCTATAAAAATATTTGTTATTTCGCGTTGCGGTAAAATGGTGTGAGTGCACTTGAATCGTTTTCTCTCCAAGACAGAAACCTAGAGATATTGGTATAATTGAACCCGACTTACTAGGTAAACATGAGCCCGGTAACAAAATTTAAGAATCTTCTCAAAAATTTCATTATTTCCCACATAAATATGTTTCCTAAATATCATAGCCATTATTTCAGAAAAGACAATCCAATCCAATTATCTGGTGAATTGAGTGTAAGCAAAATGAATAAACTCAACAAAGAATTTTGTATTAAAAAACAAGAGGTACCCATGAAAGAGTCATATTATCGATTTATTTTTAATACCAAATCCAACCATTATTTCCTATAGCGATATATGCAGCCATTGTGATAATTTACAAAACCTCTTGAAACATTCTAACCAAGAGACTACCAACACTGCTAAATGGGATTAAGAGTTGTACCAAGGAAAATCCCAGAAAGTAACACAAACTGAGAAAAGTGGTATTTCCAAAAATGAAAAGACTGAAAACAGTGTTGTTGTTATTTGCAACAAGCTCTGCCAACACCTCTATTAAGCACTTCTTGATTCTTGTCTAATAAAATGCATTTAAAGGATTATTGCTTACGATAACGAAGGCTTCCACGGCCAGAGTCAGTACAGGATATACTTCTTCCGGGATTGGACCGTGTGAAAGAACTACTAAAAGTGTTCGACGTTTCGCCCACCATCGTAGGGGTCTTCAAGAAAAAGAAAAAGGCCAATTTCAAATTCAAATTCAATTTGAAATTGGCCTTTTTCTTTTTTGCATATTCCCTCATATTCCTCTTTTCATCTATTTTTCTTTCTTTGTTCCTGAAGAAGCCCCCTACGATGGTGGGCGAAACGTCGAACACTTTTAGTAGTTCTTTGACACGGTCCAATCCCGGAAGAAGATTATTGCTTACAGTGATTCCTGTGTTGGGCAAAATAAAAATATTTGCAAATTTTTAGCAATATTTTTCAGGCTACAAATATAAAGCACATTGGTCATAAGTTTCTAGAGCGAAACTTTGGGTTGATGAAGAAGAGAAAACAATAAATTCCTCATGGGCGATTACAATGCCAGAGTTGGAAACAATCCACTGCAAGACGTAAAACAATGATTTAACGAAGACATCAGTAACGACAATGGAGACTTGTTGGTTGACTTTTGCGCTCAAAATAATCTAAGAATAAATAATACTGTTGTGGGCTATTGGTTCGAAATGATTAACACATGAATTGTAAAACATTCTATTTCCAAACTAAACTCGGAACACTACAACTGAATAATTAACTTACTTATTGACTTCTAACTACTAACTCACTAACTACACTGACTCTAACTGATTGACTGAGGGAAAGCCAACCGCACCCCTCTTTATATAGATCTCTGGTTCGGGTTCTAGAAGTTTTCGGCAGATGAGGCTTATGGTTTGCCGAAATTTCTGGAACACTTATCTGCCGTTTGCTTTATTATCGCGGCCGCTTTCCCTTATCAGATCTTTCTAGAACATTTTTTTACGTACTAAATTCTAAAATTTACATTTCGTTATATTACATTCATCACCAACCGACAATTTACGCCTCCAGGGATACTGGAAGTGAGAACATTGAACACTGCAAATATCGGAAGTGATTATTAGCTGGTATTCTGCAAAATAAGAATGAATTCTCATATAAAACGAAAGGCTAACCCTGAATACACCTAAAAACTCAACATCGATATACTAGAACTAGAACTAGAAGACAAGAGCACAAAAAACCTGTACGAAATGAGACTAAAGAACAAAATCAACAAAACACCCATAAAAGAAAATGATAGTCCAGGCGAAGCATGAAAAAAAATTAAAAACAACATTTTAGAATCTGCCAAAGGAGCTGTAGCGACACAAAAAATTTACATATACCCATCACTAAACAATAAAACGCCATGGTTTACTAAAGAGGCAATAATAGATAAAAAGAAAAAAGCATTTCTAAAGTATAAAACGACAAAAGCAGAAGACTATGTAGAAAAACGAAACAAAGTCAACCAAAAAATAAGACAGATAAAAGAAGAGTATTGGAAGAAACATACGAAAAGCATGGAGCGAGATATGTATTGATTCCATAAGAAAATATGGCTAAGAAACAGAGAGGCAAAAGTAAACGAAACTGTAAAGATAAACCCAATCAATAACAAAGAACGGGAAAAATACTTTGAAAATCTGTACAAAGAAGAAGACGATGATCCACCGCATCTTACAACAACAAACTGGAATAAAGAGAAGATAGAGATCACAACAGATGACATTGCAAGCACAGTTAAAACATTAAAGAACAGAAAAACTCCCGGAAACGATAATATAAGAAACGAATTGCTAAAATATAGTGAGACGTATCTTATAGAAGAGCTAACAAAATGTTTTAACATAATACTTGAAAAGGGAAAAGTACCTGTAGACTGGAAAACTAGCATTACTGTGCCTATATTTAAAAAAGGTGATAAAAGCAACCCTGAAAACTACAGAGGGATCACATTACTGAACAAGACGCAAAAATTGCTAACCATAGTAATACTAGAAAAAAGCCAACTGCAGTTAATCATTAATGAAGAACAACATGGATTTCACCAGAGTAGATGCCATATTGATGATCCGTTAACTAGTCAAAAATGCGATCGAATTTAATGCGTCAGTCTTCATGTGCTTTGTTGACTTACAAAAGGTATTTGATCGAATAAAACTATACGACGTAATTGCAATATTGCAAGAAAAAGAAGTACCAAAACAGCTGATAACTTTAATAGAAGATCTAAATACAGAAACTAATAGCAAAATACAAGCAAGACCGTTATCTAAAGAAATCAAAAACAGTGCTGGCATCAGACAAGGCGATTCCCTATGCCCAATGCTTTTCAATCTGATTATGGACAAACTCGTAGACTGCGTAAAAACCATGCATGAGCATAAAATGGGAAAGTACAACCTGACTATTTTGTGTTATGCTGACGATGCGGTGCTAATTGCAGACACTTAAGACAACCTACAGAGAATTCTCTTTCAATTTGCAAATACTGCTAAAAGATGCTAATATCTACAGAAAAGACAAAATCGTTAGTTGTCTCAAAAGAGAATATGTAATAAAACCATTGAACAAGTGATGTTCTACGTATTTGGTAGTAGAAATATCGGGTAATCAAAATAACTACAGGGAAGTCAAACAACAAGTTATGAAAGCAGCAACAGTATCTGGATATCTAAGAGAGGTGACCTAAAAAAAAAAAAATACCTCACTACAGAGTGCAAAGAATATATAAGAGCTTAATAAGGCCAATAATAACGTATGCGTCAGAAACCAGAGCCGACACAAGCAAAATTAAATAACTAATACGAACATCTGAAATAAACACTCTAAGAACCATAGTGGAGAAAACAAGAAAAGATAGAGTAAGGAACCAAGTCATAAGAGAAGAATACGGAATTAGACACATGGTAAGATTCGCTAAAGCAAGAAAAAGAGAATGGAATGAATATGTTTCTAGAGCGAAAGAGGGCAGATTGATAAAAATAGCGAGAGATCAAAGACCCGCCGGGAAAAGAGACCCTGGAAGACCAATAAAGATGGAATGAGCGTAGAGAAAAACAGGTTTCGAACTATCAAAAAAGAAGAAGAATAAATTTCGGAGTTAAGTACTTTTGCTACCAATGTCAGAATTTCGATACCAAATTAGAATTTGGCTTTCCTCCCAAAATTTTGATTTTTAAACACTTAAGTCCCCCAAATTTAAAAAATTGCGTTTTTCACCTATTTTCAACTTTTAAACGCGAAACTTCAAAATTTCTAGAAAATATCTAAATCTAGAGAAAAATGTTGACTTTAATTTTCTTTCTACTTTAATCTCAATTTTTAATTTGCAAGGAAAGCACTTTGTATGTTAAGCATTGTTTATTTCACGGTGCAGCCATCAATTAAATCTACTATCCAAGCTTAGGTTTCTGCATCCAAAGATTTGGATTATAGGTTCTTCAATAGTTAGCTAAGATATCTTCTTTAATATTAGATATACAAAGGTAATAAAACAAAACGGTCTAAAATACATTATCTTAGTTTAGATAAATGTAGTAAAATACATACAAAATAAAAAGTCGACAGAAAAATAATATTCTACAATCAATTATCCAAAGTTACAAACAGTATACAAAATGTTTAAAGAAGAATTAAATATCTCTCGAATTGCAAACCTTGTAGCTTAAAATTTCGACTCTAAATTCCAGATTTCAAAAAAGAAAAGTGGCAAGTCTGATTTCAAATTCAAAATGTCTATATTTCTCATAACATTTCAAGTGTTTGCTCAGAATATTAAATTCATCCTCGAAATCTGAACTTATTAACATTTCTATCAAAATCTCCAAACCAACTAAGGTTTCAAAGAATTTTGAATTCAATCTTGAAGAAAAAATGATTCTCTTGGAATTGCAAATTTGATTGCAAAATTTTGCTCTTCGTTTAATTTGGGGAAGAAAGTTGAATTCTTAACTCGAAATGTGTATTTTTCTAAAGATTTTGAAAATTCAAAATTTCAACCTTACCTCGAAATTTCAACTTTAAATTCAAAATGGTTACTTTAAACCTAAAATTTCGAATGTTATCTCTTGCTTTCTCCAAAAAAAATAAAGTTTAATTTTCAAATCTTACTTTTTGTTATCAAAATCTAGATTGTACAGGATATACTTCTTCCGGGATTTCGAAGACGACTTTTAGTAGTTCTTTGACACGGTCCAATCCCGGAAGAAGTATATCCTGTACTGACTCTGGCCGTGGAAGCCTTCGTTATCATATCAAAATCTAGATTGATTTTAAAATTCGAATTTGGAAATTCCTTTTTTAGGAATTCCAAGTTAAAATATTGGGTTTAACCCCTAAAGACTTTTTACCGGTATTAGCTGATTAGTTTATAAAAAAAAATGGAATTTTCACCCAAAATTTGCAGAAAAACTTTAAATATTTGAGGGTCAAAATTTTTCGTAAAAGATGTTTCGATAATTCTAGACTTATAAAATAAACATTTTTTGAAATTTTAAAAACCTATTAAGTTTAAAATTAAACTAGACCATTTTAGAAAAATAGTCGAATTTCTGAAAATAGATTAACATTTCAAATGTAAATACGAAATTCGTTATAGTCTAAGTTTTATGAATACAATGGACATTTTGCGATTACATTCGTGTTTTAAATTTTATGTCACAATTTTGCCAAAAAAGCTTTTAACTCAAAATTTAATGAAAAATTTCGAAATTGTAATAATTAATCTGTTAAATTCAAAATTACCAAAAAAATTGAAATATTGATTGTAAGAATCAAATTTTGAAAAATCATTTTAAGTTTAAAGTGCAATTGTGAGAAAAAATTAAAATTAATTTTTAATTTTCATCCCAAAACACAGAAAAAAGTATGTATAAAATAATAATTTTTATTAATTTCGATCTTATATTTTTAAAATTTTAGGAAAAATTGTAAACATTATCTTAATTTGGAGTTTTTTTAAGTTTAACCGAAATTTCGAAAACAAAAATGTCGAAAGATCGAAAAATAAGTTTAAATTTTGAGATAATACGTTGAATAAATGATTTAAATTTCAAGGTTAGGTTAGATATTTTGTAAAACAAGTCCAAATTTTAAAATTGTAATAAAAATTGGAACTTTTCGATTGAAAGGCTGAGCAAAAAATATAAAAATTGCAACATTCAAGCCAAAATTTCGAAAAAAGTAAAAACTCAAAAAAATAGAGGGTTTAAAAGAAGAAAAAATAAAAAACACTACATTTTTAAAAAAATACAAAAGAAAACATAGAAATTTCTCGAAATGTTAAAGTTGAAATTATTGGATAAATAGTCTTTGCTGTTTAAATGTCATTTCTAAAAAAAGTTAAAAGTTCAGGCTGAAACTTAAAAACTTTTTCAATTTTTCGTTCGCCCAAAGAAATGTTGGGTGGGATACAGGACGAACAGTAATAAAATTTGTCATTTGATATCCAATTTTCTCGCTGACAGATCTCTTCAGGTCGTCGTCGATGACATCTCATCCGAGACATTTGCGATTAACGCAGGGGTGCCTCAAGGGTCTGTTCTGTCTCCTACTCTATTTCTGTTACACATAAAGGATCTCTTAGCTTCAACTTCTAATCCTATATACATATATATATATTAACTGAAGTAAATTTACACTTCATTTTGAGGGTTCCTACACATGCATACCCCTCTAACCTTAACTATTACATAATATTCTTATTTAATTACATTTTATTCCTACTTCGGTTTGCCGTATGTTCCTAGTCTAGTCTAGTTTCTAACCTACATTTAATCTGCCTAACCTACCCTTCACCTTAACCTAATCTAACCTATTTAACCTAAAGTTCTAATCTAACGTTCCTCCTCGCGTTGTCTCTTTTTCTTTCCTCTTGCGTTACGTCTAAGGCTGGGTGCTCAATCCCCCAGCTTGTGCCATGTCAAGGTACTCGATCCCCTTGACTTCGGATGGTTCCAGGTCAGAACTTGGAGTTCGACGTAGGCTTCCTCCCATATTGTCCTATTCCGCTTTCTCGTAGATTCATTTCCCAGGTACTCGATCCCCCGGTACTCGAAATCTATTGTTCCTCAAATGAGGACTTGAGTTCGTCAAGCTTTCCAGCGGCTTGGTTCAGAACTTCAAAGAAATTTGGGTTCCGAGCCGCTTCATCAATCTCCTCGATACTTCTTGGCCAGAGCACTCCCTTTCTTATCGCTAGTTGCTCTGTTCTGTTCCTCCATTCCTCCCGATTCCTGCATACGAACATTACATGATCAGCATCCTCGGGCTCTCCGCATTGGCATAATGGTGAGTTCCTTTTCCCCATCCTGTGGAGGTATTCCTGAAACCTTCCGTGGCCTGTAAGCAGCTGTACGCATTGCTGCGTAAGCTGCCTTCCTCTTAGACGCCTGTAGCCTTCAACTCTTCTCAGGTAGCGATGAGACCCTCTCCCTGTTGTGGCAGAATCCCATCGTTGTTGCCACCTGAAAAAACAGCAACGCGACAGTCTGTTCCTAATAAGCCCAAAGGGCACCTTATCGTATTCATATACCACCACCATGTTATTATTATCATTATTGCCTAAACTGCATGCACCTTTCGCGAGCTCGTCCGCCCTTTCGTTGCCAGTGACTCCCCGGTGTCCCTTAACCCATTCCAATCGCGTTTTCCTTTGTTCTTGAAGCAGATCTTGCGCTTCCTTAACAAGTTCCGAATTTGGTTTATTTTGCATGGCAGCTATTGCCGCCTTACTATCACTCCTTATAATGCAACTTTCCAGCGTACGAGCTCATTCTAGTGCTTTCTTAATAGCTAATACTTCCGCCTGAAACACCGAGCAATTGCCTTCGAGCCTGTATTGCCCCTTACCTATTTCCTTTCCTTTCCTATAAATAACGTAAGCTGCTCCTGTGCCTGTTTCCTGTTTGGATCCGTCTGTATAAATTTCGTATTCCGTTGCTATTTCTTGCTTCTTTTGGTCTACTTCCTTTACCGGATGTTTCCTTCTCTTCTTGACCTTTTTCTCTATCTGTTCTGCGTTAATCTCCAGTTCCGTTTCTTCACGAATTTTTTCCCCTGTCCATTCAAATATTCTTTTTCTGTTTCTTCTTTCTTCTAATTTAATATCTATTGGTACCAGCCCTGCTAATACCAATGCCGCTTCCGTTGACACTGTTCGATAATCTTTCCCTGCTTTAAGTGCCAGTATTCTTTGTACGCTTAATAGCTTCCTTTTTTCTTTGACTCCCATTTTATCGTACCATAAGTTCGCCCCATATGTTATAATAGGTTCGATTGCTCCTTCGTAGATAGCTGAATCCTATATACAGCTACGCAGATGATAGTAACCTTATGTCATCTTTTTTCTCCGACAAACCATTATCTATTGCTGCTTCAGATCGACTAAGGGAACAGCAGATACAGACGATTAATCAGGATCTCGAGATTATTCTGGAATGGGGTAAGAACAATTTGGTCGACTTCAACGCTTCAAAAATTCAGGCCGCGACTTTCCCTAAGAAAATATCAAGTGATAATGCAACAAACATACTAATGGACGGTAAAACCTTTCCGATGGGATCTAATCTATCTATCCTAGAAGTGAATGCGAGCACTAACTTCTCTTGGGACGATCATGTGCACGCCATTGCCAAATCCGCCTCTCAGAAGCTAGGCTTTCTTTTTAAAGCTAAAAAGTACTTCACATCTCATCAGCTATTAACACTATACAAAGCTCAAGTTAGGCCAACACTAAAATGCTGTTCTCTTGTTTGGAGTTGAGCCCCAAAACACACTTTAGCTCTCTTGGATTCAATTCAAAGAAGAGCGATTCGCCTAATTAATGACGAGAGTCTCACCGATTCTCTCGAAACACTAGAGCACAGGCGTATGGTTGGTGACTTGTCTCTTTTCTACAAGTACTATCATGGAAGATGCTTGCAGGAATTAATAGGATTGATCCCCCCAAGGGCAAGATTCTTGAGGCGTACTAGAAAGTCGGAGACAGCAAATTCCTGTGCGGTCCAGCTTGACACAGTGAGGACTTTTGTCTACGGAGACTCTTTTCTATAGAACTTCCAAATTATGTAACTTGTTACCGAAAGGAATTTTCCCCAAAAATTACAACCTATCCTTGTTTAAGAAGACGGTTCATCGCCATCTATCCTTGTTTTCGCATTCTACTCGCAGTGCTTTGAAAGCATAATGGGGTTACCCTTTGCGAGTGCATTAATCTTAAAAAAAAAATAATTCTTAGTGAAGGTTGGAGCTATGATACCTCAGCGGTCGTTGTTAAAACATATTTCGGAATTTGGGAGATTTAAAAACAAATCATTAGGTACAGAGCTTGCATTAGAATATGACATAATTGGCATTTTCTAAAAAAATCAACGTGAAAATATTTTTATTAATTTAAGTAATAACAGTTTAGAATTGGTTACAATTAAATATTATTTTCAAAAATTCTTAACATGTTGATCCAGTACTTAGATTTTCACAGAAAAATTAAATTTTAAATATTTCTTTCAAAATATTCATTAATTATTCATTTTTGGAATTTAAAGACTGAAAAAATGTACTAAATAAAATTTTAAATTTAAGTAACAATCTAAGAGAACAGCCCCCAAATTTGGTTCTCTTTTCCATAATTTGTTTCAGGTTGAAGTTATAAAAAAAATTGCAAAAAAGCTTTACAGGATTTAATTTTGAAATTAAAAACCCAATTTTGTTATAAAATTCGGATTTTTAATTTCTGCACAATTTTTTTTTGTAGCTATGTGTGGTCTTTGCGGACAAATATTTGTTTTGGTCAAAATTGCATGCACCAGATGTGTTAAACAATTAGTAATAGAAAAAAAAGCAAAAGACCGCCAGTATCGATTTGAATCTTAATGCAGATGACGTCGATGCATCTTTTGCTAATCTTTTTAGATTAGTACGCTTGAAAATGCCAGTTCTGCTGGCGAAATTCGTATCGCGTAATTATTTATTTAATTGCCGATGTGGTAAAGGGGCGAAACCTTCTTTGGGGTTAATCATTAATCAGTTTAATCGATAAATTACAATATTTAAACAATAAAAACGGTTGACGTACAAATCTTGTCCTCTGAAACCAAGAAAAATTAAAAAACACAACAAAGGTTGCTCTAACGTGTTTCGATAGCCAAACTATCATCTTCAGTATCTCTCTGAAGATGATAGCTTGGCTATCGAAACGCGTTAGAGCAACCTTTGTTGTTTTTTACTCTTTCTTGGTTTCAGGGGACAAGATTTGTATTTCAATTTTAGAAGAACAAGAACCAGTCCGTTCCACCAAAATAATAATAATAATAATAATAAAAACGGTTATCAATTCAAAAATTACAAACAACTGTCAACTTACTCTCAGAAATATTAATTTGCTGTGTGCCTACTTAAATTTGTCTCATCGACAGGTGCTTTTAACGGCCCTTTAGGCCCCCTTAGAGGTCGAATGTTCAAATATCCCTTCTTAGTGTGCGCCTACGTTACAAAAAGAACCTCTGTGCAGATCTAGAGTTAGCGGTTTGGGCTGTGCGTTGATATATCCGTATATCAGTCAGTTTCCATTTTTATATATACAATTGCCACCTTTTTAATTGTCTATCGTCTATTTTATTTAACAGGCGGAAAGTTATCCGCGATGCTAAAGATTACCGATCGCTGCAAGTTATCCATTGTGGAACCTCTTGTTCATGTTAATGCCCAGCAATGTATTGTCTTCATTTTTCTTTCTTAAATATAAAAGGCGGTGGTTTATTCATATAGATAAGTCAATAAAGAAATAGTTTTATTTTGATATATACTTTTGGAATATAAGATAAATAAAATACAATTTTAAATTCAAATAAAATCCAGATCTTTAAAACAAAAAATTAAATAGAATAAGTACATTACTTAACCCCAGAATGTGCACCAATGGATTCTTTTTAATAATGGAGATATTTTTCTAAACTTATTCGGGTATTAGACTGTATTACATGTTTCTTTACTTAACTTTTTGTAAGAAATTGACAAGTGATGGTAAATATTTTAGAAATACATGCACATTGCAAAACAAGACTTTGTTAAAAAGAATCCAATCAAATTAAAACTTTATACCCCAACACATAATGACTAGAAACTAAAACACAACCAAAGATTGTTATGATACCAAAAATATTAAAAACATAAATGCTATTAAATAAGAGAATTAGTAGTAAACATAGTAGCACAGTGAAGTTGGTACAAGGAAAACATCAGTGATATCAGGGAATAATTAACAATACTTGTGGTTGCAGTTTATTAGTAGAGATTCTAGTATTTTATTGAAATTGTCATTAATATTTGGACTCGAAAGAGGTCTATAAATACAAAATTAATGTACTTTTGACTACAAAGGTACACTTAGCAGGTATTATCTGTAATTTTTCTTGTACGTGGCTAATCCACAGGCCATATCGACACCTTCACTCTAATACCACATATGTGACAGAATTGAAATTTTACAGCAGAAATGAAGCATTTCATTACAGTTAAACAGCAAACTTTCATACATATTTTAAGTTAATTGGGAATAACGTTCAAAAATATATATTTTTTTAGATACTGTAGGTTAAGACTGAAAGAAATAGGAGTAGCTATCACTCTAATTTTCCGTCAAAAATCCCACAAAGGCATCGATATGTTGAATCTCAAATAAAGGTTCTAAGAGAAATAACTCTAAGATGACTATTTCCTAATGACAGCTGGTTCTTTTTTTTTTGAAACAAAAATATATAAATATCTTTCCCTATCCTAATATATTTTGAATTTCTTTACATGATCACATTTAGAAGATATGATTATATATTTATTTTCACTGAAACATAAATTGCACTTATAATATAATTGACAAGCATTTCCCACAAAGTGATTCGATTCTCCAAATTAAAGAATATTTTAAAACAGAACTGTGCTTAAGTAGTTTTTAGCAGTTAATGTTTCAGTAAGTGCTAATGTTAGATATGATATTTAAACCAGTCCCTGTATGTAAGACCTCTCAATATATTATTCCTTTTTTAAAGATATCCAATACTTTGTAACATATAACGGAATGTCAATTTGTATAAAAATAAAACTCATAGGATATATATTAGTCTTATCATCATGGCTTTGCTCATACAGTGGTACCAAGAAATTGTTAACCAGAAAAATTTCAATTCTAACTGAAGAAGATTAAATTATTAGGGTCTTCCTAAACTGAACATTTTAAAAATGGAACTAAAAAAAAATTAATTTAAAAAATCTCTATTAAAACAAATGTTATACTGAAGAAAAAAAATTTGTTGATACCCTGTATGGAGATTAATAATTTTAATTAAATATTTAACATAAATTCACAGTTAATAATTTTGATGATTCAATATATAAAAAATAAATTCTTGTAAAAAAATTATACTCTTATTTTAAAAAATTGTCAAGTTCGGGTTCAAGAATTGACGCGTCATGTGGAATGTTATTCAAATCGTCTTTCTCCCAAGAATAAACTGGAGGACCTTCTGTGAGACAATATTTAGTTTTCAATGGCTTTCCGGTTTCTACATAGTACATTATATAGAAATTGCACATTTCGTCTTTATTAGTTGGCCCCACACTCGTTAAATTAGTTCTTTCATAACTGTCCATCGTGCATCTGGAAGCCTACAAAAAACTTGTTGATTACAACAACCACATTTGACTTTTTTTTGCACTTACAAGTCTTTCGCCTGGATAAATTGGTTCGGTGTCAAATATTGGATAAAACATTTGCGGTGTCAAGGGATCCCTCTTTCCAAGAAGTGTCCAATGGTCTTTTCCAGATCTATCTCTCCTTATTTTGTAACCACTAACCACACGACCTAAGGTGCAAAATATTAACGTCATCACTTAAGAATAATGGCTTTTTTCAGTAACGGACTGGCCCGGCGGGCTCGCGGACCAAGCCCGCCGGCCGTTGTCTTCAGATAGTTTGCGGATCCGATGCCAGTCTCTCGTAAGATAGATGTATTCTTCAAATTATGCGTTTGTACTTTTCATTTTAATTCCCCAAAAATGTGGTTATAAACTCAAAATTTGGACTCTCAAAATGTGCGACTTTAATATCGAAATAATTTGCTTAAAAGCACGAGTGTAATCCGAGCACTCAAAATTTCTCAAAATAAAACTTTTTCTTTTAATTTAAATTCTTTGCAAAATTTCGAATTTTTCAAATTTCGACACTAAAATTGCAGTTTTTGTTTTCCCTTAAACTTCGATTTCAACTTCAAAATTTCAATATTTTGTAACAATTTTGATGTCTATCTTTAAAACGTCAACCTCTTGAGTTTAAGCCAAGAAATCGCAAATTTAAGGTATTTTTTTGAAATTGTCATTTTTCTACAAAATTTGGCGTTTAACCTTTCAGTTTTTGTTTACTTTTTCCAACATTTTACTTACAAACTCACAATTCGACTTTTTCTCAAGATTCAAGCTGTTAGTTTGGATTAGGTTAGATTAAATCAGGTTAGGTTAGGTTAGCTTAGGTGAACTCGTTGATTGAATATGTATTCAATCAACGGTGAATTTAAATTTTTCTAAAGATTTTCATTTCTTGTCGAAACGATTTCGTTTTCCAAGATTCTATGTCGTCATTTAGACTACGAATATAAAGTTGAAAACTCAAGATTTTTTTTCTCGAAATTTCAATGTAAATTTCGAAATGTCTACTATTTTCTAGAAATTTTGAGAACATTTTTTTTACATTGTTTTCTTTGAAAATTTAAGTTCCAAAATTCAAAAATCACTCTACTCTTATTCCCAAAATCAGTTAAGATCTAAGCATTTTTACAGCTTTGGCGTTTTTTAAAACAACTTCGAATTTAATCTCTAATTTTGTCTCAAAACCTTGAGCTACTTATTCAAATGATTGACTATAAATGCACGAATTTAATTTTGTTTTTAATGATTTTTGACTATTTGTTGTAAAATTTTGTTTTCGATGTCGAAATGTCGACTTTTGTTTCAAAATTTCCAGAACATTTTTAATTTTTTGAAATAGTTAAATATATTCTTCAAATTCGTGCTTTGAATTATTTCTGCTGCAAACTTGAAATGTTATTATTTTCTTTTATTTTTTAATTTTCAACCCTAATTTCAAAATATTCGATCGTTTCGTGGACTGGGTTTACAGTTGAATCCTACAGCATAATGAAATTACAACTCCCCCCCAGTAAGGGGCGGCTGATTTAAGTAGCCTGCCGCAAAATTTGGAGCCAGTCCGTCCCTGTCCTTTTTAGTATGGTGCAAAAAAGGCGTGAATTCATTATTTTGTAAACAAAGTTTGGCCAAAAACGCCAAAAGATGTTAATTTTTTATTTAAAAAGGGTTCTGCAAGACGTTTGTTTTACATGTAACGCAATCTGTGCAAGGAAGAGAAGACATTTTCAACAGTCGTTTATAAAAAAAGCAAATCATAATTTTCAAGCAAAGCAGAATTTCTAAAAAAAGTCTCAATTCACAAAAAAGTCCAAATTTCAAGAAAAAAAAAAGAATTTTCTTCATCACTTAAGAATAATGGCTTTTTCAGTAACGGACTGGCCCGGCGGGCTCGCGGACCAAGCCCGCCGGCCGTTGTCTTCAGATAGTTTGCGGATCCGATGCCAGTCACTCGAACTGCCACGATAAATGTATTCTTCAAATTATGCGTTTGTACTTTTCAAAATTTAATTTTGGAAAAGGTTAAAATTTTGAAAGGTGAAATTTTCAAAAAGTCGAAACTTATAAACTCAAAATTTTCAATAAAATCCAAATTTTCAAAAAAATTAAAATTTGTATATCAGAATAAAAGGCGAAATTTACAACTACAAAAAATCAAAATTTCAAGAAAAAGTGATAAAAACTTTTCAAATTCAAATTTTGAAAGTCAAAATTTTGAAAAGAGTCGAGATTTCAAAATTAAGTCAAAATTGAGAAATTGCTGACAAAGGGAGAAATTTAAAAAAATCAAACTTTATACAAAATAATCATGTCAAAAAAAGTGGAATTCTGTTAAAAAAAAGTCCAAAAAAGTCGAAATATTCAAACGAGTCGAAAATTTCAAAAAAGTCTGAAAAACCCAAATTTTAAAAAAGCGTCAAAACTCTGGATAAAGTCGTAATTTTTAGTGTTAACATTTATCGAAATTTAAATTTTTAAAAAAAGTGAAAATTTTGAAACAGGTTAAGATTTTGAAAGTCGAAGTTTTCAAGAGTCGAAATTTTTTAGGTCAAAATAAAAAATGAAATTACAAAATAGTTAAAATTTGGAGAAAAAGTAATAAAAACTGTTTCAATTACAATTTTAAAAAAGTCGAAATTATGAAGAAAGCCGAAGGTCTTAAAGTCAAAACTTTGAAGGTCAAAACTTTTCAAAAAAATTCAAACTTTCAAAAATCGTCGACATTTTTTAATTCAAAATCTCTAAGAAGCCAAAATTTAGAAGTCAAAATTTTGCAATAAAGTAGCAATTTTTATTAACCTTTTGTGAATAATCCAAATTTTTAAAAAAGTGAAAATGTTGGTAAAAGTCGAAATATTGGAAGATAAAAATGTTTACAAAGTCAAAACTTTAAAAACCAAAATTTTTAAAGAAGAAAACTTAAGATATACGAAAAAAGACAAAATTTCTATAAAAAGTAGAAATTTTAAAAAATCGAAATTTTGAAAATAAGTCAAAATTTTACAAAAGCTTGATTTTTAGAAGGTTAACATATTCAAAAATAACTGTCGAAATATTTTAAAAAGTTTAAATTCTCAAAAAAGTTAAATTCAAATGATTCGAAATTTAAAGTCAAAACTTTGGAAGTTAAAAATTTAAAAGGTCAAACTTTCCGAATTCGAAATTTCAAAAAACGTCGAATTCTTCAGGGTCGCCATTTTTAAATTCAAAATTTCTAAAAGATCCAAAATTCAGAAGTCAAAATTTTCAAGAAAGTAAAAATTTTGGTATAAATCGAAATTTTGAAAGTGGACATTTTAAAATAAGTCGAAATTTTCACAATCAATATTTTCAAAGAGGAAAAATCAGAATATTTCAAAATAAAAGACGAAACTTATAAAAAAAGAGAAAATTTCAAAAAAAAGTCAAAATTTGAAAAAAAAGAAAGAACTTTTTAACGTCAAAATTTTGAAAAACGTTCGAAAACATTGGAAAATTCAAAGTATTCAAGCCACATTTTTGAAAAAAGTAAAAACTTTGAAAAGATTCGAAATTTTGAAAATAGTCAATCTTTTATAAAAAGTAAAAATGTTCAAGAACGTCTAATTTTTCAAAAAATTTGAACTTGATAAAATTCGAAATTTTCAGCAAAATCAAAATAATTAATCGAGTCGAAATTCGAAAACAAGTCAACACTTCCGAGAAAAAGTTAAAATGTTGAAAAACGTCGAAATTTTGAAAAAAGACAAAATTTAGAAAGATTAGAAATTTTGAAAATAAGTCAAAATGTTAAAAAAGGTAGATTTTTAATAGATCGAAATTTTGTGAGTCAAAATTTTCAAAGAAGACCAAGTTTAAAGAGTCCAACTTTTCAAATCCAAATTGTCAAAAAAGACTAATTCTTTCGAGTCGAAATTTTCAAAAAGTCAACGTTTCGAGAAAAAAAGAAATTTAGGAAAGTCAAAATTTTGCAAAAGATAAAATTTTGGAAAAGTCGAAATTCTTCGTGTTAAAATTTTTGCAAAAATCTATATTTCGAAAAACGTAAAAATGTTAGAAAAACCCGAAACTTTTTAAAAAGTCGAAATTTTCGAAGTCAAAGTGTACAATAAAATCGAAATTTTCAAAAAAATTGAATATTCAAAAATAAAAGGTGAAATGTATAAAATACAAAATTTCGAAAAGAACTCAAAACTTGGAAAAAAGTAAAAACTTTTCAAAATTCAAAACTTCGAGAAAAAGTAGAAATTTTAAAAAAAACTAAAAATTTCGAAAACATTGGAAAATTCAAAGTATCCAAGCCACATTTTTGAAAAAAGTAAAAATTTTGAAAAGATTCGAAATTTTGAAAATAGTCAATCTTTTATAAAAAGTAAAAATGTTCAAAAACGTCTAATTCTTTTAAAAAATTAAACTTAATAAAATTCGAAATTTTCAGCAAAATCAAAATAATCGAGTCGAAATTCGAAAACAAGTCAACGCTTCCGGGAAAAACTTAAAATGTTGAGGTCAACGCTTCCAAAAATAAAATCGAAACTTTGAAAAATCGAATTGTTCAAAAAGTCGAAATTTTCAAAAAAGTAAAAATTTCGGAAAAAATATGCAAATTAAAAAAGTCAAGATTTTGTAAAAAGTCAAAATTTCGAAACAAGTCTAAATTTTCAAAACAAGTCAAAATTTTGAGAACACGCAGAAATTTTTAAAAAACTGTAGATTTCGAAAACATTGGAAAATTCAAAGTATTCAAGCCATATTTTTGAAAAAAGTAAATATTTTGAAAAGATTCGAAATTTTGAAAATAGTCAATCTTTTATAAAAAGTAAAAATGTTCAAAAACGTCTAATTCTTTTAAAAAATTAAACTTAATAAAATTCGAAATTTTCAGCAAAATCAAAATAATGAATCGAGTCGAAATTCGAAAACAAGTCAACACTTCCGGGAAAAACTTAAAATGTTGAGGTCAACGCTTCCAAAAATAAAATCGAAACTTTCAAAAATCGAATTGTTCAAAAAATCGAAATTTTCAAATAAGTGAAAATTTAGGAAAAAATATGCAAATTAAAAAAAGTCAAGATTTTGTAAAAGGTCAGAATTTCGAGACAAGTTAAAATTTTCTAAATAAGTCAGAATTTTGAGAACAAGCACAAATTTTCAAAAAACTGAAAATTTCGAAAACATTGGAAAATTCAAAGTATTCAAGCCACATTTTTGAAAAAAGTAAAAATTTTGAAAAGATTCGAAATTTTGAAAATAGTCAATCTTTTATAAAAAGTAAAAATGTTGAAAAACGTCTAATTCTTTAGCAGAAATTTTGAAAAAACTGAAAATTTTAAAAACATTGGAACCTTTAAAATGAGAAAATTTTAACAGTGGAAATTTTCAGAAAAAGTTGAAATAATATAAAAAATTGAAATCCAATATAACCATGTCAAAGTTTTTTGAAAAGTCCAAACTTTAAGAAAAAGTTTCAATTCTGAAAAAGTTAAAATTTGCAAAAAAGTCAAAATTTAGAAAAAAAGTGAAATTTTTCTAAAACAAAGTCAACATTTTCAAAAATGTCTACGTTTTAAAAAACAGTCAACATTTGAAAAAAATCGATATTTTTTGACTCGAAATTTCCAAAATAAGTCGAAATTTTGAGAAAAAGTAGAAATTTAAGAAAAACTGAAAATATTCTTAACATTTTAAAATAAAAAGCCGAAATTTTTAATAGAATCGACAATTTAAAGAAAAGTATAATTCTTTAAAAATATTGAAATTAAAAAGTCTGAATATAAGAGAAAAATCGAAATATTTAAACCTTGTCAAAATTTTGACAAAAAGTTAACAGTTTGAAAGCCCAAAATTTTCAAAAAATCGAAATTTAAAAAAAAATCGAATTCTTAGAAAGTCAGAATTTTCAAAAAGTCGAAATTTTAAAAAGTGTAACTTACTATTAAGTGTTTCTAATTTATTGATAAAGAAATTCCCTAATATAAAGTCTGTTCGATGCACACCATTTGAGGTTTATATGTGGTTGAATACTCTATATTTTTTACATCTTTAACCATTATATCAAAAAATGATTAAAATCTAAGACATCACCTAGTACAAAAAAAAACTCACCCAAGCCGTGAGTGTGCGTTCTGTAAGCAAAGGGAAACATCACTTTGTCTTCGACAAGAGTGCAAGAGCTTTCCATATGCGTTATAGTTTTGGGGGGAATGACTCCAGCAGTAACCAACAAAAAGGTACCTGCTAGTTTAGTTAACCTAAAAAAATAATAATTGCATATTCGTACCTTAACCCATTCAAGCCAGAGTTACGGGGCATGAATTGGTTAAAAAAAATACTAACTGTGTATCAGTATACAATAGCGTCAGTCCTGAATGGTCTCTTTCATCAACTGAAAAAATAAATACACATTCATTTTACAAAGAAATATTTAAGTGCATAATAATTCAAATAAGTAACTGAATTCTATTTTTCGTCACTTTTTAATATGGAAAAGCAAATATACCTTGGAATGGCCTTGAATAGTGTAATTGTAAAACTAAATACTGAATGGATGTGTCTCTTCCAACTTGAAATCCCACTCCCGTGGGTAATTTCAGGCTAGGGGCGTTCCTAGCCCATGCGTATATTATCTAAAAATAAAAGTGAGTAAAGCTCGAACTTGAAAAACTTAATCGCATCTTACAAATGAACCTCCTTGACACGGTTCCGCTCTGGGTTTCTCATTATTTGATGCCATTTCGCCGCAATTCCTGAAAAGAAATTTATTCGTAAACGTTTATCTTTTCTTAGCACTTTCAGTCCAAAGAAGTGTTTGCATTTTCACGAAAAGCAATATAATGACTATCGCAAAATTGATTCGTAAAGTAACGGGGCCAAATTGGATATCAAAATTTATATGAAAAAAAAAAAAAAATGAATGAGAAATGAATGAAATGTACAGTCGAACGTGCCACAATTGAAAACATTTACAACAGCCGGTTTCGGCCTTCCTTAGCCATCATCAGTATGGTACGGTCGACAATTCGAACTTTTTTTGATATCAACTACTTCTGGTACGAAATTTCGAAAAAAGATCGAAATTTCAAGTTCAAATTTGAACTTTTGATAAAGTCAAAAGTTGAAGTTTAAGATCCGCATTTTGATAAATCGAGTCAATATTTTAAAAAAACCTTGGATCGAAATTTATAGAAAATAGTTAAAAATTATAGATGTTAACAAAAATTTTGAGAAAAAGCTTGTTCTTTAAAGTTAAAGAGTTCTTAAATTATTGACTTCACCTCGAAATTTTTATTTTAATCCCACATTTTTGTGTATTTCATAAATATTCGACTCAGAAAGCCAAACACCCAAAAAAAGTAAAAATCTCTAGATGAAAGTTGATATTTTGAAGAAAAAATTGTAAATTTGATTTTTTTCGAAGTTTTCAGTTTAAAATTTGACACAAAGTTTAAGAGTTTTTCGATTCCATATGAAAACTAGCTAAAAAACCTTGAGAATTCTGTCCAAAATTTTCAGAAAAAGTTGAAATTTTGAGAAAGTTTTCATTAACATATTAAATCAGACTCTTCACGAAATTCCCAATTTGCAATTTTTATTTTTTCTGCAATTTCCACGTCAAACACAAAATTTAGATTGTTTGATAGAAAATATGATTTTTTTTAAAGTTTAGCCTTCTCTTAAACAAAAATAGAATTCCATGTTTACACTCGAAGTTTTCAAAAAAATAGCGACAACTTTAAAAAACTTCGGAAGTTCTCTAAATTTCAAAGCTTCAAATTTTCTAAAAAAAAAGGCGGAAATTGTTCATAAATTTGGTCTTATGTTGGGAACCTTGGAAATTGTTCATAAATTTGGTCTTATGTTAGGAACCTTTCGATTATTTTTTTTTTATTCTGTCTATGCTTCTCAGTTAACAAAATTCTCGTAGAGCAATTTTAACGGTCAGGACGAATTTAGATAACTGGGCAAATTAGTCGCATCTGCCACACAGTTGCAATTTTGCGATTTTCTTTGATTTTGGGGGTTTTATATATTTTACAAGTGTCTACAAAGTGCAACATTCAAGGCGAATGCCCAAAAAAGCCTCATTTAGTGAAACTCTTATCAAGTAAATCATTTATGAATTTTAGGGGATGTTTGATGGCAAAACAATTTAAATACTGATGAATTATCAAATTTTGGTGGAACGGACTGGTCCTTGGTTATCTTCAAAAATTGAAATACAAAACTTGTCCCCTGAAACCAAGAAAGATTAAAAAACACAACAAAGGTTGCTCTAAGGCTTTTTTTAATCTTTCTTGGTTTCAGGGGACAAGTTTTGTGTTTCAATTTTTGAATTATCAAATGTCCAATGTTTTAGCATAATTTTTTTTTCGATCAGGATGCTCCATGAGCACATTTGAGAATTTTTGGAGAAGATTTCATGGGAAAACAACTGCAATAGTGATGAACCAACAACTATATTCATCTTTTTGGCATAACATTATTTTGCTTTTGATGGTCCAAGAGGTATTTATAAATGTAGAGGATATGTCATGGCAAAAACAACTGAAATATTGACGACATACGTCATGTTCAATGTTTTAGCACGAAGTATTTTAATAAGGATCCTCCATGAGAGCATTTGCGAATGCAATGCCTTTTATGGTCGAAAGGGCATTTGTGAGTTTTAAAAATTATTTCATGGCGAAATAACTAAATTACTACCAAAGTTTCAAAATTTTGGTACAAAATTATTTTAATTTGATTTGATAATTTTAGAGAAGATTTTGTGCGAAAATAACTTCATACTGATGTTCTGATGAACCATCAAATAGCCAATTTTTTAGAATAAAATTATTGTGCTATTGATGGTCCAGAGGGCATTTGTGAATTTTAGACATTGTTTCACGGCAAAACGACTAAAATACTGATGAACTCTCAAATGTCTGACGTTTTAATACAAAATTATTCTGATCAGGATCCTCCATGGAAAGACTTGCGAATTTTAGAGCTGATTTCATGGGAAAACAACCGCAATAATAATAAATTACCAAATAATCAACTTTTTGAAATAATATTACTTTGCCATTGATAGTGCAAGGGGTAGTAGTGAATTTTAGAAAATATTTCATGGCAAAGCACAAAATTATTTCGATCAGGATCCTCCATGGAAACCTTGCGAATTTTAGAACACATTTCATAGGAGAACAACTGAGGAACCACCGAATAGCCAACTTTTTAGAATAAAATTATTTTGCTATTGATGGTGCAAGGGCCCTTGTGAATTTTAGAGAATGTTTTCTGGCAAAACAAGTGAAATACTGATGAACTACCACATTTCTAACGTTTTAGCATAAAATTATTTTTGTAAGGATGCTCCATGGAACTACTTGCTAATTTTAGAGCAGTTTTCATGGAAAAACAAATGCCATAGTGATGAACCACCAAAGAGGCAACTTTTTAGGAAAAAAAATATTTTTCTATTGATGGGCCAAGAACTATTGATGGTCCAAGAAGCATTTGTTGATATTAGACATTGTTTCATAGCAAATCGACTAAAATACTGATGAACTATCAAATGTCCAACGTTTTAGCACAAAATTATTTTGATCAGGATCCACCATGGAAACCTTGTGAATTTTAGAGCACATTTTACAGGAAAACAACTGAGAAACCACCAAACCAAAAAGCCAACTTTTTAGAATAAAATTATTTTGCTATTGATGGTTCAAGGAGCATAAATTTTAGACACTGTTTCATGACAAAGCGACTAAAATACTGATGAACTCTCAAATGTCCAGTGTTTTAGCGCAACATTTTTTTGATCAGGATCTTCCATAGAAACACTTGCGCATCTTAGAGCAGATTTCATAGGAAAACAACTGCCATATTGATGAATCAGCAAATTAGCCATCTTTTTAGAATAAAGTTATTTTGCTATAGGTAGTTCAAGGACCCCTTGTGAATTTTAGAGAATCTTTTGTGGCAAAACAAGTGAAATACTGATAAACTGCCAAGTATCTAACGTTTTAACATAAAATTATTTTTATCAGGATGCTTTATTTGTGAATTTAGGGGCAGATTTCATGGCCATACTAATGGACGATCAAACAGCCAACTTTTTGGAATAAAATCATTTTGCTATTGATGGTTCAAGGGGATTCTGTGAAATTTGGAAATTGTTTTAGGGCAAAACAACTGAAATAATGATGAACCCTCAAAAGGCCAACGTTTTAGCACAAAATTATTTTGATCAGGATCTTGTTCTAAAATTCGCAAATGAACATATATCGTGGGAAAACAACTGTCGTACTGATGAACCACTAAATAGCGAACTTTTAGAATAAACTTATTTTGCTATTGATGGCCCAAGGGGCATTTGTGAATTTTAGACATTGTTTTATGGCAAGGCGATTAAATACTGATGAACTCTCAAATGTCCAGCTTTTTAGCACAAAATTATATTGATCAGGATTCTTCATGGATACCTTGTGAATTTTGGAGCACATCTCACAGGAAAACCACCGAGGAACTACCAAACAGCCAACTTTTTAGAATAAAATAATTTTGCTCTTGATAGTTCAAGGAGCCCTGGTAAATTTTAGAGAATGTTTTGTGGCACAACAAGTTAAATACTGATGAACTACCAGATATCTAACGTTTTGACACAAAATTATTTTTATCAGGATGCTCCATGGAAACATTTGCGAATCTCAGAGCAGATTACATAGAAAAACAAATGCCATACTGATCAACCAGCAAATTGGCCAACTTTTTAGAATAAAATTATTTTGCTATGGGAAATTCAAGGGGCCTTTGTGAATTTTAGACGATATTTTGTGACGAAACAAGTAAAATACTGATAAACTACCAGATGTCTAACGTTTTAACATAAAATTATTTTTATCAGGAAGTTCCATGGAAACACTTGCGAATCTGAAGAGCAGATTCCATAGGAAAAAAACAACTGCCCTACTAATCAATCAGCAAATTAGTCAAGGTTTTAGAATAAAATTATTTTGCTTGTTCAAGGGGCCTTTGTGAATTTTAGACAATATTTTGTGGCAAAACAAGTTAAATACTGATGAACTACTAGATATCTAACGTTTTAATGTAAATTATTTTTATCGGGATGCTCCATGGCGAATTTCAGGGCACATTTCATAGAAAAACAACTGCCATAGTGATGAACCACCAAACAGGCAACTTTTTTGAATAACATTATTTTGCTAATGATGGTCCAAGGCGCATTTATGAATTTTGGAGATTGTTCCCTGACAAATCAACTGAAATACTGCTGAACTCTCAAATGTCTAACGTTTTAATACAACATTACTCTGATCAGGACCTCCATGCGAATTTTAGAGTCGATTTTATGGGAAAACAACTACCACATTTATGAACTACCAAATAGGCAACTTTTTAGAATAAAATTATTTCGTTATTGATGATCCAGGGGGCATTTGTGAACTTCAGATATTGTTTCATAGCAAAACGACTAAAATACTGATATCACAAATGTCTAGGACAAAATTACTTTAGTTAGGACCCTCCATGGAAACACTTTGGAAATATTAATGAAATTGATGAAATGTCAAATGTTTAACGTTTTAGCACAACATTATTTTAATCAGGATCCGCCATGGAAACATTTGCGAATTTTAGAGCAGATTTCATGGGAAAACAACTGCCATACTCATAAGCCACCAAAGAACCAATTTTTGAGAATATTTTTTTTTTGCTACTAATGGTCCAAGGGGCATTTGTGAAATTTAGAGAATGTTTCACAGCAAAACGACTGAAATACTGATACCACAAATGTCCAACGTTTTAGGCCAAAATTACTTTGGTTAGGACCCTCCATGGAACCACTTTCGAATTTTAGAGAAGATTTCATGTGAAAACTACTGTTGTAGCGATGAAGCACCAAATATCCAACTTTTTAGCATAAAATTAATTTGCTAATCATGGTCTAAGTGGCATTTGTGAATTTTGCTTGTCAAAACGACTGAAATACTGACAAAGTCTCAAATGTCTAACGTTTTGGCCCATAATTGATCAGGACCCTTGATGGAAACGCTTGCGAACTTTAAAGCAGACTTGATGAGAAAACCATAGTGATGAACTACAAAGTAGCCAACTTTTTAGAATCAAATTATTTTGCTATTGATGGTCCAAGGTGCATTTGTGAATTTTAGAGAACGCTTCATGGAAAAACGATTGAAATACTGATGAACTTTTAAATGTCTAATATTTTAGAACAAAATTATTTTGATCAGGATCCTCTATGGAAACACTTGCCAACTTTAAAGGCGATTCAATGGGAAAACAGCTGCATTACTGATGAACTACCAAATGTCCAACGTTATAACATAAAATTATTTTTATCAGGATGCCAACATTGAGGAATTTTAAGAGATTTTATGAAAACAACTGCAATACTGATAAACCATCAAATACCCAACTTTATAACTCATAATTATTGTGCCTTTATTCTACTTTTTGACATTTTCGATTCTTGAAAATTTCGACAATCTTTGAAAATTTTCAATTTATCAAAATTTTGACCTTTTTACGAATTTAGGAATTTTATACAGAAATTTAAAATTTATCGTAAGATCTTTTGATTTTCTTTTAATTGTAAAATGGGAAAAAAAGAAAATTTTAATCGAAAATTTTTTTTTCCTAAAAGTCAACATTTCGAGATTAAGATGGAAAATGTTAAGAAAAAATATTTTTTAACGGTTAAAATTTTGGGCAAAAAACTCTTTCTATACAATTTTTGTTAGAGAAGTCAATCAAAATTTTTAAAAATTCTAAGAAAACAAAATTTGGAAATTGACGCTTTAATGTAAAGAAAGCGAATCGGTGAAGATTACCTAAATTCTTTAAGAAAAAATCGAAATTTCGAGAAACCCATTTTTTTAAATATTGATTATATTATATATATTATATTATATTGATTATTTTTGTAATGGTAAATTATTTTCTTACGAAATAATTTCAAATTCGGAAATTAGATTCAATATATTTTTTTTAATTCGACAATTTAAAAAATAGCGAAATTTTCAAAAAAAAATCAACATTTTGAAAAATATTGGAACATTTCAAAAGTCAAAATTTTAAAGAAAGTGGATAATTTCATAGTTTGTTTTAAGTTTGTTACAAATTAGCCAATTTTTGGGGAAAAAGTCCACCAGTTACAATAAAATAATCCTCTTTATAATTTCCACAGAAGTAAAGATATTTTACAGTTTTTTAATAAAACCATATAAGATATAGTCATAATAATTATCAAAATCATGCTGCCACCTAAATAAAGAAATCATCAACACTTCTAATGACATATTATGAAATTCAAGAACTGTAGTATTGCACAGCTTATCACAGTTGATTAAAACAGCTTATGCTTTGCATGATAAAATTAAAAATAGGACTTTTAAAGCCACTTAATAATTTTATTATATTGCTGAAGTTGTTCAATATATGGATGAAGAACTAAGAATTGTTAAATATTTTTTCTTGACCAAATGCTTATGATGCAAACACTTCTTTTATTTTTTTAAGGGAAAAAAAAGTACCGCAATTTTTATACCATACGCTTAGTTAGATTACTTAATCAATATTGTAAAGTAACCCAACAAAGGACATCAGAATGATAAAATGTTCACGAAAAATGAAATGGTTATTTTTCGGTCATACAAATTTTTGATTTTCTATTGTCACACAGCAATTGTTATCTAATAAATTACCAATAAGTTTCATTAGATCCTGGCCTGAGACATCCAAAAAGCAACATATGATGGATTGTATTCATGGTGGCATTCGGTTCAAAACCAACTGAAAGTCATTGAACTGTTAATTTAATGAAATCAATAGGTTTAAATCGATGCTTACCGATGTAATAATTCTTATCTGGGACCACCCTAACTGGTGTGCAAATATATGCCTCCTGCAAAAAAAAGCAATAAATAATACTGTAAACAGCTTGAAATGGAAGGGGCATACATTTCTATGTTAAAAGAGAAATGTAAAATCAGATGACAACATATTAATCGACAATATTAACGTACATATGTCTTTAGATGTGACTCAAGATGTACATTGTTTTTCCCCGGAAAAAATGATAAAAATATATCTTACCCCATCAGGTCGTACATTTGGCATAGAAATAGAAAATTGCCGCACTTCATAACTGCATGTCAGTAAGGTTAAGCTAAGAAGTATTAAAAAAAATTGTAACATATGCTCTAAGTACATTACTTTCGAAGGGTTAAAAACAATCGATTTACTATTTTGACATTTACAGTTATCGGTATGACGCCAGACGTTCACTCCTAACTCTGGACGGCGCAAGACTAAAGTAAATGCGAAGTTATCAAAGCTTCCGAAGCACACTGCGATTGTACTCTGGAAATCTGTTAAGATAAATACGTAGGCAGATGTGTGGGTGTTATCAGCCTCAGAGACGGACTGAATCCATGACTACAAATATAAATAAAATACTTTTTACATCTTCCAAGAAATCGGAATTACGAAAATACAAAATATCGAATCAATGTTCCAATTTAGAGATACACGCATTGTTACACGTAAAAGTATTCATACATTATGATGAACATTTGATGCATATATTTTCAAAATAATTCGAAATCCATTGTTATCAACTTCTAAAAAGAAAGCATAATACATGAAAACTTATGTATCATCCAATTAATCGGTAAAGCTTATTTAACATAGTTTGACCAGAAAATCTCAACTTGAAAGGACAACATATTTTCCTGTTATTGTAAAATAACCTGAGTACCCGAGAAATAACTGTATTAACGAGCCATAGGCGCACCTAGAAAATTGCTAATGTAATTTTAATAATTTGTAATTTTCATTAAAATTCATTCGAAATGTTCACTAAGAATTTAAAATTTCGAAAAAAAATCATATTTCATAAAAAAACGACGACATTTTAGCAACAAATTTAAAATTAAGAATATTGCCTTCGAACGACGGTAAAAAAATCAATATTAAAATAAACTCAGAATTTGTGGATAATAAAACAAGATTAAGCAAAATTTTCAGTTTCTCGTAAAATTTCATTTCGAGGAAAACATGGACATGTCGAAAATGAATTAAAAATTTTAAAAATAATGTCATAAATTGAAGAAAAACTTTTTAAATGTACTTTAAAAAAAAGAAAATATGAAAAGTGAAAACTCGGAATTTTGAGGAAAATAAACATAATTTGCATTTTTGTTTTCTTTAAATTGCAAGTTTATTAGTCGAAATATCAGAAAAAATTAAAAACTGAAATTGAATAACTGAAATAAAATTCCTCTACTTTTAAAAACGCTGAAATGTCAAGTTTTAAATCGAAAACTTATGTCACAAATTTGTAAAACTATCAAAATTAACTGTGTAGAGGTAAAAAAATTTAAAAATATCGAAAGATGATAGATTCTAATTTTAAACTGAAAATTTTAGCAAAAAACGAAATACAGCATTACAGCAGTTATAATTTTTTGAAATTAATAATAATAATAATAGTAATTTATTGCATATTCTTAATATAAAGAGAATATTGTGGTGAGTCGAGCTCTACTAAACTGTTCTATTTCCTCGTTTGTTTTATTTAATTGAATTTTATTCAATATTTTCTTGGAAATATTAAATCTACAAATATTGTACTGTATAAAATTCTTTGTAACATAACGTTTGCGTGAGAAACAGATTTTTTAGCGTTCACAAATTAGATAAGGGTTATTTGTTAGGCCTGGTTTGTTTCAAGTTTAATTACCTAAACTAAGTAAAATAACATGTTAGTTTTGAAGGACCGCTGAAAAGTCGGGTAATAAATAAGGGTAACATGTCAATAACGGAGACCGTAGCAAATATCTCGGCAAGACCATGTGGTGGTATACTGGAGGAATTTGACGTTCAAAAAACGCCCTTATAAACACGTACTATTGTAAGTTATTTAAATTTCAATTATCGAAGTAAAACTTGCAAGATAAAGGGACGACATTATTCAAAAGGGGTTTGCAGTTTGATATGCACTTTAAGAAACCTTTTCAAAATTTATTTAAGGGTTAATTTGGATTAGAAATATTTAAATTAGTAGAAGTTCTGCATCCTCATGCCCTCTAGCGAGATGCAGAGGATGTCTTTCGGTCCCCAGAAGTTAAGGGTAGGGGGACGTGAAGATAAAACACAAAAAGACCAACTTTAAGATAGTCAAACACGGAACTTCGATGAAACTAGTTATGCAAACGAGTACGAAATACGGGAGTTTAAAAAAAAAGAAATTACTTCTGTTTGTGCTAATTAACGTGAATGAACACAAAAAAAAACAATTTCTGTTCAACGTGAAGTTCTAGTGCCATTTATGTGATGTTTGCTACGAAATAAGTAGGCAAGTAAATTTTAAATTGTCCGATGATTTTGTTTGACTGTTTTCGCTCTTATATGATTTAATTAACTTTGCCGAAAATTTGAGAAAATACTTGTTCCTAATTTTGATCAATATGGGGTTGGGGGGCGTACACAAAAAAAAAGGAGAAAGGAAGGTAAAACTTCCACAACAAACCGAATGAATGAGAAAGTCGTTGTTAGAAAATTATTATACGGCCAAGAACCCTACCGCTGACTGGTGCAACTACCAGTCTTAGTTTCAAAAAAAAGGAAACAAAAATAAAACGAAATAAAAAATTACAAAGACAAGAAAACGAAAAGGAAATAAAGCGCATTCGCTTCATACAAACATTTTCATTTCCTTAAGGTCGATCTTAGTGTTTTGCTGTTGGCAGCTGAGTTTCCAGGGGTTCCAAAATAATTTATACCCATCACCACAAAGGTCCGGCAACTGGCAGCTGACACATATATTTGGGTTTTACTGATGATGTTCTGCAAGTTCTAGAAACGTGGGCATTGTACACCTTAACATCCTAGAAGCATAAGCCACAGTGAGCTCTTACCTAGTTCTTGTTTTGGTGTATTCACCTAGTGCTAACTCATTCGCAGATTCTCCTTCGTAGGTTGCTTGAATCCCAAAAATATAGGACAAGACAACCTGGCCCAAAGAGAGCCTTATAGATCTGTTGACAAATGGGGAGTACTAACGTAAGTGGACGAGCAGTATCAGTATCAGCTCTCGTAAGGGAAATATCTTGATGAAAGAAATGAGAACTCCTAGCCAGTTTCTAACTTAAATTTCAATGTTTTGTGCTAAGTCAAGCTTAGCCACTTTCTAAGCCAGAAAAACGCCCCTTCTATTAGACTAGTAGCCGTAGAAGTAGATGTAGTAATGGAAGGGCAAATTCTGCTCAGAAAGTTCTACTAAATCTCAACAATATTTCTACTCTATTTTATGACACTGGTTTGAGTTCGAGTGATTGAGTTTGGTATGAGAAAAACAGAAAACAAACAAAGGAACAAGTTAACAAAGGAAAGAAAGAAAGAGTGAGAGAACGAGAGATCTCTAAGATTGAATCAACATTTATCAATTTGATTTATTACGATAAATCACAACTTCATTTCCAAGCTTGAGCTCCATTTTCTCGTAGCATTATCCTTTGGATATTGTTAGCTCAAAGTTTTAACAGGAAACTGTATGCTATGTGAAGTATGCTTGAATTAAGAAGCGACAAAAACACAAAAGAATTGGGGAATAAAAAAACAGACACCTGAGAATAGTTTGAGAACCTCTGTGTGCAAACTAACCAGCGAACACCCACCGATAATCAGGTACAAAGTTAGCTGCATTTGGTTTGAAAACCTTCGAGTACAAACTAAATGGCTCAGCTGGGGAAAATATTGCGATTATTAGGGTTAAAATAAACTTTGGGAAATTAATAACCGACGCACCATATACGAGCGAAAGAGTTAGACAAAGAATGTCAGATTACTTGTGCTTAATGAATTCTCTTAATTTTCTAAAGAAATATTTCTCTCAGATCTGTGTCCTGCAAATTTAAACAAGTTGAAACAAACAGGTTCACTTTATTTTGTTGTATTATGTTTAAGAACACTTGAAAATCGCAAACTTGAAATTTTGTTGATTTATTTGTTGACCTATTGTAATAAAACGTTGAGGTCAATTGTTGTTTGAATTTGATAACACTTCCCTGTCGACTCTACGAGCTGGGGTTACAATTTATTGGAATAAAATAATTTTAAACACAACGTAGACAAATTGGGTCCGAAAATCGAAGTAAATTATTCTTCGAAAAATTTTAAAGATGAGCAAAATTTGACAATTTTGAAAAACTACATACAATCCTGGTTATGGTCACAAACGGTTGGTCGCGCATCACATTTTATCGACTTGACCTGGATTTAATCACGACGGCTGCTCACTACATTTTGGTGCCGTGACCAGGATAGATCAATTTTGATCGGGATACATCGACGTGACCAGGATAGATTGATTTGATCAGGTTTGATTGTTTCTGGCGGGAATTGATTGGTTCCGACGAGATTGACTGGTTTGGGCATTACATCGAATGCTCGGGACCAGAACTTAGAGGTAAAACCGCACAGGGTTGTGTTGGGCGATTTCTGAGAGAAATGTTTAGGAGTATTGACAATTTTTTTTGACAAATATTACAAGTCGAAATACTATTTTTCTTTCAACATATTTTGCTACAATAAAATAATCTGCGAATTTCTTTGTTTACAACCTATAAACCTACAAATGCATATAAAGGAGCAAATTCTGTGGTATGGTGTCTTGCGTTTGAATTTGTGTGCAGGCTAGCAGCAACTTGAGACCCATCACTTGATGAAGAAAGTGGGACAGTCAGGAAATTCAAAAAAGAAGCCCAGCGAAATGACCCCAAAGAAACCTCATCCCGGATGTCCAGGAAGCGGGGGACCAAGCATTCCACAACCACCAAGGAGACCACTAGGAAAGTCAAGGAAGAGGAAACTGAAGAGAGGTCATTTTCGAAGAAAATCCGAAACTTCAGCAATTTTCATCAATACGGAAGGATCAAAAAGCTGTTTAGAGAAAACGTCTACCCACGAAGCTTCCAGATTATCATGGAGACTTGAAGCTAGCAAAATTTTGACAATCCAACCAATGGCATTGTCTCAGCCTCCCAATGAAATCTTTTCGAAGAAATCTTCTAAGAAAAGCGCTCTCCAATCACGTCATCTTTCGTAAGCTTCTAACAACTACAGGAGTACTTCTTTTGCCACCATCAATTGCCTACTAGGAAAAGCGAAAATATAGTTCAAAATTTTCCCAAAAAAAGAAGAGTTGATCATTCCGAGAACAGCGTTTGTTTCAGTTATTTAGAGGCAAAACCACCGAAGAAATTCGAAAAGACACTACCGTGACTGGTGATTGCCCAATTGCTGCCAAATTTGCCACCAACCAGACGGTCATCTAAAAAAAATGTCTGTCACAACTTCAGAAAACATCGCCTGTCATTTACGGGGGCGTCAGATCAATTTATACCCACCAAGAAGTATTATCTAATAAACAAGAATTTACGATATTTGCAAGATATGGGAATATAGTCGGGCAACAGAGAAAAACCATTTCTAAATTAATTATATCGGAGCCTGTTGCTAAGATCTTTATATTCAAGAGATGTTTTTTAACCTCCGCTATAGTTACTGCTAAAAAATCCAAAAACTCGTCAAAATTCATTTTTAGGTTTTGTTGATAAAAAATTACTAGATTATTGTCAGCCGGAGCTACAGTATGTGATATTTGAAGAAAATGATCATTTATATCATTGGGAATATCCAAAATAGAAGGAAGTGGATGTTTTATATTTCTGTTATGTATGTTAAGTTCTTTCAGTTTTTTCCATAATAATTTTTTTTTATCTTTATTGTTACATACACAGAACTCTAAATAACTCCTTTTTTCATTAACAATTGCAAAATTACACTGATTTCTAACTTGTTTATAATAATTCCAGAAGTTCTCTGACTTATTGGTTTTTACGTTTTTAAAAGCGTCATCTTTTAGTTTTATAAGCTGCACAATGGTATCTGTCAGCCATGAAGGCTTCATTTTTTTACCTTTAATGAAATGTAAAGGAGTTAATACATCAAAGATATTAATTAATACATTATTAAAATACCTAACCTTCTCATTAATATCTTGAATATAGATTATATTCGTAAACGGTGTCACTGCCAGGAACTCCTGCAGTAAATTTTTATCTATTCTCTTCAAATTCATCAGTTTTCATTTCAAATTTTTGATTTCTTATTTAAATTTCGACTTAAAATCCTATTTCTAAAAAAGATAGACATTTTAAGGAGAAAATCAACATTATCAGGTAGAATTAGGACGAAAAACTTTTTTTTAACTTTATACGAGGGTTAATCAACTATGAAACGGAATTTCTATCATGTCGCCATGAGGACGTCGGGGTGTGCGCATGCTCTTAGACATGTTAGGTGGGAATGTCACGTGACTTCTTGCGCTCAAGCGATCTCCGTTCTCACCGTTCGTCAGTTATAAATACAATGAATGGGCAAGAGGTTAATCTGTACGTTGCGCAGTGCATTATTATTGAATTTCTTGCCGTTGAAGGTGTAAAGCCCGCCGAATTCTTCGTAGACTAGAAGCACCGTTTAGGGATAATTGTTTGAAGAAAACTCAAGTGTATGAATGACACAAAAATTTGTGGAAGGACGAACTCAAGTTGAAAATGAACTTCATGTCCTCGGACCAGTGTGACTGCGGACAAGATTAAGGAAGGTTGTTGTGCACGTCGATTTTCTGCATGAACGTCGTATGGTTAATACTGTTAGATAATTATTGCTTAGTGTATCTGTACTTTTATGTGTCTATGACTATAGAAGAGTAACGACGACAACAAATGTCTCTCTCTCTCTCTCTCTCTCTCTTTCTCTCTCTCTCTCTCTCTCTCTCTCTCTCTCTCTCTCTCTCCCTCTCTCTCTCTCTCTCTCTCTCTCTCTCTCTCTCTCTCTCTCTCTCTCTCTCTCTCTCTCTCTCTCTCTCTCTCTCTCTCTCTCTCTCTCTCTCTCTCTCTCTCTCTCTCTCTCTCTCTCTCTCTCTCTCTCTCTCCCTCTCTCGAAAGCACCACCGAAGAACGACGGCCACGCTGACGATGAAGACGTTAACGAACCTGTGAAAATCCATCTAGTTAATTATAACTAGATGGATTTATTAAAATCGTTACTTATTATTCGGAGTTTTCATTGAAGTTCACAATACTGCCTCCTACTCAGAGGCGTAGCTACCGTCGTATCTGCAGTATCAATTATACGGTGCCCACAACGTGCATAAGCAAAAATTTTTTTTATTTCACAAATGACAGAAGTCAAAAAAAGCAATTTTTTTTTACCCGCGTAAAGCGTGCGTTCATAAGTTGGCAACACCCTATATCGGTTATCGCGGGCTGCGGGATTTCCCTGTTTAAGTCATTTACTTCAACGGGGGAATCCCACCATAATCGATGTACATACGATACGATGATAAACCACAAACAAGAGCAGTGTTTATTAACGTGTTTTATTTAGTTGTGCATTACATTGTAATACAATACAAACAATTGTTCTTCTGGTTTAGTAGTATTAGTAGCGATTTGTAAAAAACAATGAGTGAAAGGAAAAGACATTATCCCAGCGGAGCTACGAAAAGAAAAAGTAAACAGAAAGGGAGGAGGTCATAAAAAAAGTGCCCAAAATTTCTTCATTTTTTCAGACAGCAGCTACTCTGTGTGATTTAGATTACAAAGGTAAGTACTATCCAACCCATTTATCTTATCTACCTGTAGCGAAGGATGAATTTTGTTTTTAAGGTTCCGTACCTCAAAACGAAGAAAACGGAACTCTTACTTACCTATAGGATCAATTTGTTGTCTGTCTGTCTATCAGTCCGTATCGTAAATTGCGTGTTCAGACGTACTCGAGCTCGGGTTCTGTTCGTTTTGTGCATATATGTAATACTTCTATATGGCCAGCTCCCTATTCTCTTCACGAGTTTGCTCCAACCAAATTCGACAAAGATGGAACATGAATTAATGGCGAGTATTGCGCATGAATTGTACAAAATGAACCAATCGCTACGCGCGGGTTAGACGGGTGTTTATGTTTGGCCGTGCACAGCTGACTTTGGCCATGCACAGATGACTTGCAGCACCTGCGCATTGCGACTCATTAATTCGTGTGAAGGTCAGCGAGAAAGAGAAGTCTTTCCCATGAAAAACGAGGAACTGGCCATATAGAAGTATTACATATATGGTTTTGTGTGGCCACGCGCCACGTTCGGATCGCACGCGGGTGTAACGCATAGGCTGCGCGCAGGTGATTTTGTACTAACACGCGCACAACCCACGTAGAGCCTGCATACGTCGGAACACTTTCTAACCGTAACCTTACGTATAGTAATTTAAACACATATTTTTTGAAATTTATCAAAACTTTCGCTTTTATTTTTAACAATTATATTTTCAGATTCTTCTGAAGCACATTCTTCATCAGATGACCATCCGGAAATAGAAGAAACCCAAATCGACGATTCTGAGATATCTGAAGATTGCAATATAGTTTTATCAGGTAGAGGACAGTTTGGTGACAGTCCAACTGAATGCGAACGAAAAATAATTTTTAAATTGGGTCCATTTAAACCACAAGGACCGTTTCCAAAAAGATTCAGAAAGTAACCGATCTTTTTCGGTCTACTATTATTCTTATATCAATAAAGCAGGCATAAAAATTCCAAGACCATGGTGATGTTATTTTAATGTTTTAAACAAACCGTATTGTCACTTCTGTTGGTTATTAGCAGATCGCCAAAGCAAATCGTACTCCTCTGCATGGGTTAACGGTGTTTCCATTAGAAGCAATTTTACGCAAACTATACTTGATGATGAAAAGTCACAGCAGCATATTAATGCATCCCTATCTTATAATAATTGATTAGATGGAAATACCATCGATACTCTATTGCAAAGTGAAATCAATAGTAAAATTACATTCTGGAGAGATGTATTGCATCGTATAATTAATGTTATAATTACTTAGCATCTTATAATCTACCTTTAAGAGGCCATGATTCTGATTCTGGAAATTTTATGGCAATTTTAGGTTTGCTATCTAATTATGATGCAACCTTAAAAGAACTTCTTCTAAAACCAAAAGGCAAAATAAATTATTTAAGCCCTACGATTCAAAATGAAATTATTAATTTGCTTGGTACCGCAGTGAGGAACAATATTATCTCAGAAATTAAAAAAGCTCCATTTCTGACAATAATTCTAGATACAACACAAGACTTGTCAAAAATTGACCAACTTTCTGTAGTTTTTCGATACATCTCAATTACAGAAAATGATGATAATGTGCCTAAAAAATTAAAAATCTGTGAGTCCTTTTTGGGGTTTACAGCAGTATCGAATTGCAGAGCTGAAGGACTTAAAACTGAAATTTTAAATACGATTAAAAAATATGGAATTGATTTGACTAAATGTAGAGGACAAGGTTACGATGGAGCAAATGTTATGTCGGGTGTTTATCGAGTATTACAAACCCTAATAAAAGAGCATGCTCCGAATGCCGATTATGTTCATTGTGCTGCGCACGCATTAAATTTAGTTTTAAACGATGCTGCGAAACATCTTCGTGAAGTGTCGAATCTTTCGATAGTTTAGAAAAAATATATACTTTTTTTGGCAATAGTATACAACGCTGGGCAATGTTAAGTGACGATTCATCTGAAAAATATTTAATTACTCTTAAAAACGTATGTCCTACCAGATGGTCTTCAAGGAACGACGCTTTATTAGCGATAAAGAAAAATTATTTATTTATCATGAAAACTTTGTACCAACTAAATTTAATTTCGAAAAAAAAAGATGAATGTGAAGAATGTAAAAATATAATTAACATTTTAGAGAGTTATGATTTCTTAGTGCTTGTCACATTTTTTTCTTCACTATTTGGAATCATTAATCCTGTTTCTAAAGCTTTACAACATGAAAATAATGACTTACAGAAAACTAGTATTTTATTAGGTAATCTTTTGAATAGACTGTGCGAATTAAGGAATCAAAATTCATTCAATAGTTTACTAAATGAGTCCAAAGATTTAGCAAAAGAGTGGAGGGTAAAAACTGTTTTTAAAAACAAAAGGCGAAAGATAACGAAGCGTTTTTTTGATGAGTTATCACAAGATGAGAGAATTTCAGACCCAGAATCCTATTTCAAAGTCAATGTATATTATTGCTGTTTAGATATATTAATTTCTCAAACTAAACAAAGATTTCAGAGCCTTTGCGACCTGAGTAGTATGTTCGAAATATTACAACCGGAGAAACTCCTTTCTTCTTCAAACGAAGAGATATTAAACGCTTCCGGAAAACTGTCGGCTAAATACAGTAAAGACATCTCAGTTAAACTTTATGACCAATTAAAGGCTCTAAAAACATGCTTAAAATCTGAAATTCAAAAAATTCATTCTATTAAGGAACTCATTGAATTATTGCTAATAAAATTCAACAGTCTTGCATCCAATTTTCCCGAGGTAATAACAGCATGCTTTTTATTCTTGACCCTTCCAGTTACAACCGCAACTGCTGAAAGAAGTTTTTCAAAATTAAAACTGATAAAAAAGAACTTCGATGGGACAGGAACGCCTGTCGGACCTGTCACTGTTGTCCATAGAGGCAGAAACTTTAGAAAAACTAAAGTCATCATCAGCTATAAATGATTTAATAAATCAGTTTGCCGAAAAAAAGGCAAGGAGAGTGTATATTTAATTTGAATTGTTTGTAAAAATTTTGGAAAAATTGACAGATAGATAATTATGGTGAATAAATATTTCTTTTAATTTTATGCATTTTTTTTTCTCTTTTGTGAGAATTTTTTAACCTTTCTAAGGGCCCCCAAACAAATTTTTATACGGGGCCCCGCCAAGGCACGCTACGCTTCTGCTCCTACTGCCAGCTATTGGATGAAGCAAAATGTGTATATCGGCGGAAGAGGCGCGAATATTTTCGGTCTAAAAAGTGATTTTGCTTCACGACAATGCCCGCCCCGACTCAGCCAATCTGACACATCAAAAATTAGAGGAAATGCATTGGGCAACATTAGAACACCCTCCTTATAGTCCCGACTTATCATCATGCGAATATCATATGTTAGGGTCACTGAAAGAAGCTCTAGGAGCGATTCCATGATGATGCTGCTGCTGAGACATTGGGCACAAATGACTGCAAACACGCCCCCCTTCTTTTTATGATGATGTCATTAAAAATCTCCCAATCCATTGGGAAAAATGTGTAACAAAATCAGGAGATTTTATAGAAAAATAGTTAATAACTTTCATATATGTATCTTATACCAATCAATTTTTAAAAACAAATTCCGGTTCATATTTAATTTACCCTCGTATATCAACTTAAACTGTTATATTGAAAATTTCGAGAGAAAAGTTGAATTATTGCGCAGGCAAAGTTTTTTTTTAATAACGTTTCAAAATAATCCAATTTGCAAAAAAGACCAAAATTTTAAAGAAAAGTCAAAATTTTAAGAAAAGATCGAAGTGTTGTCAAAATTTTCGACATTTTTAAAAAAGTTAAAATTTTTGCATTTACTTTTATCCAATTCATTCAAATTTTGAAACATAAGCAATTTAAAAGAACCAGAATCTTCAAAAAATTGAAATTTTCAAGAAAAGTCAAATTTTCAAAAAGTCAAATTAATAAAAATTCGAAGATTCGAGAAAAAGTAGAAATTTAAAAATAAAGGTTGAAATTTTTAAATACGGTCGAAAGAGGTCCATGTTTTCAAAAGTTAACTTCGAGAAAAAGTCGAAATTTTCAAAAAACTTAAAATTTCGAGAGAAAGTCAACATTTAGAACAAAAGTAAAAATTTTCAAAAACAGGTAGAAATCTGCCAAAAAAGTGTAAAAGTTTTCAAAAAAAGTGATTTCAAGAAGACTGAATTTATTAAAAAAAATGGACAAAATACAGAAAGAAATCGAAAAATGTTGACAATTTTTATTTTCAAAAACATTACAATTTTCAAAAAAGTCAATATTTTTAATAAAAACAAGACAAAAAAATATGATTTTTCAAAAAAGTTGAATATTTCTAAAAATGTCAACATTTTGAAAAGTTAAAATTAAGCAGATAGGTTAAAATTTTGATAAAAAGTCGAAATAGAGGTGAAAAATTTTTGATAAACATCTCTCTGAAGATGATATGTTGGCTATGGAAACGCGTTAGAGCAACCTCTGTTGTGTTTTTTAATCTTTCTTGGTTTCAGCGGGCAAGATTTGTATTTCAATTTTTGAAGATAACCAAGTACCAGTCCGTTCCACAAAAAAAGGTATTTCAAGAAGATTGAATTTACAAAAAAAAATAGACAATATTGTGATAAAAATCGAAATTTGGAAAAAATGTCAACATAATCTGTCAACATTACCAAAAATGTAGAATTTTCAAAAAAGTCTTAAAATTTCAATAAGGACAAAATAAAAAAATATATAATTTTTGACAATACTAGAAAATTTCCACGTCCAAATTTTAAAAGTCAAAATTTAGTAAATAAGTCAAAATTTTGAAAAGAAGTCGAAATTGTGAAAGAGTTGAAACTTTTAAAATAAGTCAAAATTAAAAATTCAAAATTTCCAAAATAAATGCAAGTATTCAAAATAGTTGAATATTTAAAAATGTCATAATTTTCAATAAAAATCGAAAATGGAAAATTTTCAAAAAAGTTGTGATTTTTCGAGGATCAAAATTTTGAGAAAAAGTAAAAATCTTAATAAAAGGTTGAAATTTAAAAAAAAAGCGGAATTTCTGAAAAAGGGTTAAAAATTTTAAAAGATTAAAATCAAGAATTCAACTTTTCCAAGAAGTGGAAATTTTCAAATAAAGTCGAATTTTTAAATAAAAGTCAAATTTACATAGAAGTCGAATCTTCGGGAAAATTTTCATAAATCCACAACTACCAGACATAGTCAAAATTTTTGAACAAAGCTCGAAATTTTCAATATACTTCAAAGTTGTCAAAAAAATATTTCAAAAAGTCGAAATTACAAAAAAGAGTAAAGATTTTGAAAAATAAGTTGAAAATATAAAAAAAATGTCGATGCTGTGCATCAACATTTTAAAAAAATTTGTATTTAAAAAAAAATCGAAATTTAAAAAAATCGAAGTTTAAAAAATTCGAAGTTTAAAAAATCGAAATTTAGCAAATGAGTTAAGATTTTGAAAAAAGGAGAATTGTGACAAAGTTGAAATTTTCAAAATAAGTCATAATTTGAAAAATGAAATTTTCCAAATATTTAAAATATTTGAAATGTTCAAAAAAGCCAAAATTTTCAATACAAATCAAAAATGGATGTATTCCAAAAAAAACTCGCCATTTTCAGAAAGTACAAATTTCAAAAAGACAACATCTTGGAAAAAGTCGATATTTAAAAAAAAAACAAAAATTTTATTTGGGGTCGAAATTTTCAAATAATTCAATTTTTTTAAAAAGTCAAAATTAAAAACATATATACATATGTATTGTGACGCAATGTAAATAGATGGAACAGAATTTAGAATAGAATTGTAGAATTTAGTACATAAGAAAAGTTTCTAGAATGATCTGATAAGGGGAAAGCGACCGCGACAACGAAGCAAACGGCAAATAAGCGTTCCCGAAATTTCGGCAAACGATAAGCCTTATCTGCCGGATTGTTCTAGACCCTGGATGCCAAAACTATATAAGGCGGTCAGCTTTCCCTCGAGTAAGTCAGAATCAGTGCAATTAGTGAGTTAGTAGAAGTCAATAATAAGTGAGTTAATTGTCAATTGTGGTGATCCAAGTTGAGTTCAGTAATAAAGTGGGTATAATCCATCACGTGTAATAAATCCGAACCGATAAGCCCGTAACTGTATAAATCTTTAATAAGGGGGGGACTTTTGAAAAACGGTTCACATTTTTAAAAATAAGTCGAAAATTAAAAAAAATCGAAATATTCCGAAAAATTCAAAACTTTGAGATAAACTCAAAATATTCAAAATTTTGAAAATGGGTTAAAATTTTTGAAAAAGTTGAAAATTTCACAAAAGAAAACTTTTAACAGAAAAAAATTTAAAAAAAATAAAAATTTTGCCGAAAAATCGAAATATATTCCATCAAAAAAATATATTTAAAAAAGCCAAAATTGAAAAAAGTAAAAATTTTCAGTCAAGTCAAAATATCCAGAAAAAGTAGAAATTTGGGAGTAGAAATTTTTAAAGAAAGTTTCGAGAAAAGGTCAACATTTTGAAAAAGATGAATGTTTTAAAACGTCGAAATTTTCAAAAATATGATGAAAAAATTAAAAATTTACACAAAAATTTGAAAAATCAAAAATTTTGAGAAACACAAAGCATTTAGAATTATTCTCTGAAATTTCTAAGTTTTCTTTAAATTTAAACACATCAAATATAGAATGTTCGATTGTTTTTATTATTTCGTTTATACGTCATTTTTACTTTAAAATATGTGATATCGGATACGTTCAAGGGGGGAAGGGGGGCTCAAGTCCCAAAGCCCATCTTCTTGGATGCGCCACTCTAACGAGCAGTTTTCTCTGCATAAATAATGGTGTATCTAGAGCAAAATTATCAAAAAAATGTATTTTTCCTCACAAAAGGGAATGCATATATCTTCACAACGGGAGTGCATTCGGAATATTGCTAAGGTGGGGAGCTTTGGTTTCCCAAATTACAACAGCGGAAAATTGTAATTTTCGCTGAAGTTAAATTTCGAAATTTGAGACAAAATTTGAAATATTGAAAATTATATTTAACAAAAACGAGGTTTACAAAACTTTAGCAATAAGGTAGAAATTAAAATTACAGCAAAAATATCGAAATTTGAATAAAACCCAGAATTTGTAGGAAAAAGGCCAGTTTAGGCAAAATTTTCAACTTTACTTAAAATTTTATTTCAAGAGAAACATCGGAATTTCCAAAATAAAGTCAAAGTCAAAGTCGAAATTTGAATTCGTAAACCTACTTTTAAGAAAAAATAAATAAATAAAAATCAAAAGGCAAACCCGGAATTTTCAATAATGCGGAAGTTTTCAAAAAACATAATCTGCGTTATTTTTATTTTCTTTAAATTGCAAGTCTGTAATTGAAGTCTTATAAAAAAATATAAAAACTAGATGTATATCTTACGGGCACAGTGGGAAATCAGTCATTGTGTGCAGTACCCGGTCAATGTAAACAATGCCCAACATACAAGGTCATTGTGGAAAATATTTATGAATTAACCACACTGCCCGGGCTTTGCTTACAGTGACCATGACATCTTGGGCAGATTAGTTGTAGTTTAGTTTTATAATTGTAACTGTAACTTATGAAATAATAAGGTTATAAAAATATAAGTAGTGGACTTCAGACCTACACATTTTTTAACTGTTGAAGTAGGGTTTGCTGTTGTGGCATTTTGGGTTGTGTAAATTTCCAGACTTACGACACTTGCACTTTTTGGTTTTGCATTTTTGATAACAAAAACATCTGTCATAGCCTTAATCCCAAAAACCAAACATTCCTTTGCACATTACCATAAGGAAAATTTAACATTTTGCATTTTGTGGCACTGCAATCATTGAATCCTTGCAGATTGTGAACTAAGTTTTTGAGTACATTTGCTTCCTTTGTTCCAATGATGTAATTATTATCAAACTCTCGAACTTTTAAGTTTTGAATCTAAATAATGTAAATTTAAATGAAAGTTTACATTTTCAATAAAGTTTCAAATTAATTAAAAAAGTGTTTTAACATGAAATTTAAAGAGAAAAGTCGAAATGTCTGGTTTAAATTTGACGCTTAAAGAAAAACAATTGAAATATTAAACTCAGAGTAAAAAATTTGATAACAAATTTAAAAAAAAACAATGCAGTGGTCATCTGATGTGTTATATGCTTTGTCTAATTTCGTGTGGGCATTGTTCATAATGACTGGTCAAAATAGGAAATGCTTTAAAATGGTCTTATATTCCCTACAATGACCAATATGTCATTGTTTACATTGTCCGGGCTCTGTTAACATTGTCCTAATTTCTCACTATGCCCGTAACATATATACTGTAAATTATAAAAAAAAAAAGTCGTTGACATTTCGAAAAATTGAAATCTCGAGATAAAGGTTGAATATTTCTAGTTTAAAATTAAAATAGAGAAAAATCAGTGAAAATTGAATGTGCAAATTTTAAGAAAATGTATAAGTTTCAAAAAACCTACAAAATTCAAAGTTTCAATTTTGACCTCCTAAAAAAAGTTAAAATTTCGAGATTATTGTTAAAGTAGGCTAATCTCAGTATCACAGGAGGCAACTAAAATTTTAAAGAGGGAAATGTGTTCCGTAGAAATTTGAAGTTAAAATCGAAATTTTGAAAAATAAGACTCAAAGCTTAAATACTTACAATTCAATCTATTTTCTAAATTTCGAAATTAAACTTACACAAGCGAAGAATAATATTGAAAGTATATGACTCATAATCGAAATTTCGAGAAAGACAAAATTTTGAAACAAAAATCTAGTTCTCAAAAATAAATTAAAATTCCAATTTAGAGTCGAAATTTTAGAGGACTAAAACTAAAATTGTACACTGGGAGTTTTGGGAAAACCAACATTTCTAAAAATGCCATAATTTATTGGAACAAAATCGAAAAAGTGGAAGTTTATGAAATATAATCCAAATTTCGAGATGAAAATAACTCAAAAATTTTTTGATCAAGATCAAAATTTCGAAATAATTTAAAGTTCAGTTTTTCTAAAGAAAGTCGAAATTTTAAAAAAGTCTAAGAATATGTAAAACTATCAAAATCGACAATTGTGCAGACATTTGGAATTAAAAAGAAAAAACCCAAAAATCCTTCATATTTCAATTATAAAACGAAAATTTAGAAAAAAAGTTGAATTATTAAGCAGGTAAAGTCAGAAGTTTTAAAAATAGTATTTCAAGATAATCAAATTTGTAATGAAGTCAAAATTTTCAAAAAGGTCAACATTAAGAAAAAACTAAAAGTATGTTAACATTTTGAAAAAATTCAAAACTTAAAAAAAATGAAAACTGTCTCGCATTCGTGTTTATACAATTCGTTCAAATGGAAAAAATCAGAGGATTAAAGAAATCGATATTTTTAGGAAAAGGCTGATTTTTCAAAAAGTCGAAGTTACAAAAATTCGAGGATCCGAGAAAAAGTAAAGATTTTGAAAAAGGTCGCAATTTTCAAAAGTCGAAATTAAAAAAAAGGTGGATGTTATCTAATAAGCTTGAGATTCTAAAAAAAAATTGAAATTATGAAAGAGTTGAAATTTGCAAAATAAGTCAAAATTTGAAATTGGGAATTTTCAAAATATGTCCAGTCAAAATTATAAAGTATTCATTATGGAATAAAATATTTCAAAAAAAGTCAAGATTTCAAAATTAAATTCAACATTGAGCCAAAATTCATAGAAAGTGTTGGAATTTTGAGTTTAGAAGAAAATGTTGAGAAAAACTAAACATAGTATATTTTCGGAATTTTAACTCGGATTTTCGAAAAAAGGGTCTAAATTTCGAGAGTAAAGTATGATTTTCAAAAAAGTAGTCAGAATACCAAAAGCTTGACATTTGTCATTAAAAATCTAAGAAATCCAAAATATGACTCAAATTTTTAAGACAAAAGTAGCACTGTAGGAAAAACTGGAAATTTAAAAGAAAATCTAATTCAGACTTAGGATTTATTAATAAAATATTGAAATTTTGAGAGAAAAGTTGAAACTCAAAAAAAACTGACAACTTTATATATTGAAATACAGAACTTTCTGTTTTTCAGTATTTGACGAGGACCAGTCCGTTCCACCAAAAATAACTTTGTAACAAAAAAGGTGAAAAAATATAAAACTGTTTAAGACTTCGAGTGCAACGTAACGTTAAATATTTTCGTAGTCCTGTGCTTTGTATCTATGTACAATAGAAAATCATTCACCATTGATTCAATAAAATTCTTTCCAAATTAGCGACATAACTGATAACGATATTTTACGTAATAAATGCATGATAAAATATTTATGTAAAAGATTATCCCGAAAAAGTAAATATTTGAGCTATTCAAATGGATTATTGCCAAAAGAGATTATGAAATAAAATCGGAGTCAATTTCACGTAAATAATTAATTAACGCTTCTTTTTTGAATAGATATTGCTGTCCGAGTTATAATATATTGTTTGATGTTTAATGCGAAACTGTATTTGTGTGTTTGTTTGTCCTCTTTCCACGACTCAATTACTGAAGGAATTTTCACGAAAATTAGTGTAAACATTCCTTACGATGCCGAATCGTTAATAGACTACTTTTATTCCCAAGCTTATGTATATTATATCTAGATATGGACGTAGTCAGGATTTCCGTCAAGGGTAGGTAACAATCATTCCGAAAAATACATGGGTAAAAAAAACCTTCCGGCTGAGTAAGGTGGATTTTCACTTAAAAACTACACGAACTGGGCAGATCATATTTCCAGAAATTTCTAAAATGAACCAAACTTTAAGAAAAAACCTTTCGAAGAACTTCAGCAAATGTCGAAATTTCGAAAAAGTGGAAATGTTAAAAAAAGATGAAATTTCCAAAAGTCAGTTTTTGTGAAAAAAAATGGTAGTTTCCAGAACAAATCCAGTTTAGGTAAAAAAAAATTGAAAGTTTCAAAAATATTTCTCTCGCAATTTTTACTTCATTTAAATTTTGTCACATCCTGGAAATTTACAAGAAATCTTTTCCTTAAAATTTTCTAACAATATTCTTTTTAGATTTTTAGTTTTCTATTAAAATGTCGATCCAATTTTAGAAAAATAAACTAATTTCATAAAAAGTCGAAATCTTCAGAAAAAACAATTTTAAGTGAAAATGTCTAAAAACAGAAAATATCGAATTTTGAGATAATGTCAAAATTTAGAGAACAAGATATTTTGAACAAGTTAAAATTACAGGGGATCAAATTTAAGAAATAAATTCAGAAAAAACAGTCAGTTAAAAGCAGACTTCGAAAAAAATTCACGATTTTTAAAAAATACGTTGCAATTTCGAGAAAAAGGTCGAATTTTCTAAAAAAATATTAAAAATTTTATGAAGAAATCCAGTTTTGAGAAGAAAATTGAAATTGTTAGAATAAAGTAGACATGTAAACATATTTCGAAACAAAAAATGGAAAAGTCAAAATTTTCAAAAAGCAATATTGTTACGGGCTTATCGGTTCGAAATGATTATTAAAAACTTCCTGAATAATAGCCACTTTATTACCAAACTAAACTCGGAAAACTACAACTGAATAATGAACTCACTTATTGACGTCTAACTACTAATTCACTAATTATACTGTCTAACTGGCTGACTCATTCGAGGAAAAGGCGACCGCCTTATATAGTTTTGGCTCCTGGATTCTAGAAAAATCCCGCAGATAAGGCTTATCGTTTGCCGAAATTTCTGAAACGCTTATCTGCCTTTTGCTTCGTTATCGCGGCCGCTTTCCCCTTATCAGATCTTTCTAGAAAATTTTCTTACCTAATAAATTCTATAATTTACGTTTCGTTACAATATTATAAATAAAAACCTAACCTTTTTCAAGAAGTCGAAAAATGTCCAAAATTTGAAAAAACTCAAAAATTTCAAAGGTCTAATTTTGTGAAAAGACACGATTTTCAGAAAATGTCGAATTTTGAGAAAAAAAATCGCAATCTCCAAAAACATTGTTCTCAAAATTTAACATTCAGTAAAGACGTTGGATTTACAAGAAATCTTTTTCTCGAAATCCTCAAAAATATTCTTCTCAACATTTTTATTAACACTCCGTCGTTATTTGTTGAAAAACCAAATATTCAGAAAAATGGTAAAATTTTGTAATAAATAAACGATTTTTGAAACAAAAGTGCAAAAAGGAGGCCTTTGAAAAATAATCGAAATTTTGAAAAGGATAAATTTTGAGAAAAAGGCGAATTTTAGGAAAACAACTATTTTAAGAAAAAAAAGTGAAAATTTTGAGAAGGAAGACGAATTTATTAGGAAAAAAGCGAAATTTTTAGAAATATTAGATATTGGATATTGAGATAAATATCAGAATTTCGCGAAAAGGGCAAACCAGTCAAAATTTCTAAAAAATCAAATTCTAAATGATCGAAATTTTCAGAAAAAACTTTACGTTGTATCGAAATTGAAAAAACCGAAATTTTGAGAAAACTTCGAAATGAACAAAAAATTTTTGCCAGAAAGTTTAATTTAAAAAAAAGTCGAAATTTTCACAAAAGTAGTCAAAACTCCGAGAAAAAGGCGAAATTATGAGGAAACGATCAAAAATTTGCAAAAACTAAATTTTGGAAAAAAGCGTTCAATCTGAGTGAAAAATCGAAATTTCCCAGAAACAATAATCTTTTATCACAATTTAAAAAAAAGCGAATTTTAAGGAAAAAATTGAAATTTTAAGGAAAAAATCGAAATTCTTTAGGTGAATATTTATTATCTCGTGACTGCTAGAATCAGAGGAAGACAGGCACCCTACCTTGCCCAATGTGGCATCAGAAATATTGCAAATAGGTCAAAATTTTGACAAACAAGTTGAAATTTACAGAAATTTGAATTAAAAAAGAGTTGAAACTTATAAAGAAATTTTTTCGTAATTTTTGTCCTTTTATAAAAATTTTCAATTTCCATAAAATATACTTTTTATAAGAAGATCGCCCAGATTTCGAGGAAAAGGCAAATTTTTATAAACAAGTTGAAATTTGCAAGTAGAATACAACCTAGACAGCAAATTCATGCAGCCCGCCAGGCGTGTATAGTGGAACATAGGTAGCTGAACTACCACCAACAGTTGAAACACTGCCACCTAGCGAAGCGGTTGCTCTCTAGGAAAGCTCCCAGAAGACAAGGATTCTAATGCACAGACCAATAAGGTTTGAATATTTATTAGATTCGAAGTTTGGAAACCAAATACCGGTTTTGATCTTGTTAGATCTCGTCAGTTTCGTATATCCAACTCGAATGCTAACAAATGTTCCGACAAGTAAGTACTAAAACATTCACAGGCGTCAAGCGAGTGACTCTTTAGTACTACCACCTATTGGTCCATAGAGAAACTATGGGCATCGCCAACAATGTCGTATGCAAGAAGAATGCAACCCAAACTACAAATTCATGCAGCCCTCCAGGCATGTATAGTGAATCATAGGTAGCTGAACTACCAACAGTTGAAACACTGCCACCTAGCGAAGCGGTTGCTCTCTAGGAGAGTTGCCAGAAGACAAGGATTCTAATGCACAGACCAATAGGTTTCAATATTTATTAGATTCGAAGTTTGGAAACCAAAGACAGGTTTCGATCTTGTTAGATCTCGTCAGTTTGGTATATCTAACTCGAATGCTATTAAATGTTTCGACAAGTAAGTACTAATGAATCAACAAACGTCAAGCGTGTGACTCTCGGACTACCGCAGGCCTATTGGTCCATAGAGAAAACTAAGGTCATCGCCAACAACGTCTTTAGTTTCCAAGCTTCGAATCTAATAAATGTTCAAACCTATTACTCTGTGCATTAGAAGCTGAAATTTGCAGAATTAAGAAATGTCGAAATTTTCAGAAAAAGGCGAATTTCGAGAAATGGTGCCATTTCAGAAAAAAACGAACTTTTAAATAAAAATTTGAAATTTTAACAAAGTCATGTTTGATGCTAGAAATCGAATTTTATGAATAAAATTTCAAAAGTAGAAGATAAGTATTGTAAAAAGCTACGCAAAATCGAAAAAACATTTCCAAGGAAAGGATGAATTTTAGAAAAGAAAAGAAAATTTTTGGAAAAAGGCCCCTAGTTAAATATATATAAATTTTCCATTTGCTACATGAACCAGGAGGGGGGAGGGCAAACCATGCCAGCTATGTATCCAGAAATCTTTATTAACTTTTTATGCAATGTAAACAATCATAGAGAAAGGTGAGAGTGTCAACTCTGTGATCTTTATTTTGACAGCGACCTCTCTTCTTAGTTCGTCGAACTATTACCATAAAAGTAGGCATCTGTATTCTCGATTTCAACAATATTACGTTATCAGCTTGCAATTTGAACTGAAAATTAATTTCAAATTTCATTTCAATGTAAAATTGGTTTGAAACATCCATTCAGTTGAATTACACGTTGATTGAATAAACTTGTTTTTTCAATCAACGCATAGAAGTTATTTATTGACAAACTCGTGTGTAAAGCACATAAGGTAATGCATCATTTTCAGAAACAAAGAAAACATGTTTTATAAAATCGGACCTTTTGATTTTGTTTTGCTGTTTGTCACCTTTTACGTATGTTTAACTTTATACAAAAAGAGCACTCAGTAAATTTTTACATATTTGGATAGAACTCTTCTTTACAAATACTGCCTTATGGGGTTTGATAAGCATTTTGACTTTGAACTTGAAAAAGATATTAAAAATTACAAATTTTTCATAATTTCGACATTTGTCCCAATATTTTAAATTTTAGCTTTTTTGTCTAAAAAGCTTGTCTTTAAACCCGAAATTTCTCATTTTCCTTAAAATTTTAGAGGTTTCGTTCGAATTCTTTTTCTACAAATTTTGTTGTTAGAAGTTTTGAGTAGTGTACCAAGGGGGATTCAGGCTCACAAAATGGCGAGAAATTCAACAAGTGGTGGGGATAGATCAAGTAAAACCAACTGCTAGACAACTAAAAACGACTCCTAGACAAGTATTTGTCCAACTGCTAGAAAAGTAAAACCAACTGCTCGACAACTAAAACCAACTCCTAGACAAGTACTTGTCTAATTACTAAACAGTAAAACCAACTGCTAGGCAACTCAAACCAACTGTTAGACAAGTATTTGTACAACTGTTTGACAAGTAAGACCAACTGCTGGACAACTGCAACCAACTGCTTGACCAGTACTTGTCTAGGAATTGTTTTTAGTTGTCTAGCACTTGGGTTTACTTCATCTATCTATTCCCACCACTTTTTTGAATTTCCCGCCATTTTGTGAGCCAGAATCCCCTTTGGTACACTACTGTTTTGAATTTTTTTCTCAAAATTTTGGGTTTACAATTTCTGCTTTTCATTCTAAATGGCTTTAAACCTAAAGTTACGACTTTTTTTAGGAATTTGAATTTATTTGTCGTAATTTCGACTCTAATTTTGAAACCAGTTTTTTGGTTAACTATTTTAAAAAAGTTGATTTTCTTCCGATAAGTTGTTGTTTACAATGTATTTATAATGTCTCTTGAAATATTGAATCTAGATTTAAACTCGAAATTTTTATTTTTTTCTGAAAATATCAACATTAAATTCAAACATTTCTGATTTTGTTTGTGGAATTTGACCTTTTTTATTTGAAACTAAATTGAATTAAAATTTGTAAATAAACTAAAATTCCCAAAAAAGTAGAAATTAAAAATTTTGAATCAAAAATTTAGCTTCGATTTTTAAATTTATGCATAGGCATGGTTTAATTCTTTCCTTTGTACAGCACGAATGAAATGATATTTCTGTCAAAACACGATAATGATTTATTTGAAATATGTCTGTTTAAATGTAAACATTTTAAAAAACCTTCCTTTTACAACATTAAGTTTAAGAAGTTACTTTTTATACACATAATTACACAGGGGCTTATCCATAAAATTGTTAGGGGGGATTATGCGGATTCCAAAACTGTGATAGCGGAAAATGGTAATTTTTCGCTTGAAATTAAATTTCGAAATTGTATTGTGTAAAAAAAGTTAACTTCAAAATTTTACAAATAAAATAAAAGTTCGAAGTGCAATCTTGGAATAACCGGAAAAACAGCCATTATTTAAAGCAGCTTTCCATACAAATTTTGTAAAGAAATGACCAGCTCTATCAAGATTCTATCAGCAGAATTTATGCGGAATACAACCTGTTACAAAATTAAAATATTCTTGCTTTCTTAGAGCAGTACTCAAACTAAAGTGTTTCATGCGAATCGACACTTTGGAAAAACTATTTGACTTGTTTCAAAAATTTTATTTTAGTTAACCAAACTAACGAGATTTAATAAGATCGAAACTGAACTATCTGAATCTGATAAATGTTTGAGCTTATTGGTCTGTGCATTAAAATTCAGTCTTCTGGGGCTTTTCTGGAAAACAACCGCTTTGCCTAGTGTTTCTAACTCTGAGTTAGAAACACTAGCTAACACATAGCTAGCGTTGACTCACTCAACGCTAGCTATGATCCACGATACTCGCTAAGAGCGCTGTATACTGTAGGCTGGTAGCTAGGTTGCATTCTATTTGCATTCGACACTTGTTGAAGTTGTGTACAGTTTTTCCATGGGCCAATAGATGGCGGTACTTGAGAGTCACACGAAGAATGTCCGTTAATTCTTTAATATTTACATGCGGGGACATTTGTCATCATTGGAGTTGGATATACCAAATTGATGAGATGTAGTAAGCTCGAAACAGGTCTTTGATGATTTCGAAACTCTGAATCTGATAAATGTTCAGACCTCTTGGTCAGTGAATTAGAATGTAGCTTTATCGAGCCCAGTTTGTAAGATTTTTAAATAAATGAAATTGTTTACTTTTGAAAATATTTTTTGACACACGGCTATAAGATGTTTAAAATTCTTAAAACCTCACCTCATTATATCTGACAAAAAATTTGGTTAGCTTTTACATAGAAACGAAGAACTTGTGTAATCCCCATAAAATAAAGATAACTGTTTTTTTTTTTCATTTTTTTAAAGTGTAGATTTTTCTATGTATTAATTTTTATTGCAAAATTCGACATTTAACTATTTCTCTAAATTTCCCAAAATTTGTCTTTTTCTCGAAATGTCGTCTTTTTTTCTTGAAATTAATTCGATATTTTCTTAAAAAATGGAAAGAGTTCTAATCTTTTTTCAAAATTTAATTTTTTTCAGATTTTCGACTTTTCTTCTCTAAATATTTGCGTTTTTCTTAAGGGCGAATTTATTCTCAAAATTGACCCTTCTCAAAATTTGAATATCTTTGAGAAATTTCTTTTTTTTTAAAGTTAAATACTTTTTCAAAACTAAACTTTTTTTTAATAGTATTTTTTCCGAGATCTCAATCTATTCAATTATTGGTAGGTGGTAGACTGGAACTTTCAGTCGTCCGAGGTAGTACCACCTCATGTGTCACCAGGAGGCGGTGAAATGAAGGTTTCAACATGTTTGTGTCTCTGGCACGTGAGTCGGTTCCTGTTATTTTTTTTTCCTCATCTTGCCCTTTTCCTTATTTTTTTGATCTCCTCTGATTTTTTTGTAATTATTAAAAACAAAGATGATGGACTTCAGATCGTCGTTGATGGCATCTCATTCGAGACATTTGCGATTAATGCAGGGGTGCCTCGGGGGTCTCTTCTGTCCCCTACTCTATTTTTGTTACACATAAACGATCTCTTATCTTTAACTTCCAATCCGATAAACAGCTACGCAGATGACAGTAGTCTGGTATCACCTTTTTTCTTCGACAAATCATTATTCGTAGCTGCTTCAGATCGACTAAGGGAACAGCAGATACAGATGATTAATCGGGATCTAGAAACCGTTCTGGAATGATGTAAGAAAAATCTGGTCGACTTCAATGTCTCAAGAACTCAGGCCGCGGTTTTCTCTAAGAAAACATAAAGGGATAATGCAACAACATACTCATGTGCAGTAAAATCCGTCCGATGGGATTTAATTCGTCTACACTAGGGGTAAATGCGAGCACTAACTTCTCTTGAGACGATCATGTACGCGCCATTGTCAAGTCCGCTTCTCAAAAGCTGGCCTTTCGTTTTAAAGCTAAAAATAACTTCACATCCAATCAGCTGCTCATTCTATACAAAGCTTAAGTTAGGCCAACACTAGAATACTGTTCTCATGTTTGGAGTTCAGCCCCAAAGAACACTTTGGTTCTTTTGGATTCAATTCAAAGAAGAGCTATTTGCCTAATTGATGACAAGAGTTTGACCGATTCCCTCGAAAGGTGGATGATTGGTGACTTATTTCTTTTCTACAAATACTTTCATGGGAAATGCTCGCAGGGTCTATTAGGATTGATCCCTCCAAGGGTAAGATTTTTAAGACACACAAAGCAGTCGGAGACAGAAAATTCCTGTGCGGTCCAGCTTGACACAATGAGGACCTCTGTCTATGGAACTTCTTTTTTGTACAGAACTTCCAAGCTATGGAATTCGTTACCGAACTAAATTTTTCCCAAAAATTGCAATCTATGCTTGTTTGAGAAGGCGATTTATCGCCATCTATCCTTGTTTCCGGATCCTACTCGCAGGGCCCTGAAGGTATAATGGGGTTGCCCTTTGCGAGTGGATTGAACTAAAAAAAAAATTTTTTTTCTTCCAATTTCTAGCTCACCCCCAAATTAGTTTTTGTCTTTAAAAATTTTCTCAAAATTTTGAGATTTCAGTTAAGATTTTTACTTTTATTGCAAAATTCGACATTTTCTGTTTCTAGATATCTAGATTTTTGCTCAAAATTCGTCTTTTTTTCCAAATTTGGACTTTTTAAGGGAAATTAGGTAAAAGTTTTCTTAAAGAAAACAAAAATGTCAAGACAAATTTTTCTCATAAACTTTAATTTTCGATTCCCTTGCCAAATTTATATTTTTCTCAAAATTCGTTTCTTTTGTCAAAATTAAGTCAAATTTTATTAAAAGTAGCATGAATTTCGGGAAAAATATTATTTTGAATATTTTGAGGGAAATAAGTAGTTCTTGGAAATTTTAATTTTTTTCTCGAAATGTCAAGTTAATATTAAAATTCAAATACATAAGAAAGTGAAAATTACGGGAAAAATGTCTTTGGAAACTTGGGCTTTTATACACAGTTAGAATGAACGACTTTCTAAAAATTACGTTTTTTTCCATCAACTTTTCCGAAGCAAATCCCCAAATGCCCAAGTATCTGTTTGGAAGAATTTTTCGAACCATTCAATAAGCAGCTGTGAGATCTTCAAGCTGAATTTGTTTTGTAAGAGGAGAAATCTAAATTTTTCAGAAAAAATCTAAATTTCAGACCAAAGTGGAAACTTTGTATAATCGTTACATTTCGACTTATTTAGAAGTTTTGAATTTGTCAGTCTAAAGTTGAATATTGAAAATGTTATCAAAATTCCGAGTTTAAACTTGAAATTTTTTAATATCTATTATGATTATCTCAAAATTTCAGGTTATTTCATTCTTATAATTTCTGCTGAAATTTAAACTTTTATTTCAAAATAAGAATTTACACTTGCCATTTTTAAACTCGAAAATTCCAGAATTTTTTTATAGATTTTTGTATTAAAGTTTCTATTTTCAAAATTTCTTTTTTTAGTTTCTGACTATGTTTCGGTTCTTTTTTACAGCTTTTAAACTTTGGTCGAAATCTCGGAGAGAAAACTCTTAAACTTTTGAAAAAATTCAAATATTCGAGTTCAAAGTTAAAATTTGTGTCTTGTTTCAGAATTAAACTTTTCCTATAACGTTAAAGCCTTTTCCGAAATTTAAACTCTTTTCCCAAAATTCCGTGCAGATTTGAAATTCGAAAATTTTAGAATATTATTGTTGTGAACTTGAAATTTTGAAAATAAATCTTTTAAAATATATTTTGAGTAATTTCTCGAATTGTTACAATTTTCTCTATATTTCAGTTTTATCTTTTTTTTCCAACATTTTCGGTCCTTATGGTCTAAATTTTGACTAATCGCGTTATGAATTTACAAAATACTAATGATAGGAACATAGGATACCTATTAATTTTAAGTAAGGTGGGCTGATTTTTGTTTTATAAATTAAACATTGTTTTTAATCCAATTCAGTTGAAAGAAAAACTGTAACTATCTATTTTTGTGGTTGAAAAATAAATGTATTTGCTCTTTCTTTTCTGATTAGCTTTCACATTTATCAAAGACACGATGTTCCATTTTATTTCATTAAATTGTGACAAATTAAGTGCGTTCTGGTATATCGCCGTATTCTTTCAGTTTTTACAATGCAATATGCTAAGTTGCGACAAAATTCTTACTAAAAAACATTTATTTGAACAACTTTTTTTTAAGTACCAAGACCCCCTTTTGGGTGGTCTTCTGTTATTACATAAGTATAAGTAACTTGCTTAGTCTAGACATATACATATTTATTTATGTATATTATATAACTTGCTAGTTTGAAATAACCGCGTTGCTGTAACTGTTTAAACTTATTCGTACGCGTATGATAAGTCCTCTATCTTTAAAAATTGTATTTCTCTTCGATAACTCCTCTGACTATACGGAATGTAACTAACAATAATTATAGTATGCTAATGGGCAATTCCCAGGACACTATAATTTAGTTATAGTGTCATGGGCTATTCCTGAGAAAACTCAAGGAAAAAAATTCGTCTAATCTGTGCTCGAAAATGCTTCGTTTCTGAAATACAGGGTGCTGAAATTGACATTTTATTTTCGATTTTTTAAATAACTTTTATGAAAGGTAAATTTTTCCCACTAAATTTGGCACTTTTTGTGCAGCATTTAGAAGGCACTACATACGCTATCATTATTAATTTTAATTTGCCCTAAATTTGTTGACGTAAACTTTTGCGATTTTTATGAATGAATCATTGAGCCATATTCCTACACACTATTTAAGCAAAAAAGTACATGTGGGGGGCGGTTCTAAGAAAATAGCCCCGCGATGTCAATAATTCTGTAATGGAGAAAGAAAATTTGGTTGACTTTAATGGCTCAAAAATTCTAGCCGCTGATTTTTCTAAGAAAACAGCAAGGCTTAATGCAGCCAACATCCTTACTGGTGGTAAAATCCTCCCAGATCTAATCTATCTATCCTAGGTGCGAATGCAAGCACCAACTTCTTTTAGAACGACCATGTTCGCTTCATAGCCAAGTCCACCTCTCAGAAACTGGACTTTCTTTTTCGGGCTAAAGACTGTTTCACATTTCATCAGGTGCTCACCCTCTATACAGCTCAAGTTAGGCCAACACTAGAATACTGTTCATGAGAACAGCTGGAATTCAACTCTAAACATGAGTTTGGAGTTGAGTTCCAAAGCACACTTTTTTTGGTTTCAACTGAAAGAAAAGCGATTCTCAAATTGATAATCACAATTGGACCAATTCTCTCAAAACACTGGAGCACAGATCACCCACACTGGAGCACAATCGGGTGGTTTTTTCTACAAGTACTTCCATGGGAGATGTTCGCAAGAACTTATCTCCTAAAGGACAAAATTTTTAAGGCATGCAAGGCAGTCGGAGAGAGTAAATTTCTGTGCGGTCCAGCTTGACGTAGTGAGAACTTCTGTCTATGGAGACTTTTTTTCTAAAGAACTTCCAAACTTTGGAATTGGTTGCAGAGCAGATTTTTCCCTTTGCAGCACTCCAAAGTCGTAATTGAATTACCCTTTGCGACTTGATTGTTCTGTAAAAAACTGTTACAGTTTATAGTTTAATAAGAAATACAAATAAAGCATACAGTTGGACAAATATTATAGTATTTACTAGGCAATTAAAACAATAATTTTGTAACATCATTATTATAACAGCTCCCGAGAGTGACTGCCCTCCTCACTAAAGAATTCCTTACCCGTTGGAAAATGCCAGGAGTACATGTTATCGTTTCGCAGATTTCCTAACATTTCTTCGGCTTCAATGGGATCAGCATTACCAGGGATTTAAAGTGTCGTTAAATTAAAAAACTGACGAAGTTTGTACTTCCTCTACCGATTCATCATTGGGCATATTTTATGTCTAAAAAATTTCTTGTTGCCATACTAAAATGAGCAGTCGTTCTGTCATCCATAAACCAAGAATTAATACCGGGACATCCCCCGTTGCTTGGGGAAACTCATGTAAAAAATATTGATAGTCAACTTACCGACCATGTTACGGCATTCTTCCATATCGTCGCTCATCAGACTAAGTGGCGTAACTGACAAAATTTTCAAAATTGACTTGACAACATTTCTATGTGCATATTTGTCGTCTCTTTCATCTCACAAAGTGGCGTACTTGTTTCTATAATACATACCCCAATATGAGGTATACAACATACGTCACAGCCAACATAGCCGGTTTATTTCCATCACACCACTTGGTCTGATAATAATTTGAGCTACGTTGTACCGGTGTACAGATCTGCGCATGTATAGTGATTATAAGAATGCGTGAAAAAAAATCACATTATAACGCACCAAACATTGATAGAATTCCAAAAATGGAGTCCCACTATTGTCGTGCCAGCTAATCTGAAATGTACGTTAACTAGGACTTAAGCAATGCCAAAATGCATTATTTATTTGTTGGTTCACTCCAGCAAATAGACCAGTATTTTTCCTTTTGTCACTATATGGATATAACCATATGTAACTAAACGCCAAAAGTACGCGACGAGACGTACCTGCATTTAATATTTTTTTTTGTCTTAACTGCTTAGATTTTGAATACTTTTATTTAATGAACATTTCAACTAAACCTTTTTTCCAGTGTCTGAAAAAAAATTGATGCAGATGCCTACCGTTGAAATGGAGATGCGGCGCTAAACCAGTAAATTATTGTTTTTTTGTTTTCCTGTAAAATTTTATAAATGTCACTTACGCCACTTAGTCTGATGACCGACGATATGTTTTGGGGTTACTTACATACAGTGAGGTTCAAGAGTGCAGCACAAAATTATTATTTACGTAATTTATAATTTATGAATAAAATCTTGAAACGGGTCAATTTTTAATTCTAAAGTGGATTTTTTAAGCATAATTTTATTCCTTCACTTTAAACCGTCTTGGAGTGACAGCTACCCATTCACCTATTTTAAATCGAGCGAGCTTCTTAGCTATAAGTTTGACAACTTTTTTCAACTAGCCATTTCCGAAAAAAATGAAATAAAAAATGATTTTCGGCCCACTTTAATGGGTATCTAATAATATTTAAGGAAAGCGGTCCCCATTAAAGTATTATATAAGCTTATTCAAAGACTAACGTTTACTTAATATTAAATTTTACTAATGGATGTGCTTCCTAGAACCTGACAACTGGAATGTTTCTAGGAGATAGATAGTTGTAGCGGATACAGAAATCGGAGAACGAATGGGTGGTTACAACTCCTGCCCTTGTTACCCAATAAAACCTGGTATATCTTGAAATAAATTCAATTTTGCGGTTAGTTACATACCTATTGATTTGCAGGTTGAGAAATTTTATTTTTTATTCTTTCATCTACTATCGTGCTACCTAGCTTCGTAAATGGTTAAGAGAAGCTGCCATTGAAAAAATCTAAAGCACCTGATGCTGATGTAGGAAATATTTATTACTATTACAAATACATTTAATAGTTTTAATAATTACGTATGACGCTGAGTTCTGTAAACGAGTAAAATATTCTTGAAATAAAGTTGCGTTAATGATCAAAACAATTCAATTTGCATTTTAAATTTGTCGAGTCATTTTAATTGATTTATGTAACTGTTTTTGTTGTTTGTGCTTCTATAATTGTCACTTTACCATATATAGATTTTCGTTTTTTGAGAATCTACACGCCAAATAATAGCCAATGCTGGAGTTGCCAATAGATCCTATAGTCCATAGGCTACGGGTCAACAAAAGCACCTTTCAGAAGGAAGAAAAAAATATGTTTTAAGGTGTCGAGAAAAAAATTCAAAATTTTAAAAAATGAACTTAACATTTTAACTACACACACGTTTAAAAATTTGAAACTTTTTAAAATTTTAGAAGAAGAAAAAACAACAAAAATTGATATTTAAAAGTTGAAATTAAAAAGAAGTCGACGTTTCCAAAAAACTCGAAACCTGTAATAAATCAAGTTTTGATATGAATCTGGAATTTCGAGAAGTTAACGATTTGAAGTTTTTGCACGAGGTTTTTAAAGGGGAAGTATTTTTAAGAATACGGTGAATATTTTGGGATTATTTGGGACACATTTATTTTTCCACTTTAAGGCAGTACTGTCGGTTTTAAAATTCAGAATTTAGTGAAATTCGGCATTTTGTAGTAAGATAATTATCCAGTTAAATTTTTGGAGAGCTACAAAGGATCAGTAAAAATTTATTAACATTTAGAACTTCACGCTTTTAACATATAGCCTTACGAGAGGCCAGAGGTTTTATCATATTTTAGAAAAAATGCCATTCAGGTTTCTGTAGAAATGCAGAAAACGATGGAAAATAACATATAAAACATTTTAGATATTTAAAAGTCTAGCTTTAGAACCTGTGGTAGTACTTATTAAGCAATAAATATCAGATTTTTTTATCGTACTTTTTTTCGCAGTTTATTGGATGTGTCGTTTTTATATAAACAATTCAGTGACCTATTATCAAATAAATCACCATTGTTTACTTCCGTTTTAAGATTTTGTGACAAATTTTCAGGATTGCCCGTTAATTAATTTGCAAATTCAACCTGCTAGAGTCCGTTCTGGAACGTTTTTTTATGTTACTCTTTTTACTTTTCAAACGAAATATTTCTCTATTGTGACTGAATGATTTTGACTACGATATTATTCAGTCATATAAATTTCTCTGTCTTATTTCATCACGATGTTACTTACAAGGAAAGGTCGCCAAGTGTCCGGCGCCGATTTTGCTAATTTTTGGATATGTTTTAAAGGATCAAAATCTAAGAGACACGTATTTTTTTTTATCGGCTGATAAACGGTTTTAAGGGTAGTTTTACCCCCTCAAAGTTGGGGCAAAAAATGCAGATTTTGCTGTTTCTCACATACCAAAAATGATATTCGAGTCGTTTCTTTTTTCAAAAGTTTTGTTTCGACGAGAAATATAAGAAAAAAAATGTTTCAAAATTTTCCCACCCCCCTCATGGGGGCAAACTACCCCATTTAGAGGTTTTTTAATCATAAAAATGGTAATTACGACAGCAAAATTTAAAAAAAAATATATGTTATTTTATACACCAAAACTAGTTTTACCTGTTTTTGGATTTTGTCGAAAAAAAAATTTTTGGGGGGTAAACACCACTTACACGAATACGTATATGATAGGATGTATTTTTATGATTTTTGTTTTATTTTTTTTTCTGAAGCGAAGTATTTCGTCGAGAAACTAATAAAATAATTTTTTAAGATTTTTTCGGTGACCCCTCATCCCCACCCTCCACCCTTCCCTTATAAGAGGCTGAGCTATCTACCTAAAAAACCGGAAAATTCGAGATTATTATGATCCATCTACTATCTATTTACACCGAAAAAAAGTTTACCAAATTTTTCTACCCCCACCCCTCCTGATAGGGGTAAATTACCCCCTTATGAAATTTTTAATTAACAAGGAAATAGTCATTATAACAGGTCAATTTTGAAAAATAAATGTTATTTTATACATCAAAATTAATTTTACCTGTATTTGGGTTTGGGTGAAGGAAAATATTTTGGGGGTGAACACCCTTAACGCAAATATTTATATACAATAGGAGATATATTTGTATAATTTTCGGCTCGTTATTTTTGAAACGAAGTATTTTAAAGAAGGTAGAAAAATATTATTTTTAAATTTTGGTTCTACCGTTCCCACCCTTCGTGTTGGCATACCAGTAGAATGAGCCAGTTAGCTATCTACTTGAAAAACTGGAAATACGAGATCATTGCTGTCTCTCTAGATACCACAAAACAGAGCTTAGAAATTTTTAAAATTTTTGCATTTCCCATCCCAGGTGACTTATCCTTCTGATAGAAATAGGACGCGAGGTGTGGCTGGAAAAATTCGGAAAAATTATTTTTATTGTTTCTTGTTGAAATATTTCGTTCCAGGAAAAAAGAAACGAATATCTTTACCGCCATAATAATATGCACTTAAATGTTTTGGTAAATTCCCATATTTCTTGTGTAGGTATATCTAATATACAAAACTTCTAAATTTTTATTAAGTTCAGACAACTGACCGCAGTTTTTATATAGATATTTTATACACATATTTGCTCTAAAGGGTATTTACCCCCAAAAATTTTTCTTCGACAAACCCCAAAAAAATTCAATAAAATAAGTTTTGGTTATAAAATGTAGTGTTTTTTTTTTCAAAATTTTACTGTTATAATGACAATTTTTTGAATACTTAAAAACCTCAGAAAGGAGTAGTTTATCCCCTTACGAAGGTGCAAAAATTTAGAATTTTTTTCGGTGTATAAAAAGAGATCGTAATGATCTCGAATTTTCCGATTTTTTAAGTAGATGACTCAACCTCTGGTAAGATAAAGTGGAGAGAGAGGAAGGGAGGTGACTGGAAAAGTTTAAAAAAATTAATTTTATAATTCCTTGTTGAAATACTTCGTTTCAGATAAAAAACGAATTAAAAATCATAGAAATACATCCTATTATATAGGTGTTTGACCTAATGGGTGTTTACCCCTAAAATATTTTCCTTTACCAAAACCCAAATAAAAGTAAAATTAATTTTGATGTATAATATAACATTTATTTTTCAAAATTTAGCTGTTATAATGACTATTTTCTTGTTAATTAAAAATTTCATAAGGGGTAATTTACCCCTATCAGGAGGGGTGGGATTAAAAAAATTTGGTAAACCTTTCTTTTGGTGTATATAGATAGTAGAGGGATCATAATAATCTCGAATTTTCCAGTTTTTTAAGTAAGTAGCTCACCCTCCTATAAGGGAAAGGTGGAGGGTGGGGATGAGGGGTCACCGAAAGAATCTTAAAAAATTATTTATTTAGTTTCTCGTCGAAATACTCCGCTTCAGAAATAAAATAAAACAAAAATTATAAAAATACATCCTATCATATACGTATTCGTTTAAGTGGTGTTTACCCCCAAAAAATTTTTTTTGACAAAATCCAAAAACAGGTAAAATTAGTTTTGGTGTATAAAATAACATATATTTTTTTCAGAATTTTGCTGAGGTAATTACCATTTTTATGATTAAAAAACTTCTAAATGGGGTAGTTTGCCCCCATGAGGGGGTGCGAAAATTAAAACAAAATTTTTTTCTTTTATTTCTCGTCAAATCAAAACTTTTGGAAAAAAAGCGACTCGAATATCATTTGTGGTATTCGAGAAACAGCAAAATCTGCATTTTTTGCCTCAACTTTGAGGGGGTAAAACTACCCTTAAAACCGTTTATCAGCCGATAAAAAAAAATACGTGTCTCTTAGATTTTGGTCCTTTAAAACATATCCAAAAATTAGCAAAATCGGCGCCGGACACTTCGCGACCTTTCCTTGTTAGTGTAAATACTGCGTTAATCAAACGAGAAGACAATGTCTACTTTTTATGTGCTCTTTACTTAAACATTATCGACAGTACTACCAGAGAGGTGGTACTCTCTGGTACTACTTAATGTCAAAATTTAGGACAAAAGTCATTATTGAAAAATGTTATAAAAAATGTTAAACTTTAAAAATTAAAGTCACAATTACGAGAAGAAAGCGGAAATTTCGATGGTAACATTAAATTTTGGAAAAGATGTAGCAAGTTTTCAAATTAAACCAAAAATTTTGAAAAAATAGTTTTAAGAAAAATTGAAGCTTTTTAAATTTCCATTCAAATTAAGATCAAGTTTACATTTAAAATTTTGAGAAAGATCGCAACCAAAATAAAAAATTATAAAATAAATTTCCTAAAGATTTTAGCTTAAATTGGAAACTTTAGGAAAAACTATACAAATTTAAAGGAATTTTGTAAAAATAGAGAATTTGAGAAAAATACAAATTACAAAAAGTGAAGTCTGACGTCTAGAGTCAGATTATTCAAAAAAAACTACTTTAAATTCAAGATCTTGTTTGAAAAAGTTCAAAATTGAAGACTGCAACAAAATTTTTGATACAAAATCGTATTCTCAAAAAAAATCTAGATTTTGAGTCTAAAGTTGAAATTTAAAATTTGTTATATCTATGAAAATAAAAATTTCTGAAATATCCAAATTAAAGACAAAATATCATGTTTAAACTAGAAATTTTAAGACAAAGTTTAAATTCGAGTAAAATACAAATGAACATAAACATTTCTCGAAATTCTAAGATTGCAGTTAACATTTTTGGACAATAGTTTTATATTAAAAATAAAAGTTTGAAATAAAAATCGAAAATACATACAAAATAAAAATAAATTATATGCAACGCGATCGAGGTTAGGAGAGCATATACATTTTTCATAAACTATAGAAATAAATAGAAAGAAAGTAAACAAAAATAGCTTCAACTTTAAGGCTGAAGGGAATGAAATGTTATGTTTTAACTGTTTTGGAAACGTTTCTATAACTTTAAGAATAATGTAACAAAAATTCGTTTAGTAAATATCGTCGTTGCCGTAGAAAAATGTTCTATGTGCTGAAATGTAAATTTTACAGCAGAATAGAAAAACATATTTGGGCGATTCCGCTGAAGACGATTCTAAGATAAACTTCTAAATCGCAGTATTTGTTACGTTTTTGATGTCAATACAAGAAACCAAAATCTGGTTTAATAATAAAACTATTTTTTGTAGCCTTTACTTTGCATTTAAATACTTGAGGTGTTTATACATAGTATCATTTGAATATATGCTGCAAAAAACCAACTGAAAAATGGTACCTGGGACACTATCGGTCACTGAGATTTTGTCTTTGGGTTCTAAGCTATTGCTTGGTGACAAAGAAGTATACTAATTAGTAATATAGATTGCTTGATTTCTGATTTTGTTAATTATTTGCGTATAAAGAAGTTAATGTTCTCAGAATTTAAGGTGCTTTGCAACCCCAATAATTTGAAGTTGCACCCGTGATTGCTGTAAAACTGAATAATTCATTGTTTATCTTTGAGTTCTATATTTATTTTGGTTTATTTTAATAAATTAATTTATACTCTTTTAAAATATAAAGACATAATTTAATAAATATTTCATAATTAATAAGTGTTTGTGTTTTTTTTACTGTAGTCTGGAAAGGAGAGCCGATTTGATTGCACCCGCGATAGCACTTTAAACTTCCATTGTGACTATTTATATTATATCATTAAAATTCTTATAACAAATGAGATGAGAACACGTTAAAATCTAGCCCTTCAGAGAATAATTTCGTGAAAAATATTTTTATTTTACTAGTTTCTAGCTTTAAGAGTTGCCTAAGTGTTGCACCCGCGATAATGGCATCGCCCATTTGTTTTGAAGGAAATCCCCATCAGATTACGAAAATAACCCGTTTTCATAAAAAACTGTCCTTTAAAATATTAATTTCAGTGCACAGAAGATTTTTCCACGGCAACGACGATATGTTATACTTCATACTTCTTATCCATTAAGACATCTGATGTCTCAATGCTGTTTTTACCTGGCTCTTTTTCCGGAAATTTCACACTTATTAGGATTCTAACAAAACCGTTTTTTTTTTAATTTTTAAAATATGGATATTTTGCAAACTAACTCTCATAGAAAAGAGTACAAATAAATTTTTTTATAACATCGTCGGGTCTAAATACGAGGTATGTTCAAAAAGTAGGATGACTATATTTTTATGAAAAAATATTTATTTATTCATCACCATTTATACTGTCCCCTTCAAAGTAATCTCCCTTAGATACAATGCACTTGTGCCAACGCTTTTTCGAATCTTTAAAGCACTTCTCGTAAGCACTTTTTGGTATAGGCTTGAGCTCTTCTAGCGATGCAGTTTTTATTTCATCAATCGTTGCAAATCTTTCTCCTTTCATAGGTCTTTTAAGTTTTGGGAATAGGAAAAAGTCGCAGGGGGCCAAATCCGGTGAATATAGTGGCGGAGGCATGATTGTTGTGTTGTTTTTGGCCAAAAAACCTCTCACAAGCAACAATGAATGAGCAGGTGCATTATCGTGATGCAAAAGCCATGAATTATTTTTCCACAATTCCGGATGTTTATTTTTCGTATTGCTTCTCGCAAACGGCAAACGGCGCATAACTTCAAGGTAATACTTCTTATTGATCGTACGACCTTGAGGTAAAAACTCTTGATGCATTACGCCATGGTAATCGAAAAAAACAGTGAGCAAAACTTTGGCATTTGATCAGACTTGGCGTGCTTTTTTCCGTCTTGGTTCTCCTGGGTGCTTCCATTAGGACGATTGGGCTTTGGTTTCGAGGTCATGATTCGTCAGCAGTTGTGACTCTTTTGAGCAAATCAGTATCATTCACTGATGTCATTCAAAAGCTCCTGAGCGATGCTCATGCGACGGTTCTTTTAATCAAAATTCAGAAGTTTCGGAACAAACTTCGCTGACATACGTCTCTTGGCCAAAACATCCAAAAAATTGGATGACACGAGCCAACTGATATGCCAACATCCTCAGCAACTTCTCTTATGGTAATTCGACGATTTTCAAAAACAATTTTTTTCACTGCTTCGAAGATATCTTCTGTTGTTGATGTGCTGATGTCCAGAGCGAGGTTCGTCGTCGGCTTCTTCTCGGCCATCTTGGAAGAGTTTGTACCACTTGTAAACCTTTTTTTACTTAGAGCAGACTCACCGTACTCCACTGTCACCATTTCAAGTGTTTTAGAGCATTTGATTCCATTTGACACCTAAACTTTGATGTGAATTACGTTTAACCTTTTTATCTGTCAAAAACAAACTAAGTATGCTATGTACTTGAAACTGTGAACATATGTTCGGGACATGTGCACCAACACAACAACAATAAAAAATCGATAATCTAATGTAAGTTGCCCGCGAAACTTGAAAAGTTTAAACAAACCTCGTATAACTTACGACAGCTGTAGCTCGTAGGGAGTGTATTTTAGAACACATGTTTATAAAAAGAAAAAATACGCTCTTAACATTTGTGCATCGAATTTTGAATCATCCTGTATAGCTGGAAGCTCATAGGCAGCTAAATATACACACGATCGTATCAACGATTTAGAACAAAATATCATTTTGCGCTCTGCACGAACTCTTTAAAGCTGCGCACCTCTGATTAAGTAAAAAAGTTTATCCAAACTAATTTTATAAATGGGAATGCATGTCTGATCTACAGCACCACCTATCGCTATATGACAGCAATCTACTATATCTAGTTCTTAATTAAAACCAGAAAAATTACAACATTAAAAGAAAACAAATAGAGTCGTCAATTTAATAAATTTAAAAACTCTGTTTAATTTTTGAAAGTTTTTTCGTTAACTTTTAAAAACAATTATTTATTTAATTTCGCAGACGAAGTCGGGAATAATAGCTATTTTCTAATAAATGCAACATTTTTATAAGAAAACATTTTTGTTAAAATAATAAAATTTGAGATATATTCAATCAATAATTTATAATTGACTTGGCATGTAAATGGATGTGTCCAATTTGTTAAATTACTCAGGTCGGTTGCTAAGTAACAGATCAACAAAATATTAATCAAATTTGTCACAAAAATTGAGTGTATTGGTTAGTGATTGCCCAAGGTAATATGTTGTAGATGATTTAACCCTAATACTTTGGTAGCAATCTTGCGTGTAGATCTTGCGTGTTTAACAAACATGGTCCTAACAAATATATTTTAAAAAGTCGAAATCATACGTCAAAATTCTTTTATTGGTTATAATATAACGATTGATTTACTAACGTAAAAATGCAGACTTCACGAACGAGGTCTTGTAAATTCTAGACTTTATTAGAAGTGGTGTAATCGATAGAATGTCAGGATTAGGGAAAGGTGTGAAAATTCCATTAATTCCAACTCACACCAATGGCATATTATGAGGCCGTATCAGGCTATATGCCATTGATTTTATGATTTTTAAAGAAAGTAAACCTAAATCAATATAAAGAGAATCCAATTAACATGCATCTCTCTATTAGCATGCAGCGTGATTTATTATAGTTTCATCATAATTAGTTTGACAATTTTTTTCAATTTATTACGTAGAATAAATACTAAACTATGTTAAAAGGATTTAGAAGTGTTTAACATTATGTAATAGAATACACTAAAATTCCTTTAAGAGAATTTTGAAAAATTAAGTTTACAGTGAAGATGGCAGAAGAAGGTGCTTCAACCCCAAGACTAAGCATGCGTGGGGGCGTTCTTGTTATCAAAGGGGTTTCGCGTTTTCTCGCAGCTAGTAAAACCGCGAAATCCAACACTTCACCACCTGATTCCAAACAACGAAAGAAAAAGATGAGTGACAAAGAAAAAACTTTTAAATGCGCATCTCACATCGTTGAAGCTGCTTTGAAGGATACCTCGCTTTCCAGGTATAGTTAACGAGCGGTATAATTTATTCTGTAATCATGGGTTAATGTATAAGTTTAGCATCTAATTAATTGATTATTAATGGTCATAATAAAACTTCTACCAGTTTTTGTTTGTATTCTTTATCATTTCATGGTCACTTTTTGAGGGATATTGGTCAAAATAACAACTTTGAGATTTTGAAAGTACTGACTGTAAAACCATAAAAAAGTTGAAAAGTCAATGAACAAACACGAAGCAACGCAGGTTAATATACAGTATTAGTCAAACGTTTCCCCCTCCTTCTATCTTTTGGATCATTATGCCTAGATTAATGAAATTTCGAGGATGAAAATAGAGGCTTCTCAACAAAATAATAGGTGACGCAGTCGTCATAGATACCTCATAAAGGCCCTTATGACCAATAATTTTTAATGGCACCCTATGACAAATGACACTTGTTTAAAAGGTATTAAAAATACCTATTCAGTCATACCAATTTTATTTGAGTTAAGGGTAGATTTAAGGGGTTAAATAAGTGCTAATAAAACGTACCCTTCACACTTCGTATGTTTCGAAAGCTACTACTTGGGCTAATGAAATTTAAAGAAAGAAAATAAACGCATGTAAGCTTCATTACTAATACAGATGACGTCGTCATCTATGACCTCACAAAGCCACTAAAAAATTTAAATGTTATCATATGGCAAGTGACACCTCGTCTAAAAGGTATTTAAAAGATCTATTCAGGCCAATTAATTTTGTTTGGACTTATGTTAGTTTTGGGGAATTAAATAAATAAAACTCTAAATCTAATTGAGTTATTAATTAATAGAAATTTAAAAGACCGCCTTTGGATAAATGTAAAAAAAGTTGTCGTTGTTTTAATTCTCTAGCTTTGTTTACTTTGCTTTGTCCTTATTTTAATTATTGTTTACCGGTCAGCTAAAATGTGAGTGTTCTATTTCTTTATTCATCAAAACTAACGTAACCCCAAATAAAAATAGTGTCACTGAATAGCACTTTTGAATACTTTTCAAACGAGATGTCACTTGCAACAGCAAGTAATTTAAAGTTATTGGTCATAGTGGCCTAGTGACGTCATTTATGACGATTGCGTCCTCGCTCGACCCTAGTAGGGAAGCTTGCATTCGCTAATTTTTGCTCCCCAAATTTTATTAGTGGCAGTTCAAAAGATACGAGGCGAGGAGAGTATTTTTAACCGTAGCTTGGGAGTTGCGGTCGTGGGATTTGCGGTTAAGAGGATTTTTTGTGACTTGCGGTCACTTTTATTTTAGAGGTGGAACTTGCGGTCCCACTGCACGTCATCAAAAATCCACTTGACCGCAAATCTCACGACTGCAACTCCCACGAACTACTTTTAACTAGCACTTATTTAACCCCTCAAAACTACCCTTAATTCGAACAAAATTAGTACGGCTGAATATGAATATTTCAATACTTTTCAAACGAAATGTCACTTATTGGTGCCATTTAAGGGCCTTGTGACTAATATGACGAAATTTTCACAAAAATAGCATGTTAAGAAAAAGATGGATTTTCGAAAAAAGCTAAGCTTTCAAAAAAAATGACATGTTCAAACAAAAACAGGAATTTTTAATAAAATGTTATAATCAAAAAAGTTAAGACAGAGAAAGCGCAATTTTCAAAAAATTCTAAATTTTGAACAAAGCAGGAATTTTCAAAAAATCGAAATTTTCAAAAAAGAGCTAAATTTTTGATAAAAATCGACACTTTCAAAAAAGCCAATACCTAAAAAATTGAAATTTTCAAAAAATTTCAAAATTTTAATAATTCCAAAGAAGTCTACGATCTTCCAAAAAATTTCGACATTTTCAAAAACCAAGAAAATTACAAAGGCCGAAATTTTTAAGAAGTCGAATTTTTCGGATTCTAATTAAAAGAAAGGTGAAGCTTTACAAAAAAGTGAAAGTTTCAATTAAAGAAATTTTCAAAAAGGTCAAAATTTTGAAACAGCAAAATTTTTAAAAATGAATAATATAATATATAATTACTAAAGCTCTGAACTATACACTGTGGCGTGTGATTAAGTCCAAGAAGGTTTCACCCCTTTACATATATAATATTATAATAAAAGCCCAGCTTCCCTTTCTGAACGAAAACTTATATGTTGTAACAAGAGACTCCTGGCACAAAGATTTTTTTCTCTAACATTTTTTAATTTTCTCGTTTAAGATTTCGACTTTTTTCTCGAACTTTCAAAATTAAACTAGAAATGTTGTCGTTTTTATCTGAATTTCGTGTAGTGTTCTACCTCGACTTTTTGGAAAGTGCGGGTCTTCAAAAATTTTCCTTCTTCTTCTCAAACTGTGTACTTTAAACATAGATTATATCTAGAGGAGCATTTCACCAGTATTAAATCTGAGTAGGCATGTGTAAATAAAACTTCCATGTTTTTGTAAATTTTTCCGTTATTTTTGACATAATGATAAGTTTAATCTTGACACCATGTCTTAAGTTTTTTCAAATACATCTGTTACATTTATAATAGATATTTTTGAAAAATCAGAGATTTTTTAATTGGACTATACAGTAGAAAATAGTGATATTTGAAACTTAATGTTGAACTATCAATTTTAAACTTATATTTTCAACTGGTTTCCCAACATTTTCAGTATAGCGATGAAATTTTCAGATTAATATTAAAATTTATATTACAATTTTTTCAGTTCAAGATCAAAACTTTGGAAATAAACAATTGAATCTTTTTTTGAGAAAAAAGGAGACATTCAAATCTATAAAAAAATTTGGAGTTTAAAATGGAAATTTTTCGAAAAAAAGTTCAAGATTCAATACTTCGAAAACAAAAACGAAATTTAAGAAAAACATTTCTGGGGTCCTGGGGTTTTAGGGGTTGCGACTAAGAATCTGAGGTTTGTTTTTTCAAAAAACTCATTTTCCGCTCGAAAAACCAAGAAAATTCGCTATTTTCGGTTTTTTGAAACAATGTAGCAAAATTTTTATTCGAAACGGTGTCCTAAGTGTTTACTACATTGTCTCATCCAAAAAAAACCATGAGACTCAATTTAGAAAAAAAAGTTCATCATATTGTTTCAAAATACCAACAAGCCTAGTAGGATATTAAAAAATTTTCATGATTTTCCGACCGGGAAATGAGTTTTTTAGAGAAGCAAATCTCGGATCCTTAGTCGGCGACCCCCGAAAACCCATAGGAGTAAAAATTTTACTACAAACAAGCAATAAGTTTTCCGGGAAAACCAACAACAGATTTGTCATCAGCAACCCAAATAACCTTTTAGGATGCATTTCAGAGGCAATTTGAGTTAATTTTTTTGACTTTAGGAATTTCTTAGCGAAACGCCCCATTTGGGGGGTTGTTTTCAAGATTAAGGGCTAAAGAAGGGTCGAACGAATTCGTCTTAGTAGCAGTGAATGAACCTTGGGTCATCAGAAATCGAATGCAAAAAAAATTTTAAAAATCTAACTTACCAGATTATTTTTATCTATTTTAGCCTTTTTCCCGGCTTATTGCCCGGATTATATAGTCTAAACTCTAAATTCTAAAAGAATTCAAAATGTTTTGACAAAGTCATGGTGTAGAGACTGCAAAATTCAATTTAGAAATTATTAAAAGAAGGATAAACAGAAAGAATTGTATAATTTAAAAAAACTTAAAAATGAAAAAATATTTTTGAAATTTTGAGAAAAAAAAAAGGTAGACAATTCAGGACTAAATTAGTAGCAAACCAAAGAAAAGGAAAAAAAGATATCGAAAATTTAAATTTAAAAGTCAAATTAGAAAAAGGAGCAAAGGTTGGAAGAGAAAATAAAAAAAATTAAAAAAAAGGCGAAATTTTGAGAATAGACAAAGTAGTGTACCTAGTAGAGTTCTGGACCACAAAATGGCGGAAAATTCAAATTATGGCGCATGCGCAGTAGACTCCAGGTAATATGACCTCGGAAAGTCATATTGCCTCGAGTCTACTGCGCATGCATCATAATTTGAATTTCCCGCCATTTTGTGGTCCAGAACTCTCCTAGGTACACTACTAGACAAGAATTTATTTTATGAATTTCGAGTTTGTCTCGAAATTTTTAATTTTTCTTAAATTTCTGACAATTTAAATTTTTTTATTGTTTTTGAATCTAATCTCAAATTTTCGAACAAAATGTCGAAGACTTTGTTAAAAAAAAAACGGAAATTCAAAAAACTTTGTTAAATATTTTGAAAAAAAGAATCGACAATTGGAGAGTGGAGTCTAAATTCTGAAAAAATTGTCCATTTTTCTGGAAAATGTCAACATTTGGAGGATTCGTATTCTGGAGAAAAAAATTCGAAATTTTTAAAAAAATTTCGAGAATAATATTGAAATTAAGAAAAAGAAGTATTTCTTAAATGTAATGTAATGTAATGTAATGTATTAAAGTCAGTATTAAAAAATGTACAGGGTGAGCGAAATTCGAGGTCTCGGCGCTATTATAAAGAAAGGAAAAACGATATCAGAAATCTGAAAAGAGATTCTCACATTGGATTGAATAAGGTCCATTTTAAGCCCAATTTGCATATTGTTCCAGATGTGGAAACCAAAGTAATGACGTCATTGAATTTTTTTTCTTTAGAAACATACCTACAGTTTTGCACATTTAAAAAGAGTGTATTATTAAGAATTCGCAATTGGTATGATTTAATCAAACTGCCTTTGGAAACAAATCTATTAAATATTTTTAGGTTTAGAATAACATGTTTGGGGTGTCTCAGAAATTATTTATCTGCTCTTCAAGGGTTCTTCTGAAATTCCCCATAAACTAATAAATAATGCAAGGCGAGTCAAAAAGAATGGGCCAACGCAAAACTGGAGATACTAGACACCAAAATATTACGATTGAGCACAACATGTCTCATACTAATCTGAATGGTTTAAGAGATGAGATAAAGGGCGTTCAAAGTTTGAATTTTATTCTGAAATTTCTCAATAATTGGGAAAGTTTTGGTACTATAAATTTAATATTTTAACTTTAGACGACTTAAACTTTCTTTAGTTTACTTACTTTAGCTTTATTTTAGCTTAACTTTAGCTTACTTTAGCTTTAGACGACTTAAACAATAGTAATTTTTCTTTGTAGAATTGATCGTTCTTTTATACTGTCTACTTATTTTAAGAATAGCTCAACAGATAAAAAAAAATGTTTTAATTTACGTAAATGATTATGTGTTATTAGCGCCCTCTAGACGGAACATCAATATAAATTTAAAATTCGTAATTCTCACACCGAAAAACATAAAATAACCAAATATTAAATTTATGGAATTAAAACTTTTTCAATTATTAAAAAAATTCAGAATAAAATTTAAACTTTGAACGTCCTGTACCTCTTAAACCAGCCACATTGGTAAAAGGCATGTTGAGCTCAATCGTAATATTTTGATGTCTAGTATCTCCAGTTTAGCACTGGCCCATTCTTTCTGACTCACCCTGTATAACATTTACGTGAACATTTTTCCAAGTCAAATGGCAACATAAAATGTTTGTCAACCATTAGGTCAATTATTGACAGATGCCACTACTTTTATTTTTAATTTATTGCATTTCCAGAGGCTACTTGCCTGAATCGCAGTAATTACGAATTTTTGAAAATATTCTTTTTTTTTACAATAAAATTGCTTATAACTTTTCATCCAAAAAAGATACCAAATTTTTTTCTTTGCAAAATTTGTTTAGAGAAATTTGGTCTTTTTAATATGCAGACATACAGGTATGTTTCTGGAAAAAAAAGTTTAATGGCGTCATTACTTTGGTTTCCAAAACTGGAAAAATGTGCAAATTTCACTTAAAATGGACCTTATTCAATCCAATTCAAGAACCTTTTTTCTGATTTCTTACATCGTTTTTCCTTTTCTTATAACAGAGCTGAGACATCGAGTTTCTCTCACCCTGTACATATATAGCCAACGGGAATATCCCTTAGACAAAAATTACCGTCAAAAGATTTAAAATACACATCGGGGGGGGGGTGGATTGAAGGGAAAACTAAAATGAAATACTTTTTGACTCACCTTACTTCACCCCGTAGGGGGTAAACACCCAACTATTTTTTTTAAATACGAACCTACCTTGTTTGGCACGTTGTTGGAAAGCTCGCGACATTCTCTTTACAACCTTGTGGCTCTTAAATCGTACGATTAATTTTTGAAATATCGGTGTTTAAAGTAAGCAAATTTTTAAAAACTAATACTTCTGATTATCTCTTAGACGAAAAATTTTATCATAAAGTTTTCAAACACACATCGACGAAACTAAAAATATCTTTACACTCCCCCCTTTCGTCTTGGAGGCTAGTCACCACTATTAATTCTTCTAAAACTAGAACCACCCCGTTGGTAAGGTTTATCTGATTCTCTATGCCTGTAAAGTGTAATAAAAAACCTTTCCAACGACGTATTACACAAAGTGTTTTTTTTAGAATAATTAATAGGGTGGTGAGCTCCTAGGGGGGGGGGTGAGCCAAAAAACCAATTCTTTGGTTTCGCTGATGGGTATTTGAGACTTTTATGACAAAATTTTTTGTGTAAGAGATAGTTAAAATTACTAGCTTTCAAAAAATGTTGCTTTCTTTAAACAACGATATCTCAAAAACATATCGTACGATTTAATATTCTAACGAAATGTAAATTGTAAAATTTAGTACGTAAGAAAAGTTTCTAGAAAGATCTGATAAGGGAAAGCGGCCGCGATAATGAAGCAAGCAGATAAGCGTTCCAGAAATTTCGACTAACGATAAGCCTTATCTGCCCAAAACTTCTAGAACCCGGAAGCGAAAAATATATAAGGCGAACGCCTTTCCCTTGAACCAGTTAGCCAGTTAGAGTCAGTGTAAGTAGTGAATTAGTAGAAGTCAATAATAAGTGAGTTAATTGTTCAGTTGTGTTGATCCGAGTTAAGTTTAATAATAAAGTGGGTATTATTCAGCACGTGTTTAATAATCAATTCGAACCGATAGCCCGTAACAATATTTTGCTCCAAGACTGTAAAGAGAAATCAGAGAGCTTTTGAACGAAGTGCCGCAGAAGATAGGTTCGTATTTAAAAAAAAATAAGTTGGGGAGGCTAGCGGTCAGGTACGGTGAGTTATACTTCATTTTGATTTCTCCTTTAATCCCTCGACATGTATTGCAGTTCGTAATGATAGTACTTTTTGTCTAGGAGATATTCCCGATTGCTACTTTTCAAATTGTCACCCTGTATGTAAAACCAAAAGAACGAAGTTTCAATTTTTAGGAAAAGTTGCAAATTCTGTAAAAAAAACTGTAAATTTATATTAAAGTAAAACAAACAAATCCAAAATATATCGTGATTTTTTTGAAAAAAATTGGGTTTTTCCTCAAAATTTTAATTTTTTATAAGTATTTTTATTTTACTATTTTCGATATTTTAAGGTTCAAGTTCAAATTATATAAAAAACTAAATTCAAAAGCGTTTTTCGAAACTATGGAAAAAAAGCCCAAAATTTCGAATATTCAGTCAAAATTTGAAAGGGTAAACTTGACAGAAAATTATAATTTCGGCGCAGAATTCGAAACGTATGCAAGGAAGTTAATTATGATAGGTACTGTGGTGAGTCGAGTTCTACTAAACTGTTCTATTTCCTCGTTTGTTTTATTCAATTGGATTTTATTCAATGTTTCTTGGAAATATTAAATCTACAAATACTGTATTATTAAAAATTTTTGTAACAGCGTTTTGCTTGAGAAACAGATTTCTTAGTGTTCACAAATTAGATAAGGGTTATTTGTGAGGCCTGGTTTGTTTCAAGTTTAATTACCTAAACTGAGTAAAATAACATGTTGGTTTTGAAGGACCGCCGAAAAGTCGGGTAATAAATAAGGGTAACATGTCAATAACGGAGACCGTAGCAAATCTCTCGGCAAGACCATGTGGTGGTATACTGGAGGAATTTGACGTTCAAAAAACGCCCTTATAAACACGTACAATTGTAAGTTATTTAAATTTCAATTATCTAAGTAAAACTTGCAAGATAAAGGAACGACATTATTCAAAAGGGGTTTGCAGTTTGATATGCACTTTAAGAATCCTTTTCAAAATTTATTTAAGGGTTAATTTGGATTAGAAATATTTAAATTAGTAGAAATTCTGCATCCTCATGCCCTCTAGCGAGATGCAAAGGATGTCTTTCGGTCCCCAAAAATTAAGGGTAGGGGAATAAAAAGATAAAACACCGTAAAGAAATTTACAGGGTAGTCAAATACGGAAATTCGATGAAACTAGTTATAAAACGAGTACGAAATACGGAAGTATTAAAAATTGCTTCTGTTTGTGCTATTTAACGTGAATACACACACACAAGAAAAAACAATTTCTGTTCAACGTGAAGCTCTTGTGCCATTTATGTGATGTTTGCTACGGAAAAAAATAGGCAAGTAAATTTTAAATTGTCGTGATGATTTATTTGATGGTTTTTCGCTCTTATATGTTTTAATTAACTTTTCCTAAAATTTGAGAAAATACTTGTTCCTAATGTTGATCAATATGGGATTGGGGGGGCGTTCATAAAAAAAAGAGAGAAAGGAATTTAAAATTCAGCAACAAAAGCGAATGAATGAGAAAGTCGTTGTTAGAAAATTATTATAGGGCCAAGAACCCTACCGCTGACTGGTGCAACTACCAGTCTTAGTTTCAAAAAAAAAGAGAAAAAAAACAAACACAAAGAGAATAGAAAGAAAAAGACGAAAAATTTCTATTTTCTTAAGGTCGCTCTTCGATGTTCTGCTGTTGGAAGCTGAGTTTCCAGGGGTTCAAAAAATCGATAACACCCATCACCGCAGGCTCTGTAACTGACAGCAGACATCCATATTAGGATTTGCTGATGATGACTGTACGTTCTCGAAACGGAAAAATAAAGGAAAACCGGAACCGGTGTTGTAAGAAGGTTGTCTGAAGAACTTTCCAGACACAGGCAAAACCCCAAACGCAGGTGAGCTCCTGGCTGCGTCCCCTCGGGATCATACGCCTGAATACACTGGGGGCATAAGTAACCTCTCCTGGCCTCTGTTTTGGCGTATTTGCCCGGCCTGTCTTATCCGTAGATCCCCCATCGGTTACACAGTCCGAAAAAAAAGGACTCTTCTATATAGACTACGGAGAATTACAACACCGCGCGTCGCGATCGGGAAACTTTTGCAAAATTACTAATCTATAGTCGCATGTCTAGATTTATTGTTAACACAAATTTACTAACGTAGACGGACGAGCAGTATCAGCATCAACTCTCGTTAGGGAAATATCTTGATGAAAGAAATAAGAACTTCTTGCCAGTTTCTAATTTTAATTTAAATGTTTTTTTTTTGTGCTAAGTCAATCTGAGCCACTTTCTAAGCTAGAAAACGTCTCTTTATTAGAATAGTAGCCGTAGAAGTAGATGTAGTGTTTGGAAGGGAAATTTCTGCTCAAAAAGTTTCTACGAAATCTGAACAATATTTCTAGTCTATTTTATGACGTTGGTTTAAGTTCGAGTGATTGAGTTTTGTATGAGAAAAACAGAAAAACAAACAAAGGAACAAGTTAACAAAGGAAAAAAAAGAAAGAGTGAGAGAATGAGAGATCTGTAAGATTGAATCAACATTTATAAATTTGATTTATTACGATAAATCACAACTTCATTTCCAAGCTTGAGCTCCATTTTCTCGTAGCATTATCCTTTGGATATTGTTAGCTCAAAGCTTTAACAGGAAACTGTATGCTATGTGAAGTATGCTTGAATTAAGAAGCGACAAAAACACACAAGAATCGGGGAATAAAACAGACACCTGAAAATAGTTTGAGAACCTCTGTGTACAAACTAACCAGAGAACACCCACCGATAATCAGGTACAAAGTTAGCTGCATTTGGTTTGAAAACTTTTGACTACAAACTAAATGGCTCAGCTGGGGAAAGCATTGCAATGATTAGGGTAAAAACAAACTTTGGGAAATTAATAACCCACGCACCATATACGAGCGAAAGAGTTAAACAAAGAATGCCAGATTATTTGTGCTTAAGGAATTCTCTTAATTTTCTAAAGAAATATTTCTCTCAGATCTGTATCCAGCAAATTTAAGCAAGTTGAAACAAACAGGTTCACTTTATTTTGTTGTATTATGTTTAAGAACACTTGAAAATCACAAACTTGAAATTTTGTTGATTTATTTGTTGACCTATTGTAATAAAACGTTGAGGTCAATTGTTGTTTGAATTTGATAACACTTCCCTGTCGACTCTACGAGCTGGGGTTACAATTTAATGGAATAAAATAATTTTAAACACAACGTAGACAAGTTGGATCCGAAAATCGAAAGTAAATTATTCTTCGAAAAATTTTAAAGATGAGGAAAATCCGACAATTTTGAAAAAACCATATACAATCATTGTTCACAACGGTGGCTCATTACATTTGGTGCCGTGACCAGGATGGATCGATCTTGACCAGGATACATCGACGTGACCAGGATGGATCGATCGTGATCAGGATACAATCACGACGGCTGCTCATCACAGTACTTATCAAATTTTCAAGTTTAAATTCTAGACTGTGAAGAAAAATAAATTGACATTTTAAAATAATTATTTTTTACTATTTTTCTGTGTATTTGATATACATACTGATTTAAAAATTTCATAAAATATGTGAAGTTAAATTTGAATTTGCGTATTTTTTGATACTACATAACCATGATGTGGCTCTTTTCTATAATAATATGAAAAACCAGATTGCTGCTTTCATTGATCTCATGCCTACCAACCACTTGACTATAGTCTCCGAATTCTGGACTTTCAGATTTCATCTTTTCTTTTTTATTTTTCTAAAGGTTGAATTCAGTGGCGGCTCGTAACTAAAATTAATGGGGGTGCTGCTCCAGAAAATTTTGAGCCTTTATTTTAAAATTATTCTAAAGAAAATAAATATGTCTAGAAGAAAAAAATTTTTTGAAAACCTGATAACATCCTAAAATAACAAAATCAATATTTTTTACCTATTAAATGGTTACAGTTCAAACTTTCATTTAAAAGTAAAATCTATTCTTTTTGTTTTAATTATTTATTTAAACTAAAGAAATCTTTTTCAATCGAAAGCACTGCAAGGGCATTTAGCCTTTCTGATTTCATAGTGCTTCTTAGAAAAGTTTTGATTATTTTCAGTGTTGAAAAGCAGTGTTCTGCCTCTGAAGTAGTCATAGGAATAGGAATTGTCAAAAGGATTTTAATTATTTTGGTAATTTCACTAAAAACATCACCTGGATTATTTTCCAAGATAAATTTCTGCAGATCAATTAATTTACAATAATCATGAATATCAGACCTAGAATAAAATACTTTTAGTTCGGTTGAAAGTTTTTCTTTGTCAATCATGGTATATGCATCAGTGGTCAGTACTATCCCTTCTGTGGGATATTCATTCTTAAAAGCAGAGAAGCGTGTCTTGACGAATAATTTAGCATCCACTAAATGATTAGTGGAAGAATATCTGTCCAATATATCAATAATTATACAGTCACACACTTCTTTAGCTTCTGCCATGAGTGTTTTTGAAGGATTCTAACAGTACTTTGAATTTCCTAATTCTAAAATAGTTTTGAAATTGGCTGTATATCTGTTAAATTTAAACACTCTAATTTCTCGAGATTGCATTTATTTTTTATCAAAGTAAAATAAACTGGGTATCGTAACTGCAAGAAAATTCAATTTTACAAAAAATACAGTAGAAAGCTCATGATTAAAATTAAAATTTAAAAAAAATCTCCAAATTCATTTTAAATATTTTTATTGAAATTTAAAGATAAAATCGACATTTCATATTCAAGTATTCGACAAAAGGTTAAAATTTTAGTATTAAGACAACATTTAAAAATAAATTTTTTAAAACAAAATTTATTTAATCTTTAATTTAGAAGATTATTGCATGACTTAAGGCAGGAAATTATCATTTCATTATTTATCGTTATCTATTAATAAGAGTTTAAAAATAAAAATGAATTATTTTTTATAAAATAATTCATTTTTGCAAAAACAAATTGTCTTCAAAGTTTTTTATTTTTTCTGAAATAATTACAAAAAACTTTTTTCTTAAGTAGATTTATTAAATTAATACTAATCCCAACTGGCAAACAATAATATTTAATTGAATATTAATTATTTGCAGCATAAAGCATTTTTCTTTGGACATGGTACTTTACTACAATACGCATTAAGTCAAAACAACACAATTTTGAAATAATGGCGCTAAATTATGCGTTCGATTCGCATTGCTTCGATTTTGCTCGCGGCATTACTTCGCCGGGAATGATAATAACCGTAAGTTTTAGCGTTGTGCCGGGATAGATTGTATTGGCAGAGTTTAGTCGCTAATACAGTACACCACGGTCAGTACTGCGGGAAGAGCAGTGCTTTTTCGCCTTTCTAGTAACATATGAAGCTTTTTATACGCGCAATTGTACAACGTTCAAATACCTCGTCGTTGAAACTGTGGAGCGCACAGTTCCTTACTTGATACAAATATTACGTTTGCATCTTTTTTCATGAATTGGGGCATTGCTACTGATATTAACCTTAAGGGTTATATGTATAATGTACAAGTACATATAAAGAAAGAGCAAAAGAAAAAAGACCTCATATTAAAGGTTATTAATAGATGGAAGTTGGGGGTGCTGCAGTTCCGCAGTGCCTATAGGCGAGCCGCCACTGGTTGAATTACAAATTAAAAATTGACTTTCCATAGAAATGTTGAATTTTTTTCACAATTTTAGACTTTATTTAGAAGTTAGAATTTTTTTACTCATTTTTCTTCATTTCTTGTCATTTTAAAATTTCATTTTTTTCTCATAATTAGAAGTTTCCACTTTCAAATTTTACTTGTCTTTAATAATTTTGGCTAAAAAGCAATTTTTTTATGAATTTTGAATTTAATTTTCCGCGTGTTTCTTGTAATTACGAGTTTGAACTCGATTTTTCAGGTTTTTTTCTAAACTTCAAATTTAATCTTAAAATATCCAATTTCTTCTTAATTTTGAAAAAAAAAGTTTTATTTATTTAAAGGCCTTTTTTAAAATTTGACTAATCTTGAAGTTTTAACTGTTTTAAATTCTTAAATTAAATTTTTTTCCCATTTTTGAGTGTTGTTGATTCGAAATAATTGTCAGTTAAATTTATTGTAATATATCGAACCCAATATTGTAAGATATTTAAATTTTTATTTATTATGATTAAGTTAAATGTATCCCAAATACTGGGATCATTATTACTAGTTTTAAATAAATAAAAATAGTTAAATGACAATAGATAATAATTTAAATATATTTCATCACTGGGAGCCAATAGATGCAAAAAGTAAAAATAAAATACAAAACAAGGTAACTAAAAGTGCATGTATACTAGTCATAAGTAGTAGAACAAATACTTTGCTAATTAATGCCTCAACATAAGTTATAATGAATTTATTTTTCAGGAATGAAATCGAAGCTTTATATAAAATATTTAAAAGTTTGGTATCCTTAAGTAAAAACAAATCTAAAAAAGGAAAAACGCCAACATATCCGACTACTTCCACTTTGATTGGAAAACCGATAATTCAAGAAGTTGGTATAAAATTGAGACATTTGCGTGTAACTTTATTGCATTCTTTTTAGGGAATCGATAGAATTGTTTTCAGGGAAATATTGCACAGCACTTTCGATATAGTTACAGAAAATATGATAATGGATCGTATATTTTGCGTTTGGGACAAAGAAAACAGCGGAGTTATCACCCTGGAATCGTGGTTTCGCTGTTGTTCCCTATTTCTGAAAGGAAATTTGGAGCAACAAATCGAATTTTGTTTCCAAGTTTACGACATCAATGCAGACGAGTTTATTTCAAAAGAGGAAATGTTCCAGTTGTTAAGGTAGTATGATTATTACGAAGGAATGCGGCTAATGAAAATATTTTTTAGAAATTCGTTAATTAAACAGCCACAGGAAGAAGATCCCGATGAAAGTGTCCGAGATTTGGTTGATATTGTCATTAAAAAAATGGATAAGGATAAAGATGGAAAAGTTTCTTTGGAAGATTTTAAGAAGACAGTAGAAGAAGAACCGTTGCTTTTGGAAGCGTTTGGAAATTGTTTACCGAACCAAAGAGCAATTGAAACGTTTTTATCAACTTTAAAACCGTAGGAATTTGCATCGACCAGTGATTTAATTAAACTAACAAATCTTGTGCCTTACTGTGCCGTGTTACACAAAGTATTAGGTATACAGTGTTTATCAGCAGACCACAATTTTTGAAACCATGTAATCCAATTTTAGAAGTATACGAACTAAATTAACCATTGATTTTTAATAAGGGCAAATTTTTTGAAATGCTTCTTTGCCCTTCCATTTGTTGAATTCGAATAAGTGTCTGAAGTTTTTACGGATTATATTATGGCTATTCTCCTTGCAAATGAGAAAACAACACAATTTTGCGATTACCTGTAAGAAACGTATCTATCTTAGGATGCAATTTTGCCTCCTTCAATTTAAGCAGAATTTTCAAATTCGACAAATAGAACAACCAACGGCTGTGAGTCGTTTCATGCGAAGTTAAATAGACAATTTAATGCTCCGCATCCAAACATTTTTACCTTTATTGAAGTTTTAAAAGGAATTCAAAGTGCAATTAAGAAGCAATACGAAAAAGCAAAATCCGTAGCGGAGAAAGAAATTTTTTTAAGTGAGGCAATGAACGATTTGGTTAATGAACGCTTAACCATATTTGAACTTGTAAGAAAAGTTTCATATAAATTTCTGCCTATTTAGTATTTATTTTGTAATGTATGTATTTCCTTGTATTTTTTACGTGTATAATTATTTATATATAATTGAAATAAAACGATTTTGTAGACTGTGCTTATTAAAGTAAAATGTTGTGGCTTTACGCACCCGGACGCAATTGACGTAAGCTAGTTTTCGTGCTGGGACGTAACTGACGGTGGTTCAGGGAGTGGTATGAGACGTAAAAATGAGAAATCCGGACGCAATTGACGCTTCCCGCATCAGACATAACCGTGGCTAAATAAACTATTTTTTAATCATAATCATAATCGATCTACTTTTTCTGGAAACAGAAGGATTTAGCGCAATTGAAGTGCATTGCAAAATGACATTTCGTTCTGCATTGTTTTGATCCATAACAACGTACTGGCTCCCTCTGCTCATATAACGAAAGATTTTTTAAAATAATTCAAATGGCAAGTTTTCGGTCATCTACCTATGATCTAGGTGTGGACAACTTTTTTCACCGGCAGACCAAATAAAATTTTCGTACCACGACTCAAACCGGATGATAGAAAATTGTTGGTGAAGAAAGAAATTCAAAAAATAAGATGGAATTTCCAATACTATCACGAAATTTATTTTTAGGGTTTTTCGAAATTTCGTCTTTAAACATTGAACTTACAAGTTTATTGGTTTAAACTTCAAATTTCGGAATAAAATATCTAATTTTAGATAATAAAATGTAGATCTAGAAAAAACATGTACAGGGTCTTTGGTTATAAATGCACCCCCCATTTTTCTTAGAAAATATGATAGATACAAAAAAAGTTGAATACAAAAGTTTTTAGACTCCTTTTAAATTTTGTTTTGAAATAAATTTGCGATATACAGGATGTTGCGTTTCTTCAGAATCAAAGTCAACTTTGGTTTTTTAAAGGGAACACTCCAATTATTTTTTTATTTTCAAATTCTCCCAAAAATTCTGCACATATCTTTATAACATACCTATATTTAAATTCAATTGTTTCCGAAAAATTGACAATTGTAAGTCATCAATGTGATTTTGATTTTATACTTAATAATTAGATATCTATAAAAAATCTTAAATGTAAAAATTTCTAAAAATCGTTCAAATCTTTGTTTCAAATAATTTTGCCATATACAGGGTGTTTTTTTCCAGAATCTAAACCTAATTTGGTTTTTTAAATAGAATATGCCAATTATTTTTCATTTTCAAATTCTTCTAGAAATTCTACATATATTTTATATAACATACCCATATTTAATTCAACTAGAAATACTGATAGTTGTAAATTCCCAATATGATCCGAATTTTCCAATGTGCAACGCCTGTAAATTTGATTAATTTTTTACTAGTTTTATAGTTGATCGTGGTAAAACTAAAGCCAAAGTCGGCCTTGTTAGAAAAGTCAAAAAAGTAGTAGATTAGTTCTGTCTTTTTTAATACAAAAATATGGTTTACACAGAAGAAGAGAAAAGGCAAATTTACGAAATATTTATCAAATGCGAGTATAACCGAAAAAAAGCGCAGATAGAATATCGCAGATTATATCCAGAAAAAGTAATCCCAAATGCCCACTCATTTAAAAGAATATATGATAGAGTTAATACGGGTAACTCGTTTAAAAGAAAACAGCGAGTAGCGAATGTAGAAAATTTTGATACTGAATTAAATATTCTGTTATATTTTGAAGGTAGGATTTCATTTTTATTTGTGCCATTGTTTTTGTTTCGAAAACATATGCTTTTTTAAACAAATTTGTTATTTTAGAGAACCCTGAAGCTTCTATCCCTCAAGCTGGTCGCGATTTAAATTTCAGCTCTTGGAAAATTTATTCGACTCTAAAAAAACATAAATATTATCCTTATAAATTTAAAAAAGTTCAATTTCTGACAGATGAAACCAAGCAAGTTAGATTAAACTATTGTCAAGAAATGATTGAAAGGCTAAATAGGGACTATAACTTTTTTCATAATGTTCTTTGGACAGATGAAGCGAGTTTTTCTACCGGTGGTATATTTAATAGAAAAAATACTCATCATTGGGCAAAGCATAATCCACAACTATCCAAAGCAATAAAATTTTCGGGTCGTCAAGCGATTAACGTGTGGTGTGGCATTTTTAGATATAAAATTATTGGTCCAATTTTTTACAATGACACCTTAACTGGAGCAAGATATCAAAATATTTTAGATGAAGTATTAGAAATTCTTGTGCAAACGTTTCCAAGAATAAATTTAAATAATGTAATTTGGCAACAGGATGGTGCGCCGCCACACAATACTGTTGCCATTCGAAATTATTTAGATAACAGATTTCGTCTGTGGATTGGTTGGTTTGGAGTCATAAGGTGGCCACCATACAGTCCTGATTTAACCCCCCTGGATACATTTTTATGGGGCACTCTCAAAGATAAGGTCAATGCGAGACAGCAGTTAACCCTTCAGGAAATTCAAAATATAATAACGCATGAAGTTATGCTTTTAAATACCCAGGATCAGGGCTCAATCGTCAGGGCTATTGAAAAACTGAAGAAACGCTACAGGCGCTGCATAGTAGAAAATGGGGGCCACACTGAACAATTTAATTTGTAAATATGTAAATTATGCTGTTCAATACATTTGTTAATAAGTTCACGTTAATTAAAAACTGAATAAAAAAATGAAGTAACATAAAAAGTTGATTTATTTCAAAATATATTACTAATAAAATAAAAAAAGAAAGAGGAGCCCATTTCTTCTATATTAAACGGTTTTAGAGTAATACTTACAGGTTTTTATTTTAGGGTTATAAAATTGACAATTTTTTAAGTAGCAATATTTTTAAAACACTTGAATTTGAGAGTAAGTTATGTTTTAGGAAATATGTGTAAAATTAATTAAGTAGTTCAAATATAAAAACATAACTGGGATGTTATATTTAAAAAACAAAATTTGATTTGGATTCTGAAAAAACTAACTACCCTGTATATATTTAAATTATTTAAAATACAAATTTAAAGAATTTCTATAAACTTTTAAATTTAATATTTTTTTGTAGATATCTATTGTTTGTGAAAAATTAAGATCATATTGGCGATTTATAACTATCAATATTTCGAAAACAGTTGATTTCAAATATAGGTATGTTATATAAAACTTATGTAGAATTTTTGGGAGAATTCGAAAATGAAAAAATAATTGGGGTGTTCTATTTAAAAAACCAAAGTTGACTCTGATTCTGAAATTACGTAACACCCTGTATATCGCAAAGTTCTTTCAAATAAAAATCTAAGAGGGGTCTAGAAACTTCTGTATTTAACATTTTCTGTATTTATCATATTTCAAAAGATAAATGGGGGGTGCATTTATAACCAAAGACCCTGTACCTAGTCAACATTTCATTAAAATCGAGATTTTCTAAATAAGTAACATTATCTGAATTTTCAAAAAAAAAGTTTTCTATAAAATATTAATTAATAAAAATATTTTCCATTTTTGTAGAAATGTTGAGATTTCCAGAAAAATTTTAAGAAAAAAGACGCATATTCTGGTTTAAATAAAATTAATCTTTCGTGATTAAAGTGGATATTTTGGGAATTTTTTTCAAATTTTTTTCGAAATGTTGATCTCTCAAATTTTCGGGTTTAATGTAAAGACTTTGTTGTTTTTTATTTCAATTTTTTCTAAAATTTCTAGAAATCTTTGAAAGAAAATTGAAATTTACTGAAAACAATTTTCCCAAAATTTCAAAATCAAATTTTACTTTTATAAATTTTCTCGCCAAATACTCAATACTCTCAAATACCAAGTTATAGTTTAAAATTTTTAAACTCAAAAATTTGGCAGTTTTTATCAAAGTCCAAAATTTAATAATAAAGAAGTCGAAATTTCGTAAAACGTTTTGGTGAAACGTGCTGGTCCTTAGTTATTCTCAAAAACTGAAGTGTAAACAAAATGTTATAAAAAATCAAACATTTCATATTTAATGTGTTCAAATTTCAAGAAACAAAATTAAAAATTTCAATAAAGCTTGGAAATTTCAGAAAGTAATTCTAAATGTTCAATATTTTCTCAAAATTTCCGATTTTTTCAATTTTTGTTGTAAATTTTCTTATATGTCTAAAAACCCGACTTTAAAATCTAAATTTTTTTCTGAAAATTTCGACATTTTAAAGTATCCACTTTTTTCAAAATTTCGATCTTTTCTCGAAATTTTGTTTAAAAATTTTCACTCCCAATTTTCTACTTTTTATGGATATTCTGACTTGACTGAAAATTTCTTTTTTTTGTATTTTGGTTTTTAAAATATTTTTACGGGCTTATCGGTTCGAATTGATTACCACGTGTGAATTACACCACTTTATTACCAAACTTAACTTGGATCACTAAAATTGAACAATTATGTCACTTATTATTAACTTCTACTAACTGCTAACTCACTACTTAACTTCACCGACTCTAACTGACTTCGCCAATCTCTTCTTGCATTTCTTCTCTCATTCCTGTAATTTGTTCTTTCACTTCTTCTTTCATTTTTGTAACGTCGGCTCCCATTTTTTCAGTTATATTTGCTAACAGACTATGTAACTCTTGTTTTTCTGCATTCCTTTTCTGATCTTCTTCTTGTTTTTCTTGTCGTCTTCGTTCTTCATCTTGTCGTCTTCGTTCTTTCTCCTGTTCTTTTTCTTGTCGTCTTCGTTCTTCATCTTGTCGTCTTCGTTCTTCATCCTGTTCTTTTTCTTGTCGTCGTCGTTCTTTCTCCTATTCTTTTTCTTGTCGTCTTTGTGCTTTCTCCTGTTCTTTTTCTTGTCGTCGTCGTTCTTCCTTCTGTTTTTTTCTTGTCGCCTTTGTTCTTTCTCCTGTTCTTTTTCTTGTCGTCTTCCTTCTTCGTCTTGTCGTCTTCGTTCTTCCTCCTGTTCTTTTTCTTGTCGTCTTTCTTCTGCTTGGTCTTTAAACTAAATAACGCTTGCATTTGTTGTTCCATTTTGGCCGATTTTAATCTCGTATCCATAAAGCGTATTTGAATGTTCAAGATTTTACTTGACGCGCCTCGTATAACTATTTAACAGTTTAAAACGTCCGAGATAAAGTCAACTGCGGCACCTGGCACGAATTTCTTTTGAGTAATAAGCACAATCCACGAATAATCCCGCTTCTGACACCAGATGTTACGGGCTTAATCGGTTCGAATTGATTACCACGTGTGAATTACACCACTTTATTACCAAACTTAACTTGGATCACCACAATTGAACAATTAACTCACTTATTATTAACTTCTACTAACTCACTAATTACACTGACTCTAACTAACTTACTCGAGGGAGAGCTGGCCGCTTTATATAGTTTTGGCCTCCAGGTTCTAGAACAATCCGGCAGATAAGGCTTATCGTTTGCCGAAATTTCGGGAACGCTTATCTGCCGTTTGCTTCGTTATCGCGGCCGCTTTCCCCTTATCAGATCATTCTAGAAATTTTTTCTATGTACTAAATTCTACAATTCTATTCTAAATTCTATTCCATCTATTTACATTGCGTTACAATATATTTTGATTTTTCTACAAAATTTTACTTATTTCGAAATTTTTTCTATTAAAAGTTTCCCTTTTTAGATTTTTCAACTTTTTTCAAAATTTTTACTCATTTTTAGAATATTGAATTTGTTTTTGATGATTTTGGGTTTATCTCAAAGTTTTGAATTTTTTGGAAAATTTCTTTTTTTTTAATTTTCGACTTATTTTTGAAAATTTTGACCCGTTATTAAAATTCTTTCTCTTATTAAAAATTTATATATATTTTGATAACTTTGACTCGAAATTCGGAATTTTGTGTAAGCAAACTTTTAAAATTCGACCTTTTTAAAAATTGGATTTATTTGAACGACCTACATGAAATTTTTTTTGTTTTTAAATGTCAACTTGTTTCAAGATGTTGACTTTTTTGGAAGTTTGTACTTTCTGGAAATGCCGACTATTTTTAAAAAACGTTGATTTCCAATTTTTGTTGAAAATTTTACTTCCCAAATTTTGACTTATTTTGAAAATTTTAACTTTTTCACAATTCGCCTTTTTTGAAAATCTCAACTCATTTGATAAATTTGGATTTTTTTCAAATCTTTGACTTTTTTGAAAATATTGGTCTTTTTTAAAAAGTCGATACAAAACATCATTTTTTTCAAATTTTCAACTTTTTTTTAAAATTTTGATTCTTTTTTTGTAACTTTGACTGTTTTGAAATATACTTTTTTCATAACTATTAACTGTATTAACTGGTGGAACGGACTGGCCCTTGCTTATCTTCAAAAAATGAAATACAAATCTTGTCCCCTGAAACCAAGAAAGATTAAAAAACACAACAAAGGTTGCTCTAACGCGTTTCAACAGCCGAGCGTAAAACGTATATTTCGTGAAATATTTTCGAAATTTTGTTTGATCACGAAATATTAGAATCTTCGACTTTAAAGTTTAATTTCTAATATTCTGAATTTTCAAAAATTTCAGGTTTCTGCTAATACTTTCAAAAATTTGAGCATAAACCCAAAATTTTAAGCAATATTTTATAGAAATTATGATTTTTTTTAATGTTGAGTTTCTTCCGAGAGGTTTGAGTTTAAATTAACAACATTTAATGTTATTTTCTTTAACATTTTAATTTAAGACTTGAAATGTTCTAAAAATCTCGGGCTTTTAAAATTTCGTAAAGTTTTAAAGTTTTTCCTAAAATTTTCATATTAAAATCAAATAATATTAACTTTTCTCTGAAAAATTTTGTTTTCAAATTCAGTTTTTGTTTTAGAACTTCAAATTGTTTCTTCTTGTTTTCTTTAAACTCCATGTTTGAATTTTAAATAAACAAACTTTGGATTTTTTTAATTCGACTTTTGGTGCAAGTTTTTAGTTCAAATTGGAAAATTATAATATATTCTTTCTAATATTTCAGTGTTAAAATTGAAATTTTGAATTAAATCAAAAATTTATAGTAAAAATTTCCAGTTTTTCTCAATTTTTTTTATTTTTATTTGTTATTATTATTTTTAATTCATTATTTAAACTTCAAATCTGAAGTTTCGGTTGATTTCGAGTCGAATCCGAGCTCGAAATTAAACGTTTCGGTCGAAATTGGTCGAAACGAAGACTTCGACTGGTGTCTAATAAAAATATTGAGAAAAGTCAAATTTTCGGAGAAATACTTAAAATTTTTATAAAAATTAAACTTTTACTCGAAATTTTTGGTAAAAGTGTGACATTTTCATTGTGTTTGAAACATTGAAGATTAAACTCACAAATTTTATTACTAAAATGTTGGAATTAGCGTGAATGATAAAGAAAAAGTTCAATTTCGATGAATTAATGTTGACATATAATGGAAAAACCTGAAATCAAAATTTTACGACAAATATAGACATTTTTAAGATCAAAATTGAAGATCAAACTGTTAAAATGAAAATTTTGATTTTAAATTAAAATAAAAATGTAAAAAAGTAATAACAATTTAAGTAAAATTGAAAATTTTTGCAAAGAAATCAAATTTTCTATACTAGAACTCAATCTTTGTGCAGCATTTTTTTAAAATTTCATGGTTAAATTCAAAATGATTGAATAATTGCAAAAACTAAAATTTTGTAATTTTGAATGAAGTTGACCTTTTGAAAAAAAACGGGGATTAATAAACATTTTCTGGTAATAATTCAACTGATATATTTACATTTGAAGTAGATAATTTAATATTGTATCTAGAATCGAGATCTTATATATAATTTTACTCAAACACTGCGTTATTTTGTAGTTAAAAGCTGCTTCAATTTTATTTCATACCGGTGAAAGAAAAGAAAATAAAGTAAAAATACAAAAAGTTTTGATTCTAAATCTAAACATAACAATCGATAAATCCAATACTCTTTTTAAAGTGGAAACTTTAATAAGTTAGGCAAACTTTTTATATTAATATTTATAACTTAATTTTAATTTTCTACATGAATAGTCACTTTATTATTAAAAGTTACATTAACTTCAAAGAAGGTTTTAAATTGTATAAATTGTCTTAAATTTATTACATTCTGGACTCACTAAGCAATTATTTAGCAGTGTCTTCAGCCACACAGAATGATGCCTATCGTCGAAAATCGTACGTTGAATAGAATTTTAAAGAAGTTGTTTATTATTTGCTAAAGGAGAAAGCTGATGGATCTTGTCGACAACGAATTTTAAAAAAATCATATTACTTGACAGTGACGTCGATGGGGAGAGATCAAAGACAAAAAAAAATGATTTTCATTGAGAATCATGGAACTGTAGAATAACAAACTATGAGAATTAAAAGACAAATGAAATCCCCCCGGCAGCCGTGTGTAGATGTATAGGTTGTTCGTCGCACAAGGGCGACATATTAATTGCCCTTCGCCAGGTATGAGCAAGACGCGGCCCGCGGGGCGCATGTATCCCGCCTAACATTTTTGTGCGGCCCTCCTAAGACACTACTGTTTTAGGGAAAAATTTTGGAAAAGAAAATGTCAACCAATTTGACTAAAAAAAAACTTACCCTTTGGAAGAAACCTATGTTGTCATAAAACACTAAACATTTTCCATACTTGAGAGAAGAAATTCCTTCAGATAGAAGTAAATATGGCCAGAAAATTCAAAACTTAATAAACCAATTTGAATCGAGATTTAACATATTTCAATCCCAAGAAACTGCTTGTAGTTTCCATATTTTTTCTTACTCAATTAATATACGAGATAGAAACAGTTCCAAATGAGTACAAATGAAATTACTAAATTTTTAAAACAACACCAATTTAAGGATCACATTTCACAATATGGACATTCAAAAATTCTAGTAAAATTACCTAAAAGATTTTTAATAAATTTCCACAATTAGTCAGGCATGCAATGCAAATCATGAAATATCTTGGACATGAGCGTAGGCAAGATTTTCTTCAAAGGGTGGGGGGGAGGAACAACAATCATTCTGAAAAACTCATAAGCAGAAAAGAAAACATTCTGGCTTAGTAATGTATATGTTCACTTAAAAACTACAGAACTGGGGATATCGCATTTTCAGATTAATGTCAAAATTTCGAAAAAAGCACAAAGTTAAAAAAACACCTTTCGGAGAAATGTCGAAATTTCGAAAAATTGAAAATGTAAAAATGACAACATTTCAAAAAGTAATTTTTTGTGAAAAAGTTGATAAGTCCAAAACAAGTAGAATTCAGGTAAAAAAATGCAACTTTTAAAAATAATTCTCTCAGAATTTTTATTTTATTACAATTTTGTCATATTTTTGAAGTTTTTTAAGGAATCTTTTTTTCAAGATTTCCTAAAAATATTCTTTTCAGACTGTTAAGATTTCTATCAAAATTTCGATCGAATTTACAAAAAATAAACCAATTTTGTGAAAAAGTGTAAATCTTCAGAAAAGAAGAAGAAGATTCAATTTTAAATGGAAATGTCCAGAAAGAGATAAAGTCGAATTTAGAGATAAAAATCAAAATTTGGAGAATAAGATTAATTTCTGACAAGTCGAAATTATTGGTAATCAAATTAAAAAAAAAACAGAGAAAACAAAGGTTTCGAAAAAAAAAATTTTTGAAAATTACGTTGCAATTTCCAGAAAAATATTGAACTTTCTAGAAAATATTCCAAATGTCCAAAAGAAGGTCCAATTTTAGGAGGGAAATTGAAAAGTTAAAATTTTCAATAAACCATATTGAAAATAATACCTAATCTTTCTCAAAAACTCGAGAAATATTCGAAATTCAAAAAAGTTAAACTTTTCAAAAGTCTAATTTTGTGAAGAGACGTAATTAAGTCTAATTTTAATAAAGAAAAATCGCAGTTTTCAAAAACGTTGTTCTTAAAATTTAAAATTGAAGATGTTGAATTTACAAGTAATTTTTTTCTCGAAATCCCCAAAAATGTTTTCGCTTTTTTTTATTATCATGTCGATCTAATTTAGAGAGAAAGATGAACATTTTCTAAACCATAAAACCATTTGATCTAAAAGTCGTAATTTATTAAAAAAGACAAATATTCAAGAAAATGACAAAATTTTGAAATAAATAAACCATTTCTGAAAAAGTCCAAAAAATAGAATTTTGGAAATAAAATCGAAATTTCGAAAAAGACAAATTTTGAGGAACAGGCAAAGCTTAGGTAAAATACTATTTTATAAGAATTCGAAATTTAAAAAAAAAAGACGAATGTAGCAGGAAAAAGAAAAATTTATAGAAATATTAAATATCGGATATTGAAATGAAAATCAAGGTCTCCCGAAAAAGGTAAACTTTAGGAAACCAGTCAAAATTTCTAATAAAATCAGAATCTAAAAGATCGAAATTTTCAGCAATATGTTCAGCAAAATATCCGAATTTGGAAAAAAGCGAAATTTCGAGAAAACTTTGAAATAGACAAAAATTGTTCAAAGAAAGTCAAATTAAAAAGAAACTCAAATTAAAAAAAATCGAAATTAAAAAATAGTCAAAATCCTGAGAAAAAGACGAAATTGTGAAAGAACTTTTGCAAAAAAGATCTAAATTTTGAGAAAAAGCGTTCAATCTTAGTGATTTCTTGAAATTTCTCAGAAAGACAGGTTTTATCGAAATTAAAAAAAAAGCAAATTAAAAAAAATCGAATATTTATTTTCTGTGAACTCCTAGATTCAAAGGAAGACAGGCGCGCCCTACCTTGCCTCAAGGGGCGGCAGAAAATGTCAAATATTATGATAACACATCGAAATTTTGACAAACTCTCAGAAATTTGTATTAGAAAAGGGCCCACACTTTTGTCCTTCCACAAAAATTTTAAATTTCCAAAAAATATACCTTTCTGTCATAAGATCGACCAAATTGAGGAAAAGGCAAATTTTAATAAACAAGCTGAAATTTTCAGAATCAAAAAAAGTCGAAATTTTCAGAAGAAGTCGAATTTCGATTATTGGCGAAATTCCAAAAAAAAGACGAACTTTTAAATTCGAAATTTTTACAGTAATGTTTAATAAAAGAAGTCGAATTTTATGAATAAATGCGAAATTTCAAAAGAAAAAGACAAATTTTGTAAAAATTATACGAAATTTCGAAAAAAGGTATAAATTTCGAAAAAATGTTTCAAGGAAAGGATGAATTCTGATTAATTGGAAAGTCCCTCAATTAAATACATATAAATTTTCAGTTTGCTAGTTACATCCAAGGCGGAAGGAGTTACATCTTTGAATCCACCTAGTAACTACGCAGTAATGCTGACCGTGAAGACCCACACCTGTATTCAACGTCAGACACCGAAACTTAAAAAAGAAGACAATCTCCCCTCCCTCAGAAATTGTGTTATGACCACCAGTAATGTAGAAAAGAGTAATAATACAATCCGAATAAAGTCTTCAGGCGCTTGTGAAGTGTTTTCGCAAGTTTTTTAAAAACCATTTTCTCGGCCACGAACGAAAACTGGCGCAGTCGGTAGGATAGTGGAAGATTGGCGCGAAACAATCTTTCCGTCCCAACGGAGAATCCGCTATTCACAAACAACGTTCCAGAGGAAAAGGAGGATCCACTGACGTCTGAAGTCTCCAACCGTAAGACCTAGGGAAAGGACCAGCATCGCCGGAACCTAAATGCTACCACACCAAGACCTGGGGAAAGGACAAAAATCGCCGGAACCTATAGGCACCTAGATTTAAGACACCTAGAATTAAGACAACAAGCAACAAACAAGAAAGAAGCATAGACATGAACAAACATATGTAAGTGCAAATGAAAAATTAAGAATTAACCAAAATAACAAACAAAAACGCAAAGAAAATAATCATAACAACAATATTAATTACAGAAAACCAACAAACTATTTATAAATAACAATAGAATAAGCTCATTCATAAAAATCGCTACTAACCCCCTAGAATAAGAAACCATTCATTACATCATTACGCGTTAATTTTAAGGTATATGTATATATTATAATCATCAGAATAAGGAACCATTATTCTTTGTTCTATTAATCGCGCCTAGTCATAAGTAAACCATTTAAAGAACAAGAGACTATTGTATGTCCTTTTGGAAACATTCAAATAAACGCAATAATGCCAGAGGTCAACTACCAATTATTACGTTTGTATATTGACGCAATACCCAACTATGACGGAAATCCACATACATTAGGAATTTTTAATTTCAAAAATAGAAATGACTTAAACGACCCGATTAATAACTTTTTATTTAGGTCAATTATTGGTAAATTCACAGGACGAGCGTTACTTTTAATTGGATCTAGGATCGAACTCAGAAAATGGATCGATATAAAAAACGCATTAAGCTTGAGTTTTGGTGATCAAAAAAATATCGATTGCTTGATTCACGAGTTAATCTCATTGAAACCGAATAAGAGCGAACTACCATATAGTTTTGGATGTCAAAACGCACGAAGTCTAATCATTTCGAAATGAAACAGCTTACCTAGGGACAGAAACGTGAAACTAATTAGAATTCAAAACTACGAAGACTTAACTTTAAAAACTTTCATGAGAGGTCTAAGCGGACAAATTCAGAATAATACCAGACTAAGAAATTCCGATAGCATTGAAAAGGCTATGAGTTTGTTAATAGAAGAAGAAAATTTCCTATACTCGCAACAAAGACAAAATTCTTTGAACACACAGCAGAATTTTAAACCATCACAAAGATTCATCCCGACGAGACCAAGTGTACCTAATATAACAAACAAACCACTTATTCAAAACATACCCTTATACCTACCAATCAATTATCAACAACCCATGTACTCAAATGTACAATTTCAACAACCCACATTTAGTCAACCTATCCATAGACCACAAATCCAACAAACACCATTTAGAACTTATTATCAACCACAGTTTCAACCAAACCAATTTCAACAACCACAAAACTGGAAACCTAATAACAACTTCCAAACATAAAGACACCAAAATTTCCAGTCACAAAATATGTCAACACAACAAAGATCAATCAGATCGAACAGATATTTTAAACCAGAACCAATGGATACGTCATCAGGAAACACAAGAATAAATTACAGTCCACAACAAAAATTCGTATCAAGAGAATTATTTAATCAAACAGTCGAAAACGATAGTAAACTAGTATATACTGAAGAACAACAAGAAGATATATTTACGGAAAGAGTAAACGAAATACCTGAACATACTTACAAAAACCAATCAAATTATTTTTATACTAATCAGTCAGATTGTATTTATAGTGATGAGCCAAATTTTAATTTCGAACATTTTGAGGTAGCAAATAATATATTAGACGAAAATTTTTGCCTGGTTACGAATTCAAACAACCGGAGGTAACCCAAACTTTGATCCCACAACCTAGTCAAATACAATTCATACCTAAGCAACTAGAACCCAAACCACCAGAAATAATTAACATCAACATTCTTAAATCGACATTACCCTGTATTAGAATCCCAGAATTAAACGCAACATTTTTAATTGATACTGGAAGCAGCAGAAGTTTAATTACTCCAGAATTAGCGCATACCGTTTATCAAAATGTTATTACTAAAGAAAAATTTTGTATCCAAACCGCCCATGATAAATCTTATCATGTTGAAGTAGTCATAATTCTATTGTTTAGTGTTTTCAATTAAATTGGTTCTTACAAGTTCCATGTATTTAGAGTTAGTACCAAATATGTCGGATTAATAGGATTAAATTTATTGACTCAGTTAAAAGCTAAAATTGATTTTGAAAACAAATATGTGAAAATAACACTGATAATATTCCTTTAAACGAAAGCTATGTAATAGAATTGGATCACAGTTGTGAAATAAAAGTCAAAGATTATCTGTTAAAAACTTTATATAGTTCTAAAATGACTTTCAAAAATGTCTATTTACCAAAATTGAATTTTAGCTCGCTTTCCAATGAGAAAGGAAATTCTGAAGATGTAAAAGTAATTCAAAATGAATTAAATGTTCAATTTAGAAGATGTAAAAGTAATTCAAAATGAATTAAATGTTCAAAAGGAAAAGTTAAATCACATTGTATCAACCCCTGTTTCTTATGATAATGTAAGTGTTTATACAATTTTATTATATATTTTTGTAATAATTTATTTTGTGTATGTAATAATTTTGTAAGACATTATATACCGCGATACAAAGGGAAAAATTTAGTGAACCCACGGACATTGAACTTCGAACTCAGTGAGTTACCCCCTGAGTTCTCATCCAAGGCGGGAGGAGTTACATCCTTGAATCCACCTAGTAACTACGCAGTCTATGCAGTAATGCTGATCTTGAAGACTTACACACCGAAACCTATAAAAGAAGACAATCTCCTTTCCCTGGATCCAGTTGAGGGAGTATCTAGCAGCAAACTTGGAAGAGCCTGGAGAGATCAACACAAATGATGACATCAACGCAGCGGTGAAAAGACTGGAAATCACCATAACAGAAAGCTTTCTGCGCAAGCTAAATGTCAAAAAGTTTCTAGGTTCAGACGGAATTCCAAACCAAGCTCTGAAGTCTCTTCCGGACCAAGCTGTCAAATACTTTGGAGCAATAGTCAATTCCATGTTTAAATATCGGTATTTTCCAACAAGGTGGAAGAGACTGCAAACGTTATCTTCATTCCTAAGCCAGGCCAATCAGCCTCTTATCCAACTTGGGTAAGGTGGCGGAAATGATTTTGAGGAAGCGTCTGCAGAATATTATCAGCGATCGCGACATTATTCCTAAGGAACAATTTGGGTTCCAACCTGTGCACTCTACCTCAGACCAACTGCTGAGAGTGGTTGAAACAATCACTCAACGCATGAATTGGAACCAGGTAGTTGGAGCTATTTTCTTCGATATCCCCATAGCATTTGACACAGTTTGGCACCAAAGATTAGTCTACAAGATGCACCAGTTTGGAATACCTCTAACAATGGATCAAATGGTAAGCTCGTTCCTGGACCAGCGCTCATTCAGAGCAAAGGTGGGACAGGAGCTATCAAACCAGTTTAGGCTACAGTATGGGGTGCCTCAAGGTTCTGCCTTGTCACCTCTGCTGTTTTCTCTATTAACAGCAGACATCCCGAGAATCAATCCAACAATCGACCACACCTTATTGGCAATTTACGCAGATGACACAGCTTTAGTGGCGTACTCTTTCAGTCCAGAGGTGGTCACCAGACGACTTCAGGAGGCAACAGACAGTCTATTAGATTACTTCGGACAATGGAGAATCCAAGTCAACGCAGACAAGACCCAAGCAGTCTTTTTCACTCGAAGAAAACTCCAACCATATGGACATGTAAATGTTTATGCGCAAAACGTCGACTGGAGACTTCAGGCAAAGTATCTAGGTGTAATTCTGGACAAAAGACTCACATTCCAGGCACACATCGATAATGCAGTGTCCAAAGCCAAAATGCTGAAGGGACTGCTGCAAGCGATGATTGGTAGAAATAGTAACCTGCCCATTGGACTTAAAGTGTTACTATACAAATCAATCATAAGGCCAGCAATGACCTAGGCATCTGTAGCTTGGTCACAGGCGACGGATAATCAGATGAAGAAATTCCAAGTGTCCCAGAACGTCTTTCTAAGACAAGCCATGGACGCTCCATGGTTTGTGAGAAACAATCAGCTCCATAGGGAAGCTGAACTACCCTTGGTAAGAGATTTTCTTAGGGAAATTAATTCCAAGGCGATGGTGAGAGCGGAAACGCATCCCAACGAACTAGTTCGACAGGCAGTGGATTACGATCTAGACATCCCAACCAGGATTAGGAGACTAAGGATGGTCCTCTAGGCTATGACTTTCATCTTGGAAATTTTCTGTTTTGTTTGTTTCAGCTTACAGCTTACAATAGTGCTCCAGCACTATTGTACTGTTCCGACGGAGGGATTGGGGGCCAAGGGCCCGGCCCGAAGAAGTAGGGGTTTTTAGTCGGTACCCGTAGTTTGAGCGGAAGTCCGACACTATCTGGGTTATTCTCCCAGATGTCCGTAACGGATTTTCCCCTACTTTAAAAAAAAATCCCTCAGAGATTGTGTTATGACCCCAAGTAGTGTTAAGTAAGAAATATAGAAAAGACTGTAATAATACAATCCGAATAAAGTCTTCGGGCGCTTGTGAAGTGTTTCCGCAATTTTTTTAAAAACCCTTTTTCTCGGGTACGAACGAAAATTTGCTGCATAAACCAGGGGGTGCAAACGCCCTAAAATTCATATTTTTTTCACATGCGCCCGCGCAAAATTGCCCCGCTGTAAAAAAAGGTTGCTCGTCCCTGCCCTTAGCAATAATAATGTCTACCTATAGTGCGTTATTTTACTGTGAATTACTTGTTTGAGTCTTAATTTTTTTTTTTTATTTTGAAAAAATGTTTTTTAAATCCTGATTATAATAAAATATTCATAATAGTGCGTAACAAATTTATTGTTTTTTATTTTATTATTTCCGAATCGCCTTTGAAAAATATTTGAGATTTTGGAAAAAATACACTTTAAATTTGTTTTTTTTTTATTTTAACAAAATGTAGTTCTAACATTTGTATTAGTGTATTAGTAAGGCATTTTCTAGAAAAATTTGATAATGGGAAGCTTCCGCGATAATGAATTATACGGCAGATAAGCGCTCTAGACATTTCCGTAAGCGAAAAACCTTACCTGTACTTCCGTTCTAGAAACCGGAACGGAACCTATAAATACGAGGTCAGGCAGGCCCTCAGTTAGTTCATTAAACAGTGAGTTAGTTAGTTGGTTAATTAATCAGTTAAGTTAAATATTGTAACGCAATGTAAATAGATGAAATAGGATTTAGAATAGAATTGTAGAATTTAGTAAATAAAAAAAAGTTTCTAGAAGGATCTGATAAGGGGAAAGCGGTCGCGATAACGAAACAAATGGCAGATAAGCGTTCCAGAAATTTCGGCAAACGATAAGCCTTATCTGCCGAAAAGTTCTAGAAGCCGGGGGCCAAAACTATAAAACGCGGTCAGCTTTCCCTCGAGTTAGTCAGTTAGAAGCCAGTGCAATTAGTGGGTTAGCAATTAGTAAATAAGTAGTGAGTTACTGTTCAGTTGATGTGTACCGAGTTAATTTGGTAATAAAGTGGTGTAATTCACACCGATAAAGCCCGTAACAATATAATTGTAGAGTTCCGAAATCAGATTGGAAATAAAGTGATTACAATTCACGATGTATTAATTTTCGAACCGATAACGCGCAACAATATTCATTGGTTTATTTAATATGTCAACTTCGAAATTGAAATGTTAAGTATTTCCTTCTTAAAAAAAAATGAAAATAAAATTGAATCTTTCTTTTCTTCAAAACAGTCCACGATTCGCAAAAGCAATTTATGCATTTTTTATAAAGATATGATTATTCGCATCATACAACAATTTATATTAATTGTCTATTCAAATTTAAAACAAAATATTTAACTGTAACAAACAATTTTAACTTATTTCAATGAAATAAAATATTCGTTTGCGAAATAAGTAATGCTTGTTTTTTTTAAATTTAATATTGTTACGGGCTTATCGGTTCAAATTGATTACACTTATCGAATAAGACCCACTTTATTACTGAACTCAACTTTGATCACCACAATTGACAATTAACTCACTACTTATTTACTCATTGCTAACCCACTAACTACACTGACTTCTAACTGACTGACTCGAGGGAAAGCTGATCGCCTTTTTATAGTTTTGGCCCCCGGCTTCCAGAATTTTCGGCAGATAAGGCTTATCGAATGCCGAAATTTCTGGAACGCTTATCTGCCGTTTGTTTCGTTATCGCGGCCGCTTTCCCCTTATCAGAACCTTCTAGAAACTTTTTTTACTTACTAAATTTTACAATTCTATTCTAAATTCTATTACATCTATTTACATTGCGTTACAATATATATTTTTTTAATTTGAAATTATTTGTGGCGAATTTTTCATGCAACATCCTTAGTGTGACAATATGATATTTGTAACTGTTGCCTTTATTGATATAAATTTCTAATAGTTTTATCGTTTTGAAAATTTCTAAATTAAAGTAGAAGGTTTAAGTTTCTAAACAATTCCAAATTTTTATTTTACGCCTGAAATAGGTGTGTTGTGAAAAGTGTGAAAATTCGAAGTTCAAACCCCGAATTTCTAAACAAAATTATTGTTTTCCAACTTCGTGTTCTTTCTTTAAATTTTAACTTGAATATAGAAATTTTTTGGTGGAACGGACTGGTCCTTGGTTATATTCAAAAATTAAAATACAGAACTTGTTCCCTGAAACCAAGAAAGATTAAAAAACACAACAAACGTTGCTCTAATGCGTTTCGACATCCAAGCTGTCATCTTCAGAGAAATACTACTCTCTCTGAAGATGACAGCTCGGCTTGTTGCGTTCTTTAATCTTTCTTGGTTTCAGGGGACAAGTTCTTTGTTTCAATTTTTAAAATTTAAAACAAAATATAATGACATTGTGTAGCTTGAACTAAAAATATCGAGAAATCACTCAAAATTTCTAAATATTTTCTTTGTTACCTTTTTCTAGCATTTCTGCTTTTTACTAAAATTTTGAAGTTTAAATTTCATTATTTTATTTTATTATAATTAAAGGTTTGAACTCTAACTTTCGGCTTTATACTAGAACTTTTAACTTTATTTCTGCAATTTTGCATATAAAGTCAAATTTCTGGTAGGTGGTAGACTGGAAATTTCCGTCGTCCAAGGTAGCATCTCCCCACAATGGTGAAATTATGCTTGTTTCATGTTTCCGCCTCTGATACGTGAGTCCATATGTATAATTTCCAGAACCTTTCTTCAGCTCTAAATTGAAAATTAGAATTGGAATTAAAAATTTCTTAAGGAATTTTTTGTCCTTCCTATGGTTCTCAAAATAGACACTTGGATAATTGCAGTTAACTTAACTGTTTTGCTATTTTTTATTGCTGGACATATATGTTTGAAAGAGTGTTTTATTTTATAAAAAGTCGTTTTCAAACATAATATAATTTTATAAACCTCTGGTTTTTTTTTCAAGAAAACGGCACAGTATAGTGCAACTAACGATCACGTGGACGTTAAAATCTTCACTATGAAGTCTAATTTGTCTGCGCTAGGAGTAAACGTAAATACAAGACTCAACTTTTTTTTGGAATAACTATGAGAGCACCATTCCAAATTCCTCCTCTCAAAAGCTGCTCTTTCTTTTTCGAGATGAAAAGAACTTCACATCGGATTAGCACTACTCTTTACAAAGCTCAAGTTAGACCAACGCTGGAGTACTGTTCTTATATTTGGATTTCTGCTTCGAAATTTTCATTGGCTCTTCTGAATTCAGTTCAAGGAAGAGCGATTCACTTAAAGATGCTAGAGCACAGGCGTGTGATTTTTCTACAAGTACTATATGGAAGATGCTCGATGCTCCATGGAAGATGTTAGCACTGATGGCTCTGATCCCACAAAGAGCAACGTTTTTTTTTAAGTTTAATCCACTTGCAAAGGGTAACCCCATTATGCTTTCAAAGCACTGCAAGTAGGATGCGGAAACAAGGATAGATGGCGATAAACCGCCTTCTTAAACAAGGATAGGTTGTAATTTTTGGAGAAAATTCCTTTAGATAACAAGTTCCATAACTTGGAAGTTCTATAGAAAAAGAGTCTCCGTAGACAGAAGTCCTCACTGTGTCAAGCTGGACTGCACAGGAATTTGCTGTCTCCGACTGTCTAGTATGTCCCAAGAATCTTGGCCTTAGGGGGATCAATCCTATTAGTTCCTGCGAGCATCTTCCATGATAGTACTTGTGGAAAAGAGACAAGTCACCAACCATACGCCTGTGCTCTAGTGTTTCGAGAGAATCGATCAAACTTTCGTCATCAATTACGCGAATCGCTCTTCTTTGAATTGAATTCAAGAGAGCTAATTTTGGGGCTGAACTCCAAACATGAGAATAGTATTGGCTAGTGTTGGCCTAACTTGAGCTTTGTATAGTGTTAATAGCTGATAAGATGTAAAGTAGTTTTTAGCTCTAAAAAGAAAGCCTAGCATCTGAGAGGAGGATTTGGCAATGGCGCGCACATGATCGTCTCAAGAGAAGTTAGTGCTCGCATTCACTCCTAAGATAGATAGATTAGATCCCATCGGAAGGATTTTACTGTCCATTAGTATGTTTGTTGCATTATCCCTTGATGTTTTCTTAGAGAAAACCGCGGCCTGAGTTCTTAAAGCGTTGAATTCGACCAAATTGTTCTTACCCCATTCCGATTCCGAAGATCCCGATTAATCGTCTGTATCTGCTGTTCCCTTAGTCGATCTGAAGCAGCGATAGATAATGGTTTGTCGGAGAAAAAAGATGACACAAGGTTACTATCATCTGCGTAGCTGTATATAGGATTGGAAGTTGAAGCTAAGAGATCGTTTATGTGTAACAGAAATAGAGTAGGAGACAGAACAGACTCCTGAGGCACCCCTGCGTTAATCGTAAATGTCTTGGATGAGATGCCATCGACGACGACCTGAAGAGATCTGTCAGCGATAAAATTGGATATCAAATGACAGAGTCCAGGAGGAAGACCATAAGATGGTAATTTGGCGAGAAGATATCGGTGCCAGACTCTGTCGAAAGCCTTTGTGATATTTAATGCCACAATCCTAGCCTCACCATGTTTTTCCATAGCCGAGTTACAGATATGAGTAAGATATGCCAGTAGATCGCCAGTTCTTGAAGCTTAGAAGATAGTTGGAGAGAGAAAATTACTGTGCAAATCATCTTGACAGAGGGAGAACTTTTATTTACGAAACTTTTTTCCGCAGATCTTCTAAGCTCCCGAATTCTTTGTTTGCTAAGCAGCATTCTTTCCAATGATTACAACTTATCCTTGCTTAAAGGTTGTCAACATCTATCTTCATCATCAGGGCCCCAAGAGCATAATACCCTTTGCAAATAAATTGTACTTAAAAAAATGCTCCAATTAGAATACAGCTCAGGAAAAGGCAGTAACTAGCATTTTTAGATCAATTTTATCAGCCAAAAGCTAAAAAAATAGAAATTGTAGAAAGAGCTGCGAACCGAGTATGTGGAAACTTTGAAAGAGTAATTATTTGTTGCTCTCATAATAAAAAATATTATTTAAATAAGGATTAAACTGTTTACTAGGTGTTTTACTTTCTTTGTCAGTACCCTAGAGATGGTCAACTCAACTTAAGTAACCGGTTCAACTCGAGTTGAATTTAACTCGAGTTAAACCGGTTAAAACGGTCAACTCGATTTAGTAAACCGGTTCAAATCGAGTTGAGCTTAACTCGACTTAAACCGGTTAGAACGATTTACTAAGCCGGTTCAAATCGAGTTGAGATTAACTCGAGTTAGAAAGTAGTCAACTCGATTTGATCGACGTATCTTGCCGATCAAATGAATGAAATCAGTAGACCGCGTCAACTCAGGCCGGGCTGAGTCATAAATAAAGATCTTGTTGGTGACATATTACTGCTTTATCGATTTTAGGTATTAATTCAATTAAATGTGTAATGGAGAGTATATCGTGTTCGCTGCTATCGCCATTGAATAAAAACAAAACAGGAGCAATTAATATAAGGAGAACGCGTACTGCGTTTGCTAGAGGAACAACTAGTTAAGCCGATTTACCAAACCGATTTAGTTCCAGTTTACTTAACTCGAGCTTACTCGGTTTAAATCCGCGGAACGGGCTGGAACCGGTCTGATTAACTCGATTTGAAATTGTGCCAAAACGGTTTGGCTAACTCGGTTCAAAACCGATTTGCGTCAATTTTCAAACCGGTTTGAATTATGTCAACTCGATTTGAAATTGTGCCAACTCGGTTTGAAACCGATTTGCGTGAATTTTTAAACCGGTTAACTCGGCTTGAAATAGTTCCGAGTTGGCCCACCTCTAAATACCGCTATACAATGCTCGTGCATTCATAGGATGGACGCACGAATGTTTTTGTCACGTAAAGGTAAGCGGAGATTAGGGCGGAGAGCAGCTCAGCGCATCGGGCCGGATTTATTTGATTATACAGGTTCTTATGAGGAATCACTTAAATCCGCGCCGACTCGATGCGCCAATAGTGTGCGCTACCCCATAAGAACGTGTGTTATCGATCCTGGCGAATTTTTGCGCTCCGATGCGCTGCTCTGCTCTCCGCTATAATCTGCGCTTAACTTGAGAAGTGCCAGATGGGGGAGAGGCTCTAAACAAAGACCGATTTTTTTTATTTATTACTCCTCGTGCGTCCAAAGGTGTTACAGACGCACAAAGGTTTTTGTAGCGTAAAAAGTGCCAGACGGGGGAAATCTAAACATATTCCGATTTTGAAAATATTTTATGTAAGCAGAGGCGTATTCGAATTTTGTTTTTTATTTTTTGTCTACTGGTGCGGCGGGGGATTTAAATATTAAAATAAAAATAAATAAAATATATCATTGCCATTTGAAAGCATTTCACAACTTTCAGCACTAGAGGACATTTAAAATTAGAAAATCGGCCCACCCTAATGGTTATCTTTCAACGATTAGCAGTAACTAATCTCCGAAAGCATTGTCTGATGATTCAGTCAATAAATATTGGTAATGACTTGGACTATACTATCTAGGGTCATAGATGTCCAGTTCTAAAACAAATAAAATAATAATACGTATGTACGTAATACAAATGTTGTTTTCAAAACATTTTTCCAAATAATTAGTTACCAATGATATGGTATTACAAAGAATATCGAATCAATGAGATGTAACTGTTATAAAGTTAAATATTTCAAATCATGAATAGAGACCGGATTTTAGGCACAATTAAATAAGGTAAAAAGGTGAGCAAAACGTTAAATTATGCAGAAATATACAGAAAGGGCATTAAAAGGCAAAGCCCTATTTTATCCTTTAAACTACCCAAAAGCGAATTTAATTTTCTGTTAGAATTATAGACAACCCGAAAGCCCTGTTTTCGTAAAATTCCACCCAAACCATGCGTAAACGAGGGTTCAAATGGAAGTGAGACGAACTTAAAGTTTTTGTTTTCAGCAGCTCGGAAAGTTGTGATATTCACCAATTCAGATTTGAATTTTTTCTTATTAATAATTTTATAAATAATATTTGGATCGAATCCATTAACTTCAGTTATATGTTTAATTGTCTTCAATTCTTTTTCGAATCTTTCTCTATTAATAGGAAGACGTAGAAGGCGATGGGCAAGGAAGTTGAAGCTTGCCATTTTGTGTTGTATGCAATGGTTAAAATCAGAAGTTATATAGCAGAAGGTACTAAAATCTTTCCTATATACATTAAATTCTAATCTTTTTTATTTCTAATAACTAAAGGGTCTAAAAATGGTAAAGCTGCTTTTTTCTCTAACTCTACGGTGAATTTAACTGTTGCCGAAACGCGTTAGAGCAACATTTGTTGTGTTTTTTAATATTTCTTGGTTTGAGAGGACAAGTTCTGTATTTCAATTTTTGAAGATAACCAGGGACCAGTTCATTCCACCGATCAGTTAACTATTCCAAACCAGAAATACAAACAGCGGAAAATTCCATTTCCAAAAATATAAATACCTATGAAGATGCTTATACTACAAGAGCGATGAATTTCGTCAATTTCTATTCGAGTTATCTTTTAATTCGTCAATGCTTGGCACAGTCGTTAAGTCCGCTAACTTGGCTAATTAAAGTGGTAAAGTTGCTTCTTTCTCTAACTCTACGGTGAATTTAACTGTTGGAAAACGTGCATTTAATACACCAATGAAATTATCTAAATTTTGCTTGTTTGCGTCAAAAATAGCAAAAATGTCATCTACGTATCTAATCCATACCCTAGAAAACAAACTACATTCATGTACGATTTTCAAAAACACTCATGAAGAGCTCAGCCATGAAAGGTGACAAAGGATTTCCCACGGCTGTGCCCTCAAGTTGTTCATAAAATTCGTTATTAATTTGGAAATAATTTTGATCCATACATATTTTCGTTAATAAAATATATTTGTCAATAATTTTGCCTGAAAGGTTATTATATTCCAGCAGATCTCGAAGGTATAATAAAGTTTGAGGTATGGGTACACTGGGAAAGAGGGAAGAAACATCAAAAGAAAGCAGCATTTCGCCCTTTAACAACTCTTCATTCTGAATTTTCTGCACAAACTCTTGAGAATTCTTGACTGACAAAGTGAGTTGTTGGAATTCTAATTTGCTGCGTTCCATCAAAAATCCCTGAGTCAAAATGAAGGGTTTAAAGTAATAATTTTTATCAAAAAGTTAACTATTGAATTGGGCATTTAAAAAAAAGAAAACTCGATGGAAAACAATAATAAAAACCATCTTGAAACTTCATTAAAAACACGACCTTTAGGACTGAAAGTTGCAGATAAATGAAAATTTCTAGAATAAACTTAAAATTTGAAGTGTTTGAAATTGATATACTTCTTCCGGGATTGGACCGTGTCAAAGAACTACTAAAACTCTTCTTCTTCATATCCAATATTCCCAATTACTATAATAGGAAGATACGCGAGGCTATTGAAATCCAAAAGTTCCCCAAAAACATCAACAGAGATGACGGTTACATGCTTTTCTCCATCTGAAAACCAACTATCGGAAATCTTGGGAAGTGATGGCGTAGAAGAATGGTATATAAAGTTTCCCTTTCCCTCTATTTTGTCAGAAGAGTTTCGCCTCTGGTATGGTAGACATACTGAGTTACCCCGCTCTTTTGTCTAAACTTTTTTCTCCTTTGTACCAATTTTCAATTCAGAAGAGTTTCGCCTCTGGTATGGTGGACATACTGAATTACCGTGCTCTTCTGTCTAAACTTTCTTATCCTTTGTACCAATTTTTAATGCAGAAAAGTTTCGACTCTGGTATGGTGGACATACTGAGTTACCGTGCTCTGATGTTTTGAAATTGGCCTTTTCATTCTTTCATTTTTGCATATTCCCTCATATTCCTCTCTCATTTATTTTTCTTTTCTTTGTTCCTGAAGAAGCCCGCTACGATGGTGGGCGAAACGTCGAACACTTTTAGTGGTTCTTTGACACGGTCCAATCCCGGAAGAAGTATATCCTGTACTGACTTTGGCCGTGGAAGCCTCCGTTATCATGTTTCAAGTTGAATTTTTCAGAAAATAATTAAAGAATTTTTAAGAAAATAATTAAAAATTAAAAGCCTGAATTTTAAGTAAAAGACGTTTCAAAAGAATCTACCATTTCAAAATTATTGTTATCATTAGATTTTTGGATTGCAAGTCAAAATGAAAAAAAAAAACATCAATTTTCGAGTATAGAATCAAATATTTTGTGAAAAAATTCAAAATTTAAAGATTAAAGTAGAACTTTTCGCATTAAACGCCAAAATTTCAAGTTTAGATTCAGAATTTTGAGAAAAAAAAATAAAAATCTGCGATTTAGGCCCAAATTTTGAGAAACCGTCTCAAAATTTAAAACTGTTCACTCAAATTTTTAAGAAAAATTTAAATTTTAGGTTATACTCAGGATATTTAGAAGAAGTGTAATATTTCAAAATTGGGAAATTCTTAAAATGTCGTGTTTATTCTTGAATTTCCACCATAAGCCTTGTAATTTTTACCTTAAGCTCAGTTATCCGATTTTTCCCGAAAATTACACTTTTAAATTTGGGATTTTGTTTGGAGTTTACACTTTCTGAAAAAAATCAAAATTTTGAGATAAGGGCGAAAATTTGAGAAAAAGGAACCAAAGTTTCAAGATTAAGCTTGAATTTTTGAAAGTTTCTTTCAACGTTTTTAACTTTTCTTGCAATTTCTTCTTTTCTCTTCGTCGATCTTACGTTTTACATTTAATTAAAAAAATGTCGAATATTGCAGTCTAAACATTTAAAGCAGTGGTCTTCAAACTACGGTCAGCGGGTCAAATCCGGCACGTCAAGGTCATGAATCCATCCCGCGACAGCTAATGGCTTTCCGTTGTTTACAAAAATTCTACTAAATCTAATAAAAATGATATTAATTTGGCAACACTGACTGTGCTTTCAGAGGTACCACTGGCGCCATCTGTAAGCGAATAGATAGAATATAGAGAATAACACCTATTTCCGTCTTTGGCCACCAGATGTCCGAAAAATTAAAACGATTTTGGCCCTGGGAACTTACTCGAGCAATTAGTATGGCCCCAAGACCCGAAAGTTTGGAAACCTCTGATTTAAAGTTTAAATTCCGCGTTTGGAAAAAATTAAATTCTAAGAAAAGCTCAAAATTTGTATAAACGATCTTTTGAGATTCAATACGAAATTGCGCGAATTAATTAGAATTGGTAATAATATTTTTAAAATTTTCGGATTTAAAAATTTAAAGCTGAAATGGGGTATTTGAAAAATTTTGTGTATTTCACTCTTTACTAAAAATTCAAAATTTCTTGTAATAAATTCATAATTTTGAGACTACATTTTTTAATACAATTTTCTTCTTCTATAACTTTTTAGAATCTTACACAAAATCTTAGCATTTTTAATCTTCAGGATTTCTTTCATAACTTTTAACCAACCAGTTTAACTCGAAGTTTTTTATTTTAATTGACTTGTTTTGAAATTTCGATTTTGATTTCGCAAATTCGAATTTTTTTCTCAAAATTTCCACTTACAAGTAAAAACTTCGGAAAAAATGTTGGCATTTCAAATTCAATATTGAAATTTAGATCTTTGTTACCAATTTTCAATTTTAATTAGGAAATTTAGAAGTTTACCTAAATTCAGGTCTCTAATTATGAGGCACTACAGTCCAAATTTCATTTTTGCAAATGGCTTGATAATATTAATGGGACAATATTTACAATGAATTGTTATTATGTGTCATGCATTCAGGTAAACAACAAAACCAGTAATTAACCTTCTTAATCCTATGTAATTAACTTCGAGTCTGGGTTTTCAAGGAAGGAGATTATTTCTTTTATATTCATTTTATTTGATGTCATGATTGGTTTTTGGAAGGTATCCTTCGCCCGATACATTTAGGTACCACAGTTATATAAAATAGTAAATAATAAATATTATTCACTAGTTTAATATAAAAAAAAAAACTGGAGTTGTTAAATTGTATTGTACATTACACTGGACATAAATATTTTTAAATTGAATCAAATATAGTGCTATTACTAAAAATTGGCAGAGATTTTGTGTGATTTCTAATGTATTTTTATATTTTTTATTATAAGTGGTCAAGGGCGCCGTCAGTCAATGGACCAGGGGGGGGGGGGAATGTGAGAAAGGGGAAAACATGAACTGTAATATGTACAGACAGACAAAAATTTAAATTAAAAAAAAGTTTTTATTAACGAACAATAAAGAAACAATGGAAAAAATGAAATCAAACGAAAGAAAATCAATTAAAACATAACCTTCTCGGTTTTTTTTTTGCAAACTGGTCGGTCCCTTATTGATAAAATCCTCTAGTTGTCAAAAATGATCTTTCTGTGAACACTCGTCAATGACAGGCCAATGAGGCGACTTTCTATCATAGTGCTCCTCAGCCAAGTTTTAATTCTTAAGCTGCTAAAGTATCGCTCCACAGTACACGTTGTGCACGGTAGAGCAATTAAAATTTGTAATGCTTTTTCCGTCTCTGGAAAGAAGTTTTTCGTCTCTTTTATGACATCAAAAACAGTCAGTTCATTCGTTTTAGATTTACCGTGCCATACTTTTTGCCAAAGCTCGACTTTATTTTTTATATCTGCTAAATTATAAAATTGGGATTTCGCAAGCTTCTCTAAATTTTTCCAATGAAATGGTTTGCATTTGCGCTGGGTGTAATTTGAATAATGTAAAAGAAAGAGTGTTTTCTGCAGCAAAACGCGTTTAAAGTCTGTAGCACGTTTACAACAGGTTCCTTAGTTGCTCAATATTTGGCTATTAAAATAAGACTAAAAATAAACGAAACTCTACTAGCAGCAGCGTGGAGTTACAAAGTATTGTAACAGAATGTAATTAAAAAATTTAGTTAGGAATTTTCTAGACAATTTGATAAGGGGAAGCGACCGCGATAATGAATCAAACGGCAGATAAGCGTTCCAGAAATTTCGGAAAACGATAAGCCTCATTCGTTCTAGAATCCGAAGCGGGGCCTATATAAGGCGGTAGCTTTTCCCTCATTTAGTTAGTTCATTAAACAGTTAGTTAGAAGTTAATGAATAAGTTGCTTAATTAAACTGTGTAATTAAATTACAATTGTTGTGTTCCGGAATCAGTTGGAAATAAAGTGGTTACAATTCACCAACTGTTAATCATTCAAATCGATAACGCGCAACAGTATGTTCTCTGTTGGCACAATTTCCTTCACGTAATAAGGTTTCTAAGGCCTCCATTGTAACAGGAAAGTTCTCCTTAAAAAAAACCTGATGTTTTTGTGTTTCTCAGAGCCTAGAAATATTAGGCATCAACTTCCTTCTTAAAATAAATTCCAGAAAAAATGAAATTATATCTTTAATAGCTCCTATTGCGTTCTGAATTTCAGCCAGAGCATTAAGGTTGTTGATAACTAGATTTAGCGTGTGTGAAGAACAATGAAAATACAAAGTTTTGGTGTATTTTTTGCGCAGGATTGTTTGCACACCACTGTCCTTTCCCGCCATCGTCGAACAACCGACAACGTATTTATCTGAATCGAGATCTTCTTTAGCCAAAAACTCATCGATAGTTTGTGCAATCGATTTCGCATCCAGAGCTTTCAGCTCAATAAATCCTACAAATACTTTCTCCACTTCGTTGGTTTCTTCATTGAAATAACGCAACCCAATCGATAATTGTTCAATGCCAGAAATGTCAGCTGTCCGCTAATACACTATATGCCTCTGCTTTTTTCACTTTCTCTATAAAATCTGCCTTTAACACATTCTCACAAATACTGATCAGTTCGATTGGCTCTTTTATATTTCTCTCTAAGTGGAAACATATTTTGGGATCTCTGGGGGGGGGGGGGCTGCTCAAATTTTTCGTAAAATTTTGACTTTCTCAAACTTCTTAGTTAAAACTGAAAAAGTATGAATCTTTCCCAAAACTACGATTTTTTTCTCAAAATTTCGATCATAATCGGAAACTTCTAATTTACCTAAAAATTATAACATAAAAGTCAAAATTTCGCGTTTCTCAAAATTTACACTTTATTCCCAAAAAGTTGACCTATTTCTCAAAATTTGGAGACTAAATTTCAAAGTTCGACCTATCTTTGAACTTTCCTTTTAAAATTCGACACCTTTTTTAAAACTCTATCGTGCACATTTATAAAATTTTTATATTTCTCACACATTCGACATTAAAATCTAGTTCTGGACTTTTCTCCTCCTAATTTTTGGTCGACATTTGAATATATCAAATTTGTTCTAAAAATTTGGGGGTTTAAAGTCAAAATTAAAAATAAATAAATTTAAGGGCACAATTTTAACGGCAAACTTGAAATGGTAACTAATCAGAAAATTTTTAATTCAAAATTTTTCTGATTTGCTCTAAATTTTGATTTTTTGATTTTCAATTTTTTTCAAAGATTTCTGGTTTAATCTCCAAATTGCGAGTGTTTTTTAAAATTTTATGTACTCAAAAATCAAAATTTCCTTTTTAAAGATGTTTTACTTCTTTCGCTATTTTTTTATTTCAAAATTTCTCATTTTTTCTCTAAACTTAGTTTTTAAAAGGAAATACTACCTTTTTTCTCTAAATTTTGTGTTATGAAACTCAAGTTTTTCTTAGAATTTGAACTTTTTTCAAACGTTATGTTTAAAGTTGTTTTTTTTAGTTTTTTGTAAGAATTTCAAATTTAAAAAAAAATTTAGTTTTTTTGTTTACGAAAATTCTTTGATCATAAAATATTAATTTTCTTTCAGAAAATTTGAGTTCAGAGTTAAGTTTTTTAAAAATTTTGTAATGTTTCTCTCAGTATTTCCATTGAAATTAAAAATTTAGAACTTTTGTTTTTTTTATTTCACGTTTTAATTGGAAACCTTAAGAAAAACTTCTTTATTTAAAGAAAGATCCAAATGTACAGTCACTCAATTTATAAATATTTTCTTTTTAAATTTCTGCTTTAATCTCACAATTTCGACTTTATCTAGATATTGTGAAGTTTCTAACAAACTATCAAATATTCGAGTTTAATTTTAAACTTGTCAATTTGAATTTAAAAAAGAAAATCGAAATTTCACAATTGACTCTAAATTTCTTGAAAAAGAAATTATCATTTCCAGAAAAAGTCCCAAATTTCCTCTGAGACCAAAATTTTTTTTTTAAGTTTAATCCACTCGCAAAGGGGGACCCCATTATGCTTTCAAAGCACTGGAGTAGGATGCGAAAACAAGGATAGATGACGATGAACCGCCTTCTTAAACAAGGATAGGTTGTAATTTTTGGGGAAAATTTCTTTCGGTAACAAGTTCCATAACTTGGAAGTTCTATAGAAAAAAGAGTTTCCGTAGACAGAACTCCTCAAGTCAAGCTGGACCGCAAAGGAATTTGCTGTCTCCGACTGTCTAGTACGCCTCAAGTATCTTGCCCTTGAGGGGATCACTCCTATTAGTTCCTGCGAGCATCTTCCATGATAGACTTGCAGAAAAGAGACAAGTCACTAACCATAAGCATGTGCTCTAGTGTTTCGAGAAAATCGGTCCGACTCTCGTCATCAATTAGGCGAATCGCTCTTCTTTGAATTGAATCCAAGAGAGCTAAAGTGTATTTTGGGGCTGAACTCCAAACATGAGAGCAGTATTGGCTAGTGTTGCCCTAACTTGAGCTTTGTATAGTGTTAATAGCTGATGACATGTGAAGTACTTTTTAGCTCTAAAAAGAAAGCCTAGCTTCTGAGAGGCGGATTTGGCAATGGCGCGCACAGAGAAGTTAGTGCTCGCATTCACTCCTAGGATAGATAGATTAGATCCCATCGGAAGGATTTTACCGTCCATTAGTATGTTTGTTGCATTATCCCTTGATGTTTTTTTAGAGAAAACCGCGGCCTGAGTTTTTAAAGCGTTGAAGTCGATCAAATTGTTCTTACCCCATTCCAGAATAATCTCGCGATCCCGATTAATCGTCTGCATCTGCTGTTCCCTTAGTCGATCTGAAGCAGCGATAGATAATGGTTTGTCGGAGAAAAAAGATGACACGAGGTTACTATCATCTGCATAGCTGTATATAGGATTGGAAGTTGAAGCTAAGAGATCATTTATGGGTAACAGAAATAGAGTAGGAGACAGAACAGACCCCTGAGGCACCCCTGAGTTAATCGCAAATGTCTCGGATGAGATGCCATCGACGACGACCTGAAGAGATCTGTCAGCGAGAAAGTTGGATATCAAATGACAGATTCCAGGAGGAAGGCCATAAGATGTTAATTTGGCGAGAAGAGATCGGTGCCAAAAAAAATATAAGAATTGCAAGTTTGAAAAAATAATTAGCAAATACTTTTAAAAGCTTTGCTGTAAATTTTTAATTTTGACATATGAAATGTATATATAGAATGTATAGATAATTATTTACAAAAAAAGCCGAAATTTTGAGAAGCTTTTAAATAAATTTCCGTTGTTTTTTAAAAAGTTTTTTTGTTCTTGTTTGAAAGAAAAATAACCAAAATTACATTTTTTTTAAATTTTATCTCCACAATTTAAATATTCTAGAAATTTTTAATTGTTTAGTAAAAAGTTGAATTCTAGAACCTTTTTATAAATGTGAAGATTAGGATCAAAATTTTGAGTAAAATAGGCACTAATTTAGAAAAAGCTGAATCAATTTATAAATCAACACTTCAATGCACCACAATTATTAAAAGCAGAAGTGTAATTTTTCATTTCAAGTAATTTGGCCTGAAAAAGTCGTATTTGATTTTTTTTTCTCAATCAACTTTCTTAATTATAGAATACGACTCATCACTGTTGAACAACATCAAAATTCTTGGTGGTGTCCAAAATTTCAGCCCGTCTCTGTAACCGTTGTCTTTCTTTCAGGGGGACACACGCCTAAGGAAAGCACTGGTCCACTGGTTATTATATTTATGTTCCGAAGGTGGAAAGAATTTTTGGCGAGGTCCATTTGAGGTTTACTGACCAAGGGCTGAGGGCTCCCCTGAGCTTAAAACTCCGATGTACTGCACCACTTAGCCCTTCGATAGCTGCGCCACTGTCGATAACAAGAACGTACCAAAAATCTCTCAATTCCACCGTTTTAAAAATTTTGACATTATGTAAAACAAAAACTCATGCAAACTGATAAACTATGAACTTTGTGACCGAATAAAATGCAAGTTATCGTAAACTCCAGAAACGATATTTCAGATTTAATGGAATCCGTAAAAACAGAAATTAGAATAGCTCTAGATTGTGGTGAAGATTAGGCTCTAAATACTTAATAGTTTTAAATTTAATTTGTTAGGTTTTTCTGACTGTAACTGAAACAAAATAATGTAAGATAAATTTTGCCAGTTTTTAGTAATCACATGCATATCTGAATAAAAGGAGCTTGGAAGTTGTGAGTATAAGATTAATACGCAAAATAAACATGTCATTGATAGTAATGTTATTATATCATGTAATAATATTCACGAATGTTGATTCAAGTTTAGTGGGGTACAGACTACGAGGCTATGATGTGTATCAGGCTATTGTGGTTTATTCGTAAATAATATCATTTTAAAATTCATCAGTATGACAGAATACAGCAGGATTTCCAAATCGATTCCGAATAATAGGAATGAAAGGTAAGTGTTTATCTAAGTGCACTATATCTGTTAAACGCATTGGTTAATTTTAAAAATGAATAAATGTTAATTTAATTTTAAATTAAGTTAAAATTGCGACAGAATTTTTAAAAATGTTAATTCATATCTTTATACATAAAGATAACATATCAAATTTAGTTTATAACTTTTCATAAAGAAATTAAGTCCAAATAATCTTTATATAATATTTCTTTTATCCGTAAAATATGTTAATATATTCTTCCTTTGGCGCAATATTAAGGTTTTAATACCATATAAGATGAATGTAAAAATTCCATTACAGATTTAAAAACACATTGCTAATCAATTTAGTGCGAAAATATTTAAGACGTAATTCTTCTATAATTCTAAATTAATTACCCAGAGATTTTCTTATTTTAAAGTTGTTTGAAAATCGAACGTCCTTTGGAAATTAAAAATTAACCGTCGAACTTATTATAACTTTATTAACTTATATTGTTGTGCAATAAGTTTCGGAAATATAAATAGTCTTCAGGTTATTTTTATTATTTAAACTGAAAAATAACCGAGCTTATGAAATTTTTACTAAATCCCTTGGTCTGTGTGATTTTTTTAATATTATGGTTATTCTTCATGACAGGCCCGTAACCAGGATTTTTTTTCGGGGGGGGGGGGGCTGCAATCCTTCTGCTAAAACTACCTAGTCTTTGTTTCGTTTAGGTTAGAACTAAGAAGCCACAGTCCAATACTACTTTACTATTAATATTATTATTGTATACAAGTATACTAAAATATAAAAAAATACGCTAAAACCATTTCTAGAGTCTAACTCTTCTAACATTCTGTCAAAGTAATTTAACAACAACGTTGTCTATTTATCTTAATTTAATTTCTAAATAAAAACAGATGTGTGGGTAAGATGACAAAATTACTCGAAAGATATTGCTTTTCTAAAATTTATCTTTGAACTATCTTCTACAACCTGCAGTTGTGTATCAAAAATGCCTATTGAAAGTGCTCTATTTCAAGTTTGAAGTCGGCTGGAGAAAAATCTTTTTTTTTTTTAATTTTTTTCAAATTTCGATTAAATTCATAATTTTAACTTTTATCTTAAATTTAAAGTTTGCACCCAAACATTTAGAATTTGGATATTTTTTCTAAATTCTGGAAAATTAGATGTTTTTTTTTAAGTTCAAGTTTCTTCTTAGTGTCCAACTCTTTTTCTATTTGGCAACAACTTCAATTCCTAGGTTTTTTATTTTGGGCAATTTTGTGAATTATTGTTGCTGTCTGAATTTGCAATGTCGAAATCTATTTGATTCTTTCGAATTTCGAAAAAAATTTGTGCTATAGTTATTTATCGTTTTTTTATAAGTTTTACCTGTAATCTCAAAATTTCGACCTTTTTTGGAAATTTTCAATTTGAATTAGATTGTTTGCTAAATGCGAAGTATGTTAATACTTTTACTTTTTTTCTCAAAATTCAAAGTTTGAAATCTTGGTACTTATTTCAAACCCACAAATATTTTTTTAAACTTCGATTCTTTCTTGAAACCTAAAAATGTCGCTAAAATTTTTGTGAAAAATGTCAGATATTGAAATTCTGAACTTAATCTTGAGTTTTTTCAATTTGGAAATTTAATTCCAAATGTCTAGAAAAATCTACATTTAGAGTGGACAAACTCGTTCTAGAAAAAGTTTAATTACGACCGTGTTTATACTTAAAAATAACCAAAATTCATTATTAAACCTTTCTGAAAATATTAACTTTTTTCAAAATTTGGAATTTCCAAACAAAATTAGGATATGTTAATTCTTAATGTGACCTGTTCGAACTCGAAATTTTTAGTTTTTTAAATTCGAAATTTTGGAAATAAGTTGACATTTATAATTACTCTCAAAATCCAAAGAAAGAAAAAGCCATAATTTTTGAAAAAAAAAGCTTTAAAGTCAATTTTTTTTAAAAATAATTACTCATGTCCAAAAGATAAAATCTACTAACAAAAACTAATTACACTCAACATTTTGTTTTGCAAAATTCAAAAAATAAACTTTGATATTTCCTGAAACTTTTAGTGTTTTCTCAAAATGACTAGGGGATTTTTTATAAATTAAATGTCTAGAAAGAAAGTCAAAATATTTTGAAGAAGTCTGAATTTTGAACCAGTGCTAATGTAAAAATTTTGAAAAATAAACTGATATCATTAAGCTCATTTTTTTTCAAAATTTCGACTTTAATCTTGACATTTTTAAACTCGTCCTAAAAAGTTGTAAAAATTTTATAAATCAAGTTTTTCTAAAAATATGAATTTAAAGTTAAAATGATTTAAAGTACAATAAATTTTTAATTAACGTTGAAATCTGATAACTAAGATAGAAATTTTAATATTTTTTTGGAAGTTTTCACTTGGAATTCGAATTTTGAAAAAAAAGTCGAATTTTCCAAATCGTAATCGAAATATAAACAAATCAACTTCATAACAAAAAATTTGGAAATTTTTTATTATGAAGTTAAAACTTTTTGAAAAAATTAAAAATGTCTAGTTAAGCTGATGAGTTAAAGTTATTAAAAGAATTCTGAATGTTCCAACTTAAAAATGCTTAAGTTTTGTGTAAAACTCGAAATTTATAAAAGAATCGATATTTTAGACATTTTTTTGAAGTTCAATCGCCATGTTAGAAAAATTATAAAAGAAATTCATAAAAATAAATTATTAAAAAATATCTTTTTAAAATAATGGCTTTTAAGATTTTTTAGTAAAGTCCTAACATTCAAAATTTTATTAAAAAACCAAATTTAAAATTTAAATTTTTAAATTCCAAAACTGTAAAACTATTATTACAAAATCCAAGTTTTTCTCAAAATTTGGTGTTAAATCTCGAAAAATGGCTTGAATAAATTTCCAGTTCTTCTCAAAATTTGAACTTTTTTTTTAAATAGGGAGTTAAAGCTTGAAAAACTTGCAAATTCAACATTATTTTAATAAAATTCAAAACGTAAGATTGAAATGTCAAATAAAAAAAAAGAAATTTCAAGAAAAGTTTAAATTTTTCCAGAAACGAAATCTCAGATTTAAAAGTCAAAATTTTGGATAAAATTCGAACGAGTTTATGGTAAAAATTTTAAGACTTGGGGCGAAAATTCGAAAATGAATTCGAAATTTTAAGAACATTTCATTTGAAAATGTTATACTACTTCTGAATATCCTGAGTATAACCTAAAATCTATTATTTTTTTAAATTTCGGCTGAGATATTAAAATGTTTTTTTTGTTAATTGTGAGTTTTGGCCTGCTAATGCCTTTTTTAAAGAGTATTTTACCTTTTTGGTGCCTTCTTTCGCTTTTCGTTTTTGCCTAATTTAACATTTTTTTTTACCTTTTCACCTTGCTTGATTGTGCTTAAAATCCGGTCTCTAATAAAAAGAAATGATGCCAAATTTGAAAAAAAAACATCCTTGCATTTCAGTACGAAAACAAAGTGATCCATTAAAAACGGGTTTTAAAAAGGTCGCACATCTGGAAAATTCAGTTCTATCTAGTGTGAAGCCAAAAAATTTCGGGTGGGGCTGCAGCCCCCTAGCCCCCCCCCCTTGGTTACGGGCCTACTTCTTGGTACTCTTATTGGTCAGAAACATTATATTTATTAATTTTATTTAATATTTCTGTGACCCAGTTTGGAAATATTTTAATTTTTAGTAATGAAAATTGACAATATTTTGAAACATTTTTTTGAAATACGACTACATGATATTTTATTTTTTTTAAAACATCATAATTACTTCATAAAAACTAAAATTGTGTCTAACAAATGATGACTAAAAAAATAATGGCTTATAAGATATTTCGATTTTTTAGTAAAGGGTCTAACATTCAAAATTTCATTAAAACCAAATTTAAAATTTAAATTTTTAGATTCCAAAACTGTAAAACTATTAATCCAAAATCCAAGTTTTTCTCAAAATTTGGTGTTAAATCTCGAAAAATGGCTTGTATAAATTTCCAGTTCTTCTCCAAATTTGAACTTTTTTTTCAAAATAGGGAGTTAAAGCTTGAAAAATTTGCAAATTGAACATTATTTTAATAAAATTCAAACCGTAAGATTGAAATTTCAAATTAAAAAAAAAAGAAATTTCAAGAAAAGTTTAAATTTTTCTAGAAACGAAATCTCAGATTTAAATGTCAAAATTTTGGACAAAATTCAAACGAGTTTATGGTAAAAATTTTAAGACTTGGGGCGAAAATTCGAAAATGAATTCGAAATTTTAAGAACATTTCATTTGAAAATGTTATACTACTTCTGAATATCCTGAGTATAACCTAAAATCTATTATTTTTTTAAATTTCGGCTGAGATATTAAAATGTTTTTTTTGTTAATTGTGAGTTTTGGCCTGCTAATGCCTTTTTTAAAGAGTATTTTACCTTTTTGGTGCCTTCTTTCGCTTTTCGTTTTTGCCTAATTTAACATTTTTTTTTACCTTTTCACCTTGCTTGATTGTGCTTAAAATCCGGTCTCTAATAAAAAGACATGATGCCAAATTTGAAAAAAAAAACATTCTTGCATTTCAGTACGAAAACAAAGTGATCCATTAAAAACGGGTTTTAAAAAGGTCGCACATCTGGAAGAGTCAGTTCTATCTAGTGTGAAGCCAAAAAATTTCGGGTGGGGCTGCAGCCCCCTAGACCCCCCCTTGGTTACGGGCCTGCTTCTTGGTACCCTTATTGGTCAGAAACATTATATTTATTAATTTCATTTAATATTTCTGTGACCCAGTTTGGAAATATTTTAATTTTTAGTAACGAAAGTTGACAATATTCTGAAACATTTTTTTGAAATACGACCACATGATATTTAATTTTTTTTTAAACATCATGATTACTTCATAGAAACAAAAATTGTATCTAACAAATGATGACTAAATGGCAAAAGCACTGACTAACAAATTGGATGAAAATAAAAATTCGAACACATTACATAAAAAGTCAAAGAAAAACACTTGAACACATAAAATATTGAATCTTTACTTTAAATCTCTATATTTTAACGCTAAATTTAGAATTTATATGTATTCCTTTCAGATTCAAAATTTCATATCTGATTATAAAAAGCTATCTCAAACTGAGTGCCTTGGAGTAGATGTTCTCAATATGAAGCAACTTTTCGAAATGCCGCTCCTTAAATGTTTTTTCTTTAAAACAACCTTCAATTATGTTTAAAAAAATTGCACACAGTGTAAAAATATAAACTGCTGTAAATGTTGCTCCTACAGTTTCACCCTTCTGATTAAGATTACTTATTTCGTTAATTTAGACATGCAGATTGACCAGATGTAGTCCACTTAAGAGAGCAGTTCTTTATTTGGAGCTTCTCTACTCTTATTGTTAGATTTTTTTTTAAATTCAAATGTTCCCTTTTTTTCTTTCATTTGATCTACAAAAATTTTGGAACGGTTATATGTTTTTTAGTCAGAATTTCCATGGTATTTTATAATTTATACACATTATTTAGAAGCTGGTAAATTCGTTATTACCTTTTACAAAAAATAAAAAGACTTTTTTGTCATCAAACGAAACTCCACTATTAAGGAATCTCGAAATTGCAAAAATATTCTCTTTTGAAGTTGAAGTTTGTTTCTCGTCAGCTTAAATAATTAGGAATATGTAATCTAAAGTGACAGTCAAGGTAAATTCAATAGAAATTAATGGCAGATTTGTAAGTTTTGTCTAGCTTACTGAACTTTTCAAGTGTTGTTTTAATAATCTTAATTTGGGAAAACTTCTATTTCTATTAGCTGCAGAGACAGGTAGTATTTACAAAATTCTCAGCTACGACAGTATTAGGATACAAAGCAATTAAGTATTTTTGGACAAGTAATTTAAAAAGGTGTCATAGATTATGGTAGCATTTGGGATATATCACTTAATTCTTCTTGACTTCTTCAAGATCGTTTGCATTTAGGCACATATTTCTGGATTCATTTACGACGGAAAGTATTGACTGAAAATTAGTACAATAATTTTCCAGTATTTTGTTATTTATGAATTTTAAGTTTTGAAAAATTTGCTATGGATTTCTAGAAGCGTTAATCGTTCATTATTTAGGAAATTAAAGGTAACATCCGCATAAAATAACCTCAAAATTTTAAAAATTCCTACTTTTGGTTTTTACACTTTTATCTAAAATTTTGACTTTAATATAAATATGTTCAATGCCTCCTAAACAGACTTTTTCCTCGAAATTTTGAAATAGTCTTCTAACGCAATTTATTTTTTAACTTCGATATTATTCTGGAGATATTGACATTGTATACGTATTACGTAAATTATTTGTCAGTTTTTTCTAAATTTTTTTCTCCGAATTCAATTTTCGCCTTTCTACTGAAATTTTGACTTTCAACTTGAAATTTTGACTCTAGAGATATTAACTGTTTTCTTGAAATTTATTTTATTCCAATTTGTCCGATCTTTTTATCTGAACATTTTCAGATATTTTTCAAATTTCGATTTTTTTAGAAATTTATAGTTTAGTCTTGAAAACAATAAAAATTTTAAAATGTAAACTCAAAATTTTGAGAAAAAATGAAAATTTTGAGAAAAAATGAAAATTTTGAGAAAAAACTTAGAATTTAAAAAACTTTCGAATTTTTTTGTTATTTTTCTCTTTTATATAAATTTCGATGTTATTCTCAAAATTTGGCTTTTTTCTTAAAATTTTGTATTTGCTCGTTTAACTTTTATTTTTTTTTCTTAATTTTCCTCAAATTTCGATCTCTTTTCTTTTTCTATTTGATAAATTGAGACTTAATTGCTTACCTTTTTTGTCGAAATGTGTATTTTTCCATTTTGTTCTAAATTATATATATTACAACTTTTCCGTTTGTGTTTCTCCTATCACAACTAATAAACGATTAAACGATTAAAAAGCAACAGATATTCAAAAATTTCACAATGTTTCGATAAATATTTGCTAACACCGGACCAGATTTCGCATTATTGCATCATTGGCGGTCATACCAGCAATTTGTTAAGCCGTTGTTATGCTAACAAGCTCCATGGATCACAGACTCCTACGAATATTCCCTCTAATCCGAGTTCTCGTCCAAAGCTTCAATTAGAGGTGTGTTCAGAAGATCAAGCTGCTTGTTCATAAATGCAAATTGACTAGATTGTAAATATTTGTGAATTTCTATGGCTTCCAAGAAATTAAGTTTTTTTTATCAATTTAAATAAATTGAATTTCTTCTTAATTTTTAGGTTTACTTATATTTTTGAAATCTTGAGATTGTTTCAAGTTTTTTTAATTTAGAAATTAATTTGGAAATTTCTTATTTTCTGCATAATTTACAGTAATAGGTTTATGTCAAAACCTTAAACCTATTACTATTACTTTCACTTTAAGATTCCGAGTTTTATACTTTAAATTTTTACCTTTCTTCCCAAAATGTCAAATTTTTCTACATTTTTTCCACATATTTTTATTTTATTTAGAATTTTTAATAAATTGAGGCTTTAATCTGGAACATGGACCTTTTTTTTAATTTCAAGAAGTTTTTTTTGTAAATTTTCAACTTTGTATCTACTTATTTTCATTTTATCTAAATTTTCAATTATTTTAGCAAAATTAATAGCTTCAATTCGAAATTTTGTCCGTAATGATTTGTGGGCTTTTTCTGAAATTTTAATTTCGTAATTTCGAGGATTTTTTTATACACTTTGGTATTTTCTTTAATTTTCAGCTTGAAATTCAAACAGGAGTTATGAAAAAAAGCTCTGAATTAATAAAAAACATTAAAATTTTAATTTGGTCCACCCTTGACATAAACTAGCATAGAAAAGCGATGTGCAGTGACGGACTGGCCTCGCGGGCCTGCAAGCCAATGTCATCAGACAGATTGCGAGGCCGATGCCCTTCTCTTGGTCTGCCAAAGTATTACTTCGCTAGGAAGGATGTATTCTTCAAATTAAGCATTTGTACTTTTTATTTTAATTCCCCAAAAATTTAATTATAAACTCGACATTTAGATACCTTATATGTGGAATTTTTCCAAACTTCGACTTTAATATCGAAATAGTTTGATTAAAATTACAAGTGTAATCTGAGCACGCGACATTTTTAAATTTTGACACTAAAATTGCAGTTTTTATTTTCCCTTCAGCTTCGATTTTAACTTCAAAATTTCAGCTTTTTGTAAAAATTTTGATGTTTCTCCTTAAAACCTCAACCTCTCGAGTTTCTTCAGCAAATAATTCGCATTAAAAAAATAAATTTGGAGTATTTTTTCGAATTTTCATTTTTCTTACAAAATTTGGTGTCTAACCTTTTAATTTTTGTTTATTTTTCCAAAAATTTTACTAATAAACTCACAATTTCGACTTTTTCTCAGGATTCAAACTGTTAGTTTTTACTTGTTTGTCCAAAATTTCGAGAATCTTAAATATTTTCCAAAGATTTTGATCCCTCGTCGAAACGATCTCAACCTCCAAAATTCTATTTATTTCCTTAAACTACGAATATAAACTCGAAAACTAGGGATTTTTTTCTCGAAATTTCAATGTAAATTTTAAAATGTCTTCTATTTTCTGGAAATTTTGGAGCCATTTTTTTCTGCATGACGTTTTCTTTGAAAATTCAAGTTCCAAAATTCAAAAATTACTCTTTACTGCTATTCCCAAAATGAATTAAGATCTCAAGCATTTTTAGAGATTTGACATTTTTAAAATTTCGAATTTTTTCTCAAAAGCTTAGGCTATTTATTAAAAATACTGACTTTAAATGCACGCCTTTAATTTTATTTTTAATGATTTTTGGCTTTTTGTTGCAAAATTTGGAAATGTTGGCTTTTTAAAATCCTGAAATATATTCTTAAAATTCGTGCCTCTATTTTTTTCTTTTTTCCTTAAATTTTTGCTATAAACTAGGAACGTTTTTATTTAGCGAATTTAATTTTTTTTAATTTCGACTCTTATCTCAAAATATTCGATCGATTTGTGAACTTAGGTTTGCAGTTGAATTCTGCAGTATAATAATGAAATAACCACGCCCCCAGTAAGGGACCATTGATTTAAATAGTCCGTCAAAACATTTGGGGTTAGTCCGTCCCTGGCAGTATGTAAAGATTTTTAATTATTAAATGGCTCAAATTTTATTTTGATTTAGCTCAACCTTATGGTGCCGTCTGATGCGGCTGCACTGCACGGCCTTGCTCAAATTCAAAATTAGTAAAAGTAATAAGAAACTAGTTTTGGACAGAAATACTGAATTAAATTTTATTGGAATATCACCTGAGAAACTTACCTATATTTTTTTTGATGTTGCTAAGAAAAATCAGATGTGATTTCAGTGCTTTCCTAACTTTTTGCTGTTAATGGCATTGGTTGTTCCGCAGGCTCGTAACACAACTTTTAGGAAGGTCATTTTAACTAAAAACATGTGTATCTGGGATAGAAAAATATGTGTTCATGATAAGAAATACTACTAGTACATGATTCTATTTTAATAGCAAATAATAATAAAATCATTAATTTTGTTTCTTAAAATACCATTAACATCAAATTTAATTTGAAATTCTACTAACAAGACTCCACACATAATATTTTATTCTGAAAAGGTTCCCAAAAATTGCCTTGGTTTTCAAATTTCTAAACTGTTCAGAAGGGGAAGTTATGGGTAGCTAGGGGTATCTGGGGATATAGCAATTTGCCCTTCCACCCTTCTAGCTACATCAATGATGGATAGTGCTGCCGATTTAAACATACTTTCTCAATTGTAAAATTACATAGTTCAGATAAACGTAACAAAATAGCTTGCACAGCTTTAAAGAGATCAGATTTCAGAATAATGTTTTGTTTATATTCCTTGATACGATCCTGCGTAGGTACCTTTAGCTGCCTCGTAGAGATTTTCCAGCAAAACTACTATGTTAATACGTGGATTTATAACCAAAGTTACATTATAGAGGCTTTAAGATGTTAATAATGCTCTGATCTAATGATTACACAATTAGCATATTTCGTGATAAAAAGCCAGTTGACTATATTTTAGCCCAAGGGTTCCCAACCCTTTTTACTTTGTGACCCCCGAAGTATGAAAAATAATGCCCTATTAAAAAAAAAACTAAGAAATCAAAGTTGACAGTTAAATAAGTAAACATTTTAAAAAATCGGAATCTAAAAATATATTCAAAATTTTGAAAAAGTCGAAATTGCGAAAAACTTTTAATTTGAAAATTCAGAAAATATAAAGAAAGATGTTCAAAAAATTCAAAATTTTTGAAAAGTCGAAATATTTAAGAAATGTTCAAAAAATTTTTTGAATAAATTCGAATATTTTTAAAAAAAGTCGAAATTTTGAACTGTCAAAATTTTTATAAGAATTAAAATTAAAATACAAATCAAAATATTAAAAGAAATTGAAATATTGAAAAAAGTCTTATATTTATGTTTAAAAAAAGTCGAAATATTGAAAAATAGTCAAAAATTTCAAAAAAGGAAAATTTTGAAAAAAATTAAAATTTTTCAACAAATTCAGAAATTTAAAAAACGGCCATAACTTTAAAATAAATCGAAATTTTAAAAAAAGTCAAAGTTTCAAAAAAGCATCGAAATTTTGAGAATAATTCGACAATTTTAAAAAAGTCCAAATTTGAAAAAAAGAAGTTCCAATTCTGAAATAAAGTCGTGAAAAAATTTCAACCTTTACAAACCCGACATTTTCAAAAAAGATTCAAAGCTTAAAAAAAACCAAATAAATACAAAGAGTTGAATATTTTACTTTTTGCTTTCGATATTTAGACTTTGCAAAAACGTTTTGTCTTAGATTATAAAACCTTTTTTTAAGTTTAAATTCTGAAAAAAAATAAAAAATAATAAAATTTTATTAAAATTAAACAGAAATGTGAAAAAATTATCGAAATTTTCATTTTAATTAAAAAACTGTTATTTTAAACTTAATTATTCGAATTTTTCTCGAAATTTTCCTCGAAGTTATATAGAAAAAGTGGAAAATTTTAAACTCAGAGTGGGAAAAGGGTTTTATAGCTACAGAATATTAATCCTGCATCTCGTTTTTTTTTAGATACTAAAGTGGATAAATGCATTTGAAATAAACAATTAGCCACATGCTGATGATAAAAACAGTGAATACAATTACATTATAATAATAAATAATGGATGGCCACTACAACTAAATAAAGAAATCAAAATGAGATATAAAGCGATAAACATTTTTCAATATATAAACCTAATAATTTTGTTTTTAACCACCGTCAGTAATGTAAGTTTATTATTTAAATCAAGCGCAACATTCAATTCGCAGCAGAACAAAAATATAATATTTACTCTAAAATTATTATTAATTCGTAAAATTGAACCATCTAAGTGTCTATCTATCTGTTTGTCCGTCTGTCTATCTGGCTGCCTGTCTGTCGACTGATAGTTTGTCCGGGCTAATCTCGTAAACTGGTAAATCGATTTTAATGAAACTTTCACTAAAATGTAGAGTATTTAGGAGTACATTTTAGGCTATTTTTATTTCAGTAAAACTCAACCTTTCACTTCGAAAAATTGAACTATGCTGACAATTTTACTTGAAGTTATAACAGAACATATTATAGATAAACCAATCCACAATGTTTATGGCTGTATAATATGGTGAACCATACCTACAATTCTAGCAGGTACTAGAATAAGGAGCGCCAGCGAATTTATAAATCTATTATTCTATTAAAATCAAATAAAAAATTATTTTATTTTGAGTTATGACGTTATTGGACCTTGCACAAACAAAGTTACGGGGACGGCTAGTTTGAAAATATGTTTGTATTTAATCACTTATTATTTATTATTATAATCTTCTCCACAATTCGTTAGATTTAGAATGAGCTGTCTTACTTACATAATATAAAAAAGGAATTGAAATTTAAAGCCCTGAAGTATTAAAAATTTAAACAATTGAATTAAAAAATACTTTAAATAACCAGTGACCCTAAAATACATTAATTTTACTGTTTTAATGAGATGAAAATTGATAAATTTAAAATAATTTTCCTAAGTTACCTGATTTGTACATTTTTAACTAAAATTTTAACGTATATGCGAAAATCGTGTTTTTATTTAAACTGTGCAATTTTCAAACAAAACAGTGAAGGTAAATTACCATCATTTTACTCTTTTTAATAAAATGAAAATTGATATAAATTTTAAATAACTTCGCTAAGTTAAAATGTACTACTCGGAAATAAATATATGAAAATGAAACTTAGTCAGTGGCGTAAACAGGTCTAGACGGTGTAGTTCACCGGGGCCCCACACTCAGGGGACCTTGGTCAGTAAACCTCGAATTGACCTCCGAAAACTTTTCCACTTTCAGAACATAGAGAATTATAACCGATGCTTTCTGAAAAGTGTATCATTCTGAAAGAAAGACAGTTGCAGTAACGAGCTGGAATTTTAGACTCCAATAATAATTTTGATGTTCAAAAGTGACAGTCATGTTTTATAATTGGGAAAGGTGATCGGGAAAAAAAGCAAATACGTTTTTCAGGTCAAACCACTTCAAAACAAATTACTCTTCTGCTTTTAATTGCAGTGCGTTTAAATGTTGATTTTTAAATTAATTACCCTTTTCTCAATTTGGACTTCTATTACTCAAAATTTTGATCCAATCTTCATATTTATGAAAAGCTTCTCAAATTTTAAAGCATAAATATTCCAAATTTTCCTTAAGTTTGATAAAAAAGTTTAAAATAGAATTTGAGTCTAATGCACAAACTAATAGGTTTAAACATTTATTAGATTCGAAGTTTGGAAACCAAAGGCCGGTTTCGATCTCGTTAGTTTGCATAGAATTTGAGTAAATAAAAATCTCAAATAATAGAATTTTTACAAAACGATTGAAAATTTTTAGAATATTTAAAATCAGGTTAGTAGTAGTAGAAGTTAAAATTTTGAGAAACAGTAATTTTGGTCACTTTTCTTTCAAAGCTTAATTCAAAAATTAGGCCTTTTCTAAAAATTTTCAAATTTTTTTCTCTTATTTGGTTTTTTTAGATTTTTCGATTGGAAAAAAACGTTAAAGTAAAAATAATGTTCAAGCTTTACTCGTGATTTTGCAAAAATGGTGAACATTTTAAAAAATAACTGAAATTTATTTAAAAGCTTCTCAAAATTTCCACTTTATTCTAAAAATATGAATTTCAGTCTGAATATTCGACTTTTTCTGTAAATATCACTCGAAACTTAAAAATTTCTAAAACAATTTAAAAAAAAACTGTTTGTTAATACTTCCAAAAATTTGCAATCATTATGTTTTCTGTTTCTAAAGCTTTGACTTTAAAGAAAATCTAGGACTTTCTCGGGATATGATCCATTCCTTTTTCTAGAAATTAAAATTTTTATCTTCCAATTTCGTATTTTTTCTCAAAATTCAAACTGATGAATTTAAACTTGGAATTTTGACAATAACTCGAATATTCGAGGTTTGTTCAAAACCAGAATAAATAAAGTCGAAATTCTGAGATAAAAACGGTGATTTAAAGATTTTAATAAATCAAATAAAGAGTTCTTTTTTTCTCAAGGTTTACCTTCTAGCTAAAAGGGGAGCAGAGTTTTCTCTATTAGGACCGGAACCTACTTGTCCACTTGCTTACAAAGTCGCAAAAGAGGTAATAAATAAACAACTAAGGAAAGAACACAACACTAACTGGAGGGGTGTCAACGGTCTGAGGCAATCACGGATATTCATTGACGGAACTTCGGAAAAGAGAGCCAGAAAACTATTACAGTTGAGCAAAAATCAGCTTAGGTGGACAGTTGGACTATTTACGGGACACTGCGCGCTAATGAAACATCTTACAACAATTGGCGTAAAAAAATTCTACTTGTAGAATATGTGGAGAGGAAGAAGAAACTCCTTTACATATATTATGTCTAGCCACTGTCTAGTATCCTCAAGAATCTTGCCCTTGGGGGGATTAATCCTATTAGTTCCTGCGAGAATCTTCCATGATAGTACTTATAGAAAAGAGACAAGTCATCAACCACACGCCTGTGCTTTAGTGCTTCGAGAGAATCGGTCAGACTCTCATCAATTAGGCCAATCGCTCTTCTTTGAATTGAATCCAAGAGAGCTAAAGTGTGTTTTGAGGCTGAACTCCAAACATGAGAACAGTATTCTAGTGTTGGCCTAACCTGAGCTTTGTATAGTGTTAATAGCTGATAAGATGTGAAGTACTTTTTAGCTCTAAAAAGAAAGCCTAGCTTCTAAGAGGAAGATTTGGGAAAGGCGCGCACATGATCCTCCCAAGAGAAGTTAGTGCCCGCATTCACTCCTAGGATAGATAGATTAGATCCCATCGGAAGGATTTTACCGTCCATCAGTATGTTGGTTGCATTATCCCTTGATGTTTTCTTAGAGAAAACCGCGGCCTGAGTTTTTGAAGCGTTGAAGTCGACCAAATTGTTCTTACCCCATTCCAGAATAATCTCGAGATCCCGATTAATCGTCTGTATCTGCTGTTCTCTTAGTCGATCTGAAGCAGCGATAGATAATGTTTCATCGAAGAAAAAAGATGACAGAAGGCTACTATCATCTGCGTAGCTCTATAGGATTGAAAGTTGAAACTTAGAGATCATTTATATGTAACAGAAATAGAATAGGAGACAGAACCGACCCCTGAGGCACCCCTGCGTTTATTGCAAAATGTCTCAGATGAGATGCCATCGATAATGACCTGAAGAGATCTGTCAGCGAGAAAAATGGATATCAAATGACAGAGTCCAGGAGGAAGACCATAAGATGTTAATTTTGCGAGAAGAGATCGGTGCCAGACTCTGTCGAAAGCCTATGAGATATCCAATGCCAGAACCCTAGCCTCACCACGTTTTTCCATAGCTGCGTTACAGATATGAGTAACATATGCCATTAGATTGCCAGTGAAACGTAACAGTGTTTCACTGACATGAGATAACAATCTAAAACCGTTTTGCCTGTCGGAAATGATTCTATTTTTCTTCAGATATTTGAGAATCGCGATGTTGATAACCTTTTCCATCACTTTAGATATAACGGGTAACAAAAATATAGGGGGATAGTTGTTAGCCAGATTTCTTTTCCCTTTTTAGGGACAGGCTGCACCCTAGAATATTTCCAGATGTTAGAGAATACACCTTTGTTGTAAGAGAGTGTGAACAATTTGCTTAGGACAGGAGTCAACCCTGGGACGCACTTCTTAAGAACAATAGCGGGAGTACCAGGCCAGAAGCTTTCGAGGTGTCGAGCTCAAGCAGAATCTTCCTGATTGTGCGTTGTCTGAAAACAACTTCAGGCATCGAAGTGCCAACCTTAGGAAAAATAGGAGTTTTTGCGTTTCGAGAATCAAGATTGGAATTTTCAGCAAACATTAAGGCTAACATGTCAGCCTTTTCTTGGAGGTAGTAGCAATATTGCTATTTTTATCGAGTAAAGGTGAAAAATTTGAAGATTTAAAATTCTTTCCAATCGACTTTGCAAATCCCCAAAACAACCTGGAACCGTTCGGACAGTTGATAAGCCTCTGGCTCATTTTACGATCGAAATCATCTTTTGCCTCGTCAATAACCTGTTTACAAGAATTTCGTGCATCTACAAATATGGTCCGAGTCTCGCCTTAGAGATTACTTCGCCAACGACGATATGCGTGATTTTTGCAGGAGATAGCTCAAGCACATTTTTTACTAAACCAAGATTTACTGCAGGCAGACTCCTTTTGCAAGTGGAGAATTGAGCATTCCATACCAATCAGGATAGTTTCCGTGATGGATTCGGCGACTGAGGAAGGGTTGTTTGAGTTAAAGCAGACTTCCTGCCATATGAAAGATGCAAAGAAGTCTCTTAATTCTTCCCAGTTTGCAGAGCTAAAGTGTTAAACCCTACGGGATTGCGTCTGGGAAGGAGGTGGTATATGAAGCGAGCGAGAGGCCGCTACAAGCTGGTGATCCGAATTTCCAAGCGGTCATGTCACGAAGATTTTAAACGAATTTGGTGAATTTGTAAGTAGTCGAGTAGATTAGGTTGATGGGTAGCTACATCAGGAATTCTTGAGTGTTCCTCAACTAATTGCGATAATCCACAAATGATGGCGAAAGCCTTTGCCACCCTTCCCGCGTCGTCAGTTCGGGAAGAAAATCTTAACCAGGGGATGCTGTGTACGTTAAAGTCACCGAGAAAGACAACCTCAGCGTTTGGATAATTTGTCTGTAGGTGATCAAAGGTTTCGGAGAGATAAGAAAAGAGCTGTCTATATGAGGGATCGTTTGGAGACAAATAAAGTGAACAAATGAATATTGCATCGCTTTTGGAGCAGATTTTTTGCCAAATCACATCATGATCAGCAGATTCCAGTGCTTCTTCTCGTTGACATGACAAGTCGTTTCGCGTAAAAGCACATATTTCCCTCTTGTGTCGAAATTTTGTGTGCAAGTCGTAGTTAGGGCAAAGCAAATGGACTGTATTGATGGAAGGGGAAACTTGGGTTTCTGTCAGAGACAGCATATGGGGTTTTTCATTTTGAAGGTGTTGATGAACCAAGTTTAGATCCAGAATGTTACAGAATTGAATTTTGAATGAATTGTTTGAAAGAAACTTGGCCCGTGGAACATTAAAATTTTCCGTCGATTTTGGATTCCCTTGTCCATCCGGACATCCGAACGGGAGGGTAGTTTACGTCCGGAATTTTTTGCACGAAGAGAATCCATCATCTTTGCTTTTAATAATTAGAAGAAAAAATCTGAGTAGATGAAAAGAGGAAATAAGGAAAACAACAGGATAGGAAAGAAGAATAGCAGGAACTGACTCACGTGTCAGAGACGGATACATGATGTAAGCATCATTTCACCGTCTCCTAGTGATACGTGGGGTAGTACTACCTCGGACGACTGAAAGTTCCAGTCTACCACCTACTACGTTTTGAAATTTTAAAGTCGACATTTACTGAAAAAAAAAGTAAAATATTTTTAAAAACGAAATTTTGACTTTTAAGCCCAAAAAAATATGTAAAAAACTCGCAGTTTCGTGATTAAGGCCGAAATTTTCAGAAAAAGTTAAAATTAAAAAATCAAAATTCAAAGGAAACGAGTACAATTTGGAATTTCACATTTAAAATTTTCTGAAACGAGTTACCATCCAAGTGTGCTGTTAAAATTTTGCTTCTAAATTTATTAAATTTTTGTTGTTGAAATCTTGTCTTTAAATACCCAAATTTTCCGAACAAACTCGAAATATACGCATTTCAGCCAAAATTTGGGGAAAAAAGTCATTAAATTTTGATGTAAAATTGTAAAGTATAAACATTTTAAAAAGACGAGAAAGTTTAAAGAAAGTGTGGAGTTTTAAGGTAGCAGTTCAAAAATAGGTCGCATTTCGGAATTTAGTCTCGAAATTGTGAGGAATAGGTCAACCTTTTGGAAATAAAGCAGACATTTTAAGACAAGGAAATTTCGACTTTTATCTTAGAATTTTTAGGAAAATTGTAATTTTTTAATTATGATTGACTATTTGCGAGAAAAATCAAAGTTTTTAAAAAAAATCAGTTTAAAGTAAATGGTTTGAGAAAAAGTCAAAATTTCCAGAAAAACGCGAATTTATTTAAAGAAATTGTTTTGCAGGGGAAGCATTTTATAAGTTAACTAATGTGTAGATTTTTAACTAAAAAATTAAATTTTCAATTAGAGTTTTAAAGCTAAAAATATGTGAAGCTCGAATTTTTAATTAAAATCTTCAATTTTCAAACAAAACTTTGTTTTAAACCCAAAAATAGGATTTCAACTTTTCGATTAAATTTTCTGTCTTTTTTAACTGAAATATTAAAGTTTTTAAGTACAATTTCCGTAATTTCGGAGGTTTTCATCTTAATTTTACGAATATTTTAACTATCAAATGTTCAGTAAAAAATTAAATATAGCAGTTTCCAATCAAAATCTTTAATTCTTCGATCAAAATTTCAAGTTTTCAGTTAAAACTGTTTAGTCGAATTTTAACATTTTCAAATGTTCAGTTTTTAATTGAAAAAAATGACATTTTTATGTAGGCTTTAAAGTACTTATAGATATTTATATTATTGATTTGATAAATTTAAACAAGTTTTAAAAGGGCCCCAATCTTTTGCACTGGGTTCTTGGTAACCTAACTACGCCACTGATATTAGGTAGACATCATTTCCATCTTTTGTAATACCCTGTAGAATTTTTCTCAAGAATATTAATTATTCATCAGGTAGAGGATATTTCTAAAATCGTGTCAATTGTCACGTAGGCCCTTAGGTCATTTAAAGGTAATTAGCTTCACTTGTTAACCCTTCAATATAAAAATGCTTTCTATCTATCTGGATAGCATTCACAATTAGATAGATCTAGTGAAGTGTGATTTTGACTCCATCATGTCTCTATTTTTATCTTTGCAAGACGACGTAATTCAATGGCATTTAAGGTATTATTTTTGCTACACTTTAATAAAATGAAACTTGAAAAATTTAAAATTATTTCGCTGACGTTATTAAACTACTCAAAAAAACTATCAAAACAGTCCTAATCTTGCATCTATAATTTTAAAGTTGTATGGGAAAATTTTTTGCATTTAATTTTACCAACACTTAAATGTGGGTGAAAATAAGTATTTATATAAGTAAATAATTTATTATAAATAAATCAGTATATCTTGTACTATGTTAACTTGCACTTAATTATAATTAAGCGAAATAACATCTTCTATATTGGTTGTATTGTATAATTCGAATAGTTTTTTTTATAATCATCCTTTTATTTGCAGGAAGAAAGAAAAAACAACTAGGGAGCAGGTTTTGGAAGTTGTTCAAATAATAGGAGACATTCTAATTCTCATCGTCTGCCTTCTTTATTACTCACTGGAAACAATCATTTTCACTATACTTCAACGGAAAGAGAAATCGGTAGAAGGAGAAATAGTTCTGGTATATTTTAAAGACAATTTTAACTTTTTACTTTAAATAAACAAATATATTTTTTAATGTTAATATAATGTAATGAATGTTTCCAGATAACTGGTACAGGTCATGGTATAGGAAAGGAGCTTGCATTACAGTATGCTAAAGCAGGAGCTACAGTTGTAGGATGGGACATTAGTCAAGAAAATAACGCAAAGACTATAGATGAAATTAAGAAACTAGGTTACCCAAAGGCTTATGCCTACGTGTAAGTATTTTTGCTCATATAAAATATCCTGAGTAGTATAGGATACTTTTCCATCGTGTTTTAAAATGACAACAATTATTTTTTTACAGGTGTAATGTTGCTAAACGTGAAAATGTTTTAGCAGTAGCTAAAAAAGTGCAAGAAGAAGTGGGTGATGTTTCAGTTTTAATTAACAACGCTGGCATTATGCCTACACATTCGCTCCTTGATCATAGTCCTGAAGAAATCCAAAGAATTATGGATATCAATGTTATGGCGCATTTTTGGGTAAGCTGCTTGAATTCTCTCTTTGCTCTTTCGTTGACTATTTCTCGTCTTTCGCAACTAGATCTCTTAGATCTAGATATAGACAAAAGCGTTTCTACTGGTGTTGTATTGCCTGCCCAACCAACACGCAAGTGGCCAAATTTTGGGGCGGTCAAATTTGACCTCTGTGAAAAGTATAATCCATTGATTACATGAATGAATTTTCAAAGATTTTTTTTATCTGAATAGAAACGCATTTCAAGTTAGTACAATATTATATTTATTATCTCACCAATATTTATTCAAGCATGTAGCCAGGGAACTAATTGGGCTTTAAGCCCCTCAGAAATCTCAGGTAATTTACCTGAATACAATTAAATTTCGGAATATTACAACTTAAATTGCTTTTCTAAATTTTTGAACTTTGCATTTCAACCTTCTTACTCTAATGCACAGACCAAATAGGTTTGAAAATTTATTAGTTTCGAAGTTTGGAAACCACAGACCGGTATCGATCTTGTTTGATCTCGTCAGTTTGGTATATCCAACTCGAATGCTAACAAATGTTCCGAGAAGTACTAAAGAATCAACTAACGTCAAGCGTGGTGACTCTGAGACTACCGTCACCTATTGGTCCATAGAGAAAACTATGGCCATCGCCAACAATGTCGTATGCAAGTAGAATACAACCTATACTGCAAATTCATGCAGCCCTGCGTGCGTGTACAGTGAATCATAGGTAGCTGAACTACCAACAGTTGAAACACTGCCACCTAGCGAACCGGTTGCTCTCTAGGAAAGTTCCCAGAAGACAAGGATTCTATAATGCACAGACCAATAGGTTTGAACATTTATTAGATTCGAAGTTTGGAAACCAAAGATCGGTTTCGATCTTGTTAGATCTCGTCAATTTGGTATATCCAACTCGAATGCTAACAAATGTTCCGACGAGTAGGTACTAAAGAATCAACAAACGTCAAGCTAGGTGGCAGTTTTCGACTGTTGGTAGTTCAGCTGCCTATAATTCACTACACACGCCTGGAGGGCACCATGAATTTGCAGTCTAGGTTGTATTCTACTTGCATACGACATTGTTGGCGATGGCCATAGTTTTCTCTATGGACCAATAGGTGGGGGTAGTCTGAGAGTCACGCGCTTGACGTTCGTTAATTCTTTAGTACTTAATCGTCGGAACATTTGTTAGCATTCGATTTGAATATACCAAACTGACGAGATCTAACAAGATCGAAACCGGTCTTTCGTTTCCAAACTTCAAATCTAATAAATGTTCAAACCTATTGATCTGTGCATTGGAATCCTTGTCTTCTGTGAACTTTCCTAGAGAGCACCCGCTTAGCTAGGTGGTAGTGGTTCAACTGTTGGTAGTTCAAGCTACCTATGATTCCACTATACACGCCTGGAGGAGGGCTGCATGCATTTGCAGTCTAGGTTGTATTTACTTGCATACTTCTTACTCTAAATAATTTAAATTATTCTAATATTAAATTTGTAACTTTTTTCCTAAATTTAAAATTGACACCACTATTTTTCCAAAATTCGATGTATTTATTTTTAATTTTAAACTTCCTTTCAACTTCTCGGTCTTTTCTTAAGCTTTCGGTTGCAATTTTAATGTTTACATTTTCCCCTAAAATTTGGGGAATTCCAAAATCATCATTTTTTTTTCACTAGAACTCTGGACTTTTTCCGAATTTACGATCTCGAAATTCCCATGTATTTGTTTCTACGGAATTTTGACCAAATTGTTTTTGTAAAGTTATCGATTTTTATAATTTTAGCTTTAGTCTCAGAATTTCGATTTTTTTCGGGAAGTTATAAGTCGGAATAATATTTTATATTTTCAGTTGTTCCTGTGTTTTTACTTTTTTTCAAAATTACTTACGAGTTTAAAATTTTGGTCTCCGATTTTAATTTTCAGTTTTAAAAGCGGCAAACTTCGATCTGTTGCTAACTATTTTGAGTATTTTTTTCAAAAATTATACTCGCAATTAAGACACTTTCTTAGATAATCTGAATTTAGATTAAAATATTTGGGATTACTTTTTATAAATTTCAAATAATGGTTTTGATGTTGTTGTTTACTTTTTCTCATTTTTTTTTTCAATAACTCATCTTTTCGACTTGTCTAAAAACTTTGATTTAATGTCAAAATTTAAACCTAATATTGAAATCTCGACTTTTTTATCGAAACATTTTATTCTTTTCCCGAAAATTTGTGATTTTTTTTTAATTACACTGAAAACACGACAATCTAATAATTTTGTAATTGTGGAGTCTTTTTCGCAAAATTCACGCTTTCAATTTTCACTTTTTATTCTAAAAACTGGTTTTCAAACTCCAAATGTTTAGAAACTTTCATTTCTTTTGAAATGTTTTGCGAGATCTCAAAAAGGTTCTTATTATTGGGTTTTTTGTCACTTTTATTACCTTGAAATTTCTACTCAGTAATGTTAATTTTATTTTAATATTCGTTTCTAATCCCAAAATATTGATTTTTCGAAATATTAGGTTTAAAATTGAAATTCTATTATAAATACTTCGGAATTTTTTATAATTCGCTGCTTTTACTTTGGAAAAAAATATTGATAAACTTAAAAATTTAGCACTAGAGCACTGAACTAAACACTGTGTCTTATGATTAAATCCATAGTTCAGTATCGATTTGAATCTCAATCCAGATGACATGTATTATATTATATGCAATGTATTTAGATTAGTGCGCTTAAAAATGCCAGTTCTACTGGCGAAAAACGTATCACGTAATTATTTATTTAATTGCCGATGAGGTAAAGTCAGTCAGAATTCAGTAAAAATCTGAAACATTTCAATTGTTACTAAAATTTTCTAGAATCATCTTAATTAACAGATTGTAAATGGAAAAATGGTAAGAATTTTGAAAAAAAAAATTTATAACTTTGATTTTGTTAATGTTTTTACTTTGTCTGGAAATTTGGACTTTTAAAAATGTTGATTTTTTCCTTCGAAATGTCGACTTATTTTCCAGAAGTTTCGAGTTCAATAACAAAACAAAGACAAGAAAATAATAATTTAAATTCGAAATTTTAAGAAAGCAGTAAAATTTCGAGAAAAATTTCGAAGTTTAGAAAAAAAAAGATGTTAGTATTTCTACTTTTATATTGGAGATATTATCATTAAACCCAAATGTTTGACTTTTTTGACATTTTCCCAGTGGCGGCTGGTGACTTTTTGACAGGGGGTGCACAGATGCAAAAATATTAGTAGTTAAGAGTTTAGGTGACACTGCCATAACAAGGTATTAAATTTAAGAGAAACAAAAGTGATATGAAAGGTGTGATATTTAATAATATTTTTACGAATTAAATTTAATTATCATCTTATAAAATCCAAAATAGTTTTGAGTTACCATCTCTAAATTATTTTCATCGAGTACAAAAATAAACATTATCGACATTTTTGAGCCTCTTCAAAGTACTCTGTTCGACTGTACGTCGTTACGGCTCTAGGTTACTTAATTAAAATTGTTTGCTTTCATAGGAATAAAATTATATCTCTTTTTCATGAAAACTGCATTTGAAAATAAAATGTATTTTATTACAAAGTTCTAATTAAACACTACAAAAACACAAAAAAAAAATATTTTTTTAAACAAAATCCGCTCTACGATCTTTTAAAGAAATAAAGTGTTTATTACTTTCTCATCAAAATTGTTTAAATTCCAAACTCAGCATTTGGCAATAGCGCATAAGCGCAGAGCGGCGTACCCCGGGCTAGTGTGGTGTTCTGTAGTTTATTTCTCCGTATCCCGTGGAGGCCGTTGATAGACATTGCACGGCTCGCTAGGTGCATAATTCTGCGCGCACCAACTTATTTAAATTTCCTTATAATATTTAATATAATGGAATCAAACGTTTGCGTACTTTATTCCAAGTCACTCACAAGTATTATTAGTTAATTAGTATATCATTGTTTTGTGTTTAAAAATGTGATAAATCCAAGTCTTTTACATTAAACAGAAAAGAATAAATCGCTCATTTCACGATGAGCGCGCGCTCTTGCGCTCTTTAAGACCAGCCGCCACTGCATTTTCCTTAAAATGTCTAGAAAAAAAAAGAATATTTCAGTGTTTTTCTTAATAACTAAATTTCTCTCAAGATCCTTAATTTAAACTTGTAATTTTCGGTCTAAAATTTCCACTTCAAAACTTCTAGACATTATGATTTTTTTTCTTGAAGTTTAAACTTTAATTCTTAGTCTGATATTTTTCTCAAAATTAATTTCGAATTAAAAATTTTTATAAAATTTGAATATTCGGTTATATCGGCAGAAGTTAAGAATTTTTAGATAGAATCGAAATTGCCAAATTAAAATCGAAATTAAAGATATTACTTACCTCAAAAAAGATAATTAATATAATTTGACGTACATCCCAAAGGACACCTAGCTTTAAATAATTTACTACATTAAATAACGCAAAAGAAAGTATTCATAGCTTGGTAATTTTGATATTTATAAATTGAATTGTTCTGAGTGTAATGCTATCTACACGGGCCAAACATCAATTAATTTTCACCTTAGGTACAGTGAACATCTTGCTGCCTTAGGAAATAAACATTCACAGAAAAAATGTAATCAATAAATTCAGCTTGTTCATTTGAAATTTTAACCGACTCAAAACTTTTTCTCAAAATTTCGAACTAAGACTCCAAAAAAAAAAAAATCAAATTCTAGCTTTAAATTCGCAATTTTGAATTTCAAAATATAAATTTCGACATGTTTTAAGTAAAATGAATGGAGATTTGGGAGAAAAAGCGAAGAGTTCTAAAACAAAAACTCAAATTTTCTAGAATAACATTGAAATTTCGAGATTAACAAAACTCTACGAAATATGTCTAAATTTCCACATTAAAGCCAAGGTAATAGGAAAAAAGAAAAAACTTCCCAAACTTGACTAAAAAGTTTGTAAAAATATTAAAATTTTAAAAAACATGAGTCTTATAAGAAAAATCCAATTTAATTTAAAAATTGTACTAAAGGAAGAGAATTTCTACTTTAAACTCAAAGTTATGACAAAGGTCCAAATATTCATAGCAAACTAAATTTTGATTTTTAAGCTCAAAAAATCGCAATTTTGAAACCAAAGTCGAAATCTTGAAAAAAAGCCAAAGCTTTCAAAAAAATCAAAATTTTAGGATAAAGATGTGAAAATTGAAAATTTAACTTTTTGAAGGAAGAAGAACTTTATATTTTCAAAACTTCAACATTAATTTCGAAATTTCGATTGTAAACTGGAATTATTTTCGGTTTTTCTTTGAAATCTCAACTTTAACTCTAAATTTTTAGAACAAATTTCAGATACTTAGATTTCAGCCTAGGTTTTTAAAGAACCGTCAGAAAACTCAGAAATCTCGATTTTAACGTAATTTTAGAATATATTATTAATATTTTAAAAAAGATTGAAATAAGGGTCAAAATTTCGAGTGAAACTCATTTGTCTTAGAAAAATGTTGCTTTAAAACGAAAACTTTCAAAATTTAGGTCTAAATTATGAAATTTAATCTTTAGAAAAATGTCGAAATTTTTGGAAACAGGAATTGGAACTTCTAGAAAAAAAAAACGAAATAAGGACATTTAAACTTACAATTTCTAGAAAATTTTAAATTTTCAGATTATGGTCAAAATGTTGAGAAGATAGTCGAAATTTTAATAAAAAAATTAAAGATTTCATTTTAAACGTATAAATTCCAATTTTACTCAGGACAAAACAGGAGTAAAAAAAGTGTAGATTTTGAAGTATAAACTAAAAACTTGAATGGCGTTAAAAACTAAATCTATAGTTAAATCTGTAGAGTTAACAACAGTGATTGGAAACGCGAAGTTTTGATATTTTTGTCTTAGACTTTTGAGTCTAAAGTTCCTTTTAACTGTCGACTTTAAGCTCTAAATTTCAAAATATTCTGAATATTGCGATTATTTTGAAAGTTTAACTTAAACTCAAATTGTCGCCTCTTTTCCCCAAAATTTTGTTTAGTTTTTATTATAAATTATAACCTTTATGTCTACAATTTCTGCCCCATATCTATACTTAAACAGAAAAAAAAATAATTTGAGGTGGCCAAATTCTAATAGACACGAAGGCGGCTGAACAGTTAGAAGCCCCCTGGATATACGTATCTATTAATGAATGGCAATCTCTTCAAGATTGTCTCAAAATAGCGGTTACTAAAAGGTCATGTGATTTACCTAAACTTTTTTTAAATATTTGATAGACTCTGCAAGCCTTCTTGCCGACAATGAAGAAGAATAACAACGGCCACATTGTCGCCTTATCTTCCATGGCCGGAATTTGCGGTTTTAATAATTTAGTCCCTTACTGCACATCAAAATTCGCTGTTCGTGGCATGATGGAAAGTCTATATGAAGAGTTGAGGAGCAATCCGAAGAATAGAATAAAGTTAACTGCTATTTATCCATATATGGTTGATACAGGATTGTGTAAAAGACCGAAAATTCGCTTCCAATCGCTAATGCCTATGTTGAAACCTGAAGATGTTGCTGGGGCCATAATGAAAGCTCAAAGAACAGATGTTGTGGAAACTTCGATTCCTAGCTACTTACTCTACTTAAATAATGTCATAAGGTATGTATAAGATGCACGTCTTATTTTACATTTTTTGAGACTTTTCTCTTTTACAGAACCTTTCCACATAAATTTGCGATGAATATAAAAGACTTTTTCGATAGTGGACTTGAATCTGACTTGTGATGTACATTAATAGTATGGATGTCCATTACTTAATTAGGAGCTATTTTGTAGTTTTATAATTAATGGAAAATCTTATTAGTACAAACATGTGTTTTATTGTTTCACATACTATTTTCTAATTATAATTTTATTTCTTTGTTATGATTGAATTTGTTAAATTAAAAATATCACTTCAGCATTTCACTTTGTGCTTATTAAACTAGTGAAACCAAGCATTAGGTACATGAAGCAACATATCTTTAGAAGGAAAATAATAAATAATATTTATTTTGAATCAGCAAGTCTCAGAATCAATACATGAAAGTTTTTTCTCAAAAAGTTTAAATTAAAAATTATGATTAGAGTAATAAATTTGGATCTAAACTATGACGTTATTAAAATTATTTTGCATCACCTTTTTTTTAGAGACAAGAGTATTTTTACACAAAATAGAGGCAAGTTGAGTGATATATGATTTTAATAGTCAAAGCAAAAAAACAAAATAATACTAAGTCTATAAAATAAGGATTTGGAATAAAAGTTATTTTTTTAAAAGGTTTGTTGAAAACGTAATTATTTGGAATAGTAATTTTAATATTTCCCACATCACACCTACTGTAATAAGTTTGGAAAATGACCTTCAACAGGTGTGGCAAACCTTTTTACTTGCGCGTATCAAATATAGTAAAATTTCTCATAACGGTCACCCCTTGCGGACGTGGTCGCCCTTCTTAAATCTGCATATTATTTAGCAAAATGACATGGAAATTTTAACCTCATCACCGGTCATAAACCATGAATTACCGACCTTCTCGCAAACAATGCGAGTTTTGTATGAATTGTCGGGAATTTCACACACCGTGAGATAATAGGTCAAACTTCGTCTTTAAACTTGGGTAACATTTTTGAATAAGCCATTACACCCAATGTTTCAATTTAGGTAAAATATTTCGATAAGCATTATTGTTTATTTCGTTAAATTATAGTATAGAGAATGAAATAATTATGTCTCTGAAACGTAAATATTTTCATCCTAAGGAGAATTTAGAATTTATCGGAGAAAATGAAAAATGTAGTTCGTGTGTCGGAATTTGGCGAGCTTTGATGTTTGTGGGAAGCAACTGAACAATATTCCTATAAGAATAAAATTAAGATAAAAGAACTTTTTGAAAAATGACAGTTTAATGCAGAACTTGAAATGAAAACCAAAGAAGGAAGTTTCTAAAAACAGAGGAACTTCCGATTGACAAAATAGTAATTGAATGGTTTCGCAAAGCTAGGAATCAACACACATTTCAATATCTAGTAGCTGGCTGGGAAAAAATCTTTAAAGGTCCCTTTGTACAGATTTTTACACGTATGTCGAAAATTATTAAAAATACCTTGATTATTGCTGCTACCTGCTACGAAAATAAACTACATTAAATTTAGTAGAAAATGGATCCTATTCATTGTTCTTGTACTATCAATACTTTAGGAGTTACCTGGGTATTGAATTAAACAAAAAAAAAAGACGCCAGTACGACACCGTACTTGTTTCTCTGTATAATAATAATAATAATAATGTGAAAGAGATTTAAAAAACAAGCAATCGACATAATAGAAGTATCAGTTTTTCTGAGCCATTTTTGTTGTTTTAAATAAAACCCGTCACTTATCAGCAGAAATTGTTAGAAGCTTTAAAGTAAATTGCCATGAAGCATGAAGCGGAAAAGGTTGGTAAACCGCTAAACGCCAAAATGTTGGAAATCATCTTCACATATTTGAAAGTACAACCTAAGAACAAAGTCTATCAGTAGCATACATGAGTAATGTTATCAAAGTCAATAACGAGACAGTAGTCGTCAATCCATTACTTTTGTTCCAAAGGATTGCAATTGCCAAGAAGAATTATTAACATTTGGCATCACTTTTGGAGTATTAATTGGCCCCATTTTGGTCTATTCGATCAAAGCTGCACGAGGAAAATAAAAAAAGGTACTTTGTATGACATACTTTCCAACACTGGCATTACTGTAGATTTTCATCATCATAGATAGATAAAACTGGTATGTGACTGGGAGGCTTACCACAACCACCGGAAACAATACAAGAAACTTATTCGCAAGAGACAAAGCGAGAAATGGAGAGAATTCTGTAGTGCCGTAGAGTCTACTACATCAGTTTCCCGACTAAAAAAATACTCTCAAAAGATCCAAACTAACAGGTAAGCATGATAAAGCGTGCCGACCGTACATATACCAGTACACCCGCACAAACAGCTTCAGAGCTACTAAACACGCACTTTCCAGGTTGATGTGTTATACCAGTTGGTCTATCGTGATACCAGGCCATAAGTAGCAAGGGCACTCAGCCTCTCACCCTAGAAATAGGTACTGGGAGCTGGCTGTTCAGATGGTAAATGACACAAAAGTGAACTGGGCCGTACAATCCTTTGCTCCCTTCAAATCGCCCGGGTTGGACGGTATCTACCCTGCCCTGCTTCAGTTGGGAATGGTGTGGATACAAAAATACTTGGTGCAAATTTTCAGGGCGTGTATTGCCTTTAAATACATACTCCGAGAATGGAGGAAAGTCAAAGTAATTTTTATTCCAAAACTGGGTAAACCTCAAGGTGAGCCTAAATCATGTCGCCCAATCAGCCTAACGTCCTTCCTACTGAAGACGTTGGAGAGGTCGTGCGACAGATATATAAGGCATAGCCTCGATATACACTACCACTTACATTCAAATCAACATGTTTTTACTTCCGGCAGATCTACCGAAACTGCGCTACATTCAGTAGTTAGCAGGATCGGGAAATCGCTAGAAGTAAAAGAACACACCCTGGGTGTATTTCTGGACATATGTAGAAGGTGCCTTTGACAGACCTAACTTTAATAGCATTTCTCTTTGTAGCATTGGATCCCTGTCCGCCTTGCGACATATACTTGAGTGAGAAGCAATAAAAGTTGCAGTAGGAGACTATACGGTCCGAGGAATCGTAAGTAAGGGATGTCCGCAAGGGGGTGTATTATCCCCCCTTATATGATTAATCACAGCGGATGACCTTATCCGAAAGCTCAATGACCGAGGTCTCTATACAATTGGCTACGCAGATGATGTAACCAATCTGCTTTCAGGTAAACACGAGGGAGTACTCTTAGAGTTAATGTAAGACGCCCTATATATAGTCGCAAAATGGTGTAAAGAACATTCCCTAGCAGCAAACCCTGCAAAGACGGAAATGGTTCTTTTCACGAATAAGAGGAAATTAGCAGGACTAAAATTTCCCAAACTTATGGGAACCCAACTCGGTTTGTCAAATCGAGTGAAATAGCTTGGTATTGAACTTGACAGCAAACTGAGCTAGAAGTACCACATTGAAAATAAATTAAACAAAGCTTACAAGATCTTCTGGCAATGCCGTGGTTCCATCGGGATGTCTTGGGGGTTATCCTCTAAGATGATCTTTTGGCTATACACGGCAGTGTACCAACTCGCTAGAGAAGGATCTGCACCATCATTTCTTGGACCTGAACCGGCTTTTGGTTTCTCCAAAAGTCAAATCAACAATGAGGTCAAAAAATGGGAAACAAAGTCAAGAATCTCCCACTGGAGACTATATCCAGGACTACGGCAGGCGAAAAGATTCATATCTGGAATGCTTGAAAAGACAAAGGTCTACTTAGAACTCAGGAAATCTGAATTGAGGATCCTAACCGGCCTCTTAACAGGACATTGCCCTATGAGGTACCACCTCAAGAAAATGGGTCAGGCTGAAACAGACCTATGTCGCTTTTGCGCAGAAGCTGCGGAGATTGCAGAACATGTGCTATGCAAGTGCGATGCGCTTGCGCGCAAAAAGCACGTCCAATTTGGATGGGCGTCCTTAGACCCCTCAGTTGTGGAAAAACTCAATCCCAGGTCCAAAATAAACTTCTACAAGAGTTTGAACCTGGAAACTACATAGATCAGGGTATGCACAAAAGGCCTTCGTAAGTCGAGGTGCGGGTTGAACGAAGAGTAACACGAAACGACCCATATATAACCTAATCTAATCTAATCTACACGGCAGTCATCAGACCAATTGTAAGCTACGGAGTTATAGTTTGGTGGCCAAAGACAAAGTGCACCACTATTAAACAAAAACTAAACCACATCCAGAGACTAGCTTGTCTGGTAGTGATAAGAGCAATAAAATCCACTCCAACAGCAGCAATGGAGGCGATCTTGTGCTTGCCACCTCTCGATATATTTCTTGAGGGGGCGGCACAGGCTCCTGCTCTCCGTTTGCGAGCAGGAGGAATGTGGAATACGGTAGGTAAAATGGTGAGTCACCGGCGCATAATGGAGGGGGCACCTATTCTGGGTGCGCCGGTGGACCATCTACCGGTAAAATATAACTTCACAAAATCCTACCGTCTAAAAATGGTTGAACTACAAGCTAAGATGCCAGACATAAGTATATACACGGATGGATCGAAAACAAATACGAGCACTGGAACAGGAATCTTCTCGGAAGACTTGAACCTAAATGTAAGTATTAAGTTAGATAAATACTCAACAATCTTCCAAGCGGAGATGTTAGGAATTTTATATAGCGCTGAACAAATGACGCAACTGAACATTACAGGAAAATATATCCAAATAAAGACGGACAGCCAGGCAGCCTTTAAGGCCCTGAGGAATGTGAAAACAAACTCAGTGCTGGTATGGAACAGCCACCTAGCTTTAGAACGTCTATCACAAGAGAATGCAATTCATCTAATATGGATCAAAGGACATTCTGGGAAAGAGGGAAACGAACGAGCTGACAAACTGGCGAGGAAGGGTTCGGAGGGACAATTCGTTGGACCAGAACCAACCCTTCTCCTGACGAGATCAACCGTAAGATCCCTACTTAACGAAGAAATTTATCGTAAACACAAAGCCATATGGGCATCAATAACAACATGCCCACAAACTCATGCATTCATTAGAATGCCGTGTAGGGAAAGGGCAAAACTATGCCTACAACTCTCAAGGAATAATCTCAGGAAACTTGTAGGGATTTGGACAAGTCACTGTTGATTAAACAAACACCTCCACAAAATGGGAATTATAAACGACCCGAGTTGCAGAGGGTCTTTAGAAGAAGATGAGAGTGTCGAGCACGTGATGTGTCACTGCCCGGCACTAGCATTAATCAGAGGATCCACGCTGGGGGACTTTTGGCCTAGTATGGCCAGTTTGAGAGAGGGGCATCCAAGGGACGTTCTCCAGTTCTCAACAAGGTTGGGCGGCTGAATGAATGACCAAGGACACCTCAATCACAGGGATAGCACAATGGGCCCGGAAAGGTTGCCCTAAGTGCTGGCCTAAACTTTAGGCAACCCACAACTAATCCAGAATCCATCATCATAGATGACGCATTAAAGGAGCGACAAAAGCTTCTATTGGCATAAATTTAAATGTAAGTACGAAGGTAACTATTCAGCAAAAACTATTTCTACTTTAAATCTTGGCGGAAAAATGAAGATTGAAGACATTGAAATACGAGTAACCATGAATACCGCTGGCTGTACAATTATACGGAGCATTCTTAACAAAGTCGTAAATCATCCTATGGTTTCTGTTGTTGAAGAAGATGTCGATTTAGTAGTTCTTCTCACAGCTCCAACACCACCAGATAACCAAATATACAAATATATTTTTTGTCAAGCCGGGAAGATGGAAATTGATATCTAGGATATCTTCTTTCCAAGGATTCCAGAGACTTACATTTTGTTGTTTTATTCTTTTTCTTCATATTATAACGAAGGCTTCCACGGCCGGAGACAGTACAGGATATACTTCTTCCGGGATTGGACCGTGTCAAAGAACTACTAAAAGTGTTCGGCGTTTCGCTCACCATCGTAGAGGGCTTCTTCAGGAACAAAGAAATAAAATACAAAGAAATATACAAAAATGAAAAATGAAAAAAGGGGCAAATTTCAAAACATCAGAGCACGGTAACTCAGTATGTCCAACCAGAGTCTCACAAGAGTCTCAGAAGTTTCTGCGGTTGCAATACAACCTCAGCCATTTATATACTGTCAAGCTGTTTGAACAAAAACCTTTGGTAAAGAATATAGTGGTTATCTTCTATGACCGAAAATCAACTCCGGAAACTATAACGGAATCAGGATAAAAAATATTTCTAACAGTGTCCCAAGCGCCACTTACTCAGACTGATCTTAACCGACATCTTTACTTAGCTTTTTTACGTTCCATTATCAAATTCAAATCTCTGCTCCCTCTTAAATGGTCAGCGAGAAGTATTATTCCCTCAGAATCTACCACGAAGTGCAAGAGTGCTTAAGGTTCCAACTGGCCCATAAAATGTTGGGAGCTTCTGTAAACATGGAGTCAATCACCACCTTAGACCCTGTTGCTCCTGACATCGTATTAAATTTTAATTTTTGCGGTTGCATGAGCGAATATGCTGGAAAATGTACATGCCGATATATCACGCAGTCTGTTCTAAAACGGTTGTCTAGGAACGTGCGCTAACCGTGCCACCCCATCAATATGAATGAAAAAGAAGATTATAATAGTGAAGAGGATTACGATTACCTAAAATACGGTGGCTTTAAGGCGTAATCTCTTCGAGTTTCTTTTCTTAATAAATTTGTAAAACAAATGTTGTTTTATCTTTATCAAGTTCAACACCTTGTTAACTCCTACAGTATTGATCTGACAGTAAAAATAGATTGTGCTTATTTTTTAGTAAATTTATACTAGGTTACTTTCGTAGAAGCAATCAGTGTATTCCTAATAGTTTTGGAGATGTGTGACCTTTTAACCCCTCTCCAGGCTCACCTCCCACCTTCGAGCATTTATTTTTAGTGTATTAATCAGAACACCTCAGGGAATAAGTTTACCAATTCTCAAGACTACAGGAATTATTTCCGCTGATTGCCTAATTTTTAGCTGATTTTCTTGGACTACACCGACCCGCAGAGTTTTTGTCATCAAATGACGCCAGGTCTCTGATGTACACAACGAGTGGGAAATTCGATCCAGAAGTCAGCTTATCTTCTTTAGTTATAGTTATAGTGTCATGACTCAAGAAGATATTTGATAATCGCTTTGCTCTGGACAATCGTAAACATAAGAACAATTTGGGGCTTGGTATGTTTGAAGTCTAAGGTAGCGATGTAAGTACTGGTTTGGGAAAAGTAAACATTCCCTCTGGTGTTGTAAGTGTGACAGGTCAGCTAACTGTCGTTGATATGTAATATAAATTTGCCAATTGAATAGCTGTTCAGCGACCGCACGAAATAAACACGTTTCGTCATGAGCAACATTTTTTTCTATAGTAACCAATTATCAGCAGCCCCAAGACTTCGACCTTTTTTGCTCATTTTACTCCATATGTTATGAGATTAATTAACTAATTGCCGGTGAAACAAACATGAATTTGTGCAACAAACCGTCAAAATTCAATCAGTGAGATTGGCATGTTGTTCTTCAAAATAAATATTTTCAAAAAAATTGTTTGTTTAAATATCATCCTTCACATTAATATCCCAATAAGATTTATGAATGAATTTTCTCTTACACCTACATTTTTTTATTATTATGTTCGTCTTTTATTATATGCGACCTGTCATTAACTTTCTCTACATGCTCTGATCGAAGAATTTCGCCTCTAATATGGTTGACATACTGAATTACTGTGCTCTTTTTGCCTTGCCTATCTTGTCTTTTTGTGTCTCTTTATTTCGGAAGAGTTTCGCTTTTGGTGGGCTGACATAATGAGTTACCATAATTCTTCTGCATTGAATTGGGTTTTCACTTGTTCTTGAAGAGGTCCTCTACGATGGAGGATGGAGGACGAAACACCGAACATATTGAGTGGTTCATGGGCCCAATTCAATTCAGACACAGTTCTGCAAAATTCTTACCTGCATGGGATGGTTTTCGTAAATATTATGTTTTAGAGTGTACTGAATCCAAAAATGACATCAATTTTCCTCCACAACGTAATTTTTTTTGCAAAGCGCAAAATTTTCCTTTGAAAGAACATAACATTAATGAAAAATCACAATCACCACAATGGACTAAAGAATATTGCTTACAATAAAAGAAGCAATGTCTTCATAAAATGTACTTAACATTCCTTATTTTGTTTTTTATTTGATATTTCTTTAAGCCCGCTTCCGTTTTCCATTTTCTGTTTCCTGCTTGAGCATTCGGTAGTATACTAGGTGACTAGCTAATTGACGTCTTATTTTTTTGGCAGCATATGATTGGATATTATGCACATCTTGGTAAAATCTGTTATTTTGCTCTTCACTAAATATTCTCAATTTTTGAGTAAAATAGTTGATAAGGGAGCGTAAGAAATGAACTCCTAAGCTCATCTTGCATCCTTCAGCTTTATACGCAACCAGTAAGTGTTGTGCAATGTTTTGTGTTACTGTCTTTGGTATTATCGAAAAAATGATACAGTACGTCTTTGAGAGTTATTCTTAACTTCTTTTTCTCTTGTACCACGGCCCAAGTTTCTTTCAAACAATTCATTCAAAATTCCATTCTGTAACATTCAGGGTCTAAACTCAAATCTAAACTCGGTTCACCAACACCTTCACATTGAAAGGCCCCATGTGCTGTCTCTGACAGAAACCGAAGACAGTCCATTTGCTTTGCCCTAACTAGGACTTGCACACAAAATTTCGACACAAGAGGGGAATTTGTGCGTTTACGCGAAGCGACCTGTCCTGTCAACAAGAAGAAGCACTGAAATCTGCTGATCCAAATTAATCTGCTCCAAAAGCGAAGTAGTATTCATCTGTTCAATTTATTTATCTCCAAACGGTCCCTCATATATACAGATTTTCTCTTATCTCTCCGTAATCTTTGATCACCTACAAATGAATTATTCAAACGCTGAGGTTGTTTTTCTCGGTGATTTCAACCTACACAACATCCCCTGCTTAAGGCGTTCGCCATCACTTGTGGACTCTCGCAATTAGTTGAGGAACCCCCAAGAATTTCTGATGTAGATACCCATCAACCTAATCTACTCGACCTTTTCCTTATAAATTTACCAAATTCGTATAAAATCTCTGTGACATCACCCCTTGGAAATTCGAATCACAAGCTTGTAGCAGCCTCTCGCTCGTTTCATATACCACCTTCTTCCCAAACGCAGTCCCGTAGGGTTTGGCACTAACTCTGCAAACTGGGAAGAATTAAGAGATTTCTTTGCATCTTTCCCATGGCAGGAAATCTGCTTTAACTCAGACAACCCTTCCTTAGTCGCCGAATCCATCACGGAAACTATCCTGATTGGTATGGAATGCTCAATTCTCCACTTCCGAAAGAAGTCTGCCTCCAGTAAATCTTGGTTTAGTAAAAAACGTGCTCGAGCTGTCTCCTGCAAAAATCACGCATATCGTCGTTGGCGAAGTAATCCCTCAGGCGAGACTCGGACCATATTTGTAGATGCACGAAATTCTTGTAAACAGGTTATTGACGAGGCAAAAGGTGATTTCGATCGTAAAATGCGCCAGAGGCTTATCAACTGTCCGAACAGTTCCAAGTTCTTTTGGGGATTTGCAAAGTCGATTGGAAAGAATTTTACATCTTCAAATTGTCCACCGTTACTCGATGAAAATAGCAATATTGCTTCTACCTCCAAAGAAAACATGACATGTTAGTCTTAATGTTTGCCGAAAATTCCAATCTTGATTTTCGAAACGCAGAAACTCCTATTCTTCCTAAGGTTGGCACTTCGATGCCTGAAGTTGTTTTCAGACAACGCACAATCAGGAAGATTCTCCCTCAGCTCGACACCTCGAAAGCTTTTTATTCCCGCTATTGTTCTTAAGAAGTGCGCCCCAGTGTTGACTTCGGTCCTAAGCAAATTGTGCACACTCTCTTACAACAAAGGTGTATTCCCTAACATCTGGAAATCTGCTAGGGTGCAGCCTGCACCTAGGACTCTGGCTAACAATTATCGCCCTATAACTTTGTTACCCGTTATATCTAAAGTGGTGGAAAAGGTTATCAACATCGAGATTTTCAAATATCTGGAGGAAAATAGAATCATCTCCGACAGGCAATACGGTTTTAGACAACAACATTCCACTGGTGATCTACTGGCATATGTTACTCATATCTGTAACTCAGCTATGGAAAAACATGATGAGGCTAGGATTGTGGCATTGGATATCTCAAAGGCTTTCGACAAAGCCTGGCACCGATCTCTTCTCGCAAAACTAACATCTTATGGTCTTCCTCCTGGACTCTGTCATTTGATATCCAATTTTCTCGCTAACAGATCTCTTCAGGTCGTCGTCGATGGCATCTCATCCGAGGCATATGCGATTAACGCAGGGGTACCTCAGGGGTCTGTTCTGTCTCCTACTCTATTTCTGTTACACATAAACGATCTCTTAGCTTCAACTTCCAATCCTATATACATATATATATTAACTGAAGGAAATTTACACTTCATTTTGAGGGTTCCTACACATGCATACCCCTCTAACCTTAACTATTACATAATATTCTTATTTAATTACATTTTATTCCTACTTCGGTTTGCCGTATGTTCCTAGTCTAGTCTAGTTTCTAACCTACATTTAATCTGCCTAACCTACCCTTCACCTCAACCTAATCTAACCTATTTAACCTAAAGTTCTAATCTAACGTTCCTCCTCGCGTTGTCTCTTTTTCTTTCCTCTTGCGTTACGTCTAAGGCTGGGTGCTCAATCCCCCAGCTTGTGCCATGTCAAGGTACTCGATCCCCTTGACTGCGGATGGTTCCAGGTCAGAACTTGGGATTCGACGTAGGCTTCCTCCCATATTGTCCTATTCCGCTTTCTCGTAGATTCATTTCCCAGGTACTCGATCCCCCGGTACTCGAAATCTATTGTTCCTCAAATGAGGACTTGAGTTCGTCAAGCTTTCCAGCGGCTTGGTTCAGAACTTCAAAGAAATTTGGGTTCCGAGCCGCTTCATCAATCTCCTCGATACTTCTTGGCCAGAGCACTCCCTTTCTTATCGCTAGTTGCTCTGTTCTGTTCCTCCATTCCTCCCGATTCCTGCATACGAACAATACATGATCAGCATCCTCGGGCTCTCCGCATTGGCATAATGGTGAGTTCCTTTTCCCCATCCTATGGAGGTATTCCTGAAACCTTCCGTGGCCTGTAAGCAGCTGTACGCATTGCTGCGTAAGCTGCCTTCCTCTTAGACGCCTGTAGCCTTCAACTCTTCTCAGGTAGCGATGAGTCCCTCTCCCTGTTGTGGCAGAATCCCATCGTTGTTGCCACCTGAAAAAAGAGCAACGCGACAGTCTGTTCCTAATAAGCCCAAAGGGCACCTTATCGTATTCATATACCACCACCATGTTATTATTATCATTATTGCCTAAACTGCATGCGCCTTTCGCGAGCTCGTCCGCCCTTTCGTTGCCAGTGACTCCCCGGTGTCCCTTAACCCATTCCAATCGCGTTTTCCTTTGTTCTTGAAGCAGATCTTGCGCTTCCATAACAAGTTCCGAATTTGGTTTATTTTGCATGGCAGCTATTGCCGCCTTACTATCACTCCTTATAATGCAACTTTCCAGCGTACGAGCTCGTTCTAGTGCTTTCTTAATAGCTAATACTTCCGCCTGAAACACCGAGCAATTGCCTCCGAGCCTGTATTGCCCCTTACCTATTTCCTTTCCTTTCCTATAAATAACGTAAGCTGCTCCTGTGCCTGTTTCCTGTTTGGATCCGTCTGTATAAATTTCGTATTCCGTTGCTATTTCTTGCTTCTTTTGGTCTACTTCTTTTACCGGATGTTTCCTTCTCTTCTTGACCTTTTTCTCTATCTGTTCTGCATTAATCTCCAGTTCCGTTTCTTCACGAATTTTTTCCCCTGTCCATTCAAATATTCTTTTTCTGTTTCTTATTTCTTCTAATTTAATATCTATTGGCACCAGCCCTGCTAATACCAATGCCGCTTCCGTTGACACTGTTCGATAAGCTTTCCCTGCTTTAAGTGCCATTATTCTTTGTACGCTTAATAGCTTCCTTTTTTCTTTGACTCCCATTTTATCGTACCATAAGTTCGCCCCATATGTTATAATAGGTTCGATTGCTCCTTCGTAGATAGCTGCAATGTTTCTCCCTTTAAGACCCCAGTCTAGGGCCGCAGCTGCTGTAATTTTCTGTGCTACATTCTTTGCTTTCCCTGTTACGTGTTTTATGTGTTCCTTATAGTTTAATTTCTTATCTAGTATAATTCCTAAATATTTAAGCGTTTCTTTGCACCTTATTCTGCCACTTCCCATCCTGAAAGTCGGCTCTTGTTGATTTGAACTTTTTCCAAAAAATATAGCTTCCGTTTTTTCTGCATTAAATTTCACCCTACTCCTTTCGGCCCAGGCTTCTAGCATTATCAGTGCTTCTTCGCCCGCTTGTTTTGTGCCCTTCCATGTGTTATTCCTTATGATAAGTGCCGTATCATCAGCATATGCTATGATGCGACACCCATTTGGCAGCTCACATTTAAATATATCGTTATAAAATATTTTCCAAAATAACGGTCCAGACTTCGATCCTTGGGGGCATCCCAAGTCTGCTGTTTTATTTACTTCAACTCCTTCTTCCTTCATTATCGCTATTCTCTTCCTAAAATAATCTCTTGCCAATTGGACTAAATTATCAGGACATTCATATTCTATCATCTCGTTTATTATTTTTGGCCTCCATGCGTTATCAAACGCTCCTTCTATATCCAATGATATTATTGTACAGTATTCCCCCCTTTCCTTTGCAAGTTTAACTTCTTTAACTACCTCTTGTATAGCATCTTCCGTGCTTTTCCCTTCTTCGAATCCATATTGATCCTTGTGAATCTTTCCTCTTCCCATGTTTATATGATATTCGATCCTACTCGCCATCAGTCCATCCAGCACTTTCCCAAGTACTGGAATAAGACTAATTGGTCTATGTTTGGTTTTATCGTTTCCTTTTGGGATCAGCTTAACCACCTGTTTTTTCCAGATGTCAGGAAATGCTCCTTTTTGAAGACATTTATTGAATAAATCAACAAATACTTCTGGTTTGGCTTCGATTGCTTCTTTAATCCTATATACAGCTACGCAGATGATAGTAACCTTGTGTCATCTTTTTTCTCCGACAAACTATTAACTATCGCTGCTTCAGATCGATTAAGTGAACAGCAGATACAGATGATTAATCAGGATCTCGGGATTATTTTGGAATGGCGCAAGAACAATTTGGTCTCCTTCAACGCTTCAAAAACTCATGCCGCGGTTTTCTCTAAGAAAACATCAAGAGATAATGCAACAAACATACTAATGGACGGTAAAATCCTTCCCATGGGATCTAATCTAGCTATCCTAGGACTGAATGCGAGCACTAACTTTTCTTGGGACGATCATGTGCGCGCCATTGCCAAATCCGCCTCTCAGAAGCTAGGCTTTCTTTTTAGAGCTAAAAAGTACTTCACATCTCATCAGCTATTAACACTATACAAAGCTCAAGTTAGGGCAACACGAGCCAATACTGTTCTCATGTTTGGAGTTCAGCCCCAAAACACACTTTAGCTCTCTTGGATTCAATTCAAAGAAGAGCGATTCGCCGACGAGAGTCTGACTGATTCTGTCGAAAAACTAGAGCACAGGCGTAAGGTTGGTGACTTGTCTCTTTTCTACAAGTACTATTATGGAAGATGCTCGCAGGAAGTAATAGGATTGATCCCCCCAAGGGCAAGATTCTTGAGGCATACTAGACAGTCGGAGACAGCAAATTCCTGTGTCCAGCTTAACACAATGAGGACTTATGTCTACCTATCTACGGAGACTCTTTTTTCTATAGAAGTTCCAAGTTATGGATCTTGTTACCGAAAAGAATTTTGCCTCAAAATTACAACCTATCCTTGTTTAAGAAGGCGGTTCATCGTCATCTATCCTTGTTTCCGCATCCTACTCGCAATGCTTTGAATGCATAATGGGATTACCCTTTTCGAGTGGATTAAACTTAAAAAAGAAAACAAAAGCATACAAATTCAATACAATATTGACAATATGACGGAAAGAATGGGAGCATGAAAATTACGACTTTTGTTGATAATTTCAGTTTTTCTCTCTAGGATATTTTTTTAAAGGCCTGATTTTTTTCAGAATTTCGACCTTCTCTCAAAACTTTAACCTTTTTTTTAAACATTGTGAACTTTTGTTGCTAATCCCACTTTTAAATTTCTACTTAAAAAAAAGAATTTTTTTAAAAATAATTTCGATTTTTTTTTACATTGAAATATTTTTTAAAATTTGTTTATTTTGAAAATGTTGACTTGAACTTTCTTTCGCAAAATTTGACCTTTTCATTTAGACTTTTTCTCAAATTGCTAATTTTTTTAATTTCGACCATTTAAATGTATCGACTTTTTGAGGCGTTCGATTCTTTTTGAAAATTTTTACATTTTATAATTTCCACTTCTTTCAAACTTTCAATTTTTTCAAATTTTTGACTTTTCTCAGAATTTTGACCTAATCAATCATGTTTTTCCGATTTTTGATATTCTTCGGATTTGAAAGTTTTGATTCTTTTGAAAAATTCTGCTTCTATTAAACATTCCAACTTTTTTCTCGAAAATGGCAGTCTTTTATAAAAAGTTTCACCTTTTTTGAAAGGTTCTATGTATTCGGAAGTTTCGGATTTTTTAAAATGTCGGGTATTTCGAGATTTCAATTTTTACTGGAAATTTTGAATTTTTTTTAAATTTGATCTTTGCTCAATATTTAAAATTTCTTGTAAATTTTGACTACACTTTGAAAACGTGAGATATCAAATTTTGAACCTTTTTAAATTGTGGCCTTTTTTTAAAACTTTGACTTTATTAATTTTGATCGTTTTAAAATTTTGATTTTTGTTCAAATCTTTGGCTCTTGCAATTTTTTTAACTTAAAGTGTCTAAAAATGGTAAAGCTGCTTCTTTCTCTAATTCTACTACTGAATTTAAGTATTGGAAAACGTGAATTTAAAACATCAATGAAATTATTTAAATTTTTATTTTTTGTGTCAAAAATAGCAAAAATATCATCGACATATCTAATCCATACCCTAGAAAACAAACTACATTCATTTTTAAGACGATTTTCAAAAATGCCCATGACGAGCTCAGCCGTAAAAGGTGACAAAGGATTTCCCAAGGCTGCTCCCTCAAGTTGTTCATAAAATTCGTTATTAATTTGGAAATAATTTTGATCCATACATGTTTTCGTTAATGAAATATATTCGTCAATAATTTTGCCTGAAAGGTTATTAGATTCCAGCAGATCTCGAAGGTATAATAAGATTTGAGGTATGGGTACACTGGGAAAGAGGGAAGAAACATCAAAAGAAAACAGTATTTCACCCTCCAACAACTCTTCATTCTGAATTTTCTGCACAAACTCTTGGGAATTCTTGACTGACAAATTGAGTTGTTGGAATTCTAATTTTTTGAATTCTTTTATTAGCCATTTTAATAAATTATAGGTGCTCCAATAGCTGACACAATTGATCTCACCCCTTTCCGCGTTAATGTATTTTTGGCAGACAATATAATTTAGGTACAGTGAGGTTAAATACATGGAGAGATCTTTTTAAAATTGGAGTAATAAGGTTGTTACTTTTGTCTAGCACTTTTTCAGCCCACTTAACAAAGGGTTCTTCTGTAATTTTTGATATGGGCCATTACTAATGAGTGTGTCAACTCGTTCGTAATAGTCCTTTTTATCTAGAATCACAACCTTATTACCTTTATCTGCCTTGACATAAAAACAATCTTTCTCTCGTAGTCTTTTGACAATATTTCTGTTCGTTGCGTGTGGTGGTTTTACGTTTTTTAAATTTCTAGAGAGCTTTTGTCTGCAAGCCTCCCTCACATAGTTTTTAGTGTGGTCCGCCATGGAACTCAAGGAGCTCTCTATGGACACAACAACATCTTCCAAACCGGTGTGGGAGAACGGCAGGGCGTAATTAAGCCCTTTGTTCAAAAGGCTTATTTCAGCTTTGCCAACTGCTGCTAAGAGAGGTTTTCTACAATATTAATATTTATATTTTTCTGGGAAGAATGTTCTTTAAGGGTACCTAATTTGCATAATTTCTTCTTGCGAATGTTCGACTTTTGTCTAACCTTCTCAGAGATGGTACAGAACATTTTCCTCTGAAATTCACAAAATTCTACAAATTCCTATTCACTTAAATTATTGGTTAAAACTTTAAATTCATCTCACTTCCATTTGAACCCTCGCTCACGGAGGGTTTGGGTGGAATTTTACGAAACTAGGGTTTCCGGGTTATTTATACTTCTAACGGAAAATTAAATTCGCTTTTGGGTAGTTTAAAGGATAAAGTAATCCAAACGGATAAGTCCGGTATTTACCAAATTTCATGTAGGGATTGTCCTCAAAAGTATGTCGGCCAAACTAGACAATCTCTTAAAATTCGACTGAAGGAAAATTTGGCTCATTTGAGGTACCGAAGAACTGAGAAGTCAAGTGGGGCTCGACATGCCTTTGAATTAGATCATAGGATAGATAATAATATTAAATTGTTAAGAGTAGTTAATAAAAATTATATGTTAAATGCATGTGAAAGCTTAGCCATCCATAAGGCTGGAAACAACCTTATGAATGGTTGCACTGGGCCTTTAGGCCATTCATCTCTGTTAAAAATAGTTAAGGTCGATAGATAAGGAATTATGACACAACGACGTGCATGATTGAATGCGCATGCGCGTTCGGGTGCGACCGAACATGCACGAAGTGAATATTCTTAGTATATAAGCAACGGGTGTCAGTCCGGCGGACCAATATACGTCGCTACTGCGCTTCTCGCAGGCTGCGAGAAAGTTACGGCGGGAAGTCATGCAAATACCACTTGAAAGTTTTATATTTTAACGCTTCTGGTTAAATTTTGCTTGATAGAACAAAGATTTTGTTTATAAAATAAAGAATTAGACATATTCCAGCCATTATAGTTAAATTTATTGTATTCTGTACCTTTATAATGTTAAAGATTCAAAAATATTTAACGATATGTGCCTACCTACACTGGCGATAGAGAAACATGCACTTGTTTGTGTGTTTTTCCGCAACTGGAAGTAGATTTTTGCGCAGTATTTTAACTTTTGACCGAGACAAAAATTCATTTTTAAATTAATTAATAACTGATATACATTATGCACGTTACCCAAAAACTGTTGGTAATAATATAAGTTGCGATTTTCGTCTTGAAATGTTTACTATTACTGTTATGTTTAATAACACATATCTTTCATTATGTTTAATATATAATTAAAACCATTAATGCCTGTTTTTTTAAAAATAAAATTTGAAATTATACTTTGAAACAATTATACCTTTCAATTTAGAATAATTAGCCTCTTATAAGGTGGTTTTTTTTTGACTTCATAATTTTATATATTTCTTATAGAACTTTATTTGCTTTCTGCTGATCCCAAATTTTGAACAAAATGACACCCAACAAAATTTTTTTGTCTCAAGAATCCCATTGTTACAAAGTTTCATCGAAATAATTAGAATCGTTTTGGAGAAAAATATTTTATTTTACAAATTATGCAAACTTGACACGTAAAGAGTAATAATTTATCTTTTACTTAACTATAAAAAATTTATTTGTTTGTATTTGTATTTTGGTTGATCAATTATATTTTGTAACTCGCTACATATGTATCACAAGTCCCGTGGCAATAATTTTTTTTTATACAGGTTCATACAACTTTAAAAATTTTAGGATATCCCTAAAGTGTGTTGATCATGAATTTTTCCCAAATAGCACCAATATATGTATATCATTTTCTTGACCCAAAAATTACTATTATCAATTGAAAGTTACGTATTTTCAGCGAAATCGGTGAAACTGTTTTGGAGAAAAAATTTATTTATGGTGGACAAAAATGTCCCCAAAAACAGATGATCCCGTAGTTTTACCGATACGGCACTTACGTAAATCATTTTTCTGGTCCAAAAGTATCCCAGTTACCAAGTTTCATCGAAATCGGTAGAGTCATTTCGGAGAAAAAAATTATTAAAAGTTCAGGATTTTCCCATTTAATTTGCCGTAGTTCTGCGGAGATTCGCTTCTCGTCTCTCCCAACCTACGTCACACCCACAATCGTACGGGGCGGGGAGGTGCATGCGCCCTGACATACCGTTGTAAGTAGGTTTGTTCCAACCTAACATCAAACTAGTTTGCAATCGTCCGGCGCATGTGCATTCAAAATTTACCGTTCCAACCAAGTGCAAACTCCAACCCAACTGGCAGTCCGGTGTTCCAACAGTGCTCTGACTAGTTCGTGAATTGATTTGTGATCAATCAGAACAGTCAGCAGCCAAGAGCTTGTACTGGCAGTTGGGAACATGCGCAATAAGTAATCGATAAGCGGTATCTAATTTCTCAGCTGTTATTTGTTAATACGATTGTCAAATGTTTTGATCTTGTCGGAGCAAATGTAAATTGTATTGTTAAGTTCTGAATTCTATTTTTGATCCACTATATTTGCTCAAAAATAACAAAAATGAATTTCGTAGAGGGATTTATATGTGATGAAGATTTATTTTCATCGCTTTCGATTGAGACATACGGCGAAGACCAGGGGTTTTCCGAGAAGTCCCAAAGTGCGTTCCAACGTGTACAATCGCAAACCAGTCGGGGTATAATACGGAATGCACGCATGCGTACGAACTAGTTCATGAATTAGTCGGAAACTAATCAGAAATGTTCGGTTGGAACAAACCTAGTTTATCGTGGTTCTGACTGATCACAAATCAATTCACGAACTAGTCAGAGCACTGTTGGAACACCGGACTGCCAGTTGGGTTGGAGTTTGCACTTGGTTGGAACGGTAAATTTTGAATGCACATGCGCCGGACGGTTTCAAACTAGTTTGATGTTCGGTTGGAACAAACCTTTTGTTGTGTTTTAAAACCTTTTTTGGTTTCAGGGGACAAGTTCTGTATTTCAATTTTTCAGGATGAATGGTTAGTAATTCCTCCGCAACCCATGTACATATATTTTTTACTGCTATGAACACTCCACCACTTAATTTCTTATCACTAGTTATAGTTGATCTGTCTTTTCCAAATACAGTAAAATAATTGCTAACTATTTCACCATTACTATATTCGGTTATACAGGCATATATGTAATACTTCTATATGGCGTGTTGTGTATAATCGCCACTACAAAATGCGTTGTCAAAAAGGTGAGATGAAAGTATATGTCGTACTTTTTGGAGTACAAGCATTCATTTAATTATAGCTGGAACAGATGACAAGATGGGCGGGAACACTATTAAATGAATGACAACAAAGAAAACTGACGAGAAGCGGGATTGGTTAATAAATTCTGTCCTCCATAAAGACAAACATATATATCCATCGCGTCTTTTGAACACAATCGAAGGTACAAAACACGCCATATAGAAGTATTACATATATGTATACAGGGGACATCTTGTATTGCAATTGAGGAGTAAATATAGAAATCTTTCAGCTTAGTCCTCATACCTCTAACATTTTGATAGTATATTTAGTTCCAGTTGTCTTCCCTTTGGAAGACAAAAATTTTGTTTCTTAATTATCTGTGGTATTCCATTGATGTATTTCATCGTTAAACTATTGTTACCATTTTTAGTTGCTTTATCAAGTTCTTCACGTAAATTGGATAGCCTTTTTCTCTGCTCAACCATTATGCCGGCTCCACACTCGCGCGCGAATCGCAGCGTGAATTCACGCATCGATTCGCGCGCGATTTTTACATAAAAAATATGCCCTTCCACACTCGCAAACTTCGCAGTGTACTTCGCGCTTTCAAGAGAAATGGACCCAGAGGTAGCCACTGCTGCTAGCAGATTATAATTATCTGTATATTAAGAATAAAAACCAAATAAAGAAAAAAAGAAAGTTGTCCTCTTTGAAAGCACACAACAATAACCAGAAAATACTTAAAAACTAACTGAATTCACGCCGCCAGTGTGGATGCATTCGCGTTCGCGCCTTCCGAAAGTCCTGCGAACCCTTTGACGCGGACCAAAAAACCGACTTCGGACGGGGAACTGCGCGAAGCGCGAAGACGCGAAAGCCTCCACACTCCCGTTCGCGCTATTTCGCGGCGCGAGTGTGGAGCCGGCATTAGGTCTGTTTTGAAGCGAATATTAGTATCGTTTGCGAGTTTATATTTTAAAATTAATTTTTCCAAAGCAATATTTTTAGTATCAAGTAAAATTGGTCTTGTTAAGCCTTGCTTTGGCTTACCCATTCTTGTGACAATAACGTTAGAGTCCTCAGGTAAAAGTTCTGAAAGTACTTGTTTTAGTGCCAGATGATCATCCTGTCTCTTGCTTTGGAGTCTATTTTTTTAGACGCTGGTACATTGTACACTATGACACAGGTTTCATACTATTTCCTATAGTTCAGCTCGGAGATTATGTGATCACTAGCGCCAGTTTTTTTATTAATAAATTCTTTACTTTTATTTCTAGATCATTGCCCTTTGTTTTTAAATTGCGAGTTTCTTCCAATAAAAGTTTGTTTGATTCAATAAATTTATCCATATCAGTCCTAAACCTTACGAATTTTTGATCAATATCAGTTTTAATAAATGACGAAAAATGTTTACTGAATAAGTTGTTTAGTGCTCTGAAGGTCACTGTTGGATTACCAGATACCATCCTCCAAATTTTTGATAAAAAAAAGTTAAACATTTTTTTCTGAAACTGTAAAAATGTTGATTCATTTTTTTCGAATACTTATGAATATTTCCCAAACAGACTTCTAAAAAAAATTCCTTAGTTTCACTTCGAAAACCTTTTTGAGAAAGTTCTTCCTCAAAAAGTCGATTTTTTTTTTAAAATTGTTTTTAGACTACAAAGAAATAACTTACAGGACATCAAAAAAGCCAACTTGGTAAATACCGGAAAATGTATATAGACATGGCTGATCTACCTAAAAGTAATTAAAACTCATTTTATATAACCAAAATTTATTTAAATGCAAGGATTTATTCCTATACTATATATCACAAATTATCAGGCTAGTGTACTTTCTAGAAGGCTACATTAACAATGAACAAAAATAACATTTATATTATGGGAAGCTTCATTTTTAGGAATAAAGTAGCTCCCAAGAATGATGTAAAGTTAACACAAAATATGCTTTGTATATAGTTAGATCTAAAATAAATTAAAAAAACAAGTAAAACAATAGTAAAACTAAAAATATGTGTAAAAAATATAAAATTTGCATAAACACAAAAATACTGTACATAATAATACAACAAAAACAAGCTCTGAATTTGACTAGAACTGAAAAAATTATTCTAATTCAATGCCTATTTAGTGACTAGCTCAAAATTCAAAAAATATTCACTGGTAACTGGAAAAATTAAATAATTATTCATTATTGCTTTAAACAACACAATCACTAACCGATTTTTCTTTGGTAAAAATAAGAATTTATTACTAATACTGTGCAATTCACTCACTTTTAAAATATCATTTTAGCAGCATTGAAGTATTAACAATTTCATAAAAATTCGACAAAACTCGCAGATAATTAAAATACTATGGATGAATCATACAGATTTAGAAGATAGGAATAAATAGTGTAGCAATGCAAAAGCATATGAAAACAAAAACCGAGAGAAATTCATCAGCACTTCAAGCAATTTGTGCATCAATTTCACTCCTATTCTTCTTACATCGCGTAAGTTTGTAAAGCCGAATAATTTCGTTTTTCGATCGATCTCTTTTCTCGCTTCTTTTCCGCATACTTATGATAAACTGGTTTCATTTCGAACTTAATTGGCATATCAAAATCCGAGTTGGCAGACTGCCTTTTTCGCATGTTGTTCCCCGTATACGCAACGCCCCTCATTTGGAACTCTTGACTTTCGTTGTTCCAGATCATATTTGCTTCGATCTTTTGCTAAAAAAATACCAAAAAAATCATCACTATAGACCGCATCATATGCAACATAAAAAGCTTGAAATATGCAAGCAAAATGCTTAAATTGTCGGTGTCAAAGTATGCAACTTTAAATTATATTACTGTTAATTTGAACAAATTTTCTTCTTATTTGAATAATTTTTCTCTTTTTTTTGAACAAATTTGCTTCATATTTGAATTTTCAAAAAATGTTTCAGAATATTGACAACATTTATTAATAAAAATTTAAATATACCCAAACTGGGTCGCAGAAATGTTAAATAAAATTAATAAACAAAAAAAGTCAATATTTTGATTGAATTTCAAAACTTCAAGGAAATGACGAATTTTGAAGAAAAAATGATAACTTTTAGAAAAGCTCACTTAGTTGAATATAAATTTTCAATCCTTTAACCAAGGAGAGTAAAAGCCTACCCAGCGCCCATAATAATGTTAATAGATTAGTTATATTATTAAATTTTTGTTTTGTAGAAAGGAACCGCGGCGTTTAAGTGCATTCTGCAGGTTACTCGTTCATTTGATTGATTCTTTGGTTGCTAGATTATGAATTCTTTGGAACTAGGCTAAAACCCAATATTTCAGAATTTTTGTGAAGTCACAAAAAACGCAACATTTGTTTTCAAAATTTATTTAAGTTTCCTCAGGCCTAGGTCTAACAATGCGAAATTCATTTGCCCAATTTTATTCATTAACTGAATAGATGGTTAAATTGGCACCTTGAGTTTCAAGCTTCTTAATACTAGCATGTATGTGGGAAAAATGATTGCTAATCACAGCTAAGGATGTCGATCTGAGATCGATTAATCGAAAAATCGATTTTTTCAAGTCTCAAGGTCGATTTTTTAGATCGATCTCGAATACAAGATCGATCTAATGAACGATTCAAAAATCCTAAGAATCGGATCGATTTACCTAAGATGCAGGTCACTGTAAATTTAATGACAATTTTTTTTTATATAAGTCGCTATGTTATTCTCCACTTCCTTCTACTAGCAATAGCTAGGTTAATAAGCCAATAGATGGCAGCATTAACATTTGATTTCATTGATGATGTCGTTGACTCAGAAACTATACAGGAAAAGACCATTTAGTAAATAGAAGAAAGAAGTGTGTAGCGCCGCGAAGTCAGGTTAAAGGAACTAAAATCGCTTTCCTCTCGCTCTTTTTCTCTCTTCTTTCCACTTCTTCTAAAATATGGCAGTTGACGTATATTCTTTATTGTTTACAATTTACTATGCAAAATTAAGTCGCTGTTTTGGTGCAGTAAACTGAACTCAATTTGTCGTTTCACACTGTCTTTAATATAAATTGCTATTAAATTCATTTTCTGTTCAACTCATTTAATGCTCTTACCGGCAAGCGTACATACAAATTTTAGAAGTTGCAAAAGTGTGAGATAACATCCCTTAACTCGAGTATACTGGTGCATACCTAATTGCAACAACCTACATAATATCAACTTGGAAGCAAACAAAAAGGTAAGTATCTTTTAAAATTTCCATCAAACCAAAACCCATGCTTCTGCAGGGCATGCAAAACTGACTAATTTTTCCAAATTTTAAGTTAGATTTGGTGTTGCTCACAGCAAACGCTTGCACTTCGTAATGTATCAATGACATTTCAGAACAATATATTTTAAATTTATAGGATGCATTAGCAAGTGCAAAAATAAATTGCAATCTACAGCTTCTATTATATCAAAATAATTTACACAGAAGAATACACAAATAATTGTAGTATTGAATTCATGTATTAAATTCCAATTTAGAAATAATACCATAATTTGCATTGGTTTTTCTTAAGACAAAGCATGTAAATCTTTACGAGCACGAGCATTATGTTATTTTTTTCATAGCTTTCATCATTTTTTGTTTATATTTATTCGTTAAACTAAAATATTTTCTGTTTGTTTCAGAAGTTTGGGGTGCTGTGTTAATCTACTTTATAGTTAATTTTTATTTTGTTGACTTTCTAAAAAAGAGACCTACTTTAAAATTACTTTATTATTGTTTATATTTTGTAAATAAAAACTCTGGAAACATATATTTTTCTCATTTTAACCCTTTTACCTGGAAATATAAGTTATAGTGATATTAGATCTAAAATATTGCATTAAAATTTGTATTTTATGGTGGCATCATAAATTACAAAGTTTAATATAATTTCCTAAAGTACCGAACTAACCTTGTGGTTTTTTAATTGGGTCTAAAAGAATATTTTGCCACATTAGTAAATGGTGACAATTACGCTAAAGTTGCGTAATTAATGCCAATTACTGATGTGGTAAAAATCTTCTTTTTAAATTTAAAACTCTTAGATGCAATATTTGAAAAAAGGTGGGAAATTTTGTCGATAATACAGTTTTTTGTGTTGTTGGTATTACAGTGTTCTGTTTTTAAGGTAATAGTTCCGTTAACCACGAGAGGCGTACGCTATCCATAGAACTGTACCTAGTTGATACTCTTTCTTAGTTTCTCTGTGCGTTGACTGAATACGAAAGATACTGTGGTGCAGTGTTGCCATCAGAAGATAAAATTCCGTACATACGCAGTTAAAATTACCATATTTTCACAAAAAATACCCAACGTTATTTTATTACCTGTTACCGGTCTTAAAAACTTTGATTTAGTGGTTAAACACGTTACACACGTATTAATAAGTACACTACAATGTAAGAAAAAAGTTTATTTACTTCTTTTGAAGTAAAAATTACAAGAGCGTAGAAAGGACATCAATTTGAAAAAAAAAATTATCACTCAATATTGACTTTTTCCCCTCTAAATCCCGAGATTAAAGTCGAAATTTGGAGTTGAAAGTCGAAATTTCTGGAAAAAAGTTAAAATTTCAATTTTTAAATCGAAATTTAACGAAATGTTACAAAGGCATAGAAGGAACATCGATTAAAAAAAAGTGTTGTTTTTAGAAACTTCGACTTTTCTTAAATTTCGCCTTTTTTCTGAAAATTTCAACTTTTTTCTGCAAATTTCAACTTTTTTGAAATGTTACAAAGACGTAGAAAGGATATCGGTTAAAAAAATGTAATTTTTAAAAATTTCGACATTTTTCTTCACATTTCGGTTTTAAGCTCGAAATTACGACTTTTTTCTCGAAATTTCGACTTTTTTCTCAAATTTCGACTTTTTTCTCCCAAAATTTCGACTTTTTTTTTTGAAATTTTGACTTTTCTCCAATTTCGATTTTTTTCGAAATTTCGTTTTTTTCTCAAATTTCGATTTTTTCCTCGAAATTTTGAACTTAATATCGAAATTTCGACTTTTTTCTCGAAATTTCAGCTTTTTTCTCTAAATTTCGACATTTTTTTTTGAAATTTCAACTTTAAACTCAAAATTTCGACTGTTTTTCTCAAAATTTTGCTTTTTTTTCGCAAATTTCGACTTTTTTTTCGAAATTCCGAATTTTGTCTCAAATTTCAACTTTTTTCTCAAAATATTTCGAAATTTCGACTTTTTTCTCGAAATTTCAACGTTTTTCTCAAATTTCGACTTTTTTCTCGAAATTTCGACCTTAATCTGAAAAGTTCGACTTTTTTCTCGATTTTTCGTTTTTTTTCTTAATATTCTCCTTTTTTCTTAAATATCGACTTTTTTCTCGAAATTTCGACTATTTTCTCAAATTTCGACTTTTTTTTCTCAAAATTTCGATTTTTTTTTTCTCGAAATTTTGACTTTTTTCTCCAATTTCGATTTTTTTTCGAAATTTCGACCTTTCTCTTAAAATTTCGTTTTTTTTTCTCAAATTTCCATTTTTTCCTCGAAATTTTGACCTTAATATCGAAATTTCGACTTTTTTCTCAAAATTTTAACTTTTTTCTCGAAATATCGACTTTTTTCTCGAAATCTCGACTTATTTCTTAAATTTTGACTTCAATATCGAAATTTCGACATTTTTCTCGAAGTTTCAACTTGAAACTCAAAATTTCGACTCTTTTTTTCAAAATTTCGACTCTTTTTCTCAAAATTTCGCCTTTTTTCTCAAATTTCGACTTTTTTTTCGAAATTCCGAATTTTATCTCAAATTTCAACTTTTTTCTCAAATTTCGATTTTTTTTCTCGAAATTTCGACCTTAATCTCAAAAGTTCGACTTTTTTCTCGATTTTTAGTTTTTTTTCTCGCTTTTCTACTTTTTTCTTAAATATCGATTTTTTTCCCAAAATTTTGACCTTAATATCGAAATTTCGACTTTTTTCTCGAAATTTCAACTTTTTTTCTCGAAATTTCGACTTATTTCTCAAATTTTGACTTTTTTCTCGAAATTTTGACTTCAACATCGAACATTCGACATTTTTGTCGAAATTTCAACTTTAAACTCAAAATGTCGACTCTTTTTCTCAAAATTTCGCCTTTTTTCGCAAATGTCGACTTTTTTTCGAAATTCCGAATTTTATCTCAAATTTCAACTTTTTTCTCAAAATATTTCGAAGTTTCGACTTTTTTCTCGAAATTTCGACCTTAATCTGAAAAGTTCGACTTTTTTCTCGATTTTTCGTTTTTTTTTCTCGATTTTCTACTTTTTTCTTAAATATCGATTTTTTCCCCGAAATTTTGACCTTAATATCGCAATTTCGACATTTTTCTCGAAATTTTGACTTTTTTTAGAAATGTCGATTTTTTCCCTCAAATTTAGACTTTTCTCTCGAAATATCCACCTTATAGGGTCGAAATTTCGACTTTTTTCAAATTTCGATTTTTTTCTCGAAATTTTGACCTTTTTCTTAAATTCCGACTTTTTTTTCGAGATTTTGATCATAATCACGGAATTTCGATATAAAACTCAAAATGTCGAATTTTTTCTCGAAATTTCACCTTTAATCTCGAAATTTCTAAAAAAAGACTAAAATGTGCTAATTAAAAACAGCAATTATTGAACGCACCCTACTACCAACTGTCAAGATTGTTGGGAAAGAGGAGTGGTGGACGCAATTGTCATTTGCCTAATTTAAACATAGAGTACAGAAATTTCGACTTATTCTCGAAATTTCGACTCATTCTCGAAATTTTGAGAAAAAATTCGATATTAATCTCGTAATTTTAAGAAAAAGGTAGAAATTTCGAGAAAAAGTCGAATTTTCTAGAAAAAAGTCAAAATCTCAAGTGTAAAGTCGAAATTTCGAGTTTAAAGCAGAAATTTCGAGTTTAAAGCAGAAATTTCGAGTTTAAATCCGAAATTTCGAGATTAAATTCGAAATGTTAAGGAAAAAAGTCGAAATTTCGAAAAAATATCGAAATTTCGAGAAAAATGTCGAAATCTCTAATTATATTTTTTTCTAATCAATGTCCTTTTTATGCTTTTGTAAAATGTCGAAATTTCTAAATATAATTTTTTTTAATCGATGCCTTTCTATGCTTTTGTAAAATGTCGACTTTGAACTCGAAATTTCGGCTTTTTATCGAAAAATCTACTTTAACCTTGAAAAGTCGAAACTTTGCATAATAAAAAATTGAAATTACTAAACATACACTAATGCTAAGTGTCAATATTAAATTGCAAAGGGGTTGGTGCTTAGAATATAGTCTTCTATTCTAAGGGTCGGGGGGGCTCAACTGTCATCTGCCTAATCTAACTACAGAATAAGGAATTTCGACTTATGTCGAAATTTCGGGAAAAAAAGTTGAAATTTCAAGATTAAAGCCAAAAATTTGACTTTATCAAAGAAATTTCTACTTTATTCCCCTAATTTTGACTTTTCTTGTAGAAATTTCATTGATAAAGTCAAATTTTCGGCTTTAATCTTGAAATTTCAACTTTTTTTCCCGAAATTTCGACATAAGTCGAAATTCCTTATTCTGTAGTTAGATTAGGCAGATGACAGAGATCTCTTAATTTCCAGTTTACACTGTATATTTCTAAATATATTTTTATAAATGAATGTCCATTCTACATCTTCGTAAAAAAAACAGAATTACATAAATAAACAACAAAACAGAAAATAAATATGTAGCGGATCTTTCTAATTAGGAGTAAATAATTAAAATATAAATATTAGTGTTTAAAATGCAAGAAAAAATTTTCAAAATTAAACTGCAATGTTTCTACTTATTACGAGGTGGCACGGCGCAAGATTTTTACTTGGTTGTAAATTGTGGAGCTGTGCTTAAAATAATATTGGTGAATTACTTAACAAACGTATTGTTATTAAATAGTAAAACGTAAATTACTGTAATTTTTGGTACAGTATTGGTATTTAGACCGTACACCATACTTTTGTCAGAATTACTGTACATATACGGTAATTACCGTACGTATGGTAACACTGCTGTAGTGCCATCATAGTAGTTTGTTCTGCTAGACTGTTATTCTATCAGTTGTCAGTGACATTTTGTTTCTTCGATTGTTAAATGAACGTATTTATTTTATCCATTTATTTTAAAATTACACTGAAAATCCATAAAAAACAGAAAATCACAATCGTAAACTCTAACCTTAGTTGGTCATTTTGTGGTTATCTACAAAAAACATATAAAACATAAAATATAATAAATGGGCCCAACTGTCAACCCCAATTTGGACATAATGATGATGATATGACACCAATTATTCATTATCATTCAATTTTTCTTTTATTAGAAATGTTTAAAAATTTCACCAACAAGGCGATTAATCGGAAATCGATCTTTCAGCACCCAATTCTATCGGGAATCGATTCTTTTGCTCACGATTCGAATCGATCGACATCCCTAATTACAGCTAGATTTTTACTACAAAACTGTTAAATGCTTTCCTATACTAACAAACTGCCATAGCTTATAAACACTTCAATTATTAAGTGCCCATCGAAAAATATCGTAAATATGGGGAAAATATCCATCGTCATTAGCTTTTAGGTGAAATATAATCTGGTCTCTAATTATCACAATCGAATAATTACCTTGTTAACTTACCAGATATTCTGATGGTATGTAACTCTGTATCATAAGCTGGGACAACTGAGTTTCCCTAATAAGAAGGCGATTTGTATCTAAGATGGCTTCCATTTCTCTTTGGTATTCATGTTCCTTATCAGCATACTCTTCTTTGGCTTCATTTAATAAGGTTTGGACTTTTTTAATTTTCTTTGTAATAGCGATTTCCTCCTCTTGAAGCGTAGCATATTTTTCTTTGACGTCGATCGTTTCGGCTCCAGTCTTTTCCAATTTCTCTTGCAGCTGCTGATGACTTTTATTCAAAATTTCAAGTTCGGCCCCCGAACTTTCAAGAAGGAATGCTTGCTGTTGCGCTTTTTCCAGTAGATTTTCGCCCCCAACCAAAATCTTCTTCTGTATCATCGTAATCTTTTGTAACAGATCATTCTTTTCTTTCCTGAAAATGCAACTTTAGTACCCCAAGTACTGGTTAGAGTTATAACATACTCAGTTTGTTGCAGCTCTTCCTCCCACTTGTCCGATTCTTCGGATTTGGCATCTGAAGCAATTTTGTCTTTCTTCTTTTTAACTGGTTTTTGTTGCTCTTGCATATCGAGTAAAATGATTTTCTGTTGTAGCTCTGCGATTTCTTGTTCAAAGCCTTCGATTAGGCCCCGCTGTTCGATGTTTATTCTGGCGTGATTCTGTATCTGCTTTACTCTTGCCGCGTAACGTAGAGTACAAGTGCTTTCTTCGTAATCTGCATCGCAAGGACTAATCATAGCAATCTGAAATGGTTTCGTTTTAACGCTCAACAAGATTATGATGTAGTTTGATTAACATACCATTGCGGTTTTTGAATTGCCCCCCAATGAATCTTGGAGAAGTCGCGTTAATTTGGAATTTCTATAAGGAATGTGGGTACTTTTGCCATCCACTAGAGCTGAAATAACGTTCCCTAATACGGATAATGATTGATTTATGTTACCAGCCTCCCTCAGTCTTTCTCCAGTGGCTTGAGTTCGGCTCACTCTTTCGGATCCCTAAGAAATATGTATATTTAGGGGATCACATATTATTCAATTAAGTTTGCAAATTCAGCAAAAAGTACCCTTTTGACTATGAAGTGTTTCGAGTATTAATAACTGGATACTCGCTTCCAGCTGAGAATGCAGAACTACACCAGTTCACATTCTATGTCAGTGGTAGTCAACCTGGACCATATCGCCCACTAATGGGCATTTGAAGCTTTTTGGTGGGCGATAGTTTTAAGGTAACCACTGGTAATTGTAAGGATACGTGGGGGATTCTTTTGGTCATCAAGTTTATATCGGGTGTAACGGGATCATGGTACACCACCAGTTTTTTTTTATTTATAAAGATAAAATTTTCAAAGTTACCACACTTGATGTACTTATGAAGGTCAAATTTTCACATAAAAATGACATTCCTACTGCTGCCACTTTCGCTAAAATTGATACCAACTTTTGATTTTTAAATGGAACACCTGTATATTATTACATTTTTGGAATCTGCACCATTTTCTGGATACAATACACATAAAATGAGTGATTTTTAAAGGATCGAACTTTTTTTTTGGTCCCATTTTATTTTTCAGCCTAGAAGGTCACGGTTCATCCTAATTATCGCTAACCGACCACATTAGCGCTGCAAAAAAATTAAATTAGGAAAACTTAGGAAGTGTCTTTTTTCTAAATTTGTTTTCCACAGCTATCTTATATTCTTATTGAATAAATCTTCAAACAGATTGAAACCGAATATTTTGAATTCTTTTGGCTGTAACTTCAGTTCTATTGATTTCACAGTAAAAATGAAAATATGGTTAGATTGGCCATCAATTATACATTTAGTGGTACCACAGTATCAATATGTTGCCATTTAAGAAAATGAAGTCATGACATAAAAACCATTTTTGTTAACCTTATCACGTGATAAAAGAATGAAATACTTCTTTTTTCACGTGATTTGATTTTTCTAGCGATAAAGTGCTCCATTAGAATTAATTAGAATGAGTCGCAGCTTTCTTGAAAATTAAAATGGGACCAAAAAAGTTGTCGACTCTGTAAAAATCACTTTTTTTAGGTATTCAGAAAATTGTGCAGATTCCAAAAATGTAATAATATACAGGTGTTCCATTTAAAAATCAGAAGTTGGTATCAGTTTTAGCGAAAGTGGCAGCCGTAGGAACGTCAATTTTATGTCAAAATTTGACATTTCCTAAATACATCAAGTGGTGCAACTTTGAAAATTTTATCATCATAAATAAAAAAAATAGAGAATGTACCATGATCCTGTTACACCCAATATATTTGTGAATGCTCATTTTTGTTTTTTAGTTGTCAAATAAACAATTTGCTATTTGAATTCCGAATGTTGAATGTGAAGGCCTCTTTCTTATTCGTCAAAAATTCTAAGAATTATGAAAAATGGTTGAAATTTAGGGAATTTTAATAATATTTAATCGAATATATTTTTCTTGGTCGTTAAAAATTTGTGGTTGCTATTTGCAACAACAAACCGTGAAGATGCTATAAAAATTTAAGTTCCAAAAACGTACAAAAGTGGGGGGTAAGAAAAAAAGGTTGACTACTCCTGTTCTATGTAATATAACTATCGAATATATGAAATTTCAATTCTAAGCTCAAAAGTTTGGTATTTTTTGGAGTTTTCAATTTTTTCTTGAAACAATTTCAAAGAGGTAATTTTGAGAGATTTCAGAAAAAGTTGTTTTTGGTCTTTTTTTCAAAATTTCAAGGCAAATTTTGAGATGACAAATATAAAATATTTCTTCTGCTGTATTCAAAAATATCAAAAAAGAAAAATTCATAAGTGTATCAACAAATAAATACTTACGGCAAGATCAACTAGATTCAATTTTCCAACAGTAGTCTTGTTATCGATGTTATTTCTAGACTCGACAGTTATCGTAAAAATTGCGTGAGATCTAGAACTCACATCATTCATAAGTGTCGAGCGTGTAACTCTATTCTTATTTCCTCTATTTAGGAGTTCTGTGACCGATTCGATAGAATCCACAGTAAAACCCATCAAATCTTTCACATAAACACCCACATCTGATCTTTCACGTATTGCCAACTTCTTGATTGGTGTCGGCGATAATAAATCCCTGACTTCTTCGTTATATATTTCTAGATAAGTGACTGTCACAACAAACGATTTTTCTTCACTAGCCCTTGAAATTTGACTAAATATGTGGGAAAAGGCATTTGGCATGATGCCTTTCATATCAGGATTTGTCGAACTTCCTGCCATTGTGAACGTTTTACCTGTTCCTGTTTGACCGTAAGCAAAGATGGTCCCATTGTAGCCTTGCAGAATTTTTTCAACAATAGGCGCAGCAATCACTCGATATAACTCCAGCTAACAAGAAAAGATTTTTAGGAAAATATTACACTATTTGAGATTCCTTAAATTTGTACTGATTTTTTCATAATTTTCATGACTTAAGACTGTTTACATATTTTGCCTGTTTTACTTTTCAAAATATCGATCTTACCGCAATTTCAAGCTTAACTTTCAAATTTTGGGGAAAAAATGGAATTTTTCAAATTAAAATTGAAACAAACAAGTTTTATAAAAAAAAGTTGATATCAGGACCCGTCGAGAGAATTCCCGGCCCAGTGGCAATTCAAGGGGTCCGGGCCCCTTCAGTTCTATATATTGGGGGCTCGGGCTTTTAAAATATCCTGTTCAGATAAAACGACATAAAAGAAGATGACGTTTATCTGATTCATAATTTTCGTTTTGACCAATAAAAAATTCGATTAATTTTTGAAAATTTCGGCTTTTTTCAAACATTTTTAAAATACTGACTTCTATTAAACATTTCGCTTTATCTCAAAACATTGACTTTTTGAAAATTCTGTTTTTAATTGTTTTTCATTGAAAAATTACACTTTAACTGTCACTTGTCAGTTTAAAAATGTCGACTTTTTTTTGAAAATTTTAATATTCGACATATCCACTTTTTCCGGAATTTCCTTTTCTCGAAATTTTCACTTATGTTTGAAAATCCCAATTGTTAAAATTTCGATTACTCTTAAAATTTCAACATTTTAAAATATTCACTTTTTTCGAAATTTCAACCTTTTCTTAAAATTTTTACATATCGGAAAATCTCGACTGCCAAAATTTTAACTTTTTTTCAAAATTTTAACTTAATTTTAAAAAATTCGACTTTAAAATGACAACTTATTTCGACTTCTTTTCAAAATTTAGGTTATTTTTTGAATGTTTTTAGTTGATCCTAAAGTGTTGGATTTTAAGCAAAATTTCGACTTTTTTTCAAAATTTTAAGTTATTTTTGATGATTTTAAATTTTTTTTAGAACTGTGGCTGGAAATTTAGTCTTTTTGTAAAATTAACTCTTAAAAATTTCAATTTTTGAAAATTTGAGTTTTTTGAAAATCTCGACTTTTTAAACATTTCGACTTTTTTAACATTTCGACTTGTTTTCAAGATTTGGACCTTCCATTATTTTTTCAAAATTTCCATTTTCCTAAATTTTACTTCTCTAGAAAGTTAGACTTGTGTCAATTTGTATTTTTTTGGAGAATCCGATTTGTTTTAAAATATTTTTTTAACACTTCGATATTTTTTTTAAATCTCCACTTTTTTGTAATTTGTCCTTTATTTAAAATTTTGATTATTTCTCAAAGTTTCGACATTTTTTTGAAAGTTTTTTTTTCAAAAATGTCTACTTTTTCGAAGTCTCGACTTCTTAAATTTGACTCTTTTTTTTACCCTGCTTTATTTCTAGAAAATTTTGACTATTTTTAAGAGTTGGATTTTTCAGAAATTTAGATTTTTATTTTGAAATTTTCAATCTTTTTTCAGAATTCCACTTTTTCTGAAAATGTGGATCAAAATTTTAACTTTTTTGAAGTTTTGACTTTTTTTTTAAATTACGACCTTTTTTCTAAATGTCGACTTTTTTTGTAAATTTTGACTTTCTCGAATCTTCGAATTTTTATAAATTCAACTTTTTGAAAAATTTGCCTTCTAAATTTGAGAATTTCGATCTTTTCTTTTCAAAATTTCCACGTTTTCTGAAATTGATTAAAATTTTTACAAAATTCTAAATTTCTCAAAAATTATTGAACGGAGGTGGCAATACCTGGTATCAAAAAAAAAGGTAATTTAATTTCGTATCCGATAAGATAATCCAAGATAGGTGGTTTCATTTGAAAAAATTAAGTTATGCATGTTTGAACAACTGAAGAATTGAGTCGACGGATGTGAAGAAATTTAAGAAATCTTGCTAACAGCAAAGATGTAAACAAATACTCAATTTCTTCCTGAATGCAAAACCGTATGTCTCACAACTCTGAGTCATTGCGTTTGGAAAATATCGTTAATGGCGTCAAGCTCCGAAATCGTCAAATTTAACCAAAAAAATTAAATTACTCGAAAACGTTTCAACTAAGGGCCTATGTCGTCTTAATAAATTCATATTCATTTCTAACAAGGAATCCAAAAATGTAAAAATACATAGGGTGTTCTGTTTAAAATAAGAAAGTTGTGTTCATTTCCGGTGCAACCGGAAGGCCGTTATATTTGGCAATAATTTTAGGTTGTGGAGAACTTTATTTCGAACAACTTTCATTTGAAACATTTTTCGATATTTTGAACGATACGCCTACCAAAGACCGATTCCAAAAAAATTACCTTCATAAAACAAATTTTAAATTTAAATTAAAAATTTCGATAATACAGGTTCCAAAAAAATTAGAGTGGCTAAAATGTTTTCAAAATCTCAAGAAAACAAAATTTTAGAAGACAAAGTAAAAAAAATGAGAAAGTAGACTTGGTATTGTTAGTAAAAAGCAGAAATGTCGAAAAAATGTGAAAATTGTAAGGATGAAATTTTGAAAAAAAAAAATGTATGAAAATAAACAAAACAAGTATTTACAGACACCATAACAAGAAACCCCAACAAATCGACAATACGACACCCTACTGAATCATTTAAGATTATATCATTAGCTGAAATAAATACGACTTTCAAAGTATTTCTCAATTAATGGATGATTATTCTAATCAATCTTTTAAATGTTTACCGTCTTTGGTGTTAAGACCAAATTTGGCAAACACACATGAAGCATGATTAATCCATATAATATATGCATTAATCATAGTTTCACTAGTAAATATTGGTAGGCAAAAATGTAACACCAATCACACAAATTTAAGGGGCTTGGTTGCAATAAAATTCTGATTAATTAATTTTTACCTGAACAGTTTCCTCGGGGAACACTTGGTCAAATTTGAAGGGCTTATGTTTATCCCCGTGTCCGTTTTTATTGAGCAAAATTAAATTTTCTTTAAGATCTACCAAAACTATGTTTTGCTGTCCTTCTGCTTCTTCCTTTTTGTTAATGGGTCGAACTCTGATAAATACACGAACATTTTCAATTTCTGCTTTAGTGTCAACTTTTATGTTTGCCATAATTGGAAATGTTAAACTAATTTTTGTAAATCAATATTTGTATAAAATATAAACTATTTCATTTTGGTTCAGGTGAGAATATGTTGTGACAACCACTTGACGACTGTCAAGGGCATGTGAAAATCGATATCTGACGTTGACGTTTAATGGTACGTTCCGCAATCCCAATCGCACATTTTAATATGAGGAACGTTGACTGAATATAGTGTAGACGGCGGAAGCAATAGACCAAAAGCGTACGCCATTTTTGGACGCTCAGGAGCTCTGCTTCAGGACTTGATCTTATCCACGGAGGTTCTACTTTGGCACGAAATTCAAATATACTGTTTGTAGCGCCCTCCCACGCAGTAACCGGAACTACCGCACATTTATACATATATACGTAAATTAAATATATGTGTATAGTTCCTAAATTTGTGTGCGGTGGCGCCTGAGAACGTAAACAAATTTAAGTGTCATTGGATCAGGGTGTCGGAATTGGAATTTATCTGCGCAAATCATATATGTAATACTTCTATATGGCCAGTTCCTCGTTTCTTAGGGGAAAGACTTCTCTTTCTCGCTGACCTTCACACGAATTAATGAGTCGCAATGCGCAAGTGTTGCAAATCAGCTGTGCACGGCCAAACCATATATGTAATACTTCTATATGACCAGCTCCCTATTCTCTTCACGAGTTTGTTCCAACCAAATACGATAAAGATGGAACATGGATAAATGGCGAGTATTGCGCATGAATTGAACGAAATGAACCAATCGCTACGGGCGTGTTAAACGGGTGTTTATGTTTGGCCGTGCACAGCTGACTTTGGCCATGCACAGATGATTTGTAACACCTGCGCATTGCGACTCATTAATGCCTGTGAAGGTCAGCGAAAAAGAGAAGTCTTTCCCATAAGAAACGAGGAACTGGCCATATAGAAGTATTACATATATGGGCCAAACATAAACACCCGTTTAACTCGCGCGTAGCGATTGGTTAATTTCGTTCATTCATGCGCAATACTCGCCATTTATTCATGTTCCATCTTTATCGGATTTGGTCAGAACAAACTCGCGAAGAAAATAGGGAGCTGGCCATATAGAAGTATTACATATATGGCGCAAATAGGCGTTTGGGTACTAAGAGATGGCAAAAGATGGTGCTGATATCACAACAAAGATATGTGCATCTCTCTCTATCACATTGGTAATTTGACAATACTGACATTTAATAAAATTGACATTTACTATATCAATGTCAAAAGCTGTTGTCATTTACAACTTTCATCAATAGATGTCTCTTTCAATGAAAAATTTGGAAATTTATAATTTTAAACGTTGATTCATTGGTAATATTGTTTGAATGTCATTTTGTTGACCATTCAAATTTTGTCTTCCATTTGTTGCAGTGTATTCTTTGTTTATTTTGATATAAATATTCTTTCTGTTTGACTTAAATGTTGTTTTTCATAATTGAAAATTACGAGATCTTATTGAGTTTATGCGTTCAACAACAGAACTAACGCCTGCTACAAGGTAAGTAATCTTAATAATTGCTCACTGAATTGATAACATGTATATGCTTTGTGGGAAAGAAAATCTAACAATAAAGATTGTTTTAGGTGAGCGTACTAGCTGGAAATTGTGAAAGGGGTAACAGAGTTGGCGAATCAATAAACAGTAGGCTGTTTGAAATTGAAAAGAAGAAATTTATTCAAGGAGATACCACAGTATAGATATTAGCTTAAGCTAATATCTATACTGTGTCTTTGCATTGGATTTGGATGGAATGGAGGACGAGAACATCAGTCATCTTCGAGCAAAATTTTACTAGTAAGTAGAAAATTTTATTTATTTGTGGAAGTGAAGTATCAATCGGAATGACATCCCCGTCTTCGGGAAAAAAAACTGCTGAATCCCAAGCTGCCGGAATGTTTACAAAAATGGCGACTATAACAAAAAACAGTTTTGTGATTACCAAAAGCAAAAATAAGAAAAAGGTAACACTTTAAAAAATAAGATTTAATGTAATCCGAATATACACTGATTGCACATTGACAACGTTAATGATGCTAAAATTCACTTCTAACGTTTTGTAAAATATGTGTAGGAATTTGTCGAATCGTTTGCTTAATAATATGTCAGAGACTATTATATATGATACTTTCTTTCTAATGAGAATATTATTATTTCTACTTTACAGTGAAAATACAGTGATAAATAAATGTATCCAAAATATCTTATTCCTGCCCGAACAAATGCCTCCAGATATTTGAAAAAATGTTAGAAATTTTATTGTCAGTATGGACTTTGTCAACATGCAAATGGAGCATACATGGACCTCGTTAACATTAAAAGCTACTTTTTTTCTTATTTTTGTCTGATGATTAGATATTCAACCAAGGGATTCAAGATATTTCATTTGAAAAAAAAAGAATTAAGGTTTTTTCTGACCTCCTGTAGTAAGCAAAATGCAAAAACGATTAAAATGTTGCAATCTTTTAAACAAAAATCGATCTGTTTTGGCAGGCACACCCCTCGTAGTAAGAAAATTGTACCCTAAAAGGTGTCAAACTTTCAACAAGTATCAACCAGAAATTATGTGAAAAAAATTTTCGCTGCTTGATATATTTTAGTTAAATTCACTATCCCGTATAAGTCATCTGTATCAATATTTAACTTCTAGAGAAATCTTGAAGCAGTTGAACTGATAAATATATTTTAAAATTATTACAAATATTTAAATATGAACTTATATACATGTACGAATATACATATTTAATAAAAATATATTATGTTAAAATGGCAGTTTATTTTTTTACACCTCATACTTAAAATTGTTTTGAAATTTCCGTTCACGTTGGTCACTTTTGTTTAATCTTTAAAAACAGTAGTGCAATCCAACTGAATGGACATTTCAAAACAGTTTAAAATTAATTTTAAAGTCCATGTATGCTCCATTTGCATGTTAACAAAGTCCATCTGACAATAAAATTTCTAACACTTTTTCAAATATCTGGAGGCACTTGTTCAGGCAGTAATGACAATAAGATAATTTGGATAAATTTATTTATCACTGTATTTTAACTGTAAAGTAGTAATAATAATATTCTCATTAGAAAGAAAGTATCATATATAATAGTCTCTGACATATTATTAAGCAAACGATCCGACAAATACCTACAGATATTTTACAAAAAGTTAGAAGTGAATTTTAGCATCATTAACTTTGCCAATGTGCAAACAGTGTATATTCGGATTACATTAAATCTTATTTTTTAAAATGTTACCTTTTTCTTATTTTTGCTTTTGGTAATCACGAAACTGTTTATTGTTATAGTCGCCATTTCTATAAACATTCCGGCAGCTTGGGATCAGCAGTTTTTTCCCCGAAGTCGAGGATGTCATTCCGACTGATACTTCACTTCCACAAATAAATAAAATTTTCTACTTTTCAGTAACCCTCGCAGAGATCACTTACCCTATTTTCATTACTATTTAAAATTTTGCTCGAAGATGATTGATGTTCTCGTCCTCCATTTCATCCAAATCCAATGACAGTTAAATTTGTTTACGTTCTCAGGCGCCACCGCACACAAATTTAGGACCTATACTCATATATTTAATTTACGTATATATGTATAAATGGGCGGTAGTTCCGGTTACTGCGTGGGAGGGCGCTACAAACAGTATATTTGAATTTCGTGCCAAAGTAGAACCCCCGTGTTGCAAACCTATCACAAAATGCGTATACCACTTTTCTCTATGCATACTCCAAAACGTTGTTAAGGAAGTGCTGGTACCTAGTGGTCAATAGTAAAACTATTACACTTTGGCAGGGGAAAACAGAGTTCTTCAGGGTTTTGGTCATTTATCCAAGATCTACACCACAAATCAAACAATAATTATTTTCTCTTATTGATATGTCCAAGGTCGCTGCGTGATGGGATGGGAAGTTTCACTTCGATGAATACACTTTTAAATTATGAAATTTTGACAAAACACCTTTTTTTTATAGATTTAAAGACATTTTATTAACTTCGAATTTTTAAGCCAAATTCTCATCTTTAACTTGGAATGTATTGTTCATAATTTCCAAAATTTTAGAAAAATTAGAAATTACTAAACGAATACAGTAACTTTTAAGAAATAACTCCAAATTAAAAAAAAATCGTGAAATTTATTCTTTTAATTTACAACTCGTTATTAATTAAATATTTTCAATTTGAAGTCAACATTTTAGGGAAAAAAAACAAGAATTGCAAATTTAAAGTTAGAATTTAAAAAAAAAATAAATTTATTTAAAAAAATGTTTTCAAAATTTCAAGTTGGACTTGCTACTTTTTTCTTTTGATTCAAAATTTTATTTTTTTTTAAATTGTTCCCAATAACTCGCGTTTAAATTGGAAAATTCGAGACATTTTTTTAACAAAATGTTTATTATTCTAGTGATTTCAACTTTTTATAGACGTTGGAAAATCTCTTTTTATTTTTAAAATCATAACTTTTTCTCAAAATTTCGAATTGTGAATTTACATGTTTATTCTTCTCTTCATATTTCCACTTTAATCACGAAATCAGAACTTTCTAGAAATCTTTTACTCAAATTGTTCGTTGATATTTTACCTGGTTATGGCCGTTATCTTAATCATTCCATTCCTATACCGACCGACTAATTCGCAACAGATGGGGTGCTGTACTGATTCATATTTTTCCACTCACGCCTACTTGGCAATTTACAGATTCAGAATGGGACGAAGTTAAGAAAAACCTTAACTTTATAAGAACATAAAATAAATCAGAATAATCGGGTTAGAAATTAGAAATTACTAAACGAATATAGAAAATTTTAAGAAATAACTCCAAATTTATAAAAAATCGCGAAATTTATTATTTTATTTTATTACTCGTTATTAATTAAATATTTTCAATTTGAAGTCAACATTTTAGGTAAAAAAGAGAACAATTATTGCAAATTTAAAGTTTGAATTTTGGGAATTTAAAGCAAAAAAATAAATTTATAAAAAAAAACTTTTCAAAATTTCAAGTTGAACTTGCTACTTTTTTCCTTCGATTCAAAATTTTATTTTTAAAAAATTTTTCCCAATAACTCGCCTTTAAATTGGAAAATTCGAGACATTTTTTTAACAAAATGTTTATTATTCTAGTAATTCCAACGAGTGGAAAATCTCACTTTTTCTCAAAATTTAGAATTGTAAATTTACAAATTTGTTATTCTCTCCATATTTCTGCTTTAATCACAAAATCAGGACTTTCTAGAAATTTTGTATTTTCGAACGAACTTTCAAGAAAAAATTGGAAATTTCGGTATTTAATTAAAGTCGTGAGTGTGATATTTTTTACTTTTCAACTCGAAACGTGTCGTGAGCATTTTATATTTTTTCTTTTTTACTCTTCAACTCAATTTTTGTGCGTTCGGGTGCGGCCGATCACGCACGAAGTGAATATTCTTAGTATATAAGGGTTAATTTTAAGATTAGATGTTAGTTTCTCTCTGAAGATGACAGCTTGGCTGTCGAAACGCGTTAGAGCAACCTTTGTTGTGTTTTTTAATTTTTCTTGGTTTCAGGGGACAAGTTCTGTGTTTCAATCTTCAACTCAAATTGTCCCTTGATATTTTACCTGGTTATACCCGTTATCTTAATCATTGCATTCCGACACCGAGCGACTAATTCGCCACAGATGGGCTGCTGTTCTGATCAATGTTACCGCTTGCAAAATACGAAATTACTGACAAATCTTGATTAGATTCCTGGCTTTTTCTAGCAAAATTTAAATGTTATATTCCTTGTATTTCGTGACAAATTCAAAATTAAATTGTATTTATTATATATTTGCTTTAATGAGCTTTTAACAAATCAATTTTAACAGAAATTTGTTTAAATCATATTATATAAAATATTTTTGCCATATTAAAACGTTCTTAGCTGAGAAGTGTTAGATCTTTACAACCGTAAGCAGAATTTCCGCTAGCAGACCAAAGTGACCCTCTCCACGTTGAGTTACGAAAATTATGTCAATAGGGACAAAAAGCAATGGTTATAAAACTTGTTCATGTAATAAAAGCATTTAAAATTATTGAAAACACTTGACTCTGAAAAGTTAGAAACCCTACCCTACACAACAAAGACATTAGATTGCACCCTAAATGCGCTTTGGTTTTCTCTGTACAACACATGTTTAAGATCCAATATTACAAGAGAATCGCTGTCAAGGGGGCCAGCGTGTAAAAATTGCAAAATATGTAGTGTGTAAAAATCGCGAATCGAAATTCGAGGTTATTCCTTGAAATTCCTGGTTATAAGTCAATAATGGCAAGTTTACTGGCAGGACCTTATATTACTGGCTAATGCCAGTATTTATTGGCAAAACGGCAACCTTGGTATTGATTCATATTTTTCCACTCACGCCTACCTGGCAATTTACAGATTCAGTATGAGACGAAGTTAAGAAAAACCTTAACTTTATAAGAACAAAATAAATCGGAATAATTGCGTTTAGAAATATTAAATTTAAACTTGGAATTTTCACAAAAATATTGATTTAAAATATTTATCCAATATTTGCAAACTGAAAATATGCGAAATTTGACAATTAAATTGAAAAATATGAGAGATTTTTTTTCATAATTGTGGTTTTCTACGGAAGTCAAAAATTTCATAAAAAATGTATTTCAATTTCTAAATTCAAATTTTCTACGGCAAAATTAAAATTTCAAGATCAAAAACAAAACGAAATTTAAATCTTGACAACGAAGTTTTCTGAAAATTTTTAGCTCTGTAACTAATAAGATTGTGAAGAAACTTAACCTTTTAAGAAAACAGATAAAAGACGATTTTTGACATAAAAGTTCAAGGAGCAACGGAACGAACAGTTTAGACAACACACAATTTTGACTACTAAATTCAAAACAAACAATTTCGATTTATTTTAGTTTTTGATATATATACCGAGTGTAACAGGATCATGGTACACCCCTTATCTCTTCTTTATTTATAAAGATAATTTTTTCAAAATTGCTACACTTGATGTATTTATAAAATGTAAAATTGTTACATAAAATTTACATTCCTATTGTTGTCACTTTCGCTAGAACTGATACCAACTTTTGATTTTTAAATAGAACAGCCTGTATATTATTACACTTTTGGAATCTGCACAATGTTCTGGATGCAAAAGTAATTTTTAAAGTATCAAACAGTTTTTTAGTCCCATTTTATCTTTTGGTCTAGAAAGTCATGACTCAGCCTAATTAACGCTAATTAACGGTATGTGGAATAAAAAATAATCGAAATTTAAATTTTTCTGGTTGTTGGCGTCATCTATTATCGTTTTGATGTGACGCTGCATAAGTTGTGGCTCTGACTACACCGATTAATCTATTCAATATGACTAAATATATGCAATGAGTAATTAAAAAGTTATTTTATAAAGTAATAATAACCTGATAATGAGTTAATCTAACAACTAATAACAAAGAAATATTATTGATTAGTTGCTTTTGCTATCCTTCACTAGATGCCGCCACGGGTGCGTCATAATTGACGTTTCATATTTGTAAATACGATCTATGTTTTGTATTCAGGAAATGAAATCGTGAAGTGAAATTTTTCAATGATTTTCTATTTTTATTCCCGATAGAAATATCTCGTCACAAAACAAAAATATGGCAGTGATTTATTATCCTCTATAATGACCAATTCATTGAAGTGCAGTCTGCAGTGTTGATAACTTAAAATGAATAGTGAAATGGTTGCGAAAGAAAGATCAATTTTTTTCCCTAGATTAATAACTTCTCCAAATTCTTCTGATAATAGGAACACCGAAGATGCCAATAATGATGCCGAAGGTAAAGTTAAGAACAAACTTATGTCTATGTGGAATAATGTTAAATTCGGTAAGTTTTTCTGTACTGAAGTTGGGGCGCGGGATGACTTGAGATTCATATCGTAGGCATGAAATTAAAAACCAATTTTTCCAAAGAATCTCCTGTTTGGCTTCTGGGTAGATGTTACAGAAGGATAGAAAGTCCTTCTTCTGACATAACTGAATTGGGAACTGATGTGGCTGCCTTTCAAAGCCAAAGTGAGGTGGGTGTCAAATATTTAATGCCTGCGGGAGAATTTGTGTTTGTTTTTGTGCTGCTGCAGTATTAATTTTTTTTTTTAAATAGAAAGTAACCCAAATAAAATTAGACGAATGTTAAAGGTATTAATTACGTATAATGGTTCTGTATTTTATCAGATATATGGGGTCTAACAAGCCCATGGTGTACCCCCTTATTTTTTCTCTTTTTATGAAGATGTAATTCGAACTTACTACACTCACTGCTTGTGAAAAATGTTTGAGATTAAATTCCTATTTCTGGTCTGTTGATTTTCCAAAAGAAATATAGACTTTTGATTTTTAAAAGGAACATCCCATATATCGTTATATGTTTAGAATTTGTTCAGTTTTATGAATAAAATGGGTAAATAATTCACTGGAAAAAAATGTTGGGTCCAATTTATTTTGCAATATGGTGTAGTGTCATTTCTTTGACTGGGTCAAATGATTTAAAACAAACCTATATTTCCAAATTTCAGTCATAAATAACAAAAAAAAAAGAACTATACATTTGAAATTCCTATTTTTAAGTCTAAATTTCAGATTTTGGCTTTGTTAATCTCAAAATTGCAGCTTTGAAGATGGAATTTAAAAAAATGGAATTTCAAATTAAAACCCAAAAGTGTCACTTTTATTGAATTTCCATCTGGGTCTTGAAATTTGGACTATAATCTCGAATGACTTCTGTCCAAACCAGTGGTTCCAAAATTGTGCATTGGTGGCCCCCGGAGAACCGCGAAAATATTCTGTAGTGCGATGTGGTAAAATTTTACTTTCGGGTCTTCAACTGTAGATTCCCCCTAGTAAATTTTTATTATTTCTTACATTATTTCATTTTTGATATATTCTTGATATTTCGAGAAAAAAATTGAAATTTCCAACAAATATGTACATCTGTCAAAATTTCCGAAACAATTTATTTTTTGAAATTATTGCTGTATTTATTAAAAATTTTGGTCCAATATTAAGATAATAAGCATATTTTGAAGAAAAAGACGAAATTGACAGAATAAGACAACTTTAGACAGGAATTGAAATTTTTTATTGTTTCTTTTTATAACTTTCACTTTTTTATTTCAATTCTAAAAGCGTTGAAGAAAATGGTTAAAATTTCCAGGAAATATTTTTGTCAAAATTACAAAATTACAAAATTACAAAATGTGTCTCCATTTTTTATATTTTTTAAATCAAAATTTTGACCGTTTTCGAGAAAATAAAAAACGATTTTAGATAAAGTCGAAATATCAGGAAACAAAAAAAGGTCATATTTTCAGATAAAAGCCAACTTTTCCAGAAAGTCAAAATTTGAAAGAAATGAAGAAAAAAAAGATGAATTCTGAAAAAAAGTCGAAATTTTACTTGAAAATTCAACAGTTTGGGAAAGTCAGTAGAAGGTCAAATTTTGGGAAAAAATTCAAACTGTGGAAAAAAGTCGAAATTTTGAAGTAAAGACGAATTTGAGGATCGAAATTTAGAGCAAAAGGCCAAATTAAAAAATGATTGAATTCTGAGAAAATTGGGAAACTATCAAAAGACGAATTAAGAAAAAAACCAAATTTTCTGAAAAATACCAGACTTGAAAATAAAGAAATTCAACTTAAAAGTACGAATTTCGAGAAAACAGTGAAGATTTGGCGGCATAAAAGGTTGAATTTTGAGAGAAATTTCGAAAATTTGGCATAAAGGTAAATTTTGAGAAACGAATCATTTCCAGAAATTCAAATTTAAAAGAAATCGGTTTCCAGAAAAGACCATTTAAAAAAGGAAAGAACTGTCGAAAAAAAGATGAATTTTGAAAAGAATGTCGAAATGGAGAAAAAAAAGTCAAATCCGAAATAAAAAAAAGTCTAAATTTACGTTAAAGTTCAATACTTTGAGGAAAAAGTAAGAATTTTTAATAGACCGGTGTGAAGACAGCGGCCAAAACCCAGCAGCCACTTTTACGAGGTTAACCGAACGTCCATGGGCGTGCGGGTATCGCGATATGAGTTGCCGGCCGGCTACTAGCATGCAGGCAGAAAATAATCCGTCGTAGCGGCCAAAATATTAGCAGCGTTAGGCGACCATTGCATTAAAGTAAATATCTCTAAATTATATAAAAATTCATATATACCAAACGCGTTGACCTAACCAAATAAAACTTTAACATTTTGTTCACAAAAACATGGGAATTCAATTCGTACAAGCTCATCAACTAACGCCGGGTTCCTCAGGGTGAAATGCACCACTATATACGAATTATATAAAAACTCAAATCATAACTACGGCCTGGACCTAACCAAATAAGATTTTGACATTCTATTTAAAAAAATATAAAAAATTAACAGTAAAAGTCTTATTTACTGACGACGGGATCTTCGGGGTGAAATGTACCCCTATCTATAAATTAAAAAAAAATTCAAATCATAACTACAGCCTGGACCTAAACAAATAAGATTATGGCATTTTATTTAGAAAGATATAGAAAAGCAACTGTAAAAAGCTGATTGACTGACGACGGGATCTTCGGGGTGAAATGTACCCTTAACTATAAATTCTAGAAAAATTCAAATCATCACTACAGCCTAGACCTAACCAAATAAGATTTTGGCATTTGATTCAGAAAGATATAGAAAAGCAACTGGAAATAGCTGATCGGCTGACGGCCGGATCTTCGGGGTGAAATGTACCCCTATCTATAAATTTAAAAAAAATTCAAATCATAACTACAGCCTGGACCTAACCAAATAAGACTTTGGCATTCTATTCAGAAAAACATGGGAAATTATCTATAAAAAGCTGATCGACTGACGGCGGGACCTTCGGGGTGAAATGTACCCCTATCTATAAATTTAAAAAAAATTCAAATCATCACTACAGCCTAGACCTAACCAAATAAGATTTTGGCATTATATTCAGGAAAATATAGGAAACTAATTGTAAAAAGCTGATCGACTGACGGCGGGATCTTCGGGGTGAAATGTACCCCTATCTCTGAATTCTAAAAACATTCAAATCATAACTACAGCCTGGACCTAACCAAATAAGATTTTGACATTCTATTTAAAAAAATATAAAAAATTAACAGTAAAAGTCTTATTTACTGACGACGGGATCTTCGGGGTGAAATGTACCCCTATCTATAAATTAAAAAAAAATTCAAATCATAACTACAGCCTGGACCTAAACAAATAAGATTATGGCATTTTATTTAGAAAGATATAGAAAAGCAACTGTAAAAAGCTGATTGACTGACGACGGGATCTTCGGGGTGAAATGTACCCTTAACTATAAATTCTAGAAAAATTCAAATCATCACTACAGCCTAGACCTAACCAAATAAGATTTTGGCATTTGATTCAGAAAGATATAGAAAAGCAACTGGAAATAGCTGATCGGCTGACGGCCGGATCTTCGGGGTGAAATGTACCCCTATCTATAAATTTAAAAAAAATTCAAATCATAACTACAGCCTGGACCTAACCAAATAAGACTTTGGCATTCTATTCAGAAAAATATGGGAAATTATCTATAAAAAGCTGATCGACTGACGGCGGGATCTTCGGGGTGAAATGTACCCCTATCTATAAATTTAAAAAAAATTCAAATCATAACTACAGCCTGGACCTAACCAAATAAGACTTTGGCATTCTATTCAGAAAAATATGGGAAATTATCTATAAAAAGCTGATCGACTGACGGCGGGACCTTCGGGGTGAAATGTACCCCTATCTATAAATTTTAAAAAAATTCAAATCATAACTACAGCCTGGACCTAACCAAATAAGACTTTGGCATTCTATTCGGAAAAATATGGGAAATTATTTATAAAAAGCTGATCGACTGACGGCGGGATCTTCGGGGTGAAATGTACCCCTAACTATAAATTCTAAAAAAATTCAAATCATCACTACAGCCTAGGCCTAACCAAATAAGATTTTGGCATTTGATTCAGCAAGATATAGAAAAGCAACTGTAAAAAACTGATCGACTGACGGCGGGATCTTCGGGGTGAAATGTACCCCTATCTATCAATTATAAAAAAATTCAAATCATAACTACAGCCTGGACCTAACCAAATAAGACTTTGGCATTCTATTCGGAAAAATATGGGAAATTATCTATAAAAAGCTGATCGACTGACGGCGGGATCTTCGGGGTGAAATGTACCCCTATCCATAAATTTTAAAAAAATTCAAATCATAACTACAGCCTGGACCTAACCAAATAGGATTTTGGCATTATATTCAGGAAAATATAGGAAATTAATTGTAGAAAGCTGATCGACTGACGGCGGGATCTTCAGGGTGAAATGTACCCCTAACTATAAATTCTAAAAAAATTCAAATCATAACTACAGCCTGGACCTAACCAAATAAGACTTTGGCATTCTATTCGTCGTCAGTTAGGTCCAGGCCGTAGTTATGATTTGAGTTTTTATATAATTCGTATATAGTGGTGCATTTCACCCTGAGGAACCCGGCGTTAGTTGATGAGCTTGTACGAATTGAATTCCCATGTTTTTGTGAACAAAATGTTAAAGTTTTATTTGGTTAGGTCAACGCGTTTGGTATATATGAATTTTTATATAATTTAGAGATATTTACTTTAATGCAATGGTCGCCTAACGCTGCTAATATTTTGGCCGCTACGACGGATTGTTTTCTGCCTGCATGCTAGTAGCCGGCCGGCAACTCATATCGCGATATCCGCACGCCCATGGACGTTCGGTTAACCTCGTAAAAGTGGCTGCTGGGTTTTGGCCGCTGTCTTCACACCGGTTTTTAATAGAAAGCCAAATTTTGAGAAAAAATCTCAAACTGGGAAAAATTGAAATTTTAAAATAAAGACGAATTTGAAGATTGGAATTTCGAACAAAAGACCAATTTAAAAAATCGTTGAATATTGAGAGAAATGAAAATTTTTCAAGGAAGACGAATTCAGAAAAAAATCAAGTTTCCTGAAAAAGACCAGAATCAAAAACAAGGAGAAAGTCAACTTAAAAATACGAGTTTCTAAAAAAGGTGCAAATTTCCAGTCATAAAAACTTTTGACAGAAATTTCGAAATATTAGGAAAACCCAAAATTTGAGAAACAAATCGTTTCCAGAAATTCAAATTAAAAAAAGTTGATTTTCAGAAAAAGCTAATTATTTAGAAAAGGAACGAAATGTCGAAAAAGAAAAACGAATTTTGAAAAGAAATTTAAAAAAATCAAAATTTCAAGAAAAAAAATTAAATTTAGAAAAAAGTCCAAATGAAGAAAAAAAGATGAATCTAAAATGGACGAAGGTCGAAATTTCACGTTAAAATTCAAGAGTTCGAGAAAAAAGTCTTAATTTTTAATTTTTTTAGAGAAAGTCAAATTTTAAGGAGAACATTCAAACTGTGGAAAAAGTTAAAATTATGAAATAAGGATGAATTTGGGGATCGAATTTCTAAAAAAAAATGCAAATTTGCAGACATAAAAGCTTTGACGGAAATTTCGAAATATTAGGAAAACCCAAAATTTGAGAAACAAATCGTTTCCAGAAATTCAAATTTAAAAAAAAAGTTGATTTTCAGAAAAAGCTAATTATTTAGAAAAGGAACGAAGTGTCGAAAAAGAAAAACGAATTTTGAAAAGAAATTAAAAAAAAATCAAAATTTCAAGAAAAAAATTAAATTTAGAAAAAAGTGCAAATGAAGAGAAAAAGATTAATCTAAAATGGACGAAGGTCGAAATTTCACGTTAAAATTCAAGAGTTCGAGAAAAAAGTCTTAGTTTTTCATTTTTTTAAAGAAAGTCAAATTTTGAGGAGAAAATTCAAACTGTGGAAAAAGTTAACATTACGAAATAAGAACGAATTGGGATCGAAATTTCAAGCAAAAGACCAGTTTAAAAAATCTTAAAATGTTGAGCAAATTGGGAAATTTTTAAAATAGATGAATTCAGAAAAACTGAATTTCCTGAAAAAGACTGAACTTGAAAACAAAAGGAAGGTCAACTTTAAAATACGAATTTCGAGAAAAAAGTACAAATTTGTCGACATGAAAGAGAGAAAATTCGAAATTTTGGGAAAAGGTAAATTTTGAGGAACAAGTCGTTTCCAGGGGTTCAATATTTAAGAAAAATCTATTTTCAGAAAAGGCTAACTATTTAGAAAAGGAAAGAAATGTCGAAAAGAAGACGAATTTTGGAAATTTAGAAAAGGAAAGAAATGTCGAAAAGAAGACGAATTTTGGAAAATATTTTAAAAAATCAAAATTTGGAATTCTAAAGTTCGAGAAAAAAATCAGGTTTTGAAAGAGAAAGTCAAATTTTGAGAAAAAACCAAACTGGAAAAAAGTTGAAATTTTATAATAAAGACGAATTTGAGGATCGAAATTTCGAGCAAGACCAGTTTAAAAAGTCGTCAAATTTTGAGAAAATCGAGAAATTTTCAAAAAAGACGAATTTGGAAAAAAATGAATGTCTTGAAAAATACCGGACCGGACTTAAAAACCAAGAGAAAGTTGACTTAAAAACATGGTTTTTGAGAAAAAAAGTGGACATTTGTATAAAAGGTTAAATTTTGAAAGAAATTTCAAAATTTTGGGCAAAAGTCAAATTTTGAGGAATAAGTCGTTTCCAAAAATTCAAATTAAAAAAAAACGATTCTCAAAAGGGGCTAAATATTTAGAAACGTCAAGAAAAAAAACGAATTTTGAAAAGAAAACCGAAATTTTGAAAGAAATTAAAATTTTCGCTGTTTTCTGAAAATAAAAAACATCGACATTTTCTTGAAACTTAAAAGCATTTTTTTGAAGAATCCGAACTTTTTTGAAAAAAAAATACTTTATTTTACTTTTTTTTTACTTTCAGTTTGGACTTTTTTTGAAAATTTCAACATTTTAAAATTTCTAATTTGCTCAAAGTTTCAACTCTGAAAACTTTGACTTTTTTAAAAATTTTGACTTTTTAGAAATTTCATTTTTTTTAAACCTTGGAATTTAAAGTTTTTGAACATTGCTACTTTTTTCATACTTCAACTTTTTTCAAAGCCGTGGGTCTTTAACATTCTGACTTTTTTTTAAAAAAATTCTGTTCTTTTTGAAAATTTTAGCATTTTAAAAAATGTTTGACGTTTTATCGTAGTTTTGATAATTCAAAGTTTCGAGCTTTTCCAAAATTTCGCCTTTTTTTGAACATTTTTATCTTTTAGCAGTATGTCGCGTATTTTTTACAGATCTTAATAACCTATTTGAAAATGTAAACTCTGGAAATTTCAATGATTCTTTTGTCAAATTAACTTGTTTGAAGAATTTAACTTTTCGAAAACTTTGATTTTTTAAAAACTTTTGAAAGTTATCGTTTTTGTTTGAAAAATTCTTTTTTATGGAATTTCGACTGTTTTGATAATTTTGACATTTTTCCTAGTTTCGAAGTTTTTTTAAAAATTTCGGCCTTTTTCAAAACGTCTGTTTTTTTCGAAAATTTCGGTGTATTTTCGAATTACTTTTTAGTAAATATCATTTTTATTAAATTCGATATTTTCTGAAAATTTCGATTCGGACATTTTGACTATTTGGGAAATTTTGACTTAAAAATAGCAACTTTCAAAACTTCGATTTTTTTTAAGTTTCGCCTTTTTTGCAAATTGTGAGTTTTCCAAAGTTTTTTTTTGGGTTTTTTCGGAATTTATACCTTTTTTGAAAAATTTGATTTTTTTTTATTTGTACCACTCAAAATTTTGACTTTTTGTGATTTTCTTTTGAAAAATTCTGTTTTTTTGGAAAATTTAGATTTAAAAATCTATAGCTTTTAAACATTTTTACCCTTTATTTTTTATTTCTACTAAAATTCTCGATTTTTTTATAAATTTAATTTTTTTTTACGAAAATTTTTGAAAATTTTTATTCCTAAAATTAATTAAGATTTATTAGAAAATTTCGACTCTGAAGGTTCAACTTTTTCAAGATTTCGACCTATTTTACGAAAGTTCGATTTTTCTGAAATTTTAGATTTTTTCTTTGAAATGGTGCAATTTTTTAAAAATTGTGAATGCTGTTGAAAATGTTTACTTTTAAAAATGTAAACTTTTTGAAAATATTCAATTTTTGTTGTATGTAGCTACTTCAAAATTTCCTCTTTTCAAAATTTTCACTTTTCGCACAATTTTGACATTTTCTGAATGAATTACTTTGAAAATTTCGATTCTTTCAAAATTTGAACTTATTTGAAGTTTGACTTTTTATTAAAAATTCTGACTTTTTCATTTTCGATTTTTCAAATTTCAATTTTTATTCAGTTTTTAAGAATTTTGAGTTTTCAGTATTTCGTCTATTCCTTGACATTTTGCAGAATTTCGTCTATTCCTTAATATTTTGCTTTTTTTGAAAATTAAAAAAACAAAATTACCAAGTAAAATAATTTTAAACTTTTTTTAAAATTCGAGTATTTTGATAATTTTGACTTTTTCCTTGTTTTGGATTTTTTTTGAAATTTTGACTTTTCAAAACTACGTTTTTTGAAAATTTCGACGTATTTTCGAAACTTTTGCTTTTAGTTGTTTTATGAAAATTTCGATTTAAAGATTTGTATTTGGATAATTTTGATTTTGTTAAAAATATCGACTCTCAAAACTTCGATTTTGCTAAAGTTTTGCCTTTTTTTTTGCAAATTGTGAGTTTTCCGAAGTTTCGACAATTGAGAATGACGATATTTTTTCTGAATTATCACATTTTTTGAAAAATTTGATTTTTTTTATTTGCACTACCTAGAATTTTAATTTTTTGTCGTTTTCTTTCGAAAAATTCTGTTTTTTTGTAATTTAGATTTAAAAATTTCTATCTTTTGAACATTTTTACTCTTTATTTTTTATTTCTACTGAAATTTTCGATTTTTTTGTAAATTTATATTTTTTATTAAAAGTGTAATTCAGAATTTTGAAAATTTTCATTTTTGGAAATTTCAATTTATTTGAAAATTTCGAATTTTTCAGGTCCGACTTTTTCAAAATTTCAACTTTCTTTAGAAAGTTCAACTTTTGGTAAAATTAAAACTTCCTTTGACATGGAATTGCAAATTTTTTTTGAAAGATTTTACTACTAAAAATGTCAACTTTTTAGAAATATCATTTTACTCAAAATTTTGGCATTTTCTCAATGGATCATTTTGAAAATCACGACTCTTTTAAAATTTCAACTTATTTGAAAGATTCACTTTTTATTCAAAATTTTGACTTTTTCAAGACTTTTTTGTTGTAAAGGATTTTTTTGAAACATTCTACTTATTTTGAAAATTTCGGCTTTACTGTAATTTTTGTTTTCGATTTTTCAAATTTCAATTTTTGTAGTTTTTCAAAATTTTGACTTTTAGAATTTGGTCTATTCTTCGACAATTTGCTTTTTTGTAAAAAAAAAAAATTACCTATTTTAAACTTTGCTTTTCTAAAAATTTTCAACCGTTTTGATAATTTTGACTTCTAGTTTTGAATTTTTTAAAAAAATTTCGATTATTTTCAAAACTACAACTTTTTTCGAAAATTTCGACATATTTTCGAAATTTTTACTTTTAGTAAATTTCAATTTTTTAAAACATTCGACATTTTATGAAAACTTTAATTTATAAATTTTGACTATTTGGAAAATTGGCTACTTGGAAAATGTTGACTGTTAAAAATATCAATTCTTAAAATTTCGTCCGACTTTCGTTTAAGTTTTGCCTTTTTTGCAAATTGTTGGTTTTCCGAAGTTTCGACTAATTCAAAATTCGATTTTTTTCGGAATTTTTACCTTTTTTGATAAATTGATTTTATTTTTATTTTGACTACTCAAAATTTGACTTTTCTGTAAAAGTATTTTGCTTTCGAAAAATTCTGTTTAGGTGTAGATTAAATTTTTTTTTGTTTTTAAATATTTTCACTTTATTTTTTATTCCTACTCAAAAATTCGATTTTTTGTAAATCTAATTTTTCTATGAAGTGTAAGATTTTTTGAAAATTTCTATTCTTGAAAAATTCGATGTATTTGAAAAATTCGACTCTTAAAAGGTTCGACTTTTTCAACTTTTAAGATTTAGATCTTTTTTTAGAAAGTTCAACTCAATATTTTAACTTTTTCTTACAAACCTTAAACTTTTTTAAAAATTGCGAATTTTTTTGAAACTTTTTAACTTCAAAAATTGAAAAACAGAACTTGTCCCCTGAAACCAAGAACCAATTTCTCTCTGAAGATGATAGCTCGGCCGTCGAAACGCGTCAGAGTGTTTTTTAATCTTTCTTGGTTTCAAGGGACAAGTTCTGGTTTTCAGTTTTTGAAGATAACCAAGGACCAGTCCGTTCCATCAAACTTTTTAACTTTCAAGAATGTCAAAACTTATTGAAAGTATAGAAATTTTGTTGCTTGTAGCCATTGCAAACTTTTCACTTTTCTCAACATTTTGACATTTTCTTAATAAATTGTTTTTTAAAAATTCCGATTCTTGGAAATTTCGCCTTTTATTGAAAACTGACTTTTAAGAAATTTTTTCCTTTATAAAGGATTTTTTTGAAACATTCTACTTATTTTGTAAATTTCGACGTAACTGCAATTTTTTTAGGTTTCAAATTTTGTTTAATGTTTTTTTGTTGAATTTTTGAAAATTTTAACCTTTTCAGAATTTCGTCTATTCCTCGACATTTTGCTTTTTTATATACTGTGATTTTTTTAAAAATTCTACATATTTTAAACATTCTTTTTCTAAAAAATGTCGACTGTTTTGATAATTTTGATCTTTTTTTTAAATCTAAACTTCAAAATTTCGAGTTTTTCAGAATTTTGGTACCTTTTTTAAGAACTTTTTTGAAAATTTCGACATTTTTTTTTAAATTTTGCCTCTAATGAAATTTTGAATTTTTAAAAATTTCGACTTCTGATAATCTTAAAATTTTTCCTATTTTACCATTTTTACTTTTTTAAAATAGATTTCGACTTTTTCGAAATTTTAATTTTTTTAAGATTGCTAACTTAAACAATCATAAAATCAAACAAATGTATTTTGCCATTCACTAATCCACATAATGTACGTAAAGAAATATTGAAATTTCGCGACCTGCGAAAAGAATTTCAGCAAATAATATACTGCGTTACAGGGTGCCACGTTTGATTGTATTTCTTTAAAACTGATACGTTTTTAAATTTATGAACTGTATTACAAATAAAATGACGCCTCATGCAAGCGTACGTGCTGCACCTCCAGCAGGAACGATGCTGAAGAATAGTTCTCACTGTGCCAAGTTGGACATTTAAAAAAAAAATCGAAATGTTGGTTAAAAATCCCCAACATTTGTATTTTAATCACAAACTCTTGATTTAAATATTTGACGTTTTCTCGAAATGGCCCTGGAAAGTTTTAATAAGTTCAGAGAACCACTGATATAGCGTAACTTTCAGGATCTGGATAATTATATACTTGCTAAAATTATACCCAGTCATGAATGTAAAATTTTCTTTTATGATGACATAATGCCTACCTACAAAGTTGTAAAATTGAACAGACTCTGATTGATGTTTATGTGATGTGCGCGCTTCTTAGCAATGACTAAAATTAAAACTGCAAATCATAACAGTAAACATTCCAAATTTGTACCCGCAAAAAATTAGATTAATCATTTTGAGACATAAATATCTAATATTTCAAATTGATTATGCATATTTGTGTACATGTTGAAATAAGCTAAGTAAATATCGTTTTTGCTGTGGATATATTTGGAACAGATTTTTAATTAAGATATTTATCTCACATAAAAAACAAATTAATAAATTAATTTTACGTAATACAGCTTATTTGCTTATTGTAAATATTTAGCTAAAACATATCTATTATTTAAATTATAAATATCAAAGTAATCATACAATATACATTGTAGATCACTATTTTACTTATAGATTTCTATGAATGATGATGAAGGTTTCGAGGCTTTTAAAAAGGATTTTCTGAGTCGAATCTGGCTGACATATCGGAGGGAATTCCCCCTTTTAAACGGGTCTAATTACAGCAGTGATTGCGGATGGGGTTGTATGATCAGAAGTGGGCAAATGATGATTGCCCAAGCGCTAGTCTGTCATTTATTAGGAAGAGATTGGAGATGGGACCCGGATGCAGTTCCTGTGTCGAGAGAAAGCTTTATAGAGATGGTAAATCACAGAAAGATAGTCAAATGGTTCGGCGATAAACCATCAAAAAATAGTCCACTGTCTCTACACGCATTAGTGAATTTGGGCCAAGCATCGGGCAAAAAGGCTGGTGATTGGTACGCACCTGGATTTGTCGCTCATTTATTTAGGTATTTATTTAACTTTCAGTTCTAGCTTCAGCCGTATTTTATAATATACCGTCGGTGTTTGAATAGTATTTATGCTTTTTTACGTACCAAAGAGTTTTTCTCGAGATATCTTTAGAAAAACTATTTCCACCAGGTCACAGACGCAATATTACTAAATATAAGTAAGATCAACGCAAGTTCCGCCCACATTTATTCGTCATCCCAAAGTTGCAAAATTATAGACTGCATCAGCGCTTTGTACTAAATATACTCAACGCATCTCGATATCGTTGTTTGTTATTTCAATATATGGATATTGATTGTTGTTACAAAAATATCCACGCTCACAATGTTTCGATTTTTTTGGAAAATTTCAACTTATTGAAAAAAAAACGATTTTTTAAAATTTTGACTTCTAAAAACGTTGTTTAAATTTCAACTTTTTCTTAAAACTAATTATTTAACTTTCAGCTTTTTCTTAAAATTAGTTATTTAAATTTCAACTGTTGAAAATTGTGGCTTTTTAAGAGTTTCTGAACTAGTTTTTGAATTTTTAAAAAATTTGTACCAGTTTTGAATGTTTTGACGTTTTTTAATTGTAACTATTTTTGAATGGTTTGATCTGTCAAAAACTACTTTTTTTTATAAATTTCTTTTTTATTGAACCTATCGATTTTTTCAAAATTTTAATGTTTAATTAATTTAATTTTTTGAAAATTCTTCGCTTTTTAAAAAATTCGGCTTGAAAATCCCGATTTTTTCTTTTTTGGAAATTTCAGCTCGATTTTTTCTTTTTTGGTTATTTTGGCTTGTTTGAAAATTTCAACTTTTTTGAAAATTTCGATTTTTTTTTTGAAATTTTGATATTTCGAAAATGCTCACTTTTGATTTACAGCGAAACCTCGTTTATCCGAGGTAATGCGGGGAAGAGATATGTATATTGGATAGTGATGTGCCGGATCGTTAAAAATGTATATCCGCGGATACGGATCTGAATACGGATATTTGGTCTCAAGATCCGCGGATACGGATACGGATCTTCTCTTTCCAAAGATCGATGTGCAATATTTACCCCCGCGTACTGTACTCGATCGTTGTCTGCGCGAGACCTTGAAACGGTAGTTGACGCCATTTGACACTTGGCGTGACAGGCAGGACATGTTTTGATTTGCATTGCGCAGGTCTTTCTTTTGTTTTGTTTTTAGTTTAGTGTGACACTGGGTAGCATAGATAACGTTTGTGTTTGGTTTTGTTACACGAGTTAAAAAAAATGTCTACAAAGAAGTTTAGTAGTGTAATTTGGAATTATTATGTTACGGAAAGTATTCTCGTAAGGGTAAAGGCACAACTTCTTTAAAAAATCATCTACAGAGAAAACATCCTCAAGAATATGATTTATTCTGTAAAGAAGACTACGCTAAGAAGAGTAGCGATGAAATATCACGCCCGGGAACGTCTTTACAAACGGTAAAAAGAGAATTTAAACAAACCTTTTTCAAAGAATACATGGAAAAAGTTAAAATGTGGGATAATACAAACCCCAAATCAATAAAAATTGATTATTTGATTGCTGAAATGTTAGCTTTATCAGATTTACCTTTTCAACACGTAGAAGAATTAGGGTTCCGACGATTGATGGACCACATTGTTCCAAATTATGTTCTAAAAGGAAGAAAATATTTTACGGACCTTGTTTGCAGCGAGCTTTACGATAAAGTGTCATCAAAAATAAAAAACCTTTTACAAGATTTTGAGAAAGTTTCCTTCACATCAGATATCTGGTCAGAATCTTCATCAGGAGTTTCATTGTTATCATTAACATGTCATGGTATTACCAAAGATTTTCAACGAAAAAATTTCGTTTTGAAAGCGGAAGTCCTTGAAGAACGTCACACGGGAGATTATATTTCGCAAACATTTGAAAATATGTTAGAAGAATGGGGAATTCTGAAACAAAATGTGCACTGGTATTTATCTGAAATACATAATATCGACTGTACAGCACATCAGTTACATTTGGTGGTCAAAGAAGCTATTAAAAAAGTTGATACAATCTCCATGGTACTTACAAAATGTAGGAAAATTGCAGGACATTTCAACCATTCCACAATGGCAAAGCAAGAATTAGAAAAAATACAAGTTCGACTCAATCAAAAAGTTTTAAAAGTTTTACAAGACTCACCGACACGCTGGAATTCCAGCTATTACATGTTGGAACGACTTGAATGCATCAAGGATTCGTTGTCGCTTTATTCTTCTAATAATAAAATAGAACAATTTGATGCCGATGACTGGATTTTAATTCAAGAATTAGTAAAAGTGCTGAAGCCTTTGGAAGCCATTACAAAAAAATTGAGCTCACAAAACACATGTATATCTGACGTTATTCCTCTAGTACGAGCATTGAATAAAATCTATGACGAGATCCAAGAAAATCTCAATATCGGTGTATCCGCCGTTCTTGATTTTGTGTCTGCTTTGAAGAATGAATTAGATTATCGTTTTTCTGAAATTGATAAAAAATTTTTGTTTCAAGTAGCCACGGTACAAAGGTAAATTCTTCAGTGATATTCTCATAAAAGAAATAAAATGGAAATTGCTTACAGATTTAGAAACCGGAGTAAATCTCACAGCAACTACAATAAGTACTGAAGACAAACCAATTACTGTTAGAAAAGAACATTGCCAGAGTCTAGAAGAGTCTATTGCTAATATGTTAGATAGTGATGATGACCATGAGCAATCTGAAAATCAAATATCAGATACGAAAGCTAATTTACTTATAGAATATATGTCAGAAAAAAGATTACCAAGAGATCAGGATCAGCTAAAGTATTGGCAGATTAACAGTAAAAAGTTTGGAGGTCTCAGTCACATTGCTCGCACATATTTATCATCACCTGCGACAAGCGTTCCAAGTGAGCAATTTTTTAGTGCAGCAGGAATTGTTTATGAGTCACATCGTAACAGACTTTTGGGGGACAAAGCTGCCAAATTACTCTTTTTGAAATACAATTTACCATTACTAAATTTTAATTATGTCTTTTAAATTTTTTTAAATTCCTCTAATTGTCACTGTGTTTTTAATCTAATGTTAACACTTTATATGTAACGCAGTATTAATTTACCTAATTAGAATAATCATTTAATTTGAATTTGAATTATTACGAAGATTTAAGTTTTGTTTTTTTTTCTCGTTATAAAAGTGATCTTATAACTTTCTATAATACTTAAATATTTCATTATTTTATTAAGCTTAACACAAAGATTTAAACTCAATTTATCTCATTATAAAGATAATTGATTTAGTATCTTTGAGTTACGTACTATTGGTTTGGTACTCACTGCGATAAATGTTTGCAATATAAAGGTGCCAAATACGATTTTAGGAAATAAAAAATAATCTGAATGGAATTTAACAGTTTTTCATTGTTACCTAATCACCTATATATAAAATGTCATCTATGAATTAAAAATCAATAAGGGAAAAGATCCGTAAAAGATCCGCCAAAAACTAACGGATACGGATACAGATCTTTTTTTCTCCCTCGGATATCCGCGAATACGGATACGGATATCCGGCACATCACTAATATTGGATGAAGGAAAACTCAGATCATAGGCTTAGCTGCTTCGTCAGATTTTTCGTATTATCCGAGCTGCACCTAGATAGCAGCGTTTGTACCTCGAATAATCCACCTATCTTTACTTTGAAATTTTCGATGCCTTTTTTCAAAATTTTAACTTTTATGAAATTGGATTTCTTTTTAAAAGTTTCAACTTCTCAAAATTTTAACCTCGAAAATCTCGAATTTTTTTTTGAAAATTTCAGCTTGTTTGAAAATTTCGACCTTTTGTAAAGTTAAACTGTTTTTTCTTGAAAATTTGGTTTTTCAAAAATGCTCAGTTTCGACTTCCTTTGAAAATTTTGACTTTATAAACATTTCGATTTTTTTGTTCTTCACAATTTTGCTTTTTTTAGATTTCATGGTTATTCAAATTTTCGACTTTTTGATTTTCTTTTTTTTATAAAATTCAGTTTTTTGAAGCTCTAGTTTTTTGTAAATTGCGAATTTTTAAAATCTGGATACTCAAAGGTTCGACTTTGTACAAAGTTTGACTTTTTTTAAAAAATTATACTCTTTAATTAAATTATCTTGAAAATTTCGATTTTTTTACAACTTTTGGCATTTTGATTATTAAGATTTAAAACATCCACCTTTTCAAAATTTGCATTTTACGAGGGCAGTTCAATAAGTACCCGTGTTAGAAATGAAGACACCAGTTTTTTCAAAAAAATGTTTTTTATTTTTCAACATAGTCCCCTTTTAGAAAGATACACTTCTCCCAACGTTCCAGTCATTTTTTTAACCCCTCCAAAAAATAGGATTTGTCGAACTCTCCAAAATACGCCTCTGTCTCGGCGATGACTTCCTCGTTTGAGCTAAAATTTTTTCCCGCGAGCCATTTCTTCATGTTAGGGAACAAGAAAAAGTCGCAGGGAGGCAGATCGGGTGAATACGGAGGGTGCGGCAGCGATTCATAACGCAATTCATGCAGTTTGGCGGCGACAACACCACATGAATGTGCTGGTGCGTTATCGTGATGAAACAACACCTTTTTTTTTCGCCAAATGCGGCCGAGTCTCCTTTAATTTTTTTTTTGTCGAAACGGTCCAATAACTCACTGTAGTATTGTCCAGTGATCGTTCTTCCTTTTTCTAAAAAATCCATCAGGCTGACGCCCTTCGCATCCCAAAAAATCGCCATGACCTTACTTCGCCTTCTTTGGTGCAGATTCACCGGGAGAAATCCATTGTTTTGATTGTTGCTTAGTTTCTGGTGTGTAATGATGAATCCAGGTTTCATCAACGGTGACAACTCGACGCAAAAAGTCCTTCGGATCTCGCTTAAATTGCCCCAAACACTGCTTCGAAGTTAACAGCCGCATCCGCTCGTTGTCCTGCGTGAGCAATCCATCGGGCCGACAATTTTTTCATCGCCAACTTATCATGTAAAATATTAATTGCCGTTCCGGTCGACACACCCACGACCTTTGCTACTTCGCGCACTTTCGTTCGTCGATCAGCGAGAGTCATGTCGTGGACTTTTTTAATGGTTTCCTCGGTAACCACGTCTGCCGGGCGTCCTGGTCGCTCCTCCTCAAAAACGGATGTTCGCCCACGTTTAAATTCGTTGCACCAATATCTAACTGTGGTCATAGATGGCGACGTGTCCCCATAAACAGCATCCAACTTTGCTTTTATCTCTTCGCATTTTTTCCCATCCAAAAACAAAAAGCGAATTACCGAACGATACTGCTCTTTTTCCATCTTAGCGAAAATCACGAAACACGTCTGAGTCGGATGGCTGCCAAATCGAAACTAACCTATCAATCAGTCTGAAATTTGTATTAGCGTCGTCTGATAGATGGCAGCACTCGATGATAACACTAACTTCACTCAGGAACGTCCTCTGTCTTCAAACACGGGTACTTAATGAACCGCCCTCGTAAATGTTTTTATTTTTTTCAAAATTTATCCAGGAATTTGATATTTTTGAACATTTTTACTTTGGAAATTTCGACTGACGAAATTTCTAATTTTCTCAAAATTTGGATTTAAAAATTTCGAATTTTTTATAAATTTGATATTTTTAAAAAAAGATGGACTTTTCTGACAATTTTGACATTTCTAAAATTTGCATCCTTTCTAAGTTTCCACTTTTTCCGAAATTTGCACTTTTTAGAAATTTTCACTTTTTTCAAAATTTCGATATTTTTCCAAGAACTTCAGCTAATTTTTAAATTTTGAACACATGAACATTTCTAAAAAGTGCCAAGTTCAAAACAGTGGATTATTTTAAAATATCGAAAGTAAGTAAAAAAGTTTAAATTTACAATAAAATTGATATTTTTAGAAAAGTTAAAATTTTTACAAATGTCGATGTCGAAATTTTCGAAATAATTTAATTTAATAAGAGTATCATTTTTAAGAAAAAATTCAAAACTTTAAAGAAAATCAAAAGTTTTAAAAGTCCAGATTTTTTAAAAAGTTGCAATGTTCAAAGAAAGTAGAATTTGAAAAAAATCGAATTTTATGAAAAAAGAAAATCAAATTCACAAAAAATTCGAAATTTTCAAATTTATATTTTGAGAAAGCAAGAAATTTTGCCAGCCGAAATTTCCAAAATGAAAATATTGGGAAAATATCGAAACTTCGAAAAAAGTGAAAATTTTTAAAAAGTGGAAATTGGAAAAAGGTGCAATTTTCAGAAATATCGACATATCGACAAGTTTTGACTTATTTAATTAAAATTCTGCTTTTTTAATTATCTTAAAAATTTCGACTTTTTGTTAAAAATATCGACATTTGTATGTTTCTCTATTCTAAAAAATATCAATTTTTTTTGTAAATTTTGACGTTTTACATATTTCGATTTAAAATAACCATTTTTTCAACATTTGCCTTATTTGTGAAAATTTTTGGAAACTTCGGCTGGGAAAGTTTTTAATTTTCCCAAAATTTCAGTTAAAAATTGCCAGATTTTTTGTAAATTTGACTTAAAAGAAATGGACCTTTTTTGAAAATGTCGACTTTTTGGAGTGTTGCAAGCTTTTTGAAAGTTTTCACCTTTTCCAAAATCTTCACTTTGAAAAATTTGGACTTTTTCAAAATTTCGACATTTTTCCCAGATTTTGACTTATTTTTGAATATTTTCATTTTGGAAATGTCGGCTGGCAAAATTTCTAGATTTCACAAAATTTAAATTTTAAAATATTGAATTTTTTGTAAATTTAACTTTAAAAAAATGAACTTTTTTGAAAATGTCAACTTTTCCCAAAGTTTATACTTTTTCAGAATTTGCACTCCATAAAAATTTTCACTTTTTTCAAAATTTCAATATTTTCCGAAGCTTTTAATGTATTTTTCAATATTTTTATTTTCGAAATTTCGGCTGATAAAATTTCTAGTTTTATACAAATTAAAATTTGAAAATTTCGAATTTTTTTGTGAATTTGATTTCCTTTTTTTCATAAAATTCGATTTTTTTCAAATTCTACTTTCTTTAAACATTGCAACTTTTTAATAAATCTAGACTTTTAAAATTTTGATTTTCTTTAAAGTTTTGTATTTTTTCTTAAAAATGCTACTCTTTTTAAATTAAATTTAAATCATCTCGAAAATTTCTATATCGACATTTGTAAAAATTTTAACTTTTCTAAAAATATCAATTTTAGGGTAAATTTTAACTTTTTTACTTATTTCGATACTGTTTTCAAATTGGCACTTTTTAGAAATGTTCATGTGTTCAAAATTTTAAAAATTTATATGAGATTTTGACTTCTTTTTGAATATTTTAATTTTAGAAATTTCAGTAGGCAAATTTTAAATTTAGAAATTTCGAGTTTTTCGCAAGTTTTTTTTTTAGAAAAAATGGACCTTTTTGCAAATGTCGCCATTTCTAAAAATTGCCACCTTTTTGGAAGTTTCCTTTTTCCGAAGTTGCATTTAACTCGTTAAAATATCGCCGGAAAAAATCCTTGTTTTCTCAACAAAATTTAAATTTGAAAATTGGATTTTTTTGTAAATGTCGACATTTGTAAAAAGTGCAACCTTTTTGGAAGTGTCCACCTTCTTCCAAAATTTGCACTTTTTAAAAATCCTGATTTTTCAAAAATTCGATATTTTTCCAAGATTTTGGCTTATTTTTGAATATTTTCATTTTCGAAATTTCGTCTGACAAAATTTCGTATTTTTTTGTAAATTTGACTTCTTAAAAAATTGGACTTCTTTTGAAAATGTCGACTTTTCTGAAAATTGCAAAAAAATTTAGACTTACCAATTGCGACTTTTTTGCAATTCTGACTTGAATTTCGCCTATTTTTTAAATAAAATCCGATTTCCTGAAAAATCAACTTGTTTTAATCCAGATATCGATTTTTTTAAATTTTTATTTGTGACCTTTTTTTCAAAATGTCGATTTTTCGCAGAGTTTTGGTCTTTTTGGCATTTGTAAATTTGACATTTTTTCCAAAGATTCTTTGAAAATTTTCACTCTTTTCACAATTTTGACGTTTCCTCGAAAATTTTGACTTTTTTAAAAATTTCATCTTGCTTTAAAATTTTTACTTTGTTTGAAATTTTGACTCTTTTTGCACATTTTTGAGAATTTGGACTTTTCCCAAAATTTTGATTTTTCAACTTTTGTTGAAAATTTCGATCTTTTTGCCGTTTCACTTTTTATTTGAAAATTTCGATCTTTTTCACAATTTTGGCGTTTTTCAAAATTTCGATTTTTTAAAAAAATGTCCATCTTATTTTAAATTTTGACTCTCAAACTGCAAACGTTCATTTTTAAGAATTTAGAGTTTTCGTAAAATTTTGATTCTTTTTTTTAATTTCATCTTTTGAAAGTTTCAAAAAAGTAAAACTGGAAAAAAACAGTTTTACTTTTTGAAAATTTCACATTTTTTTAGTTTTGATGTCTTGAAATTTTTGACTTTTTTGAAAGTTTCCACATTTTTTCTGTTTCACTTTTTATATGAAAACTTCAATATTTTTTCACAATTTCCAAATATCGTTTTTTTTTTTTAAATGTCTACCTTATTTTAAATTTTGACTCTCAAGCTGCAAATTGACATTTTTGAGAATTTCCAGTATTCGTAAAATTTTGATTTTTTTTTTTGAAAGTTTCAACTACTTGTGAAAGTTTCGATCTTCTTCTCCCAGTTTTACTTTTTGGAAATTTCGACATTTTTTCCCAATTTCACTTTTATTTTAAAAGTTAGATCTTTTTCACAATTTTAGCCTTTTTTCAAAATTTCGATTTTTTTTAAAATGTTAAAAAAAAAAAAAAAATGTTAAAATGTTAAATGTTTTAAATTTTGATTCTCAAACTGCAAATTGACTTTTGAGAATTTCCAGTTTTCGTAAAATTTTGATTTTTTTTAAAGTTTCGTTCTTTTCCCAGTTTCACTTTTTGAAAATTTCGATGTTTTCTTAGTTTTGATATCTTCTCGAAACTTTTGACTTTTTTCAAAATATCGACTTTTCCAAAATATTGAATTTTTTGTTGTTGAAAATTTGAAGTCATTTTGATCCTTTTTTTACATTTTTATTGTTTTCTCGAAAAGTTGGATTCGTTTTGTGGAAAAGTTCGACTTTTTTTCAAACTCAAAATTTGCATCCTTTTTTATAAATTTGTCTCTTTTGGAAATTTCGAACTCTTTCAAAATTTCATTTCTCCTCCGTTCCTCTCTATTTCTAAACCTTTCCCTCCTCTCTTCACTTTTAACTTTTTAATACCCTTTTTTTTCTTCTGACATTGAAAATTGAAATACAAATCTTGTTCCCTGAAACCAGGAAAGATTGAAAAACACAGCAGAGGTTGCTCTAACGCGTTTCGATAGCCAAGTTATCATCTTCTAGAAGATGATAACTTGGCTATCGAAACGTGTTAGAGCAACCTCTGTTGTGTTTTTCAATCTTTCTTGGTTTCAGGGGACAAGATTTGTATTTCAGTTTTTGAAAATAACCAAGGACCAGTCCGTTCCACCAAAATTAGAATTTAATTTCAAAATTTCGAATTTAAACTTGGATTTTTTTTTTTTTTTTGTTTTTAGTTAAAGTTTTATGCGAGACAGTTTTGAAAGAAGGTTAATTCTAAGTTTGACCATATCTAAAGATGTTACACCTGAAATTGAATTTTGCTATTAGAATTCGAGAAAAAATGGAAAAAATTAATTTTCGAAATGTTGCAATTTTCAATTTTTTTAGCATTCCATCTTGTTTCTTCTAATTCTGAATTTAAATTCGAAATTTGGTTTTTTCGCGAAATGTCATGTTACGCTCAAATTTTTTGTGACTTTTAAAGTTTTGTAATAAATGGTCTATGATAAAAACAATCAAACCTGTTACAAGTTGAAAATATTCACAACCAAATGTTTCGGCCTTCTTTAGCCTCAGCAATGTGGTACACTCACTGTGGACTTCGTAGCACGTTTGACTGTTTCATTACCAGACCATTTAATGACATCGTTAAGTTTAACATTCCTAAATGCATGTCACACCTTGGCTACATCGCACATCCACTTGTAATTTAATTTCTAACTTGAAAACATTCCCTTTCAGACAAGCTGTTAAACTAGCATCAGAAGAAAACTATGAATTTGACGAGCTTAACGTCTATGTAGCTCAAGATTGTGCAGGTATGTTTTTTTATTTTACTAGAAAACGTTAGTTACTCAAGCTTTGGTTATAGTTTACATTCAGGACATATTGGACGAATGTGTGAATCCTGACGGATCATGGAAATCGTTGATACTGCTAATACCAGTTAGATTAGGAGCTGAAAAGTTCAACTCTATTTATTCTCAGTGTTTAAAACATTTATTTAGTTTAAAAGAATGTATAGGTATAATAGGCGGAAGGCCGAAACATTCCCTCTATTTTGTTGGATTTCAAGGTAATTACTTTGTGTTTAATAAAACTCTTTCTTTTTCAAAACAACCAAGATCTAAACATGCTAAACTAAAAGCTCTTTTCAATTATAGAAGACAAACTAATTCATTTGGATCCGCACTACTGCCAGGAAGTGGTTGATGTTTGGGCAGCCGACTTTCCATTACACAGTTTCCACTGTCGATCGCCAAGAAAAATGCACATAAGTAAAATGGATCCGTCCTGTTGTATTGGCTTCTTTTGTCCAACAAAAGAAGATTTCTATAGTCTCATGGAAACAGCTCAACCGGTAAGTCGAATTTTTGTGCGAGTTGATATTCACATCAAATTTTTAGCTGGTTATTCCTCCTGGCACATCAGGCAACTTCGGTTTGGAATATCCCATGTTTATATTTTGCGATGGGTATTCCAAAGATGCCCGACTGACCCCCAAAAAGATGCCACCTAGTGATCTGGAATATTCAACCAGCAGTAATGAGAAAGAGGATGTAGACAGTGAAGACTTTGAAATCGTTTGAGAACTTAATTCACAAGTATTGTGATTATGTGATAATTATGTTTAATTATTTGTTCCAATCTAGGGGATTATGTAATACTATTTGGGCAAAGTCTAATCTCAGAACTTACCTCAAACTTGTAAAACCGTACTATTGTATACTGAAGTCAAGGCTTTTGAATATATCAAGTATTAAGTTGTAGCACTTCATGATGCATTTTTTCTTCTGGTACCTTGCAAGTACAAACTGACTACATTTGATCTAAAATGAGTAAATATCTTCATTCCATGTACACTTATTAAATGCACCGAAAAGTGCAAAGTTTTAGATATATGTTAAATTTATTCAAATGACTGACGTGTTGAATGATATGTTAAGTTTAGAAATCATTGTTTCCCCTAAACTCTCAAACACTTAAATAAAAATATTTATTCTCTCTTAATTTAATTTAATTTATTATTTTTTTATATAACATCATACAGAAAAATAAAAATTTACAAAAATAATTTATTGTTTCGCTTTTACTTGTGTGATGTGGAGAGGTATGTATGTTGCCAAACAATCCAAAACTTTAGGCCAAATTTCATCAGAAGTATTTCCAGCGAATTCTTGTAAAATACCCTTTTGTCTGTAAAACTCTATCACTGGTCTGGTCATTTTTTCGTACTGTTCCAACCTTTTTAACACTACTTCAGGTTTGTCATCGTCCCTTTGCACTAAATCTTCCCCAGTTATGTCATCTTTTCCCTAAAGCAAAATACAACCGACAGTTGATAAGGAGCTAAGATAAGCTGATTTGTTAGTTGTTGAGTGGAGTAGTCCTAATTTTATATTATAAAAATACTGTTCGAAAGATACTGTGGCATAGGTGTACACGAAGCATCGTGTCTGTCAAATAAATATTCTGTAATGAACGTGCTACAGTTGAAAATATTCATAAATAACAATGGACTGGTTTCGGCCTCTCTTGACATCATATGTAGCTATTAATCAGCCACGTCATCGAGTGATTTGAACAGATTCATTATTGCTGAGAATTACGACTGGGTTACGTAGGATGTCGCTAAAATCACAAAGGTCAATAGTGTGAGGTAATTATCTCGTATTATGAATTAGCAACAACCGCTAAGTACAAGGGCATTTGGCTTGACAAAGGTTTAGATATATGTATTAGTGACCTTTGTGACTTTAGTTATATCGCATTTTTAGTGATACAAAATAAAGTTACTTTACAGCGTATACAACATACATATGTATTTAATATTCCTATATCGCCAGCTTCCTATTCTCTCCGTAGCGAAAGCTACCTAAAATCTAAAACAGAAAAGGACAAAGCCTACCGGGCTGGACGAATTGCAGCAAGTGAAATTAAAAACAGACATCTCACTTCCTCGATTCCACCGATAAATGCATAATAAAGACACGATAGACTTATACCGGTATGCTAAGATTTTGACACAAACTCGTCCCGGGCGTGCAGGTTACGTTAACTGCGAAGCAAATGTGCGATGCATTTTGGCCGATATCCCACTATTTATTGACCGATTTTAAAAAACTTTGTTTTTTGTTGTCAACATTTTGAGATCAAAAGACAAAATTTCCAAAAGAAGGCCTAGATTTTGAATTTTGTAGCAAAATTTTAGAGAAAAATATTAAGGTTCAAATTTGAACTCAAAATTTTCAGAAGAAACTCTCCTAAGAAAATCTTAAGATGTGTGCCTAATTCTCGAATTTTGAGAATAAAGTAAAAAATTCGATGAAATGGCTAAAATGTCAAATTAAAAGTTTTGTGAAAGGTTTTTCTTTAATAAATCGCACTGTTTTGGAAATGTTGACTTTTTTTCTCGAAATTTTGACTTTAATCTTAAAATGTCAAACTTAACCACTACATTTTGAGAAAAAAGTTTAAATATCCAGAGAAGCTTAAACTTAAAAATTCTAACATTTTAAGAAAAACTAAAAATTTATAATTTTGTTTTACTATAAACTTTCGAGTTTGTAAATTTCAGGTTTAAACATGAAGTTTTCGAAAATTTCGAGAATAAAATCAAAATTTTAAATTTTTTAATAAATAATGGTTTCATTTTATTACAAACTTTTTAAAAAAGCTAAATATTTTTTCAAGGTTTTTGATTAAAACTGATTTTTTTAAATTTGGAAGTTTACCCACGCTATTAGTAGCTTTAAATTTTTAAAATCGAAAATAACAAAAGTTTCTTAAAATCTTTGGTTTTTATTCAAGCTTCTCTGTCAAAATGTTTAATTTGAAATTTAAATTTTTACTTTTTTCCTAAACTTCCAACTTTAGAATCAAAATATCGACTTTATTTCGACTTTAATTTCAAACTGTCGAGTTTTCTCAAAATTGTGAATCCTAAGGTTAAAACTTCGACAAAAAAAAGAAAGAAAACAAAATTTCACCTTAATCAGAAAATTTTAACTTTCATCGGTAAATTTCGACCTTCATTACTTACGAGATTTGACTTTAAAACTTTTGGTAAAAAAAACTTGAAAGTTTATGAAACATTTTTATCAATTTCCGAATTTAAAAATGTTACCTCGAAATTTTGATAAAATTTGGAATCCTCAACATTTGCTTAAAAATTCAAAGTTTCTAGAAAAATAGAAATCTCATTAGTTGTTAAATTTTAATTTTTGACAAACGTTTTTCAGTTTCCATCAAAATTTGTCCATTTCAAAAAACGGTGATAGTTTTCTCTTTAAATTTACGCTATTTTTATTTTAAAAAAATTAAAATTTCAAATTTGAACTTGGATTTTTCAGAACATAATAAAATTTCGAAAACAACTTCAAAATGATTGCTCCAAATTTTCTAAAAACGTGAAAATGTTTAAAAATAATTTGAAATTTTGATAACAGATAGTAAAGAGATTTAACTTTTTTTTCGAAATTTTTACATTTTTCTTAAAATTTTATATTTAAACTGCAATTTTTTTTTCTAAAATTTCGACTTACATATGAAATGTAGTCTTTTTAATTATGATTTTTTTTGATTTTTACGCAGTAATCTCTAAATTCGAATGTTTAAAAGACTCATAATTACTAGAAATAATTGAAATCTTGAGTAATTTTTATTTATGAAAGATTTATTTTTTTTGAACTTTGATCATTGATTAAATCAAAATTTTAGTTCCTAGAACGGTGCAATTGTGTCCCCTAAATTTGAATGATTTCCTCAAAATATTGAATTGAAACACGACATTAAAAAAAAATTGTCACGTTTTAACCCACACTTTGAAGAAAATAGTCAAAATTTGAAAAAAAACTAAATTTATGCAAAAAAATTCTAAAGGTCTCATTTTAATCATAACAATTTGACTTTCAACTCAATTGTTCGAGTATCTTCTCGAAACTTAAAATCCTTAGTACAAGTTGACTTTGTACTCGAAATTTCAACCTAAATCGAAATTTTAAATTTTAATTTGAATTTTTTTCCTACATTTCATATCCTTTTTTGAAATTTGTACTTTTGTTTCGAGATTACCCGAAATGTTCTCTCTCTTTTAAATAAAAAATTAAAAATGAGTCACTCGGAGCTGAACCAAAAACCGAAAACCGTTATTTTTATAGGAGCGAAAACCGGAACTGAACCTATATAATTTTTTTTCCGGAACGAAAATCGAAAACCGGAACGAAAATAATAACGTTTCGAAGCCCTGTTTTAAAATATTGAAATTTTGAAAGAAATTTTTTTTTTAAATAAAAATTTCAAAACTTTTGCGGTCGACGTGTTGGCCACCCCTGCTATAAGCGTTAAGTCTTAACTAGTGATATTTACCACTCAGCGCTATAAATTACACAAGCTGGCAACAACGGTATGACGGCCCAAATTTAGTTCTTCCTTCTACCGTCCACCAGATACTTGATGGAGAGCATTCAGTTTTGCGCATCCATGCGCCCTTACGTCATGTTCTGCTCAAATATGATTGGTGCCAAAAGCAAAGAAGGATGGTAACGTTTTAATTTGGTCGACGGCGCACTACTACCGCTCGCCATCAAATATCTGTTGAACAATCACAAACCACTAACAATATAGACCGGTAACCCAAATGGCACGATTTTCGCTTGGGTTAGACTCCCAATTTTAAGATGGCGCTCATGCCGGTTGTTTTCCTTAGCGCTTCCCGCGTTTTCGATCATAACAAATTTCAATCACTAATGGCGGCGACGCGTACGTTTTGTTTTCAATCTGTCAATTAGGAAATTTGTAATTTATTTTCATCATGGATTATAATTTTTTGAAAATGCTTCCTTATGCTAAATTCCATTGGTTCAGTTGTTCATGTAATATGTATGTATGTGTTTCAGGAACGGGGTCAATGACCATGAGGTGAGTTTTTTTTATAAAAATTGATCATCTAGTGTGATTACAGCATATCATTACCTCTGTTAGATGTTAGTAACTATTATTGTTAGCAACTGTCAAGTAGTTATAATTTTCGTTTAGTTGTAAAAAACTATGTTGAGCATTAAAGTTCTTAAATGTAACGTTTGTTTTGTGAAAAAACCACGCCTAAGAAAGATTTATCGAACGGCTAGTTCGAACTGCTTGTAATATCTGGCGACCGTGACAGGACTGGCGTGATTTTTTTTCCGTTGTGTTAAAGAATTGAAACAGCCCCAATAAGCTTTTGTTTTTGTTATTCGAGATGGAGCAATCGAAACAACATCGAAAAGTGGTGCGAGGAGCGTTTACGCTGTTAACCAATGAATTTGCTGAGTTATTAACGGCTCGCGAACGTGACCACCAAAAATGTACGGTATGTGTGCAATTGCTGGACAATAAACAGAATGAACTACAACCAGTAAATAACGACATTTATGAAAAGATGCTGGAAGACAATAACATGAGTGAGCAAGATTTAAAAACGGAAATATAGTGTGCAGAAGATTACGAGAGGCGCTTTTTGGAACTGAAGATAAGTTACGAACAGCATGGGATGCAACAAACAATGGAAAATAAGCGTAAAATTAAACTACCAAAAATTTAATTTAAGAAATATGACGGCAGCATCAAGGAGTGGATGTCATTTTGGTCACAATTCAACAAAATACATATGGATTCGGAGATTGAAAATTGTGACAAAATAGAGTACCTTATTCAGGCCACAGTCCCAGAAAGTCGAGCGCGTCGTGTTGTAGAGAGCTTCCCAGCCATGAATGAAAATTACGAGAAAATAATTGATAGCCTAAAATTACGTTTTGGAAGAGATGATCTACTTATTGAAGTTTATGTGTGAGAGTTGTTAAAACTCGTTCTAAATAATGCTGCATCAGGGAAAAAATCGGAAATTGCATTTCTATATGATCAAATTGAAACACAACTGCGAGCACTTGATACTTTAGGCACAACATCAGACAAGTGTGCAGCAATCTTATTCCCCCTAATTGAATCCTGTTTGCCAAGGGAATTATTGCAGGTTTGGCAACGATCAAGTTTTGCTTGTGGGACCAATGGAAGTTTGGAGCACCGACTAAAAGGTTTAATGTCATTCTTGAAGGCTGAAGTGGAGAATGAAGAGCGCATCGTAATGGCTGCAGCCGGGTTTGGTTTGACAGTGGACTATCCTGAGGTATCAAAGAAAACCATACTAACTGCAGCGGGACTAGTAAACTCTAATATTAATGGTTGTGTATTTTGTTCTGGACAACATAATAGTGAAAATTGTTTAAGGGCTCAAAAGATGACAATGGTGCAACGAAAAAATTTACTTTCAGAAAAAAAGGCCTGTTATAAATGCTTGAAAATTGGCCACCAAGCAAGAAAGTGTAGGTGTCGATTAACATGCGTAGTTTGTTCAAAACAGCATGCTTTTTTGATGTGTCCGGAAGTTGTCGACAAAAAATCTAACCCAATGAAGATGAGTGACAACAATGCAGCTGAGCCTACAACATCCCAGTCAAATAACACAAATACACATGTTTTTTTTAAGAGTGGCATTAGTAAACGGGAAGGTTTTAAAATCAGTAAGAGTTTTACTGGACTCGGGGTCACAGCGGTCGTATATTTTGAAGAACACTGCGAGAATTACGGGCTATACGTCTTTGGGTCAAGAAAAGCTGATACACTGTTTGTTTGGCGGCATGGAAAAGGAGTTCAACCATGAGCGTTATCAAATTCAGTTAAATTCGGGAGAAACTACTTTCAGTTTTGAGACACTAGACCAAGATACAATCTGTACTGATGTTCCTGCTGTATTTCAAGGCCAATGGATGAATGAATTACGAGATTTAGGCATTCGACTATCAGATACAAAGAGTTCTGAACCGATTGAAATGTTGTTGGGTGCAGATATACTGGGACAACTGTACACCGGCAAGCAACAGGCGTTGCAATGTGGATTACTTGTCGTGGAAACTCTTTTGGGATGGACAATTATGGGAAAAGTTCCATTGAAGCAATATCGTAAGGCACATGCAATGAGTGTCTTGTCGTTGTATGTGAAAGAGGCTTCTATAGCAGATTTATGGAAGTTAGATACCCTAGGAATTACAGAGCCCAGTGAGAGAAAAACCAGACAAGAATTGGTTCTGGCCGCAAAGAGTCTATTTCTGGAAACGGTTAGGAAGGACAAAGAAGGTCGTTATGAAGTTAGGCTTCCATGGGTAGAGGGGCATCCGCCACTTCCAACAAACTTCGATGTAGCCAAAAAACGGCTGAGGTCTACAATTAAGAAATTGGAAGACTGTAATTTACGCCCAACCTGCAACGATGGCATATTTAATTAATGGTTAGAAGGAGGCATAATTGAAAAGGCGGAGAAGTCAGATGAATTAAACGGACATTTCTTACCTCACAGACCTGTCATAAAATTGAATAGTGACACCACCAAGGTAAGACCTGTATTTGATGCATCAGCGCATGAAAAAGACAAACCATCTTTAAACTGTTGTTTGGAAAAAGGTATGAATCTCATTGAGCTGATTCCTAGCATATTATTACGTTTTAGAGAAAACAGAATTTCAGTTGTTTCAGATATTGCCAAGGCATTTTTACAAATTGGTGTTTGCAAAGAAGATAAGAGATTTCCTAAAGTTTTTATGGATTAACGACAAGGGAGAAGAAATAATTTTCCGACATCGAAGAGTTGTGTTTGGTGTCAGCAGCAGTCCATTTCTTCTCTTGTCGACCATTAACTACCATCTTGCAGACGCAAAGCAGCGATGTGGTGAAGAATATAGTGAAGAAACCATTACGAGATTGGCCAAAAGTTTCTATGTCGATAATTGTGTTACTAGCGTTTCTGATGAAGAAGTATTAGAGAAATTTGTGAGTGAATCTATTACGATCATGGCAAAAGGAAAATTTGATTTAAGATGTTGGGACTTTACGGGCAATGATGACGGTGCATCTGATGTTTGTGTCCTTGGACTGGTGTGGGAACCTAAGGCAGACGTCTTGAAGATTAATCCATCTTTGATTGACGCAGATTTGGACGAACCTATTACCAAGAGAGTAATATTGTCTGTTGCTCAAAAAGTTTTCGACCCTATTGGTTTTACTTGTCCGGCTACACTAATCCCAAAAGTGTTACTTCAGGGACTATGGAAGAATGGATTGACTTGGGATATGCCAGTGGATAGTGAGACAGCCGAAGCATTTGTATCATAGGTAAGGGATTTACATTTTCTATACGATATCAGAATTCCGCGATGGTTTGGTGTTTTGTATAATAATACTCGAGAAGCGAGCTTACATATATTTTGTGATGCGAGTAAGGCAGCATTCTCCGCAGTTATTTTTTTGAGTCTAAAAATTAACAATATAGTTCGTGTGTCTTTAGTAGCAGCAAAGGCTAGAATAGCTCCATTAAAAGAAATGACTAAACCACGATTGGAGTTATTAGGGGCCACAATTGCATCCAGATTATATGCTGAAGTTAAGGAAAATTTAAAGGACGAAATATTATGTTATTTCTGGTGCGACTCGACCACTGTAATTTCGTGGATTCGACATGGGCGATGGGCCACCTTTGTCTGGAATCGAGTGGCAGAAATTCGCGATTTAACATCGAAGCTTGAAGGCATATACGGGGTGCTTTGAATCCAGCTGATTTTCCCTCCAGAGGTTGCACACCGAAACAGTTATTGGAATCGAAATGGTGGGAGAGACCCAAATGGCTTTATGAAGAGGAACCAAACTGGCCAAAAGAAAATCTTGAATGTGACGAGGAGGAAACTGTGAAGGAAAAGTCCAAGAAGCTGGTAACTTCACTTCTAAATGAAAACAAATGCTTAGACTGGCATCTAAATTATTTTGCCAAATTTAGTAAAACCATACGAATGATTGCGTGGATCTTTCGTTTCATACATAATGTTCGACATGCGAATAAAAGGAAATGTGGTAAACTGCTGAGCTGCGAGTTCGAAGCAGCTGAATTATTTGCCTGGAAAGTTGTTCAAGAAGAATGCTTCAGTGGTCAGGGGAAAGAATCAATCAGAAGTCTGGATACTTTTTCTGATCAGTCGTTGCTTATTAGGTTAAATTCCAAAGTGGCAAATAGAAAAGATGAACAGAACTTTTGCTTTCTTATTTTGTTACCGCAAAAGCATTTTTTAGTCGAAGCGATGATTTTTGATTTGCATGTATGGAATTGCCATATGGGCACCTAGGGATTATTAAGTAAAATTAGAGAAAAATATTGGGTAATTAATGGACGTCGATCTATTGCTAATGTTGTCAAAAAATGTACTATGTGTCGAAGATACAAAGCGAAACCCTTTAAAGTGAATACGCCACCTTTGTCTTTGGATCGAGTCCGTGATGCTGTTCCATTTGAGATAACAGGTATTGATTACGCGGGTCCTCTTTATTTGAAGGGAGGAGAAAAGGCCTGGATCTGCTTGTTCACGTGTGCGGTTTACCGTGCTGTTCATTTGGAATTGACTTTGAGTTTGACAACCAATTCATTTTTGCAGGTATTCCGCAGGTTTATCGCCCGACGTGGTCGACCTAAGAGAATTTATAGTGATAATGGGACAAATTTCGTGGGTGCTGAGAGTTTGTTAAAAAAAATAGATTGGAGTGAAATACTTCGATACTCCTCGGTTGAACGTGTGAAATGGTGTTTTAATCCACCCAGTGCAGCAGGGTGGGGAGGTTTTTGGGAGCGCCTAATTGGACTAGTGAAAATGCTTCTTCGAAAAATGTTAGGGCGTGCTTCACTTAATTATGAAGAGATGCTGACGCTGTTGTGCGAATATTTGGATCAAATCGACAGTGTTTCTTTGTGTCAAAGAATGAGGTTTAAACAGCGTCTGCGGGAAGATTTGCGACTTCGCTTTCGAAATGAATACCTTGGTCAACTGAAAAATGTGGAACGGGGCAAGCAGTCGCCAACGGTGGAAGTTGGAGATGTGCTGATTGGTGATGATGTAGAGAAGCGGATTAATTGGCCATTAGGGAAGGCAGTAGAACTATTGCCCGGTAAGGACGGCAATGTTCGAGTAGTGCGCTTAGCGACTGCAAAGGGGCAACTGGTACGTCCAGTGCAAAGATTGTTTCTTTTTGAATGTGGCGAACAGCCAGTAGAAAGTGTGAAACGTACTCATTATGGAAGAGTCATTCGGAGGCCAAAAAGATTTACCTAAAAGTTTTGCCGTTTCTTTGTATTATGTTCCTTTATTGTTCTTAACGTGAGGACTGTCTAGTGCGTCAGTCAGGTGGGAGAATGTTAGATGTTAGTAACTATTATTGTTAGCAACTGTCAAGTAGTTGTCAATTAGTTATAATTTTCGTTTAGATGTAAAAAACTATGTTGAGCATTAAAGTTCTTAAATGTAACGTTTGTTTTGTGAAAAAACCACGCCTAAGAAAGATTTATCGAACGACTAGTTCGAACTGCTTGTAATATCCTCACGACCCCAAATCAAACAAAACTAGTAGTATATTCACAATCAATAGAAGGTTGTCGAGTTTTAGTATCCTGGTGTCTGTAGGCAGTATCCAACATTTTGCATCCCTTTTAGGTTAGCAGAAAACTATCTTAAGTGTTCAAATATTCTTTTGATCGGAGTTTGTCTGCTTTAGATGATGAAATAATGTATAGTGCAATGTCCGACAATTTTTGAAAAATGAGTCAAGAATCTTTGATACATAAACTCGTGACATATTATGCAACAGTTCCAAAAATGCACTGTTTTGCTCAGATTGATCTAGTTTTTGAAGATGGTAAACCTATTTCAGAAAGGGAATATGGTGGAGTATGGGTAAAATGGCTTTGTTATCTGACAAAAAAGCTTGCCCTATGTTTCATAAAGATTTACGAGGCAATCATGGGGGTTCTTCACAATAAATCGTATTTACCTAATATAATTAGAATAATAGCTAGAATTAAAGATGTTGGCTTTAAATTTATTCCATGTTTAGAACACGATAGTTATTGTTATATTATAAGACTTAGTATTAGGACTTTGGTCCATCAAGAAGGTTTTGTTTGGTGGAACGGGCTGGTCCTTGGTTATATTCAAAAATTGAAATGTGTTTTAGGAAACAAGATTTGTGTTTCAATTCTTGAAGATCACAGGTTATTAATGGTCGAGACGAAAGATTGCAATCTGTGAATGACCCTACAAAACAGCGAGCAATTTCAATTTTACAGAAAGGAAAATTTAAAAGTGAATAAATTATTAGCAGCTCTCATGAATAAAGTATCTCGATTAACAATAAAAAGGTTTTCTTTGTTTCAGTTTCATGACATTCACAATGAAGTCATTGGGATGCTTCACAATAAACCCTTTTATCGAGTATTGTTACAATCATAGATCTGACACTATGGATGAAGCGTTGCCTCTGTCAGCAAATACAAATTTATGAAATAAACTCGAAGAGAGTAATAGTTCTTTACTAAGAGTCGTAAGAGGAACTGAGAAGACGGAAAGTTTGCCACGTGACCGTTGGTAAAAACCTGCAATATTAACGTTTAGTTATATGGGCATTGCTTGAATTTAAACTGTAAATCAATTATTTTCTTGTGTTTTTTCACTATTTTATTGAACGCAGACTGCATTGTTTTATCTACAAAATTAAATACTTCATTACATAATTTTATTGTCACAGATTTTAACAAGATTTTGCAGTTAAATATTATTTAATCTTATACCAGTAATATCCGAAACGGCTCTATTGATTTCGCTAAAATTTGATAATTATAATTTTGTTAGGGTTAATAACACAATCATTATACTGGGTTGGGCAAAAGTCCCGGAACGGCTCGATTACAGCCGAACGAGACCTCGTATCAACTTCGGGTTTTCGACACTGTATTCAGCGAAATTTTTAGAACTTCTTGACATGTATTTCAGGACCGTGACGTCATTACGGTCGGAGGTGTGACATAAGTGTCAATTTTTTTTAAGGAAACACCTGGTATATTTTTCTATATTTGTATACTTGAAGGAGTCCCGAATTCAACGATGTAACGTTTGTATGGATTCTGTTATGTAATGTGGTCTCAATAAGGAAAAATTACAATCGTAATTAACAGAGAATATTTATTTTATTAAATGTTCAAATTGGAATCCTTCCACTGCCTGACAATGTGCTAGCCTGTCGAGAAATTCCCGCTGAACATTTTGGAGGGACTGAGGTGTAATATTATCAGCAACCGCTACAATTCTTTCTTGAAGCTCTTGTACTGTAGCAGGTTTTGTGCGATATACCACAGACTTCAAATGACCCCAGAAAAAGAAATCAAGAGGGGTTAGGTCAGGTGACTTAGCTGCCCATTCGATATGACCTTTTCTATCTATCCATCTCCGGGAAAAGACATTGTCCAAAAAATCTCTTACAATTCTGGTATAGTGTGGCGGAGCTCCGTCTTGCTGGAAGTACACGTCATTTGCGATCACCTGAGGATTTTCGCGGTTGGGAAATATCTGAATTACAGCGGGTATAACTCTTTCGCGTAATAAAGTTAAATAGGTATCACCAGTTAAATTATCATTTAGAAAAAACGGCCCTATTTCATGTGTTCCAATTATACCCGCCCAGACATTTACTTTTTGTGAATGTTGTGTGTGCATTTCTTCCATCCAATGTGGATTCTCAGCAGACCAATATCGAAAATTGTGACGATTGACAAATCCATTTAAACAAAATGTAGCCTCATCGGAAAACAAAATGCGATTTACAAACTGTGGTGTCTCGTCTAAGAAATTCATAATTTATTGGCAAAACTGCATTCGACGATCAGGGTCATCTTCCGCAAGTTCCTGAACTAAGCTGACTTTGTAGGGATGTATTTTATTTCTCCTGAGTATTCTTCGAACGGATCTTTCACTGTTACCAGTTCCTAATGAAAGTTTCGGAATTGACGTTTTAGGCTCCTCCTGAATAGCTAACAGTACATCTAAAGCTCTGTCGTCGTTTGTCGCTGTTTTTGGGCGGCCAGTTTTTGGCAAATTCTTGACATTTCCATGTTCAAAACTGTGCAAAATTCGACATGCTGTCGACTTGGAAATCGGGTTTCGCTTAGGAAAGGTATCGTTCAAGACGTCAGTTGCTTCCTGAAGGGATCGACGCCTCTCTCCGAATCCAATCATCATGAGTAAAGTTATCCGTTCAGTGTCGTTCAGTTGAGCCATTTTAAAGACACATTTTTAGAGTCACAAATTAGTATTACAAAAGTAATGTCTCAGTGACGTTTATTCCACGACTTACTTAGATAAACTAATAATGAGAAGAACTTACTATGACCTGTGTTTTTATTAAACGACTACAAAACAACTTTTTTACGTGGGTCTTGGTTTTGTAAAAAAATGGTAAAAAAAGAGTGTCTTTTTTGGATACAGCTAGTTCATATTCAGCACGATTTCTTCTTTCGTCAAGTATCTTTCATTGGGTAAATTTTCCCCATATCAGATGGATAGGTAGAAGGGGTCGTATCCACTGTTCTCTGTTAATTACGATTGTAATTTCTAATTTTTCCATATTGAGACCACATTACATAACAGAATCCATACAAACGTTACATCGTTGAATTCGGGACTCCTTAAAGTATACAAATATAGAAAAATATACCGGGTGTTTCATTAAAAAAATTGACACTTATGTCACACCTCCGACCGTAATGACGTCACGGTCCTGAAATACATGTCAAGAAGTTTTAAAAAATTCGCTGAATAGAGTGTCGAAAACCCAAAGTTGATAGGAGGTCCCGTTCGGCTGTAATCGAGACGTTCCGGGACTTTTGCCCAACCCGGTATATACTTTTACATATAATTAAACGAATTATAAAGTTTCTATCGCCATATATGTATCACTATATTACTAAAGATATGTATTCACAATTTCATGTTTGAGATCCTTACTTGTACATATGTACTTATTTTTACTATAAGATTTTGGACTTATTTGCTTTTTTACATTTTATTTACCTTATTTATAATATATTTCATCTTATAAATCTAGTCCTACTGCACACCACACACCACTATTATTGGGAAAGACCAAAAAAATACGACATTTCGCTATAAAAATGCTCGAGTAATTTTGCACCAAATCAGTTATAATATAGCTGTTTGTTTAGAAGAGAGCTTTCTCTAAATGATGATACCTTTTGTTATACTTTTAAGTTGGGATTGTCAGTCTCTTATCACGCTGCAGCTCGCAGTTCTTAACCGATTATTGCTATTCTGGTTTCTACCAATTCGAATTTACTTAGAATAAAGCACTATTGATTTTGGAAATGGTTGGTCAAATAGTTTAAATTTTATTTAAAAAAAAACATTGGTTATTAGAGAAAAGTCAAATTTAAGAATCTCGGATTCTTATATTTTTTTAATATTGTAGGCCATGCTCCTCCCAAGTAAAATGGAAAAAGGTAAGGCGTCATTTCCTTTTATTCTCCAGAAAACTTTGTTTAGCGAAAAAGTGTTTCTGTTCATTTCAGCGAAACTGTTTTGCGCACGTAAAAGTTATTTATTTCAAACTGACATTTTGCACCCTTACTTTGTCGAATTATTCAATATTCATAACTATTAAATTTTATTAACAATTAAACGAAAAACAAAAATTCCACAATATTAACATTGGAAATGTTTATGTTGGGATATGGGGTGAAGTTTCGGGTTTTCGTTCAAGCTTGAGAGAACAAGGTGTCGGTCGGTCGGACATACTCGAATCGCCAGTCGAGCGCTCTCGGCGTCGAGAGGCCGGAATAAAAACTATGGGAGAATGTTAAGTTCACAGTTCACCGCAGAGCACCATATTCGTTTAATCCAGTGACATTTCATTGGATAAGGCTATCAGCTATGGATATGAAGAGTATGAAAAATAGCGAAAAGTGTAAGACATATTGAGAGCGTAAAAAACGTTTACGAGAGATTGAAAATAGAGAATCTAGTGAGTTAAGTACGAAAACATCGCTAACAAAAACTGAACACAGTAGGCGGTATCGTGAGCATGTAAATATGCGCAAACTTAAAGGTTGTGAAGTTTACACGGGCTACCCAAGTCAGCGGCCCTTAACTGAGAGGTTATAATTCCATTATTTTGCTGTAAACTCTTACCCTAAATCCAATTCACGTACTGTCTTGAAAACCTTGAAGTACTCAGTAAACGAATGTGGTAAAATATCTGCTCTTATAATTTTTAGGGCTCAAATAAATGTAAATTACAATGAAGTTGACAAATTTTTGCTTGTAGATTAAATATATTTTAATATTTCATTGTTTTCGCTTTGTACTAAAATATTTCTTTCAAGAGCCATAAGCATAGGTGCCTTAATATTATTTTGATTTAAATTATTTCGTAGTCTATTTGGTTATACGAGTATATTTCAATTTAAAAAATAATCTTTCAGAAGAAACTTGGCTAATGGAAACTGTAAATTTAGAAAAGATAAACATTGCAGAAATAACCTTAAAAATAGAAAAAAGTCGAAAGAAAAATATTTGAATATTCAAGTTTTCACTCGAAATCTCAAGTCGAATACTTCGATATTAAAGTCGAAAATAAAAAAAAAATAGCTAAATAAGGCCAAAATTTTGAGTTCAGAAAAGTTGCGAGAAAAACAGTTAAAAAAATAGACAATTTTAGGAAAATATTCCAGGATTTCAAAAAATTCATAATGTTCTAAAATTTTAAAACATATATATGTCAACATTTTGAGGTTAAAGATAAAATTTTGCAACTAAATCAAAATCATTTAAAATAAAATTAAAATATTTCATTTAAAGTCAAGATTTTAAATAAATGACTTGTGTTCTTAAAAAGAGTCTAGATTAAATTTAAAACCTTAAAAATAAAAAATTAAAGCTTTAACACTGGTTGAAACTTTTATTGGTGTTGGAAATAAAAGTAGAAAGTAAAGTTTGAGTTTTGGGATTTTAAAATTTGAGGAAACCCACCACTCATAATTCAATGAAAAAGGGGATCCTAAGTTTCGAAAAAAAAGTTTACATTACAAAATTTCGATAAAAAATCTTGAGTTTTCGAGTTGATATATTTATAATTTTAAGAATTTTTTAGGCTGTCACAATTTCGAAAATAAGTCAAAATCTTTAGAAATATTTAGAATTTATTATTTAACATGAAAATTTTAAACAAAACGTAAATATTTATTGACAGTTTAAGAAAAATAAATGACATTTTGAAAGGTTGAGGAATTTTGTGAAAAAGTCATAATTTCAAGAAAATACTCTATATTTATTTTTTTAATGTAATATCTTGGGTTAGACTCACAAGACTGATGTCAAATTTTGAATCCGTTTGAAATCCGAAGTTTTAAGAACAAACACAAGAATTGCAAGTTTAAAGTAAAAATTTAAAAAATTGAAAATTGTGGAAGAAATTATTAAATTTCGGAAAAGCCCAAAATTTGTGTTTATAATTATTTTGAAAGCATAAACGCATAATTTTGTAAAGAAGAGTAAAAATAGATTTCTAGACGATTTTCTTTAGGTTAGAAAATTTTAACCTCTCTGGATAAATAAGACGTCAAAATGACCCTTGACGGATCAACCAAAATAGTCAATAAGTAATCGAATGCCGGGTTCACTACGTTCTCTTTTAAAAAACTTACAGCACACTTGATGACTTTTTCATTTGAACATCCGATAAAATTTTAACTGACATAAATTGAAATTTACTAATTCAATCGGACTCACTCTGTCATTATTAAACGGCTCGAGATAATTATATACCATATCTGTTGCTAATTTAAAGCCCTCATCGCTTCCCATTTTTGTTTTTAGATTCATTTAAGTGGTTAGTTCATTACGACAAGCGTATTTTTGATATTAAGAAATTTCATTATCTTTGCGATTCTGAAGGAGATTCAAGTGACGTTATTGAATCATTGTCATTATCAGTTAATTATTATTATTAATTAATTATGCAATAGAGTTACTGCAAGACCGCTTTAAAATAAAAGAACAGGTCACAACCGTCCTAAACTTTTTTTAATTTAGAAGAACCACACAACCCGCTCTAAGACAACTAATTAACTGTAATAAAGGTTTTCGAGCTTTCGGCAAAAAAGGGAATTACTTTTATTTATTATTCCCATAAGAGCGGAAAAATTAAATGATCATGCAAAGCGAAAATGTCAATCAGTACAACCATTACAGCTCTAGTTTTAATTAGAAATAGGTGCAGTAACTTTAAACAATGTCCAGCATTGTTAAATCCAGGGTGTCAAGCGAACATCATTACTTCAACATTAGTTACAAAATTGTAATTTTCTTTAAAAGATTTTGAAGTAATATAACATTTGAATCAAATCACATCTAAACGAATTCACGTGTGATCTGAAATATGATAAACAAAATCACAGAACCAACCTCAATTTTTAGGATTGATAAATTTGCCATTCAACTGCCCTCTAATGTTTTTTTCGATGATCCTGATTTCAATGCGAAATAATCTAAATAGGTTTATTAACTGAAACAAGTTTATTTTGGAAGTAATTAAAAATTCCATTGAAATCAGAAAAAATTAACTTCATTTTCAAGAAACCAAATTGGGTTGAATGCAGCTGGTCATTTAAAAGTCCATTCAAAGAAACAAAAATATGACATGCAATTCAAAGACCATAAATTCTTCTCAGGAAGAACAATTACATGACCGGAGCAATAAATGTTAGGATCAAGAGGAAACTGAAAACAAAATACTTGTATCCCAAGAAAAAAAGGCCAGGAATAACACTTTCAAGACAATTACTACTTACGAGCACCCTGTGGTATCTTCATTGTAACGTTGCCTTTCAAAAAGGAAAGAAGGCGCATTCAGTGTCAACAAAATGATTCTTAAACTTATATCTAAGAACCACTTGTCCGAATGACAAATTTCTGAAATGTATTACTTATCCAACCAGGGGGTTCAAATAAACTGTTCAGGGGCATAAAATTTATGTGGTGTAAAACACATCTGCAAACACTTTCAACACAGTCAGCCTTAACGACATTTTAATCAGTTATAAAAAAAATAAAAACTAAACGTAATACGTATTGTTGTAAATCAATACATATTTTATGTAATTATTATTATTTACTATTTCGAAGATACATAGGTAATTGTCGTGGCGAATTTCAAGGGGTGTCGGATAACACAAGGGTCGACGTCACTAAGATTCTAGCCTTAATAATCTAAAAATTAAAGGTTTCATATTTCAACACGATCGGTAAAGAGGTTATGAAATTATTAATTAAATTATTTTTTATAACAACTTTGAAAATCTGCGATTCGAAAAGTAAACATTTTTTATTATTTTTTTTTGTAATTCGTATTTATTTATCATTCCGAATCAACTACCAAGCGTTGTCTTTGAAATTTGTAAATACCCTGTATAACCTTGTATGTTAAATAAAGTGTTAATTATGTTTCTATTTGGTGTTATCATTTCCAATGTCTCCGTTGGTTGCAAGGATTGCGAAATCTGTGAATTTTTATATAAATATTTGCCCTTTACAATAGCATAGTAGCCTAGAAAAGTCGGTTTATTGCCAGGGATCACGTGCTCTTTTATATACATCTCTCTCAGGGTGCGTCTAACACAGTTCTCTCTCTTCGATTCATCCATAGTGTGAGATCTATAGTTACAATTATATCCTGCTTATAAGTTTAATAAGGAAGCAATTTGTAAGTAGTATTGTTGTATGTTTGTTGATTAGCATTTATTGTTTAATAAGAAAATAAGAACTATGCTTATAACGAACAGATTACTTTAGTATTTTCAGGTTCGTATAAATGGATATCATTGTATAAGGATTTTGAACTAAATGGAAGAAGTTTCCTATGTACGCCTATTTTTATTGGGTTATAGAGTTTATTATTTGCTATTACTATTTCCACTTATTTTTTTGATGTACATACCAAATATTTAATATACTTACATGGAAGGATGATTTTTTTATTGATAACTTATGATTATTTTCCAGTAACAGATTTTAAAATTACTGTAATATGTGTACTATTTTTTGTTGTGAAAAATACTTCGCTCAAATGGTCCACATTTGATTGAAGAATTTTTTGCAAGAAAAATGGATAACACATTCCAAACAATTGAATTTAAATTTCCCGCTTCTCCTGCCTTTAATTAGTCCATAATAAAAAAATCTATAAATTTAAATTCGGCTTCAGCGCCATCTCCGAATTGGGAGTCTAAACTCTGATGTCATCTAGGCCAAGTTCATTGTATTTTTCGTTCGTCTGCCAAACATTTTTTTTTTCAAAATTTTGTGGACGAATAATATATCCTCAAAATAAAGGCGATAGTAGGGAGGTGCAATCTAAAAGTGCAGACGCATAGGTGAAGTTGCTATGGTGAAAATTCTAATTGGCAGCATTTGGATACTGACAAGAAAATCGATCAAAACATTGTTGATCTGACTAATAATCTGCTTAATATTTTTTTTCTACTGCATAAATTGTGATCATCAATAGATGATTTATAAAAATATTAGGACTACTCCTTTTAACATAAACAATTGAACTTACTAAGACTTTAGGAGCATTAAAATCTGTGTTATAAACTCTTCCACTGGCTAAATGAACCCATCTACCCTTAGTTCTATTTATAATTATTTCAAAAGGCACAACTAGATTTAAAGCTACATCTAATTTTTGGGAAGACCATAAAGCTTTAGCTTGTGATAAAGTACGAGGAAAACCTACAAGGTATCAAAACAATAACATAAAGCGATAACATTAGATATAACAACATAGGAGCACCCTAAAATGCGAACAAATCAATTTGGGCTTTGTCGCATTTTATTTGTTAAATATTACTAAAGTTACTTCATACTATATAAAAAACATACCATCTAGCAACCACGCCATGTTATTAGAAGACTTAATTTCATGCTCAATGAATTTCACCATTAGCTCATCGGGGACCAACTGTCCTTGATCCATATACGTCTTGGCTTCTATTCCAAGGGCTGTGAACATGTTTGATAAAAATATATGAATATATTCAAAATTTAATTTTTTTCAATATCAAATCTGGAGCATTAATTTTAAGAAAAATATATATTTTCCAGTTTAGTTACAAAATTTTCAATAAAATGTCACACGAGAAAACACTCGAAACTTCTATTTTTTTTCTATAAATTCGTACAGAAATTTAAAACTTCAAGTTATTAATCTTTAACTTAAAATTTCGGTCTCAATGGCGAACTTTAAATGTAAACTCTTAATTTTCCCAAAATTTTAAGTCTAAAGCAAACATCGTGCAAAAAAATCTTATTTTTAAATTAAAATTTCGACAAAAAAGTTCAAAACTTTGACAAAAAGTTCGACACTAAAATCAAAATTTGAAAATGTAGGAAAGAAACTCCTTTCGGAAAAATTCAACATTTTCAAAATTTGAAAATTTTAAACATTTTATTTTAATATCTTCCAAAAATTTCGGTTTATTTAATTTCGACTGAAAGTTTTGACTTTGTACAAATTTCGACATTTTTGAAAAATTCTGCTTTTTCTGACATTCTCTTTTATTTTATGAGAAGTTCGATTAATTTTGGGGAAATTTCAACTGTTTTGACTATTTTTAAAAATTTCCAACTTTTTTGAAATTTTGACCTTTTTTAATATTTTGACTTTCTTGACATTCCAACTTTTTTGAAAATTAATTTTTTTTGAAACATTCCATTTTGATTTTCAAACTTCTTGAAAATTTCAAATTTTTTGGGATTTCATCAAAATTTTGATTCTCGAATATCTGAATTTTTGAAAACATCTTTTTGAAACTTTCTGCTTTCCTTGAATATTTCGATTTTTTTATTTACATTTTTCCAAAAATTTCGATTTTTTATTTAATTTCGACCAAAGATTTTGGCTTTTTACAAATTCTGACATTTTTGAATAAATCTACCTTATCTGAAAAAATTGACTTTTCTTTGAAAAATTCGATTTCGGTAATTAAGAAATTTTTATTTTAATCCTCTTTTTAATATCTAACTTTGTTTTTCTAAGAACTTTTGCTTTGTTTCAATATTAAAATTTCAACACTCTTGCCATTTCGAGGAAAAAGTTGAAAAAATATTTTTCCGGAACTAATCCTGCTTTTATTATTGTGGCTCAATTTTGAGAAAATTAACGAATTTTCAGAAAAATGAATACTTCATTTCTACTAATTTTCACCTTTTCATTCAAATTCTGAGATTATTTTGAAAATTTGAGAAAAAAGTTGCAATTCCTAAAAAATATCATTTCCAAAAATTTTACCCTTTTTAATCTGACCTAATTTCGAAAAAAATCGGGCAACGTTGAAATTTCGAGAAACAGAAATGAAGTGGAATTTTGAGATAAAGGTCGATATTTCAGGAAAAAGCCAAACTGTAGAAAATGGGAGAAAAAACAAGGCAAATTCAAAAGTCGAAATTTTGAGAAAAAGTGGCAATTTCCGACAGAATGTTAATTTTTGAAAAAAAGTTAAATTTACCACTTTTCTCGGAAATTTTCAACTTTTTTTTCTCCGAACTTTTCAACTTTTTTTTGGTGGATATTTCGACTTTTATTCTAAATATCGACGTTTTCGGAAAAATTTTATTTTCTTTTGAAAATTTGAACTTTTGAAAATTACGGTTGTTTAAATTCGACTTTAATTGACAATTGGCGGCTTTGCTAAAAATTTCGACCTTTTCTTAAAATTATGACTCTTGAAATTTTGACTTTCTTTTAAAGTTTTTTTGAAAAATTCGACTGTATAAAAATTTTCAACTTTTTGAAAACTTGACCTTTTTTGAAAATCTCGAAGGGTTTTTATAAAATTTCGACTTTTTTGAAGAATTCAACATTTTTTTGAAAACTTTGAATTCTTTTAAAAAAATTGACTTTCAAAAATTTCGACTTTTTGAAAACTTCAGCTTTTTGAAAATTTTATTTAAAAATATCCGCGTTTTCAAGGTTTCCTCTCTTTCCAACATTTCGGCATTTCTGCAAAATGTTTACTTATTTTGGAAATATTGAATCTTCGTAAAATTTTTTGTAAATTTAGTTTTGAAAATTTCACTTTATTTTTCATTTCGACTTTATTGACAATTTCAACACTTTCGAAATTTCCACTTCTTTCAAAATTTTTACTTCAAAAATGTCCACTTTTTTCAAAAGTTCCTATGTTTCTTGAGATTTTGACCCATTTGGTTTTTTTTTGGAAATTTCTATTTTTTTAAAATAAATCGGCTTTTTTGAAAAATTTGTTTTTTTTTTGTTGAGAATTTCAACACTTGATAATTTAGATTATTTGAATTCATAATTTATTTTGAAAATTTTGACTTTCTTTCCATAATTTTAACATTTTAAATTTCGACTTATTCTCGAATTCTGTATTATTTTAAAAACTTTGACTCCTTCAAAATTTCTACTTTAGTTGACTTCAACTTTTTCAATTTCGATGTTTTCTTGAAATTTTGACTTGTAATTTCCGACTTTTTAAAAAAATTCTACTTCCCTTGAAAATTTCAATTTTTTAAATAACATTTTAAAAATATTTCGATTTTTTATTTAATTTCGATTAAAAATTTTGAGTCTACAAATGTTGACATTTTCGAAAAATTCTACTTTTTCTGAAATTTTCCATTTTTATTTTTTGAGTTTCAACTATTTTTGAAGTTTTTGATTATTTTTGAAAATTTCCACCTTTTTTGAAAATTTCGACCCTTTTTAATAGGTTGACTTTACATTCCGACTTTTTTGTAGATTCAAATTTTTTTTAACGTTCAATTTCGAATATTCTTGAATTTATCAAACTTCTTGAAAATTTCAATTTTTGAAAACTTCTTTTTGAAACTTTTTGCTTCCTTGAAAATTTCGATTTTTTTTTATTACATTTTTCCAAAAAATTAAATTTTTTAATTTCGACTAAAAATTTTCAATTTTTGAAAAATTCTACTTTTTCTAAAATTTTCCATGTTTGTTTTTTGAGTTTCGAATATTTTTGGAGTTTTTGACTATTCTTGAAAATGTCCACTTTTTTTTGAAAATTTCAAACTTTTTTAATACTTCGACTTTCTTGACATTCCGACTTTTTTGTAAATTGATTTTTTTTGAAAATTATGACTTTTTTAAAATTTCGGATTTCATCAAAATTTTGATTCTCGAAATTCTGAATTTTTGAAACTGTCCTTGAAAATTTCGAAGCTTTTATCTACATTTTTCCAAAAGTTTACATTTTTTTATTTAAATTTTTCCAAAAATTTTTTATTTAATTTCGACTGAAAATTTTGACCTTTTACAAATTCCGACATTTTTGAAAAATTCCACTTTTTCTGCCATTCTCCCCTTTTATTTTATGAGAAATTCGATTAATTTTGGGGAAATTTCAACTGTTTTGATTATTTTTAAAAATTTCCACCGTTTTTGAAATTTTCCACCTTTTTTAATATTTCGACTTTCTTGACATTCCGACTTTTTTGGAAATTCAAATTTTTTTGAAATATTCGATTTTGATTTTCAAACTTCTTAAAAATTTGAATTTTTTGAAAATTTCGGAATTTGATCAAAATTTTGATTCTCGAATATCTGAATTTTTTAAAACATCTTTTTGAAACTTCTGCTTTCCTTGAAAATTTCGATTTTTTTCATTTACATTTTTCCAAAAATTTCGATTTTTTATTTATTTTTGACTAAAGATTTTGACTTTTTACAAATTTTGACAATTTGAAAAATTCTACTTTTTTCGAAGTTCTCCATTTTTGTTTTTTTGAGAATTTCGACTAATTTTGAAGTTTTTTGGTCTTTTTTGAAAATTCGACCTTTTTTAATATTTCGACTTTCTGGACATCCTGACTTGGAAGATTTTCATTTAACTGTTTTTTTTAATTTCGTATTGTTCTTGCTCAGAAGACTTTTACTTAACTCATTTCGAAAATGTTGACTTTTCTTTGAAAAATTCGACTTCGGTAATTTAGATTTTTTTTTTTTGAAAATTTTGATGATTTATTTTTTTTGAAATTTCAACTGTTTTCAAAATGACGAGCATGGTCGATCTTTTCTCAAGTTTCAACTTCTTTGTAATCTGATTTTTTAAATTACATTTTCTTGACAATTTCGAAACCTAAGTTTCTCTCTCTCTTTCTCTACCCCTCACCTCTCTATCTCTTCTCTTCTCTCTCTCTCTCTCTCTTTCTCTCTCTCTCTCTCTCTCTCTCTCTCTCTCTCCCTATCCCTCCCCCTCTCTCTCTCTCTCTCTCTCTCTCCCTCCCCCTCTCTCTCTCTCTCCCTATCCCTCCCCCTCTCTCTCTCTCTCTCTCTCTCTCTCTCTCTCTCTCTCTCTCTCTCTCTCTCTCTCTCTCTCTCTCTCTCTCTCTCTCTCTCTCTCTCTCTCTCTCTCTCTCTCTCTCTCTCTCTCTCTCTCTCTCTCTCTCTCTCTCTCTCCTCTCTCTCTCTCTCCTCTCTCTCTCTCCTCTCTCTCTCTCCTCTCTCTCTCTCTCTCTCTCTCTCTCCTCTCTCTCTCCTCTCTCTCTCTCTCTCCTCTCTCTCTCCTCTCTCTCTCCTCTCTCTCTCCTCTCTCTCTCTCTCTCCTGTCTCTCTCCTTTCCTCTCCCTCTCCTCTCTCTCTCCTCTCTCTCTCCTCTCTCTCTGTCTCTCGTTGTCTCTCCCAGTCTCTCGCTGTCTCCCTCTGGCTCTTTATGGTTCTCTCTGACTAACTACATCTCCCTCCTTATGGATCTCTCTGGCTCTAACTTCATGTCCTTTTGTTTTATTTGAGCCATAAGGAAAATACGGAAACTAGAGAAATACCGGTTTGAAGCTCTGACTATATTTATTGAAAACATATGAATCAATTAAACAAAATAGAAGAAACAGTGTATAGCCTGATGCCTAGATTTATGCATAAAAATAATTAAATGTAATAAAGTAAGCTTCAATCAGGAGATGCAGTGAACAGAAATACATTTTATATAATAAAACTAACCTGTTTTGTTGCGAATGTTGGCTCTAAGTCGGTCACCGCTGGAAATGTGTTCCAAATTAAAATTTTTCACTATCCTTGAGGATATGGTGCCTTTGCCTGAAGCTGGAGCACCCAGAATAACTGCTTTAAACATTTTTGTAGCCATTGGATCTTGCACATGTAAAAAATAAAAAACTGTTGGAATTATTGCAACTGCAACTAATGCATACAAATATTTATTCAGCATGATAGATCCCTACCACATTTTAACAAATTAACCTTTGGATTTGAAGCTTATCATTTAGAATTTAAACTTTGGCAGTTCGAAGTAAACATATTTAACTAAAACACGAAAACATAACCTATTTGACATTTAAGTGATCATAGAATTTTTGTAAAGAAATAATAAAAAAAAACATTTCGCGTTTATCAAATTCGCAAGCTGTGGTGTGTCGTTGATTAAATATTCAGTTATTTTTTTTTAATATTTTTATATTCTACGAAAAATTACAATCCAAGAGTTTACCCCACTTATGCAATCTATGATTTGATCGTTTATTGCGGGAAATTCAAATTTCGTAGTTATCGCGCAAGGTGATAAGATTTATGTACATACGTTTAAGATTTCGCTTTTGCTCGGAGAAAGTATTACCCAATACACCGTTGTCACTATGTCGATAAAGGTTCAGCGTAAAATTTAGCCTTATCACTTTATTTCAAACGTGCTTGTCGAACTTATATCAAGGATATTTAAATTTTAAAAGTCATGTTGTATTCGAATAGAGCATTTTCTTTAATAAGACTGCTAAAAAACAACACGGTAAGTAAAACTTTGTAATTTAGCGTTTATTATTATTTACAACGCGAGTTTTAGTATAGTGGAAAACAAGCTTTATACCGGGTCCGCGCAAAAAGTCTTCACACCTCCGGGACTCTACCGAAACAAATTGCTTTTAATTTATCAGATATTGGTGAAGGTATTAGAGAGGTTGTGGTTAAAGAGTGGTTCGTTAAAGAGGGGGACAAAGTATCTCAATTTGATGAAATCTGTGAAGTACAAAGTGATAAAGCTTCGGTCACTATAACAAGCAGATATGATGGGATAATTAAAAAATTACATCATGAAATTGATGCCGTTGCTCTTGTGGGCAAACCTTTGGTCGAAATTGAAGTGGAAGATGGTAAGAACAATTTTTAATTAAAAAAAAAAGCGCACTCTTTTAAAGTTAAAAGTTAATTTTATGGATATGACCTTGAAATGACAAATTGGCATGTACAGTGGCGCAGATAGGAAGGATCGAGAGGGGTCAGTTCCCCATTATGAGTTTAGGTTGTAAAGGAATTATTCAAAAGAATTTTGACAATTAGGGCAAGGCCCACTCTAGCGTAATATAACAAATTGCTGCTTTTTAAACATATCTTCTTTAAAAACAATCACTAGATTTCGAGTGGAATATTTTGATTTATAATTCGACATGTCCTCGATAAGTTCCAAAAAAATCGAAAGATAGTTAAAAGAAAGTCGGTATTTCGATTATGAAAATAAAGGTTTAGCGAAAAGATTCAACATTTTGAGGTTCATAAACTTGAAATTTTGAAAAACATTGTTTTTAATAACTTTTCTCTTTTTAAAATTTTGACTCTCAGGCAGTAGCATAGCTATTGGAAGATAGTACAGTGCGCTGTTCACAAAGATTATTTCAAGTGTTTTCTTAGATCCAATTCAGGAACTCAGGAATATTTTTAAAAATTTCAAGTTTATCAAACTAAACATTCGGTGGAAAGTGTTTCTAACCGAGTTTGAAGAAAAAAAAGTAGAAGTTTCGTGTTAGTGTTGCAACCTCTAAATGAAAACATGAAATTTATAAACTTTAATTCTCGAATTTTTGGACTTGCCATCTTTTTAAGGAAAAACCTAAGTGAAAATAAGCTTATGAGAAAAAGTCGACATTTCTAGAAAAAAATGCAAACTGAAAGTCGAACTGTTAGAAAAGAAAAGTAGACATTACCACCAAATTTTGAAAAAAAAGAATTTAAAAATTCATAATATATTTTAAAAAATATCAAATTTTAATAGAATTATTAGGAAAAATCGGAGTTTCAAGATCAAAGTAGACATTTTGACAAAAAAACTTAAGTTTGTAAGTTTACACACTAGATTTCGAAAACAGTTTTGACATACCAGAGGCGAAACTCTTCTGAACTGAAAATTGGTACAAAGGATAAGAAAGTTTAGACAGAAGAGCACGGTAACTCAGTATGTTTACTGAGTTACCGTGCTCTGATATTTTGAAATTGGCCTTTTCATTCTTTCATTATTTGCATGTTCCCTCATATTCCTCTTTTCATTTTTTCTTTTCTTTGTTCCTGAAGAAGCCCCCTACGATGGTGGGCAAAACGTCGAACACTTTTAGTAGTTCTTTGACACGGTCCAATCCCGGAAGAAGTATATCCTGTACTGACTCTGGCCGTGAAAGCCTTCGTTATCATATTTATGACATCCGCTTATTATGATGGATTTTTCATTCCCCTTCAAAGGTATTGTTACGTGCGTTATCGGTTCGAATTGATACACGTGATAGATGATACCCACTTTATTACTGAATTAACTCGGCACACTTCAACTGAACAGTAACTCACTAATTATTTACTAATTGCTAACCAACTTATTGCACTTGCTTCTAACTGACTGACTCGAGGGAAAGCTGACCGCCTTTTTATAGTTTTGGCCGCCGGCTTCCAGAATGATTTTTTTTGTAAATATCCACCATTTTTGAAAATGTCGTCATTTTTTTGTAAACTGTTTCAAAATTTTTCCAAAAATAGACTTTTGTCAAACTCTAATTTAAAAATTTCGATTTTTTTCTTGAAATTTTGTCATATTTTGTAAAATTCTTCTACCTTTTTTTTCATTTCGACTTTTATAAAAATGTGGACTATTTTTGAAAATTTTGACATTTTAAAATTTCATTTTTTCCAAACTACTTTTTCTCAAAATTTTAACTTATTTAAAAATTTACATTGTTTATCTCTCATCTTCGTTCCTGCTTCTGTTCTTTTTCTTGTCTTCTTTCTTCCTCCTTTTCTTTTTCTTTTTCCTCTTTGTCTTTAAACATTGCTAATAACGCTTGCATTGTTGTTCCATTTTGGAGGATTTTAATCCCGTATCCATAAAGCGTACTAGAATGTTCAAGATTTTACTTGACCGCCTCGTATAACTATTTAACAGTTTAAAACGTCCGAGATAAGGTCAACTGCGGGACCACTTGGTGAATTTTTCGGAATAATAAAGCACAATAATAATCACGCTTCTGACACCAGATGTTGCGGGCTTATCGGTTCGAATTGATTATTAACAGGTGAATTGAATAATACCCACTTTATTACCAAACTAAACTCGAAACACTACAACTGAATAATGAACTCACTTATTGATTTTTAACTACTAACTTACTAATTACACTGACTGACTCTAACTGACTGACTCGAGGGAAAGGCGACCGCGTGGAACGCTTATCTGTCGTTTGCTTCGTTATCGCGACCGCTTTCCCCTTATCAGATCTTTCTAGAACATTTTCTTACGTACTAAATTCTATAATTTACATTTCGCTAGAATACTTAACGAAAAAAATATTAGGCCACTGCTTATTTTGAAAATAGGTACTAATTTCATAAACATCCTTCACTTCTTGGTAAAAATGCCCTATTAATTTTTTTTTCGTATGACGAAATGTTTTCGATCAACATTTCCTTGAACATTTTTAGTCAATAAAATAAGAAGAAAACAATCACGCTGACTTTTTTTCAAAATTAATATTAATATTAAGACATTTTATTCCCTAGGAAAAATTTTTCCTTAACCTTTTTGGTCCTGTTCGGGATCACTATCAGGTCTTGATAGCTTCGATAAAATGAAACGCGTTTTATGTAAACTTAACGACGTTTATTAAGTGAACTGACATCGCCGAGATCTGGGATGCAATGTACAAACGTACAAATGTACAAAACCTACAGACTACTTCAAAACACCAAGTTTTACCCCACATGTGTTCTATTGTTCTAATAGGGTCGCTGGTCAGTCCACATGCTTCCGGTGCTCAAGTGGCGATCTGACCATTTCTTACACTAAATATCTGATATAGCTAACATATTGCCCCCCTTGGAATCAGGAGGCTTCCAACACAACTAGATAGAAAATATAAAACAAACCTACAAAAGACATTAAGATAGTTGAGAAATTAGCAACCATGAAATATTACAATTCTTACGAACTATAGAGACATATAATAAAGAAATCACAAACAACAATACATGGTACACAGAAATAAATCAGTTAACCTAAACAAACATGTATAAACACAAACATTCAGTTCAACAAATTTCTGTTCGTGTTTTCGCAAACGAAAAAGTAATAATCATACGTTACACATATGTCAATTTTTGAGCAAACGTGTCCTTGCACTATCATTTTTTATGAGAACTCATTTTTACCTTCACTCCGATGAGCTCACTCCAGGTAACACGCACACCTTGGAGACTGCTCTTTTCACCAATCCGCACTTTGTTCGAACTGTGACGACGCGGATAATGCCGTCTCTGCCTGAGTGAGTTTCCACGATTCTTCCAAGCGACCATCGAATTGGTGGTAGATTTTCATCAATTGAAACTACCATGGCGTCCAACTGAACTGGCGATTGACCAACCGATTGTTGCCACTTAGTTCGAGCTTGTAGTTGCTGAAGATATTCGCGGGTCCATCTTTTCCAAAAATGTTGACGTAGCTGTTCCATCCTTTGCCATCGGGAAAGTCGGTTCAATTTTACACATTCTAGATCGGGTTCTACTGGAGCCATTAGCGATTCTCCAATAAGGAAATGAGCCGATGTAAGGACTGAGAAATCGTTGGAATCGGAGGATAAAGGGGTCGCGAATTCAAAATTGCTTCGATTTGGGTCAATAGAGTATACATCTCCTCGAAAGTGACAGAAGCATCTCCGATTGTTCGTTTTAAATGAAATTTGATTGAACGGACCCCTCTTTCCCAAAGACCCTCAAAATGAGCAGATCCTGGAGGATTAAAATGAAAATTAATTTGTTTCGGCGCCAATTCATCGATTATTTTGTTCTTAGATTCAGAAAATTTAAATAATTTATTAAATTCATTATTTGCTCCCACAAAATTGGTCGCTTTGTCACAATAGATATCAGAGACATGTCCACGACGCGCTATAAATCGCTTCAGGCAATTTATAAAAGATTCCGTCGTAAGATCCCCCACAAGTTCAAAATGCACGGCCTTAGTGGCGAAACAAACGAATATGGCAATATAAGCCTTTGATTTGGCCTTACCTCGCCCTCTTGTAGCTTTAATCAAAATCGGGCCTGCGTAATCAACTCCGCTTCTTAAAAAAGGGCGTAAAGGCTCGGTTCTTGATTTGGGTAGATTTCCCATTTGTGGAACATGAAATTTGGGTTCCACCCTGAAACAAACAATGCATTTATGCAGAATTTGTCGTACCGCACTTCTAGCTGACAAAATCCAAAATTTTTGTCTAATCGCGGCTATAGTGCCCTGAATTCCGGCATAAAATTGCCGCTCTTGCTCGTATTTTATTAGCAACTTAGTTACATAATGAGTATTTGGCAAGATCAGCGGATGTTTTTTCTCGCTCTCGATGCCACAATTTTTTAAACGACCGCACACTCTTATTAAGCCTATATCGTCCAAAACCGGGTTGAGAGTGGGCAATTTGCTATGATTGCTAACAACACCGTTTTTTTGTAAGCTCTGGATCTAGCGTGCAAATGTGCGCCTTTGCACTAAAGTATTCGAGATAAGCTCTTCCACGGAGTTCGCGCTCGTAAGCAAATCATCCATGTAAAAGTTATGTTTGATTATGTCACTGGCCTGAGGATAGGCTAGCTGAAATGCATTGGCAAGCTTCTTTAAACAACGACTGGCTAAAAAGCTGGCTGGTTTCATGCCATATGTCAAAGTGGTTAATCTGAATGTTTTTATCGGTTCATCAGCATTGAAACGCCAAAATATTCTTTGATAATCGGTATGGCACGCATTTATCACAATCTGCCGATACATTTTGCCTATATCGGCGGTCAACACATACTGGTAGCACCGTAATCTCATTAAAATAGTGAAGAGATCATCTTGAACAACAGGACCGCAGAGTAAATTATCATTTTGACTGCGACCATTGCTCGTTTTCGCGGAGGCGTCAAGCACCACTCTTAATTTTGTTGTTACACTCGATTCCTTCAAAATTGCGTGGTGAGGGAGATAATGAGCTCGAGCATTATCAATTTCATTTAATGGAACCCTTTCCATATGACTTAAGTTTAAATATTCTGTCATGAAATCCGAATACTGATTCTTAAGCTTCGGATTTTTCTTTAGTTTTGTTTCTAAAGTAACAAATCGCTTTAAGGCGCCTTCTCTCGACGCACCTAAATCAATGTTATCGATAAATGGTAGTTTTACGACGAATCGACCATTTTTCTCTCGCTCGGTAGTTTTTCGGAAGTGTGTTTCACATGTTCGTTCCTCTTCTGTGAGAATTGTGTCGGTCCTAATTCCCTCTAATTCCCAGAATTTCTGAACTGCATTCCCAAGGGCCATTTCTGCTGGCTTCAAGGTTAAATGACAAAGCGAATGTTTCCCGTTACTTTCACTTTTCATAGCGCCACCCACAATCCAACCCAATTGTGTCTGTTGGAAATATGGTTGAGAATGGTCTAAGCGAAAACTTCTATCACATATGAGATCCCAGTATAATTCTGCACCTATTAACAAATCAATTGAACTAGCTTCGTAGAATTGCGGATCTACTAAAATCAAGTTGTTTGGTATTATGAAATTAGATCTTTTAATAGAATAATTAGGGACGTTACCCGTTATCTGAGGAACGACTAAACAATTAATTGAGTAGAACTGCTGATTTACTCGAGAAGTTATCTTGATATGCACTGATTGGGATATATTCTGATTCGTTAGTCCAATGCCACTTACAATTTGGTTTGATCGTGACACTTTCACTTTAAGTTTTTTGAACAAAGCTTCTGTCGCAAAGTGTAACTGTGAGCCCATATCTAAGAGAGCTCGACAATTAATCAATTTTCCGTCTTATGCACGAATATGGACCACCGCCGTCGACAACAATATTTCGTCATTATGCCGGCAATAATTCGATCTTGATGAATGCTGACTGATTAATGAGATCTGATTTAGAACATCAGCTACTTCTACGTGTAACAAGGAATGATGGTTTTGATTACATTTGCGGCACTTGCCGCTCTTGCAATGTGCTATTGCGTGGTTTGCCCTTAAACAATTTTTGCATAAGCGCAAATGATCCACTCGCCTAATTCGGTCACCTACCGACAACGCTAAAAATTCGGCACATTGAAAAATTGAATGTTGCTCTTTACAATGATAACAATGAAATGGTTTATTTGTTGCAACATGAAAATTGCCTGTTTGTGCCCTTATGTTAAATTTTGATTTGAATGACGCTACCGGTTGATTCACTTTATTGCTTGTTTTATTTGCCATGTCTAGCGATTCCAAAAACCGACACCTTTTATCTAAAATTAATTTTATCTGCGAAATTGTTGGAATCGAGGAGTTCAGTGTGCTTTCCCATTCCCTCAACGTTACATAGTCAAATTTTGACAAAATTATCTCTACAATAATCGCGTCCCACGAATCTACGCCTATGTTAAATGCCTTTAACGCCTCTAAGTTTAAGTTTAAAGTATTTAGCAACGTTCTCAGACTATTTTCGTTTTTTGGAACCGGTGGAATGTTTAATATTGCCCCAATGTATTCCTGGACAATAAGCCTGTCATTTTTGTATCGACCTTCTAACAAATCCCAAGCTATTTGATAATTTGCCTCGCATATGGTCAAATTATCGACAGTTTGTTTGGCTTCGCCATCTAAACATGATTTTAAATAATGCAGTTTTTGTGCATCGCTCAACTTATTATTGTTATGAATTAAAATTTTAAACAAATCAGAAAAGGACATCCACTTTGAATAGTCACCAGAGAATCTAGGTCTTGTTATTTTAGGAAAATTGAAATCAATTTCGCTAGGCTGAATGATTACATTATTTGTCATTCCATTGTCATTCGCGGCAGCATTTTCTTGATTTTGACTCGCGGGTACGATAGGGGTAAGCCTGGCTAGAATATCGCGCGCGCGACCCGTTAAGCGATAGTAAGAATTTTCAAACTCGACACGATCTCGATGCCACTGTTCTGTATCATGTTCATCTGTGTCTGTTTGCAAATTCTCTATCTGATCCTGTATGATATCAAATTGCTTCAACGTTTCCACTATTAGTGTAAAGCGTTCCCTTAAATCAGACAAATCATGCGCGGAATCTCGGAAACTGTCTAAAAATGTTTGAAACCTGGTTAACTTTCCTTTTACCCTTCCACGTTCTACCTTTAACTGCGATAAACTCATTTTGAAAGATTAAAACTTCCGATACAACAATCAAAAACTTCCTGCTTCTCCCAAAAGCATGCAAACTCAAATCTATCAAATCTGCTAATTTGTTCATCCTAATCAATTAACAAAAGGAATTCCAAGCATAAAGGAGGAGAATCACTTACTTGTTTGTTGATATAACTCGATCAATTGTTGCTGCTGTGCTAGAACCCTCGTTCGGAGTTGCGCTCACAGAGTAACCGTTTCACGAACACTAATTAACTAAGTTCTGTTCTGATTCTGATCCAACCCTACGTTCGAAGGTGGATTCGGCTCGAAGGACCAAATGTTTGGGATCACTATCAGGTCTTGATAGCTCCGATAAAATGAAACGCGTTTTATGTAAACTTAACGACGTTTATTAAGTGAACTGACATCGCCGAGATCTGGGATGCAATTCTTTTGTACAAAACCTACAGACTACTTTAAAACACCAAGTTTTGAAAAAGTCACTACTGAAGTTTTATGTGCATATGTTTTATATAAACGACGCAAATCTCGAAAAAGAAGGGAAAGGAAAATATGGATACATCCGCTATTAGAGGAAAGAACCGCTGTTGGAGGTTTTTACACCCTGTTTACAAAACTGAAATGAGATGAATCAAATTTTTTAAATTATTTTCGGATGTCTATTTCGTCTTTCGATCATTTGCTTGTCTACGCTGAATGCGTTTTATTAATTGAATCACAACGTCAAATTTTTGCAAGCTAGCTAACAGCGATTTTAAGAATAAAAGTCTTCATCATAGCCTTTATCTCTCTGCAATATTTCTAATAACGCACTTTCAAACTGGTCACCTTGATTCAATCTTTTCGTTGGTCATTTAGATGGTATTCTTGCTGAAAGTACCGATGACGTAGATGGACCTGATTATATGATAGGACTAACAGGCGATGGAAATGACGAAAAGTGATTAATATCGTCAGAGAGTTCTGCATCACTACTATTATCATTTTCTATTGCCGATTGATGAGACAAGTTTAGAAGTCCATCGAAGAAATTAAATTACACCCCTAAACAGAATCTTAGAGAAGTCTTAACTCTTAATCCGGTTCTGAATTCTGTAAAATATTTAGCGCGGCGACGGTTTTGTTGCCGTTCGTCTGCAAACCTACATAAGCTACCAGCTAACAAAACCTCAGCGACGGCGAAAAAGCCGACCGGCAGCCGTGTGTTCGCCGTCGATATTTTAACTTTTGCGGCAGCCGGTCGGCCAAATTGCCGTCGCCGCTGTCGTGTGTAAAGATGAATTAAACTCCTTGTTATTTAAAATTTTGTCGGTTTTTCTGCCGGTCGGCAAATTTGCCGACCGGCGAAAAACCGCCCGTGTGTAAGAGGCGTTAATATCTTAGATAGCTAACAGGTCCCATGAATGGTTTTCGTTTAAATGCATTTCTTTGCATTTCAATGGGCCTTTGATATTCTGTACTACGAATGCAATGTCTTATTTTAAGGGAACTTTTTTCATTGTGGTTTCTTTATGAAAATCTATGTTAGATAAGTTAGATTTACATGTTTTTTTAAAGTAACTATTTTTAATAAGCAATAAACCCATAGCATGAAATAAGTAAAGTTATGGTTTCTAAAGCTAAATTATTTTTTTTCCTGGAAAACCGTTCGTCAGACGCAAAAAATTCAAGGAAGCATTTTTACCGAAAAATGAAAGTTGTTTATGAAATTGGTACTTGATTTGGAAAAAATAGTGGCGTACCATTTTTTCCCTTAAGAATACTCAAGGACATGTTGGCGCAGACGCCACCGATCCAAGTAGAGCAAATATTTTTTCGATAGAAAATGCACTTTTATGTCTAGTTAGTATCTACCAAAATTGAAAAAATTATTTTAAGAGGTTTAAATGTATTTAAGAAAAAACCAAATTTTTTCTTAATTTTCAACACCCTGTATCTTAAAAATAAAGCCGTTCCGGACCTATGTTGATATGAACTTTTTTTCTTAAAATCGTTCAAAGACTATGGTCCTTCAGTATTAGCATCTTATTCGTATATTTTCTTAAACATCGAGGCTCAAGTCCAACTTTACAATAAGACAAAGTAATGGACATATTCGTTGTAGGTACTTCTTACTTTTTATATGTTATGTGGTTTAAAATGTCCCCAAATGTGTGAGAAAAATTAAGTGTGTATGGTGATAGTATTCAATTAGTTCTGGGGGCTAATTCAGTTTTTGAGGGCCCCAAGTCCCCCTTAACTGCACCCATTTACAACATGCCCGTGTTTAATAATAAATTGGTTTGAGCGAATGTAAAGATATATAAATACGAGGCGAACATTTTCAAAAATAACCAGTTCGATTATTTTTCAGTAGCAACTTCATTTTTATTAAAAAATATACATACATTCATTTCGCTTTATTTTTTTGTTTACTTTCATAACGGGAACTCGCTTAATTTTTCAGAAGAAGGATCATCCGCAGAAGTCGAGGCGGAAGTTGAAACCATTGAAAATGCTCAGGATATTGAAGTAGTCATAAAAGAAACAGAAAGCATCAAAACCGAAACTATAAGCCAAATACAACAACATACACCTGAATTACAAACGCAAAAATATAATATGGCATTATGTATACCGTCTGTGAGGAGATTAGCTAAGGAACATCAGGTATAGTTAAATTACTTAAACAAAAAAATTACAAATTCGACAAAAATATTTTAAACATGCGACGTTGTTGTATTTTAGCTTGTTACTGTTGTAATGCAGGATTCGTCAAATCCACTTTGTACTATTTTGTATCATGTTCTGTAACCTTTTTATTTATAAAAATTTCAAGCTTTTTTTAAAACATTTTTGTTGTTGTGAAAATTCCAATTTCTCAAGAGATTTTCAGATTTTTTCTGAATTACTACTTTAAAATAGAGAGCTTTTCTCTAAACATGTCTGATTACTGAAATTTTTTTCAAATTTTGATTTTCCTTTAATAAATTTCGAAATTTTCTCGAACTTTGTCTTTTTTGAAAATTCGGGATTTTTTGAAAAATCTCACTTTTTTTTGAAAATGTCCCTTTATATAATTTAAATTTTTAAATTTGGACCTTTTTGAAAAATTTTATCTTTTTCAAAACTTTGAATTTTTTTATAAATTTTCAACTTCATTCGACTTCTGGAAATTTTGACTTATTTCGAATTTTGAATACTATTTATTTATTTTTATTTTTATTTCAAATTTTTATTAAAATATTTAAATTTTTTAATTATTTCAACTTTGTTTTACAAACATTTCGACTTTTTTGAAAATTCAAGGTTTATTGAAATTTTTGTCTTTAACTTCTACTCAAAATTCCAGATTTTTTCACTTCGACTTTTTTTGAAAAATTTGACATTTCCAATTTATACTCTTTTTTTTTAATTTTCACATTTGATGCTTTGCCTTTTTGAAAATGTTAAATTTTGGTTAGAAATTGTGATTTTTTAAATGTTGTTTTTTTTTTAAAGTATTGACTTTTTTCAACCTGTTTTAAATATTTCGATTTTTTCTTGAAAATTTCATCTATTTTTTTTTAAATTGACCATAACATTTTTCAAAATGTCGACATGTTTAAATTTCTACCTTTTCCAAACTTTCCACTTTAATTTTTTTTAATCCTACTTTTTCGAAAATTTCAATTGTCGTATTTTTTTTGAAAATTTCGACTTTTTTTAGTTTTAGGTTTACTAAACATTTTGTCTTTTACTGAAAATTCCAACTTTTTTTAAATTCGATTCTGATTTCCAATTTCCATTTTTTTTTTCAAAATTTTCACCTTTTAAAATTTTGCCTTTCTTTTCTAAATTTTGACTTTTTCAAAATTATGATTTGTTTTTAAACTTTGGATTTTTGGAAAACTTTGACCCTTTTCAATATTTCAACTCGTTTAAAATATACATAATTCGAATTTTTCTTGAAAATTTCAACTGTCTTAATTTTTTTGAAAATTTCAACTTTTTTTAGTTTTAGTTTTACTAAACATTTTGTCTTTTACCGAAAATTTCAACTTTTTTTTTTTAATTCGATTATCATTTCCAATTTTCATTTTTTTTTCAAAATTTTCACATTTTAAAATTTTGTCTTTTTATTTCTAAATTTTGACTTTTTCAAGATGATGGTTTTGTTGAAAATTATGATTTTATTAAACTCTAAATTTTTTGAAAACTTTGACCTTTTTCAATATTTCAACTCGTTTAAAATAATTCGAATTTTTCTTGAAAATTTCGACTCAAAATTTCATGTCCAATGTTCAAATTTTCACCTTTTTCAAGATGTCTACTTTAGGTTTTTTTTGTTTTACTTTTTTTTGATAATTTCAACTCTTATTCGATTTTTTTTGTAAATTTCGATCTTTCTGAAAATTTTGACCCCTTTTTAAAATTTTGACTTTTTTCAAAATTTTATTTTATTTTAATTTTAGACTTTTTTTGATAATGTAGACATTTTCAAAAAACCATGTTTTTTCAACAATTTTTCGAGAAAGTAACAATTTTCAAAAGAGTGGAAATTTTCAAAAATAGTCAGTTTTTCTACTTATTTGAAATTCTCCTCCTTTTCTTAAAATGTTTCCCTTTTTAGAAATTTCAGATTTTTAAAAAATTTGTAGTTTTTTACTTTTGCTAATTTTTTAAATATTTAAACTTTTTTTCAAAATTTCTACTCTTGAATCTTGACCCTTTTTTTAAATTTCTACTGTTCTCAAAATGTTTTAACTTTTTGATACTTTTTTTTGTCTTTAACAAATTTTATGTCTTAGAAACTCCGTCTCTCTTTTTGAATATTTTGACTTTTTTTAAAAAAATTCCCTTTTTTGAAAATTTCGAGAATTTTGACTTTTTATTAAAATTTCAAGTTTGACAATTTTTGTATTTTGTAAATTTCCACCATTTTTCAAAACAATTTTTGAGGATTAAAAATTTAAAGATTTTTATAAATTTGAACTTTTTTGAAAATTGCGACTCGAAAGTTCTACTTTTTCAAAAACTTTTACTTTTTCATTAAAACCTCCACTATTTTTCAAAAATTCTTTTTTTTTAATACCGATATTATTGGAAATTTAAACTTTCTTCCGGCTTTCATTTTTTTTGAAAACTTAGACTTTTTCTAGAAGTTTTCAATTTTTTGAAAATGTTGACTGTTTCAAAATTTGGACTTTTTCTCAAAATTTCGGTTTTTAAAAACTGGAAATTTTTCGCTATTTCGACTTTTTTCTCAACATTTTCGATTTCACCTTTTTATTAGAAATTTTGATTTCAAAATCAAAATTCCGCATTTTTGTCAATAATTTAGACATTTAGCTTGAATTCCTTTTTAATAATTTCAAGTTTTTCGGTCAATAATTTGATTTTTTTTTCAATCGTGCGAATTTCAGTTATTTACTTTTTTTTCTAAATTTTAGCTTTAATTGCGATTTTTGATAAGCATTTTAATTTGTTTTTTAAAACAACGACCTCCGATTTTTTCCAGTAAAGTGTTTTTGACATATTTAGATTTTTCGTCGAAATATTGAATCTCAATTTAAACTCGCAATATTCTAGGAATTTCTAATTAAAAACTGAAAATTAGAACTTTACCTTTAAACGTTAAATTGTCGTATTTCAAGACAAAAATTCGAATGTCGAACTGTATGAACTTCAGAGATTTTAGAAAAATTGTTCTCGAAGTTTTATGCTTAAAGTTGAAATTTGGAATATAAGTAAAAAACTTTTAAGCCACATATATTTTCAAATTTCTGTATAACAATCGTAATTTCTTTTCAAACTAATTATTCTTTTAGAAATTTTGACTTTTTTACTCGAACTTTTTGTTTTACTTTTAGAATTTACAAAATGAATTCTTGAATTTTCTAATTTAAACAATTCAAGATCAAACTCTGGATTTAAAATAAAGATTTGACTTTCGAAAAAGTTCAAAATTTTAAAGAAAGAAATTTTAGTTTCATCAAAAAATTTTGAGAAAAAATCAAAATTTCGATAAAACACTGGCATTCATAAAAAAATCTTAAACAGTGGAATTTAAAAATGTTACTTAAACTGAAAAATGTGATAATACGACGGTAAATCAAATTCGAACCGTAACTTCTATCATGTCACCTTAAGGGCGTCAGGAGTGGGCGCATACTCTGAGACATGTTTGGTAAGGATATCACGTGACTTCCTGCGCTCAGGCGAATTCCGTTCTGGCCGTTCGTCGGTTGTAAATACAATGAGTGAGCAAAAGTTTCATCCGCACGTTGCGCAGCGCATAATTATTAAATTTCTTGCTGTCGAAGGTGTAAAGCCCGCCGTTCGTAGACTAGAAGCACAGTTTGGGGATACTTGTTTAAAGAAAACTCAAGTGTATGAATGGCACAAAAAATTGTTGGAAGGACCAACTCAAGTTGAAAATGAACACCATCGTCCTCGGATCAGTGTGACTGCGGACAAGATTAACTCTGTTCAACGCCTTTTGGAAGGTTATCGCCATTTAACTGTTGGTGAAATTGCAGCTCAGAGAGGGATAAGCTTTGGGAGTGCTCAATCCATCATTTCAGATGAGCTGGGGTTTTGAAAAATTTCTATCAGGTAGGTAGCTCGTCTTTGATGGAAGAACAGAAACAACGTCTGGAGATTTGTCAGCCCCATCTTGGATGTTTTCAACGAAAAAGTGATGGTTTTTGCAACGTATCGTTACGTGTGATGAGACTTCGGACCACCATTACACCCCTGAATCTAAACAAGCAAGCATGGAGTGAAGAAGAAAAGAGGAAGGTGCACCCATCAAGGCAAAAACTTGCCTCTCAGCTGGAAAGGTTCTTGCGACAGTGTTTTGGGATTTTAAAGAAATTGTGCACGTCGATTTTCTGTATGAACGTTGTACGGTTAACGCTGTCTACTACTGCCAGCTGTTGGATAAAGCAAAACGTGCATATCGGCGGAAGAGGCTCGAATTTTCGGTCAGGAATGTGATTTTGCTTCACGACAATGCCCGCCCCCACTCAGCCAATCTGACACATCAAAAATTAGAGGAAATGCATTGGGCAACATTAGAACACCCTCCTTATAGTCCCGACTTATCACTATGCGATTATCATATGCTTGGGCCACTGAAAGAAGCTCTAGGATGTGAGCGATTCCATAATGATGCTGCTGTTGAGACATTTGTGCGCAATTGGCTGCAAACACCCCTCTCTTCTTTTTATGACGACGGCATTAAAAAACTCTCAATCCGTTTTGAGAAAAATGTATAACAAAATCAGGAGATTATGTAGAAAAATAGTTAATAACTTTCATATATGTATTTTTTTTTAAGTTTAATCCACTCGCAAAGGGTAACCCCATTATGCTTTCAAAGCACTGCGAGTAGGATGCGGAAACAAGGATAGATGGCGATGAACCGCCTTCTTAAACAAGGACAGGTTGTAATTTTTGAGGGAAAATTCCTTTCGGTAACAAGTTCCATCACTTGGAAGTTCTATAGAAAAAACAGAAGTCCTCACTGTGTCAAGCTGGACCACACAGGAATTTGCTGTCTCCGACTGTCTAGTATGCCTCAAGAATCTAGCCCTTGGGGGGATCAATCCTATTCGTTCCTGCAAGCATCTTCCATGATAGCACTTGCAGAAAAGAGACAAGTCACCAACCATACGCCTGTGCTCGAGTGTTTCGAAAGAATCGGTCAGACTCTCGTCATCAATTAGGCGAATCGCTCTTCTTTGAATTTAATCCAAGAAAGCTAAAGTGTGTTTTGCGGCTGAACTACAAACATGAGAACCATATTCTAGTGTTGGCCTAACTTGAGCTTCGTATAGTGTTAATAGCTGATGAGATGTGAAGTACTTTTTAGCTCTAAAAAGAAAGTCTAGCTTCTGAGAGGCGGATTTGGTAATGGCGCGCGCATGATCGTCCCAAGAGAAGTTAGTGCTCGCATTTACTCCTAGGATAGATAGTTTAGATCCCATCGGAAAGGTTTTACCGTCCATTAGTATGTTTGTTGCATTATCCCTTGATGTTTTCTTAGAGAAAACCGCGGCCTGTGTTTTTGAAGCGTTGAAGTCGACCACTTTGTTCTAACCCCGAGATCCCGATTAATCGTCTGTATCTGCTGTTCCCTTAGTCAATCTGAAGCAGCGACAGATAATGGTTTGTCGGAGAAAAAAGATGACACACGGTTACTATCATCTGTGTAGTTGTATATAGGATTGGAAGTTGAAGCTAAGAGATCGTTTATGTGTAACAAAAATAGAGTATGAGACAGAACAGACCCCTGAGGCACCCCTGCGTTAATCGCAAATGTCTCGGATGAGACGCCATCGACGACGACCTGAAGAGATCTGTCAGCTAGAAAATTGGATATCAAATGACAGAATCCAAGAGGAAGACCATAAGATGTTAATTTGGCGAGAAGAGATCGGTGCCAGACTCTGTCGAAAGCCTTTGAGATATCCAATGCCATAATCCTAGCCTCACCATGTTTTTCCATAGCTGAGTTACAGATATGAGTAACATATGCCAGTAGATCACCAGTTGAACGTTGTTGTCTAAAACCGAATTGCCTGTCGGAGATGATTCTATTTTCCTCCAGATATTTGAGAATCTCGATTTTGATAACCTTTTCCATCACTTTAGATATAACGGGTAACAAAGGTATAGGGCGATAGTTGTTAACCAAATTCCTTTTTCCCTTTTTAGGGATAGGCTGCACCCTAGCACATTTCCAGATGTTAGGGAATACACCTTCGTTGTAAGAGAGTGTGAATAATTTGCTTATGACAGGAGTCAACTCTAGGGCGCACTTCTTAAGAACAATAGCGGGAATACCATCAAGACCAGAAGCTTTTGAGGTGTCGAGCTCAAGGAGAATCTTCCTGATTGTGCGTTGTCTGAAAACAACTTCAGGCATCGAAGTGCCAACTTTAGGGAAAATAGGAGGTTCTGCGTTTCGAGAATCAACATTGGAATTTTCGGCAAACATTAAGGCTAACATGTCAGTCTTTTCTTTGGAGGTAGTAGCAATATTGCTATTTTCATCGAGTAACGGTGGACAATTTGAAGATGTAAAATTCTTTCCAATCGACTTTGCAAATCCCCAAAAGGACCTGGAACCGTTCGGACAGTTAATAAGCCTCTGGCGCATTTTACGATCGAAATCACCTTTTGCCTCGTCAATAACCTGTTTACAGGAATTTCGTGCATCTACAAATATGGTCCGAGTCTCGCCTGAGGGATTACTTCGCCAACGACGATATGCGCGATTTTTGCAGAAGACAGCCCGAGCACATTTTTTACTGAACCAAGATTTACTGGATGCAGACTTCTTTTCGAAGTGGGGAATTGAGCATTCCATACTAATCAGGATAGTTTCCGTGATGGATTCGGCGACTAAGGAAGGGTTGTCTGAGTTAAAGCAGACTTCCTGCCATGGGAAAGATGCAAAGAGGTCTCTTAATTCTTCCCAGTTTGCAGAGTTAAAGTGCCAAACCTTACGGGACTGTGTTTGGGAAGGAGGTGGTATATGAAGCGAGCGAGAGGATGCTACAAGATTGTGATCCGAATTTCCAAGCCACCATGTCACAGAGATTTTATACGAATTTGGTGAATTTGCAAGGAAAAGGTCGAGTAGATTAGGTTGATGGGTATCTACATCAGGAATTCTTGTGGGTTCCTCAACTAATTGCGATAATTCATAAGTGATGGCCAAAGCCTCTGCCACCCTTCCCGCGTCGTCAGTTCGGGAAGAAAACTTCAATCAGGGGATGTTGTGTACCTTCAAGTTACCGAGAAAGACAACCTCAACGTTTGGATAATTCGTCTGTAGGTGATCAAAGGTTACGGAGAGATAAGAGAAGAGCTGTCGGTATGAGGGATCGTTTGGAGACAAATAAAGTGAACAAATGAATATTACTTCGTTTTTGGAGCAGATTTTCAGCCAAATCACATCATGATCAGCAGATTCCAGAGCTTCTTCTCATTGACAGGAAAGGTCGTTTCGCGTAAAAGCACAAATTCCCCTCTTGTGGTGAAATTTTTTGTGCAAGTCGTAGTTGGGTTGGGTTTCTGTCAGAGACAGCACATGGGGTCTTTCATTTTGAAGGTGTTGGTGAACCGAGTTTAGATTTGAGTTTAGTCTCCGAATGTTACAGTACCAATAAATTTTTAAAATCAAATTCCGGTTCATATTTGATTTGCCCTCGTATATTATTCCATTTATACGTAATAATGCGCATATCTATTATAAAATTTGGTTGGGAGCATGAGTGGGCACTCCATAAAAAATGCACGAGCATGTGTCCACCCTACACCCCCCTTGGCGCCGTGCCTGATGGGCGCACCAAAACTGCCGTCAAAATTTTAGCACGTTTAGATTGCAGATATAAAAAGATCTGCAATATATAATTTTTAGGTTGACTTAAGTCAAGTTAAAGGTTCAGGCAAAAATGGAAGAATCTTAAAAGAAGATATATTAAAACACTTGGATTCTAAGACCGTAGAAATTTCCTCAAGTCCGAAACCCGTAAAGGTGCCAACAACGAGAACCGAACCAATCAAGGGTTTCCAAAAGGCAATGGTTAAAACCATGACTGATTCCCTGGTGAGTTCCTAGCCTTAGTGTACTTTTTTATATTCTTGTATTTTTCTTTTTAGAAAATACCCCACTTTGGATATAGTGACGAAATTCGAGTTACAAAATTGTCGAAGTTGCGTAAAGAACTGAAAGATATAAAAACCATCGATGTAAAATTGTCCTTCATGCCCTTCTTTATCAAAGCAGCTTCCAATGCATTGTCCCGTTATCCAATTTTAAATTCAAGTGTTGATGAAAATTGCGAAAATATTATTTACAAGGAAAGCCATAATATAGGGGTAGCGATGGATACTAAAGTAGGATTAGCGGTGCCAGTAATAAAGAATGTGCAAAACCTAAGCATAACCGAAATAGCCAAAGAATTAAACAGGCTCATGACGAATGGGAAAAATGGCAATTTCAGCCCCAGTGATCTTTCAGATGGTACATTTACCATCTCAAACATAGGAATTGTAAGTATAATAAAACCTATTTCTATAAGTGATAATGAAGGGTTCCACGGCCAGAGTCAGTACAGGATATACTTCTCTAGCTGATTTAACTGAAATGTGCCCCACATCGACTTATTTTTCTTTCAATGGTAGCTTCTATAAACAAGTCTCCGGCACCCCAATGGGTTCCCTCTCATCCCCAATCGCAGCAAATATTTTCATGGAATCTTTTGAAAACACTGCGTTGGAAACTGCGGATTTAATACCCAAGGTTTGGCTTTGTTATGAAGATGACACATTTATTGTATGGCTACATGGCAAGGATTCACTAGATTTATTTTTGGAACACCTAAACAGTTTACATTCTTCCATTAGCTTCACCATGGAAATCGAAAACAACGGTTCTCTTCCTTTTCTTGACGTATTGGTCACCCGTTTACCAAACGGTCGCGTTTCTCTTCTCATTTCGTTTACCGAAAACCCACCCATACTAATCGTTATTTACATGCAAAGTCGCATCATCACCCTTCCCAAAAACGTTCTGTCATTAATTCACTGGTTTCACGAGCTGTAGCGATTTCGCAAACGATAAATCTTTCAGACGAGTTGAACAAAATTTGTTTCAACCTCCGCAACGATGGTTACAAATCGCACGACATTGAAACTGTCATTAAACGACATCTACCCCTCGCCCTTCAAAAAATTCAATAAATTCTTCTAAAGCCTTTCTTCCTTATGTTTACGGAGTAACAGATCAAATCGGAAAATCATTGAGAAAACACTACATTAAACCCATTATTTCATCCTTTTGTTCTAATGATGTGTACAAGGTTCCTTGTTCTTGTGGTTCAGTGTACATCGGAGAAACGGGGCGATCATCACACGCGAATACCCGAGCACCAAAGATGTCTTAGGTCTGGTTTATTTTTGCAGCCAGCCATTGCGCAACATCAACATGAGACCAGACATAAGATTTTCTTTGATAATATTTCAATTATATCCAATATTCCCAATTACTATAACAGGAAGATACGGGAAGCCATTGAAATCAAAAAATTCCCCAAAAAAATTAACAGAGACGACGGTTACATGCTTTCCTCCATCTGGAAACCAACCATCGGAAATCTTCGGGAGTGATCGTGCAGACGAATGGTTTATAAAGTTTCCCTTTCCTTCTTTCCTCTCAGAAGAGTTTCGCCTCTAGTATGGTGGACATACTGAGTTACCGTGCTCTTCTGTCTAAACTTTCTTATCCTTTGTACAGTGGCGGCTGGTGCTAAGGTTTGCATGTTTGAACAACCGCCAAAAAACTAACACTGGGATAAAAACAAAGGAATTTTTGTTCATTGTTATAATAAATAACGCATTTACCATTACCAAACAACCAAACATACTACCGACCCTGGTTCGTTCCTGTTTGATAGATATCATAGGGAATTGTGTTTTACCTATGATAGATATTATGTTATTTGGTTTGCAGAGTTTGCACGCTAGATTGTAACCTTTGTGTAGCATGTACGCATCTGCGCGTTAGCTAATATTTGGTTAGTTTGAGTACGCCCCCACAAGCCAGCATTGGATTGTATGTAGCCATATATGTAATACTTCTATATGGCCAGTTCCTCGTTTCTTATGGGAAAGACTTCTCTTTCTCGCTGATCTTCACACGCATTAATGAGTCGTAATGCGCAGGTGTTACAAATCATCTGTGCATGGTCAAAGTCATCTGTGCACGGCCAAACATAAACACCCGTTTAACTTGCGCGTAGCGATTGGTTCATTTCATTCATTCGTGCGCAATATTTGCTATTTATCCATATTCCATCTTTATCGGATTTGGTCAGAACAAACTCGCGAAGAGAATAGGGAGCTGGCCATATAGAAGTATTACATATATGTATGTAGCACTGTAAACCATAATGTATTGACCAAGAATGCCCGACTTAAATTAAAGAGTTATCGATAAAATTGCAACTGGTATATATCGTCGTATGGACTTCCCCTTATAATAAGTTAGTTTTTGTTGTAAATAAATAAAACGAACACTTTAACTGTAAATATAATTTCGGCCGATTTTTTGTAGGTGTTTCTTTGCAACCTCCAATTTTTGGTGGACATAATGAGTTACCGTGCTCTGATGTTTTAAAACTGGCCTTTTCATTTTTGCATATTCCCTCATATTTCTCTTTTTTTCATTTGTTTCTTTTCTTTGCTCCTGAAGAAGTCCCCTACGATGGTGGGCGAAACGTCGAACACTTTTAGTGGTTCTTTGACACGGTCCAATCCCGGAAGAAGTATATCCTGTACTATTTCTGTAAAATTCATTAAACATTTTGTTTTAGATTGGTGGAACCTACGCTAAACCTGTCATATTATCTCCTCAAGTATCCATAGTTGCTTTGGGAACTGTGCAGGTAAGCTTATAAAAACGCGCCATTTTTATGATTGGGTTCAGCCTACTATTATCTAACGACCGAAGTTTGGTTTCGGTTTCGACTCAAAAACCTCTGGTCTGGTCGAAACTACAATTTTTAAATCTAAACTCAGAATTATCGAGAAAAATTTAATTTTAATGAATTACTAGACATTAGTGATGTAGCGAATGCGGTTTATGAATTTCTATTGTACTTTAGCACACTCATAGCATTGAAACACAGTATTAAATCCAAATGTTGTACGTTCCTTATGCAACTTTAAACCATACGTAAATTGTGTTCTACAGTGCAGGAAGAATTTAAAGCAGGGCTTCGAACTGGAACTAAACCGAAAACTAGAAACCAAAAAAAACCGTTATTTTCGCCTGAACAAAAACCGAAGCGAAACCGGAAAAAAATATCGGTTTATTTCGGTTCGTTGAATTTATGTCCTTAAAACTGTTTTTATTTTACCCTTAAATTTGGAATTTTTTTTAGAAATTTTTATTGCTTTTTCAAAATTTTACACTTTGACCTCAAAATTGGAAGTTTACTTTCAGTCTCTCATTTCTGTTTAAAAATTAGATTATAAACTAACAATTTCCACATTTCCTAGAAAACATTGACTTTATTCTCGAATGTTCAATCCAAATTAAAATTTTAATTTTAACTTGAATCTTTTTTCAAAATTTTCAACATTTTCTTGAAATTTCGACTTTTATCTGGAAATTACTCGAAATATTTCTTTTTTCTTAAAATTTCGAATTTAAAATAAAAAAAAATATCCTCCGTTGTAACTTTAGAATAAAGCAGTAGAGCGTTTTTCATTTAAGCTAGGGAAATTCGGCTTGCGTTACAATTTTATTTGTAAATTCGAGTTTTTCTGGAAATTTGAACTTTTTTTAGAAAGCTCCAAATTTAATTCTTTCCTTAAACTTGGATTTTCCTTTCCTAATTTGATATCTCTATTTTTTGAAGTTATTAGTTAAATTTTCGATTTTTGGCCAATTTTTTCTTTCAAATTTCACCTTTTTTAGTATTTCAATTTTTTTTCGAAATCCCAAATTTAAATTCTTATAATTTTATACACTGCCGACTTCCTAAAACTTCCTAAAATTCTAAAATATGATTTTTTTCTTAAAATTTTCGCTGAAATTTCGCTATTCTTGAAATAACGAAATTTCAGCGAAAATTTAATCTTGAATTAACCTTGAAATTTTTTAATTTCATCTACAAATTTCGGGGAAAAATACAACATTATATTTCAATTTAAAGCTGGAATCTTCAAATCTGGATCGACATTTTTAGAGTAAACTTTAAATGATGATATCTCAGAAAATGTCAATTTAAACTTCCAACGATTTTGTTTACGCTAAAACAGTAATTTTTATTCTGAACACTTTGGTTTTTTCTCAATATTTCGACTTTAGCCTCGAAATTGAAATATTTTTTTAGATTGTTTAGAATTTAGAAGTTAAAATTGTGTAATTTTTAAATGTTAATTGTTTTCGTGAAAATTCTTGAACGTTTGTGTCAAAAATCAATTTTCAAAATGTTAAATCTCGTCACAAACTTTTTAGCTACAGCTAAAATTGTCCCTACAATTTCATCTTTAAAATTGAAATTCGCGTTTTTTTCCCGAAAACTTGTCGTTGATCATGAAATATAAGTTTTTCTATAGAAAATTGAAGTTTAGAAATAATTGAATTGGATTTTTTGTGGATTCTTTAAAAATTCGAAATGAATCTGAATGTCTCATCTTTAATCTGGCAATTTTAAGGCTAAATTCGAAATTCGGTGAAAACGGTGACGATTAAGAAGCTATTCTGCAAAGATCATCTTTAATGTTGAAGTTTTAAAATAGAAATTCCCATAAAAAAACATTTCAAAATTGTTAGAAAAAATTCGGACTCTATAAAAAAAATTGTAAATTTTTCTGCTTTTCTTTGTCTTAAATAATTTCGATTTGTTCCTAAATTTTTGTGTTTATATTTTTAATTCTTACTTTTTTTTAAATTTCGACCTCTTCTAAATACAGGGTGAGTCACTAAGCGGGAATCGGTCTTTGGTAGGCGTATCGTTCAAAATACCGAAAAATGTTTCGAATAAAAGTTGTTCGAAATAAAGTTCTCCACAATCCAAAATTATTGCCAAATATGGCGGCCTTCCGGTTGCACCGGAAATGAACACAACTTTCTTATTTTAAATAGAACACCCTATGTATTGTTACATTTTTGGATTCCTTGTTAAAAATGAATATGAATTTATTAAGACGACATAGGCTCTTAGTTGAACCGTTTTCGCGTAATTTAATTTTTTGGTTAAATTTGACGATTTCGGAGCTTGACGCCATTAACGATATTTTCGAAACGCAATGACTCAGAGTTGTGTGGCATACGGTTTTGGATTCAGGAAGAAATGAAGTATTTGTTTACGTCTTTGCTGTTAGCAAGATTTCTTAAATTTCTTCACATCCGTCGACTCAATTCTTCAGTTGTTCAAACATGCATAACTTAATTTTTTCAAATGGAACCACCTATCTTGGATTATCTTATCGGATGCGAAATTAAATTACCTTTTTTTGGTACCAGGTATTGCCACCTCCGTCCAATAATTTTTGAGAAATTTAGAATTTTGTAAAAATTTTAATTAATTTCGTATTATCGCGTTAGCCCTGGATGTCGCGGTTTTGTTTCGTCTCGTTTGTCTGGCAATAACTGACAGTTTATCTCAATGTTGTCGCGAGGTTTTGGTATTAGTACTGAAAGACAATGTTTTCTCAAGAAGAATTGGTCGATATCGTTTACGCCTTGGGCAGTGCTGACAGAAATCCATTTCTTGCCTCAAGAATTTATGCCCAACGCTTTGCCGATCGGAGACATCCAAATTCAGCGGCATTCGCTAAATTGAGAGAGAGGTTTGAGCGAACTGGTAGTACAAAATACGAGAAAAGGGAGCTTAGAAAACCAACGACGCATGAAGAAAACCAAGTTTTAGTAGCGGCTGCTGTTGTCCAAGATTCGCATTTAAGTACCAGAATAATAAGCACGGAATTACAAATAAGTCAAACCTCGGTTTCACGAATTTTGCGTAAAAATAAGTTTCATCCGTATCGTTTCTAGCTAGTACAGGAACTCAATCAAGCTGATTTCTACAACCGAATGCAGTTTTGTGAGTGGGCGTTACGAAAACTACAAGAACAAAATGACTTTTTGGACAATGTACTATTTACCGACGAATGTACATTTCATAAGAACGGCTTCGTGGGAAGACACAACTCCCATTACTACCACACTGAAAATCCTCATTGGATAAGGCCCTTAGACCATCAGCATATGTGGTCTCTGAATGTTTGGGGTGGTGTCATAGGAAGATTTGTTGTCGGACCACACTTCTTCAATGAACATTTGAATGCCAACAATTACTTGCATTTTTTGCAAAATTAATTGCCCGAAATGATAGACAATTTGCCTCTTGCTGTCGTGCGGCAAATGTGGTTCCAACATGATGGGGCACCGGCACATTATGTAAGGGATGTAAGGGAGTTCCTCAATACACAATTCCCTAACAAGTGGATAGGAAGAGGAGGTCCAGTGGCATGGCCCGCAAGATCACCGGATTTAACTAAGCCAAACTTTTTCTTGTGGGGTCATGTTAAGCAAGTTGTGTACCAGGAACCACCAACTACCCGAGAAGACAATGATGGACCGGGTTCGTGTTGCTTTCCAAAATATCAATGAAAACGTCTTGGTGGATGTGAACAATTCTTTGCTACAGAGACTGCGCATTTGCCATCGTAAAGCTGGTGGTTATGTTGAACATTTAATTTAATGTTATTATTACCATTGTTTATGTATTCTTCTTAATATTTGTTGCAACTTACTGTTACCGATTTGTTTATTGTGTATTTACTTTCTTTAATGCTTTACACTGAAATCCAATGATGATTTTCAGTATCGTGGTGTATCGTTTCCTTCCCACGAAGCGGTTCTTAAAAAATGTTTGTACATTCGTCGGTAAATAGTACAATGTCCGAAACGGTCATTTTGTTCCTGCAGATTATGTAACGTCCATTCACACAACTGCATCGATTGTTAGTCAGCTTGATTGAGTTCTTGCACTAGCTAGGTGTGATACGGATGAAACTTGTTTTTACACAACAATCATGAAACCGATTTTTGGCTTATTTGTAATGTCACACTTATTCTTCTGGTTCTTAAGTGCGGATATTGGACAGCAGCAGCCACTACCGAAACTTGGTTTTCTTCATGCGCCGTTGGTTTTCTACGCTCCTTTTTCTCGTATTCTGTACTTCCAGTTAGCTGCATAGTGAAGAATGCCACTAAATTTGAACATCTCTGGTCGACAAACCGTTGGGCATACCTACATGTTACAAACTCTAATAAAATTGTTTATTTTTTTGAATTTTAATTATTTTGGTTCATAATTAATATTTGGGCCATTGTGTTTGCCTTACTCTAATAATTGACCTAGTTTTCAAAAAATAATTGTCTTTAAAAAATGTAAAGTGTAAACCACATCAAACGATTCTTGTTCGAAAAACATTTTCTGTAATTTGCAGGACAAACGAGACGAAACAAAACCGCGACATCCAGGGATAACGCGATAATACGAAATTAATTAAAATTTTTACAAAATTTTTAATTTTTCAAAAATTATTGGACGGAGGTGGCAATACCTGGTACCAAAAAAAGGTAATTTAATTGCGCATCCGATAAGATAATCCAAGATAGGTGGTTCCATTTGAAAAAATTAAGTTATGCATGTTTGAACAACTGTAGAATTGAGACGACGGATGTGAAGAAATTTAAGAAATCTTGCTAACAGCAAAGACGTAAACAAATACTCAATTTCTTCCTGAATCCAAAACCGCATGCCACACAACTCTGAGTCATTACGTTTGGAAAATATCGTTAATGGCGTCAAGCTCCGAAATCGTCAAATTTAACCAAAAAAATTAAATTAAGCGAAAACGGTTCAACTAAGGGCCTATGTCGTCTTAATAAATTCATATTCATTTTTAACAAGGAATCCAAAAATGTAAAAATGCATAGGGTGTTCTATTTAAAATAAGAAAGTTGTGTTCATTTCCGGTGCAAACGGAAGGCTGCCATATTTGGCAATAATTTTAGGTTGTGGAGAACTTTATTTCGAACAACTTTTATTCGAAACATTTTTCGATATATATCACAGACCGACTCCCGCTTAGTGACTCACCCTGTATATTGTCTTTTATTTTCAAATTTATCGATCTTTTTTCTTGAAATTTCGTTTTCTCATTTCAGTGTTTTTTAATTTAAATTTATTTTTGTTTTGTTTCATTTTCATAAATGTCTGTGATCTTTAAATGTTAACTTGATTTCTTTAAATCTGATAATATTTTTTATTTTGTTGATCTAGATTTTTTAATTATGATATTAATTCCAAAACTTCGCCTTTTCGTATAAGTAATAAATCTTTTCAAAATGTCGAATTTGTTTCTCACAGTCCTGAGTTTCTGAATAAAATTTTTATTTTAATTTTGAAAATTCTTACTTTTTTCTTGAAATCGAGTAAAGCTTTTTTTTGTAAATTTTGAGTTTTGATTCAATTTCTATTTAATCAAAATTTTGAATCAATTTAATAAATTGCGAGTTTAAACCAGAAATTTTATTCTGTACATTTAAGGTTTCGTTTAAAACTTGGTTTTTTTTTATTTTGTAATTTGAGAGATCCTTTTGTAAATTTCGTTTTGTCTTAACAAAGTAAGATGACACAAATCCTTTACTTGACAGTGCCTCTATTTATCCGAGTTACAAGTCGCGCTGTCAGGCGGCTGTAAAAAGCTGGTTAACTCTTATTCCGAAAAAACAAAACCAACAACAGAAAATTATTCTAAAAATACCATTTTCAATTTGTTTAGAAATGTTACCTCTATTCTCGAAATCTTGAGATTAAAATTGAAATTCTAGAAAAAGTCCTTTGTAGTCTTAAAATGTTGAGGTAAACCTTAAAATGTGGAGAAAAACCATTTCATAATTTACTTAAAAATTTTATCATTGTTCGAGAAAATTTTTGAAATTTTTAGAAAAACTCAGAATTCCCAAAATAATTTTTTATTACTTAATTACCATTAGGAAAAATTTAGAAAACAAATCAGTGTACAAAGTGTTGCGCACAATTGTGGAAAATTCTAGTGGTGAACAGGATGGTACACCAAAAAGAAGTTCTAGAACCTTAAAAAAATTATTCTAATTATTTTTTACAACTCAATTTTTTTTAACTGCACTGCTTGTAAAACGTTTTTAAATGTATATTTTTACAGCTGCTTCCAAGATTCGATGACACTCTCAATGTCGTACCTGAAGAAGTAATTAACATCAGCGCTTCCGGCGACCACAGAATCATAGATGGAGCCACCATGGCCAACTTCATAAACGTACTGAAAAAGCAAGTTGAAAATCCAAACTTATTGTTCTTGAATCTCTAATGTATTATTAAGAATAAAAGGAAAATAAAACGCAAGTTTAATAAAAAAAATCCCTTTTAATATATAAAATATAGAGTAATATGGTCATTTCCTTTGAAACCCTTAAAATAAAATGAAATATCAATCGTCTAAAATAAATTAAAATACAATAACACTTCCAACCATGAGTAGGAAGACTTTAAATATTAGTCTCATATAATTCACAACTTTTTTAGTAAATAAATAAATATTCTTATAGTATTAACAACCATAGAAACAACAAAAGTTAGTATTTCAAAAATGTTTAGTGCAGATTTGTCAATATGGCTTCAATGAAAAAACACATCACAGATCTAATATAATTTCCCAATTTTCTTTTTCCTAAATTAAGCACCAATTGAAACGATATATGGGCACTTGATTCTAATATAAGTGAGTGAATGAAACTAATTAACTATAAGTTGAACGTGCAAGTTTACAAGTTACGTACGGATTTTGCAAAATTCTAGGAGTGGTTTCCATCACCCTCAATAATAAATCATCCAAATAATCCTCAAGATCTTTTAACTTCCTCTTGTGGGAATCCAAACCGTTTTGAAGATCACAAACCATCAAGATCAAATCCTGAAAAATGCCAAATTGAACAGGATTCAAACCATTTTATCGTTGGTCGGCTTTGTTCCAACCAAATAGTGTTTTTTTTCGGTTTTCGGCTCAATTCCAAGCGAGTCCATTTTTTAAATTAAATATATTTTATGTTGTAATTTAAACAAACATTTCAGGAAGAATAAACATAAATTGAAAGTAAAAAACCGGAATTTTCCAAAACAAAAAAATCATAAGACCTTTTTTAAAAAAAATATTGACACATTGGAGTGCATATCCTCATACTATTCAGGCGTAAAGTAAAAAACGCGAATCGTAATTTTCAAATAAAACTCACTTCGCGAGTTTTTCCCTGGAATTTCTGTAAAAGCTCATTGGATATCTTGTTACTCTGCGGACTAGGAGCTGAATCGTTTTCTCCGCCAATAATAATGCGCTCACTGGAATTACTTGGAGATTTTTCAAGTTTAGCATCAAGCTGCTCAGATTTATCTAAAAATGGAGAAGGCTGAAATCTCGTTCTCAAATCCGAGATCTTACACACCTTTACGAAAATGTTTGAATTTGGAAAACATCCCGCCGTCATCTTTTTTGATAAAATCCGGGGATTTGGGGGATTTTACAACTTTCTCTTCGATTTTGAGTGTTACAGTTTCCATTGGTTCCTCTTCTTCGATTTGTGATTCCAATTTTGATGAATCCCAAGATCTTCTGTTGAGGGATTCGCTGCTACTTGGTTTTAACGTTGCTGAAAATTGAGCGAAATGCAGCTGAAGTTGAAAAAATTTAGGTAAAAATTACCTTTATTCTGTTTACCAAACAACTTAGATTCCCATTCATCCTGAGATGATAGTTCTACTCTGGGCGGCTTCATGGGTGGTAAAGTGCTACTTTTTTGTGGTAAATGCTCAGCAGTTATAATATCGGTATTATTAAATGGATTGTTTTGACTTAGAGAACTGGCTGAACTTTTATGGGACAATTCATCAAACTAAACAAAGTAATTTGAAGTCTTCAGTTAGTAAAATTTAAGAACTTACCGTAAATTCATCTTCGTCTTCGCTGACAACACCAGGATCAGCATCTTCCCTAGTTTGTCTACTCTTGAAATTACTAAAACTGTCATTTCTGCGTCTTAAACTGCCGACGCTTCCAATGGAGGAAGCGCCATCTTCCGCGTCATCTTTCTTCCTTCCTTTTAAATGCATCTTGGATCCAATTGACTTAGCAAATTTTTTAATTCCTTTCCTCTTATCCGCGCTGCCTAAACTCAGTAAACTACCACCAACTGATTGAGCGACCTGAGACAGTTGACCAATAGATGATTTATGTTTCTCTTTTTTACTTAAATCGTTAAGGCTACCCGATTTGGCATTGAAGGCTATCTTAACCTCGAGCTGACCTCTATCTTTGGATTTGCCCTCATGTCCTAATAAATTATATATTTCAATAAAGTACTACTCAGGTGCTAAGGTGCTACTAACCGGGTTTACTCTGCAACGTGTACCACCGATTTTTGGGGCGTTCATAGATATCCAAAGACTGGAGAGGAATAGCTACCCTTCCTAAGAATTCATCAACGCCCATAAAATTGCGATGGAGAACGGTAAGGATTATTTCCGCCGTATTCCCTTGGTCAGGTATTGCTCTGAAATTCGTATTAAAAATGATTTCTGAAATTAGATGCCCCTGTAGACAAAAAATATAAATACACGCGAAAGAGAGGCTAAAAACCCCTTCTAAATGGTTCGTGAGAAACGCTCCTAATAGCCAATGTATCACGACTTGATACCTTGACATACAGAGCAGCTTATCCCTCACCAAGTGCAGATGATAAGGCAGACTATCTACGGTATCATACACTTGGAACTACATTTTAAGTTTCTTTATCGATTGACTTGACCAAAAATAAAACAGGAATCCTAAAAAATAAATGATATAAAAAATGTACCCAAATAATTAATCGATCTGACAAAAACTAAGACAGGAATTCTAAAAATTAATCACATATCCAAAAAATTAATGATCAATGCTAAGACGGGGATTATTTAATTTCGAAGCAAGAAAATGTGACAATTTTCAAAGAAGTTGAAATTCTTTAAAAAAATATCGACATTTTCAAAAAAGTCTATGCTCCAAAAAAATTTAAAATTTTCAAGTTTTGTCAAAAAAGTAGAAAATTTCGTAAAAAGATTAAATTTCGAGAAAACTTAAAGTCGACTTTTCCAAAAATAAAAAAATAATTTATAAAATGGTCGACATTAATAAAAAATTAACATTTTGATAAAAAAAATGTCGATATTAAAAAACCGTGGAAATTTTGAAAAAGTTGAAATTTTCAAAAAACCCAAAATTTGAGAAAAGTTGTAAATTTGAAAAAAGGCGAAATTGTCAAGAAAGGTCAAAACTTTGTTAAACTGACGAAAAAAAGTCGAAATTTTCAAAAAGTTGAAATTTTTAAAATAAAGTTGGAATTTTCTAGAATTCTAAATTTAAAAAAGTTGAAATTTTTAAAAAGTTGAATTTAAAAAAGTCAAATTTACAAAGAAAACGAAATGTCTAGAAAAAGTCGATATTTTGAAAAAGACGGAAGTGTAAAAATTCTGAAAAAAGCCGAAATTCTTGAATAGGTTCTAAATTTTACAAAAGTCGAAATTTTGAAAAGGTGAAAATGATCAAATAAGCCAAAGTTAAAAAAAACAAAATTTACAGGAAAGCCAAATCTTTCAAGTCAAGTAGAATCTTCTAAAAAGTCAAAATTTTCGAAATACGGTACAATCTTAAGAAAACCCGAAATTTTTTAAAGTAGAAATTTTCAAAAAGGCAAAATATTTAAAAATGGAAATTTTGAAAGAGTCAAGTCTTTCTGGAAGTGTTCGAATAAAGTCCAAAATTTCAATAGTCATTATAAAAGCGTAAAATTTCTTTAAAAAAGTTCAAATGTACAAAAAATCAAAATCTCGAAAGAGTCGCATTAAAAACCAAAATTTTAAAAAACTGGGGATTTTGAAAAATCATCAAAATAGGTAAATATTTTGAGAAAACGCCGCAATTTTTAAAAATCGTGAAACAGTTTTGTTTTTTAATAAAATTTCCAATAAGTCCAACATTTTTTAAAAAGCGAAATTTTGGAAAAAAAAATCAGAAATTTAAGAAAAAGATTCGAATTTTTCAAAACGGTCAAAATATTAATTCTTGAAGATGGTCAAAATTGTTAAATGATTTCAAATTTTCAAAAACTTCGAAAGTTTCAAGAAACCGCCGAACTTGAATTTTAAAAAGTCTAATTTACCAAAAAGTGGAAATTTCGAGAAAGTCGGAACAAACTCGAGAGTTGTAAAAGATGAAAATTTTCAAGAAGTTAAAATTTTGAAAAACGTTAAAATTTTCGAAAATCAGACAATGTCAAAGACGAAATTTTCAGTCAAAATTTATATAAAAAAAATCAAAACTTTCAAATAAAAAATCAAAAATTTAAAAAAAAATGCAAAATTAAAAAAACTGAAGTCGGAACAAACTCGAGAGTTTTAAAAGATGAAAATTTTTAAGAAGTCAAAATTTTGAAAAACGTCAAAATTTTCGAAACTCAGAAAACGTCCTAAAGTAGAACTTACAAGAATATTAAAACTTTGAAAAAAGACGAAATTTTCAGACAAAATTTATAAAAAAAACAAAACTTTCAAATAAAAAATCAAAAATTTAAAAAAAAAATGCAAAATTAAAAAAACTGAAATTTTCAAGGACAGTAAAATGTTTTAAAAATAAGTAGACATTTTTTTGAGTCGAACTTTTGGAAATACTAAATTAAAAATTCAGGAAAAAGTCGAAATTTTTTTGACAAAGTCGAACTTTGGAAATACTAAATTAAAAATTCAGGAAAAAGTCGAAATTTTTAAAAAAGTAGAAATTTAAATTGTCAATTGTCGAAAATTTCAAAAAGTCTGTATTATTTTTACCAGTAAACGAAGTTTTCAAGCAAGTTAAAATTTACAAAATTCAAAAAGTCAAACTTTCGAGAAAAAGTCCAAATTTTCAAAAAGAACCTATATTCCGCAAAAAAGTGGTTCAGAAAAAGGCAAACTTTCAAGAAAACGTCGAAATTTTTAAAAAGAGATAATATTCCGCAAAAAAATTGAAAATTTGGAAAGCAGTCCAAAATTTTAAAATGGCCAAATTTAAAAAACATCAAACTTTGAAAGAAAATGAAATTACAAAAAAGACAAAATTTTGAAAAATTTAAAATTTCAAAACAAAATCGAAAATTTAAAATAACGGCGAAATTATCAAAACAAATGTTGGAAAACAGACGAATTTAAAAAAAATGAAATTTTTTGTAAAAAAAAAGTCGAAATTGTAGATTTGAAATTTTTTTTAAAAGTTTGAAATTTGAAAATAGTCGAAAATTTCAAATAACGACATTTTGAAATAATGTCGCCATTTGAAAAAATAGATTTTCAAAAGTCAAAATTTCCAAAAAAAAAGTTAAATTTTAAAAACCAAATTCGAAATTTTGAGAAAAAGTCGGAGATCTAAAAATGTCAAAACGTTAGGAAACTCAAAATTCCGAAAAACGTCCAAGTTTCTAAAAAAAGTGGAAATCTTTAAATAAGGTCTAAATTTTCAATAAATAGAAATTTTTAAAAGATGAAAATTATCAAATTCGAAATTAAAAAAAAAACAAATTTTCAAAAAAGTCGAATCTTCACAAAGTCAAAATTTACGAAATAACTTCGATCTTAAGAAAAATTGAAATTTTGAAAAAAGAAGTACAAATTTTCAAAAATATTAAAAAGTGGAAATTTTGAAAGAGTCGTCGAAACTCGAAATTTTCGAAAAATTTTATTTTCTCTTTTTAAAGAAATTTAAAATTACTTTTGAAATTTACAAAGTGAAAATTTTTGAAAGAATCGCAATTTTCAAAAACCAAAATTCTGAAAACAACTCAATATTTTGAAAAATTCGATATTGCCAAATAAATAAGGATTTTGAAAATAGACAAAATCTTGAAAAAGTATAAAATTTGAATAAAATTTTCAAGACCAAAATTTTCGAGGTGAATTTTTCAAAAAAAATCGAAATTTAAAAGTTGAATACTTCAAAAAGGTCAAAATTTTGAGTAAGTCTAAATCTTGAAAAAAGTCTAAATTGTCGAATGAGTTCAAATATCCAAAAAAAAAGATCTTATTTGCAAAAAAAGTCGAAATTTTGAGAACGTCAACATTATAAATAAGGCCGAGATTTTAAAAAATAGTGGAGGTTTTCGAAAGTCAAAATTTTCAAAAACCAGAAAATTTCAAAAACTAGAATTTACAAAACTGTTACAACTTTGAAAAAAGAAATTTTCTGGGTCAAAATTTACAAAAGTAAGTCAAATATTTCAACAAAAAAAAAAGAAAAATTATACCGAAATTTTCAAGAAACGTAGAATTTTTCAAATAAGTCAAAATTTTCAGAAAAAAGTCAAAATTTCGAAAAAAAAAATGTAAATTTTTTTGATAGAATCGAACTTTTTGAAACAAATCACAGGTTCAGGAAAGTCGAAAATTTAAAAAAAAGTGGAATTTTTAAATTGTCCAAAGCCGGTAAGTTAAAATTTTCAAAATTAATCAGAATTTTAAAGAAAGTCAAATTTTGGAGAAAAGGCGAAGTTTTTAAAACAAACCAATATTTGCAAAAAAGTTGAAATGTTGAAAAATGGTCAAAAATTTCAAAACGGCGAAATTTGGAAATTCTGAAAAAGGTCGAGATTTACAAATAAAAATCCAAATCTCCAAAAAAAGTCAAAAACATCAAAAAAGGCCAAATTAAACCACAATTTTCAGAAAAAAGTCAAAATCTCGAGTCGAACTTTTTGAAACAAATCAAAGGTTCAAGAAAAAGTTGACATTTAAAAAAAAAGTATTAATTTTAAATTGTTCAAATTTTCACACAGCCGGCAAGTTAAAATTTTCAAAACGAATCGAAATTTAAAAATAGTCAAATTTTCAAGAAAAAGTCGAAGTTTTTAAAACGAGCTAAAATTCCGCAAAAAATGTCGAAATGTTAAAAACAGTCAAAAATTTTAAACCGGCAAATTTTGCAAAAATATCAAATTTTGTAAAAATTGGAATTTACAAAAAAAGTCGAAATTTTCAGAATAATTCGAAAATAGAAAATAATTCCGAAAACATCAAAACAAAATTTAAAATCAGACTAATTTAAAAAAAATATATTTTTTTAATAAAAAAGTCGACATTCAAAAAGTTACAATTTAAAAAAAAATTGAAAATTAAAAAGCAACGTTAATATTTCAAAAATCTCGAAATTTTAATAAACAGTTAACATTTTCAAATAGTAAAATTTTCACGAAATTTGACATTTTTAAGAAAACTTGAAATTAAAAAGAATTCGACATTTGCAAAAAAGACAAAATTTTGAAAATTGTTAAAAATTTAAAACAAGACGAAATTATGAAATGTTTGAAAAATTTGAAAAAACTCGAAATTTTTAGAAGAAAAAGGTTTGAACTGTAATGTTAATTAAAAAAATCTGTAATTTTAAAAATTTAAGATTTTCAGACTAGAAATTTTAAGAAAAAGTCGAAATTTTAAAGGACAGTCGAAATTTCCAAAAAAAAACAATATTTCCAAAGAATTGTGGTAGTTTTTAAAAAGTCGAATTATACAAAACAAGTCGATATTTAAAAAAAAAAAAGAAAACTGGAATAAGGATAGAAATTGAAAAAATACTCGAAACATCTAAAAAAATCGAAATTTTCAAAATTATTGAAACTGAACGGTCAATTTTTGAAATAAAAATGAAATTAAAAAAGTCCCGTTTTCAGCAAAACCCATCATTTTCAAAAAAAAAGTGGGAGTTTTCGAAAAAAGTAAAACACTTTTATGAAAATCGAAATTTTGAACAAGTGTCGAAATTATCAGAGGTCAAGATTAAAAAAAAAGAAAATATTGGAAAATCTAAATTTAGTCGATATTTTCCAAAAGTATCAAAATTTTTAAAAGAAGTCTAAATTTTCAAAAAGTTGAACATTTGTAATAAAATCGAAATTTTGAAAAAAGTGAACCATTCGGGAACTTTGACATATTCAAGAAAAATTGGAAAGTTAAACAAAAGTTTGAAAAAAGAAAAAATTTCCAAACTGAAATTTAAAAGTCGAAATTTTGAACAAAGGTCGAATTTTACAAATCAGGTCGAAATTTAAGAAAAACGAGAATTTGAAAACAGAAACTTTAAAAAATTTCGAAACATCTAGAAAAAAATCGAAGGTTACAATAAGTTCGAAATTCGAAGTTTTGAAGTGAAATTAAAAGTCAAGTTTTCAAAAAACTCGATATTTTCAAAAAAAGTAGGAATTTTTAAAAATGTAGAGATTCTCAAAAAAAGTAAAAATATTTTAAACCATCAAAAATTTTAAGAAAATCGAAATTTTCGAACAAATCTAGATCTGAAAAATTTAAAATTTGTAATGAAATCGAAATTTTGAAAAACTTGAACCATTCAGGAACTTCGACATATCAAAAAAAAAATTCAATGTTAAAAAAACAATATTTATCAAAAAATCAACATTTTCAAAAGTAAATTTAAAAGAAAAGACGAATTTTTGGATCTGAGATTTGAAAAAAATCGAAATTTTGAGAAAACAAAATTTTTAAAAGCTGGAATTTTGAAATATGTAGGTGGACATTTTTTAAAAAGTCAAAATTTTAAAACACAAAATTTTGAAAAAACTTTAATAATGTCCAACCTTTCAAAAACTTTTTTTTTTTCGAGAGAAGTCTAAATTATCAAAAAGTGAAATTTAAAAAAAAGATTTTTTATTTTAAATTGTCATATAGTTGATAATGGAGGCTGCGAATTAAGACTGTGAAAGCTTTAGAAATGAATGAATGAATTAATGAGTGGATTTAGGACTTTGTAGGACGATAAAATTTAAATAGGCCGGTCAATCTCGGTGACAGATGGCAGCCTGACTGTTACTGGCAGCTCTCACGCTTTCTCATAGTAGGTAGGCAAGTCTATGCAAGTTGTCTTACAAGATGTGTGTATGTTCGAGTTAATAAAGTTGATTATTAAAAGTCTCGAGTATCATTCACAGGCCTAGTAGCTCCCCCTTACAACTTCTAATAAATTTTTTTTAAGATGTTATATTGGGTCTCCTTTATGATCTCTATGCGCTCCTCTAGAGGGATGCGTCCCATTGGTTGGGAAGTCCCAATGTAAGGGATTGTGTTATAAACAAAAGCATAGAACGGAAGAAAATAACTTAAAATTTCAAGTTTAGACTCTGAATTGTGTTAAAAAAGTTAAAATTTCCTGAAACATCCTGAAACTACTAAAAAATTACTTACTAAAAATAAATTCACTCTTCAGAAAATATAAAACGACAAACATTTAATGTGATCGTTTCTGTCCTTTTAATTAAAAATAAAAATTGTTAAGTAATCCAAGTTTTGTTTTGAAAGAAAAAAATAATCACACTTTAGGAATGAGTAATGTTTACATGTTTTTGTTAACATAATTGTCTTCGAACACTAATTCATTGAAAGTAAACGAAAACAAAATAACCCAACTTACAGTTCACATTCCTCGTGCCATTCAACAGTGGCTGGTGCTTTTTCTTTAACGGAGGTCTGATATTTGGTTTTTCCTAAAGCTATGGTCACAAAACAGTCATTGGTATGGTGCTTCCCCTTGAGCAACAGCCCAGCAGCTCTTTGAACTAAAAACTCGTTTGTTTAGTATTCCCTTTTCCAAACAACAGCACAATTTACCTGTGACTTGGACATGTGTGGGCATCCACATATTTAGACACTGTATTTGCGAAGTGAGTTCCGCAAGTTTGCAAGGGGAAACTGAAGTTTACGAATTAGATAACGTATCGAAAACACCTAGTGATTTCACCATTCATTTCCACAAAATGATAAAACACAGCAGCACTTGTTTACGCTGATTAATCGAGCGAGAGAATCATTTTATCTACTAATAAAATCATCTTTTTCGGCCGATTTTCTAGGTTACATTAGTCGTTTTGTTGTCCCGTTTTCGTTCCTGTTATCTATTTTTGATGAGGTCAGAAGGTCAGGCATTTTCAGCTGACGTTTGTTTGCAGGTGACGTCACCAGACATCAATTTGTGGTTTTGAGATTGCCAAACGAACCAATGCACACAGTAGACAGCAAGTATTTCGAACTTTTGTACGATTTTAAATCGTCGATTTAATTAACTTTGCGGGGTAAAAGTAAAAAGATTATACTTCACTAGGTGGTTATTGGGTAGGTGAATAAGTGGAATTCCAAGAATGTTGCTTTCTTGAATATTAATGAATTAATACCGAAACTGATTCATAGACTGATTTGCAAACAATGAATATTTCTTAAATACCACATATCGTTAAAAATGTATTTATTATTCACTCTTTCAGAAGAACAGGGTGATATTCTTCAGTTTAAAATTTAAAAGTATCTACAAAAGCAGGTTTTAAAAATATTGTCATAATCGTTGATTGAATATTCAATCAACGTCATAATATAAATTATAATTTATAAATCATAGATTAGATACATAGAGAAAAAGGAATAATGACCAAAGATTTTATACTCTTTAACTTGTCTAATAAATTCTTTGATATAAACATATGGTAAAAGCGCGGGAAATTTAAATTACATTAGTTGTTAATAACAATAAAACCATTATATTCAGTGGCGGCTGGTCTTAAAGAGCGCAAGAGCGCGTTCTCCTCGTGAAATAAGCCATCTATTCTTTTCCGTTTAATGTAAAAGATTTGGATTTATCACATTTTTAAACACAAGTAATGATATACTAATTAACTAATAATACTTGTGAGTGACTTGGAGTAAAGTAGGCAAAAGTTTTATTTCATTATACGTTATAAGAAAATTTAAAGAAGTTGGTTTTGAAAAATGTACTTCTTGATAATTTTTGTCTTTATCAAAAATTTTCTTCTTCTGGATATGTCACCTTTCCCAAAATTGAAATTTTTATTTTTTTCAAAACTTCAACTTTATTTCGAAGATTGAAATACAAATTTTGTCTTCTGAAACGAAGAAAGATTAAAAAACACAACAAAGGTTGTTCTAACGCGTTTCGATAGCCAATCTATCATCTTCAGAGACATGAGTATCACTCTCATCTTCAGAGAGATAAGTTGGTTGTTCTAACGTCTTTCGATAACCAAGCTATCATCTTCAGAGAGATGAGTATCACTCTAATCTTCAGAGAGGTGAGTATCACTCTGAAGATGATAGCTTGGCTATGGAAACGCGTTAGAGCAACCTTTGTTATGTTTTTTAATCCTTTTTGGTTTCAAGGGACAAAAAAGATTAAAAAATACAACAAAAGTTGCTCTAAGGCGTTTCGATAGCCAATCTATTATCTTCAGAGAGATGAGTATCACTCTCAACTTCAGAGAGATTACTATCTTTCTGAAGATGATAGCTTGGCTATCGAAACGTGTTAGAGCAACCTTTGTTGTGTTTTTTAATCTTTCTTGGTTTCAGAAATAAGAAACATTAAAAAATACAACAAAGGTTGCTCTAAAGCGTTTCGATAGCCAATCTATCATATTCAGAGAGATGAGTATCACTCTCATCTTCAAAGAGATGAGTATCTCTGAAGATGATAGCTTGGCTATCGAAACGCGTTAGAGCAATCTTTGTTATGTTTTCTAGTCCTTCTTGGTTTCAGGGGACAAGATTTGTATTTCAGTTTTTGAAGATAACCAAGGACCAGTCCGTTCCACCAAAAATTATCTCCAAGTTTTGAATTCTTTGAAAATTTTAAACTTTTTCCAAATTCTCGACCCTGTTTTTGAAAATTTTGACCTTTTTTTAAAATTCCCTTCTTGTTATTGAAAATTTATCTATTTTTTCGTTAAAACTTTAACTCTCCAAATCTCGACTGTTTTGCAAGTCTGACTTTTTTTAAATTCGACTATTAATACATTTCAGTTATTTATCAAAATTTAAATTTTTCCAAATTTTAGGCTTTTGAAAACTTTGACATATACTTAAAGTGTTTGATTTTTAAATTCAACATTTTTCAAGATTTCAGCTTTTTCTCAAAATTCTTACCTTACCAAACATCCGACTTAAATTTTTATTGAAAGTTTTGACTTTTTTAATATTTCCTTTTATATTTTGAAAATTACTAGTTTTAAATTTTTGATATTTGTCAATTTCTGTTATATTATGAAGTTTTGACTTATTTTGACAACTTTAATCCTTTCACAATTTCACCTCTTTTCAATTTTTTGATTCAACCCACCTGGGTTAATCGTTAAGTTAAAACTTTTTTGTTTTTACTTTTTTTCGTCGATGGCATCTCATCCGAGACATTTGCGATTAACGCAGGGGTGCCTCAGGGGTCTGTTCTGTCTCCTACTCTATTTCTGTTACACATAAACGATCTCTTAGCTTCAATTGTCAGTTCTACATAGAGCTGCGCAGATGATAGTAACCTTGGGTCATCTTTTTTCTCCGACAAACCGTTATCTATCGTTGCTTCAGATCGACTAAGGAAACAGCAGATACAGACGATTAATCGGGATCTCGAGATTATTCTGAAATGGGGTAAGAACAATTTGGTGGACTTCAACGCTCAGGCCGCGGTTTTCTCTAAGAAAACATTAAGGGATAATGCAACAAATATACTAATGGACGGTAAAATCCTTCCGATGGGATCTAATCTATCTATCCTAGGAGTGCATGCCAGCACTAACTTCTCTTGGGACGATCATGTGCGCGCCATTACCAAATCCGCCTCTCAGAAGCTAGGCTTTCTTTTTAGAGCTAAAAAGTACTTCACATCTCATCAGTTATTAACACTATACGAAGCTCAAGTTAGGCCAACACTAGAATACTGTTCTCATGTTTGGAGTTCAGCCCCAAAACACACTTTAACTCTCTTGGATTCAATTCAAAGAAGAGCGATTCGCCTAATTGATGACGAGGGTCTAACAGATTCTCTCGAAATACTAGAGCACAGGCGTATGGTTGGTGACTTGTCTCTTTTCTGCAAGTGCTATCATGGAAGATGCTCGCAGGAACTAATAGGATTGATCCCCTCAAGAGTAAGATTCTTGAGGCGTACTAGACAGTCGGAGACAGCAAATTCCTGTGCGATCCACCTTGACACAGTGGGGACTTCTGTCTACGGAGACTCTTTTTTCTATAGAACTTGTTACCGAAAGGAATTTTCCCCAAAAATTACAACCTATCCTTAAGAAGGCGGTTCATCACCATTTATCCTAGTTTCCGCATCCTACTCGCAGTGCTTTGAAAGCATAATGGGGTTACCCTTTGCGAGTGGATTAAACTTAAAAAAAAATAAAAACATGCAAGTTATACTTTGTTTCCAGAGCCCTCCATATGTCATTGGATGATTCGCTTATTTGCATGAAAATCGGCCGATAGTGATAGCGAATGATCGAAGAAAGTTAATAGGTTTGTTCCAACTGAACAACAAACTAGTTTGCAACCGTCCGGCACATGTGCATTCAAAATTTACCGTTCCAACAAAGTGCAAACTCAAACCCAACTGGCAGCCCGGTGTTCCAACAGTGCTCTGACTAGTTCGTGAATTGATTTGTGATCAATCAGAACAGTCAGCAGCCGAGAGCTTGTACTGGCAGTTGGGAACATGCGCAATAAGTAATCGATAAGCGGTATCTAATTTCTCAGCTGTTATTTGTCAATACGATTGTCAAATGTTTTGATCTTGTCGGAGCAAATGTAAATTGTGTTGTTAAGTTCTGAATTCTATTTTTCATCCACTATATTTGCTCAAAAATAACAAAAATGAATTTCGTAGAGGGATTTATATGTGATGAAGATTTATTTTCATCGCTTTCGATTGAGACAGACGGCGAAGACCAGAGGTTTTCAGAGAAGTCCCAAAGTGCGTTCCAAAGTGTACAATCCCAAACCAGTCGGAGTATAATACGGAATGCACGCATGCGTACGAACTAGTTCATGAATTAGTCGGAAACTAATCAGAAATGTTGGGTTGGAACAAACCTAATGTGTAATCGCAAACAGTTATTTAAGAAAAGTGGAGGGAGACAAGTGTTATAAAGTGGCGAGAGATACTTTCTGAAGACCATTAAAAACATTTAGGCTTTTTGAATTTATTAGGGAAACAGGTAATACTGCCTGAAATGACCTTAGGACCAGTCTGTATATTAATATTCAATCAGTGCTTTAGCTAATCACTCAAGAATACTCACGATGACGTCCGAATCTACCCGATCTTAACACGCTAGGCTTGATATTTGGCAGCCGAATATCCGGCTATCTGGCTTCTAATCTTGCCGGATATTCGGTAACCGGCCAAACAATTATTCGTTTCATCTCTACACTTAAGGTATGAATATTAATAAAACACAAGGATAATATTAAATTATTTATGTCCAACAAATAATGATACAATATTTAATACATTAAATAAAATAACAACTTCACCTAATGATATCTTACAATATGTTTTAAATGCTTTGGCTTGGCAGAACATAATGGAAAACTACGATGTTAATATTAATAATTCATGATTTCTTGCTTATTTTTCCCCCCAGCATCAATAGATAAAATATTGTCACCAAACAAATACATGTCCAAAATTTGAAGCGTTGACTGGGCTATAAACCGTACAAACGGTCTAACATCGCCGAGATTCGCCGCATTTAAAGTATCATAGTATTTTTCCCTTAAACAACAGAAAGCTCTTTTAAAATAACAAGTCTTTAATTGAGCACATATTTAACATTCCTATATTGCTAGCTTCCTATCTCCCTGAGCAAAAGCTGCCTACCTCAGAAAAGAACAAACCACACGTAGTCCAGTCATCTTAGTGGTTTCACCCCGGAATTCAATATAACCGGCTGTAAACTCGTATAAACCTTTATTTTAACATCCTAAACTTGTCTCAAAAAAACCTACTTACGATAGAGGGTACGCGACTTGTAGATAACTAAGGTCAAAGGTCAAAAAATCGATTTTTTGTGCATTTTTTGCAAATATCTCATTCCCTGTAAAAGTTACGCTATTTGTATTTATTATAAATATTGTAGGGGATAAAATTCTCTACAACTTTTGTTTTAAAAAATTTTTTATACCTCAAACCGTTTTTGAGATATAGGGCGGTGAGCGCGCAGTCTTTCACTATGTACAGTATCATTCAAGTTCAACCTGTAGTCTCGGTCAAAAACAGGCCGTATAGAACCCGTTAAACCACAAAAGCGTCATTGTATGACAATATGGCACCTACCGATTCTGATCTCAATGAAAATAATGTAACATTCATTATTGATGGCGGATTTCTTCTGCATTGCGTTGTATGGAGTAGAGAAGATACATTTTCTATTATTTTTGATAAATACGTCAAGTATTTACAAAATCATTATGGTTCAGACATTGTTGTTGTATTTGATGGATACTCAGACTATTCTAAAAACATAAAAGCCATGGAGCAGCTAAGGAGAACTGCCGCACTTTCTAAAACATACGAAGTTTGTTTTGACGAAACGATGGTTGTACCTGTTACCCAAGAAAAATTCCTATCTAATGGAAATAATAAAGGAAAGCTCATTAATATGCTGATTGAAAAATTAAAAGCTGTTGATATCAAAACAAAACAAGCCACAAATAATGCAGATGTTCTAATTATTGAAATCGCTATTGAAGAATCGAAACATGAAAACACTGCAGTAATAATAGGAGAAGATATAGATTTGCTTGTCATCTTAATTGGGCGTACTCTATCTCATCGAGAAGAAATTTTCTTAAAAAAGCTGGAAAAAGAAATGTAAAAACTGAGATATACTCTTCCAAAATTTTGATAAATATCCTCGTTTGAAAAAACATATTTTGTTTCTGCACGCAGTGAGTGGTTGTGACACGACTTCTGCGCTCTTTAAAAAAGGAAAAAAATCTTTTGTAAAAACGCTTGAAACACTTCCGGATTTGGATCAACTTGCTGCGGCATTTGAAGAAGAAAACTGTCCGGTTCAAAGGTTATTTGAGAATGGAGTGCGAACTTTGTTAGCAATCTATAATGCTCCAAAATTTGAGGACAGTATCGATCATCTTCGTTATACACAATTCGTCAAATCAACCAAACTTAATAAACCTGTGCAGCTATCAAATCTTCCACCAACAAGTGCAGCAGCTCACCAACATTTCAACCGTGTTTACTATCAAGTTCAGACTTGGTTAGGGCATGATTTAGAACCCCAGGAATGGGGTTGGATAATGCGTAATGGATTCGTGGAACCTATCACTACAATTCTACCTCCAGCTCCAGAAGATTTGCTGAACACAATATTCTGCAACTGCAAGAATGGTTGTGGTTCGCGATGTGGATTCAGGAAATCGGGGTTACCGTGCTCTTTAGCTTGTGGGCAGTGTAATGGGCAAGCTTGTCTCAATGCTTCACCCTATCAGAGTGACGTCAATGAAGATGGTACATTTAATCCCGAAATCTTAGAAGACTTGGAGACAAATGTCGTTGAATATGAAAATGATGAAGAATTTAAAATTCCACAACGACCAGACGACGATGATGAAGAAGAAGAAGAAGAAAACTAAAAATAAGAACATGGAGTTCTCTTTATTTTTATTCAATTTTTTTAATTTCAACCATGAAAAATGTATGAAATCGTATTTCTTAATAAAAATATAAATTAAAAATTTATTTCTTGTCTTCTTATTTACTTAGGAAGTAATTAGTATAAATCTGAATATAATTAAAGTATTTCTGTTAATAATTTTCTAATTGTACAGAGGTAGGTGTTATTAAATGAAGATATATTTAATTTATGAAAAAAATTATTATATTGAATGTGATATTTAATGAAAAAATGTAAATTATTTATAATTATATATTTTTCAATAATTAACGGGCTCTATATGGCGTGTTTTTGACCGAGACTACAGGTTGAACTTGAATGATACTGTACAAAGTGAAAGACTGCGCGCTCACCGCCCTCTATCTCAAAAACGGTTTAAGGTATAAAAAAATGTTTAGAACAAAAGTTGTAGAGAATTTTATCCCCTACAATTTTTATAACAAATACAAATAGCGTAACTTTTACAGGGAACGAGATATTTGCAAAAAATGCGCAAAAAATCGATTTTTTGACCTTTAACCTTAGTTATCTACAAGTCGCGTACACGCTATCGTAAGTGGGTTTTGAGACAGGTTTTAGGATGTTAAAATAAAGGTTTATACGAGTTTACACAGCCGGTTATCTTGAATTCCGAGATTCTTACCCTATTTTGACTAAGACGACTGGACTAACGGGACTGACATGAAAACGAATAAACGACAATCGTGAGCATGTGCAGTTATCCTATTTTGAATGGTTTAAGTTGATCTTTCTATCTTTTATCTCTTTCATAGTTCAGCCTTATTCCACAATTACGACTCAAGTTAATACTATTCCAACATATTGAAAGCATTTATTTATACACATCAGGAAAGTCAAACACTGTACATAATGAGAATGTTAATGAGATTTAACATTCAGAGCTAATAGTGGGATAGATGGGCGGCGCCTTGTATTCTCCTACACCGGTGTAAACAATTCAACGCAGAGCGCAGCGATCAGAGCTGGTGGAGATTTCAGTAGTACATCATAGCTTCTAACGTGTTTTCTTACGGAATTACTACTTACAGGCAACAATTTTATTAAAATTTGCGTACCACATGCTGTTTGTTCTTTTAGTCCATTAATTTAATTAACGTCTGAGGCAAAATAAAACTGATATTCCTTGATAAGCAAAATAAATAAACGAGATTTCTTAAACAAAATAAATAATAATTCCAATGAAGAATATAACATAATAACTCTTTAAACATTACAATATAAGGAGTTCAAATAGGCCGCCAGACTGTCCTAAACAATATTCCAGTCTGTTGTAAAACTCTCGACGAGTTTTTTTTTAACATCTAAACTGGAAAATACGATCATGCTGCGTCAAAGTAGGAGAATACGTTCAGCGGCCGTAGAAAACTATGGAAGGGACAATTCTTAGCGTTGTACATGGACAATGAAAATTTTTCCTTATCTGTATAGTCAAAGGATAAATGCATAATAAAGACTGCTTACTCTCGTTTGTGTTTACGAGCACATCTGATCAGATCTAATACGCACGCGTTGGAAATCCTAACGCGTGCGTGTGGCTAATTACGCCCACAGAGAAATTGTGAGAAGAGATAGGATGTCGCGCCCAAGAGCGACGCTGGCAATGTAGGAGTATTAAATACATGAAATTTACATACCTCTGTTCTTTAAGTATCATAACAGGCGGATATCCCGCCCTAATCAGAATCAAATTCATTATTAGTCTACTTGTGCGTCCGTTTCCATCAGTGAAGGGATGAATATCGACAAATTTATAGTGCGCCAAAGCAGCATACCGTACAGGATGCATACTTTGGGCTTCTTCCGAATTCAACCACTCAACGTAACTCTCCATCAACTGTGGTAAATCGCCGGGAGAGGGTGGAACATGACTTCCAACAAAAACCTATGAATTGAATAACTAAAAATCATGTGAAAACGTACTTGAATTCGTTACTTTTTCGGCTCTGAAAGTGCCAGCTTTCAATGGATCAACGTGACCCAAGACCCTTCTATGAATGCCCAATATTTCTTTGACGCCTATGTAGGTCTGCCTGGTTAACAATTTCACGTATTTCATTGCGAGTTGTAAGCCTATTACCTCGTTGTGTTCGATGAGGCTTTTCCCGTTGATTACCTGGCCGGTTTCAAGTAGTCTTTTAAGCTGCTCTACCGTCATGGTGTTCCCCTCGATTCCCACCTTAATTTCGAATTAGATGGAATGTAGATATAGATGGATGCAATAGTATCTACTTACTACGGTATTGCTACGTACTTACAGTATGGTATATATGTAGATAATAGGCCTGCTTCTTGATGGTCTCAAACCTATCTTTGGCAAACATTTCTTTCAAAAGATCTCTCTTTTCATCTATAGTTTTAAACATTTCATAATCTAACCTGTCAACTACTTGTGCGGTGCGTTTTCTATTCATCAAAGCAGCTTGATGATTTGGAGAATATGCCAATGCCTAAAAGCAAACAATTATAGTACATAAGAGATCGCAAAGTTCCATGTTTTAGTGCTGAACATTGCACAACAATCCGAACTGAATAGTTTTTAAGTAAGCTAAAATAAAAAATTTTGTGTAATTTAAGACGACTCAATAAGAATCCAAAAATTAAAAAGGAAATTTTGTGAGTTATTTGAAAAACTAACAAAAACGAATGTTCTCTTTAACATTTTTCTGGAAAAGTATCACTGGCAGAGGTATTTAATGATTAGAGCGAAAGTCTCCAAACTACGGCCAGCGGGCCAGCGTCGTCAATCCGGTCCGCGACATCGTTGTTAACAAGAATTCTACTAAACGGCAAAAATGCTACCCAATTTTTCTACTTAACAAACTATTTTACTAAATCTACTAGAAGGCAATAATTCTACCAAATCTAGTAAATTCTACTAATCTGACAACATTGATTGTGCTTTCGAAGGTACCACTAGCGCCATCTGTTAGCGTATAGATAGAATACGGAGAATATCACTTATTTCCGTCTTTGGCCACCAGATGTCCGAAGAATTAAAACGATTTTTGATCCTGGGAATTTACTGGAGCAATCAGTAGAGCCCCAACATATAGGTGATACTCCTATGTGGCGTGTTTTATCCGTTTGATTCTGTTAAATAGGTGCGATGGATATATATGTTTGTGTTTTTAAAGGACAGAATAAATTAACCAATACCAAATTTTATTTCGAATATCCCGCTTCTTGTCGGTTGTCAATGTTGTCATTTATTTATTTGTGTTCGCTTCATTTGTGTTACTTTTGATAAAACATTAAAAAGTTAAGCCAGAGGGACTTTACATTACATCAGTAAGTGTGAACAAATTATCTCATAATTATTACAATTAGGTACATCTATGTAAATCTTAATAATTATCATGATATAATATAAGACTGGTAATGTAACTCGCTATATCTCACTGTTGCGCGAAGTGGCACTAAAAGTGGAGACGATTGAAAAGAGAGCACGCTATGAAGGATGGATAGTAGAAGAGCTGTCTTGAGAATATGAAGCATTGCTTTCTTATGCAAGTGTTAATACTTTATGCAATTTTTCGGTTTTATATTTTAATTGCCAAATGGGCAAGACTTCTTTTGTGCCTACGTGCAACAGTGATTATAAAAGCTGTCACGAAAAAAAAACATTTATCATATTCCATCCCTTGAATTGGTTAACTAACAAAGTAGTTAAAACAAAAAGTTCTTTTTGTATATTTCAGAAAGAAAAATAATATTAATAGACAGATGAGTTGTTTGGTTTATCAGGGTTCGGCGTGTATGGAAAATTGGCTATAACTCTTTTAAAAATGCTTACACAAAAACTGTGCCAGTTAAACTTTTTTTGGTTAATTATTTGTCACTTTCCCAGGGACTTTGATTTTGTTTTTCCTGCTTTTGTTTGTTGCTTTGGTAACTAATTTTTGAATTTTCAAATGACACCTGTATTTTCTCATTTGTCCTGTTAAAATCACCCTAATTTTCTGCATTCGATAGCATCAAATTTATAGGGGGTTTGATTGGGAGAATTTCAAGAAATCATAATTTTACCGATTTTTATCTTTCATTTTTTAAGCAGCTAAAATGAAATTTTTACCTAAACGGACATCGATATACTGGCAAAGATTTAATTTTAATTATTAACGCATGTTTAAAAATAATATTAAATTATTTAATAAGAGAATCGGTAAAATTATGAAATTATTATATTTTCTCGAACTTTTTCACTTCTAAACCCTGTAAGATTTGACGTCACCAAATGCAGAAAGACATAAAAATTCTAAAAAAGCCAACAAAAAAATGTGGGTGTCAAAGTTCGTTACCGTAGCAATGAAACAAAAGCAGGAAAAAAGAAATTAACGTCACCAAAATGTGGCAAATAATTAACCAAAATAAGTTTATTTGAAACATTTTTTTGTAAAAAATATTTTATAAAAGTTACAGCCAATATTCCAGACATATGTCGGACGTTGCCGTATACTTTGCATAGTTACGCTAGTTGTTAAACATCTTACTGTCTATCTCTCTCTAAGCCGCTAGTCTCCCGATTACCTGCCATATTTCGCCTCACGTGGAAGTACCTGACTTATAATAATTATATTAAATATTTCAAACTTGTTCGTCAATTGATTAAATTCTCAGAATATTTGTATTTTAGAGTCTGACATATGCTTTCCTCTCACGTTTTTGGCAGAAATTTATTCAGTGGCAAGCAAACACAACACGCCATATAGAAGTATTAAATATATGGGCCCCAAGGCTCGAATGTTTGGAGACTCCTGATTAGAACACTGTTTTTCGAGAATTTAAAAACGATACTCATTTTGATTCTATTTTTTTTGCTGAACATCTCCATCACAACAAATTTAATTTTTTAACATTTCGACTATCCAGAAAGTTGAATATTTCTTTTTAACATTTTGAATTTCAAGTAAGAATTCATAAAAATTTTATTTTATTTTCAATTTTTACAAAATTCCTTAAAACTTTTTTTTTTAATGTTTAGTTTTAAAAGTTTGCTTTAATCTAGAAACGATTTTTTTTAAATTTGAAGTTTAACACGATTTTTTTTTATTTGTTAACTGAAAATCGTCGTTTGGATTTTTGATACAAATGTTGACTTATTTCTCTCGAAATTTGCTTTTTTTCAAAAAAAAAAACGGGAAGTTTCGGTAAAAAAATCCCATTTTAATCACAAACTTTTGAATGGAAATTTGAATAGTTGACTCTCTTTCGAAGCTTAACGCTTTAAAATTTGTATAAAACGTAAAAATTGTTTTTAAATCAAAAACTATTCTTTTTTCCTTAAAATGTTGACACCAGAGACTAAATAGACTGAACCTAACACGGTAAGCAGTGAAGCCAGTTGAAAGCCTGGCGAAAGCCTAGCTCCATCTAGCTCGTAATGCCCTCTTATTATTTGACAAACCTTTGCGAAGATAACATCGGTTTTTTTTAAAGAAAATGGGCTGTAAATATGGGGAAGTGTATTGTGGATCATTGTTGAAACCTCAGTGAACACATTAGTGAAGGAAAATCAAGAGTTTCATTCTTTGGGTAGGTAAAAATAAAATATATAAATATTCAATTATCGGCGTGCGCGCGTCGCCATTTCACTGCAATCATGACGTGTTTACATCACCGGCTTAACAATATTGTACACAGGCGTCGCGTATTGAAAGAAAATTATTTTACTATTAAACCAAGATGTCTTTGAAAATAGTTCTCCTGAACTTTTACCAAAAAGCACTTTTAAAAATTATCCTATTGGTCCAAAAGCCCCTAATTCTAAAGTTTCATCTAAATCGTTAGAACCGTTACGCGGCAAGTTTCGTATTTATAACTTTTACTTAATCCGACCATATCAAAGAGTAGTGGAATGCACCTCCCCACTTCCCCGGATTTTAGCTTCAACTGTACGCATGAGACAACATTGAAACGTTCAGTCTATTTAGTCTCTGGTTGACACCAAACATAAAATTTCTAGACATCTTGAACCCCTTTTGTCAAAATTTATACTTGTATCCCCACATATCGACTTTTTTTTCTCGAAGTTTGCATTTAAGCGATAATATAAAAAGTTCGCAAAATTTCAAATTCGAAATTTAGTAAAAAACGTCGAAATTTCTCGAGATAATTAGAAATCACATATTCTTCACGACTTCCCAATCAGTGGGGGGGCGCCTTCCTAGGGCAGCCCAATATGACGAAATTTTCGCCTTTTTAAATACCGAATTTTTCAAAATTTCCATTTTTTCGAACTTTCTATTTTTTAAAATTTATACTTTTTTAAAATGTATACTTTTTTAAAATTTACTCTTTTTCGAAATTTGTACTTTTTCAAAATTTAGATTTTTCGAAAAATGTCAATTATAAAAATTTGACTTTTTGAAAATTTCCACTTTTTTTCAAAACTCACCTTTTTGGAAAATCTAAACTTTTTTTGAAAATGTTTAAAGGTTTGGCTTGATTAAATTTCTCAGATTCGACCTGTTTCTAAAAAAAATTATTTATTTCAAAATTTCGACCTTTTTAAAGTTTCGAATTTTTCCAAAATTTCGATTTTTCTCAAAATTTTTACTTAGTATTTCGACTTTGTTACAAAATTTCGGCTTCTCTTCAAAATCTCGTCCTCTCTTCAAAATCTCGGGCTCTTCAAAATGTCGACTTTTTTAATCTGACTTCGAAAATTGCAAACCAAACAAAAACTTGGTTTGTTAAGCTTTCAGTTTTTTTTTTAATTGAAAGCTTAAGAAAATCAAAGTTTTGTTTTTTGAACTGTTGAAATTTTTTCATAATATCGATCTAATTTTTTGAAATTGGCAAATCTTTCTTCAAAATTTGGAGTTTTTAAAATTTTTGATTTTTCCTCAGAATTTAAATGTTTTTTCAAAATTTCTACTTTTAAAAATTACCGCCCTTTCGAAATTTGTACTTTTTCAAAATCTAGATTTTTCGAAAAATGTCAATTATTTTCAAAACTTGACTTTGAAAATTTACGCTTGTTTTCAAAAGTTACCTTTCTTGAAAATTTTGACTTCTTTGAAAATGTTTAAATTTTAGCATGGTTGGATTTTTCAAAATTTCGACTTAAACAAAAACAAAATTTAAGTATTTCAAAAATTCGCCTTTTTTCAAAATTTGGACTTTTCTCAAAATTTTGACTTTCAACATTTCGACTTTGTTACAAAACTTCGGCTTCTCTTCAAAACCTAGCCTTTTTAATCTGACTTCGAACATTGCAAACAAAATAAAAACTTGGTTTGTTAAGCTTTTAATTTTTTTTTGAAAATTGGAAGCTTAAGAAAATCAAAATTTTGTTTTTTGAAATGTTGAAATTTTTTCAAAATTTTGATCTGATTTCAAAGTTAAGAAAGCTTTCTTCAAAATTTAGAGTTCTTTGAAATTTTTGACTTTTTCTTAACATTTCAATGTTTTTTTTAAAATTTATGCTTTTAAAATTTCAATTTTTCGCAATTTGTACTTTTTCAAAATTTAGATTTTTCGAAAATTGTCAATTATTTTAAGAATTCGACTTTTTGAAAATTTCCACTATTTTTCAAAACTTACCTTTTTTGAAAATGTTTCAATTTTGCATGGTTGGATTTTTCAAAATTTCGACATTTTTTTGTAAATTCATTTATTTCCAAATTTCGACTTTTTTCAAAATTTCGGCTTTTTCAACATTTCGATTTTTCTCAAAATTTTAACTTTCAACATTTCGACTTTGTTAGAAAATTACGTCTTCTCTTCAAAACCTCAACTTTTTCAATTTGACTTCGAAAATTGCAAACAAAACAAAAGCTTTGTTAAGCGTTCGGTGTTTTTACATTATATTTTGTTTTTTGAAATGTTGAAATTTTTTTAAAATTTCGATCTAATTTCAAAATTAGGAAATCTCTTCAAAATCTGGAGTTTTTTAAAATTTTCGTTTTTTCTCCAAATTGTAATGTTTTTCAAAATTTCATCTTTTTAAAAATTTCGATTCATTTCAAGTTTCAGCCTTTTCGAAATTTTCAGAAATTCCAAAAAGTTGAATTTTTGTTGGATAATCCTAACTTTCTTGATAATTTCGACATCTTATTTATATCTTTGAAAATTCTGACTTTAAACCCTTAATTTTTTTTAAGTTTCAACATGTTTATCAAATTTCGAATTTAATTGAACTCTTTTCAAAAGTTCCACTTTTTTTTAAATCTTGACTGTATTTTCAAAATTTAAACTTTTTTAATAAGCATAAATATGACTTTTAAAAAATTTCGACTTTTTTGACAAATTTCGATTTTATCAAATCTTGATATTTTTTTAAATTCTGGCCTTTTCTAAAATGTTCGAGTATTTTTGAATTTCGACTCTAAAAAATGACAAATGAAATCTTACACTTTTTTTTACTTTTTATGAAAAAACTTCTACATTTTTTAAATTATTGACTAAAAAATTTATACTTTTTTCAAATCGTCTTTTTCCATGTAACTAAGAAAGATATACATAATATTTTGAGTTTAACATTAAAATGTCAACTTCTTATCGAAAAGTTCACTTGTAAATTCTAAATTTCGAGTTTTTGACTTTGTTATTAAACATTTCATTACAAACTTAAAATTTTGATTTTCTTTATCAAATGTTCGTTTAATTTGTTTATTTTTTATTTTTAAATTTGACTTGTTGAGATATCGACAAAAACGTGAAAATTTTGATTATTTTTCAATATTTCGACTTAATGTCGAAATTTCATTCTTTTCAGTTTTGACAAACTTGGAAATTTAAACTGTAAACTCGAAATTTCAAGTTTCACTAGCCTTTTTCTTAAAATTTTCACTGTAAATTTTGAACTTTCCATTCTCACAGATCTTTGTTTCTTGAAAAATTATCAACTTCAAATCTTAAACTTTAAATTTTTAATTTTTTCTCGATATTTCAACAACAATTTAAAAAAAAACATGTTGAACCGAAAACATCTTACAACATTACAAGTGGAACATTTTTTGAAATTTTCAAAATTTTTGAACCATTCTGAAAGCATTCTTTTTTAAGAAGTTTCGAAAATTATGCCATACTTTATATTTCGAAGAAGAAGATTAATTTTTTTCAAAATATCAATTTTTTATGAAAATTTCGACATTTAAAGAAATTTTTGACTTCAAAATTATCGTCTTTATTTTTAAGAATTTTGCTTTCTTCCAAGATTCTCATTTTTTTTGAAAATTTCGACATTTTTCAAAATTTTAACTTTTTCAAAAATTAGAAATTTTCTGGAAATTTTTCAAAACTTTCAATTCTCTTGAAAATTTCGATTTTTAAAAAATTTCGTTTTTTTTTTCAATATTTCGACTCTGAAGATTCTGATTTTTTGTTCAAAAATTTTAACTTTTTATGAAAACTTCGAAGTTTTCAAAAATTTCCACATTTCTCAAATGGCTCTATTTTTCAAAATTTTTACTTTTGCAAAAATTTGAATTTTCTGAACATTTTTCGAGATTTCCAATTATTTTGAAAATTTTATTTTTCAAAAAATTTCTATTTTTATTTCAATATTTCAACCCTTTTTGAAGATTTTGATTTTTTTTAGAAAAATTGTAAATTTTTATGAAAATTTCGATATATTTTTAAAATTTTGACTAAAAATTCGGAATTTTTTGAATACCTCGCTTTATATTTTTCAATTTTTCGAATTAAAACTTTGGGATATTTTTCAAAATTTCGACTATTTAAGATTTACTTATTTTTAATTTTGACTTTTTTCAACTATCACTTAAATTCGAATGTTCGATTTTTATTGAAAATTTCAAGTTTTTTGAAATTGTTGACTTTTCACAAATTTTTGAATTTGAGCATGTCACCCACCAGAAAATTTTTTAGTAGATCCAAGACACTAGTCGTGGATTAATATTAATATTTTGCTAATTATATAATTATATTTATATGTACTTAAATATTTTTAGAAGTAATAACCAAAGATTTAATTTATTTGATTATTAAGAAAAAAGTGTGATTTTTTTCACTGCAGCAATAAGAAAACTTAAACAGGTACATGAATATATTTTTTATATTTAGGGGAGGCTCAACGTAAAAAAGGCTGGGAACATTTGCTCCGAGTAGATGATATGTGATGCATTGTCCATGGAAGCTTCTCATACCAAAGGAAAATATATACTTTTTTTTAAATTTCAAAACATTTTTTCACGTAATGCCTATGACCAATATTTATGTATTAAATCTTCAGACAATGCTTTCAATTCTACAAGAAAAATAAAAATTATTGCATACAAATTTTCTTAAAATTTCGACTTTTAATCTCGATTTTCGACCTTTCTGAATCAAAAAATCAGAAATTATATCAAAATTTTAAATTCAAAACTGGAAATTTTTCAAATTCGAAAGTTTTTATTTTATAAATTTCGTGATTTTCACGAAATTTACATTTTTTTTACGAAAATAGAACTTCAGTTTCATTTTATGAATGTTGTTTCTCTTGAAACTTCAGCTTTTTTCTTGAAATTTCGTTTTAGAAAATCAAAATTTTAAATTTGTAGTTTATCTCGAAATTTGAAATTTTTGCTCAAAATACACAGTTTATGCTTGAGATTTTTTTGAAACTTGAAAACTGGATTATGTTGTTGATAAAAAAGCTAAGGTTTCAAAAATTAAAGTTGACATTTTGAAAGAAGTTCAAAAAAATTCAAATGTAACTAAGAAAGATATACATAATATTTTGAGTTTAACATTAAAATGTCAACTTCTTATCGAAAAGTTCACTTGTAAATTCTAAATTTCGAGTTCTGTTGACTTTGTTATTAAAAATTTCATTACAAACTTAAAATTTTGATTTTCTTTATCAAATGTTCGTTTCATTTGTTTATTTTTTATTTTTAAATTTGACGTGTTGAGATATCGACAAAAACGTAAAAATTTTGATTATTTTTCAATATTTCGACTTAATGTCGAAATTCCATTCTTTTCAGTTTTGACAAACTTGGAAATTTCAACTGTAAACTCGAAATTTCAAGTTTCATTGGCCTTTTTCTTAATATTTTCACTGCAAATTCTGAACTTTCCATTCTCACAGATCTTTGTTTTTTGAAAAATTATCAACTTCAAATCTTACAACTTTAAATTTTTAATTTTTTTCTCGATATTTCAACAACAATTTAAAAAAAAACCATGTTGAACCGAAAACATCTTACAACATTACAAGTGGAATTCGGTTTTAAGATTTATATAATTTCTGAATATTATGAACTAGAGCGAGTTAACGTAAACAAACCTTAAAATAAAGTTCATCAGCTGATATAACATCCTTGTGTGTCTGCTCCAGAAACTCCCCATACTTGTTGAGGACGTCGGCATTAGCTGGGGCCATGGCAGCAGCATGTTCAAATAATTTATTAGCTTTATTCAACTTCCCAGATAGCCTAAACGCTATCGCTGCCTGCAAAGTATTCTGTACTTCCGTTTCGGTACTTTTAAGTTCGCCTTTGGGGACTTCACTCTTCGGATGAGATTCCAATAATGCATATAAGTTATTCAATATTAAATGGTCATTTTCGCTCTCGAAGTAATCAACTGAATTGTCATCGTAAGCATCATCCAATGGTATTAAATCGTCAAATATAGGAACTTCATATTTTATGGAAGGAGGTCTCTTATAAAACTTATAGTAATAGAAGTAATAATGCTGTAATAAAGCTAGTAAAACACATATCACAGATACGAGAATTGATATTATAATTAATAATACATTCATTTCAATTAACACTTTATATGTTTCTTAATCATTTTATAATTTCTTGTTAATTCTTCAGAACACATGTTTGCTTGTAAAACCATTTCACACTGCGTAAATTTAACAGGTTTTCCACTAATATCACGAGTTCATTTCCTTTAATTTTGTGGAAAATGAACATATTCCCTATTTCAGTTTTCAGAAACATATGATGTCACTTTTAAATCGACTTGACGTTTACATTTAAACTGACGTGTCCATAGATTTGCGCACAGAATTGACATTTTGAGAGTACGCATTACGATGATAGTTTGAAAATACGTCAAGCTTGTCAAGTAATTCTATTCCAGTCCGTTTGGTGGTGCAGTAAAAAATTAAAAACAAACAGAATATACGCTTTACGAATATGCGCAATATGGACAAAGGATATTTTTAATGGTTTTATTAGTGCATATACTTGTAAAATGGCGGAGGAGTCTTTGATTATTTCAACTTTATTAATTTACAATTTCGGTTATTTTAATGTTAGGTTCTCGCGTTTTGTTTTTGACTTTTTAGAACTCGGATACATTTTGGCAGCTTATTATTTATTTGCATATTTTTTAGTTTTGTGTAATAACTAGCGGCTAGCCGCGATTTTCTCTCAGTGGCGTATATAGCTTTTTGTTATTTATAATATTTGTTTTAGTTCTATTTTCTCCATACAAATAATATTTCATATGTGCAGCTCAGGCACATTTCCTAGTATTCATTATGCATCGATAGTATCGATATATTTTTACAAAAATATCGATAGTACCGATAGTTTTAGTTGATCATTTTATTTATTAAATAAAATAAACCTTCTAATTTGACCTGCCGTTGCCACCCATCCAATGACCTCTGCGAGGGAAATAGCTGCTTCAATTCGCGATGCACGGCGAAACGGTACGAATTTTCCCAACATTGGTAAATATCGTACTAGTAACATGCAAAGAATTTTCTCATTGGTCGATTTATTTTATTTCTTTTGAAAGATATACTTCATAATCTGATAGAAGAGACGACGAATAGAAGAAAAACAATTTTTTAAAGATATATTACAATATTTTGGGGAATCACTTCAGTAGTTTATCGTACATTTTACAAATCGGGAAACTATTTAGAAAGGTTTTGTTTCCTCTCCCCGAGTAAGCACATTGTCGTGGTGGAGAGGCTTAGCTGACGATGTGATCCTGAGAGCAATCGAAGATAAACAGCGACAGTGACTAAGGGTGACTCAGCGGCGCTCAGCTGTCGTATCGTGGCTAAGAGCTTTGCACAAAGGGTAACGATGCCCTGCCTCGTTTGGCCTTGAAATCATCAAGCAGGATAAATCGTCAATTTATGATTGGTGAGGGGCTTAGCTTAACCACCTGGCTCAAGTGGAGTGGTGAGCCACAATAAAAACTCCCCCCACACGCCAAGAGCTGCGTGGTTATGGGGAACCTTAACTATTTGTATGCGAACTCTAGAGACCAGGCGCTCTCCAGTTTCAATTAGCCTTGCTGCTTTAATGCGGGGCTCTGATGTTGTTGATCGAATATTTCCCTAGCTACTTGTTGGAACCTTATGGAACACAGTAACTTAAACCCAAAGGGTGGTGATGCGCCTCAATAATCACAAAACGCCGAACTGATGAATACAAGCTCACAACCAAGCTCTAAAGACTCTATAACCGTCGAAGACGCCCTTCTATTCTCAAGCGACAGTGAGGTCTCGGCGTCCGAAAGGCTTTCAGAGTCGGTAAACGCCTTAAAGTTCAAGGAACGCCGCAAAGGACTCTCTGCAGCGGCGAGAAAATGGTTTAAATGGCTCCTCAAAAAGGGACACTTCCTAGAAGAAGCTAAGAAATTGGCAAAAGAGCCAATGGAGAAGAAGGAGACAAGTAAGGGGTCAAAAAGTCTCCGCTCTTATGGCTCCACTTCAACAACGTAGTCCAAGAGACAGAAACAAAGGGAGAAGGAAGGAGTTCAACCAGCTCCCTCCACCGAGACACCAAAGGCTGGTGTGTCCTACAGTCAGCTGGTTGAAAGTGTTAAGGTGGGTATTCTTCCCGATAACTGACAAAGGCCAACTGACCAATAAGCAGCTCAAGGCTCTCCAGTCGGAAATCCTGGAAATAATCGGAGAAAGGAGCAAACCAATCCACAGTTCTTGAGAGCTACCTACAAGGTCAGGTTTTTTGGTTCTCACGTGTGCGGATAAAGCCACTTCAGAGTGGCTATTTCGTACGGTGGGAACTCTGAAACCCCGGGAAGGGGCTATGTTAAGGGCAGTAGAGAAAAGCAAAATTCTTCGCCCACAAATCATGGTGAGAACTTCTCTAGTGGTGCAGAAAGCCCTATCGAACAAATTCTGGAACAGTTAATGGGACAAACCAAAAATTTGAGCACAGAGGACTGGAGAATATTCCATTGAGTAAACGTGCAGATTAGGGCTTCGAACCACTATTTTTTTCGTTCCGGTTTTCGGGTTTCGTTCCAGGAAAAAAATTATAACGGTTTCGTTCCGACAAAAATAACGGTTTCTTCCGGTTTTCGGTTCAGTTTCAGGTGAATCATTTTTTTCTTTTTTTAAAGTTTTCATCCGCCTGAAAAATTGATTTTCTGACATAATTTAGGAAATATTGTCTTTTTTTTTTCTTTAATATTATAACATACCATTACTTTAAGTTCAAATTTTAAGAAAAACCGGAACTTTATAAAAAAAATAAATCGGAATATCCGGGCTTAAATACAAGCTCGAAATTTTTATAAAAATTTTAAATCATTTACCCAACAGTTGAAAACTTCTAGAACATGCAAAATTTGCGATTAAATTTAAAATTTGACAGCCCTTTTTTCATAATTTTGAATTTCTATCAAAATTTTGACTTTGACTCGCTTTTTGTAAAGCAATTAATTTTTACCTTTTTGACTTTGTTTTCTAGAACTTCAGAGTAAATAAAAAGCTAAATTGAAAAATGAAAATTTTAAGTTTTGAATTTAGATTTTGAGGAAATAGTCAAGTTTCGAAAAAAAGAACTTCAAATTTATTTAAAAGAAGAGTTCTCAAAATTTTTACCTTCCTTCTTTCTACTTTAATATATTGACCTTAACCCAAAAAATTCGTCTTTTTTTTGGAAATGTTGCTGAAAACTTCAAAATTTTCAGAAAAAATAAAATGTTTTAAAAACTTTTTCTTAATGGATTTACTTTTTTTTAAGTTCCAAATTTAAGGTTGATCCTTTTGTATTTTTTTGTTGTTGAAAATTTAGCTTTTTTCTAGCAAGTTTTACAATAATCTCACCCAACACTTTTCTCCAACATGTTGAAGTTATTCCATATGTGTAGGCATATTTCTCGAACGTAAAAAAATGAAAATTAAGAGGTTAAATTTGGAATTTTGTTTAAAAACTCGAATATTCGACTTTTCGATCAAAAGATCAATATTTCTAGGTCTTAAAGTTATGAGAATAAAGTCTAAATTACAAAAAATAATTGTTTTTCCTCAAAATTTAGCTTTTTTAAAAAATATTGAATTTTTTTTCTTGAAATTTTGACATCTTTTCGAGATTTTGAAATACAATTCAAAATAAAAAAGGAAATAAATGTTCAAATTCAAACGGGAACTTTTCCATTGAAATATAATTTTTGCTAACATTTTTAGCAAAAATTCAACATTTTTAAAGTAAATGTAAATTTTAAGAGTAAATGTAAAAAAATTAATTACAAAAACATGTGATTTCAATCCAAACCTAATTTTTTTATTAAAAAAATGGAATTTCAGAATCAACGACAAATATTCATTAAAAAAACGCGAAGTTTTAATCTTAAAGGTGAAATTCTAGGAAAAGTTTGTGAAGAAACTTAAGATTTTGAGATAAACATATAAAAATCGATTTATGACACAAAAGTTCAAGGAGTAACAGGACGAAATTTTTAGTTTAAACCAGGAGTATTTTGAAAACAATTATTATTTTAAAAAAAACACTTAATTTTGACTTTTAAAATCCAAACAATCTGAAAAAAATCTCAACTTCGAGACTTAAATCCAAATTTTAGGAAAAAAGTCAAATTTAACGTAAACAAAACCGGAAGTTTAAATTAGAAAAAAGACGCCACTGCTTTAGTCCAAATTTACACCAGAGCATCAAATTTTTATTTTAAACTCAAAATTTAAGGAAAAGAAAAGAATACTTCTAGTAATTTCGAGAAAAAGTCCAATTTTCAAGAAAGAACTGGAAATTGTGGTAAAAATAGTAGTATTCAACTTATAAAACTTAAAATTTCAATTTGGCCTAAAATTTTGAGATTAAAGTGAGTATTTTCGTAGAAAATAAGGTAATTATGAGTTTCTAATCTGACTTTCAGAAAAAAATAAGATTAAAGGTAAACTCGTAATTTTGAGATGCATTTTTGTAAAATTTTAAAAAGAAATCAAAATTCATTAAAAGAAAATCCAAGCTTAATAAAGTAAAAATTATTTTAAATATATACAAATTCAACGAACCGAAATAAACCGTTATTATTTTACGGTTCTGTTCCAGTTTTCGTTTTGACAAAAATAACGGTTTTTTTCGGTTTTCGGTTTTCAGTTTAGTTCCGGTTCGAAGCCCTGGTACTGACATCTGCTCAACTTACAATTTCGGTGGACACACTGTCCGATGGAAGTCTGGAACATGCTAACTTCAGAGTCTTTTTTCAGTTCGGTCACTTTAGGTTAAGGCCATCTGGAAAGGAAAAGAAGGAAAACCTGCCGAAAGAAGATGGCAGCTCGCGGGATGTCATGCCGGGGGATCTGACCTACAGGAAGCAAGTTCCTCAAAGGCCGTAGCTGTCGAAGCAGCACCTGCAAAAGCCGCCACACGCTTTAGGAACCCGGATCATTCCAAACCTCCGACACAGAAAGTGACTTTAAGGCTTAAAACAGCCTAGCAAAAAGTTAACGAAGGGAACAAAAAAAGAGGACCCTAAGGAAGCGGGACGGGGGCCCGTAAACAAATAAAGAAACGTGTAAAATACGATGCCTGCAAATAAACCTATATCATGCAAAAGCTGCCTCCCATGTGCTTAGCCGTAGGTTTATATGTCAACAATAGCGCTCCTCCAAGAGCCTTGGTTATACAGAGGACAAATCAAAGGACTCCCAAGCAAATCATGTAAGGTAGTATTAATAAACTCCATGAACATGTACGCTCCGCTATATTAATAAGTGGAAAAATCTCATTTGTTCTGTTTCTAGAGTTCATTACCAAAGACCTAATTGCAGAATCTATCGTGGTACCAACTATAAGAGGTACGTACGCAAGACATAGTTATTGCCTCAGCATACTTCCCAGGAGACGAAATAGAGACAGCACCAGAAGACGTCAAACGGCTCATTAGCTACTGTAAAAGAAGGAACAAACAATTGGTAATTGTATGTGATGCCAACTCCCACCATATTTTATGGAGCAGCACAAACATAGACAAAAAAGGTGAGTACCTTGTTGAATATTGGTTCATTAGCGATATAGACATTATTAACACTGGTAATACTCCCACCTCTACTAATATCGTCCGTCAAAAGTTACGGGACCTAACCCTTGCGAGCACGACAATTAGTAACCATATAAAGAACTGAAAAATAGAAGAAGAAATAACAAACAAGAATGAAGGAAAGTTAAAGGCCATGGATATGGACTTTTAGAGATGCAGTTGTGGTGTGACAAAAACAGATATGATAAGAAGTGAATACATTCGGGAAGAAATGGGGGTTACATCAGTAAATATTTTGGATACAATAGAAGAAAGGAGGTTAAATTGGTACGGACATTTAAGAAGAATGCCAGATGAACGGAGGCCGTCAAAAATATTTCATTGGAACCCCATGCACGAAAAAAAGGAGGAAGACCGAAACTCACCTGGAACGAAGCAGTTACTCAAGCAATGCAGGACAGGTGTATGATGAACGATGATTGGTAAGATAGAAGGAGGTGGAAGCTTGGTGCGCGATATGCTGTATGGTGTATGAGTTCCCACTCGCATTTAACAATAAAATAATAAAAAACTGGCATGTTTCAGATAAAACCTCAATGTCGGACCATAGACACACCTGATTCGACATAGAGGCTGAACTAAGTGCCTTCCGTGAATACAGAAACCCCAAATTAACCGATTTTTTTAAAAGTTTAATCCACTCGCAAAGAGTAACCCCATTATGCTTTCAAGCACTGCGAGTAGGATGTGGAAACAAGGATAGATGGAGATGAACCGCCTTCTTAAACAAGGATAGGTTGTAATTTTTGGGGAAAATTTCTTTCGGTAACAAGTTCCATAATTTGAAAGTTCTATAGAAAAAAGAGTCTCCGTAGACAGAAGTCCTTACTGTGTCAAGCTGGACCGCACAGGAATTTGCTGTCTCCGACTGTCTAGTACGCCTCAAGAATCTTGCCCTTGGGGGGATCAATCCTATTAGTTCCTGCGAGCATCTTCCATGATAGTACTTGTAAATAAGAGACACGTCACCAAGCATACGCCTGTGCTCTAGTGTTTCGAGAGAACCGGTCAGACTCTCGTCATCAATTAGGCGAATCGCTCTTCTTTGAATCGAATCCAAGAGAGCTAAAGTGTATTTTGGGGCTGAACTCCAAACATGAGAACAGTATTCTAGTGTTGGCCTAACTTGAGCTTTGTATAGTGTTAATAGCTGATGAGATGTGAAGTACTTTTTAGCTCTAAAAAGAAATTCATTGGGATCTATACAGAACTCACTTTAAATCGAAAATTAATGATCACAACTACTCAATTGAAACGGTTGATGATTTAGAATTTTATGCTAACGAAGTGGGAGCTCCCATAATAAACAGTTATGAGTACAGCTGTTCAGTGAAACGAAGGGTTGTAAATAAATCAACAACTGGTGAGACAGAACGCTCAGCAAATTAAGAGTTGAAACGAGAAAACTATTCAATAAGGCTAAACGCACCAACAATGGGACGAATATAAAATAGCCTTAACAGAAAGAGCTTAGAAAATATAAGAGGAAATCATGAAGAAGCTTTTGTGAGGGGATTAAAGATGTGCCCCAGTCAGTGCGACTCCAGAAAGTCCTATCCAAAGATCACTCAAACGGAATAGGACTTCTCCAACAAGGCGGAAGTTAGGGGAAGGCGGGGCGGAATGGGGTACGATTCTATTTGGTAATATATCTGGATAAATTTAAAAAAAATAAGAAAACGGTTAGATAAATTTTAATATAGACATTTGAAAACACAATAAACGCAAAAAATATATAAAAAATTAATTAATTGTATAACAAAAAAATACTTAAACAACACCGTCTTTTTCCCGTTCTGCCTCACTATGCGGGGCAGAACGGAATACATTTATTTGAGGTCGGAATTACAAATACTACTGCGTACAAAATTCGCAAATTAACACGGATTCATCGGCATCGCTGTCTAAACCAACACATGAAATATGGGCCCATTTTTTACAACTATAACATGAACACCAGCCCTCACTCGACTTCGACTATAATTCGTTGCAGTAAGGACAAGCGGTGTCCTCTTCTGTCTCGTTCTCAGAATCTTCTTCGTTCTTCCTTTCCTTATTTTTAGTTTTTATCCTTTCTTTTTAGAATTTTTCATTATTTGCTCTAGTTGTCATCTTCCTTAATCTTCGCAATTCGATTCTAGTCTTTCTTTCAAGTTTCATATGTTTTGATTTTGCTATCTTCTCGGTGGCCATTTCTAATTTAGCTTTATGTGGAGATGCTGTCAAAATTGCTGTTTTACCTCTTTTCCTTGTTGTTCTTTTCTGTCCTGATTGAACTTTAGGCAATGGAATTACGTCTTCTGGGGGGACACAAGTAAAAGATGTTTTAGGCTTTTCTGTATTTATTATGGGACTATCATGCATCCAAGAACAACCAGGTTTTGGTTCAATATTAAACGTGCTTTGAGCATTTGTGTAGCTTTCGGTGACGTCTTCAAGAGGCACGGCGGCGTTTTTGGAAACAACAGGTGAATTTTTCCTCGCCATTTGTGCACTGTTTAGATTATTGTCCTTTTTTATATTATTTTTGTCTGTGTTGATGTAGTTGCTAACTCAATATCGGTTGTCATAGATGGTTAAAATCTGTATCTGAAAAAATACTTGGATTAGCAGGCCAGATACATGTTTTTTCGAATCCATTCAGTGCAGTACTCATATTGGCAGAATTGAGAAAAGCTTTTCCAAACAATTTTGAGATTTCAAATAGGGTAACCACTTTTCCTGAATTTGTTCTCAACCACTTTCTTACTTTTTTTTCATAATGAAGACTTAATAGTTTCATAAACGCTACATCTCGGGGCTGGAGTCGATGAGAACAATGCGGAGGAAAACATATCATAATAACGCCATTGTTTCGTGCTAGGTCAATAACTTGCAGATTTTTTGTATGGAAGGCATGTCCAGTTAAGAGAAGAAGGACAGGATTATCCTTTTTTGCGTTAGAAAATTCAATAAATTTTAAAAACCATTTTTCAAATATTGCTGCAGTCATCCAACCAGAATCGTGAACTTCAGCCCATTCTTCTGGAGGTGAACCCACTCCGAATTCCTTTTGTTTCTTTTTACGAAGAAATATTAACATAGGTGGCATATAAACTCCACTAGCTGAAAAACATATTTCAGCAGTGACGGTGTTGCCCCTTTCTGCTGATGTTAACGCACCTACTTTTCTCTGTCCTTTATTTGCAATAACTTTTGACAACTGCTTAGGATTAACGGTAATACCTGTCTTACCGCAGTTATAAATTCTATTTGCCGTCAAATTATGTTTATCGATAATTTGAGTCAACAAATTAAAGAACTGTGAGACTGCTACCTTGTTAAATCCCATTGCCCGAGCCCTCGAAGTTGCTTCTTGTTTTCGTAAACTTAGTTCAGGATGGCGTTTAAGAAAATTTTCAGCCCACTCCTTTCCCGCCATTCCCAATTCATTATTGAAATTGTGCTTGCAATGGTTTTTTCCAGCTAGTTGAAAACTTAACCTGCGAAATTCTTTCATAGTCACTCCAAATAATCGTCTTTGCATCTCTATTAGGTATGACGCAATTTCTGATTCTTGTTCAGTATTGAATACAGGTTGAAATTTCCCTAGTGTCTTTTCAATTCCTGAACTAGGATTATCCCGTCTCTTCTTTACATATCTTTCCAAAGTAGAGGATGGCACGGAAAAAGTATCAGATGCTTTTCTATATCCCATTTTTCCAGCAACGACAGCTTCTACTGCACGCTCCATGTTTTTTGATAACCAGCTTTGCCTGTTAGTTTTTTTAACGTAGTGGCGCACCATCTATAACAAAATCATTGACAATTAACATATCAAATTTAAATGTGGGGCAGAACGGGGTGTATTACATTCCGCCCCATCCTATTCTGCCTCAGTATACTGTCAAAAAAAAAGATTAGACATTAACCTTGTAATCGCTTTCATCGTAAATATCTTAAATATTCATTAACGCGACATAACGAATATACTGGATAAGAGTAATTGTCATGAACTATATAAATTACATAACTTACCTCAATTCTCTATACACAAATATTATAAAGTTAAATGAAATTACACCACGTACAGGTTTTTCCGCCAACGATACCAGGCAACACAGATTTATGCACTCTCAACTTTGCGCCTTTGCTGACTGAATGTCAAAATATAATTTTATCGAAGCTCACTCCCTTCCCCTATCCCAATACCCCCTTTCCCATTCTACCCCACTGCCCCGTTGTATCCTGCTTTCCCCTACACCAAAAACCGCCTGGAAAGTGCAAGGTTGCTTATGGGAACTAACTTTCCAGGATCTACAGAAATTGAAAATACCCACAACAGTGCTGCGATTGTTGGGGGTCATTTACGCCCCTACATTCGAGTAAAAAGCCTGACAGGGAAAATATTTACAAAAAAACAAAATAAAATGAGTGGTGAATTCCTTTGAGTCCTATAAATCATCAGGAGAAGATAAAATTTTCCCAGCTCTACTACAGCACGCCATAATGGAACTTATAAATCCGCTAGCTACAATTTTCAAAGCTCGTTACACGTTAAGCTACATTCCAGTAAGCTGGAGAGACGTAAATGTGGTCTATATACCAAACGCAGGCAAACGACTGCCTGCGCAGCCTAAATCATATAGACGACACGTCTAACGTCATTTCTCTTTAAAACAATGGAGAAAATTATGAACCAACACATTAGAAGCAAAGTATTGTCAAAGAATCCGCTTCGTGAAAATCAATTTACCTATCAAGAAGGCAAATCCATAGAGACAGCCTTACACAACCCTTCCAAAAAATAGAAAGTGCATACTCAAACAAAGTAATAGTTCTTTGTGGATTTATAGACATAGAGGGTGCTTTTGATAACACCTCTTATGAATCGTATAGTATGGATCGTCTCCATGTTAGATGGTAGGAGAATCAAAGCAACCTTAGGTAGTGATTCAGTCACAGTGAGCGCAGCAAGGGGGTGTCCCCAAGGAGCTGTTTTATGTCCACTGCTGGTCCATTTTCGTCAATGGCATAAATATTCTGCACTACTCGGGCTTTGAAGTAATCGGTTATGCAGATGATATTACTGTCATTATCAGGAGCAAAAACAATAAAATCCTATTGAATTTAATACAGAAAGGCCTAAACATCATTGACAACTGGTGTTCAAAGCAAGGGTTAAGTGTAAACCCAAATAAAGGAATAATAATTCCTTTCACGAAGAGAAGGAGGGTAAACCTAACAGCTCCCACTATGAATGGAGTTCAACTTAACTTCTCAAGCGAGACTAAATATCTAGGAATAGTCCTACACCAAAAGCTTACCAGGAATCCTGATTTGACTCGAATAATCAAGCGAGCCACGACAGTGTTTTGGACGGCCGCAGACTATTCAGCAAAATCTGGGGTCTGAAACCGAAAATGGTCTACTGGTCATATAGGATGATAATTACACCCCTGATCACATACGCTTCTTTAGTATGGTGGCCAAAAATAACAAAAAAGACAGCACAAAACCAACTGAACACCAAATGAACACCTGCCCAACAGCAGCAATGGAGGTAATGCTAGTTCTAACTCCTCTCCACCTTTTAGTGAAGAGGGAGGAAATCAAAGGAGCCTCAAGATTACTGCAGTTAAAACAATTTAAAGCAGGGGAGTTCCTCGATCATATGGGAATCCTCAAGGAATGTAGCCCTGTGATTTTAGCAACATCTGTTGATTATATGCAACCCAGGTTTGAATCTGATCATCCTTTGGAGTGGACTTGAATAGCCACACTGACGCTTAATCACTACCTGAAGAAAAACGCAAATTATTCATCTGGTTTACAGATGGATCAAACACAGTACATGGGACTGAAGTGGGAATTTATGGTTCTCTAAAGCCTTAGGAAAAGACCCAACTGTTTTTCAAACCGAAATGCATGCAATAGAACTATGCGCCTACAAGTGTCTTCGAAGAAACCTGCAAGGAACAAAGATCTACATTAACTCTGACAGTCAACCGGTAATAATGGCTCGCAGCAGCTGCACTGTCAAAGTTTGGGACTGTCAACAAACTCCATATTATACCAATATGCGTTATTCGATGTTATATGTAAACACTTATCAGGCGTATGTTTCGTTCGTTTCGTTTTTCTCCTTATGGCCTTTATCCTTAGGACAATTGGCCAGCACATTCTAATAAGAATAGTCGCAAAAAGTTAGTTAGCAAAAAGCATCTGAACTTAAGCCCATATCCCTTCAATATAAACAATCAATATATAAATATAAATAAACATCATTCACTTATTAACACTATCTGTATCAAACATTTAATAAAAATTCAAAGATGACTAAGATATTAAGCGATTCCACACAGGAACATGTTTGCGTCCGGCTATCACCGTGACCGGAACGCGAATCCATAAGGCGTATGTAATTATCTTTAAATATTACATTAAATAAATCGTGTGAGACGGGCCTTAGGTGGAGGTCTCTTTAAATTTTATCAACTTAGGCTACTGATTTGAAGACGTCGCCACAATTCCCATGTTATTTAGAGAACCACTAGATGGCATTCTTCTGCCATATTTCAACCACTCCTAACGCGAAAATTCGAACCTGTCATTTTTGCTGTTTTTATCTGCTAGCAGGCCCGTAACCAGGATATTTTTTCGGTGGGAGGGGGGAGGGCTGCGATCCTTCTGCTAAAACTACCTAGTCTTTGTTTGCGTTTAGGTTAGAGCTAAGAAGCCACGGTCCAATACTACATTACTATTAATATTACTATTGTATACAAGTATACTAAAATATAAAAAAATACACTAAAAACATTTCTACAGTCTAACTCTTCTAACATTCTGACAAAGTAGCTGCGGAAAATTCTCTCTTTTTAAAAATTTTTTTCAAATTTCGATTTCGTTCATAATTTTTTAAAGTTTTTTTTAAGTTCAAGTTTCCTCTTAGCGTCCAACTCTTTTTCTAACTGGCAACAACTTTAATTCCTACGTTTTTATTTTTGGCAATTTTGAGAATTATTGTTTTTATCTAAATTTGTAATGTCGAAATGCGTTTGATTCTTCCGAATTTCGAAAATAATTTTTGCTATAAAGTTAAATATCGTTTTTTTTTTTTTAAAATTTTCGGAAAACGAATGTAGAACCGTCAGATTTAAATTGGAAATTTGGGCGAAAAAAGACCAAATTTCACGAAAATCCCGAAATTTACGAAAAAAGTCCAAATTTTAGGAAAAACGTTGAAACTGAGGTTTGAACTAAAAATCTTAAGAAAAAAACAGCAAATTTAGAGAAAAATTAGATATTTTATTTTAAGCGCCCAAGGTTTCTTAGATACATAAAAGAATGTTAAGAAAACTAGAAAACAAACGTGTTCAACTCATGCACATTCATTTTAGAATACGTGGATGCTCCTGAAAGATCCCCAATGTTGTACCTAAATTTGGGGACAAACTTCAAAATTGGCAACCCCGCAAATAGCAAAGTTCCATGATAAAGATAAAACTGTCGAGATTGGAATAGAAATTTAAAAAAAATGAGACATTTCGATTATAAAATTGAAACTTTCGGAAAACGAATGTAGAACCGTCAGATTCAAATTGGGAATTTGGAAGAAAAAAGACCAAATTTCACGAAAATCCTGAAATTTACGGAAAAAGTCCAAATTTTAAGAAAAAGGTTGAAACTGTAGGTTGAACCTAAAAATTTTGAGAAAAAATACCAAATTTAGAAAAAAACTCGATATTTTATTTAAACCACCAAAGGTTTACTAGATACATAAAAAAATATCAAAGAAACTCAAAAAGAAACCTTTTTAACTCATGCACATTAATTTTACAACACGTAGATGCCCCTAAAAGATCCCTAATTTTGTCACTAAATTTAGAGAGAAAACTTCATAATTGGCAACCCCGCAAATAGCGAAATTACGTGACAAAGGTGAAAATTTCGAGACTAAAGTAGACATTTCAGGAGAAGATAGACATTTCGATTTTAAAATCAACGTTTTCGGAAAACGAATGTAGAACCGTCAGGTTTAAATTAGGAATTTGGAAGAAAAAAGACTACATTTCACGAAAAATCCCCAAATTTACGGAAAAAGTCCACATTTTAGGAAAAACGTTAAAACTATAGTTTAAACTGAAAATCTTGAAAAATAGACTGATTTTAGATGGTTTTTTGTGTCATTTCGACTTTTTTTTAAAGAATCCAACTTTTTTTTACAGATTGAATTTTATGACGAGATGATGAGATTTTGTTTTGAAAATTTCGAGCCTTTCTGAAAATTTCGGCTCTTTAAGTTTTTTAATAGTTTTCTCAATTTTTTAATAGTTTGACCATTTTGAAGATTTGGACTTTTTTTTTGGAAAAAACGAATTTTGTCGAAAATTTTATTTATTTAGAAATTTCTACCATTTTTCAATTTGAATTTGATTTTTTGTTAAATGCGAACTATGTTAATACTTTTATTTATTTTTTTTCTTAAAATTTAAAGTTCCAAATGTTGGTATTTTCTTCAAACCTACAAATATTTTTTTAAACTTTGATTCTTTCTAGAAACTTGGAAATTTTTGTGAAAAATGTCAGGTCTCGAAAATCTGAAATCTTGAGTTTTTTGAATTTGGAATTTTAATTCGAAATGTCTAGAAAAGTCTACATTTAGAGTAAATAAAGAATAATTATGACTATATTTATACTTAAAAATAACCAGAATTTATTAATTAACATTTTTTAAAATATTTGCTTTTTTAGAAATTTTAAATTTCCAAACAAATAGTAGGATATGTTAATTCTTAACAAATTTACACTGTTCGAACTCGAAATTTTTAGTTTTTTAAATCCTAAATTTTAGAAATAAGTTGACATTTACAATTACTCTCTGAATCCGAAGAAAAAAGAAGCTCTAATTTCTGAAAAAAAAAAGGTTTGAAGTTAAAATTCTCTAAAAAATCTCTAAGTTCCAAAAGATAAAATCTATTAACAAAAGCTAATCACACTCAACATTTTGTTTTGAAACAAAATTCAAAAAATAAGGTTTGATATTTCCTGAAACTTTTAATGTTTTCTCAAATACCCACGGGATCTTTTAAATTAAATATCTAGAAAGAAAGTCAAAATATTTTAAAGAACTCTGAATTTTAAATCAGTGCTAATGTAAAAATTTTGCAAAACTAAATTCATTAATCTTTTTTTTTAAATTTCGACTTTAATCTTGATATTTTTAAACTTTTTGTAAAAAGTTGCAAAAATGTTATAAATTTTCTGAAAATATGAATTTAGTTGAAATGTCGTGATTACAAGTAAAAAATTTCTTAGTTAAAGTTAAGATTTGATAACTAAGATAAAAATTTTAATGGTTTTTTAAAAGTTTTCACTTAGAAGTCGAATTTTGAAGGATAAAGTCGAATTTTTGAAATCTTAATCGAAATATAAACAAATTAACTTTATAACAAAAAGTTTCGAAATTTTTTATTAAGTAAAAACTTTTTAAAAAAATTAGAAAATTCGAGTTAAAGTGATGGGCAAAAGTTATTAAATAAATCCTGAATTTTTCAATCTAAAAATGCTCAAGTTTTGTGTACAACTTAAGATTTATAAAAGAATCTACATTTTAGACATTTTTTTAAAAGTTCAATCGCCATGCTAGAAAAATTATAGAAGAAATTCATGAAAATAACTTATTAAAAAATGTCATGGCTTATAAAATATTTTAATATTTTAGTAAAGGGTCTAATACATAGAGAAAGGTTAAGAGTGTCAACTCTGTGCTTTTTATTTTGGAAACGGCCATCCCACGCAGGGACCGGAACTATTGCCATAAAATTAGAAACCTGTATTATCGACTGTAGCCACGTTGCAGTTACCCTGCATTACCGGCTTATAAATTTAAATCCAAAATTAATTTTAAACTGTTTTGAAATGTCGATTCAGTTGGATTGCACTACTGTTTTTAAAGATTAAACAAAAGTGACCAACGTGAATGGAAATTTCAAAACAATTTCAAGTATGAGGTGTAAAAAAATAAACTGCCATTTTAACATTAAATATTTTTATTAAATATGTATATTCATACATGTATATAAGTTCATATTTAAATATTTGTAATAATTTTAAAATATATTTATCAGTTCAACTGCTAAAAGTTAAATATGATACAGATAACATAATATACTGGATAGTGAATTTAATTAAAATAAATCAAGTAAAGCAGCGAAAAGTTTTTCCACATAATTTCTGGTTGATTTTTGTTGAAAGTTTGACACCTTTTAGGGTACAATTTTCTTACTACGAGGGGGTGTGCCTGCCGAAACAGATCGATTTTTGTTTAAAAGATTGCAACATTTTAGTCGGTTTTACATTTTGCTCACTACAGGAGGTCAGAAAAAACCTCAATTCTTTTTTTTTTTCAGATGAAACATCTTGAATCCCTTGGTTGAATATCTAATCATCAAAGACAAAAATAAGAAAAAAAGTAGCTTTTAATGTTAACGAGGTCCATGTATGCTCCATTTGCATGTTGACAAAGTCCATACTGACAATAAAATTTCTAACATTTTTTCAAATATCTGGAGGCATTTGTTCGGGCAGTAGTAAGATATTTTGGATACATTTGTTTATCACTGTATTTTCACTGTAAAGGAGTAAAAATAATATTCTCATTAGAAAGAAAGTATCATATATAATAGACTCTGACATATTATTAAGCAAACGATCCAACAAATTCCTGCAGATATTTTACAATACGTTAGAAGTGAATTTTAGCATCATTAACTTTGTCAATGTGCAAACAGTGTATATTCAGATTACATTAAATCTTATTTTTTAAAGTGTTACCTTTTTCTTATTTTTGCTTTTGGTAATCACAAAACTGTTTATTGTTATAGTCGCCATTTCTGTAAACATTTCGGCAGCTTGGGATTCAGCAGTTTTTTTTTCCGAAGTCGGGGATGTCATTTCGATCGATACTTCACTTCCACAAATAAATGAAATTTTCTACTTACTAGTAATGCTCGCAGAGATCACTTACCTTATTTTCAACACTATTTAAAATTTTGCTCGAAGATGACTGATGTTCTCGTCCTCCATTCCATCCAAATCCAATGACAGTTAAATTTGTTTACGTTCTCAGACGCCACCGCACACAAATTTAGGAACTATACACATATATTTAATTTACATATATATATATATATATATATGTATAAATGGGCGGTAGTTCCGGTCACTGCGTGGGAGGGCGCTACAAACAGTATATTTGAATTTCGTGCCAAAGTAGAACCCCCGTGGTCTAATATTCAAAATTTTATTCAAATACCGAATTTAAAATATAAATTTTTAAATTCCAAAACTGTAAAACTTTTATCACAAGATCCAAGTTTTTCTCAAAATTTGGTGTTAAATCTCGAAAAATTGCTTGTCTAAATTTTCAGTTCTTCTCAAAATTTGAATTTTTTTCTCAAAATGGGGAGTTTAAGCTTAAAAAACTTGCAAAATTTAACATTATTTTAATAGAATTTAAAAGATAAGATTGAAATTTCAAATAATAAAAAGAAGAAATTTCGAGAAAAGTTTAAAATTTTTTAGAAAAAGTCAAAATTTTGAAAAAAAATACGAATGACTTCAAGGCAAAAATTTTAAGATTTAGGGAGAAAATTCAATAATGAACTCGAAATTTCAAGAACTTCTTTATTTGAAATTGTCATACTCCTTCTGAATATTCTGAGTATAACCTAAAATCTATTTTTTTTGAATTTCGACCGAGATTTGAAAATGTTTTTTTTTGTTGTTAATTGTGAGTTTTGGCCTGTTAGTGCCATTTTTTGAGTATTTTAGCTTTTTGGTGCCTTCTTTAGACTTTCGTTGTTGCCTAATTTAACATTTTGTTCACTTTTTACATTGCTTGATTGTGCTTAAAATCCGGTCTCTAATAATAAAAAATGGCGTCAAATTTGAACAAAAAAAAACATCCTTGTATTTCAACACGAAAACAAAATGATCCATTAAAAATGGTTTTTAAAAAAGTCGCACATCTGGAAAGTTCAGTTCTATCTAGTGTGAAGCAAAAAAATCTCTCCCCCCTGGTTACGGGCCTGTCTGCTAGACTTTCATATTTTGTGAATATATGTTTGTCGTTCAACCATATTTCCTAAAATACATAATATTTTTTAAAAGACTGCTATTTACCTTTGAATAGCAGTTACAAAATTCTAACTTCTTCTAACTTCTAACAACGAATGTTGGACTGGGACACTTGTCAGAATAGCAAAACAATTAATAGGAAATTGTATGCCTTTTTCACCTATGCCCTTAATAACCAAAAACAAATCAATCACTTTTTATGATTTTTTCATTTGAAGAATCGTAACATTCGTAATATAATCGTAAATAACATTAAAGTTGAACATAAGATTTATTAATTTAAATATTGGCGGTTTCAGTATTTGTTATGATTGGTTCATTCTACAAATAGCTGAAATATGACAGACTCAATCAGAAGGTGAATTCAGTTCAGAGTGCCAGACCACAGATTATAGAATAAGGCTAGTGCACGCCCTATATTGCCAATGTGTAAAAACTTAAACCAAACGCGTCCAGAAAGTGAAGTAGGTCCGATTATTTATTTTCTCTTTCTCTTAACAGCTGTTTAATAGCCATTTTTATTTACTTCGTTTTTCATTGGTAGTAGAAATCCATCACTTCTGACATCACGAGAACGTACTACCTACTCTCTAGACGCTTTTTCGACACCGTTTTCTGCGGTCGCGTACTATCCTCCTTCTATAATCCGTGTGCCAGACTCTTACCATGTTATTGACCGTAGCAGCGTAGCACTCTAGCGGTGGCCACAGTAACATAATTCAAACGCATCCTATGCAGCTTCTATTAAATTAAATTTACATCGGATGGCGTTGCTGCAGTGTAATTTATCTGCTAAACGTAAACAATAACTTCAAACCTGATGCACCTTTGGTGCTTAATCATTTTTCATGTATTTTTATGTTGTAAATTATAAATTATTATAATTACTCTGACGTGCATGTCTAATGTTTTAGTTTCAGTGTGTTAAAATCTGAGGAAATCGTTAAGCAATCACAAATCCCACATATTTTTACTGAGGCGGAATTCAAGGATGTTGCGATTTTCAGTTGCATGCTTCAATTTAAAAGAGGAAATAATTTTGGATCAAGACAGACCCAGGAGATTATATAGCGGGCAATGACCTCAACAGTTGCCAAAATAAATTCCTTGGAAACTCTTCATGTTTTATTTTTTGTTAGATTCCATCGACAAAGCACATGTTGGTCTTCGATTGTTTAATTTAATCAAAGCGGTGCTAGTCAAGTAACTTACTGTTAATTGTTTAATGGAATAAATTGCACATTTTTCAGTGGTCGTTTCGCTTTCCAAATGTGCGGAGACGAGCCTACGTGTGGAAAGCAGTATTGATAATTTGACGCCACATAGGAAAGTTGCAGAGGGAGCATATACGAGAGTTTGATGTTGTCCATCCTGATTGCATTTTATTGTTGGCCACAATGCATTCGTATTGCGCGCGCAATTAGTACGCTCACGATGGCGTGTTTTGCTGTGTGAAATCTATAAGTTCAACAAAAGATATGTTTATTAAATTTCAATGATGTATGTGGTTTTAAATTATAGTGGCAAGTGTTTTTATAGTTGATTAAATTCGATGTGTGCACTAGAATTAAAGTTGCACTCTCCCGCGGGTGCGGAACCCGTATTATACACTTGGCCGTTGACTTCTGGACGGGGAAATGTAAGTTTATAGTTAAATTTCTCTATTTGAAGGCTACTGGCAACGATTTTATTCGCTATTTATCCATTAAATTCGCGGGCTGATGCCGAGTTTCCAATAGGAGGTAAATAAGGAAGCGTTCTCGTGTACTTTTGACATTGAGAAATGTTTAAATTCGGAAAACGGTATTTTTTGTTTGGTATAATACAAAGTGGATTTTTTTCTTGTTGGGAAATTCCGAATATTTTATTAGGCGATGAATTAGTCAGATATTCGCTTATTTTTATGTGATTTGATGAACAACGTCTGTTGTTTATTTTTTGCTTGGTCGCGTATTTCGGGGTTAGGTGGTTCGGTACCCTCTATTAACGTAACCTGTTTACAATTTCGAAATCGATGGTTATAATATTCGTTCTAAAAATAATTGCCACACGTACTTTTGTAGATGAGTAACATGTTTTGTAATTTTAGAAAATTATTTCTGATTTTGCAGACTTTAAAATTAGGGATTACTTTACGATTTATGATGTTTTTACAACAATTGTCTTTAGAAAAGTGTAATTGTTGGTTTTGTAATGTCCTCGATCGCCGAATCCTTTTGTTTGTTTACATTTCATTCATGGAACACGAATTTGACAGAAATCAATAATTCAAGGCACTGGAATTAAAAGTCAAGTTCAGTTACTAAATGGTCGATTTTAGAGATAATATGTGGGAGAGTACAAAGCTAAAATTATTTACATGTTTCCACTTTATTTGCCTACGTTGGTATTTAATAAACCGCATCCTTTGATCTTCTAATTAATCTTCTTTATGCAAGCTTTTATTTCACAGAGGAAAATTTAATAAATTTGGGTCGTTTGCTTTATCTTTCCACTTTATTTCCTTGCCGCAACGTTATTAATACTTAAAAAAAACTGTACAAAGTAATTCTAATTCGTTATATTTATGGAACGTGATTAAACCGAAAGTTTTATAAGAGGTCAGAGTACAGGGCTTAACAAATAATATAATTTCGAGTGAGTTTTATCAGCAGGGCTATCAAACAATTCAATACAATATAACATTTATTTAGTTTTAAACGAGTTGACATCCGGTGCAAAACAACTCTAGAAAACTTCAAAAGTTATAAAAAAATCGAGTTTACACACGGAACTTTTTTAAATTTTTTCAAAATCTTTTATTTTAATTTCTTCATTATCGAAATACAAATCCTATCCCCTGAAACCAAGAAAGATTAAAAAACAACAAATGTTGCTCTAACGCGTTTCGATAGCCAAGCTATCATCTTCAGAGAGATTTTCATTATTCTCAAAGTTACACTTTCACGACAAGCTTGGGGGAAAGCAAAAGAGGTGCTGGGATGTGGAAAATAACTCGCAGCAGTAGATGGAAAAACAGTTCGATTAAAAAAAGTAGGTGAAATGAACCGTAGACCAAGCGTTGTAGGTAAATGGTAGTAGTGATATCACTACTAATGGTTTTTCTGGAAATTTGACTTTCTCAAGTTTCACATTTTGTTTCCCGAAATTCGTTTTATCGAAGTTTAGACCTTTTCCTCAAAATTTGCTCTTTTTCGCTTACGCTATTCTCAAAATCCGACCATTTTTCCCTCAAAATTTGTCTTTCTTGGAGAAATTCGTTTTTCAAAGTTCGGTCTTTTTCTGGAAATTTCGAATTTTTTTTTCAAAATTTGTCTTTTTCGAAATTGTGCCATTATCCCAAAACTCGACATAATTTTGTAAATTAGTATGTTTCTAGGAATTTTAATTTGTTTCTAATTTTTTTTTTCAAAATTTGGATTTTTATTGGAAATTTAGAGTTCACAGAATTTTGACCTTTGAATCAAATTTTCGATTTTTTTTCTCCAAATTCGTCTTCTTACTTTTGTTTTTTTTTTTAGAAATTTTGATTTAACTTAGTCTGTTTCTCAAATTTTTTTCGAAATTCGTCTATCGAAGTTTCGACCTTTTTTTCTCAAAATTCGTGTTTTTTCGAAAGTTTGAGGTTATTCTCAAAATTCCTTTGCTCTTTTTGTGAAATTTTGTTTACTTTAGGAGATTGTTTTTTCAGAAATTTTTATTTTTTCCAGAATTCGCCTTTTTTTTCTCGAAATTTTCTCATAATTAGTTTCTTCCCCAAAAATTCGAATTTCTTTGGAAATTTGGACGTTTTTTTTCTCAAAATTTTGACATTTTATACGAATTTCGATTTTTCTAAATTTTGACATTTTATTCAAAAGTATTATTTTTATTTATTATTTTTTTTTGGGAAATTGTCCCTTTTTTTAAATTCTTTTTTCGAAGTTTGGCTGTTTCTGGAAATTTTGACTTTCTCAAAATTCGAAATTTTCTTTTTATCAACATCTAGACTTTTTGGCGAAATTTCGACTTTTTTTTTCTCAAAATTTGACTTTCTGTTAGAAATTTGGGTTTTTCTCCCAAAGTTGGATCTTTTTTGGGAATTTGTTTTTTTTCCAAAATTCACCTTTTTTGGAAATTTTGCGATTCCTCTAGAAGTCGAGTTTTTTTTATAAGTTTGTCTTACGGACTTATAATTTATTTGAAAATTCGTCTTTTTTCGAAAGTTTAATGTTATTCTCAAAATTCCTTTGCTCTTTTTGTGAAATTTTGTTTACTTTAGGAGATTGTTTTTTCAGAAATTTTTATTTTTTCCAGAATTCGCCTTTTTTTCTCGAAATTTTCTCATAATTAGTTCTTCCCCAAAAATTCGAATTTCTTTGGAAATTCGGACTTTTTTTTTCTCAAAATTTTGACATTTTATACGAATTTCGATTTTTTTAAATTTTGACATTTTATTCAAAAGTATTATTTTTATTTATTATTATTTTTTGGCAAATTGTCCCTTTTTTTTACTTTCTTTTTTGAAAGTTTGGCTGTTTCTGGAAATTTTGACTTTCCCAAAATTCGAAATTTTCTGTTTATCAACATCTAGACTTTTTGGCGAAATTTCGACTTTTTTTTTCTCAAAATTTGACTTCCTGTTGGAAATTTGGGTTTTTCCCCCAAAGTTGGATCTTTTTTGGGAATTTGTTTTTTTTCCAAAATTCACCTTTTTTGGAAATTTTGCGATTCCTCTAGAAGTCGAGTTTTTTTTATAAGTTTGTCTTACGGACTTATAATTTATTTTGAAATTCGTCTTTTTTCGAAAGTTTAACGTTATTCTCAAAATTCCTTTGCTCTTTTTGTGACATTTTGTTTATTGTAGGAGATTGTTTTTTCAGAAATTTTTATTTTTTTCCAGAATTCGCCTTTTTTTTCCGAAATTTTCTCATAATTAGTTCTTCCCCAAAAATTCGAATTTCTTTGGAAATTCGGACTTTTTTTTTCTCAAAATTTTGACATTTTATACGAAATTCGATTTTTTTTATTTGGAAAATTGTTCTTTTCTTTTAATTTCTTTTTACAAAGTTTCGCTGTTTCCGAAAATTTCGACTTTCTCAAAATTCGAAATTTTCTGATCTATCAACCTTTGGATTTTTTGGGGAAATTTCAACTTTTTTATATCAGATATCGTCTTTTTTTTCGTCAGTTGATGTTTGTAAAAATTCCATTTTTTCCGCAAAATGTGACTATTTGTTTGAAATTTTTTTTTTGAAAATTTCAATTTTTTCCCAAGATTCACCCTTTTTCGAAATTTTACCATGCTTAAGATTCCAGTTCATTTATAAATTTACTTTTCTCGAAATTTCGGTTTATTTTCAAAATTTCGACTTTTTCAAAATTCGACTTTCTTCTTCAAAATTCGATTTTTTTGAAAATTTCAACTCAAAATTTTGATATTTTATTCGAAATTAGATTTTTTTGTCAAATTTGTCCATTGTTTTAAGTTCCTAATTTTGTTCGAAATCCCGCTTTTTTTTTAGAAATTTTGACTTCAAATTTCGAGAATTTCTACTTCTCGAATTTTTTCAACGAAATTTATTTCTATCGAAATTTCGACTTATTTTTCTCATGATTTGACTTTCTATTAGAAATTTGGTTTTTTCCCTGAAGTTGAATCTCTTTTGGAAATTTTGATTTTTTCAAAATTCACCCTTTTTCGAAATTTTGCGATTCGTCGAGAATTCGGGTTATTTTATAGATTTGTCTTTTATGGAATTTTAATTTATTTCAAAATTCGTGCTTTTTCGAAAGTTTGACATTATTATGAAAATTTCAGTTTTTTTTCTCAAACTTTTTTTGCTACATTTCGTTTATTTTAGTCGACTGCTTTTTCAGAAATTTAGATTGTTTTCCAAAATGCGCCTCTTTTTCGAAATTTTCTCATAATTACTTCTTTTTCAAAATTTCAACTTTATTTTCAGAATTTGACTTTCTTCCCCAAAAATTCGAATTTCTTTGAAAATTGGATCTTTTTCTGAAAATTTGACTTTTTTGACCGTCTTAAAGTTTGAAATTTTCTGTGCATCGAAATTCCGATTTTTCCCAGAAATTCATTTTTATCGAAATTTCGAGACTTTCTCAAAATTTGACTTTCTAGGAGAAATTTGGTTTTTTCCCAAAATATATTATTTTTTGAAAATTTTGATATTTTCCAAAGTTCTTTTTTTTCGAAATTCTGCCATTCGTAGAATTCCGAATTTTTTGTTGTTAATAAAATACCTTTCTCGAAATATCGTTTTATTACCAAAATTGGACTTTTTTGCAGATTTTCGTCTTTATTCCTAAAATTCGACGTTCTCAAAATTCCACTTTCTTGGTCAAAATTCCACTTTCTTGGTCAAAATTCCACTTTCTTGGTCAAAATTCCACTTTCTTTGTCAAAATTCGAATTTTTTTGAAAATTGGATCTTTTTCTGAAAATTTGACTTTTTTGACCGTCTTAAAGTTTGAAATTTTCTCTGCCTCGAAATTCCGATTTTTCCCAGAAATTCATTTTTATCGAAATTTCGACACTCTTTCTCAAAATTGGAATTTCTAGGAGAAATTTGGTTTTTTCCCAAAATATATTTTTTTTTTGAAAATTTTGATATTTTCCAAAATTCTTCTTTTTTTCGAAATTCTGCCATTCGTAGAATTCGGAAATTTTTGTTGTTGATAAAATACCTTTCTCGAAATATCGTTTTATTACCAAAATTGGACTTTTTTTTGCAGATTTTCGTCTTTATTCCTAAAATTCGACTTTCTCAAAATTCCACTTTCTTTGTCAAAATTCGAATTTCTTTGAAAATTGGATCTTTTTCTGAAAATTTGACTTTTTTGACCGTCTTAAAGATAGAAATTTTCTGTGCCTCGAAATTCCGATTTTCCCCAGAAATTCATTTTTATCGAAATTTCGACACTCTTTCTCAAAATTTGACTCTTTAGGAGAAATTTGGTTTTTTCCCAGGATATATTTTTTTTTTGAAAATTTTGATATTTTCCAAAATTCGTCTTTTTTTCGAAATTCTGCCATTCGTAGAATTCGGAATTTTTTGTTGTTGATAAAATATCTTTCTCGAAATATCATTTTATTACCAAAATTGAACTGTTTTTGCAGATTTTCTTCTTCCTAAAATTCGATTTTCTCAAAATTCGACTTTCTCAAAATTCGACTTTGTCAAAATTCGATTTTGACGCGTTGTTCAAAGTAAATTTTTTTTTTGAAAGTTGCTTGTTTTATTTTATTTATTTTTCTCAAAGTTTGTCTTTTTCTGTAAATTTTAAATGTCTTATAGTTCGAAATTTTCTGCTTCTCGAAATTCCGCCAAATTCATCTTTATCAAAATTTCCACTTTTTTTCTCAAAATTTGATTTTCTATGAGAAATTTAATTTTTTTCCCCCAAAGTTGGTTTTTTTTTGGGAATTTTGGATTTTTTCCAAATTTCGCCTTTTTCGAAATTCTGCCATTTTTAGAATTCGAGTTTTTATAAATTTGCCTTTCTTGACATTTCGTTTTATTCTTAAAGTCTTTTTTCAAAATTTCGTCCTTATTCCTAAAATTCGACTTTCTTTGTCAAAATTTTGATTTTTTAAAGATTTTCTTTCCAATTTATTTATTTTTCACAAACTTTTGTTTTTTGTTTTGGACATTTTGAGTGTGAATGTGCGAAAATTTCTGCTTTTTTGATTTTTTCCCGCAAAAGTCATCTATCGAAATTTTTTCTAAAGTTGGGTCTTTTTTTTGGAAATTTTGATTTCTTCCAAAATTGTTCTTTCTCTAAATTCTGACATTCTTAGAATTCAAGTTATTATAAATTTGCCTTTTTTGATTTATTCTCAAAATTTGTTCTTCAAAATTTCGTCTTTATTCCTAAAATTGAATTTTTCATTTATTCTAAAAATTTGACTTTTTTCAAATTTTTTTCTTTATTCCTAAAATTCGATTTTCCCAAAATTCGTATTGAAGATTTCAACTTTTTCGTAAAGTTTTGACGTGTTATCCAAAATTTTGGAATTTTTTTAATTTTATTTTCTCAAAGTTTGGTTTTTATTGAAAATTTTGACTGTCTCCAAGTTCAAAATTTTCTGTTTCTCGAAATTTCCATTTTTTTTTCGCGAAATTCATCTTTATCGAAATTTCGATTTTTTTCTCTCAACATTTGACTTTCCTTGAGAAATTTGGGTTTTTACCCTAAAGTTGGGTCTTTTGTTTTCGAAATTTCCAAAATTCGTCTTTTTTTTTTCGAAATGCCATTGTAGAATTGGAGTTTTTTTGTAAATTTGCTTTCCTCGAAATTTCGATTTATTGTCTTTATTCAAACAATTGGACTTACTCAAAATTTGACTTCCTTTATCAAAATTTGATTTTTAAGCAATATCTAAAACTTAGATTTTTTAAAAAAATTGTCTTATTTTTCTGAAAGTTTGGCTTTATTTGGAAATTTTTAAGTGTTTTTAAAGTTCGAAAATTTCTGCTTCTCGAAATTTGGATTTTTTCCGCAAAATTTATCTTTATGAAAAAAACTAGTTTTTTTTTTGGAAATCTGTCTTTTTTTTTAATTTCTTTATTTTTCTCAAAGTTTGGCTTTTCTGGAAAATTTGACCTGGAACTTCGAAATGTGTATCTCGATGTTCGATTTTTTAAAATCAAAATTAGTGTGGTTTTTTCGAAGGTTCGACCGTATTTTGAAAATTTCACTTTATTTTCGCAAAATTTGATTTTCTGTGAGAAATTTGTTTTTTTCCCCAAAGTTCGGTATTTTTCCGAAATTTTGCTATTTTTAGAACTGGTTTTTTTTTTTATAAATTTGTTTTCTCTAAATTTCGATTTATCTTTTTCAAAATTTCGTTTTTATTTTCAAAATTCGACTTTCTCGAGATTTGACTTTCTTAAAATTCGTCTTTCTTTTTCAAAATTCCGCTTTTAGAAATTTCAATTTTTTTTTGTCAACATTTTGACATTTTGTTCAGAATTTTGACATTTTGTTCAAAATTTAGATTGTTTTATCACAATTGGTGGTTTTTATTTTACAATTTTTCTCAGTTTGGTTTTTTCTGGAAATTTTGACTTATCTCAAAAAGTCAGTTTCTTAAAATTTCGATTTTTTAGCCTCGAAATTCGTCTTTTTCTGCTCGAAGTTCGTATTTTTATTCAAATTTCGACATTCTTACCAAATTATTTTATTTTTATTTAGGTCGTAGTAGTATTAAAGAAGTAAATATTTCGAAAAAAATATTTCTTGGTCATTAATTTTAATTTGTTTCTCGAATTGTCAAGATATCAAAATAAAAAAAAAGTGAAAGTTGTGGAAACATTTTTTTTGGAGATTTTGGCTGTTGTCGAAATTCCCCCTTTTTCTAAATTATAACTTTTCGCTCAAAATTATTTTGTCAAAATTTGAGCAAGATTTTAATTAATAAGAGCAGGGTTTTTTTTTTGTGAATTTCGAGGGAAATATTTGTTGAAAATTTCAACTTTTTTCTCGGAAGGTCAGCAATGTTAAAATTTAAATTATGTGAAAAGAGTGAAAGCTCCCAGAGTGATTTTTTTCATAATTTTAATTTTTTTCACACAATTTTGACATCTCATGTTCGACATATTCAGTTGCACGAAATTTCGTTTTTTTCCCTAGAAATTCGTCTTTTTCTATTCGAAGGTTGTCTTTTTCTATTCGAAGGTTGTCTTTTCCTCGGAATTTCGTCTTTTTCAATTTATTTCCACGAAATTGGATCTCAATTTTATTAAAAAAAGTAGATATTTCGAAAAAAATATTTTTTGGGAAGTTTCACCAACCAAATGTCTTTATTTTCGCAAAATTTCTTTATTTTCTCAAGATTCGTTTATTTTCTAAAAATTCGTTTATTTCTCAAAATTTCGTCGTTTTCTCAATATTTGCTTACTCAAAATAGGAGCAGTGGGAAAATATTCTTTTGTTGAAAATTTGAACCCTTTTTTTGATATATTGAAAATGTCAAAATTAATTAGGTCAACAAATGAAAATTTCGAGAACTTCAAGTAGTTACGCCCTTTTGTTCATTTTTTTAAATGGTTGTCTGGGCCGAAGCAGTTCCTACCTACGCCCATGTGGCCCCCAAGATTTTACCTTAAAATTAGATTAAAAATCCCATAAATATTAATCTGTGACTGCTATTTGTTTTCCATAGATTAAGTTAACGCATATACTTGAGAATAAATATTTAAATTATGAATTTAAATTTTATAAATAAATAAATTATAAATGTAAACATACATGTATGGTACTATGATTTGTTTTCGTTATGATCTCCCAGCGTGTTACCTAAATTTTGCAATCTTGCTGAATTAAATTTTACAAAAATTTCCTCCTTGAACGTTGCAAATAAGATCCCATTAGACGATTGTATACGTTTTAAAAATGATGACATTAAAGTTATTATTTATTATAACGTAACACATCCTAAATTGCTATTATATATCTGGTACAATTTAATTTAAACTTATCTAAACGAGTTGCTATTTATGTTTGACATTAACCTCGATATTATGAATCCAAACATTGTTTACGTATCATGGTCAAAACTTTGACTCCGATCGATGGGATTTATCTACATTTTACTTTCTAGTTTCAATTTTCGCTTTCACATCGTTGCGAAGTTTTTATATGCGCGATTAATTGCATAACAGAACTTTATACATTTGTTGGTGTAGCAGTTATTTTTAAAAGAAAAGGTCATCTACCTGGCCATCGAAATTTGATTCATCTTATAGTTGAATGAAGGTCATCAAAAAGTTTGTTAACCTTGGTGGTATTAAATAATTGAAATGCAAAAACTATACGTTATTTAACCAAACTCGTTTTTGACTGCAGTACGTAATATATGATTATATATAGCTTTGTTATAATCAGCGTAGGTGGATAATCTATTTTTAAACAAATAGCTAATTAGGTATAAATTTAGTATGTGCATGCGGTTTTAAAACAGTCGAATATTATAAAATAGGAAATAAGAACGGGTCAACTACGGGTTATTGAATTTTAAAGGTTACTGTGATCAAGGACAAGTAAATGATAACGCGTTACAAAGTTAGGAAGAACGTTTGTGATATTTCACAATTAAACTAGTCATACTTTGACTAACGTACCTCTGATAACGAAACCTCCATTTAACAAGGTCTTTGAATTAAATAAAAAACGCCACTAGACAAAGAAGTGACAATTTTGCAATAAATAAATCAAAATGTTAAAAACGAGAAGAGTTAAAGTTTCTGGAAACTACTCTTAATTTAAACAACATAATTTTAAACTCTGGGGTCAAATAATTAGGAGAATTTCCATTTTGAAGTAAAAAAAAAGAAACAAAATATAAACAAAAACACAAATTTTAAGAAAGCCTGGAAATTCGAGTTTTACCAGGAAATTTCGAGAGAAGTAGAAAAAATTCAAATTTCGAAAAAAATGTAAATTTATATTCAAGTTTAATCACGAAGTTTCGAGAAAATGTCGAAATTTTGACGCCTTCTTCACATTTTCTTCCGAAGTCTTTACTGAAAACTCAAAATTTCATGAAAAATGACGAATATTTGATTTTAAAGAAGAAATTTTGTGAACAAGTCATTTTAAAACTGATACTTTGGGGAAGTATTCAAAACTAAATTTCAGAGTTTCTAAAAATGAGGTGAATTTTCGGAACAAATCACCCAAAATTTCGAACTTTAGGGCCAAAAATTTTAATACGAGACTGAATTTTGAAGTTTCGACAAATGACTATAAAGCATATTGGCACGAAGCTCTCAGAAAATGACGAAAGTCGAAGTCTTTTTGATTTTCTTTTCCAAAAATCTTGGTTGAAAATTGAAAATTTCATTAAAAATAACGAGAATTTGGTTTTAAAGGAGAAAGCTTGAGGAAAAAATGAAAGATTTTGAGTCTTCAGCCTGGAAATTGAAACACTATTAAGATTGGGCTTGAAAGTTTTTAAAGAAGTTGAAATTTCGAAAAAAAAAAACAGTTAAAACCTAAAAGACAAAATTTCGAATTTTTAGGTTAAATATTTCAAGCTAAGATCCTGAATTTTGAGAAAAAGATTTAAATTTGAAGAAAAAATGGAATTTTGTAAAATAAATCGAGTTTTACTACAGAGAATTAAGAAAATGTCCAAATTTCGACGCGTCTTTTTGAAGTTTTTCTTCAAAAATCTTGAATGAAAACTTCGGGAAATATTACGAAAATTTGATCTTACCAAGGAAAGGTCGCGAAGTGTCCGGCGCCGATTTTGCTAATTTTTTGATATGTTTTAAAGGACCAAAATCTAAGAGACACGTATTTTTTTTATCGGCTGATAAACGGTTTTAAGGGTAGTTTTACACCCTTAAAGTTGAAGGAAAAAGTGCAGATTTTGCTGTTTCTCGAATACCACAAATGATATTCGAGTCGTTTCTTTTTCCAAAACTTTTGCTTTGACGAGAAATGAAAGAAAAAAATGTTTTAAAAATTTTGCCAACCCCCCCTCATGGGGGCAAACTACCCCATTTAAAAGTTTTTTAATCATAAAAATGGTAATTACGTCAGCAAAATTTTGAAAAAAATATATGTTATTTTATACACCAAAACTAATTTTATCTGTTGTTGGATTTGGTCGAAAAAAAATTTTTTGGGGGGTAAACACCACTTACACGAATACGTATATGATAGGATGTATTTTTATGATTTTTGTTTTATTTTTTTTCTGAAGCGAAGTATTTCGACGAGAAACTAAAAAAATAATTTTTTAAGATTTTTTCGGTGACCCCTCATCCCCACCCTCCACCTTTCCCTTATAGGAGGGTGAGCTACCTATTTAAAAAACTGGAAAATTCTATTATGATCCCTCTACTAGGGGGGTGGGAAAATTTTGAAAAATTTTTTTTCTTTTATTTCTTGTCAAAACAAAACCTTTGAAAAAAGAAACGACTCGAATATTATTTTTGGTATGTGAGAAACAGCAAAATCTGCATATTTTGCCCCAACTTTAAGGGGGTAAAACTACCCTTAAAACCGTTTATCAGCCGATAAAAAAATACGTGTCTCTTAGATTTTGGTCCTCTAAAACATATCCAAAATTTAGCAAAATCGGCGCCGGACACTTCGCGACCTTTTCTTGTTAGAGGAGAAATGTCGTAAAACAATGTTGATTCTAAAGCTGTCAAACTATCAAGATTAAATTTGATATCTGGACAGTTTCTAAAAAAGTTGAAAGTTTCGAAAAAAATTCAAAATTTAAATGTCGAGATTTCGGGTTAAAAATTTTAAGGTCTTTTAAGGGAAACAAAATTTCGAAAAAAAAATGGGAATTCAAAAAAAATCGCGTTTTATCACGAAGTTTGGAGAAAAGGCCGAAATTTTGAAAAAAGTTGACATGTCGAAATTTGCTAAAGAAGTCAAATGAAATATTCAAACGAGGTCAACATTTAAAACAAAAATCGGAGTATTCAAAAAGGGTTGACAGTTTTTATGGAGAAAAGTCGAAATTGTGGAAGGAAAAATGTTCAAAAATGTGGAAATTTTGAAAACGCAGAATTAAAAAAAATGAAATTTAAATAAATCCAAGTTTTAATGTCTAAATTTAAAAGAAAATTCGAAAATACACAGCTCCTTTGAAAAATCCAACTCCAAATATTTTGACTCAAAATTTCGACTTTTCCCCGAAATGTTGACTATTTTGAAAATTTCGACTTTTTTTTCCTCCAAACTTTGGTTTTTGAACATTTCTTTTGTAAGATTTTGATTTTGGTTTTTTCTATATATTTTGATTTTTTTCTTGTAAAAGTTTAGGTTTATTTTGAAAATATTGTCTTAAAAATTTTCTTTTATGGAAATTCTAAATTTGAAAATTTCGAATCCTTTTCAAAATTTCGATTGTTTTTCAAATATTTTTGACATTATCTAGAATTTTGGATTTTTCAACTTTTTTCAAATTTTCGACTTTTTTTTGAAAATTTTTAATTTTGGCCCTTGAAAATTTTTGTGTGGAAAATTTGACTTTCAATTTTATTGAAAATTGTGACTTGAAAATTTCGATTTTTTTTGAATAATTTGACTTTTTTTGAAAATTTCGAATTTCATATTTTGCGATTTGTTTTTGAACTCCCATTTACCAAATTTTGACTTATTTTGAAAATTGACACGATTTCGCTTTTTTTCACAATTTTGACTTATTCGGTGAATGTCGACTTTTCTTAAAATTTCGATTTTTTTCTGGACTTTCTGTTAATTTAGACTTAATTTGAAAAATGCCAGTTTTTTATTTTACCTTAGTTTTGACTTTTTGAAAGTTTCAACTGTTGTTTTGAAAAATTGAATAGTTCCAGAATTTCGACTTGAAATTTTCGAGTTTTTTCAGTATTTTTACTTATTTGAAAATTTCGATTTCTCTAAATTCTGAATTTTTTACTATTTTGACTCCATTTCGAAGTTTTGATTTTTTTTGGAAAAATTTCGAGTTTTCAAATGTTTGATTTATTTTTGACCGCTTTTCAAATTTCCCCTTATGGTTGATTCTTGAAATTGCGAAATTTCAATTTGTCGACCTTTTTTCAAAATCTCTACTTTTTCGAAAATTTCGACTTCTCAAAGTTTTAATTTTTCTTGAATATTTTGACTTCATCTCAAATTTTTGATTTTTTTTTTGGAAAATTAAACTTTTTTGAAATGTTTGATTTATTTTTGACCCCTTTTTAAAATAGCCCTTTCTTATGATACCATTTTTCAAATTTTTTTTTTTGAAAATCTCTTCTCAAAATTTCGATTTTTTCTGGACTTCATCTCGAGTTTTGTTTTTTTTTGGAAAATTTAAACTTTTTTTAAATGGTTATTTTTGACCCTTTTTCAAATTTCCTCTTCTAGGATACCTTTTCAAAAAAATTTGACTCGAAATTTCGTCTTTTAAAATTCTCGACCTTTTTTCGAAATTCCTACTTTTTTGACAACTTTTTCTCAAAATTTCGATTTTTTTTTGGCTATTTTTACTTTATTTCGGAGTTTTTTTTGGAAAATTTCAACTTTTTTCAAATGTTTCACATATTTTCAAAGTTTCAACTTTGTTCGAAATTATTTTGATAATGTTGATCCCTTTTGAATATTTCGACCTCTTTGGAATAGTTTGACTTTTTTTATTTAAAAAATTTGGCACTAGAATGTCACTTTTTCTCGAAATCTTGATTTAATATCTTTGCCCTAAAAGCCCCAAAATTTCGATTTTCTCCTAATTGATTTTTTCTCGAAGTTTGGAATTTTTTAGAAAATGTCGACCCCAAATTTTTGATTAATATTTTTAAAAATTTTGATCTTTTTTTTTAATTCCCCTCATTATAATTTAAAGTTTTTTCAAAGTTTTGACTCTAAATCTCAACTTTTTTCTCTTACATTTTAATTACATTTTTGAAAACTAAAATTTGTTGAAGTTTTCACATTTAAAATTTTGATTTCATTTTAAAGTTCGTTTTTTTGACGATGTCGATTTTTGTCTAAACTTTTGACTTTCTGAAAGTGACGACCTTTTTGAAAAATCTGACTTTTTGGTTCTACTAATTTTGACCCTTGTCCATTTGAATATTTCAACTTGCAAATCTTCCAATTTTTTCCAAAATCTTCACTTTTTCCAAATTTTGACTTGTTTGAAAATTTCTCAACTCTCAACAGTTTCACCTTTATTCTTTTGAAGTCGAAAGTCGAAATTTTTTGGAAATGTTGACTTTTGCGTTAATTTTAGACTTTTATAAAAGTTTCTCAATTTCGCTTTTATTCAGAATTTTGACTTATTTGCTAAATGTTCGCTTTTTCAAAATTTCGATTTTTTCTAGAAATTAGGACTTGTGTTAATTTAACAGTTTTTTTTTGAAGAATTCCTATATTTTTTATCTTGCCCTGACTTTGACTTGTTTTTGAAAATTAGACTGTTGAATTTTTTGAATTTTAGACTTCTGAATTGTCACTTTGGGACATTTTTTTTTTAAATGTCCACTTTGTTGAAAATTTCGACCGCTTATCAAAAAATTTCGACTTCTTTTTCAAGTTTTGATTGAAATTTCTTAAAAATTGGAATATTTAAAATAAAGGCGACAATTTCTAAAAAAGGAATTTTGAAAAAGGTAAACATGTTACAAACAAGGAAAGTTGCATAAAAATCGAAAACTTCAAGAAGGTCAAAATTTTAAAAAATATAGCCGAAATTTAAAATGTCAAAATCGTAAGCGGCCACTAGTCGAAATCTTCAAAAAATATTAATATTTTTAAAAAATCTCGAAATTTTTAGAAAGGTTTCAAACAAAATTCAAAAATTTGAAAGTTTAGGTTAAAACTAACGAAAATCGAAACGTTTAAGCGTCAACATTTTCAAAAAATTAAAATTTTGGGGAAAACGTGAACTGAAAAAAAAAAATTAATGTGATCAAACAAAGAAATTTTGAAAAAAAAATGTCTAAATTATCAGGAAAAATCAAGATTTAAAAGGAAATTTTTGAAAAAAACCAAATTTTGAAAAAGTAGACATTTTCAAAAAAAAATGAATTTTTCAGAAGAATTTTAATTCTTAAAAAATCGACACTTAAAAGAGGCGTAATTATTTATTTAATTGCCGATGTGGTAAAGGGGTGAAACCTTCTTTGGCCTTAAAAGATAGAAATTTTCAAAAAAAATCAAAAATTTAAAAAGCTCCAAAGTTTGAAAAGAAGTCTTGTTTATTTTTTGAACAAAATCAAAATTTTGTAAAAAAACCCAATTTTGAGAACTTGACATTTTAAAAAACAAAGAAAACTAAAATGGCTTGAATTTTGAAAAGATTCAAAATTTTTAAGAAAATTAAAATTTTGTTTAAAAGTCTAATTTTTGAAAAAAGCAATTCAAAAAAGTCATTAGTTTCAAAAAGTCGAAGTTTTAAAATAAAAATTTCAAATGTGAATTTTTTTAAAAAGCCGACATTTTTCAACAAATTTAAATTTTGAGGATTTCACAAAAAGATATCGAGAAAGTCTACACAAAATTCGAAATTTTGACAAGGAGTCGAAATTTTCAAAACAGTTGGAATTTCGAAAAAAGAAAACTTATAATGAAGATAAAATTTCCAAAAACCTCAAATTTTTCAAAAATATCAAAATTTATACAACAAAGCCAAAATGTAAAAAGACAACTTCAACTTAAAAAAAATTTAGTGTCGAAATTTTTAAAAACTCGAAATTTTGGAAAAAATCAGGAATTTTAAAAAGGCTGAAATTTTCTAAAAAGTCGAAAACTAAAACAATGACGAAATTGCCGAAAGAAATTAAATTCTTTAGAAAGGACACTGCGAAAATATCGAGGAATAACAAAATTAAACATTCCAAAAAAAGTAGTTAAAATTTTGAAGAAATCTCGATTTTAAGTCGAAATTTTGGAAAATTGTCAAACAAAATTCGAAAATTTGAAAATGTAGGTTTGAATAGAATCGATATGGTTAAAAATGTTTAATGTTTTTATTTCTTGATATTTTTGCAGTCTTTTTTAAAAATTCCTATCTCTTTTTTGGAAATTTCGCCATCATTTTCAATTTTAGAATTTTTAGGAAATTTCAGTCTTTAAAAATTCCGATTTTTTCAAAATTTCAAGTTTCTGAAAATCTTGGCACTCAATTTTTTTAAAAATTACGAGTTGAAATTTCTTTAATTTTGGATTTGTTGTATAAATATTAATATTTTTTAAAAATTTAGCGTTTTTGGAAATTTTGTTTCCATTACAAAAGTTTTCTTTATCCGAAATTTCAACTTTTCTGAAAATTGCGACTCCTTTTCAAAATTTCGAATTTTTTGTTGACTTTCTCTGAAATCTTCAAAAGTTAAGTTTGTTGAAGAATGTTGATTTTATGAAAAATTTGACATTTTGAATTTTGAACTCGACATTTTCAAAAAGAAAGCTGAAATTTTAAAAAGCCCAATTTAAAAAAGGAGAAATTTTTCAGAGAAATTGAAATTTACGAGTTGAAATTTCTTTAATTTTGGATTTGTTGTATAAATATTAATATTTTTTAAAAATTTAACGTTTTTGGAAATTTTGTTTCCATTACAAAAGTTTTCTTTATTCGAAATTTCAACCTTTCTGAAAATTGCGACTCCTTTTCAAAATTTCGAATTTTTTGTTGATTTTCTCTGAAATCTTCAAAATTTAAGTTTGTTGAAAAATGTCGATTTTATAAAAAATTTGACATTTTGAATTTTGAACTCGACTTTTCAAAAAGAAGGTTATAAAAGCCGAAATTTTAAAAACCTAATTTAAAAAGGGAAAAATGTTTACAGAAAAATTGAAATTTTCGACTAAAATTATAAAATTAAAATTTTGAAAAAGTAACAGGTCCAAGTTTTTTAAAAGAGGCTAATTTTTGAAAATGGAATTTAAAAGGCGAAGTTTTGGGGAAAAACTAGATTGGAAAAAATCTAAATTTTTCAAAAATTTCGAAACAGAAATGTCAAAACTTAAAAAATCGAAATTTTTGAGCCCATTTCAAACAAATTTAAAATTTTTAAAAAATTAAAAATTTTTAATAAAACTAAAAATTTTGAAAAAAAATCCATGACTTAAAAAGGTCGAAATTTTCATAAAATGTCTAGACAAAAAAATAATTGAAATTTTCAAAAAAAAGTTGAAATTCTTTGTCGTACTAATTAAAAAAAAATGGAAATTTTGAATAGTCGAATTCTTTTGAGTCCAATTTAAAGAAAAGGTGAAATTTTACAAGAAAGTTGAGAAATTTTACAGGAAAGTTGAAATTTTCAACTAAGGAAATTTTAAAGTCAAAATTGTCAAAATCAAATTTTTTAAAAAGGTCGAAATCTTAAAAAAGTCGAATCTTTAGAATTTAATTTAAGAAAATGTGAAAGTTTACAGAAAAGTTGAAATGTTCAACTAACGAAATTTTTAAGTCAAATTTGAAAAAAGTCAAAATTTTCAAAAAGATCGAAATCATTTTAGAGAGAACATGAAATAGAAATTTTGAAACAATTCAACCTTCAAAAAACATTTTCAAAAAATCAAATTTATTTTTCAAAATAATCATTATTTTGAATAAAATTCAAAGTGTTAAATTTTTCAAAAGGGCGACAATTTTCAACAAATTTAAATTTTGAGAATTTCAAAAACAATTGGAAACTTTTGAAAGATGCTTAAAAGAGGAAATTTTGCAAAAGTATAGAGGTTTAATTAAAATGGAATTTTCAAAAAAAGTCGAGCTTTCAAAAAAATCAAAATTTTGAGGAAAATCTAACTTAATTAAAAATCCCAGATTTAAACTTAAAACTCTTTTAGATATTTTTTTTAAGTTTCTACTGTAAGCTATAAAGTTCAAGTTTTTTGTACAAATTTACTTTTTTAAAATTTCCACTTTAAACTCGAAGTGATCTTTTGTGAAATTAAATTTAACGGATTGTATCAAAAAATGTCGATAATTGATTTTCGAAATTTAGGGTTCTAACTCGATATTCTTTTCTTGTAAATTTCGAGTTTTTCTCGTGTTAACGTTTATTACAAGTAATTGCCTAATGTGGGTAAGGCTTGGGTCATGTCTCATTATGTGTTACGATGTTATGGATGGTCCCCAAAGTGTACATTGGGGATTTTTTTAAGTTCAGTCCATTCTTAAAGGGTAACCCTATTATACATTTGAGCATTGCGAGTAGGATGCGGAAATAAAGATAGGTGGCGATGACTCTCCCTTTTAAATGAGGATAAATTGTAATTTTTCGGTAACGAGTTGTTTTTCGTTCTCTGAGATTTCAGTTTCTTCTGGGAAAAATTGCGATCAGAGCCGTGCAGAAAACCATACATTTGAGTAGGGGGGCTGAAAATATTCCTTGCACTCGGGCTACGCCACTGAATCCCGAATACGAAATCTCGCTTAAAGAAAAATTTTTCTGGAATGCTCCTATTCTTTTTTTAATCGAGCTGTGAATGTATTTGATTAATCTTCGGGCTATTCTGTCACACGGATTAAAAATCTAACTAACTTAATAAAAGTCTCGGGGGTATTAAATCGGCCCGTTTTGATGATCGGATTTCAAGGGCCATTACAAAATTCCCTACGATGTAGGGTGTAAGATGACGTCATTGATTGAAATTCGCATGTTGGGTGCATAATTTCTAGATTAGTCCCTCGTAAATCCTCTAACCCTTACTGTATAATCAACTTGGAACGCCCATTGTTCATTAAATAGCTAGAAGTATTAAATATTGTAGGAAATCAACATGGGTCTGCAGGTTTAAACTCAAGTTTTAGCTTCCCAAATGTACTTTTATAATTTTATATTGTGGGAAGTAGAATTTTCTAGATGGCCTGCTGTTTCTAAAAGCAGTTGCCACCCCTATTAAACCATTATACTTGAACCTTTTTATTATAGTGCATCGATTCTGGTTGTATTCAAGGTCGTATGGCGATTCAAAAACACCTGTAACCGTTATAAAACGTGTACATGGATTTGTTGTCCCTACTCTTTAAGAAACCACCATTTTCGGAAGAGAAAGTTTGCTGTGGATACTTCCTCATGTTTACAAACATTGTGGCGCGTGTATTTTTCTCCTTTGTTAGCCTTACAACAGTTTTCAATTTAACAGAAAGCAAGCATGTAGGATCAAAGATTGAGGATGAGCTATTTGTAAACACAGATCTAAAAATAATTGCTGAGATATTAATTATTTGTTTATAATGTGTATTCAGTTGCGCAATAAACAAAATATAACAATAGTTCAAAGTATTTGGTTGCGTGAAGGACACTTGCAATTAAAGCTTCCTGACAAAACGAAACGATACGGAAAATTGTGGATTACCTCGCGTGTTGAATGTGTATTTTTTTTTACTGTACGCAATCAGGGGCGTTCCTAAATCTTACCCGCCTGCGTGTCTATTAGAATTTGGCCGGCATTAATTATTTTTTGTATGATGAAAAATGGAAACAGGATCGTAACAGGGAATTTTACAAAAGAATTTAAAAATTCATAAAAAAAACTACTCGAAATTTTGGGGGAAAGGGGCGACATTTCGAGAGTAAAATTTTGATAAAGAAATCGACACTTCGGGTCAAAATATTGTTACGGGCTTTATCGGTTCGGTTGATTACACGTGTGAATTACACCACTTTATTACCAAATTAACTCGGCGCACTTCAACTGAACAGTAACTCACTACTTATTTACTAATTGCTAATCCACTAACTACACTGACTTACTCAAGGGGAAGCTTGACCGCCTTTTTATAGTTTTGGCCCCCGGCTTCTAGAACTTTTGGGCAGATAAGGCTTATCGTTTGCCGAAATTTCTGGAACGCTTATCTGCCATTTGTTTCGTTATCGCGGCCGCTTTCCCCCTTATCAGATCCTTCTAGAATTTTTTTTTATTTACTAAATTCTACAATTCTATTCTAAATCCTATTTCATCTATTTACATTGCATTACAGTGCCTCCCCCTCAGGAATGATCGTCCCGATCAGTTCCAATCAGTCACTTCGTCACTATATTTGCATAGTCTGTTCAGGTGTACCACTTTCATTTTACTCCTAGAGCTACGCTGGATCCTGTATACTAAGTCGTTGATCCTCTTCAGCACTTTGTACGGTCCTTCCTAAGATGGCGTAAACTACGGCAAAACTCCTTTCTTTCGCTGAGGGTTGTATAACCATACCAATTCGCCTCCACTGAAACCACCATGGTTGGTATTTATGTCATACCTTGTCTTTATCCGGTCCGTCGCCAAGTTGATCTTCGTCCGCACAAGGGCATGCGTCTCCAATATCGCTTCCCTCAAGTCGTCTACGAAACCCATCGTCTCCCTGGGGATCTCCCTTGGTGGTCCAAATACCAAGTCAGACGGAGTTCCCTCCCGAAGATCACTTTTGCCGGAGTCTGACTTGTAGTTTCATGAGTTGCCGCGCGATAGGCCATCAGAAACAGTGGTAGATGTCGATCCCAGTCTGTCTGATGTTTGGAAACGACCTTCGAAAGATGTTCCTCTAAGGTCCTGTTAAATCTCTCCACCATTCCGTCAGACTGTGGATGAAAAGGTGTTGTTCGAGTTTTCCTTATTCCAAGAAGACGACACTCCTCTTGGAAAACCCCCGATTCAAAGTTCCTTCCCTGGTCCGAGTGTAGTTCCAAGGGAACACCAAATCGACAGATGAAGTTGTCCACAAGAACCCTTGTGACTGTGGTGGCTTCCTGGTTCGGAATGGCATAAGCTTCAGGCCATTTACTGAAATAATCCATGGCCACCAGGATGTACCTGTTTCCTTCGTCTGAAGCTGGGAATGGTCCTGCCACATCGATTGCAATTCTTTCGAATGGAGCTCCCGCATTGTATTGCTTCAGGGCCCATTTTGTTCTTGTACGAGGACCCTTGGCTGCAGCATAGGTGACACATTTCCGACACCGCTCGACGTCCTCCCTGCAGTTAACCCAATAGAACCGTTTTCGAACCTTCTCCAGGGTCTTGTTCATCCCTAGGTGTCCACCAGAGGTCCCATTGTGCACCTCCCACAAGACCTGTGGAATCTTCTCCTGAGGTACCACCAACTGCAAGTTGACACGCTTTCCATCCGCGCTTTCCCATTCTCTCTTCAGCACCCCGTCCTCGACCTGGAGGGATTTCCATTGGGCCCACAAATTCTTAAGAGCTGGTCTTCTGTCGGAAACCTCTTGCCATTCCGGTCTGTCTCCAGCTTCTTTCCATTCCAATATGGGTCCGATATCTGCGTCGCTCCTCTGTAGCTTCCGAAGACCTTCAACAGTCCATTCGTCTTCTGGCTGGACAGAAGTGACTTATATCCACCATGTCCTCATGGTCCTCAACTCGCCTGCAGTGTTTGCAATCCCCACAAGGTCTTCTGGACAAAGCGTCAGCGTTGTTATGCTGTCGTCCCGGTCGATGATGCACCTTAAAGTGATACTGTTAAAGCCTTTCTAACCATCTAGCCGTCTGCCCCTCTGCGTTCTTCATTCGGAGTAACCAAGAAAGTGCCGAATGGTCTGTTCTGATGAGGAATTCTTGCTCGTACAAATACTTGTGAAAGTGTTCCACGGCCTTCACTATCGCAAGAAGTTCCTTCCTGGTGGTGAAATAGTTCCTCTCCGGCTTCGTCAGGATCTTGCTGTAATATTCTTTCTTCACCGCCTTGAACTTGGGACAGCACAGCCCCAATGCCGACGTTGCTGGCATCAGTGTCTAACACGAACTTCCCATTCTGCTGAGGATATGCCAAGATAGGGCTTGTACACAAGGCGGAATTCAGTTTTCGGAAAGCGGTCCAGACGTACGGCGTTCTTCCTTCCGTTAGTCGGTGCAACGGCGCAGCGATGTTGGCAAACCCTTTCACAAATCTTCTATAATAAGTGCATAACCCCAGGAAACTTCTCAGTTCATGTTTATCTTTGGGTTTTGGCGCCAGTCACGGATTGCTTGAGTATCGTGTGCCACAATAACCTTGACTCCTGGGTCCGTTGTTGCCTGTACATTTCTTCCTTCCCCGTCGGCTTTCACCACCAAACTCTCCTTGGTTCTTTTTATCTGTTTGATGGGAAGAGTTTTGGGGACTGGTTTCTTGACATTAGCTAGTGAGTTCCCTTTCTCGCCATGTTGTTTTCTTATTGTGGGGCTTGTCGACTTCTTGGGGGTTGACCTGCAGTCCTTCTTGACGTTTGCCATAGTTATAACATGTGCTTCTGTTGGATTCCCACCAGTTCCTGAATGCTCGCGTCAATTTTCTTCAAGTTAGTGTTCATGCTCCCGTCCATTTTCTTCATGTTCGCGTTCATTTTCTTCATGTTGGCGTTTATGTTCACGAGATGAGGGTCATTTGTCGCCTCTTCGATGTCTGATTTCCTTATTCTGCGTGACGCCCCTGGTTCTGAAACCTTGTAAGCAGCTTCAACCTCCAGAGCTCTAATCAGTGCCTCCCTCGATGTAGGGAAGTTTGACAAGCGCATCACTTTTTGGACTTCTGGGTCTCTTATTCCTTCTATAAAAATTCAAGCTGCGTAAAGTTCCAGAAATTCAGTTGGTGCTGTTAGATAGGAGCCAGTCTTTTTACGTTAGCCTCAAATTGCGTTAAATAGTTTTGAAAAATGTCCTAAAATTTTTAAAGCTTAGTCAAGATTGTTAAACAAATCGAAAATTTGAAAAATGGGCAGAGATATTGAATGATAAATTTTGAAAAAATGTCGAGAGTCGAAAAACCTTGAAATTTTCAAAAATGTCTTGGAATTTTCTGTAATTCTCGAAAAAATATTTGGAAAACGAGATTTTCGAAAAAAGGTCAAATCGCTCCAATTTTCAAAAAAATTGATATTTTGTAAAAAAAAGTCAACATTTTCAAAAAAATTGAAAATTCGATATTTAAAAAATCTACAATTTTCATAAACGGGGAAGTTTTTAAAAATATTTGAATAAATGCCGAGATTTAAAAAATCGAAGCTTGCAAAAAAAATCGAAATTTTAATAAAAAGGTCGAAATTTTCAAAACAGTTTTGAAGAAAGTCAATTATTTAACTAAGTTAAAATATTTATAATGAAAAATTGAATTTCAAAAAAGTGGATTTTCAAAAAAAATTAAAATATAGGCAAAAATATTAAATGATAAATTTTGACAAAATATCGATGATTTGAAAGACCTTGCAATTTTCAAGCAAAGTCGAATCTTTTGAAAAATATAAATAAATTTTTAAAAATTTAAGAGTTTCAAAAAATTAATAGAGATATTAATTAATTCGAGATTTTACCTAATATCAAATATAAAGTATTTTGAATAAATACTGAAATGTTAAAAATAGTTGAAATTAAAAAAGAATTGAAAATTTGCAAAAAAAATCAGTTTTGAAAAGCAATTAAAATTTAAAAAATGTGGAAATTATGAAGAATAGTAGAAATTAAAAAAAGAGCAAGATTTCGAAATTTTCACGTCAAAACTTTCAAAATGGGTCGAAAAAAAATTTGAAAATTTAATGAAAAGCCGAAAAATTAGAAACGTCTAAAAAACCAAATTTCAAAAATGTCGAAATTTTGAAAGAAGTTCAAGTAAAAAAAACCACCTTCCAAAAAGTCATTTTCAAATAGTCATTTTCAAAAAAGTAAGCACTTTCAAATAGACTGGAAATTTTGAAAGAATGTCAACATAACCAAAAAAGTCAATTCGAGCTTTTCCAAAAAAAATAAAAATTTTGAAAAGTTAAAATTTTCAGAGATCAAAATGTTCAAAAAATGTTTACAATTTTTGAAAATGAGTCCAAATTTTGAAATGAAACCTAAATTTTGAGAAAATGTCAACCTTTCAAATACTCCACAATTTTTAGAAGACTGTAAATTGTAAACATTTTGAAGAAAATCGAAATTTTGAAAAAATTGAGATTTTTAAAAATCGAGATTTTTAAAAAAGTTCAAACTTTTTAAAGAAAATTATAATTCTGAAAAAAGTAACATTTTGAAAAAAGTGGAAACTGAAAAAATTCAATCTTCTGATTTAAATTAAAAACATTCTATTTAACTATTTTGACTTTTTGAAAATTAGATTATTTTATTGAAACTTGACTGGTTAACGACCTCTTTAAAAATTTCGACAGGTTTGAACCTCATTTGAAAATTTCTGTTTTTGACTTATTTTTCAAAATTTTCACTTTTTAGAATGTTTACTTTCTTCAAAATGCCTACTTTTTCAGAATTTCGCTTGTTTGTCGAAATTTTAACTTCTCAAATATTTTGAAAATTTCGACTTATAAAAATAATTATTTTGGAAACAAACTTCTCTGTTTAAAATTTTGATTTTTTTTCAAAATTTAGGCTTTGAAAATTTTGACTTTTTCTACGAATTTGAAATCCTTTAAAGATTTCGATATAAGACTGAAAATTTCAACTGATTTAAAATCTTAACCTATTTCAACATTTAAATTTTTTTTTTAAATTCGTTGAAGATTTGGAATTTTTTTTAAAACTCGTTGAATATTTGGAGTTAAAAAATTTTTTTTTTAAATGTTTTTTCTAATTTCTACCTTTTTAAAATATTTTATTTTCTTCAATTAAAAATTTCGGCTTTGTTGGAGAATTTCAACTTTTTTTGAAACACCGACATTCCAAAATTTCTACCTTCTTCGACTTTTTTTTTCCAAAATTTTTATTTTCAAAAATTGATACTTTTTTCAAAATTTCGACTTTCTCGAAGTTTTGGTTTTTTTTCTGGAAAACCCCCTTCTTATGAAGCTATTTACCTATTTTTTTAAATAAATTTGCACCTTTTTTTAAAATATTTCGATTTTATTTTCAAATGTTGCCCTTTTTTTTGAAGAATTCAACCTGTTTTGGAAATTTGGATTTTCTTTTAAAATTTCAAGTTTTTGTTAATTTCAACATCTTAAAATTTACACTTTTTCTAAATTTTGAACCCTTTGTGAAAATTTCAACTTCTCAAAATTTTGAGTTTTTTAAAACTAATTGTTTCTAGATTTTTACTTGACTTTATATTCAAAATTTTGTCTTTTGTAAAATTTGACTTGGTAAAAATTTCGATTTTTCGAAAATTTCGACATCATAATTTTTTAAGATTTCAATTTTTTCACAATGTTGGTTTTATCTGAAGAGTTAGACATTTTTTGAAAATTTCGATTTTCCTTTGATAATTTCAATTTTTTTGTTGAAAATTTTGAATTTTTGAAAACTTCGACATCTTAATATTTCCATTTTTGCTATATTTTGACCATTAGTGAAAAGTCGACATTTTAAAATTTCCACTTCTTTCAAATTCCCATGTTTATCAAAATTTTGACTTTGCACGTTTTCAATTTTTTAAATATTCGATTCTTTTCTAAAATTCCGACCTTTTGCTAGACTTGGACTTTTGAAAATTTTAACATCAAATTTTCGAGTTTTTCTCAGAACTTTAGCTTTCTTGTAAAATTTGAATTTGGTAAAAATTCTATCGGATTTTCTGTTACTTTGAAAATTGTTGATTTTGAAAATTTTGTTCCTTTGAAGTAATTTTTACAAATTGTACTATTTAAAAAAATTCTTTTTGTTTTTTGAACATTCCAATCATTTTGTTTTTTAATTTCTAATTCAGACAGAGGTAACTAAGTTGCCAGTTACATATAAATCTTCAACCTCGTAATTATTACAAGAAAGCGTAATTCTTAAGGTAAAAAGGGTTGATTCGGCGCGTCGATATTCCCCAAGCGTTTACTTTTACGATAGTTGAAATATACGCTTATAACTAAATATTGGAAATTTCGGCATCAGCATGAAATATTCGATCACATCACATTGAATCACGCTTTGCAAATTATGGCTCATTTGTTTCACGCCCCATCATCAAATCATCCCTTCACTCGTCATGCCATGAAAATGAATCTCGTTTTTTCTTTAGGATAAGCACGATGGCGCCCTCGAAATTGTTGAAACAATACGATGGGTATGTGAGGACCTTCCGGAACTTAAAATACCCATGGAAAAGAACATTCTCTGTGATTACGATACTAGAGATTTCGAGAGTATGAAATCGCTGTGCGACCGGTTTAATCGTGCTATAGATAGTGTGGTCGCTTTAGTAAGTAACACTCACTTCGGAAGCCGTAACGGTTAGTTGATTTCTAATTTGTTTGTAGAACAAGGGTACATCACTGCCAGAACAAAGACTAAACAAATACCCTTCGAGAGGTCTGCTACGGCATATTCTGCAGCAAACCTACAATGCGGCCGTGACAGATCCAGAAAAGTTGAATCAGTACGAGCCTTTTTCTCCGGAAGTCTACGGCGAAACGTCTTATGATTTAGTTTGTCAAATGATCGACCAAATCGAGATAACACCAGACGATGTGTTCATAGATTTGGGGTCTGGCGTCGGCCAGGTGGTTTTGCAAGTGGCCGCCGCCACCCCATGTAAAATTTGTTTCGGCGTCGAAAGGGCCGAAGTTCCTAGTCGATACGCGGATTCGATGAACAAAAATTTTAGAACGTGGATGCGCTGGTACGGAAAGAAGCACGGGGATTATAAATTGATAAAAGGGGATTTTTTAACCGAAGAGCATAGGGAAAAGATCAATCAAGCCAGTATAGTTTTCGTTAACAATTTCGCTTTTGGGCCGACAGTCGATCATCAGTTGAAGGAGAGATTTGCCGATTTGAAAGATGGGGCCAAAATTGTTTCGTCGAAGAGCTTTTGTCCACTTAACTTTAGAATAACTGATAGGAATTTGAGCGATATTGGTACTATTATGCATGTTTCCGAGATGACCCCTATGAAAGGATCAGTTTCGTGGACGGGAAAGCCAGTTTCCTATTATTTGCATGTTATTGATCGTACCAAATTGGAACGGTATTTCCAGAAGTTGAAGAAACCACAGATTAAGGTAACTAGTTAACGTTTACGTCATTCACATACATAAAACTATTACATTTTGACACTTGACATTGTTGACAATTTCATAACCTACAAAACAATGCAGCATTCGACGGTTACTTCAACACTCTGTATATACATTAATAACATCATACTTTTATACATGACAAAGAATAATACGCAATCAAAATTTCCTGCAAGATGTAACTATGTCGTAACATGTCATACGCAGTATACTGTAGATGGAAACGGGCGTTGATGGTGAATAGTTCGTCCACGAGGAATTTTTTTAAAATTACTACTCATTTAAATTAATGGTGGCGTATTAAACTTGGCCATGTACTACCATCTACCTGGCAAAGAAGTCAGTCGTCACAATTTTTTATTCTAGAACGGCGAGGACGATAATTCCAATTCGAGGAGTTCGAGATCAAAGAAGGAGCAAAAACAATTGGTGGAATCCACTTCAGATTCGGAATTGGACGATCTGGATAGCAATTACGGTCCCACCACTAGGAAAGCTTGGTCCGATTACTGTTCCAATTCGAATAAGGGTAAAAGTAGTCAGTCGGAGGAGGAAAACAGCAACAGCAAGGTATTTGGTGTGCTTTGCTTTATTTTTTGCGTGCTTGAGGTTATGTTTTAGGGATCAGGTAGAAGACAGCCGAAGAAACTGCGGAGAAAGGTACCACGCGGCAATAAGAATCAGCAGGCTAACATGCAGGAGAAGCAGCAGCAGAAAGGATTGGCTAAGCCTAGAAGAGGAAGAATGAAGAAGGCTAAAGCCAAGAAAACTATTAAGATTAACGGACTGGATTTACTTCACAGCCAAACTTTGCTAAGTACTTCGCCTCAAGGTAAGCGCGTTTTACTGGATTTTGATATTTATTATAAGATATTTAATAGCGATAGGAAAGAAACTGCCGCCCGCTCCAGGATGCGTGGATCAGCAGCTCACTTCCCTCAGTACGGAATTGGTCCACAACGAATTAGATATTCCACCAGTTCCCGAGAGCACGCCCTACGGATTGCAGATTTTGTTAGATATGTTCCGTGATCAGTACACGCAAATGATCAATCAAATGAAGCAACCTAATTACAGGAAGTCTGTGGAACAGAGCATAAAGCAGGAGAAAGAACGTAATCAGAAGCTTCAGAATCGCGCAGCGCAATTAGAGAAGCAAATTCAAGTTCTAATCGACGATAGCGTGGCGCTGCTGAAAGCCAGAATGAGCGAACTGGGAATTAACGCTACTTCCCCCGTGGATTTATTGGCCAAAGCCAAAGAGATAGTTTGTCGCCATAAGGAGCTGCAAGCTAAGGCGAGCAAGCTGCAGATTCAGGTTGCTAACTTGGAGCAGGAGCAGAGCGATCTCGTGGCGCAACGGCAGCAGGAGATTTTGGATAAATACAACGGACAGGATACCGCTCCAGATTTATCGCCCAATGCCGCTCAAGAGTATATATTGCGGGAAATATCGGCGACGCTTTCGCATCGGAAAAAATTGCACAGTCAGGTGTCGAAATTGGAGGGCGAAGTTCTAAATTTGGAGCGATCGGGGGAGGAGAGAAAGCAAGCGCAAGTTTTGGCCGCGAGGCAGCAGCATTCGACGGCGAAAGTTTCGAGGAAGTCCAGGGAATATAGAGCACGATCGCAGGATTGGCCAGAAGTACCTGATATAGCTAAAATAGAAGAGCAGAATCCTGAGATTTTGGCTCAGAAGATCTTGGAGACCGGTAGGAAGATCGAGGCTAGTAAACTTTCAGCTACGAGTAAAGTGGTGCACGTTTCGAATAAGACGCATTCGAGCGGTCAGAGAGGGGTTGTTAGGAATATGCAGGCGCCGCTTCCAGTGGCTAAACGGCCGAAGGCGGTGAATTATCCGCCGCCGTCGCCGACGTCCAAGCAGGAGCCGCTGAGGATCGCCAACTTCGAAGACAGGTTAAAGAGTATTATCACTTCGGTGCTTAACGAAGATCAGCAGAATCGGAATAAAGCTCAGCAGCCAGCGACGACGCAAGCGCCTCATAGTTATCCGACGGTTTCGCACGCATCAAATCACGGGTACTTCCAAAGTCAGTTCGTCCCCAAACAGGAGGAAAAACCGAAATATAGCAAGTACTCGAGGTGCGAGACTGTGGTTCGAACGAGCGAAGATAGATCGTTTCCTCATCAGGAAGGTTTGGCTGGAATGATGGAGTGTTATCGGGAGGATATCCCCAAGCGGGCGAACCCAGAGCAACCGGATTACACCCAAGTTTCCCCGGCGAAATTGGCATTGAGGCGCCATCTGTCGCAAGAGAAACTGCAGTCGCAACATCATACCTATCCGACGTCGGACGGGATCGTCGCAACGAGAAATATCGGCGACCTGATCTCTGGGGAAATCGAGAGAACTTTGGAAATCTCCAACCAAAGCATCATCAACGCGGCCATCGACATGAGCGACATTCAAGGCACGACAACTTTAACCTCTAGATCGGTAGTTAACGCAAATCTACCACCGAGGCCCGAAAGAGTCAACGTTAAAGTTACTAATGAGGTCGGACAAGCCAAAGAATCGGAGCCGATGCGCCAGGTGTATAGCCCGATATCCCGACCGTCCTCCGCCGAAGGTTTGGAAGGCTTAGCATACATGCACCCCCACGTCAAAGTTAACAACCACATGCACGCATACGTGGTACAATCCCCATCCCCTCGCCAAGTTCAGTATTCCCCGAGAACCACCGTGCTATACCCCCCGCAAAGCAGACCAAACAATGTCGCTGCGTGCAATCTGATTTCCAACGACCAATACACGCCGCTCCCTAGGGCTGACATCAAACCCTACCAAGAGTCCTACTTCAACGACGTCAAACCGGCGGTTCTTATCGAGAACGAACCCAACAATTTCGTTGCCGAAGGTTTGGCGGCCAGTCTGCAAGCTAGAGTTTTAAGCGGCCCCCAAATCAAAGAAGAGGTGGACGTATACGAGCGACGAAGTTATCCTTTAATGCAAGCCTACCAGGATCAAAACGGTACCATTAAAACCGAAAACGACTGCCAGTACAAGAGGGAGAGTCCTATCATTCAAGGACCGATTCGCAGTTCGATGAAACGTACGGTTATGAACGATGCGAATGGACAGAATTTTGCTAATGATGAAACAAGGTCTGATTTGTCGACGCCTTTGGTTGAGCAGAATTCAGATCCTAGAAATCGGAAGTCGGCCGAAGAAGGTACGATTCATTTCTTTTATTAAGCATGCGTGAGCGATTGTGTTACGATTTTAAATTTTGGTTAGATGCTTTAGAAAGGTTTCTACTTATTTAGAAAATTACATAACCTTGATAGGTCGATGTGCTAACAAATATTAAAAAAAGTGTTCGTCCATTTTAAAAGTCATCAGTATTAAAATGAATCTAGATTACAGTAATAACGCGTTTGATTACACTATTAAATGAGCTCAATTACTTAGTTTATTTGCCATTAGAGGTTGTGAACATTATTTACCTAATGAGTTGACAAATAACTGATGCTATCTTTAACTTGGCTATTTAGGAAAAAAGAGCAATTGAGCTTATTGTTAAAAAGTTCAAGTTTGTTTTTGGAATTTCAACTTTTGTGTAAAAAGTTCTTATATGGTAATTTTGTATTTTCAAGTTTATATTTTTTTTATTGGAGGTTTTGGTTTTTTCTAAATTCAATTTTTCTTCAAGCGTTGTTCTTATAGAAATTTCGAGGTTATTTTACAGAATCAGTATAGAACAGGTGAGCTACGTTGAGCCAATTTTTTTTTTAATCTTTGTACTTTTCTGTAAACACTTTTATTATAGAAATCTCAAGTTGTCTGATAATCACTTTGACTTGAATTTGGTAGATATAATTTGTAAGAGTCTGATATTATTTATCTAAATTAATTATTTTATCTCTAATATATACACAGTGTTTTTCAATTTTTGATTAACCAGACATTTATGTTAAGACAATAAAGCAGATAAGTTGTTTTTTTCAAAATTTCCTGACCACTTTTGTTTTTGTCAAAGCAGTTCAGGTTATTTTTAAAAAGAGAGAAAACAATCTTTACTTGGTTACGTATATATTTACGAAAAAATGGCATAATATGGGTAAATAAAATCTTAGCCAAAAATACTTTGTAATTGAGCTCCTATGATGTAAGTAAAGAAATTTAGCAATTTTTATAGTTTTCAGCGATTTCCATAACCTTTTATGTAATAATTAGTAGGTTTTAACCAGCAGTTTCTAATGAATCACATTTATGAGAAAATTAGCACTTACAATGTTGCTATTGCTGACAATATTGTGCTGTATATACAATTCTAGAAACTAATATTGTATACGCAAATACCAACACTGAAGATCAAGAAATATTGATTTTGACCTGTCCACTTGGCAATAAATATATATTTTTTTATTAAATCATGCTTCAGCTTTGCGAGATTTTGTAGTCAGTTGGTAATAAAGCTTAAAAGATGAAGCTTCAACAGCTGTATATATTGAATTAAAATTTAAAATCGCAGTTCTGATTTATTTTATTTTGATTTATTTTTGTTTTACACTAACTTGGTTTATGTTTTTTTTTTCGAAATTAATAGGGCTCTTTTTGTTTTTAGGACTTGTTTATAGAAATTTATAATGGTGGAAGGAAAATTATAAGCAAAAATGCAAAAGTTCATTATGCACGAATAAAACTTTTAAAATCGCATTTACATGTCTTGATAACACACTGATTAATTTCTATTTGAATTCACTACACTTAGGCATTTGTGTTTAACTAAAGGTAAACTAGAAGCCTGATTTTACTAATTGTCATGTAATAGCTTAAAACAATTTTCAGATTTATTAAGTTTCTAATTTCAACTGTGAATTCCTTGGAGGAAAATGTAATAATTCGTGATTATATTTTAATTGTCAATTTTAAACTGAAAAAGCCAAAACCAAAATTTGATTATTTATTAGTTATTCAGAGTTTTTTGGTTTTATTTTTGCTTTTTTTCTTAAAATTACGAGATATAATCGAAGGTAGAGAATTTTATTTTTTTGGTCAGGATTTTGATTTTAAATTTGTGGTCTAAAAAGGTATCTAAATTTCGCGTGAAAATTCGAAATTTCTGATTTAAGGTCAAAACTGGAATTTTCGACTTTTAGAAATTTTGGGTTCTACATTGCTAAAAAATGTAAAAAAATTTGAAATTTCAGATCTAAGGTGAAAAACTGGAATTGTTTACATTTTTTTAAAAAGTCGAAACTGAAATTTCGAATTTTATCTCGAAATTACAATTAACAATTACAATACATTTTTTATAATACATTTAAAAGGGCCATCTATTTTTATTATTTCTTAACTTAAAATGAAATTGTAGATCTTTGAGACAACATTTTGTAAACTCTAAATTTGGAAATAGTCGAAATCCTCAAACAGTCGCAATTTTCAGAAAAAGTCAAAATTTTTGAAGTCTGCATTTTGGTGAAGAATCAAAATTTTTAAAATAAGTCTCAGGTTTGGAGGCTCAACATTTTGAAAAGTGGATATCTTTAAAAAAATTAAAAATTTTGATATACCGCAGTTTTAAAAAGTCGAAATTTTCACTCAAAATTTCGATAACAGTCGGAAACTTTAAAAAAGAATCGAATATTTAAAGAACTGAAAATTTTGGGAAAAAGGGAAAATTTTGTTGGTAATTCGAAATAAAGTGGAAATTTTAAAATGTTTAAACATATAAAAGTAAAATTTTCGAGAAAAAGTCGAAATTTTAAAGTCGAAGTTTTCAAAAAAAACCAAAAACTAGAAGTCATAATTTTGAAAAAGAATCGAATTTACAGTCTGTCAAGTGAGAGCGTGGTCGTGTTAATTTATAAAAAAAATTATTTTATGAAACTTTCATATTTTTATATACATTGTACACATTACAAACAATGATGCAATTCGGTCAATAATGTGTCCAGTCACCACCGGCGTCGATAATTGCCTGGCATCTCCGAGGCATGCTTTCTACTAATTTGACGGCGTATTCTAGTGTCGAGGATCTCCAGATCCGACGAATTTCGTAAGACAACTGCTTCAAAGTGTATGTGCGTCTTCCACGAAGCTTCTGTTTAATATATGCCCACACATTTTCAATAGGGTTTGCATCGGGCGACTGCGACGGCCAATCCAATGTAACGATGCCAGATTGAGGCTTCCACTGAGTACAGAGCTTGCTGCGGTGTTTAGGATCGTTGTCCTCCTGCAGAATCCAATCTTCATTTTTTGTGATGAACCATCGTTTGGCAGATGGCAGTAAAGCCTTTTTGTAGTTTTTTATCATTTTCTTGGCATTTAGGTTGTCAGTAAAGAGGTACAAAGTGCCGAATCCCTGCTTTGAGAAGCAGCCCCAAAGATGCACCTTTATTCCATGTTTTACGGTCCGCTGAACAAGCCTATTGGTGGAAGTTGACCAGGCTCGCGTGAAGACAGAACGTGCCCATATAGAACATTCATCAGTAAAAATGACATTTTCAAAATCTCTATCAATATTCTCATGCGCCCAAGCGAGTCGCTTTGTCACATGTTTTTCAGTCAACAGAGGCTTCTTCATTGTGTTGCGCCATTTCAGATCATGAGTACGAAGAAGGGTTCGGATAGTTTCGTGGGATATATCTAAACCTTTTTCCAATAATTTTGCTTGTCCTTGCCGCAGTGTTAAAGCAGGATTCCGCGAAAACAGATTCACTATTCTTTTTTCATCTTTTTTGTTCACTTTTCCTATCGAACCACGTTCTGGTAAATCATCGACATTTTTAGCCACTTTATATCGCTGTATCCACTTCTGTACAAATGCCTTCGACTTTCTCATATATTTAGCAGCCGCTGATTGCGACATTTTGGGACCTTTCGGGTGGATGCAAAGGAACACAGCCTCGTAGCGCGACGCGTACTTAGCACTCGCATTTAACGTGATTCTCTTTCAAAAGATCAACGACAACTGAACCTTTGTTGACAATGCATCAAGGACAAAGCTTCCCTGTATCGGCTCGCGAAGGAATTAGAGCAAAATCTTTCATTAACTGTCGGTAAAGTCGACCACGCTCTTACTTGACAGACTGTAATTAACCGAAAGATTTTGGGTAAAAAGGAGACATTTCATGGGAATTTAAAATAAAGCGGAAATTTTGAAATGTCGACAAAACGGAAGACGAAGTAAAATAAATTTTTTAGAAAAAGGCGAAATGTTAGAGGTGAATTTCCACAAAAAGGTCAAAATCTTGAAAAAATGGAACCTTTGAAATGAGGAAATGAATAAAAAGAGTTGAAACTTTCAAAAAGTAAAATTCGACGTTTTCAAAAATTGTACTTAAAAAATTTAAATTCTTCTGAAGAAAAGTCGAAATTATTTTCAGAAAGTCAGTATTTCGAAAAAAATTCAAAATATATAAAAAATTCAAATTTTGAAAAAAGTTGAAATTTTCAGTAACAATTGAAATTGAAAAAACGAAATTTTCAAAAAGTCGAATTTTTCAAAAAGATTAAATTTTTAGAGTTATTAAAAAAATTGAATCCATCAGAAAAAAATACATTAAAAAAATGTCCAATTGTTTAGGGAAAGAAGAAATAATTTTCAACATTTCAAGAATAAAACAAAAATTATGGAAGTCGTAATTTTTGAGCAAATTGGAAATTTTGATATAAAATCGAATTTTTAAAAATTTCCAGAAACAGACGAAATTTTGCCCAAAATCTCAAATTTTTGAAAACACGTTATAGCATTCGGAATTTTCAGAAAAAGTCAATAATATTATGGAAATTTTGAGAAAAAAGTCTGAATTTTGATAATCAGAATTTTTAAAATAAGTGTATTTTGAGAAAAAGTTAAAATTTTCAAAAAAATTGATATTTTGAAAAAATTGGAAATGAAAATTAAAAAAAAAACGAAATTATCTCGTCACAATTTAAAAAATGTCGAAATTTTCAAAAGAAGTAGAATAAGACAAACTTTACAAAAAGTGCAAATTTCGAGAAAAGGTCGAGATTTTGAAGTTGAAATTCTCAAAAAAAGTCTAATAAAAAAAGAGGTTGGTATTTTGAAAAAGCATCTAATGTTTAAAAAATTAAAACCTTTGGGAAAATAGTCGAAATTTTGATAATAATTGGAATTTGAAATAGTGTAAATTTTTAAAATGTTGAAATTTAAAATAGTCAAAACTTACCATGGTAAAAATTTCGAAATTCAAAATTTTAAATTAAAATGTTAAAATGTTCAAAAAGTCGCGACTTACAAAACTTCCAAAAAGTCAGATTTGTCAAAAAAAGGCAAATTCTTCTGAGAAAAGTCGAAACTATTTTTAGACATTCAGTATTTCTAGAAAGAGCCGAAATCTTTAAAAAAATCGGAATTTTGAAGAAAGTCGAAATTTTCAGAAACAGACGAAATTTAAAAATCTCATATTAAAAAAACACAAGCTGAAAACTGGAAGAAAATAACATTTAGAAAAGGTGAATATTTGATGTCAAAATTTTTAAAAAGTCAAAATTTTATTAATTTCCCAAGTCTCGCAATAAAAAAGGTCGAATTGTTTAAGAAATACTCTTAAATTTCAGACAGTCAGTATTTCGAGAAAAAGTCGAAATCTTTAAAAAGTGGATATTTCGAAAAAATTGAAAATTTATAAATATTGAAATTTTCAAAAAGTCGAAATTTTCAAAAAGTTGAAGATATTCAATCAAAATTTGAAAAATGTCGCAATATTGAGAGGGGAAATTTTCAAAAAAAGAGAGAAGTATTCTTTAAATTATGTCAAAATTTACAAAAGGTCAATAAGTTGAAAAAGATTAACAATTTTTAAAATCGTCAAAAACTAAAAAATGGTTGGAATTTTGAAAAAGAATCGAATATTTTCAAAATCGAAAATTTTAAGAACAGTTCGAAGTTTTGATAACGAAAATTTGAAATGTCGAAATTAAAATCAGTCGAAAACAAGTGGAAATTACGAGAAAAAAATCGAAATTTTGAAGCTAAAATTATAACTATTGAACTTTATTAACAATTAAAACAACAGATATTAAAAATTTCACTAAAATTTGGAAAAAAAAATGAAAATTTTAGAGCAAATGGTGATTTTGAAATTTTAAAATGTTCAAAAAGTCGAAATTTAAAAAAAAGTGGTTATTTTGAAGAAACTGAAGGAAAATAAAATTTCGTGAAAAATTCAGAAACTAAAAACAAAGCCGAATTTTGAGCAAGAACTTAATGTTTAAAAAACTTAAACCCTTAGGAACAATTCGAGATTTTGATCATAATGGGAATTTGAGATAAATCAGACATTTTAGAATGTCGAATTTAAAAAAAAATTAAAAGTAGAAATTCGAGTAGAGGTTAAAATTTTGGAATTGAAATTTTCACCGGAAGTCTAAATTAGCAAAAAAAAAAAATCGGAAAATAATCGCGTTCTTCAGAGAAATTATTAGCATGAAGTTAAAATTTCGAGAAAAAGACAAAATCCTTATTAAAAGATCAAATTTTGAAAAAAATTCGAAAATTTCATTAAAAAAATGGATTTTTCTTCAAAAGTGGGGAAAAAGTTAAAATTTACAGAAAATGATCGAATTTGTGAAAAACTCTTAAACCAACTGTTGTTGAGTTTTTTAATCTCTCTTGGTTTCAAGAGACATGATTTCTGGATTCTGGATTCGTTGTGGGTTGCCTAAAAATTTAGGCCAGCACTTAGGCCACCCTTTCCGGGCCCATTGTGCTATCCCCGTGATTGAGGTGTCCTTGGTCATTCATTCAGCCACCCAACCTTGTTGAGAAACTGAAGAACGTCCCTTGGATGCGCCTCTCTCAAACTGGCCACACTAGGCCAGAAGTCCCCCAGCGTGGATCCTCTGATTGATGCTAGTGCCGGGCAGTGACACATCACGTGCTCGACACTCTCATCTTCTTCTAAGCACCCTCTGCAGCTCGGGTCGTTTATGATTCCCATTCTGTGGAGGTGTTTGTTTAATCGACAGTGACCTGTCCATATCCCTACAAGTTTCCTGAGATTATTCCTTGAGAGTTGTAGGCATAGTTTTGCCCTTTCCCTGCACGGCATTCTAATGAATGCGTGAGTTTGTCGGCATGTTGTTATTGATGCCCATAAGGCTTTGTGTTTACGATAAGTTTCTTCGTTAAGTAGGGATCTTACGGTTGATCTTGCCAGGGGAAGGGTTGGTTCTGGTCCAACGAATTGTCCCTCCGAACCCTTCCTCGCCAGTTTGTCAGCGCGTTCGTTTCCCTCTTTCCAGAGAATGTCCTTTGATCCATATTAGATCAATTGCATTCTCTTGTGATAGACGTTCTAGAGCTAGGTGGCAATTCCATACCAGCACTGAGTTTGTTTTCACATTCCTCAGGGCCTTAAGGGCTGCCTGGCTGTCCGTCTTTATTTGGATATATTTTCCTGTAATGTTCAGTTGCGTCATTTGTTCGGCGCTATATAAAATTCCTAACATCTCCGCTTGAAAGATTGTTGAGTATTTATCTAGCTTAATACTTACACTTAGGTTCAGGTCTTCCGAGAAGATTCCTGTTCCAGTGCCCGTATTTGTTTTCGATCCATCCGTGTATATACTTACGTCTGGTATCCTTGCTTGTACTTCCTCCATTTTTATACGGTAAGATTTTGTGAAGTTATATTTCACCAATAGATGGTCCATCGGCGCATCCAGAATAGGTACCTTTTGGAGCGCCTCCTCCATTATGCGCCGGTGACCCACCATTTTACCTACCGTATTCCACATTCCTCCTGCTTGCAAACGGAGAGCAGAAGCCTGTGCCGCCCCCTCAAGAAATATGTCGAGAGGTGG